>OV656779.1:11852974-14252974 GCA_927399505.1 Luperina testacea
CCACCCACTTAGGGCTGCACTCTCAAGCAACCCGACTCTAAGGAGAGTCCCTCTCGCTACGATCCACAGTCGCTACGGGCCTGGCACCCTCTACGGGAAAACGGCCCCGTTCAAGACGAACTTGGACAGGTGTGATCGCGACGAGAACGCGGAACCTCCCGAACACCACATCTCCCACCGACTGAACGACGGCGGGATTCAGTGCTGGGCTTCTTTCCTGTTCACTCGCCGCTACTAAGGAAATCCTGGTTAGTTTCTTTTCCTCCGCTTACTAATATGCTTAAATTTGGCGGGTGATCCTCCCTGATCTGAGGCCAACGTTATACTTCAGAAGCAGACTCTTACATCGAGCCTTCTTACTTGCTACATACAAATAGACAGTTTCGTGCAGCCAAACTGGACGTCTTGCGGTTGTTCATTTATTAACCAACGTTAAGGAAGTAGAACAAACGCGGTGTGATATACACAGCCCTCTGGTTCGTGTTACTATAACCGGCCAAAGAGTCCGTGCATACGTGTGTTAAAGCAGACGCGATCGCGTGTACTCACCGTCGTGATGACGGCAAGACGCGTCGGAGATTGCTCTGCACTCACACCGTTTTCGACTACGCCACATCGTATGACTATGTCTTATTGTATGTACTCACTTATATTTTTAAACGGACTGAAACGAGGACGCAGGCCTCCTGCGTTATAGAACCGTCATTTGCAGTTCAGCGTGCTCAGTCATCTCACACCTTGTTACAGGAAGAGACGTTTGTGCACGTCCGAAGCGCAATGTGGCATTTGTATGTTATACAGCCGGCCCTCAGACAGGAGTGGTCCTGGATGTGTCTCCACGGACCGCAATGTGCGTTCGAAATGTCGATGTTCAAATGTGTCCCTGCAGTTCACACTATATCGCGCAGTTAACTGCGTTCTTCATCGACCCGCGAGCCAAGTGATCCACCGCTCAGGGTAATAGATTTACACCTTGTAATTGTTACATAAATAAAAGAGTAGTGGCCCCCATTCTATTAGTATATATATTGTACTTTAAAAATTTTTCAGGTCGGTGTCTGGTTTCTGGCTGAAAAATGTATGCCCCATATACATTTAGACAAGTCGATAGTTTACTCGTCGTATTTTGGACTAGGAAAGTCTCGATTTGTACAGGGCCAGTTTTGCCATATTACCATCAGAATTCGTAAGCATGCCCACTTCACGCAAACAATTTAGCTATCGACCTCATAGAGCGGTCGACCGACTCACCACCTATATATGTGAAACTTCGAAGCGATGTAATCGGGGTTTTGTTGAACCAGACACGAAGTAAAACAGAAGATAGCAATATTTTCTATCTATATTTTTAGCTGTTTGAAGCAAAACACGTAATCGTTTGTTTGATTGCACAACAAATATTGATTTGACGCATTCGATTTATTTCTACAATCAAGGATTCTATTACTCAACTAGATACGTACTGAATGCTCATCATCATCATTAAAGGGTCTTCAATCACCGCTATTAGATATACCTAGTTGGTCATAGTTTGTCGTTTATTTGCTAAGAACATGTTTAGTCTCTACATTAGTCAAGTAACCACACATTACTGTTTGGTTAAGTTTTTCTTGTGACTGCCTATGATGGTACACTAATTTCACTCAATCATAACATAACGCTAAGTTTGTATGCCTCAAAGGGATGGCAGAGACAGAGGTGTATCTTCACTCCACCGTTTATAGTACTACAGTTTCTTTTACTATGGTTTATTGCCGGCTCTTCTCCATAGGAAACGACTACTTATCTAATTGGAATCCATGTAGTTTTATGTGAAATAAAATATTTTGAATTTGAATGATTTGACCAAAATTTAATGGGATGGCGTGTCTTTTGCTATTAACCGGTCAACATCTAGACTTTTAAGGTTGCTAAGACACTGCCGACCTCAGAACCGAACCCGAGACCACAAGGCTTGCGACAATTACACCATAATTACCTACGTCAGAACGGAGTCTAAAAACGTTAAAAACCTTGAACCGTTGCGTCACGCCGCCAAATTTATCGAGCAATCAATGAGTCAGCACTGTTATTACAACTAAAGGTAAATTATACACAATTTGCTATCTGGGTTCTATTCTCAGATCCGACGAAGTGTTTCTTGAGTTTTTCCATCACGGATTCTCAGCAGTAGCCCGGAGCTTAGATTTGATTAAATGGTTGATAAACATGTAGGTACCAGTGGGGTTATTGCGTACCACACTAACAGTAGGAATGGCTGTCATTTTGAAAGTTAAAAAAAACATTCATTGCGTTATTTCCGTTGCAGAGCGGACAAATTTTTCGAACATACGAAGCAATGGATTATCAATATCGCAATTATGGTACTGGCTAAATATATAGGAGAGATCTACCCTAAACACCTCTGCCGAAAGTTCGGTCGGGGTATATGATCGTGATGTTGTGTAAAGTTATGTTATAAAACAAAAACTTAAAATGAAAACGACGAAAAAATAAATTGAAAAGCGACAAATTAAAAACATTTAGTTTTCAGGGTTCCGTACCCAAAGGGTAAAAAGGGGCCATACTAAGACTCCACTGTCTGTCTGTCACCAGGCTGTATCTCATGAACAGTGATAGCTAGACAGATGAAATTTTCACAGATGATGTATTTCCGTTGCCGCTATAACAATAAATAATAAAAAACACTGCCACTCCGGTAGTGCCGACAGAAGTGAAAACTTGAACAATTACGAGTGTATTTTGTGAATCGTCTTATAAACAAAACACGCGTGTTAAGGTGTGTTCCTTATTTTATAGGGTTTTTTGCAAATCAGGTATGATGACCAAAGTGACTGGTTTATTCTTCTCGTGAAAGGAATTTATGCAGATTTACAAATAAGCACACAGGATAGACTTCAGTTCGTGGTGTTGGTCGCGGCAGTGGTAAGAGAAGCAAGCCGCTCGCATGGAGCTCGTCGTCAGTTATATATCCGTGGTTCAGCGCCATCTCGTCGTTGTTGGATGAACTACGTAGTTAGTACGCGAGGCCCTCGTAGTTCTTCCCGATGTGCATAGATGGCGCTGTCCTCAACAACGCGCGTCTTACGTTTTACGTCTTACGAATTTTCGATCAGGGTCACGTGACCTGACGCGAGTTTAGAAGTTTTTACCCATTCCAAAAAAAGTACACAGCGCCGCTAAAGAAGTTTTCACTTCAAAAATAAAGTTACAATTTAAAGGGGTAAAATTGGAGGAGTAAAATTTTAAGAAACGTTTTTTTCGGCATTTTTTGCCTTGTGGTACGGAACCCTCCGTGTGCGAGTCCAACTCGCACTTGGCCGGTTTTTCTAATTATGTTTAAACAATCAATGAAGATCAAACAAAAGCTGCCATAATTTTACGCTATGCCTCCGTATTTTTACCCGACTGCGACAAAGCAAAACGGAGGGTAATGATTTTGACCGGTATGTACTCGTATGTATGTGGGTATGTGTGTAATTGGGTTTTCATTTTTGAACTTACTTTTTTAAAACCTATTTTAATGGCTAAAACAATGATATTAGGTTCAACTATCCACACCGTAATAAGGATTGAACCCACTACTTATTAAAACTGGCCAACCGCGAGTTGGACTTGCACACGAAGGGTTTCGTACCACAAGTCAAAATTCGCCGAAAAAAAAAGAAAACAGTGGCACTCCGGGAGTGCCGACAGAAATGAAAACTTAAACAATTACGTGTGTATTTTGTGAATCGTCTTATACACAAAACACGCGCCGTACCGGCTATGGCCATCCGTCTTACGAATTTTCGATCAGGTCACTTGTCCTGACGCGAGTTTAACATTTTTTACCCATTACAAAAAAAGTGTACAACGCCGCTAAAGCAGTTTTCACTTCAAAAAACGTTTCTTGTAGGAGCTCTTTAATTTTTAACTTTATTTTATATTATTTGTTAGTATAGCGGCGCTAGAAATACACACTGAAAATTTCAACTGTCTATTTATTACGGTTCATGAGATACAGCTCGCTGATAGACAGACGGACGGACAGCGGAGGCTTAGTAATAGAGTTCCGTTGGCACCCTTTAGGTACGGAATCTTAAAAAGGGTGGGAACTGACACCGTTGCAACAGACTGGGGCCGATAAGATTAAAATTAGATACGTATAGATTAAAACTCAAATTATCAGGAGCGGAATTGCAACAAGAATTTAATTTCACAAATATAAATGTAGGTAGGTACAATATTTTTATCAAATAAGTGACAAGTACAGCTCTTCAAAGAAAAGTATGCGTTTCGGGAATCATAATATCCTATCTTCGGAAATACGAACGCGCGATGATAAGTTCTTATTAGATCTTAGATATTCTCATATTACCTATTTATAGATTTTTAGAGCTCTATGTATAGCTGTAAACAACCATAGACATATATGCCTATTTTGTATTAACATGTTTACAGAATTATAGATTAACTCTATGCGATTCCAAAAAAACTTCTGAAAAGTTTCCCCGAGTGACAAATATCAATCTGAGACCGGAGAAGGTAATCCGACAGAGAAAAAACTTCATACAAATTCGCAATGCAATGATACTCGTAGATGCACCACTAAAAGGGCCACAGTAGAACACTTAGAAGCATTGCCTCTATGGGGGGTTAGCCCAGGTTCGTACGAATGAGGATTTTCCACCACGGAACAAAAAAAAAGTTTGCATGGATGATTTTTTTTGCGCACTGTATTTTCAACGTTCTGCTTAGCGCCGAGAGTTGAAATTCCAATTCGTTTGTTTTCTTGACGCGGTTTGTTGGATTATCAATGCTCGGCTCAATACCGAGAGTTGGAAATCCAGTGCGCGAAAAGAAAACGTCGCGTAAAAAAGACGCCCGTGTGTCAGGTACAATGCGTGCCACGAAAGATGAGACTTGACACACCACGTGGTTTGACTTGCGCAGTACACGATTTTAGGTATCTTTAGCGGTATGAGGTCTGAGTGCGGGACGGGACCGGACGTCATAGGGGCGGCGAAAAGAGCGGGGGAGGCGGGGTCAAGTCTCATCTTTCGTGGCGCGCATCGTACCACACTGGCGTCTTTTTTACGCGACGTTTTCTTTGCGACAGCTTTTTGTGTGGCGCGACGTTAGTAGTTATTCGAAAACACGAAGGTTACAGAAGCGCATACCTTTTCTGGTTTAATTTTACCTACGTATTATTTGGACGATGCTCCAGGTTTAGCTCCAGGGTCCTTCGGGCCTAACACAGGCACAGCACAGTAGTCCGGTTTCGAACATGGACATTTTTCCTGCATCTTCAGACCTACGTGCATCGGTTTCGCGAAGGGATGCATTTCATCACTGAAGTACAACCTATTGAGAAGAACATTATGTGAAAGTGCAACCAGACTGCGGGCGATTGATGACGTCGAGAGCGTACAGGCCTTACAATTATGGGTACAAAATAAGAGATTAACAACTTTATGCAATGAGGGTATTCTGAAATAACGTTCGCCAGGTGGCAGCATTGACACGTCAGGTCCAGGCATCTGTCAAAGAGCCTATATTTTCTTTAGTCATGACCAAGGTCATGACTGAATGATGAACGAATGAATGAATCGAATGATGAACGTCATCCTATATTTTATATTGGAAGAGCTCTTGTCAAAGTGGTGCCAACTGGTGTCGTAAATTTTCACGAAAACCCTCATTCTATTTTTTAAAACATTTTGAGTGACAGATGAAGATCTACGACTGAAGTACAGTCCTTCCTCAACAACTTTTACCTTTGATTTTGCGTCAAAATCACAGTGATCTTTATAATCGTTACAATAAGGTTGCTCTTCGATTGCAGGCTGCCATAGAACGTCTGTTAAAATCACAGCGATCTTTGTTCTCGTTACAATAAGGTGCTATTGGGTTGCTGCTTTCAGAGGTAAAATAACTGTGAATGAACTGCAGGATCTGTAGGTACAATGCGTGCCACGAAAGATGAGACTTAACCCCGCCTCCCCCGCTCTTTCCGCCGCCCCTATGACGTCCGGTCCCGTCCCGCACTCAGACCTCATACCGCTAAAGATACCTAAAATCGTGTACTGCGCATGTCAAACCACGTGGTGTGTCAAGTCTCATCTTTCGTGGCACGCATTGTACGCAATTAGGTTCAACTGTATTAACATTGTTACCAGCAACATTGAATGTTCCGTCAAACAATGCTCACTTTTGACAAAAACTGATGATAAGGTAAACATTGAAATGATGTTCTGAAGTCATCATCAGCCTATAATGTTCCCACCGCTGGGACTGACACCTACTCTCGGGGGGAGAGAGAGAGAGAGAGGGGGTGACTATATGTTAAACTTTTCTAAGTAGTCAACGAGCCTGTTGTTCATTATCCTCTAGTATTTTAGAGAGCGCAGGAAGGACTACAATAGGCCTGGAGCAGTTGACACTGTTTCTGGCTCCACTCTTAAAGATAGGATGTATAATGGACTTTTTAATTGGTTTGGGAAATTGACCTGCAGGGTAGTTACGTAACACACTATCAGTAGCGATGAGTTTCATTTTAACAGTTCAACAACATTCATTGCGTGATTTACGCGTCGTTGACCAGACACATTTTTCAAACATGCAATGGATTAACAATATGATTAAAATTAAGAGTAATAGTGTGTTACGCAATTTGGGTGCTGATTTGAGAACGAGGTTACAGATGTACAGTACCCGGCGATAAATATTGCACATCGACCTTTGGAAAGAGACACCGGCTAATTTCGGCTTCGTAAAGCGTTATCTCTGTCGCACGAAATACAAACAGCCCGGTATCTATTAGGAGCTGTTAAAACAATTATGGTTTGCTTCTTTTGATAATTATTTTTATTCTTTGTATAAAATCGATAGGATCGAATAGGTCGATGTGCAATATTTATCGCCGGGTACTGTATGTAGGTGGCGGAAATGAACTACACAAAGTAAAGCGCCCGCCTGGGTACGAACCCACGACCAACAACTCGGTAAGTCGGGGCCGATACCACTGGGCCACCCTGTTCTGAACTCACCGGCTCATGATCTTGGTGATGCCCTGGTGGTAGTCAGCCGTCGCAAGCTTGTACTTCTCCCTCTGCAGTAACTCTTCTTCCATTTTTCGCTCCTGTTGAATTGATTGTAGTATTGTAGTACGCCCTGTTCCCTTTTAACACCTACCGGTGTTACGAGGGAACGCTATAAATGTTACACGCTATTACTAAAATACGCTCTTTGGTTTCTAAAATCAGGCTGTAACAAATCGTCGAGCGTTGTATTCGAAGTGCGGTTCGATAAAATTTAAAAACGGCAAATGCTCGATGTTCTGTTACAAGCAAAATGCTCTACTAGTCTATACTTACCTTGACAGTAACTGTCAGATGTAAAATAACTGGATAAGCACTGCTTCCTTACCTTAAGCAGCTGGTTATAATCAATTTGCTGCAGTAAGTTCTTCTCGTACAGCTTCCTCGCCTGTGCTTCGGTCAGCTCCCTTTGTGCCACGAGCTGGTCCAGTTGCTTAGCCAACTGGCTCTGGTACTCGTCATAGTCCGCGTTTTCCTTTATCTTTCTCTCCCTGACTGCTGCGTTGTCTTTGATTTGCTCTTTCACGGCTTCGTGGCATTCCTGAGACGATAATTGCTTTTAATACCACATGTGAACTACGCATCACACTGATGTAACGCAAAATCCTGCATCGCGCAACTAGCATATACACTCGTACAACGTCCCGCCATCAATCGTCGGTCAGTTGCCCATCAAACACAACACCCATTTGGTCGTAGGATCCACCTTTTTAGGGTTCCGTACCAAAATGGTAAAACGGAACCCTTATGGCGAGAAAAATTCTCTGATGTATTCGTCAGAGAATTTTAACATTTTAATTTTATAGGCCTCGCCGATGAAAAATTAAAAACATGATGGTACGGAACCCTCGGTGCGCGAGTCCAACTCGCTCTTGACCGGTTTTCTATAGACTAATGAGTAAAATTTTCACCCTATTCCTCATCCATACTAATATTATAAATTCGAAAGTAACTTTGTCTGTCTGTATGTTACCTTTTCACGCCTAAACCACTGAACGGATTTCCATAAATTTGGCAGAGATACATTGCATCCCGGGGAAGGACATAAGATAGTTTTTATCCCGATATTCCCACGGGATCGACACTCATGCGGGTGAAACCGCGGGGCGTTGCTAGTACCTCTATAAGATTACTATTTGACGTGTAGTGAAAACCCCGTGCAATAAAAGTTATTGTACAAGGGAAGATTTAAACTGTCTGAAGAATGGCCGTCATTGACGTCAGGTCATCATGTCCTAAAGGAGTGAAGAGGTATTCCATATTATTATATCCTTACCGCGTTGCTCTTTTTGCGTTTCATGAGGTACTCGCATCGCTTCTTATCGGACAGCTCCTGGATTCGCTGCGCTTCCTCAACCATTAAGACATTGTCTGCGCTTATCAACGCCTCCTTATCTCGCGCTATCTTCCCCATTTTCTGGTTGCATACGTCTACCTCCCGCTGGAACATTTACGAATGAAGGAAAATTAATGAATGAATGAATTAAAATGTTATGTGAACGAAGATCGCAGGTGTATATTTAATACAGCGGGTAATTGCGTAACATACAATACAATGCCTTTCATTTAGACAGTCAACATTCATTGCGTTATTTATGTTGTTGAGCATATATACAAATTCAAATATATGAACGAAAGTGATTGCAAGTTCTAGCAGGGATATAATCTTGAACTCAAACGTCGCGCGCAGACCTGACTTATTTTGCGTGCACTCTAGGAATAGGATCTTTTGGCTCCCGAATGACATTGTCAGGACGGCGTTGTTGGTAAACACTTGTGAAATTGTATTGAAAAAAAAAAAAACAAGATGGCGGCATTCGTTCCGATTTTGGCCACGCGCTAGAGGATTTTTGTACTGTTCCTGTCATCATGAGTTACATTAACGTATCCGTTTCTGCTTACCTTCTCCTCAGCGAACTTAGTGTCCGCGTATATGACAGTAAACACCGGTTTAAGACAGTACGGTATAATACCGTTTTATATCTAGGCGTAAAATGCGAGAGAAGCGTCCATAGGAACCTGCAACGCTTTGGAATGGGCAACTAGCTTCATCTTTCCGACTGACCGACTCCTTGACAATTCCTCCTTGGTAATTTTGAGTTGAGTTTGCGTTACTTACCCGTTTCCGCTTAATAAGTTCTTCCTTGGCCTTCTCCTCAGCGAGCCCCATGCCCGCGAGTGAGTCCCACGTATCGGCGATCAGCTTAGCGTCCGCATTCTGCTTCTCAAGCGTATCCATACGCTCTTTTATCATTTGCTTGCGCTCGCGAGCCGTTTCAAGGCGCTTCAATTGGCATTGGCGTTGTTCTAGAGAAATTGGTAATATGTCGTGAGGAATGCTTTGAGTACGAATGTGGATGGCTTCAAGAGTAGTGGAAGACCAAAGAAATGATGGATGGCCTGTGTGAAAAGTTTTTGTCAAAATTGTCCATTTTCTTGCCACCTGGCAAGAAAATGGACAATTTTGACAAAAACTTTTTTTTTGTCGGTCGATCCTGATTCATAATGATATCTTATAGCCAACTTAAAATAAATGATTAGAATTTGAATTTGATCCCAATTTTTACCATAAAATAACTATTTTCCTGATCATCGCCATGTGACCCTGTACTATACCTTCCTCCTCCTTCCTGTTCTGCTCCTCAAACATGGCCATCATGTGCATCGTCTCCAGCTTCAACTGCTCTTGTTCCTTCTTGCGTCGCTCGTTCTTCAGCCGGACCTGTTCGTCTGTGTACGCGAGGCACTCGTGGTCGCGTCGCTGACGCTCGATCGCGTCCATTTCCATGCGGGCCGCCTGTGTAAAATAAATAATAAACATTTGTATTAACAAATGTTAGTAACCGGTTCATATCCGTCACCTTACATATCAGCGGGGTAATTGCGTAACACATTATCAGTAGGAATGGCTTACATTTTGACATTTCAACAACATTCATTGCGTTATTTACGTAGTTGAGCAGACAAATTTTTCAAACATAAGAAGCAATGGATTAGCAATATCCTTCAAAATTATTCAGATTATTGATACTGTATTACGCAATTAGGGTCCTTGTCCAGTAGAAAACCAGCGTCAGGCATTAGTTGTCTGACATTTTTGTTGAACTGGGCCTTTTTGGCGCAGCCGTGAGGCACACTTTCTTGCTAATTTCTTATATCGCACTTTTCACTTGTCATTTGTCATACATATGTATTTTTTATCTGATATAAATTATAATGTGTACCTTTAATCTGTGCTAAATAAATGTATTTTCCGTCTTTCTTTCTTTTTTTACAAAACACAATGTAGGCACAATAATTATGAGGCATAAAAGATACGAGTAAACGACGATGTTTATAATAGTATCATTAGTATTGACTGTGACGAGATATTTCAATTATGAGGGATCGATGTGGGGGTTGAAATAATGAGGGGTTAGTGCATCTTCAATACCAGATGAGAAGCTTGCGTTTCCTTCATTGCGTGTCAGATCAAAGGTGTCAAAACGAAACAGAAAAGAGACTATTTTTTGACGCGGTAGGGCGAATCTAACGGTTTAAATCTTTACCTTTTTTTTCAGGATGGGAAATCATCAAATGACCCCTCCCGCTCTGGGTGGAGCGGAAGGGTGTGGACTCTTAGTAAAACCCACCCGTGTTCCTTCCTTAGCCCTTTATGTTCCGGGCCAGCGGTAACCCTTTCGGACAATCCCGCTGACCCGGCAGGCGTCGGCCCTAACGGCCCCTTCGGTTGATGCTGACATCTCTTTGAGGCGCGCGTGGAACACGTACGCGCCGTCCGGCACGGGCCTGGTCCTGATTGGACGATGAGCTACCCATTACTCTCCGCCCGCAGGAATCTTTACCACTGCCATCATTTTCGTAACAGCCGTCATTGCGATCGTTAGTTTCGTCCATCGCTCTTCTAGGAAACTGTAGCTTTGCTCTTCACGAAACACGGCAATGCTACTTGGAGGTTGGAGGTAGAAATGGGTACGTTATACATCCCCTGACGAGCTTCTTCGAAAAGAGCTCGACTCCTACAAACTATGTTGTTCAAACGCTAATATACAAGGTCATATGAATTTAGTTCGTAGTATAGTTTAGTAGTTTAGAATCTTTAAACATGATAAAACGAGAAAAATATCACTTGTTGATATTTTTTGGGGTAAACGACCGCTCGTCCCATCATAAACCTCATCTATCGCTTTCCATCAGGTGTGATCGGGGTCAAGAGTAGGCCCATAGAGCAATAAAAAAAAAATGTAGTGTAGCCATTTGAAGTACGTGCTTAAATCATTTTTTTGGTTTTTTCATGTTTAGTTATGATACCCATCTCATATATCTGTAGTTTACACAGAGAATAAAATGATTTTTTAAATTCATATTTCAAATGGCTACACTACATACGGCCGCAAATTAAAAAACCGGCCAAGAGCGTGTCGGGCCACGCTCAGTGTAGGGTTCCGTAGTTTCCCGTCCGTCACAATAAGTGTTCCCACTTATGAGTTTAAAAGTGGGTATCCATTATGTTCGCGCTCCTGCAACTGCTCCCGGTAGTGAGTACGTGCGCGAACACGGAGCGTGCAACATTGCACGCTCCGCGGCAGGCGCTCCGACTCGTGACGGTTTTTAGCGTGAACACAAAGGGATACGTTCAGGATAATAAAATATATAAACGAAGTTAAAAAAATGCTTGCATATACGATTATACTACAAACTTAGTCCAGAAATTATTTTGTACAACTTTTTGTCTTTTTTGTACAAAAACTGTTGTTTCCATTAAGTTCAAAATAATTTTCCTAGAAAGTCCTTATAAAGTTCTACTTTGCAGATTTTTTTCATATTTTTTAAACTTATGGTTCAAAAGTTAGAGGGGGGGGACACATTGTTTTTTACTTTTGGAGCGATTATTTCCGAAATTATTGACATTATCAAAAAATGATTTTAGTAAACCCGTATTCATTTTTAAATACCTTTCCAACAATATATCACACGTTAGGGTTGAAATTAAAAAAAAAATCACTTCCCACTACATATAGGGGGGCTACCCTAATAAAACATTTTTTTCCAATTTTTATTTTACCACTTTGTCGGCGTGATTGATATACATATTGGTACCAAATTTCAGCTTTCTAGTGCTAACGGTCACAGAGATTAAGCGAGGACGGACAGACGGACAGACAGACATGGCGAAACTATAAGGGTTCCTAGTTGACTACGGAACCCTAAAAAAAAGGATCAAATTATGTATTTTTTGTTATATCGTGTTTAGATAACGACACATCTGCGGAGTTTTGCTAGCTAGTTTCATTTGACCCTGTATTTGTGGTTTTTATAAGAATTTAGTTCCTCACCAAAGCTTCAGACTCCTTCAAAGCGACTTCGTGCCACATTTTGTCCATCTCAATCTCAGCCATTTTCCTCGCTTGGTGCTCCTTTATCTGGTACAGTTGGCCCTCCTGCGATTCACGGGCACGCAACGCGACAATGCACGGGTGTACGTGCACGCATTTAGATCTGGTAACATAATGTTTATTAGAAAACATACGTAATAATCACGTTTGTATTCCCCGAAGGGTGAGTCAGAGTTAATCATCGTCTGCCTTTTCCCAACTATGTCGGGGTCGGCTTCCAGTCTAACCGGATGCAGCTGAATACCAGTTTTTTACATGAAGCGACTGCCTATCTTACCTCCACAACCCACTACTGTTACTGGGTAATACGATACCCCTTGGTAAGACTGGTTGTCAGACTCGGGCTTTTGATGACCCGTAACGACTGCCAAAGACATCTACGATTAACAGCCGGGACTAACTAAGCAAACTAAGCCTAAGTGCTAACTAAGCCAACCATTTAATACCTAACAAGGCGCCATTCCAAAATATTTATTTTTAAATTCATTACTTTATGTCCTCTAGAGGGCGCCATATTGACTTTAGTGTGACGTCACATAGCCTAGTAACCAGCGGACGCTCAAGACGCTTCTAACGATACCTCATTTGTCAAATTATTATAAGCACTTTTGAAGTTTTGAGGAAACAGATGAACATACATACATACACACCGGTCAAAATCATCAGCCTCCTTTTTGCTTCGCCGTAGTCGGGTAAAAATAAAAAAAAAGTGTAGATGCAACACTCACATCGGTATATCCTTGTATTTCTCCTCGTGTTCTTTCTGTCGCTTGGCCAGCAAGTACGCGAGGCGATCCTTCTTGTCCTGCCACAGTGCTGCCGCGCCCGCTTGTGCCTGCTCCACGAACTTACGAATGTTTAGCTCTTCTTCTTGAGAAAGTAGGTTTAACAGTCTGCCGGAATATGTGATTTCGGAAAAATTACTTTAATGCTAACAGAATAAAGTTCGTCCATTCGTATTTAGTGATAGAGAGATGAGACTAGAGAGGACATTCAGCACATCAAGCTACTACAATCTGTCAAATTTCTTTAATAGCTTTTCAACTTTATCGCTAAGCATAGGTTCAAGGTTGATTGGGAAAATTTGACAGTTTCGGGTAGCTCGATGTGCTGGCGTCTGTATTTTTACATTCCCAAATAACATTTACTTAAACACAACATCACGCCTGTATTTCGAAGGGTTAGGCAGTGGTGTAAGTACACCCACACTTTGCCAGTTTTGGTTAAGTCCCATGTGATAGGCGACGAGCCGACTAACATTTAGGTATCTATTTCATAATTAAAAGTTCATTTAATTCGTACCTTTGTCTCTTCGCCTTTAGATCTTCTTGGTAGGACGACAAACAAAGATCAACTCGTCTCGCAACGTTGTTTATTAGAGATCTGCAAGAAAATATCCCCGAATATATACCCGAATCTCTTCAAAGTAAGAGTGAACAGGCTTCTTCTGGGTGAGCTCACTCCATCGTAGACTTTGTCTCTGTCACCTCGGACCTAGATTAGAGTCAAAAGCAAACCCAATTCGAATAAAAAAAAAATTGTTTTAATAATGAATTTCAACTCAAAGGACCTGTACCTACCTACCAAACCTCTAAATACGTTGCTGGTTGCATTTTACGAAAGCGCTTCGAATCAATCATTCCAATTTATACGTTAAATTGCAATGATCTCAGTAAGAGCCAAACCACACGGGCGGTGCGGCGCCGCACCGCAAGCCATTTCGCCGCGCTGGCGACCACACGGGCAGAGCGGCGTCGCAACGTTCTACGGAGCCGCGGCGGCGCCGCAGCGGCGGCAAAATGAGGGGTTGCCCATCGCTATGCGACAGTCTGTAATACTACAAACAACTGCGAGCGGCGCCGCTCCGGCGCCGCTCCGGCTCCGCTCTGCTTACACCCCTCCCCGCCTCGTCTCGATTCCGATGCGCGCGCGGCGCGGCGCCGGAGCACACCGCACGGCGCCATGTGGCTACAATGCATTTTTGTATGTAGAAAACCGCAGCGACGCCGCTCAGGCGCCGCGCCGCAGCCGCGCCGCCCGTGTGGTTTGGCCCTAACATGAAGCGTGCTAGTGAATTGTATTACTTATCCAATTTCTCTTTCTGATAAAGAAAAAATCGAAAAGAGAAACTGGCAGTTTATAGCAGAGATAAATCACCATAATTTTTGTTCAAGTGCACGAAAGAGACAAAGCTAGAACTAATAGCACCATCCCTGTTTCGCGTCGGTTCCTGGTGGTACGATCATCGCAACTACTCGTCAAAGCGTAAATTTTGCGTACGGTAATCACCTTACAAAAACGATGACGACTTTAGGACTTTGTCACATTATATTCGTTACTTTTCAACGTCACATTTTTGACGTCGCCAGTTGCATCGTATAATGTGACAAGGTTCTAAGTTACGGTTAAGGTCAGTAGGTAGGACTATCGTAAAGAACAAACCTTCGATCGCATCGTATAAAGAAGTCACTGTTCTGCTTATCATTCAGCTCTTTCAGGGTGTTGGCGGCGCCTTTCCGCTGTTCATCCTCGAGCGCCCGCAGTTTCTTCACGAACTTCACGTAGCGAGCTGTCGAGTCTAGGACACGAGATGTCTGGGGGAGTTGGCAAATGTTTACTAACTATGATAAAGATATTTGGGTCAAGTGAAGATTATAATACTATTAGCGCGTTTGCGCACTGCTTCCGATTCGAATCCGGGAAAAGGCGGTCCAAAGTAGCCGTAATTCCTACTCAGAAGCCCGAAGGTCTGCCAAACAGTCTTGAAAAGAGGTATTGTGTTACCCAGTTAGGATGCCTCTCCACCAGAGATGAGCGAGGATGCGTAGCGAGGGATGTGTGTGAAACCAACCAGTAACATCGCTTCATTTTTATAGCTTGAACTAAGTAAGCGTTGATTTTAGTTGCTGGCAAGGTACTACGCACATAAAAACATGCAGATACGCTATTGTTGCGCCGATCCCAAATAAATTGGGATAAAAGCAGAAGAACGTCGATCAGCTTCAGGAAAACGTTTTATGTAGTTACATAATAGCAATCCGGGGCTCCACGTGGACCGTACCCATCTTTGGGTGGGTTTTGCCGCGCCGGGATCAGCTCCGTTGCATTGCATTGCGTCGCCATTGATTACTCCAATTAACAATATAAAAATGTAAAAATCTTAACAAATTAACCACTAAATTCACTGACAAGTTTGGTTATGATTGCCTCGTGTGACATCATTACCAGATTTTTTGTTTTTTATTAGTATCTGCTGCCAGTACGTTTTCAGTGAATGTCAATTTTGATAATATACACTCCTTGTTATTGTGAAAGGCAGATAGACAGTCGCTCCGTGTAAAATACTGATATTTAGCTGCATCCGGTTAGACTGGAAGTCAACCCCAAAATAGATGGGAAAAGGCTATGCAGATTGTTAAGGCGAAAGCGCCAGGGTAGCCCGCGAAATTCAATTTTTTTTAGGTTTTTTGGAATTTGCTGGTCAGTATTAAGTTGTACGTTGATTAATATATGAATCGTGGCCGTAAGAAATATGTTTTTACAGAATTATAATCATTAAAGTCATCAACACAACTCTCTAAGACCACGTAAGTCTCAAGAATAACTGTTTCATGAAATCATCATTCTTTGGACTTACGTGGTCTTAGAGAGTTATGTTGATGACTTTAATGATTATAATTCTGTAAACACATATTTCTTACGGCCGCGATTCATATATTATTCAACGTACAACTTAATCCTGACCAGCAAATTGCAAAAAACGTAAGAAAATTTGAATTTCGCGGGCTACCTTAGCGCTTCCACCTTAAAGGCTCCTGCCAACAGGCGCGACGCGCGACACAAAGGCACCGCTCGTTACGCAACTTGCGGTGCCTTTGCGTCGCGCTCGATTTTATCGCGTGTCGCGCCTCCTTGTTATTGTGCAGTACCTAGCTGTTGTGTGCTGTGGTGAACCAGATGTTTGAGGACATCATGGGGACACTTGGACAAAGGGCTGAGCCAGAACTATCTCGGGAAAGCAAGGTATGTGGGCATCTCCACGCGCATGAAACTGCGGGGCGCAACTACTACACTAGCTTCTGATAGCGACTTAGTCCACGTGAAATTTCTTGTTTTAACAAAAAATAATACATATCCTATGATACTCGTCAATACTGTAGCTTTCCACTAGTAAAATAATTTTCGGAATCGGATCAGCAGTTCCGTAGATTACCCCCTACATACAAACTCACAAATTTTACCTCATTATAATATTAGTAATTATAGGTAGCGACCATCAAGTTATTATCAATGCATTAAAAACACATACATTTTGATATAATAGCTTTATTTTCATAAATCAACCTTAACATATAACAATTTGTTATCAAAATGCATTGGCAATGATTCGCCTCAGCAGTGTCGGTAAATCATACCCTTTAAAAGTAAAAAAAAATGTCCAAAATGAGGAAACATTACGAACATATAGAAAAAAAAACATAACAATATCCAAGTCAAAATAAAACTTGCGTTAACATGATTATAAAATCTGAAGAATCAACTACTTAATTATAATATTTAAACAATCAACAAGTCCACCCATTGTTACTTTAGATTTAAAAAATGTTTAAAAATATAAAAAAAGGTTTATTCTAACTTAAAACGAAACAGTCTTTTATAAAAACATTTTAGGGCTTGCGCCCGCTGGTGGCGCGGCACTTAATAGTATGACAATACAGTTGAAATTTCAATGATACCTACCGCTTAAAGCCTAATGTGCGTTCGCGATTTACTTGCCAAACATGTAAACAAATATGAGTCTTTGTAAAAATAACTTTAATTCGGAAACGTGGTCATATTTGTGCTGACCGAATATGAACCTTATACAAAAATTTTGAAGCCGCTAAAGTTTATCATCAGCATAGTCAAAGGATGGGTAAAAGAAGCGATTGTGCAGTCAGTATGGGTATAAACATTTAAATGATCTTTATATAAATCTAATTCTATAGAAAAATAATAGGTTAAGTAATTTATTAAAAAAAACTTTGAGTGCGGCTGTGAGTGCCGTACATTAGTTCAAGTTAATCCTCTGTTAAGCTGATGTTGTAATTTTCTGTTAGGTACATTGACAGTATTTATAGTGAAAGAGAGATAACAATTTATTTTACATAAGGATTAAGTTAAAAAAAAATATATAATATTAATAAGTCTAAATAATGCGCTGATGGATATCGGTTCTAAGAAATATGTGTTTACAGAATTATAATCATTAAAGTCATCAACACAACTCTCTAAGACCACGTAAGTCCCAAGAATAACTGTTTCATGAAATCATCATTCTTTGGACTTACGTGGTCTTAGAGAGTTGTGTTGATGACTTTAATGATTATAATTCTGTAAACACATATTTCTTAGGGCCGCGATTCATATATTAATCAACGTACAACTTAATGCTGACCAGCAAATTGCAAAAAACCTAAAAAAAATTGAATTTCGCGGGCTACCCTGGCGCTTTCACCTTAAATTAGATTGTTTAGTGCGATTGCCAAGTGCATATATTTATTTAAAACATAATTTTTTCTACTGATACACATGATAAACATAATCTTTGACAAAGAATAACAATCGTACCTTAATGATTCGATTTTACAAAAAAAAAAAGAATAATAACAATTAAAAGGTGCACTAAATAAGCCCGCGAAATTCAAAATTTCTTACGTTTTTTTTGCAATTTGCTGGTCAGTATTAAGTTGTACGTCGATCAAAATATGATAGACCACGATATGATAGACTCTAAGACTACGTAACCCCAAAGAATAACTGTTTCATGAAATCGTCATTCTTTGGGGTTAAGTGGTCTTAGAGAGTTGTGTTGATGACTTTAGTGATTATAATTCTGTAAATACACATTTGTTACGGCCGCGAATCATATATTAATCAACGTACAACTTAATACTGACCAGCAAATTGCAAAAAACCTAAAAAAAAAAATGAATTTCGCGGGCTGCCCTGGCGCTTTCGCCTTAATTTAAAATCTTAACAGTCAAACTGATATTGATGTTATCCAACTCAGGCTGTCCCACAACCACTTTAGTAGGCGACCGTAAAACCAACTCTTTATTCAACAATTCCAAGTTGGCACTATTGGGTAGTAAGTCCATTTTAGAGATTTGTAGCCTGAAGCAGTTAGGGTCATTTTCGTATGGCATGCAGGGGGGTAAGTCCATGAGTACGCCTGTCCAGGTGAAGGGCTCCCCTGTCACTTTGTTGTAGATCGTGAGGCTGCCGGTTTTAGGATCGTCGGGGTTGTACGATACAGACTGTGAAGGAAAATCGGGAGTTCATGTGACTTGTTTGTGTTTATGTTTGACTGCCTGCTGGCGACTGCTAAAAGTAGGTTCGATCCTCAGGTCACCATTAGGAATCTCTCATTATCCGTCAGGAATTCAGAATAGTGGCAGACGCGGTTGATGGCAATAGGGTTATTCTGTATTATATGAGACTAGCAGTGCCCCGCGGTTTCACCCGCGTTAATTTGAGGAAAAAACCTAAAATGTATTCCATTACTTTAATAGTATTACTTAATACATTAGTTACTGTAAGAAGCTATTTCAGGTAAATCACGCTATGATCAGTAAAAGTGGAACTATAGTAAACCTCGCAGAGCTATCGGCGGCCGTGCGAATTTATTTTAAAACTATGATATCTCTAAGATATACACTGAAATCAAATGATGTCAAGGGCAATTTTGTTCAAAATTAAATACTTGTGATGAATAATTTATTTGGATAAGGATTAATATCATGTTTATAAAAAAAATAAAACGACTTCAAAACGAAATTAAGTCAAAATTATGAAATAACTTTAATTTCGGAAGTCGGTGTCTTGGGACCTGTATTTGAGTTTTAGTTTTTGCCACCGACTTCCGAAATTAAAGTTATTTCATAATTTTGTGTTAATTTCGTTTTGAAGTCGATTTAATTTTTTTAAACTACTTTTTTATTTCGTAATTTTTAGTTTTAAGTAAAAACTGGAATATTTGATTGTAATAAGTAGGTAATAGTTTTGTTGTAAATATTGCACTAGAATTTGACCAAGGTTTTGAGACGTTTTCCCTTTGACACTACGTCATCTACGTGTAGCTCGTATCAATAAGCCAGGCCGTCATACTTACACGTATCAGTCCATATCTTGAAAATTACTGAATCGATTTTGATGAAACTGGCACTGTTCCCTAAGTTGAAGTAAATGTAAGCCAATAAAAAAACATGTTCACGATCCGATTAATAGTTGGGGAGAAATGCGTGGACAAACATACATACATACATCTTTAAAAAAAAAAAACACTGGCACTCCGGTAGTGCCGACAGAAGTGAAAACTTGAACAATTACGAGTGTATTTTGTGAATCGTCTTATAAACAAAACACGCGAGTTAAGGTGTGTTCCTTATTTTATAGGGTTTTTTGCAAATCAGGTATGATGACCAGTGATCGGACTAGGTAGATTGATTTTTGGTACTTGTATCACAAATGCACACAGAAAGAATAACATGGATAAGCCATTTTTCCGGAAAGTAATTCCGGTATTTCCGGATTCAATTAAATATTGTTAATGTTGGTAGTGATATTATTACTACTCAATTCAAAATTTAAAGGAAGGTATCAAAACTAAATTAATTCATTATTTATCTGTTGAATAATAAAAACAATCGAATTCCGATCGAAGCTTTAATATTTATTTTTTATTTTTAGCGTTTTATGGCTAGATCTTTTATAGATAGATATACATTTCGGCTAACTAATGAAATTCTGACTACCACCAATTCCGGAGGAATGTCCATAGTAATATATACGTTTCGGATCAATGACCCCAGTTCAATCTACCTACTCCGATCACTGATGATGACCAAAGTGACTGGTTTATTCTTCTCGTGAAAGGAATTTATTCAGATTTACAAATAAGCACACAGTTATATATCCGTGGTTCAGCGCCATCTCGTCGTTGTTGGATGAACTACGTAGTTAGTACGCGAGGCCCTCGTAGTTCTTCCCGATGTGCATAGATGGCGCTGTCCTCAACAACGCGCGTCTTAAGTTTTACGTCTGACGTTATTACGCGAGGCCCTCGTAGTTCTTCCCGATGTGCATAGATGGCGCTGTCCTCAACAACGCGCGTCTTACGTTTTACGTCTGACGTTTTACGTCTTACGAATTTTCGATCAGGGTCACGTGACCTGACGCGAATTTAGAAGTTTTTACCCATTCCAAAAAAAGTACACAGCGCCGCTAAAGAAGTTTTCACTTCAAAAATTATATTTGTTTGGAAGTCCTAATAGATTGTCATAATCGTCCCTTTATTGGTAAAACCGATTATCTACCGAAAACGAAACTTGTGGCAATAATGATTTAAAAGTTTGACAGAATAATTATGTAACTAAACTACATATATCTTACCTGCAGTCATGTAATTATAATGAAAAAAATAATAAAGTATGTTTGTAAATCATAAAAATAGAAGTACCTACTTCATTGATAATGCTTAAAAAAATGCCAAACACTATCTTCAGGGAGGTCATTTAGTTGTTTTTTCCTGAATAACGACATAAGCATTTATATCATTAATTAAATCACTTGGAGCTTATCTTATAGCTTCACCGTAACCTTTCGAAGAAAGTAATAAGGTACCAAAAACAACTGTAAAAATAACACCCTTAAACATGAAATGATAATTGGGTTTGCTTGAGTAAAATTAAGAATTGTGGTAGACTATCTGCAAAATGTTCATACAACGAACTACAACAAGCCTTATAATTATAAAAATACCAAAAAATCATTACTTACATGAAAGTAAAAACTGAATAAAGTAGGAAAATAATAAGAATGATATATTAGGAAATAAAAAATTGTGAAAAAATGAATTAATTTAGATTTTCTAAGTACTTATACAAAACAATTTGTGAAACCATGAAACTAATTCATGTTTTCACAAATTGTTTAGTATACTTAGATAGAAAAACTAAAATAATGTATCTTTCCTTCATCAGCTGATGAGAAACTTGTAATCAGGAAAAAGATAAAGATAAAAAGAGAGCTGAAGAAGAAACAAATGGGATCGCATTGAAAGCGTTCCTGATGTGGCCGCCTCTGAAGAGTCAGAATCTTAGTCATCTGTGGTCAGCTTCCATGTAACTGTGACCTGACTCTAAGAACTTGTGTTCTATGATTTGTAAATGGATGCTGTTTGGAATTACCCACAATAGGATAGCAGCCACGAATTGATTCCTTTAGTTATTGTTCTGAGATTGATTCCTATTTTGTCCTCCACATGTGTCAGAGAACAAACTGACTTCCGTGGCTTCCTCTGATACAGATTTCATTAAATAGTGACACAAAATAGTTCCGATTTCTGAACTTCCCTTTTTACCATTTGTCTCGGACCATACAAAACAATAAGCTTCGTTAGGAGGCGCACTTTCGTACAGCGTTAAATTGTGTAAAGTTTATTTTCTTGTATAGTAAAGGAGACCAACATCAGTGTATGGCAATTGTAGAATTGTCTGCAAATCGAAAGTAGCAGACAGAAAATTTGTTTCTTCTTCAGCTCTCTTTTTATCTTTATCTTTTTCCTGATTACAAGTTTGCTTCCTATCAATGTGTATCTGATATTCTTATTGTATTTTATTTTGTTCTTCTGGATTAGCGCGATTGTACCCAGTGCACAAAAGACATTGGTCTTTTTTCGGCATGAAAAATCCCAAATTAAATTCTGTAGAAAAAATTCTACGGTATGTCATCTCCGACACAGGTTCCATATTTTCGTCTTCGCATTTTAGGACGTACAAAGAATAAAATTTGAATAATCTAAGGTTTCAAGTTGCTTTTACTTGTATTTAAATCTAAACGATACGATCTCTGATGTTGTGGAAAAACAAATAAAGCTGTTTAATCTCTTTTCATTGAATTAAAATCTTCACAAGTGCGAAGGATTATGTTCTGTTAAAAACAAGTAGAACTATTTACTTTCTTTTTAGTGTGTAAGATTCTAAGTACTTTCCAATAATTCAGCAAAACCAGAACCATTTAAAGTATTTTAATTTGTATTAGTATAATGCTACAGTATGTTCAGAGTGTAAGCAAATTGCAACTAAAATAAGATATGAAACTGAATGTGGTTTTGATTGCAAGGCTTCAAAAAAATCGTACAGGTATAAGACTTTAGCTGTTATTGAATGCAGATGTTACCTAAAATCTTATATTATAATTGTTTTTTTGCGTATCTATCTCGGAAACTATGCATCGTATCGAAAAATCGGTTCTATCTATAGATAGAGCTCAAAAAGTTGAGTAGCTTGGTGTAAATAACTCATTTTTGAAAAAAAGTGTAGATAATCGGTTTTACCAATAAAGGGACGATATGTGAATATAATGCAGTTCCAATGATATTACATATAATTATACGTGTCGAATTGATAACCTCCTTTTTTTTGAAGTCGGTAAAAACACGTTCGCAAATAATGCATTATTTTAGAACAAAGTTTACCTTAAAAAAGGTTATATTGAGTCAACCATAAAAGATAGACATATGCTGTCGCGGACCTTTTTTAGAAATTTTAAGGGGGAACAATTCCGTCATACATGATTTTTGCGTAATTTTAACTGTTTACGCAGCGCACGCAACGGAAGCTCTCAAAAGGAATTTTTTTCCCGTTTTTGCAATATTTTACATTGATACTCCGCTCTTATTGGTCTTAGCGTGATGTTATATAGCCTATAGCCTTCCTCGATAAATGGACTATCCCACACTTTTTTTTTAATTCATCCAGTAGTTCTTGAGATTAGCGCGTTCAACCAAACAAACAAACAAACAAACGAAATGTGGCTACATCTCTGCCTACACCTTCGGGACATGAAGTCGTGATTTTATTATGGTATGAAGATTTTATTATAGTATGTAAGTATAACTGACCGACAGAGCCGCCATGAAGTAGTCCGGGTCCTCGTACTTGGCGCTGAGGACGTACAGCTCTCCTTCATGCTGCAGCACGTGGCTGAGCCACACGCGACTCGCCGACAGTTTTCCTAGAGTGTAGGACGTGCTGAACTCGTTGGAGCCGCACTCGACTATGTCGGTGGAATGATCCTGGAATGGGAGAAACGGTATGGTCATCAACATTCAGGCGAAACAATAACATCGTGAGGCATGTCCTAGAATGGAGGCGGAGCGTGTGAGGAAGAGGCAATCTTTGCGCCCTCACGCTCCTAGTCGCCGCAGGAGACGCCCTGGGTGCTTACTCTTCAATTTAATTCCGATAGATCGACATTGGAATTGTGACGTTTCGTACTCTTGAGTTCGATGCTAGCGCCAAATGATTTTTAGATTGGGTGTCCATTTTGGAGAACTAAGTGGAATTGGGTTCGGACTTGGCGTGGGGTAATTGTTGACCATATTGTTTTCAAGAGTACCGAATCACGTGACTGTAAAATTAACATTGGAATCGTATTGGCATCTCATTGGAATTAAAATTATTTTGGAGAGTAAGCCCCCTGGGCGTTGGGAATCGACAGCTGATTCCCGGCCACCGTAGGCGCGGGTTTGCGGACGGCGAGCAACGGGCAGATCGCCGTCCGGTTACGACTAGGCCTGGGTCGACGGCGCGTTATGTCCCACGCGCGCCTCAAAGAGATGTCAGCACTAACTGACAGGATCCGCTAGGGCCGATGCCTGCCAGGGTCGTGGGTTGTTCGAAAGACAGACAACTGAAAGAACACAGGTGGATTTTAGTAGGTAAAAGTCTGACACACCCTCCCGCTCCGACCAGAGCGGGAGAAGTTAGTTAGTCATGTCCTAGATCCAAAAATTTCCTGTTCTCCATAGGAACCTACCACGCTTTGGAATAGACAACTAGCTTTGCCCGTAATTGGTTTAATTGAAATAAATGCTTTGAGTTTTAGTTTTTCCGGGTAACATGCGTACTTTTAGTTTTGGTGTGCAGTATTGTGTAATCTTTAAACGATCCGAAATTCAAAACTCCAGAAGACACTCCATGGCTCGCTGGCAAACCTTGAGCATATATCCCATAAATACATATGTATTTAATTTACTCAAAGTTTTGCTTTACATACCTTCCTGATATGGTGCTCAAGAATGATCTTGGGTCCTGCCCAGTTGCATAAGATGCACTGCATCCGTATGTCCATTCCCATTCGCTCCATGTAGTCCTGAAATATTACATTCACTTTACAATAATTATATGTATTAATAGTTTTTTTTCAAATCAAATCATTTATTTGCTTAATACAGGTAGGTATAAACAGATGTTACAAATAAATATAAAGTACACTGTATCATTACCTAATGAGGTGTGCAAATATTTATATTGTTATTAATTCTATCAAATAATTATTAAAATGACATTACAGAGTTATTATAATAAAAAAATAATAAAAAAAGTTTACAAAGTTTTAAAAACTTCGAAAACCGTCGTTTTTCCTGCAAAAATATAAGCAGCTAATTTTGCGTTGCTTGGTTATATCATCAAGGAATGTGGAGGGAATAGACGAGTCCCTTGCCAAGAAGAGGTTCAGTGCAAATGGTGAAGGGTGTGTGCGTTTTGAGAACTTTTTATGAACCTGTTGATTCTCAATCTAAACTGGATCTTTAATTAATTAATTATGATTTTTAATATTGCTTACCCCATCCTGGCTGATAATCTCGAGTGCATCCTCCACCATCTCTGGTATGGAGAGGTTTGCGGCTAACTCCTGCTCCTGGGACGTTATCGTCTCCACAGATGAACACGACCGTTGGAAGTCAGAGTTCGGCGCGCCTGTAATATACAAGTATCATACAGGCGTTACAACGGAAATCTACGTAAGCAAAATATAAAATTCATTCAATCACTGACAAACAACGCACGGTATGAAATTTTGCACTAGAGTTCGTTTTATAACAAAGGTGAGCAATTAGGATGGGTTTTTGAAAATTCTCCCTCTTAGGCGAAAGCGCAGGGTAGCCTCGCCAGGTGTGGCTAACTAACTTTTCTAGCATAGAAAAAAATAAACACCCTTACCATTATTATTTTGTTCGAAATAGTGAAAGTTACTGAAGAAGTCATTTGCGCTCGAGATCCCTTCATTCTCATTCATGAACAACGGCTGACTTTCACGCGGCGGCGCTGGCAAATACAACGGTCAATAATCAATAACACATTACAGCAAAAATAAAAAAACCGGGCAAGAGCGAGTCAGACTCGTACACCGAGGGTTCCGTACCATCATGTTTTTAAATTTTCATCGGGGAGGCCTGTATTCGTCAGAGAATTTTAACGCTTTGCACTGCGGTGTAGAATATTGCAATTTTATTTCAGCGCCATCTCTTGACCGATAGTGGAAATAATGTAACTTTTGTTGATGATTTCTGAAAAAGTGTGGTATTTAGAGACTTCGTTTTATTTTTCCTATGCGGCCTACAAAGAAAGTGCTTGAGAATGTGCAAACTGATCTCTTTCGTATGATACCCCACATGCAAAATAGTTGGGCAAACGTCATATAAAACTATTAAAAATTTATAGTTGATAGCATTAGTAGTTCTTGAGATATCCAGCTGTGACAGACAGACAGATAGACAGACTGAGTCTCACCATAAGGGTTGCGTTTTACCATTTTGGTACGGAACCCTAGAAAGAGTAATACTGAATTGCTTCTCTAAAAACTCTTTTTGATAAAATGATCCTCTAAAAACTTATTGACCTTCTAATATGTACCTACTCTTTTTGAATAAATGTGCCTCTAAAAACTCCCTTGTGCTCCTAATGATGTACGCTTTTTTAAATTATTGCCCTTCTTTTTACTTTCTGGCCGCCTTATCTCAAAGGGTCGCAATAACTAAGCTAGGGCACCACAACTAAATATTTTAGATTAGGTTACAACTGTGAACAACCACGCTACACAAGAGGCACATTTATTATATAGGGTTTTCCAATGGGGGCGGGTCGATGTTGAAGTGGAAAAAAACGAACTGTGTGTGAGGTTATTATTAACGTAATTCTTTTTTTATTTGAAAGGCCTATGTATGCCATTATTTATGGAAATAAACATCATTTGACAGATCCCGCCAAAACAATATGGTGGCAACAGACTGTCAACATCTACCCGTGCCTATTGAAAAACTGTTTATTAGTGTGTCCATTCCATCGAGATATAAGACTAACGTACTAGAGAAGACACCGTAAATTCCTACTTTGTCTCGTTCTACTGCGGCGATCGCGCCGCACCTCACAAGACATGTTGTTGCACTTTGTCGAAGAAAACGCGTAAGTGCCGTGATTTACATGGCGCTTAAGACCTTTTTGCCGAGAATAAAATTACGAAGAATAGGACAATTCAGTTATTTGACGTAGCTTCTCTAGTACGTTAGTACTTATCTCTCCATTCATATTTTTTGGGCTTCAACAAAAACCCTCCATTTTGGATATTACTTAGTTTAGCATAAATATTGTTGAGTCAATTTAACAGGACGATTAAATTGCCTACCTTATATGCCTAATATTTAAGCGGTTGCAGAGGACAAGGAACCTGGAAGGAGCTAGCGTAATAAACCCGTTGTTGTCAAAACCCAAGGATAAAGTCATAATAAAGAGTATTCTATTCTATAAAGTCATGGAATGAAATTAAAATGACAGAATGTTAACAGAATAGCTATTTATTCACCAAGGGGAGTAATCTGTACTTACCCTCGAGTGATATATACTGCTTTATACTACACTTGTTGTACTACATTAATAAATTGCTACCATTGTCACTGGAATCACTCATTTTAACTTGTGATTTACACCGCCAAACTTTAAACTTTACCAAGAAAATTGTTTCTACAAAATACGTCAACACTCAAAAACACTCAAAACACTCAAAAACACTCAAAACACCCAAAAACACTTAAAACACTCAAAAACACTCAATAACACTCAATAACACGCAAAAACACTCAAAAACACTCAAGAACACTCAAAACACTCAAAAACACTCAATAACACTCAACAACACTCAAAAACACTCAATAACACTCAAAAACACTCAATAACACGCAAAAACACTCAATAACACTCAACAACACTCAAAAACACTCAAAACACTCAAAAACACTCAATAAAACACAAAAACACTCAAGAACACTCGATAACACTCAATAACACGCAAAAACACTCAATAATACTCAACAACACTCAAAAACACTCAAAACACTCAAAAAAACTCAATAAAACACAAAAACACTCAAGAACACTCAAAACACTCAAAAACACTCAATAACACTCAAAAACACTCAAAACACTCAAAAACACGCAAAAACACTCAATAACACTCAACAACACTCAAAAACACGCAAAAACACTCAATAACACTCAACAACACTCAAAACACTCAAAAACACTCAATAAAACACAAAAACACTCAAGAACACTTAAAACACGCAAAAACACTCAAAAACACTCAATAACACTCAATAACACTGAAAAACACTCAATAACACTCAATACACTCAAAAACACTATAATGCTTTCTGTCTCATTTTCTCCCACGTTTAATCTTATAAATGTCTCTTTTTACTGTCGCTTTTTCGTTTCATAAAATTTCAAGCCGCAACAATGCCAAAGAAGTTTTCACTTCAAAAACAAAACGCGTTAGTAATGAACGCATTATTAGCCTGATTTTCAGGGCAGTAATGAAATTCCATACAATATAACTGCCTAGATTTTTGAGAAGGTTTAATGAACAGCTTTCAAGCCTTTTAGTGGGGTAGTATTGGTACACTTACTAAGCAAGTGTAGTATAATATAATTTTTATCACACCTGCTCTGAAAATACATACTAATTATACCAATTAGAGGGAAGAAACGCCTTTATCCCGCCCTTCAAATCCTTTCATCCCAAGGTATGGAAGTTTGTATGAAAATCCTTTCGACCCAAGGGTGGGAAAAATGTATGAAATTCCATTACATACCCGGTTTTTCTTTTTTTTTTAATTTGTCAGCAGTCATACTGCCAAGAGATTTTAACTGTCTACTAATTAAATTTCAAGTAAATTGTTACTGGCCACATACAGTTTTTTTTTACCAGTTACCAACCTCCTTGGTGCATACAGAAAATTAAAAACGAAATTATTTTTGTATATAAAACGCGTGGAATCACGGAAGAAGTGGCTGCATGACCTTATGATCTTAGCCTACTCCAGAAACGGGCGAATAAAAAATAGAAAAGCCCGCGCATTTTCGCAAAAACACATTTATCTTTGTGTTTTTTGTAAAATATGGATACTTCGAGCGACAGTGATGATGTTATCCCTAACACACCGCCAGAACTATTAGAGACGGCCCAAGAAGTTGTTGATAATCTGTTGCCGGAAAAATCTAAATGCAGATACAACAATACTTATATGTCCATAATTTTCCTCGTAGGTGTAATAAAAAGCACTATACATCCCTCAGGATAAAGTACAGTTCCATACCTCAAATGGTTTGCGCCCCTCGCAAGCTCGTGGCGCAAATGCCATAATCTCGGTATGGAACTGTCACTTTCTTCCCTCTGAAGTAATGTACTATTACATGTCTCAAGCCCTTTCAGTTATTTTATCTCTGATTTTGCATCAATGTCCAAATCACGGTGCCCTTTAAACTCATTCTAATAAGGTTTTTTTTTTCATTCTAATAAGCCACTGACAAGTAGTCTGTAAAAATCGTTGTGATCTTTATTCTCGTTACAATAAGGCTGCTGTTAGCTTGCTGTTGTCACTGCTGTCAGAGGCAAAATAACTGTACTAACTGAACGGACTGTGTAGTACAGTAACAAGACGACGTAAACGAGCTTTTGATATTAATTAGTAATTACCCACACCCACCCACGATACAGGAGTAATTCCCAGTGTGGGGCAATGTTTAAAAAAAAGAAAAGGTAAGGTTGCTAACACTTGTCTTTTCAAATTTCCTCTTTACTAAACACTGGAGACATGTAAAAGAGACGTGTTAGTAGAAAAGAAGCGTAACTCACAAGCAACTTTATACCCGTCGTGCTGGTTGTGCATGTTGGTGGATGACGGCTGCATCTTGCTGCAAGCAACACACGCAAGCTGTAAGCTTCACACAGTGCACTAGCTTTGTTTTAAGCCAGCCTGGTAGAAAGCGATGCGGTTTACACGGTGCTAGTAATTTAAGTTGACTGGCAAGTAATTACGTGAATAGTGATTGTTTTTAGTTGACTATTAATAATGTTTATTTATTTTACTTGCGAGTTGATCAAATTCACCGGTCAACTAAATTACAATAGTATACCTTGAAGCCATGTAAGAAAAATGTTATGTGCAATGGAATTAAATATTATTTTTTGCAGGAACGCAGTAAGTCCAAGAAGTTTTGCTGGTGGTAGAAAAAAAAAACACAGAACACCAAAAGTAAAAAACAAAGAAGGAAACTCAGCACATCGTATAGCATTCGACATTGCAGTCACATTCGAAGAATGTTATTTATAATTTATAATCCAAAAACTTTTAAATCCATTTAGTTGCATGTTTTTTTTTTTTTTAAATGGGTTTGCTCTTGACTCTAGTCTAGGCCAGAGATGACAGAAACAAAGTCTACGATGGAGTGAGCTCACCCAGAAGAAGCCTGTTCAATTATGTTTCGCACTTGAAAGCAAGCCCATGCAGTGCATTACCTTAATATTTCTGCATGTCCGTACGTTATTTTTGTTAAATTATGAGGCGGCAAATCTTAAAATACGCCAATGATATGACCGATAATACTCACGTAGTACATATCACAGGAGTACAGTAAACGGTGAGTGTGTTGGTCGCTGTAGAACCATGTCGTATTGGTTGGTGCGGCATCTTCAAGTTGTATAACGTCTCGAGACTGTGGGTGCCCTGGTACTGCAAGCAGGGGTCCGGGATGTTAGGCGTGTTTGGGGCTACAAAAAAAATATTTGTCATAACATCTCGCTTGTATTCTCCAAAGAGGCAGACAGAGGAGTACATCCCCACATTTCGCCAGTTATGTTTAAGTAGACACGCTTACTAAATCGAAGGACTTTCGTCCTGCCTCATGGTCGGACTAATATCGGTCATTTTTCACCCATTTGCCGCATGCCTTTTCTTGCCAACTCCATTCGTGATGAAATAGATGTCTTTGCTGGATCTGTAGCCTCAGTTAGGACTAAACTTAGAGTCTTAATTGTAAAATTATTTTTTATTTATTTTTGTCTTTATTATATTATTGTTCTTTCCCAAAACGTTCTCCTTATCTATGGAAAAGTTTATATTTTGTAAGTCTAATTGTTTTATTTAAATTATACATGCTGGATTCGCATCTAGTAGATGTCAATCAGAAATATTGTGTTGTAACTGTTTTAATGCTTTTGTGATGGTACATCAGTTTTGTGAATTACAATAATAAAAAGTCCAATGTAAATCAAATGGAGTTGAGCAAGTCACCTGGCACCGCAATAGTGCCAGGTGAAGTAGGCTGTGACCGAGTGACGTCTGAGGACTGGAAGCCAAAGTGTTGGTCGTCCAGGGGCGACATTACGATATTGTTGCCATCGCGGGTTGAACCTGGATGAGGCTGGCATCAGGGGCGGTACCTTCATAGAAGCCGAAAAGCCCGGCTTGCCCTAATAAAATCATAATTCACAACAACAAACTTACTTAAACCTACCAATAAATAAATACATATATTAAAAAAATACCAATCAATGAACTCGAACACAAACATTAATAACTGAAAATCAGCCAATCCCTCAGTTGGGCGTTTTTTTTATACGTTGAAAATCTGTGGGCTTGCCCTAATTTTGACCCCTAGGCACGCCACTGGCTGGCACAGGTGTCTGGAGATTAACACAATAAAAAAAGAGATGCCTATACTTTGGGTGAAGTCAGGCTGTGGATGTTGAAAATTAATAGGGGACGAGCCTATTGTCATTAACTGGGCACATCCACAAGTGAAATCCCTTTTTGCAAAAACTCTTACCCCCTTACTAATAAACGTATTCTAACAGATGAATAGTAACACACCGATTTCTCTCTTTCAGTCGTCAGTAATTTGACTTTCGAAAGAAGAAGACAAAGTGTTGTGTAACTGTACAGACGCTATACAACGTTTATTAGTAAGAGGTCACTGTTTGCCTTTTTTGTTACTCTTGTAAGTGCCTTGAATAAAAATAAAAAATCGGCCAAGTGAGAGTGGGACTCGCACACGAAGGGTTCCGTACCAAAAGGCATAAAACGTTTCTTTTATACCCCTTTAAATTTTACAGTACCCGGCGATAAATATTGCACATCGACCTTTACCTTTTTTTGTATTTTATACAAAGAATAAAAATAATTATCAAAAGAAGCGAATCATAATTGTTTTAAGAGCTCCTGATAGATACCGGACTGTTTGTATTTCGTGCGACAGAGATAACGCTCTACGAAGCCGAAATTAGCTGATTGTCTCTTTCCAAAGGTCGATATGCAATATTTATCGCCGGGTACTGTAACATTTAATTTTTATTATTTTTTGATATAGCGGCAACAGAAATACATCATCTGTGAAAATTTCAACTCCTAGCTATCACGGTTCATGAGAGATAGCCTGGTGACAGACAGGCGGACAGTGGAGTCCTAGTAATAGGGACCCGTTTTTACACTTTGGGTACGGAACCCTAAAAATCCTTTACATTTAGCAGCAATTTTTTTTAACCTTGTTTATACAAGGTTAAAAAAAATTGCTGTTAAATGTCTGCTATGCAATCTTCACCAATTTACATAGTAGTGTTGACTTGTTGGCCTGTCTACACATCAAGAACGAAAAAAAGATATTCTTGGCCTATGCTTACTATCCGTACTAATATTATAAATGCGAAAGTAACGCCTATCTGTGACTTTGGATGAAATTTCACACAGGGATCCACGACCTGTGTAAGATACTTATGGATGGATGAGATGGCTGGACCTAAAATACTTTTTATCCCGGGAGTACGTTCTCCTGGGATAATTTCCGAACTCTACGCGAGCGAAGCTGCTGGCAAAAGCTAGTATGTATTGTATATATCAGCTTAGCAAACAAAAAAAAAGTTAAATAAACTCACCAATCTCGGGTTCACTGTCAACTTGAACATGTAGAGGTTGCTTAACATCACTATACACACTGGTAAACTGGCTGAACACCTCGTTAATCTTTGGGAGCCTGCACTCATTTTCAACCATCCTGGCAGTCTCCCTGCTCCTCCGCAAAGACATTACTTGTTCAGCCCTAATCTTTTTATGATAATACTCCCCGTACGGTCCTGAATAATTGTCTCTGGAATTATTTGATAGGGTTGTTTCATCAGAGCCACTGCTGAAGCCAAAGTAATTTGTTGCTCTGTATGTGTTTTTCGGTGATATTTCTGCCACGGACGTGCTGTGACCCGAATTCTGTGCCGTTTCTGAATCATGAGATTGGAGACCCAAATTCGGGCTGTTTAACATGTTTGATTTTCTGCTGGTCAAACTAAGGGTTACCTCGCTCATATTTGAAGATGTAATGGTGAAATTTGAGCTCTGTTCGCTTAAATTGGACGGCCTGTTGTTCAAATTAGTGTTTATTTCATTGAAGTTTGATGAAATGCTCGAGTTCTGAACCGTTTTGGACATCACTGATGGTGTTCCGTTCGCTTTTAATGTGGATGGATTCAAATTGTCGAATTGTTTTTGCCTGTCAACGCTGTTTTGTGCCAACTGACTCCGAAAGATTGCGTTCAGCTTGGTGAAGCTGCCGTCAGCACGTCTGAGTACTACGCATGGCTTTTTTTTGTCCTCAGGTTGAAGGGGGTAGACGCCGCTTAGTCGGCGTGGTCGCTTGCCCAGCGGTGGAGAGTTGTTCTGTAATGAAAGGAATAAGATTTTGGAAGATCATCTTCATTACTTTAGCCCTTCAGGCCTTCCCCAAAGTATTACCATAACGACCTGTACTGGACTTCCCACTGTCGGCAAACCGTATCTTTACAGCTACGGTTTGCTAGAGCAGTGGTGGCTCAGTAGTAACGGCCGCGACTTACGAATTGTAGGTCGTAGGTTCGAATCCAGACAGACGCTTTACTTTGTGTAAATTATTTCATCACCACTGCTCTCAAAACGGTGAAGGAAAACATCGTGAGGAAACCGGCATGTCCTAGAATCAAAAATTCGAAGACATGTGACATCTACCAACCCGCACTGGGCCCGAGTGGTGAATTACGGCCCACTCCCTCTCACAGAGAGGAGGACTGTGTCCCAGCAGTGGGAACATTATAGGATGATTATGATGATTGCTAGAAGAGCGGTGGCCGCCATATAACGGCCGCACTGACGGTCATTATCAAAATTTAATTATGACACCGGGGTTTGACTTCACGGTGTCAAAAAACGCTCTCTAGGAAAACACACCAACTTTTTTTTGCTATCTGGTGGTCACCGCTCTTATAGGGAACCGTAGCTTTAGTGAAATAAATTGCGTTCTACGCGATTTATATTCAACGTCTTTCTAAACACAGCGCCTGCCAGAATATGCTAGCAATAGTAAAAGTTACAGCAATGTTTAAGTACATATTGTAGCTCATCTGATGTAATTCAGTAGTTGTAAGAACTAAGAATGGACAATATACATAAGGCTGCATTGTTGAATACAAGGAAATTAATGTTTGATGAAAAAAAAAAACACGTAAAAATACAAAACCGAAGACATAAAAACATTTTTTAACCGACTTCAAAAAAAGGAGGAGGTTCTTAATTCGGATGTTTATTTTTTTTTAGCTTTTTGCTGTCCTACCCTACCCCTCACAAATTCTTATACTACTACTTGCTATATCGTCGTTCATATTGCAATTTGTTCAATGTCAAAAATTTCAATTTTTTTATTATTTCTTAGTTATGCTTTAATTTTAATTATGAACGCGACCGAAAAAATGTTCAGTGTCATCTACCAATAGGAAAGCGGCGTTTGAAACTTGCAATATGTCACGTGATCGACTTGGCAGTAAATCTTATACGCCAAATTGTTCTATGTCAAAGTTTGATCGGCAACGGATTTTTGCACTGAGAAAAAACAAGTGAAAATTATTAACTAAGTTATAAATTGTGCTTTGTTTCTGAGGTAAGCTGATAATTATCATAAATTACGTATCACTGTGTGCTAGTTTTAGTTGGTTTTCGTTTATATCCTGGTTTTAATTACACTTATGAGAAATCTTAACCTAACTTTTAACAAAAAGCGCCGTGAGTCCGCCAATTGACTGCTTCTTTTTGCTGTTAAACGCTTAAGACCTTTAGTGTCACGAATCTATTAACAGATAACGTATAAACATAAAAAAAAATTGTTTATGTTGGCCTTTTTTGTAAATAATGTCAATATAACAATAAGGCCTATGTTGCAATACGTAGTTACAAACGCGACATAGAACCTTTTGAATTTTGCTTTGGTTTTGTATGCATGGCTTGGCGGTTGATTGTTGCAGATGAATAACAGAAGAGGAAGGCGGTTAAAACAGTTAGCTACAAGTTTCTTTCAACATCCTCGCCAGCAGCGACTGAACGAAGCTACTGGCCAGATGTTGCAGATGAATAACACAAGAGGAAGGCGTTTAATACAGTTAGCTACAAGTTCCTCTCAACATCCTCGCCAGCAGCGACTGAACGAATCTACTGGCCAGTTGTATGAAGATGAAACTCTGCAGCAGTGTGACACGTCTAGTGAAGAGGTCTTGTTCGAAGAAGGGTCGTCTTCTGACTCGGACTACGAGCCAGAAGAAAGTAGTGTTGGCTTTCTTTCTAATTCATTAGAAGAAAGTACGAGCTCCAACGAAGAGGTCCTTGATGAGGAAACAGGAGTGCTTACTCGTAAGGATACTCACAAAAGGAAACGCAGTCGTAAGGGTCAAGCAGATCAAACGAAATGGAAGAGATTAAGAAACTCTAAGGCTAGGTTACAAGGTAAACAGTATGAAGGTTTTGAGAAGGATAGGAATGGAAAATACAAACAAACACTGTTGAGACCAGCTAAAGGCTTACAGGAAAGATGTGGTGGGCATACCGAAGTGAAATATGGGGGACCGAAACAAAGGTTTGAATGTGAAATGTTAACCGAAGAAGACCGAAAACTGATTTTTGATTCTTATTGGACACTGAGTTCTTGGGAAGCTCGTAAAGTATACGTCCGAAGTTTAGTAAGTGTAAATGCACCACAGCATCGACGTTCTTCAAGCGTAGATTCTAGAAAAGACAAAGCATTTAAATATTTCCTATCGTTGAAAGATAATGCTAAGGGAGTTCATGTTTGTAAGCAAATGTTTATGAAAACTTTGTGCATTGGCCAAAGACAACTGAGGGATTGGGTTGTTCCTAATAAAGATGCGACAGAAAGCTCTATTATCTCTCAAAATGATAATGAGTGTAATGCAAGGACTCAAAATAATGCATGCGATTCAATTCGAGAATTTTTCGACAGTCTGCCGAAAGTAGAGTCCCATTATTGCAGATCCTCTTCCTCAAAATTATATTTAGAACCAATCTGGAATAGTGTTCATGGTGATTTGTATGCTGAATATAAAAAGTTTTGTTCAAATAACAATAAGAGACGATATTGTGTTGCGACGTTCGAGAGGAAGTACCGCGAGCTTAATTTGTCTATTTTTAAACCCAGGAAAGACCAGTGCAACAAGTGCTTAGCCTACAAGAATCATAATATTAATGAAGATGAGTACAGGAGTCACTTGAAGAAAAAAGAAACAGCACGACAAAGTAAGGATAATGACAAAAACAATACTGAAGATGATGTATTAGTATACACTATGGATGTCCAAGCGGTACTTCTATGCCCAAGAATCCAGGCATCAGCTGTTTACTATAAAACAAAACTTAAAGTTCACAATTACACACACTACAATTTAAAAACAAAAGAAGTGATTTGCTATCTATGGCACGAGGGGAGCGGTGGCTTAGACAGTGATGTCTTTACGTCTATTATGATGAAACACCTAAAGGCAGAACTAGAAAAGGCACCAAATACCAAAAAAATTATTCTGTGGAGTGACGGGTGTGGTTACCAAAACCGATCTTTGAATTTGTCTAATGCTCTAATTGAATTATCAGTCGAAAATAACATTATCATCGAACAAAAATACCTCGAAGTTGGGCACACCCAGATGGAGGTCGACTCGATACATAGCAGCATCGAAAGAAAGTTGCCACCTCATCGAGATATTTTCATACCTGGAGACTACATCAATATAATAAAGAGCGCAAGAACCAAGCCTGAACCGTATAAAGTAGTTTGTCTAAGCTACAGTGATTTCAGCAGGTGTGAAGGTGGTAGATACTCCAGCATTCGACCAGGAAACAAAAAGGGCGATCCACTTGTAGTCGACATTGTAAGCCTGCAATATAATCCAGATGGGATCATACGGTATAAGTTGGACTTTAATGACGACTTCAAAGAATTACCGCGTCGCTCAAACAAAAACTACATACGAACTGGTAATACTGCCCTTTATCAATCATTTATCCCTATTGACACCACAAAATTTATACATTTACAAGAATTAAAACCACTGATTCCTAAAGATTATCACCCTTTTTATGACTCCTTGGAACATAATTGTTCAGATCCTGATGCCTGTCCTCATAAACGAAATAATTAGTATGCGATGGTCCAATTGCATACTAATTATTATTACATTCGTTACATCATGTTATTCATTTTACCCTGCCATTTAAATATAATTCGTGAATTTTAAAATAAGTTCAATTTAATTTTGTTTTATGGTAACAACATTTAAGTTTGTCAAGAAATTTACGTCAATTTTGTTGTTTATTTTTCTTATGTACATTTTTGATTGTTCCTACTTTAATTATAAATAACTTGAATAAATATTAAACTTGTTATATGAAATTATCTGTGTATTATTTCATACAAATAAACTATCAATATGTTACATGTCATAAATTTTATGTCAATTGTAGTTACAATAGGTTCTATGTCAAATTTCTAACAAAATATATTTATTTATGAAAATTTCAAAATGCACATTTAATAAAACACAATAGTTAGGAAACATTAGGTAAAAAACATTTTGGTATCATAAAAGATTTTTTTTCAATATGCTGTTTTTTTACTCTCCTGTAAACTTGTCATTTTTGACATAAAACTAATTGCAATATGAACGACGATATGTTATATTAAACAACAGCGATAGATATTTGATAACATCATCAACATACACAAAGTGGATTAAATATTATTGAAACCAAAGCAAACTTATAAAAATTCTTATGGGAACACCGTGCAAGATTCATCTACCACAAATAAAAAAATTATAATTTTCAAAATCTATCCACAATTGATGAAAATATCGATAAATATGCCTACATTAAGGCGAAAGCGCCAGGGTAGCCCGCGAAATTCAATTTTTTTTAGGTTTTTTGGAATTTGCTGGTCAGTATTAAGTTGTACGTTGATTAATATATGAATCGCGGCCGTAAGAAATATCTGTTTACAGAATTATAATCATTAAAGTCATCAACACAACTCTCTAAGACCACGTAAGTCTCAAGAATAACTATTTCATGAAATCATCATTCTTTGGACTTACGTGGTCTTAGAGAGTTTTGTTGATGACTTTAATGATTATAATTCTGTAAACACATATTTCTTACGGCCGCGATTCATATATTAATCAACGTACAACTTAATGCTGACCAGCAAATTGCAAAAAACGTAAGAAAATTTGAATTTCGCGGGCTACCTTAGCGCTTCCACCTTAAAAAATACATACATATAGATGAACATAGAACCTTCTGCTTTTTTTAAGACGGTTTAAAAAACGAGTGATTTGCCAAGTCATCATCATCTGCCTAGCCTTGTCCCAACTATGTTGGGGTCGGCTTCCAGTCTAACCGGATGCAGCTGAATACCATTTGCTAAGTCACTATTAGAAAAGTATTGGAAATAAATTAAATCTGCAAACTAATTTCAACCCTCACTTACCACACTCCTCAAGGGTACCACCTTCCCTTCCTTCTGCCAGCTTACAATAATTTTCTTAGCAATACTCCTACTTGCATTCCTGTTTTCTTCCGTACTAGCACTTTTAACCTTAGTCTCGGTTCTCTCATCTGAATCTTTCATCAAACTCATTAGAGTATTATTCAATAAGTAACTTGGCTTTGTGACCCGGTTGGAGCTCCGTAGTACTCGGTCACTCCTAGTGGCGGGAATTCTTCTGGATGTTGTCCGAGGGTATGTTTTTGGTGGGGACTGAACTTCAGGTGTGTAGCGTATTAAGATGTGGCCCATTTTCCTAGGTGTGTTTGTGATGGGTGGAGATTGACTTGTAGATGAAATTTCTGGGCTCTGCTGTAACTGTTACATAAATTACATTGTTATGACAACTTTTTGAGACTTGTTTCAGAATGATTTTGAGACAAAAAAAAAATGGTTTAAGGGCGCTATTACAAAATCGAAGGGCAAGGTAAATTCGTCGGCGCGCGGCAGCGGATGCGCACGTGTGCGTCTAATAATTTATTGTAAAACAAAATTCGTCGGCCGATATTGCAATGTTAAACAATCTATTATTCTATGGATTAAAGGCGTTTTGAAAGGACTTTACAGTCTTTAAAACAGAGTCGTTTGATAAAAAATATTTTTTGGCAATGTTCGTTGCCAAGAGCAAAGTTCGAGTTTTGGTTTGGAAATGAGCATTGCCAGAAGCAAGTTAGCGGCTAATGAGGTACGCTACACACATGCAAACCGCTATGCGTCGGATGCCAGGAACAAACCAAAAAGAGTCTTTGCTACTTTATTTTCGAAACAAATTAAATTACTGTTATTATACCTACATAGTTCATGAAATATTATTTGTACCAATGAATGTTACAAAGAACAGCCGTTTATCTATAGTAACAGGGTCATACTTTACTTGATATTATTATTATACCACTAATGTGGCAAACTAGCATGCGGCCCTCTTGATGGTGTGTATTTACCGCAACCTATAGACGCTTGCAATGCCAGAAGCATTACTTGGGCGTTGCCTGTTTCTAAGAAAGGAATCTCACTGTATGCATGTATTTTTTTATTGCAGTCACACATCAAAACTCGAGTCAAACGCTCTAAACAGGAAAAAAATTATGTTAGCCCTCTTAAGGATGTAATTAAACTTTGTGCCTTAATAAAAAAATGCATGTGAATAATATTAAAATAAGTTACTGAAAGAAAATCATTTAGGACAATCAAGTATGAATTCAAGTTAATTTATCTCACAAAACGACGCGCGCTTTACTCGTGTTTACCAAGTGTATAAACACGCTGGGAATGGGTGTGTAAGACCAAGAGCTCTCGGAGTCTCGGTACCCTCTGAGACAGTGGCAAATGGGTCTGTAATGTGCTGAAGCTAACCGTTCGTCACGCCCACATTCACAGCGTGTTTGTATAAATATTACCCAATAAAGATCTCATCCGAAATGCAATACTGTGGAAAAAACCTTATATCAAATAAATTACCTACCTGACGCTTCTTAGGTCCCACCTTGCGTATCAGTGCCTGACGTTTTTGTTCAGTACGCACGTGTTGCACCAATAAATCCAGATCTCTTGGCGTGCCGTAATTCTTAGCGTTGATCAGTTGGATCAGGTACACTTTCTGTAATATTCAATATACTTTGTTCATGTACATGTCTCAGCCAACTTAACTAATAATTTATACATATAAATAAATAATTTAAAATATATTTTTCTTATCTGGAACGAACTGAGATCAACAGCGTGCGAGCCCCAGAGAGCGAAGCGAGCACTACTTCCAAAGGCCAGGCGGTTAACTAAACGGCTAATTTAACCAGTTGGCTGCGACATACATAACATCACGCCTTGTTTCCCCGTAGTAGAAGAAGTATAGTACAGACGCCACCACATCAAGCTACCCGAAACTGTCAAATTTTCCCAATCAACTTTGGACCTTATGCTTTAGCGATAAAGTTGAAATTTTATTAAAGAAATTTGACAGATTGTAGTAGCTTGATGTGCTGGCTGGCGTCTGTACATACACCCACATTTCTCTAGTTATGTTTAAGTCCCATTTAATAGGGAGCGAGCCTAATGCCATCAACCAGGCCCAAATCTAGAGTCCAGGCCGATACTGAGATATCCCAGATAGAAAAACCCAGTAACACTTTGGCCGATCTTGGAATCGAACCCAGAACCTTATGCTTAGCAGTAGCGCTTGTGGCCACTAGACCAACGAGGTAGTCAGTTTGTTTATATTACTTTATTAAACTTATGTGTGAATTATGGAATAGTTGTAAGAAATAAATATTAAAATAAGACAGTGTGGAAAGCCACACTGTCTTATTTTAATATTTATTTCTTACAACTGCTTCCTTTGTTTTTGGATTATGTATATGTATTGTAAGGAAAGCTTTACAATACATATACATAATCCAAAAACAAAGGAAGCAGTTTACACTATATACGTTTTTTCTTGGCTAGTACAGTCCGATTCAAACTACATGGTGGCTCTGAAGTGCGCTACTCACCGCCGCTGACACGTGAATTTGTTACTGTGCAGCAACATGCCTCATGTTCCGAGCCACCATAAAGTTTGAATTGGACGAGTACATTTGTGGTCTAAGGATTACAGAAGTCCCCATATTATTGTATTATTATTTCAAACAAAGTGAAGGTATTACATTAAACACATTTTTAATTTATGCCTAGTAACTAATTAAATTAATTATTTTAATATAGAAAATTAATTAGAAAAATAGTTCACTTAATTTTCACTTGAAAAATATCCAAATGTAAGTGTGTTTCTATTCTTCACTTTATACAACTTAAGTCATAATGGGGAGACAAATGAATGGACAAACAGTACATTTTCCAATTTTCACTTGATCTCAGTACATACATGATATTTTTAGCCACCATACTGAATTTTTAATTTATTGATAAGTCCATCAATCATTAAATAAAATAGTTTATTGTTTCCCCTGAAAACTTGATTATAAACATATAGCGGCTTTGGCAAGCGCAATGACAAAGTGTTATTGTGGTTTTTGTACAAAGTTAAGCTTCCAGCTTAATCATATCAGATTTTCTTTTATTTTCTTATTATTGTACAGTCAGCCTCAAAAAGATGTTCATACATTGACAAGAATTAAGTTAATTCTCTACAATCTTTGTTCCATATTATTGTGTAGCCACAAAACATAATTATTACATATTGGGTACTTAATTGTAGCTACATATTGATACAATAATATGGTGCACACAGATTGTAGCCAATCAAATGAATTCTTGTCAAAGCTGCTGTCTTGCAAAAGCTGACTGTACACCCAAGGGGTATGTATGTATGTTACAAAGACACTTTGTTATTTTGACTTTTGATGGAGATCCTACGTAAATAAAATAAACACCTGTATCAACAATTAATCATATTCTATTCATTCTATACCACCATAATTTACTGAAAAACAAGAGGGTCATCAGAGGTTTATCTGAGGGGTGATAATGCACATAGCAAGAAATTAATGCAATACCACAAATTCAGAGGATAATTATAAATAGAATCAGATAAATAGAAAATGTTATTACATATTCTAATTCGAATCTAACAAGACAATTAATACAATTGAAATAAAATCTGTTGATTCAAGTTTACGTTATTTGCGAAATAGACAAGTTTTTAGAGAAATTATGTAAATAAAAGAAAAGTAGATGATTCTGTTTTCCTAACACGTTGCGGGACACTAAACCCCCCAGACTTAATAACAATAAAACTTCAATCATTTGTGCATCGTTCAGTGTCCTTCAACGATTAAATAATCTGGGAAATACTTTTATTATTTATTAAATATTGTTGTGAAACCAATCGCCATGTGCGAACTTCAAAAACTAAGTTCGTTTTGTGTAAAATATTAAGTTACATACCTTAACGTTGGAGGGCAAGCCCATAGCTTTTGCAGTTTGCTGCAAAAACCTATACGAGCATCGTTCTAAGTTATTTTGAAATATTTCTTCTTGGTCCCTCATGTTTGCTATGTACAAAGATTCCGAGCACATGCGACCGCCCCTAAGACCCACTGACCAAAAGGAGTTATTAGAACTCAACACAAGCGGGGTAAGTATTTTACGTTCACCCACAGAGATTATTCACATTTCTTCATTTTTGTTGAAGTACCTGACCTGCCGTCATTGACTTTGCAATAGCAATAGCAAATCGATCGTAAACGGTAAACTTTGAAAAGTTGAACTTTCTTCATCACAGAACATATATTCATCTTTGCCGGAAAATATGAGAATTACGTTCCATTTCAGTTTTTAATGTTTTATCATAATGTTCTTTTTTAGCAAAGATATTTTGTGAATCATTAAAAAAAATATATAATTAAAATGATTTACAACTGGTTATACCATTAACTTTCTATTAAAATAAGAAAAAGCAAACATGTATTTCAGATACGAATGCCATCTTGCTACGTATAAAGTAAAACTCAGTGCAGAAAAATATCTATCGGACTGAAATCGGAATCCTCGTGGGAATCCTGTTATTGCCAACTGAAAGGCATGCATACTACGTAGACTACGTAGTATGCATGCCTTTCAGTTGGCACGTAGTACAGTTAGTAAGAGACATAATCGATAGATGGCAGTGTATCTTTGATTCAGTTCATAACGAAATTAATAGATAGCGATCAAGGAAGGAAAAGTCATTCAAATTTCAAGTTAACAATTTTATTATTTATTAATAAGTTTTATTATTTATGTACTGAACATAAATTATTTTCCAATTGATGGCAGGTGAAGAGATTTCTTCTTGTCTTGTGTCTCCATCAGTCTTCGGAAAGGGTGAACAGGATTTGTGCTGAAAAACATTATGCAGTAATTTAGGACTTACTATATTTATGTGCTTTTTTTTTCGTAAATATGTATAACTAATTATTCTAAATAAGTACCTAGTTCTTGCCGGAGAACTTGCGTATCTTGTAGCCATAACATCTTTAAACATTGCTGCCTTTTTCGTATAAGTCCTGTCTTTATTTTCAGTGTTTATTAATTCGGATTCCTGAAATAAAAAGTTAAAATAAACAAATTTTGTTTTTGTTTTGTGTCTTAATTTACTAAGTAGGTACAGACAGCGTCAATATGTGACTCCGGGTCACACATTGATGCTGTCGCTCGCTACGCCTATATTTTTTTTTTAATTCGGTAATTATCAAATACTTCTACCGCTCTGCGCGGAGCGGGAGGGCGTGTCAGACATTTACTGACTACAACCCACCCGTGTTCCTTCAGTTGCCTGTGCCAAGGGCCACGGTATCTCTTTTTACAACCTGCGACCCTGGCAGGCATCGGCCCTAGCGGACCTCGTCAGTTAGTGCTGACATATCTTTGAGGCGCGCGTGGAACACAACCTGCCATCGACCCGGGCCTGGTCCTTACCGGACGGCGAGCTGCCCATTGCTCGCCGTCCGCAAGCCCGCGCTTACGGTGGCCGCGAATCGGCTTTCGATTCCCGACGCCCAAGGCGTCTCCTGCGGCGACTAGGGGCGTGAGGGCGAAAAGACTGCCTCTCCCTCACGCGCTCCGCTTCCTCCTTCGCGAGCATTACTGCTTCGTACCGCTTCGCAGAAGGAGGTGACGGCCTCCCATGCACTCTCGCTCCGTACCATGGCCTGGACTAGAGCCGGACGTGAGAGATCGCCGCCGCCGATCGCAGCCGTGAGGACGCGGCGGTGCTCTGCCCAAGATGGGCAAACATCCACCGTATGCTCCACCGTGTCCTCCGGGCGATGCACACAATGGTGACACCCGGGCGTTTCCTCCCGCCTTATCCGGAACAGGAACCTCCCGAAGCAGTCGTGCCCGGTGAGGACCTGCGTTAGACGGAAGGTGAGGACGTCGTAGCGCCTCTCTAGCCACTCCTCAAAGAGGGGACTTATCGCCGCAATTGTGGCGTGCCCAGCATTGGGTTGCCGCAAAGTCGCACTCTCCATATTGCCATGAGATCCCGCCGGAGATAACTGTCCGCTGTGCTGCGATTTCTCGCGGCAGCGGAGTTACGCCCCGGCGTTTTGCTTGCGCCACTCCCATATGTGGGCGAGGACTTTCCTCCAGATTCCATGGCGGCAATCCGGCAAGGCGGTTGTCGGTACCCCTCAAGTTTTAAAATATTATTCGTCCGTTCTACTTTACTTGTACTTTAGGTATCATTCGCCCGCTGTCTAATTGATGGTTGTTATAGGTTCTTAATTTAAGCATCTCGTTTTTTAATACATTTCGCACTAAAAGATCCTTTAAGCACTGTACCGAGAAAGTAGCCATAAGCTTACCAAATGTCTCTCATTCTCCCTAATCTGGCAGCTCAGACTGTGTCGATAGTCCATCTGCTTCATCAACTCCTGATTGGCGCTGTCTATCTTCCGCTGTAGTTCACTGAGCGCCGTTCTCTTCACGCGTTCCATTCGCTCGCTCCTCTCTTGTTTTGATCGTTCCAATTCTTGGTTCCTAGTTTGAATGTGTCGTTTGTATTCTTCTGCTGCTTTCTGGAATGTGATTTTAGAATACTTCGATGATTTAATTTAAGTATATCATCCTTTGTCCCATATCTTTGGAAAAAGGAAAAACAAATTAGTGGACGGACAGGCTTCTTATTCTTAGCGTGTCGATGACAAAATTACCCGAAAAAAAATCTTTTTTTAAGTTTGGCCGAAAATTCAGGACACGCTTGATATAATTATTGTAGTAGGTACCTACTTAGTATATTATTGCATTGGTTCCTAGGTCGTTTTTGAACCGACAAGCCATGATTGTTTTTGTCATTAGACCCATTCAACTTTATGTCAATTAAAATACCCAAAGTTAGAGTTTCATGCTAAAATGCAAATGTTTCTGCTGCTTCCACACCATCGAAGTTCACCACACACTACATCTCTCATGATCTCTCAATAACCTATCGGTTATGAAGAGATTATGAGAGGTGTATCTGTCGATACTGACAGAATAGCTAACTAGCCTAGTTTCGTTACAAGCTAAACTCCGCGAGAATCCGTATCTCGTAATCATCTGCATCTGGAGACGGTTTTGCATTTTCGAGGACGCCCTAGGTTTGAATATCGTTGAGCTCCTCATGTTTTGAGTGGAGCTGCACGATTACTGACAAATGCTTGCATTGACTGGACTGGTTCACTCAAATCTGTGTGGTACTTTCCTCAAAAGACCATTTCAGACATCAATCTACATGGTCTTCACATCATTTGACCAAGATTATGTCTGGACTTTAGAGAGACTGTGACCTCTGGGTTTGTTTCGACCTTTCTTCTCAGAATAGTCAGATAGTAAACGCCGATTATGACGTATAAAAGTGACCCAGAATACAGAATAAACAATTTCATTTCCATGGAGTCAATATAGCACTTGTAATATCCTAAACCAGCTCTAATACCTCACCTCCTTGCACACACGTTGCTCTTGCTCGACCTGCCTCAGATGTTCATCTGTTTTGTTGTGCGCCTCCTTCTGCCATTCATCGGCTATCATCTCTGTTTCTTCTTGCATAGCTGACGCCATCCTCCTCTCGCGGTTGTAGTTCTCGATGCAGTTTTGTTTCTGGAGTTGTAGGTTTTTCTGTAAATATGAACTTGGTATAGATTAATTTGAGAGTATTGTTGAATGAAACAAGTACCTGTCTGATCATTAACGTTCACTGCCTGGAATGAGACCGAGCTAATAGGACTTTGTATAGACAAGAGCCTCTACGAAAATCAATAAGTACCTACTAAAAAAGCTGTCCATCTAGTGCTTCAGGCCTCCAGTATGTTTCGAAACCGTGACCGTGTAGCTACACAGCATGAATTAACTCACAGTGCATTTCATCAAAAAAAGTGATTACGTCCAGCATACCTAAACCGCGTTCAAGAGCTACCAGTGCCAAAATTGCTGTGGAATATTGACACTGACAGCTCTTGAACGCAGTTTAGAAGTTCAGATCGCGTTCAGTTTCATTGGTGAAAACCGCACTCAATCTTCGTTTAAAGAGATTAGGTACGATTGAGTTGTTTCAGAAGGTGGACATCTAAAACGTAGTTTGGAGAAAGCTTTGGGGATCGCGCGATGCTATTTTAAACAGCCTAGACCTATACCAATAAATTGGTAAGATCATGGTTTACCATTTGTTGTCTATTCCTCTCTCTTTCTCTCCGCAGTTCTTCTAGTGCCATTCTTATGGTGCCATTGTCTATCTCTCTCGCCTTCATCTTCTCGTTTCTTAGTCGCGTCAGTTTCTGCTCGTGTCCTTCTATGAAGTTCTTTCTGTTCAGCTCTTGCTGGTCTTTCTTCTTTCTGATTGCTGTAATAAAGACGGTCATTAACTGTAGATATCATCGCTTGCGCTGGTACGGACATGTGACTATGAACATGGGACTACTGGTACGCCGAGATGATGACCATAATGACTAAAAGAGTCATGCATATAGAAGATGGATTAAGAGGCCGTAGATGACCATGAATAAGTTGGCAACAAACAATACAAAAATTACATGTTATCGAGCAACACAACAAAAGAGACAACCCAAAACCGTACGGTGTGGCGCAGAAGTACCATGGCTGACCCCAAATAAATTGTGATAATAGCCAGGAGATAGAAGAGAGGAAGATTAACTGTATTCATATATTTATTATCATTCCATAATGTTGTAGAGGTGTTACATTGGCTTAAATCTAAGGTACAATTAAGGACCCTGTACGGCACAGCAAAAAGTATAAAATTAATTCTTAAAATAAAAATAAATTTAGGTCACAAATTTTATTCATAGGTCACAATTAAAAAAGTAATATAACATTTTATTTATTTGAGATCAGCCTGTTATAGTTTGGTATGATCATATAGCTGTAGTCAGTTAGTAGTCTAGGACCAAGAGATTCTATCTGTAAATATAACAGTGGAAGATATTTCCGCGAATCGGCAAAAGTAAGGTAGAACGCCCTCAGGCTAGGTGGAGCGACGATCTTCGCATGGTGCCTAATAGCAGCTGGATGAGATTTGCCGTAAATTGAGTTGAATGGCGTGCAATAGGAGATGCCTACTAGGCTGATGATGATTTTTGTAATTATTTTAGACGTCTGCACCATTTGTGGACTCCTTAGCGCATTATCCATTAAGTACCTTAGAAGAAGTATTTACTAGTTTTTATTCCTCTTCTTTTAAATCTTATTCTAGTCTACACAAAACACTATGAAATAATTATTATGATTACCATCATAATGATCCTGTTCCATTTTCTTCTTCATCTTCTCTAGCTTTCTATTCTCTTTCTCCCTCTCCTGTCGTATCAGTTCCTGTCTCTTCTTGTTCGCGCTCGCTATTTGTTCGTCGTAACATCTCCGTCTTTCCAGCGTCTCTTGTTGTTTTCTTCGAGCTGCTAACCTTTCTAGATGTTCCTAAAATTAATGGTAGGTATTGCGTTATTTTTGAGATCACTAAAGTTCGTGTCGTGGTATGGTATTAGCGAACTTGTACCGCCACTAAACACATCACACCACGCTGCCATACATCGGTCGGCCAATTTTTTTTTGACCGCGGTACGAGAATGGAATCACAGCTAGGGGGCTGTGGGTCATTTAAGGATTTTAAGGTGATATATTGACAAAGATGTGGTTTTTCTATTTCTTGTAACTTGTTAAGTATGTGGAATAGGGATTTAACATTTTGGTATTTGTTTTTTGACTCTTTGATCTAGTATCATGTAAAAGGGATACACGATTCAATAAATATTTCTCGATTCCAAAAAATTGCAAAGTTATAGGTATCTATTTTTTTACTTTTTTCGACATCACGGCGTAACCCTTAAGAGTTATTCAATGGAATTTACTTTAAAACAGAGAATTATCATATCAAAGTTTACTCAAAGTAGTTTTAAATTTAATTAATTTATTATGCTATAAAAAAGGAGCAAATCCGTTTTGCCACATGCGTCGTTTTATTCCGAGCGCACGCACATTATAGCCATCAATCTTCATAAGCGTTTCAAAAATAACTGCATCACTTTCGCTCGCTTAGTAGGTTTTCGAGGATTTTAGATTTTCGAGGTAGCCCCTTAAGGTGGTAGTTAAGCCTACCATACACCGATTACCTAATAAAAATGATGTCAAAGTGAATGTGTAATTTTTGTAGTACTGTATTTACGTTAGCGTGTCCCGTTCATGTATGGGGGAAAAAAAAAATTGAGATGGGGAAAAAAAAAATTGAGCTACGGCTACGCAAGAGGTATCAAAAGTTGCGTTTTGACACATATATTACGATTATTATAAAATTTAATTAGATATCCGGCATCTTGAGGTCTCTACCAGTCCTTGAAGTTTTTCAAATTTGCTATTTTTAGGGGTTCCTAATATAAACTATAAATCATACAAAAATAACATTTAAATGGTTTTTATTAAATTTAAGGGTACAACAATGAGTTAAAGCAAGGTTTAAAATAGTTGAAAGACAAAATAATCAATGGCAACTTTAAAAACGGAACTGGTTTTTGTGACCAAAATTAGGCATTTCTGAGCGAGATTTTAATCTGTTCCTAATAAAACCATCCCGAGCTGTAGCGTCCGTGACGCTTTGAGAAGCCTCCGTCACTAGTTTTACACATCTTTCCACTGACTGTGTCAGTCCGCGTTTTTCTTTTTTTCATTGCACTACGTAGGTATGATCAAAGGATTTGGATTGGATTGATTGGTATTTTACACAGACAAAAAAAAAAACAGCATGTGTGCAATTCACACGTGGTAGAAGTGAAACCTTCAAAAACACTGTATAATGCTTCCTATCTCATTTTCTCCCATGTTAAATCTTATGAATTTACATGTCTCTAAAAAAACAACAAAACAACATGTAAAAACTGTCGCTTTTTCGTGTCTTAAACTTTCAAATCACAACGATGCTAAAGAACATCCTGATGATTCTGATCCAGATTCTGATCCAGATTCTGATTCTGATCCAGATTCTGATCCAGATCCAGATTCAGATCCAGATCCAGATTCAGATTCAGGTTCTGATTCAGATTCAGATTCAGATTCAGATCCTGATTCAGATCCTGATTCAGATCCTGATTCCGATCCTGATTCTGATCCTGATTCAGATCCTGATTCAGATCCTGATTCAGCAGTGCGATTCTGTAACCATCTCACCGTGAAAACTTGGGTGAAGTGAGCGTGGAGTGAGCTGTCAATAGTGTCAATTCCTAGCAAAACCAAACTCACATCACCTAAGTTTTCACGGTGAGATTTATACAGAATCGACCGGTCCCGATTCTGATCCTGATTCTGATCCTGATTCAGATCCAGATTCAGATCCTGTTTCTGATCCTGATTCAGATCCTGATTCAGACCCTGCTTCAGATCCTGATTCAGATCCTGATTCAGATCAAACTCAAAGCATTTATTTCAATTAAACCATTTACAGGCACTTTTGAATTGTCAAGAAGTCGGTCAGTCAGAAAATTTGAAGCTAGTTGCCCATTCCAAAGCGTAGGTACCTATGGAGAAGAACGGGCAAGAAACTCCATGCACACTCTTTTTAAATGATATTTTACAAAAATATTAGTTACATCATTACTTTTGATTTTAAAATTATATAATGTGAGAACGATGTAAAAAAATTAATAAAAACGTAAGTGTTAAAAGCGTCCAGAGTACAACAAATAGTACTTAACAAACTACAATCCAAAAATAAATAAATTAAAAATAAGCCGAGGCAGCTAAGTGATGACCAGCCCCAACTGACGGCGCCCGTTCACGAACATGACGCATAAATCAGCACCATTTAGCTCAACCATTTTGAAGGGAGCTAAATGTGTAATTTGAGTGAGCATGACATACTATCAGCTGCCAGGGCACATTAGAGTCAATGAAAGACATATTCTTAACCGGTAAATGGTAGCTATAGGGTACATATAGGGATCTTGATTCAGATCCTGATTCTGATCCTGATACTGATCCTGATTCAGATCCTGATTCTGATACTGATTCTGATCCTGATTCAGATCCTGATTCAGATCCTGATTCAGATCCTGATTCAGATCCTGATTCAGATCCTGATTCAGATCCAGATTCAGATCCAGATTCAGATCCAGATTCAGATCCAGATTCAGATCCAGATTCAGATCCCGATTCAGATCCAGATTCAGATCCAGATTCAGATCCAGATTGAGATCCAGATTCAAATCAAATCAAATCAAATCAAATCATTTATTATTTGTAAAACATAGGTAACAAAAAATACAGATCTTATAGCTAAATATAGTGCGCTATGTTTTGTCTATGGTAAGACATACAAATGTGTGTAATTTTAAAGTTTACAGTCAACAAAAAAAAAATTAAAATGTCAAAATAGTAAAAAAAAAAAATAAGTCAAAATATTAGCACAGAAATGAGAAAATGTTGAAGTTACTAAATTAATCGTTCAAGAACTCGTCAACCGTATAATAACATTTATCAATTAAAATTTTTTGCAAAGTTTTCTTGAACTTGTGAACAGGTAATTGTTTTATCTGATCAGGTATTTTATTATAAATTCTTGGAGCGATGCCAAAGAAACTTTTGTACATTAGAGCTGTTTTACATTTTGTGTGACATAATTGATTTAAGTATTTAGTACGCATAGGAGTTTTTTTTACATCTGATAATTTGACAAATAAGTGCAAATTAGTCTTCACAAACAGTGCCGTTTCCAAAATGTACAACGATGGCAGTGTAAGTAGTTTTAAAGATTTGAAGAAAGGTACACAACTATCGGTTACTTTTATCGCACCCTTAGAATATAAATGGCACTATACGGAAATTTTCATTTTACAGTATGGCCGTTTTAAGTTTTTTTAAGTATTGGAACTAAAAAATGGAACTAAAAAAATGTAAATAAAGCTTCGTGAACGGCTTAAAATAACAATTTAACTAACGCTGTTTCAGTATCCAGTGGCATACAATAAAATTATTGATTATTTATCAATGGAGAAGCAGTTAAAAAAAAAGTTTTGCATAGTGTCGGTTATAGTTTCATAGTTATTCAAAACTTTTTGCTTATGACCTCTAAGTTCTTATTTTACCTACATTGTAATGATAAAAAAGAGACAAATAAAACAATATGATTACTGAAATTATAAAGAATAATATTTATTTGGCATACGCTCACAGTTTTAGGTCAAAACTACCACAAATACAATAACAAATATGTCTAAATCTAATTATCAAAATAAGAGAAACTTAGAACTTGTTTGAATAAAATTCGTAATTTTAACATAAACCACATTATATTAAAATCTTGTTCTTACTACTTACTAATTAATACTTTAGAGGTATTTCAAATTAAATACTAAGGTTAAGTCTTTTAAAGTAGGAACTGTAAAAGTTACGTACAAATCAACGTAGGCTTAATAATCTAATCACAAGAGTCAGCAAATATATTATTTAACTTACAATACCTAACTCAAAAATATTGTTTTTCGCAAAAAACCGTACTTTTAATTACAAAAAATATTGTATCAAAATCATGTAGTAGGTACATAGATACATACTATAAAATCTTGTAATAACTGAATTATGTAAAAACCTGCAGTCATCTTTTAGCAATTCAGTATTTAAGCTCCAGTTCTAGAACCGAGAAAAATATTAATAAAGTAACAGAAATTTGAAAACATTTTCGCACAGAAATCCGTAAAAAAAATCACAAAAAAATACGTACCAAAAATTTCTTCTTACAAATAATTAACTACAGTTTTAAAGGGCGGACACTACCCACCTAGTTCAAAACTCTGTCAAAGTAGGAACTGTAATAGGTAATACGGGCTGGTGTCCGCAACTCCACGTCAATGCGCGTATTTTGCGTACGGGTGGGAAAATCGGTCATTCGATCCACCCCAGCTCCTCGAGGAAGGCCAGCAACGCCTTGATGTTGCTGACCGTCTCATGTAGGGTACCTGGGTTACCGAAGTACTTTGCCCTGTACGTGGAGACCACCGGGCAGTTTAGAAGCACATGTGCCGCTGTCTCGTCGTCCTCCATGCAGGCCCTGCACAGCGGACTGTCTGTCACTCCTATGACAAAGAGGTGTTTATTGAATGACCCGTGGCCAGTTAAAGCTGCAGTAACTATACGCAGCTTTTGTTTAGTTAGACGGAGAACCTGTTTCGTGAGGCGGCCATCCAATGTGGGAAGTGCTTCCCTGGCCTGCCTGCATTCGCCTTGGTCCGTCCAGTTTGTTGTGTTGGTCTCTAGTGCGTTTCCTTACCAGAGTGCGTATATACCCGAAGGGGAGTGGCGCGATGGGCTCAGGTCCCACTGGTGCCATGCTCGACCCTCTTCTGGCAAGCTCGTCGGCTGTATCATTACCTAACGAGCCGCTGTGTCCTTTGATCCATTGAATGGTTATATTATTGAGGTTACCCACCTGGTTGAGGCAAGTAGGAACTGTAAAAGTTGGGTATCAAACCAGCGTCTAGAAGGCTTTTCACGTCATTCTTCTTTCTTTCGGATAAATCTAACTTTTGGTTATACAGCTGTTGCAATTCTTGAGTCCTCTGGTTCCTTGCACTGACTCTTTTAGATCCCAGGTCAAGTTCTGTGAAATCATCAACTGCCACTTACGCAATTACGCACTGCGATTATTTGAAAGCAAATTTATCCATTAAATGGCGCTTTACAGAAAATGACCGTTATTGAATTCGTATAAAAATAAAATCCTAATTAAAGTTATTTAATTACTGGCATTACACTCAAACTGCCACTTATTCACTTACTCACTGTAAATATTTGAAAGTAAATTTATTTAATAAGTGGCACTTAGCACAATGTGCCAGTTTTTAACTCACCTCGACAAGGATTCCCTCCGGTGATTTGTCGCGATCTGGCGTAGTGCCGGTTTATTACTTAGCGACCGCACAAGTTGTTACAAATTCATAAGTGACACTAACGACATCTAGCAAAAAATAAGGGAATTAGAGCCATAGGGGTCTTTGAATTAGGCGCGTTTCATCTTACGCATTTTGACAGTATACTTAACTAATAAATAGCATTTTTTGTATAGTGCCACTTATGTTTTAAGGGTGCGTTATATTACAAATTGCCCTTATGCATCGCTTTTGCATTTTGAAAACCAGATCTCTATTAGTGGACTGCCCCCAAAAAACAAGCCCATATCGTAAAACTGAACCAACTAGACCATGATATGCTGTTAATAAGGTTTCAACATTTATTTTTTTTGACAACTGGGAGAGTGTATATGCAGATTGGCTGAGTCGTTTGCATAATTCTTCTGTATGAGGCTTCCAAGTGAGTTTGTTGTCAATCGTAATACCCAAGAATTTGACATGACCAACTTCTTCTATTTCATTAGACCTGTATGAAATATTTACAGTAGGGTTCTCTCGCCGCTGATAAAAATGCATTACTTTTGTCTTGTTTAGGTTTATAATAAGATTGTTACTATTAAGCCAATCAATGATTTCAGAAAGAGAATTTTTAATATCATTTTCGTAATTGTGTTTTTAATATCATTTTCGTAATTCAGATCCAGATTGAGATCCAGATTGAGATCCAGATTCTGATCCAGATTCTGATCCAGATTCTGATCCTGATTCTGATCCTGATTCTGATCCTGATTCCGATCCTGATTCAGATCCTGATTCGGAATCCTGATTCTGATCCTGATTCAGATTCTGATTCTGAACCTGATTCTGATTCAGATTCAGATCCAGATCCACATTCAGATCCTGATTCTGATCCTGTTTCTGATCCTGATTCAGATTCAGATTCAGATCCTGATTCAGATCCTGATTCAGATCCTGATTCAGATCCTGATTCAGATCCTGATTCAGATCCTGATTCAGATCCTGATTCAGATCCTGATTCAGATCCTGATTCAGATCTTGATTCAGATCCTGATTCAGATCCTGATTCAGATCCAGATTCAGATCCAGATTCAGATCCTGATTCAGATCCAAATTCAGATCCTGATTCAGATCCAAATTCATATGCTGATTCAGATCCTGATTCAGATCCTGATTCTGATCCTGATTCTGATTCTGATCCTGATTCAGATCCTGATTCAGATCCTGATTCAGATCCAGGATCCTGATTCTGATCCTGATTCTGATCCTGATACAGATCCAGATTCTGATCCTGATTCCGATCCTGATTCTGATCCTGATTCTGATCCAGATTCTGATCCTGTTTCTGATCCTGATTCAGATTCAAATTCAGATCCTGATTCAGATCCTGATTCAGATCCTTTAATCCAAAAAAATTAAAAAAAATGCCGGTAGAACCCTCAAGATATTTTTTATGTTTTTTTTTATTATTTTTACGGTAATCTAAAACTAATAATGCAACTTTTGAAGGGGCTTGAGTAGCGAAAAGCGAAAAAAAAAAACACTGGCACTCCGGTAGTGCCGACAGAAGTGAAAACTTGAAAAATTACGAGTGTATTTTGTGAATCGTCTTATAAACAAAACACGCGTGTTAAGGTGTGTTCCTTATTTTATAGGGTTTTTTGCAAATCAGGTATGATGACCAAAGTGACTGGTTTATTCTTCTCGTGAAAGGAATTTATTCAGATTTACAAATAAGCACACAGGATAGACTTCAGTTCGTGGTGTTGGTCGCGGCAGTGCTTCGTTAATCATTTCTAAAGTGGTAACTAGATAAACTAATAAGGAGCCTGTATGAAATTTTACACAATGTTACCTTTGTTCGATTACCATAATGTTTGCAGAGGCGTATTAGAAGAGGACGTAGATGGTACGATTGATATTAGTTACATTTTTACATACTATTGGCCTTGTACATAAAATGTATTTGAGCTCGTCGTCAGTTATATATCCGTGGTTCAGCGCCATCTCGTCGTTGTTGGATGAACTACGTAGTTAGTACGCGAGGCCCTCGTAGTTCTTCCCGATGTGCATAGATGGCGCTGTCCTCAACAACGCGCGTCTTACGTTTTACGTCTTACGTTTTACGTCTTACGAATTTTCGATCAGGGTCACGTGACCTGACGCGAGTTTAGAAGTTTTTACCCATTCCAAAAAAAGTACACAGCGCCGCTAAAGAAGTTTTCACTTCAAAAATTTTTCGGGACACCCTAATGTACGTTATCAATGTGTGTATTTATTAAAAGTTGAATTTTTATCTGGACAATAAAAGATTTCATTTCATTTTTCATTGTGGTCTTAATAAAACTACAACTGGCTCAGAAAATAAACAAATGCACCCTTGTATTTTTTTTCATCTAAGTATCCCTACGTGCGCGAAGGAGGCAACCTGTCCCCCGACGCTACCGTAAGCAGTGACATCTAAGTCTCTCTGTGCACCAACTCCTGCACTATGGAAGACCTTCTTAAGCCAGCGATAACGATGTCGAAGTGGCCGAATTCTGGTCTAAGCTTATTTAAAACATACAAAATGAAATCATCCATACGACGATGAAGAAGATGCTCAAACTAACCTTTCTATTATAATCGTCCATTAACACATGATGCCACATCAAGTCACCGTATTCTTCTTCCCTCTGGATGGATCTCTTTTCTTCTATTTGCATTTTTTGTATCTCTTTAAGTCGTCTTTCGTCGTCCTTCGTACATCGCATGCCTTTTGCTCTGAAATCACAATGGAATAATTTTTAGCTATAAGTATCTAGTTGGCTAAAGGTAATGGTTACGTCTGGTTTCTGGCTACACTAGAGCCAGCGGGGTAGTTGCGTAACGGCAGAAGGAGTGGCTTTCATTCTGACAGTTCAACAACCTTCATTGCGTTATTTACAATGCGCGCCACGAAAGATGAGACTTGACCCGCCTCCCCCGCTCTTTCCGCCGCCCCTATGACGTCCGGTCCCGTCCCGCACTCAGACCTCATACCGCTAAAGATACCTAAAATCGTGTACTGTGCATGTCAAATGTCAAACCACGTGGTGTGTCAAGTCTCATCTTTCGTGGCACGCATTGTACGTTGTTGAGCAGACAATTTTTTCGAATAATGAAGCAATGGGTTGGCAATTTCCTTCAAAATGGTTCAGATTGAGATTGATAGATAGTGTGTTACGCAATTAGGGTGTTGGATTTACTCAAAGGTAGGCTGCTATTAATCCCGGTATACGGTACTACGTTGCCGTGGGATATATTCTGACATCCACACGGACGAGGCCGCGCGGGCAAAAGGCCGTACTAAATTGTAAGTGGTTTCAAATCATTATTGAAAGAAAGAAAGAAAAAAAGAAAAGGTTTATTTGTCACAAAAAAAACGTGTATACAAAAAGATAATCAATTCTAATAATAAGGAAAAATAAAAACAAAATATAATATATCTATAATTACGAGCACAAATCAGAGATAGTCGACGGCTGCTCGTCATGACTGCGACAAGAAGGCTTCCGCTCAGCATGGTGCTGAGTGGAAGCCTATTATTACGTTCGCCTATTAATAGCCGTTATTGCGTTCTGTTTCCCCAAATCTGCATAAAAGCGGAGTATTTTTGCTGAAATCTAGAATAGGTATGAAACTGTTCCAGCATACTTCTTTACAATAAATACGTTATTGCCATTCGTACCGGGCATGGAGCCAACAGCGCGGCTCGCGTCGTTTGCTTTGCTTAGTAAATGGTACACTTTGTGATTTACGTAATGAAACTAATATTGTAAACGTTTTATTTGAAAACCTGGGCCTGAATATTAAATCTGCTCATATGAATTTTCTAGCTGTAGGTAAGTTAGACTATGCTAGATAGTAAAGTGATAGTGGGGATGGCTAGTTGAACAACCCTGAGGGTCTACAGAAAAACTTAAATCTGAAGAGTTTGTTTAAACGCGTTTATCTCTGGAACTACCAGTCGGATTTCAACAATTATTTTTGCATTTGATAGCCCAATTCTTGAGGAAGGCTATAGGCACTTAACATCACGCTAGGATACTTCGCAGATAAGAAAAAATATAAAAAGAACGCTAAGCGAAAACGAAGTAATAGCGCGGGCGGGTGTTGCGATGTGACGAACAAGAAATTTCACGCGGGCAAAAGCTATAACCGATAAAAGACGAATTCTTTTGCTCAGTCACGATGACGTTGTGCGAAAATAACGTTTTGAGAAAGTGACATTTTGCGAAAGCGACGTTCTGCGTCAAGACCACGAAAAGGGACAAAACTGACAATGTCGCAAAGATTTACACAAGTAAAGAAGATAAAATAATTAATTCTATTGTTACTTGTCACAGACTTCTATAAGTCTGTGTTACTAGTGGATATTATAAGATCAAATAACATTTTCAACACAAAATACCCTAATATGACAAAATGGTAAACAAAAAGGTGGCATATTAGAGCAGTGGTGGGATAGTGGTAACGGTCGCTACTTAAGAGTAGGTTCAAACCCAGACAGGCGCTTTACTTTGTGTAAATTATTTCATTACCACCGCTCTCAAAACGGTGAAGGAAAACATCGTGAGGAAACCGGTACCTATGTCCTAGAATCAAAATTTCAAAGACATGTGACATCTACTAACAACCCGCACTGGGCCCGCGTGGTGGATTACGACCCACTCCCTCTCATAGAGAGGAGGCCTGTTTCCCAGTAGTGGGAACATTATAGGCTGATTATACAATGTAAGGGTGCGTGGGATTTTGGTGATTTCGGCTGAAAGATCTGTCTATCTGTCGTGATAACTAGGTAACCTTATTCCTGCCGACCAATGGCTAGCACTCTTAAACTTACATTTTCTCCCTCTCCAAAGCCTTCTGACATTCCCTAATCTTCTCCTTCTCAATTTCCTCCAGATAACCTTTGTGCTTCTTCTCCTTCTCCGTACAGTACCTACATTCTTCCATCTCCTGTTTCATCGCCAGTTCCTGTATCAACGCTTCTTCTTCTTGTTCTAACAGATGCTTTAGCTTCTCTCTTCTGTGTCAGAGGTTTGTTTCTTCTTGGTTGAACATCTCTTTGACTTTCTCGCCAGTTCTATTGATTACAAGTCTGGAAAGTGAAGAAACAAAGTAAGTTGGTACCAGATAACTATCTAAAATAGCGTCTCTTTAAATTAAATTCAAGATTTTTGCATTATCATGCCTTCTGCCCATTAGTTAGACAGAAACTCATTAATATTTAAGTCTAGACTTCGTTAAGGTAAATGGTTTTTGCAAATCCAAGCGTTTTTCAAAGTTCCTTAGTTAGGGGGAAAGTAGAAAATATTTTATTGTCCAGGTATACATATACAGCATGCAGGTTCACATGTTAGAAGCTTGCTGAGACGGCATGAGTAGCTTAAAATATTACTTACTGCTAGGTAAAACTATATACCTACGTTCGCGGATCTTTGACAGTCGTTACGGATCGTCAGTAGCCCGTAAGTCTGACAACCAGTCTTACCAAGGGGTATCGTAATACCCAGTAACTGCGCTGTGGAGGTCAAATAGGCAGTCGCTCCATGTAAAATACTTGTATACAGCTGTAACCGCTTAGACTGGAAGCCGACCCCAATCTAATTGGGTAGAGGCTAGGCAGATGATGAGGTAACAATATATTATTTTCTCAGTGTGTATCTTGGGGCTCGGGGTACGAATTCCTGAGTGGAGACTAGACAGGTGACTAATAGTTCTAATCATGCAACAAGATAGATAGTTACTTTTGCAAATGTACTAGATCATAGTCCACGACATCGGTCATCTTTTTCATATCTTCTACATCGACTAGTGTCTTCATCTCCTTTCTCTGTCGTTCCTGTAAAGTTATAAAGATAGGAGTGTTATCGCAAGTAGGACATTGATGCGTAGTTTTCCCTTTACATCATCTGGAACCTTCATCTGGATTTGAGCCCGGTTGATAGCAATAGAGACTTAAACATATTGGCAAAATGTGGGTGTACTATGGATACACCTCTATCTAACCCCTCGGGGATATCTGGCGCGATGTTATGTTATATTATCACCATCCTAGACATTGGTTCCGATTTCCTTGTTCACAAACTAAACTAAATTTAAGTTCAGTTCATGTTTTTCTTTGTATTTCATTAAGAAAAGGACAGAAGATAAATTTTACTTTAGTCCTGTCAAATTAGTCAGCGCCTAACACTACTCCATACAAGTTTAGACATTATTAAAAACTTGCATACTAAAATTTAGTTTAGCTTGTGAACAAGGGAATCGACACCATTATCCAACTGCATTGGGGTCCACTTTAACCAGAATCGATGCACCTGAATGCTTGTATTTTACTTGGCTTTTCGGACCAGCATAAGCCAGTTACTGGGTAAAATGATACCCCATAGTAAAACTGGTTATTAGACTTTCAGGCTCCTGATTACCCTCGCTCCTCACTTCCCTTCTACATTTCATATAAATTCTCATTGTAAAAACACGATCACGCAGCGCAAACATTGAGGGATCGAATCCACGATGACTCGCACAAAATGAAAAATGATTAGCTAAAGTGTAGGCTCGATATTAATTAGTATTAAGAGTAATTAAAATGCGTGAACGTTGAATTAATTTTGAAAATTAATTAATCTTCTTCATTTTAATGTACTCTTAGTTGTTGCTAGGTCAATGGAGTCTGTTTTAGAAACACTTAGTTACTAGGTATATAATTTATGTTTTGGGTTTATCTTCATCTGTCTACCTGGTTTCTTCATTTATCTATGAGGTAGCAAGTTTTATTTTGTTAGGGACATTGTGGTGTGGGCATTGGGGCATTGTGGGCCGGACACGTTTCACGAATGCACTCGGAGTGATGGGCAAAGATCATCACTCATTGACGTCTGAGGGAGGACATCGCCGTCGAGATAGACCACGGCGCAGGTGGTGCGACGATGTGGTAACATTTGCAGGGCCAACATGGCCAGAGATCGCACAAGAAGAAAAAAGTGGAGGCTTATGCCCAGCAGTGGGACATAAAGTAGGCTTGCGTAACACATTATAAATTATCTATGAGTCCCAAATTGAATCATTTTTGAGGATATTGCTAATCCACTGCTTCATATGTTAGAAAAATTTGTCTGCTCGACAACATAAATAACGTAATGAAAGTAGTTGAACTGTCAAAATGAAAGCCATTCCTACTGATAGTATGTTACGCAACTACCCCGCAGATTATGATTGATATATAGGATGCAGGTGACCCATTTTGCGCGTAAATAAATAATTATACAATGCGTGCCACGAAAGATGAGACTTGACACACCACGTGGTTTGACTTGCGCAGAACACGATTTTAGGTATCTTTAGCGGTATGAGGTCTGAGTGCGGGACGGGACCGGACGTCATAGGGGCAGCGGAAAGAGCGGGGGAGGCGGGGTCAAGTCTCATCTTTCGTGGCACGCATAGTACCTAATTATTTAAATGTTACAAGACATAGCGCTGCGAACAATACAGTGAAGCATGCAAAAACTACACCTCCGCTCTGTGCATACACGCTTACGCGCACACATTTAAAACAATTTACAATCAAACTACCTACACCTCTATGTGCACACATTGTGTTTATGAAACCAGCCTCACTTTACTGTTGTCAGCCCTCTGTTTTGGTTTTTTATTTGGTTTGAGGTTATAGGTTAGTTTCGCCCTCCGTCTGTCCTTTATAAAATTAATAGATATTTATGTGCACTTAGCACGGCAAATTTAGGTCCCTATTGCGAGGTAACTGCCCTTTTCACAGTTATTTGACCTTTGGTTTTGCATCAGTGTAAAACTTGAGAAGCGAGAAGAGCTAGCAACTGAAAACGGGTTGGCGAGCAACGAGCAACGAGTGCGGTACGGCGATGAGCGATTATTCGCTGGTATACGTATGTATCAAGCGTGAGTCTTTCAGCGAGTGATCTGCTCGCCATGCGAGCGCACACGCTTAGTAAGCACGCTCTTTGATAGCTCTTAAACGAGTAAGTACCTACTCCTCGGCGCCGCCGCCAGTGTGGACAGTCAGCGATTAACTTCTATTACAGTCCAGCCGTCGAGAGGATCCGTTCTTGACACCTGTCAATGCGACAATTCTAGTAGCTAATAAAGATCAAATTCACAAAATACGTATTCATTTGTATGAAAATGACAGCTATCAAGAACGCATTCTCTCGTCTGCCGAACTGTAAATGTCTGTTACTTACACGGTACCTAAAATTTTTTATAAGTACGTTTCTTGAGCGAGAAAATAGTTAATAGCTATAGGCCGACCGCTTAACTGAGACGATGCCTGAGGTAGCGGCGCGGTGCGGGAGGGGTGTGGTGACGTGATGCGAGAGTCACTTCCTCGTCGGCGAGGCAATTATGGCACATGACCTACGATATGTGCCATAATTACGTCACCGATAATTGAATATTATCGGCGTTACGTTATATAAAGCGAGATTTCCCCTATTTTTCTCCACCTTTTAAAACATGTACGGAAAGAGATGGGTATGAAGTCTTCTGTGCTTCATACTCTAATTATTTCCTCGAAGCTTTCACCGATGCCTTTATTGGTAGGCCTAGGCTTTTTGTTAAAAAATCTTCTTTTTCACCTACCTTTAAACGTGCAATCAATTCTGAATGCCCAGTAACTAAATTCAGGCAAACCCGCTGAAGTGACTGAATTAGATTAAACTAATAGAGTTTTCATTAAAATATAGAACCTTCTACTCTACCTATTAAACCATAGAGTTCAATACCTCTATAGGTATGAGGAACGGGGTGTAAAGTTCACTCATCCTCCATAGAAAAGGGAGGATCGACCATGACATGTGGATGTCGTGTCTGGTGGGCACGTCCGACGATTGATATCGGGACATTGTATTTGCGCGGTAAACTCTGCTTGCGCGATGCAGGATTTTGCGTGACGTCAGTATGATGCGTAGTTCGCATGTGGCGATGTAGATGCCGCTATAAAAGTATTAATTTAATATTGAATATTTTCTACGTCACTGCTATATCTTTAATATTAAATTATTTATGAGACATTTTACCTGAAAAGTTCGTGCTTATATTATATTAAAGCTGTACGTTAAATAAATAAATCCGAAAGCCTTAGTTAAATACTAAACGACCTTTCAAAGAAGAACTACCCTTATTATTTATTTACGTAAGGTTTATTCAGGGCTGATTTTTCCATCGCCGGATAAATTATATTCGAGAAAAAAAAATTGACGTTTGACAGTTTTTGTATGAAAAATCTGTCAAACATTTCAAAAAATTGTTCCTCGAATAAAGTTGAGATGATTGAGAAAATAGGCCTTAGTTAACACAGGTAAACAATTTAGATACATTAGTCCATAATATCATCACGCTGTGGTGGTGCTGGTCAGAAGACCCCACAGCTAACCTTAACCTTACTTACCTTTTTGTGTTTGTTTACTAACAATCATTTTTAAACACAATATTACTAACAATAATAGGGTCTAGTTGCCATAAATAAACAAATATTTAATTTTAATTTAATTGATAATGTTCCCACTGCTGGGACAAAGGCCTCCTCTCTGTGAGAGGGACTGGACTGTAATCCACCACGCGGGCCCAGTGCGGGTTGGTAGATGTACTTGTACTTGTCTTCGAATTTTAGTTCTAGGCTTCTAGGACATGCCGGTTTCCACACGGTGTTTTCCTTCACAGTTTTTGAGAGCAGTGGTGGTGAAATCTATACTTAATATTATAAAGCTGAAGAGTTTGTTTGTTTGGTTGAACGCGCTAATCTCTGGAACTACCAGTCGGATTTGAAAAATTATTTTTGCATTTGATAGCCCAATTCTTGAGGAAGGCTATAGGCTATTTAACATCACGCTATGACCGAAAAGGAGGACCTATTTAGGAGCTGAGCAAAAAGAAAAAAAGTCAGAAAGAACGCTACGCAAAAACGAAGTAATAGCGCGGGCAGGCGATGCGATGCGACGGGGTGGGTCGGAGTAACAAGAAATTTCACACGGACGAAGTCGCGGGCAGAAGCTAGTACAATATAAAGCGCCTGTCTGGGTTCGAACTTACAGCCTACAAATCATAAGTCGCGGCAGTTACCATTGGGCCACCAGTGCTGATTTTTTCAATTCATATGTAGGTACAGTCAGCAACAAAAGTCGATTAACACTTCAGTTTTTTTAATCTCAGGTATTGAGCAAAATATAAACACTTCCTCGGCGAGCGTAGCCGCGGTGCTATTCTGTAAAAACCTCACCGTGAAAACTTAGGTGAAGTGAGCGTGGAGTGAGCTGTCAATAGTGTCAATTCCTAGCAAAAACAAACTCACTTCACCTAAGTTTTCACGGTTAGATTTTTACAGAATCGACCGGCTGAACCTTATCTATCAACATGCGCGGCTGTTATTACTTAACCAAAAGCCACGCCACGTGTACCATATATAAATAAATAAAAACAAAAGAAACTCACCTTCCAAAATTGAAAGGGGTGTCCAAAATACACAATCTGTTGTTTCTTAACTTTCGTAACGCCGACCATGTTGTCACTTCGATATTACTTCACATCCAATGACCGACAAACGCGGATATAAGGATATAACTCGTGTTACTCGTGTTTCTATATTGATCCAACTGTTGCTCGGTAACAGTTATTAACGCATGTTTTACTATCTACCTACTAAAATAGGTCCCTACCGTATTTGGAACGACAACCAATTATTTTGTGGCAATTTGAATATTAAAGCAAAAGTTGTCTTTGATCTTTGATTTGAATATAGAAATAGGTGTTGTTTTTGGACGAAGTAGGCTATTATCGAAATAATGGTCTTTTTACGTTTATTTACTTTTGGTAACCCTTACGGGGTGTTTGGAAGTTCACAATTTTAGAGTTAGAGATTTATAAACGTTGCTTAACGTTAAGTAATGATTAGCGACACACACATTTTTACCGACTTCAAAAAAAAGGAGGTTATTGACATTTAAATGCGTCTTAACTTTTATATATAACCACTATAAGTCTAGATAGCTATCTACCAAAATCTCAATATTATGAACTAGCTTCTGCATGTGACTTCGTCCGCGTGAAATTTCTTGTTCCCCCGATCCATCCTGTCGCATCGCATCACCTGCCCGCACTATCACTTCGTTTTCAGAGTTCTTTCTGCGTTTTTTTCCTTTTGCTCGACCCCTAATGGTCATAGCGTAATGTTAAATAACCTATAGCCTTCCTCAGAAATTGGACTATCAAACACAAAAAGATTTTTTAAAATCCGACTAACAGTTCCAGAGATTACACCCTAGGCCCTACATACAAACTAAAAAAAATTACCTCTTTATTATAATATTATAAGGATGAGCCACCTATCTCAGATAGGTACACAACATTTTTCTACACTCCGACTTCGACACTAACACTAATATTATAAAGGCGAAAGTTCGTGAGTTTGTGTGTGTTCATAAATGTTTGTTACATTTTCACGCTCAAACGGCTGGATCAATTTTGATAAAATTTTGCATGGAGGTAGCTGACACCCTGGATTAACATATAGTTTACTTTTATTCCGATATACCTACGGGATCGACACTTATGCGGGTGAAACCGCGGGGCACATTTCTTGTTCTCCCGGCCTACCCTGTCGCATCGCATCGCCTGCTCGCGCAGTTAGCGTTCTTTTTGACTTTTTTTTGCTCGGGTCCTAGTGATCCTAGTGTTTTTGAAATGGAATTCGGCTGTCAAATGCGAAAATATTTTTTTATCACACCTGCTCTGAAAATACATACTAATTATACCAATTAGAGGGAAGAAACGCCTTTATCCCGCCCTTCAAATCCTTTCATCCTAAGGTATGGAAGTTTGTATGAAAATCCTTCCGACCCAAGGGTGGGAAGTATGTATGAAATTCCATTACATACCCGGTTTTTCTTTTTTTTTTAATTTGTCAGCAGTCATACTGCCAAGAGACTTTAACTGTCTACTAATTAAATTTCAAGTAAATTGTTACTGGCCACATACAGTTTTTTTTTTTACCAGTTACCAACCTCCTTGGTGCATACAGAAAATTAAAAACGAAATTATTTTTGTATATAAAACGCGGACTTCTTAACAATTCAAAAGTGCCTGTAAATGGTTTAATTGAAAATAAATGGTTTGAGTTTGAGAACAGAAAGGAGGCCTGTGTCTCACCAGTGGGAACATTATAGACTGATTATGTATGATTTTGATACACTTCAACGTGTACCTAAGTATTTTTTGTTACTATGGCGTCGTGTATAAAATAGCTGCACTTTTAATAATTGTACTTTTAACTAAATATAAACATTTCTATGCATTTATGTCCATAATTTTCCTCGTAGGTGTAATAAAAAGCACTATACATCCCTCAGGATAAAGTACAGTTCCATACCTCAAATGGTTTGCGCCCCTCGCAAGCTCGTGGCGCAAATGCCATAATCTCGGTATGGAACTGTCACTTTCTTCCCTCTGAAGTAATGTACTATTTCAAATCCGACTGGTAGTTCCAGAGATAAGCGCGTTCAAACAAACAACTTCAGTTTTGTTATTAGTATAGGTTTTTTAAAAAGAATTAGTAAAGAGACCCATTATTATTTTCCGACATCCACACGCGAACGAAGTCGCGGGCACAGCTAGTAGACTTATAAGATCGACTCATAAGTTTCCATGGGCGCTCCATATGACAGGGAACCAGCCAGGGGTTCTCAAATAACGAAACAAATGGGCCGCGTGCTTTATCACAGGTGCTGCTTGTGGGGGCGATCATCATAACTCACGACGAAGGTCGTATTATACGTTACTTTCCCTCGTTTCAGAATATGTAAACAAAGGGTCGAAACAGAAAATTGGAAGTTATCTACAAAATAGTGGTGTATGAATTCTGTCTTATTGTTGATTCGGTAGTACTTTATTACTGTTTGTCTCTGCATCACCCAAAGGTTGACTGGTAGAAAATGCCTATGGCATTAAGTCCGCCTCTGTACATTTATGTGCTTGAAGTATTTAATAAATAAATAATAATTATGTGCATATTGAATATAAGAATTAAAATTAAAAAAATAAAATTTAACATTAACAGATACTTAAATAAAATGAAATCTATTAAGAATGGTTTAATAGATTTAATTTAAGAGTCTGTTAAATTTTCTTTTCTTTAATAATAATAATAATAAAACTTTATTTTATTATTATTATTAATGTCCTTTAAAAATGTATAAACTTTTTCCAAATTTAACTATTATATATAAACTTTGTTAGCTTAGTTGTTAACTCTAAGGAATAGGAAATACGAATAAACCTAAATATTTGATACTTGATGTTGCCCTTTATTTATGTGTATAATTTGTTGGAGATCCTAAATCAATAAACTGAAGCTAGTTTGACTAGCTTGTGTAACTCGTGTCTCAATAATTTTATTGGTTACCCCCTTTCTAAGGTATTTAACGAGTAAAACAGTGATACCCGCAGAATAATTGCATAACACACTAGCAATGGCCTTTCATTTTGGCAGCTCAACAACATTCACTGCATTTTTTACGTTATTGAGCAGACTAATTTTGCGAATCTAAGAAGAATTAGATTAGCAATAGGTAAGTATCCTTCAAAATTATTCAGTTTGTTATTGAAAGTGCAATTAGGGTACAGGTGATACCCAATTAACGCATCCATATTTACCAAATATACCGTTCTTACTAAATGACCAAACGCAAACGAAATCTCTTCACCCAAAACCAACTCAAATGCAAACACGAAAAGGACAGACGCTCTTTATTAAGAGTCCCTTGTTTACAATGTCGTGCAAGTCGGAATGACAGTACTATACATATATAGGGAACGAGACCCACCTACGGGGTTACCCACCCCTATTACAGGGAGTGCACAGACAGATTTATAGCAGTATTAGTGGTTAATTTACTTAATAGTTCGGTACGTGGGGGTGGACCAACCGGGTGTTAAGACTGTGGTCATTGTTTGAAGCATTCATTAGATTTAGACGTTTGATTTCATTTCTAAAATGTGATTGAAAATGCTGCTCCTGTGAAGTTTTGAAAATATTATTGTTTTCGCCAATTTGTCTGCGCCCACTAGCGTGCACCCACACAGGTTATTCTTGGCAGTAACGAAACAATTAATAAATAAATAAATAAATAAATAAATAAATACAGTACCCGGCGATAAATATTGCACATCGACTAATTCAAATTGGTGTATTTTATACAAAGAATAAAAATAATTATCAAAAGAACAAATCCAGCTCCTAATAGATACCGGACTGTTTGTATTTCGTGCGACAGAGATAACGCTCTACGAAGCCGAAATTAGCCGATTGTCTCTTTCCAAAGGTCGATGTGCAATATTTATCGCCGGGAACTGTACATCATCTTCATCATCATCTGCCTAGCCTTTTCTCAACTATGTTGGGGTCGGCTGCCAGTCTAACCGGATGCAGCTGAATACCAGTATTTTAAATGGAGCGACGGCCTATCTAACCTCCACAATCCAGTTACTGGGTAATACGATACCCTTTGCTAAGGCTGGTTGTTAGACTTTCGGGCTTCTGACTACCCGTAACGACAGTAAGAGATCTACGAATGACAGCCGGGATCAACTGCTTAACGTGCTTTCCGAGGCACGGAGGGGTTTCGGAATGTTATGGATGGTCATTCATCCACCGACAAGCTTTGCTTAGCCTTGAAAATCGTACCTTGAAGCTGTTCCATTGATTGATGAAATTAATTAATTATTACTTAGTACAAATAGAAAGGGTTTGTCGACATGAATGAAGTCGTACAAAAAAAAAAAGAAAAAAACCTGCATTTGTTCGGGATAGCACATTTAATTCGTCAGTATTTTCGGATTTTATTCGGCCCGTGCCGATCGAAAATCTCCGATCGGAGGATAAGTAGATGCCGTTCGAACTTAGGATCGCTGAATCATGTTCGGGTCGGCTCGACACAAAATATTCGACCTAAGCCGGGCGGTTTTTTCCCGTACCTACATTTATCTACATACATACCTATTCGATTTAGCCGACCCGAAAAGTGTGTAGCTCCCCTAAGAGTGAAAGTCTAAGGTGATCCAGAAATATCACAATCGTAGTCGTAGGCGTAGCATGATGGGGATATTGAACTTTCACAATTTCTAAGAAATAATGCTTATATTGTAACTAGGGCGCGGCATCTACATCGCCACATGCGAACTACGAATCATACTGACGTCACGCAAAGTCCTGCATCGCGCAAGCAGAGTTTACCGCGCAACTAGCATATATGCAACTTCATGAGTCACGACATTATTCGTTGGACAGTTGTTCACCAGCGTCCCTCTGGCCGGCGGATGCTTCCTATTCTAAGAACGATGAGTGAACTTTACACTCTTTTCCTCCTACTTCTATAGTACTTTACCTGATGCCTTTAATTGGCAATTGTTACGAGACGTATGAAGAAAAAATCGGGGAGAGGCTACATATTAAACGAAGGGATTCAGGTTATTCAGTAGCTATGTTAAAAAAACCCTACTTAACCTTTAAAACAAGATTTAAATACTTTCATGAGCTAAGCTAAGCAATATTCGGGTGTAACAATTTTGGGTTTCCAAGTTCAAGATAGTCTGGCACAGCCTATAATGTTCCCTCTTCTCACACAGGACACAGACCTTCTCTGTGTGAGAGGGAGTGGGCCGTAATCCACAACGGAAGCCCAGTGCGGGTTGGTGGATGTCACATGTCTGCGAAGTTTTAGTTCTAGGACATGCCGGTTTTCTCATGATGTTTTTCTTCGCCGTTTTGAGAGCTGTGGTTATGAAATAATTTACTCAAAGTCTGTCAAAGTGCCTGTCTGTATTCGATCCTATGACTTTCAACTCGTAAGTCACGGCCGTTTCTACTGGGCCACCTGCTGGCTGACAGGCATACCTAATGAATTTAAATTTACGGCTTCAATAATTTGATCCTTCAGGGGGGATACGCTAGGTAGCCCGCGAAATTAAATTTTTCTAACGGTTTTTTTAACGTTGATTAAAATTTGATTCGCGTGAGTAAGAAATATGATTTTACAGAATTATAATCATTAAAAGCCATCCATACACCCTCTAAGTTCATATAATTATGTATAATCCTATTGATGACTATTAAGAAAATCAATGATTATAATTTTAATACCATATTTCTTACGCTCGCGAATCCTATTTTAATTAACATGCAACATGACAATGACCTGCAAATTGCAAAAAACGTAGGGGCTGGTGTAGGGGAAGGGGTCCAAAAAAGTATTATTTGGGAGTGGGAGGGGTCTAGATTGTTCTTACGTAAGATCACAAAGGGACGCAAAAACAACAAGTTAAAAAAAATTTGCTACATTTTCTTTGCAATTTTGGTAGATATACTGGATCTTACGTAAGAATCAAAGGTAAATTTTACGTAAAATTCAATCCCATTGAAACTTACGTAAGTTCATTCGAGTTTTATTTTTTCTTACGTAGAGGGGGAGGGGGGATCAGAAATTGGTTAAAATTGTCATAAGTACGTAATAAATGAACGTCCCCTAAGAACATTTAAATTACGCGGGGTAACCTGGCACTTACCTTTATGTAAAAGCTAGTTGACCCAGCGAACTTCGCACCGCCTCCGAATCAATAAGAACGAATGTAATGAGAAAATTAATTATCGCCATTATTTTTTTTTCATGAATTTTTCCCATGTTTTAATAGTTATTCTGTTATTCGGGGCGGAGACAAATCCAACAAATCAAAGATCATAAAATAGGTCCAGCCATACTTTTGTTATAAATAGTGTAACTAACCCGAATTTGTTTTATCTATAAAGATAGAAGATAATTATTCTGAAAGTGCAAAAACAACAGTAAAGTCTTCTCCTACAAAAACAAAACGATGTTATTTATCAGGCAATACAAAAGTCAATGAATACAATGCCATACTAAGTTCCAATGTTAAGTGTTCGTCACTGTGTCCCCTAACAATATCTTTGAGTGGTCATCATTTCCCAGACGTCGTTTGTTTCAGCCCACCCTTGAGTGCTGACCTACCCTTGATAACAATCATAGTTCGGATTACGACTCCACTAAGTATACAATTTATCCTTAATTAATTTACATTAAATTATCGTTCAAGATTACGGTCTTGCTACTAAAATTGGCATATATTAACTATTTCATGGGAAAATCGATGGAGTGCAGATTTCGTTGCGTGCTTAGATTCCATGAACATCGGATTTGTATCTGAGTAACAGCTAGATATTTGCATATTTATGAGATGTTTTCGTGTCTTACTTAACTGTATGTTTGGTAGAGGAATCATTCTCCTGAATTATCCCAATTTATTTAGGGTCGGTGCAACATGTATTTTTTTTCCATATTTCTCTATTAGTCAGGTCATCTCAGTAGTTACCTCCTTTCTAACCATATCATCATTCACACAGTCCATTCCATCGTTTCTTTGGGCTTTCCCTACTCAGCCATCGTCATTCATAGTCAAAACTTTCCTCACAACATTTACCTCATTATCCTCCTGGTAGAGGAAATATTACTCTCAATAATTTTGAAAAATTAAAGACAAAAAGGCAAGGAGTGATGAATATTAATGTTGATGGATGGAATAAGTGAGGAATGATATTAAAGAGAAGGAAGCGAATGATGCGTGACGGTTGACAGGGGAGAATGAAAAGAGAAAACGTGTTGCGCCGACCCTAAGTAGCATGGGAGACGGTCAGGAAGATGATAAAAGACAAAACGGGACGTGGAAAAGGCAAGTTTAACATTCCAACATCAGGATTATAAATCCCGCGTAGTACCATACAACTAGAACAAAACTCTCTTAGCAACACTACATGACTTCTCACAGTTGAGATGCCAACGATGCATAACTGTACATCAAGTTTATGCGTAAGTTTACCTAGATAGTTGTAATTTCACATACTTAAAACTACTCGAGAGGGAACACCACCACCTTGCCTCATCGCCGCCTTTTGTTTAAGCACAAAAGATCCCAGACCCGGTACAGTTTTATCCGCCTAAGAGCTAGAATATAGTCTAGACGAGGCTTTAGCACTCGAGCCGGGTATTAGGCATGCCCGAACCATTATACAAGTTGTGTTTCACTGATAACAACGTACCACGCGCAAGTTTTAACATTAATTATTTCTGGTTTAGAGTACAGAACACAGGCTTGAAAAGTTAGCGAAATAGGAAAAGAAAAACCTGGCGGACGACCAGTTTCCCCAGGGATTGTCTAGATTTATGAAATTATATATTTACAAATTTTATGAAAATTTGTGATTACTGGCATTTTTTTGGGACTGCGTAGGTTTACAATTTTATTTATTTATTTAAGGAAAACAAACAGTCATAAAATACAAAGAAAAGTCATAAAATCTTAAATATAACATTTAAAACAATTAAGCTACCCACTACGTTCTCCACAGCTTACAATTTAAAGTACATAAAACTAGCTAGTAACACAGATACATTACTTATATAACAGTCATTGTCCTAGAACTCATACCTATCTGGATTTTTAAATTTATAAAAGAAAAAAGATAAAGTACAAACAAAACAGAAAAACAGAAAAAAACAAGGTCAGAATAATTTAGAATTACAAACAATTTGATCAATAACTTGTTCATGAAAGTAAAAAAAGAATCAGTTGAGGCCCCAAAATTATAATCGATTTCAAGTAAATTATTGGTACTGAACATTCAATTATGACAATTTCTCGTTCACGAAAAGTGAAATGAGAATTATGTTGTCGGATCATTCAAAAGGAAATAATGTCGCTGTCCTCTAGGGTTTTATTTCATTCTGTGTAAGTATTTATTTATTTATTCATTTAATACTTCAAGCACATAAATGTACACAGGCGGACTTAATGCCATGGACATTTTCTACCAGTCAACCATTGGGTGATGCAGAGATAAACAGTGGTAGGTGCAATCATGAAAATTGAGGAATAAATATTTTTAATATAAAGATACGCATAAAACTGTGAATACAATATATACGTATACCCAATTACAAATAAATATAAGCACAAATAAATATACATAAATACATGAATATACTTACTATAAAGAAATAAGACAAACAATGGGAAAATATTACCGTTGTGATGATACTGCCAGCTTCGCATTGAAAGGCGGGAACCCTCGTAGACTTATTTTTGCCAGCTATTGTCCGTATAATTACGCCAGCGTGGCTACCGATACAATAACCTTCATATCGGCTATTGAATGTTACAATTGTATCTGTCTCTATGCCTCCTACGACTCGTGGGCGGTTTTGACAGAGTGAACTATAAGGGGTTATTCACAAAATATGATCGATTGAAACATGATGATCGCTGCCGAAAACATGACTCATTGAATTTTAGAAAAACTTCGGGTTTGTACTTCGCAGTAGTTTCACCCTCCTACCCTTAACGCAATTTAATTGCCACCTGTCAATTTCATCACAAATCTCTATAAATATAAAATTCAAAGTCCTGACTGACTGATATATTGACCCACAGAATAAAACTTTGGTCCTAGAGACATGAAATTTGGAGGGTGTGATCTTTGTGAAGAGTAGGTATCCACTAAGAAAGGGTTCTTCGAAATTCCACCCCTAAGAGAGTGAATGGGGTAGGGTGAAATTTCACGCGGATAAAGTCGCGGGCAGAAGCTAGTCACTAACTAGTCCTCTCTTTCTAACCATATCATCTTCCACTGAATCCTGCTTTGTCTTTTTTTGCTCCTATAACCTTCCACATTCAAATCTTCGCTCACGGCATGGTACTCATTCCTCTGCATTAAACGCTTCTTCCTAAATTTTTGTATGTCAATATTCTCGCTGATCCGTCGATCCCATTAATTTTATTCAGATCTAAGTTGAGTTTCGTTTGTAAAAAAGTCTGTCTCACCTTTACTAAGTATTGTGTAAACCATATTATAATAGTTAAATCTTTTTTTTTGTTAAAGTTTGCTTGTACGTAATAATAAGTTTTTACTTTTTATTGTATTATTATGTGGATAACGGTGCTGGTTGCGTTATTACCTAAATGTTCATTAAATATCTGTTGTAGTATTAAGCATTATTACGCAATTGTTTGTTGTCCTAAAGAAATAAAAATAAAAATAAAATAAAATCCCATTCGATGGCTAGTTGAAGTGAGCTTCAAGTAAGCAATCAATCCCTACATAACATCTGGTGAAATGACAGCTCACTTCAAACTCACCTAAGTTCACCTAAGTTTTCACGGTCAGATTTTTACAGTACAGATCAGCTTATACTGTTGGTGTATTTATATTTAGACTCTAGTATGCCAGTAGTTACTCCCACACAAGCTTTGTAAGGTAGGAACCCAAGTTTGATTGATTGTGTTCACCCGTCTACGGCTCGCTTGTCATTTGTCACGTTATGACTTATAGCAGTTATGCGGATCGCTGTTACATCTCTTTTTCGGTCTTTTCTTATCCAATTTTTCATAAGAGACATTGGAAGTGAAAAATATTAAGGTTTAAGGATTGTGGGAGATTATAGGTTTCTTGCAAGGGTAGTAAGGTTTGTTTGTGAATTGAAAGAATAATTTGAATTTTATGTCCTATGAGATTGACATCGGTCATGAAATACAAGATGCTATAGTAACAAACATGAGATCAGGTGAAGAATACAATATTGATGATTCAAATCAGAAAATGTATTAAAATGTTTATTCTATCAAATCAAAATAAGTTAGCACTTTAAGATCACCGGATAGTACCTCAGAAGTCATAGGTATATCAGTCAAGTTCGTTTATATTTTAATCATAACATAATACTGCTACTTGTAGCTTCAAGAAACGCCGGGACATCAAGCATTAATGCCACTTAAACTTCAACTCCCTGTGAGTGAAAAATGTTCACACCACGCCAGCTTATGCATAAATATATAACTGTTCTTAGAAAATGTTCACCCTGTAATATCAGAAAATTAAACAGTCCAAGTCAATGGCTGGCGGAATTTAGTAAAATTCATTACAGCGCTCTTACATGCAGCGATGACATTTGAAACGATTTGACATTATAAAAGAACAGATTAGAGCTCATAACGAGGCCATTTTAAATCAACCATTTTGAAATAGGATTTGGAAACTTAAAAAGGTTTCTTCAGTTGGAATTGAAGCTGGCATCAATTTTGTACCCTCATCACGAGGTGAACAATGGGGAATGACCTTAAGGTGGTGGTCGCAGCGCGCAGGCGCACCGCACCCCAGCCGAAACTGTCATGGCCGCTCAGTCCGCGTATTGACGCCGCCGAGTCGCGCGTATCCTTCTCACTTTGCAATTACCGTTTCCGAACTCCCTTAAAAATCAAAGAACCATATACATTTTATTTGCGATCTGTGTTTTAGTGATATAGTGGCAGTTGCATAAATTACGTCGCGTGTTGCCGCTGTGTTTTTCTCTGTATACGCGGTGGACGCGAAGAGAACGAGAAAACCGGATTTTTCTGGATAACACCAGCTATCAGCCGACTGTGAGTATTAGAAACAATGATATTTTAGATTAGAAAGTAAATTAATATTACTAATATTAGTTTGGAAACTAGCAAGGGATGATTGGATTTGAGATAGCGCGCCTTTTGTAGGTACGTGTTCGTCTGATGTGTGGGTGTACGTTGGATACGATTTACGAATGAACGTAAACGCGCGCGTGTGTGTGTGTAACGTCGAAAGAAACATTAATGTCTGCTTAGAATGTTTATACAGTTTATTGATTTTGGAAAGTTTTAGCTCGTGCACGCCTCGACAGTTTTTAGGGGCGTATATTTTTCCCTCGAGTGCTTACAATTAATTAGTTCCAACAAGACGTGGAAACTACAAATGGTCGTTGTTAATTTGTAGAGTCTGCCTGTCTGCCGTAATTTATAGGGTGTGTAAATTGGAGTTGTTCGTCGTTGTGAAAACAATTTGTTTTTAGGTTTTTACAGTAAGACGGTGTAAGATACTTCACGTTGAATACATTTTAATTGATTTACATGAAAAAAAAAAACATTCAGAACTTTATTGCCGATTAGCATGTAATTCGAAAATATGAGGAACTACTACATTTTGAAGCGAACTTTGCGGTGCATTAATTATACGACGTGTTTCAATACTTAAAATGTCGTTGAAATTCCCAGGAATAATTTTTACTTTACCTACTCTTTCCCTGAACATTCCGCTGCTGGCAAGGAATTCTTTTCTCACCTTTCATTAAATAGTAATTATTATTTTTAATTAACTTGATTATTATTAGGATTTGCCCAGCAGTGGGACACAACAGGGGCAAACGGAAAAAAAGGATTATTTTTGAAGTATTCTGAGATTCGATTGATAAATTAGTAGATACCTACCGAAACGGTGTATCTTAATTGCTTAATTCTAATTTCATAATAATTATTCACAATTGATTGCTTCGTAGGTATTCCAAATAATCGACATTTAAAGAGCACCTCTTCAAATATACCTATCGGAGTTGGATTATAAGATATAGATCTATCAATTTTGTCCTGGCACCATATTTACAGTACCTATTCTAAAACAATAGGAATCATGAATAACGACAAATAAAGCTGAAAAAATTAAAAATATGATCTGCTAGTTTTTCAAAGTTAAAAATGGAATTTCGTTCTAGAATACGCACGTCGTCATTATAAAGCCAGGTTCAGACGAAGTGCAAGACGCGCGATTCACCATAGATTAAAAACGCGGAGACATTGTACACGCACTATATTCTAAAGCCCGCCTGGCATAGAACTTAGCCAGACTTAGGCCAGACATGTTTTATTACGCCTCGTCTAGACGGCTGATGAAAAAAAAATGCTGTACTGTATGACTCACACTTTTTCTTTTGTCTTTATCAAAAGGACTCCACGTCTCGAGAACGGGTAGCCGAGTGATTATATTTCTTTAAAGTAATGTAGGAGCTGCTGCGAAGAGACGTGGTGACTTAAAAAAAAAACGAATGAGTTTGAGTGAAAAGGAGGTTTTGTTCTGGCTTGAAGTGGTGAGCAGAATTTTGGAAGCCAAAAGCTAAGTATTTGTTGAAGTGAAAATTTATTTAGGCACGTTGGGCGATTTTTAGCGAGGGGTAATTTTATGGGTTCGCTTCACCGGCATGCTAATGTTAACAGAATAAGTATCTGTAGTAATGAGTCTGACGTGTTGCGCTTGGCCAGCAGTGAAAGCGCAATTTATATTTTAAATAATAATTTATAATTAAAAAAATAATAAAATTTAAATGTTTGATACTTATTCTAATTAATTTGAAAATTTAAATAATAAAACCAATAATAAAAAATCCCCATGACTGCCTATGTTTTTTTTTTAATTGATATGAAATGCACTTGACTTTGCAGTGAACTTACAAGTGGCATCTGCTTACTATTTAATTAGAAGAACGTATTAATTTTTGTCAATTCTTAAAACAGTCATTAAAACGCTGCATAAAATTAAAAGACACTAAAGGATACTTACCTATCAATGAATAAATAAATTATTTTATTTTAATTTTTTCTCATTCTGCATAATATTAAAAAACTGCGGTGCTATTCTGTAAAAATCTCACCGTGAAAACTCAGGTGAAGTGAGCGTCGAGTGAGCTGTCAATGATGTCAATTCCTAGCAAACACAAACTCACTTCACCTAAGTTTTCACGGTGAGATTTTAACAGAATCGACGGGCACTATAGGATACTTATCAATATTAATGATCGATGTTATCTATCAATGCATAAATAAATCATTTTGTTTTCCTTTATATGATTTTCGTGTAGTGTAGATACTTGTTTTGATTAAACTTATTGTACTACTAACCTATAAATTAATGATGTGGTCTCCTATATGTAACACACACTAGTATTTACCCCTTTTTTTGTTAACATGTATGTAATTGCCTATGTTGGAGATCTAGGGGTTAATTTATAAACGATGATTTAAGAATGTTAAGTGATGTTTATTTATATCAAACACGTATGGTTAAATAATCGCTAATCATTACTTAACTTTAAGCCACAGTTATGAATAAAGGGTTAATAAATAAATAAAGAGGACACACGGCATAAAAAAAACCATGAAAACTATTTTGAACTGGTTGGTTTGAAAGCGACAATGTTTTTAAGAATCAACAAACAGTTGATATTTTTAAAGAAAAAACTCGGTAGGTTTTAATTTATCTCGACAATGAAAGACAGAGGGTTTTCTGAAATGACGTTCGCTAGGTGGCAGCACTGGCACGTCAGGTCCAGGCATCTGTCAAAGAGCCTATATTTTCTTTAGTCATGACGGAATGATGAACGAATGAATGAATCGAATGATGAACGTCATCATATATTTTAAATTGGAAGACCTCTTGTCACAGTGGTGCCAACTGGTGTCGTAAATTTTCACGAAAACCCTCATTCAGTATCACATAGGTTACTACATACAGCCAATCGTTTCCCAAATCCGGTAATAAGTGAAATAAGGATTAGACACGGATGGAGGAGCGACATCAACCGATCCGCTAATCAAGCGCGGGTATTACGAGATTATCTATTTAGTAAGTTCAGATGTCTATTAGTTGTATGCCCTAAGTGCATTAGTATTTAAACATTTAAGGATTTATTTATATAAGTTTAAAGTAATGATATTGGAATGGTTGAGCGGATAGGTTCCGTCCAAACTGGAAAGTGGACGCGCGGGCTCGCAAAAGATGTGAGGAGTGGAGGGAGGCCTTTGCCAAATAAATATAATAGGGGATTTACACTAGGTCGCAAGCCCGGTTAAGCAGACGACAAACTACATAGGTTGAACTGCGAGATACCATTGACAAAAAAAAACCTTATTTTATTTGTATTTTTTGTTATAGTGGTACACACTCTGTAAATTTTTCGACTGTCTAGCTATTACGGTTCACGAGATACAGGCCACTGACAGACAGACGGACAGCGGAGGCTTACTTACAGGATTCCGTTAGCACCCTTTGGGGAGAGAACCCAAAAAACCATAAATAGTTTATTATTTAGATTCCTACGGACTTACAGAGAGATATTAGGAGAAGGTCAATGACCGCTATTGCCATGCTAAAACGCAACAACTGTAGTTTGAAAAATACAAGCTTTGTATTACCGCACATTTTCGAAAACCAATATGTTTGCAGCAAATATTTGTAGGAACCACTTAATAAAGGGCTCTAGTACCTACAAAATGTTAAACACCTAAATAAATAATGGTTACTAGTTAACCAACACTAATTTATATTAAAGTTAAACTTTGTGGTTATGTAGTCAGCGTTGAAAAGGGTTCCCAAACTTATATATTATAAGTTAAGTTATTTTAACACTAAAATATATATATATTTTAGCGTTAAATTGTAAAATAGGTAGCGTAGGTTTGCTACGCTGACGACACGCTAGTCCTGGCGCAGGGGAGGTCGCGTCAGGCGGCGACGCGATGACACGCGGGGTTGCGATACTCGTGGAGAGGATCCGGCAGTTGGGTCTCGAGGTGGCATTGCACAAGTCCGAGGCCATGTCATTTCATGGGCCCCGGAACACGCCACCATCGGGATCCCAGCTAAAGGTAGGAGGGGTTCACATCGGCGTCGAGACGACGATGAAATACCTGGGTCTCGTCCTCGACAGCCGGTGGATAAATGATAAATGATTTTATTTTTGTAAGTAGGTTTGCACAAACACGTCAATCACGTTCTTGGAACTTCGTTGAGAAGTAAATACTTATTCTCTATTATTGAATCGAAAGTTATTAATATCAAATTGAATTAGCTAACGAAACTTCGCAGACGGATTGGCATTAATATCTAAACATGATCAAATAAAAATTAATTAATTTGAGTAGTAATATGAGTTTTTTTTTGGGTCTTTAACCGCAGCAGTTGTGTAGTCACAATTCAGTTAGAAACAATTAAGTGTTAAAGCTTAATTGTTTCTAACTGAAACTGAAATGGGGACTTCGTAGTGTTCCGTAAGGATATTGTAAGTGTCAATGAGCCTATGTCTACGCTGTTCGTGTGCAATAAGGCCAATGTTATAGTGGTGCTTTTCGTAAGGCAGATGGTGGTGGTGGTGTGTGTATGTATGTATGTATGTGTATGTATGTATGTATGTGTATGTATGTATATTTATGTATATATATGTATATATGTCCATGGTGCACACCATCTACAGGGTGGCGGGGACATCCAGGAGCAAACTGTAATCATGATTGAGCACATGACCCTCTAGCAAAAAAAAAATTCGTAAGTTACAAAATAAAATCAGCCAGTCGATTCTGTAAAAATCTCACCGTGAAAAATTAGGTGAAGTGAGTTTTTTTTTGCTAGGAATTGACACTATTGACAGCTCACTCCACGCTCACTTCACCTAAGTTTTCACGGTGAGATGGTTACAGAATCGCACTGCAGCTGTTTCATAGAAAAGCACTGCAAAAAAATGCTATTATGAATAGCATTTTTTTTTAAATACCCGACGATAAATTTCAACGCAGGGGGGATCAGAGTTATGTAAGTACTGAATTCATCAGGTTTCGCCTCGATGTCCCTGCCGATCTGATCGATATGATATATTCTTTTCTAGAACAAATTATGTATAGGTACATAAATAAAACTTATGTTTCTTAAGTTAAACAAATATCAACTTTATTTAAATGGTGTTTAAGTTGATTTCAGAGTGACTAGCAAGCACTATTGAAAAAGTAATAATTTTTCCAATAATAGTGCTAGTCACTTTGAAAGCGACATAATTACCATTAAAATAAAGTTGATATTTGTTAAACTTGAAATAATATTAATTTGAAACTTGTGAAAGTTTGAATAGACTTTACACTTATAGTTTCTCAAATTGTCCTGCCCTTTTAATTTATACAGCACAGGCGATACAATATTATAGAGGCGTGTGGCTAAATAATATATGGCTTTGACAACTGCTGCGCTGCGTGTCGCGGGTTCGATTCCCGCACGGAACAAATATTTGTATTGCCTACAGGTAGTTGTTCCGGGTCTGGCTGTTTGTGTATGTGAATTTAAATGTTTGTAAACGCACCCACGATACAGGAGGAATTCCTAGTATGGGGTAACGTTTTTTACAAAAAAAATAATAATAATAACAGCCGCACGAGTCGATCAAAGGTTAGGTTTACTTGCTGCGTTCAGTTTGTGGATGGGTGACCATCCATTACATATAGATATCAATAGTAAGATTTGCTTAGTTGTGTATATATGTGCTTAGCAAAAACCATATCGCTTGATCCCCGCTAATGAGACACAGTATTTTGTAAATGAATCAACATGTTGCACTTGTTGTTTTGTAAAGTCATTTTCTTTTTTTTTAAAAAAAAAAAGAAAAAAAAAAGAAAGCCAACTGTGTGGAAACAGAAAATGGTATACGAAATAATGAAATACAAAGTGCCTACGCCAGCTTTAGTTGACTTTAGCGGCGCTGCAAAACTAACTCCTTACTACAAAATTGAGCAAACAAATTTGAATTTAGCTAAAAACATTTTGCTATTGTGCGTTTTCAGGCTTTCGCAGTCATCTCTTGAATCTTATCCATACGTAGCAACGATTTACTTAGGCATAATGTACACACATGTTTTTCTTGCCGTGAAAAACAACGTTTTATTCGCCGTTTGTGGGCACGGTCATCAGTATTGAATGGATGGCTATAAAAGCTTGTTGACGGACATGTTTTTTTTACGGCGCAGTTTATACTCCGTATCGTAAAGAAACCGTGCCGTGTACAGACGCCAGCACATCAAGCTACACGAAACTCAAATTTTCCCAATCAACTGTGAACCTTATGCTATAGCGATAAAGTTGAAAATCTATTAAAGAAATCTGACAGATTGTAGTAGCTTGATGTGCTGGCGTCCGTACAAAAGGCCTTAAGCCGGATTTACATTTCTGTGTTGTGTTGCTTTCTGACGCAGGTTTAGCCAATCAAAACTCGTTGTGATTTGACGTAGTCCTGTACAGAATCGTTTGATTGGTGTATTTTGCGTCACGACATAACACAACACAGTAATGTAAACCCGGCTTTAGTCTACTCAACCTGTGATTCAACCACATATCAGTAAAATGCGCATCGCCCTCTCTGAACTCAGCTTAACCCCTAAGCTACGAGCTGGATGCTCAAGCGGACAAAACAAACAAACAACACAACAAAACAAATGAAGCAAAAAAAAACAAATGAAGGAAGTTGAAAGCTTTGGTTTCTTAGAAAAGCGGTTCCGTTCCTGACCTTCATGAAAATCTGTCATTTACACTAGTATTTGACATTGAGTCAAACCCCACTGCCCAAAGATTTAAATCGCTAGATTTGCTCTCACCATACTTAGTTACGCGAAAAAGTGTCCATACTGAGGAGAGGGAGTTCACACGTTATTAAATAGCGTTTCCATACTTTCCATGACAATCGAGTTATCTCTGCGTCATTGTGTGACAAAACGAAATAGAAACGCAACTACCATTTGACGCGGTAAGGTGAATCTAACGATTCAAATCTTTTTCGCTGTCATAATTTTCTTGACAGCCGTCACTGCGGCCACCGTTCTTCTAGGAAGCCGTAACTTTAGAGCATGCCACGAGTCACCGCGACGCGTCTTGCACAGCGACGCGAAACGTGAACGGGCTCTTAAAATACCATTATTATTCTAGAACATTCTGCGTCGAATTCTCTCGTTTCTCCTCACTGTTATCACGCATATAGTTTCCAATTACAATTTTATTTTTCACCGTGAGATACGTTTTCGAATAACCGCGTCATTGAAGCACGAAGGCTTGCATATAAAATAAAGTAAATTCATGATAACTGTCCGAAAGAGTGCAGGACTTTTGTCGGAATATATCCGAATGTGGGCTGTTCAGTGCATCGTATTAAAATGTAAAACAGACTGCTAACGAGGGCCGCGGAATAAATTTAATTATTCGTGATACGGTTGGAAGTATTCGTGAAAATGTGTTATGTCCTTATGCTACCTTTATTAATGTGAGCCCCGTTGGTGTCGTGTCCTGGGTTCGATTCTCTGGTCGAGCAGTGTTATTGGGTTTTTCTATTAAGAATTTCTCAGTACAGTGCGTGCCACGTAAGAAGAAACTTGACACACCACGTGGTCTGACATGCGCAGAACACGATTTTAGGTATCTTTAGCGGTATGAGGTCTGAGTGCGGGACGGGACCGGACGTCATAGGGGCGGCGGAAAGAGGCGGGGGAGGCGGGGTCAAGTCTCTTCTTACGTGGCACGCACTGTACCCAGATTGGAGTTTGGAAGTTGGCGGTGCGTACCTCGGAAAGCAAGTTAAGCCGTGTCCTGCGCCTGATCTCTCTCCGGTCGTGTCGGATTGCCATCCCATCGGACTATGAGAGTGAGGGAAGAGAGAGTGTACCTGTGTATGCGCACACTCTTGTGCACTATAATATCTCCCGCGCCAAAGGCTAGTCTCCGTTGAGATTGGCCGCCGTGGACGAAGACTATTATGTGTGAATGTTGACTTTAGCGCCTCTTCGTTTGACACCGAATAAAGGAATTGATCGATTCGACAATAATCCATACTTATGATAATTATAATGGTATCTGACTTAGATCATAAAATCGATGGTATGTCGTGACAAAATGTATTATGATGTCCTTATATATCCTTAGTACCTACCTATTCGACAGGACTGATAACATCGGTAGTTGTATAAAAACTAATGCTTTTAAAGCTAAAGCCTTTTGGCCTCGTATAGGACTTCATGCTTCATTTTTTTTGTTACTTAAAAAAGTAAAGGTTTTTTATATTTTTGACTATGTTAATTTAGTTTGTGATCTTCCTGTATGAGTCGCAACAGATATTTTTTCTTTCTTTCTTTCTATACAAAGTTACGTCATGCAATGAGTGGTATTTCACTGTCCCATACTCAAATGACTACCTTTGAAAATAACATAATATATTTTGGTGTAATGCTACTTTTTCCTACATTTCTGGATGTGTTGTGTTACGTTTATGGGTAGAATGAGAGAGGAGTATGTCTGTAAGGGGCACAGGTGACAGAAGAGTTGTGTGGAAATCGGTTGTCATGGCTATATCTGATCTGGAGGAATGAGCAGGGGAAGACTAAAGATGATATATATAGAAAGGGAGTGACCAAGATGACGACGCATAGAGAAAGTATGAAAGAGGAAGACGTACGGTCACCAGAGTAGGTAAATAACCCGCCCGGGTTGTTGGCTACATCCAACAACTCTGCCCATGTAACATTTTAGGTTCTAGAAAGGTTTTGAAAAGGTTTTGAAAGGTTCTAGAACCTTTTCAAAACCTTTCTAAAACCTAAAATGACCTAAAATGTTACTTGGGTGATACTTACCTACTTTGGTAACCGTACGTCGTCCTCTTCCTTTGAAGTTTAGTAAGAAACCGATGGATCTTGTCTAATAAAATGTGATTGAATTAATAGAAGACAAACAGTTCATTTATCAAATTAAACATTCGAAAACATCCATAAGTTACTGATCTTTTTTGGTGACTGTACTTTTGCGGCGATCCTAAATCAATTGGGATAAGGGCAAGAGAATTATGAAATGACAGTTCTTGTAAGGGCTGATTTTTCAATCATCTGATAACTTTATTCAAAGAATAATTTAGAAATTTTGACAGTTGTTTCATATAAAAACTGTCAAACGTCAATTTTATTCCTCGAATAAAAGTTATCTGGCTATGGAGAAATCAGCTCTAAGATATATATTTTCTTATTAGCCATTGCTGAACATAAATTCACTGTAACGGTTGAGATATCCTCTAGATGTGCTAAAGGATATCTCAACCGAACTAATAATCCCAGTTGATCTCAGACATACCTATCAACGATTTACAACACACATAAACATAGCGACGATGTCCTTGACTTCCTAAGGGGAAAGCAGACAAGCGGTACTAATTGATCGTGACAATCTCCGGTACAACCCCGGTACCGACGTACTCCTAACGAGAGCTGTTATCTCCCCTCTATCACTCAAAACTGTCGTAACTTTGAACCGACTGTGCACTACGAGGTTATAATTGGGCCAATATTGCTTGTAATTTACGTCATTGGCGTAGAGGTCGTAAACTGCCGAATGTGACCTCTTTTTTTTGTTTTTTTTTTTTAGGATGGGATAGAATAGAATAGAATAGAATAGAATATTTATTTGCGTAAAACATGGTATACAAGGTTAGAATTAAATACAAATGAGGCACAAGCATGTTTAGCTAGCATAAAACATAGCATGCAAAATTTTAAAGACAAGACAATAATCGTTTTTTTTTTTTAAACAAACATCAAATTTTTTATCCATAAATTCTTTTAAATTATAAAAACTACACTCGAGTAACCACTTATGAAAGTTTATTTTAAATAATTTTGTATTCAAAGCTTTGAAATGCCTTGGTATTTTGTTATAAATGCGCACACACATTGCCAAGCAGTTACCACTGTACTTAGACAGTCTAGGACATTTAACACCAGCTTATATGGATCTCGTCAGTTCCGAGGATTGACTTCATTTGCAGTCTTAAATAGTTGCTTATTTTTCATAACAAACACACATATTTCGTAAATGTATAGCGATGGTAGCGGCAACAAACCAAGTTTTTTAAATATTGGTCGACATGAGTCGTCGGGCTTAAGTCCACAAATTGCTCTCATGCACTTTTTTTGATATCATCAAATTACCCCTCCCGCTCTGGGTGGAGCGGAAGGGTGTGTCAGACTCTTACTGACTAAAACCCACCCGTGTTCCTTCCTTAGCCCTTTATGTTCCGGGCCAGCGGTAACCCTTTCAGACAATCACGCTGACCCGGCAGGCTTCGGCCCTGACGGGCCCCTTCGGTTGATGCTGACATCTCTTTGAGGCGCGCGTGGAACACGTATGCGCCGTCCGGCACGGGCCTGGTCGTGATAGGACGGTGAGCTACCCATTACTCTCATTTTGAGGAATGACGAAGTGACTTTGTGTCGGGATTCAGAATGATGATTGATTTAGAATGTTAGTGTGATTGTACGTGAATAAAACATATTTCAAGTTGATAATGTTGATAATATGTCAATCGGTCCAATATATTGACGCAAAGTGCCGAATTGAGTATCAAACACCGAAAGATGTTTGCAGTTAGATGTAGTGTGTAGTAGGGATGTTATGGATATGAAATTTCGGATACGGATTAATTACGGATATAGGAATGATTATTATACCGGATACGGATACGGATACGGATATGAAATTATTTCGGATTATCCGTTAGTTTCGGATAATTTCGGTTACGGTTATTAATTTTAGGAATTTCAAAAGTACAATACAAATAGTTAATAAAATAATTTTATTTATATGTAACTATTTGGTAGGAATTACAACCAGTCTGTGAGTTATTACAGCTATTTAAATTAAAAATGATTATAAATAAATGTTGAATGTTATCTAATCTACCTAAAATGAAAATGTAATAATAAAATTATTACTTATACTTATTTAGTAATTTCGTATTCAAAGAAAATATTAAAATTAGATTTAAATTTAGAATGCACATTGCACATATTTATTTACTATGATTTAAGTTTAACATAACAATCATAGCTATCTTTATCTTGTGTCTCAATTAGGCTCCGCCCCTATCCGATATTATCCGAAACTTTTATTTCGGATTCGGTTACGGTTACGGATAATTTTTTTTATCGGATATCCGATAGTTTCGGTTACGGTTACGGAGCTCCCTAACATCCCTGGTGTGTAGTTATCGCTGTATTTCAGATACGTTCAAATTGACCAATCACGCTTAGTGATTTCACGCAAGCGACGCTCAATGTGGCTTTATATTGGACTTTAGAGCTGTTATAGCTCGTGCGCTTTGTTTAGAACGTGCGCGTTCATAGGGAAGTTAATTAAATTATGGGAATCAAACGACTGAACTCTACGGCGTAGGCAATGTAGCGATAATGCTACGCTTGCTACGCTTTCGTAGCAGATCAAACGCTACGGGTGGGTTCATCGGATGCCGGCTACGCTTTCGTAGCAGATCAAACGGAACCGCTACGCGTGGACGGAAAAATGGCGACCATGTTTTTGCACCATGTTTATACCTACATCTTTTTCTAGTTATATCTTTAGTATTATGTTCTTATCTTTCACTAATAGGTAACGCTACATTTGTACAGACGCCAGCACATCAAACTACCCGAAACTGTAAAATTTTCCCAATCAACTTTGAACCTTATGCGTTAGCGGTAAAGTTGAAAATCTATTAAAGAAATTTGACAGATTTTAGTAGCTTGATGTGCTGGCGTCTGTACATTAGTGCCTTGGGCCTGTAGCCAGCTAATTTAAATACCTAGTTAGTGTTATTTTACATTTTTAATACATACCTATATAATCAGCCTATAATGTTCCCACTACTGGAACACAGGCCTCCTCTCCGTGAGAGGGAGTGGGCCATAATCCACCACGCGGGCTCAGTGCAGGTTGGTAGATGACACATGTCTTCGAATTTTTGGTTCTAGGGCATGCCGGTTTCCTCACGATGTTTTCCTTCACCGTTCTTAATTAATACGTTTCATTGTAATTAACAGATCTCAGAGCTGAAATCCTCTGATAAAGGATTATTATGCAACAGTTTCACTCAATATATCAAAAGCGCTTATAAAAACTCAACAATAATGCACCCAAAAGCGAGTTTTTTAAACTGGCTGCAGCAAAAAACATAAATTATAGAAAAATATTCGAAATTAAAACGACAAACGTTCCTCCACCAAGTGGATATAAAGAATGAAATATTATTCATGCAATGTAAAGTAAAATGCTTCATATTGCAAAGCGAGGAGATTCATCAAAATATTTAATTTGACGGCTCCGTGGCACGTATATTGCCTCAGTGAGAGATGGCTGTAGTTGACCATTTTATTCAGCATGATGAAGATACGGTATATTTTTAAATAAATGCTCTGCAATAATTATGACATCTATCAACACGCACTGGGCCGCGTGGTGGATTATGGCCCACTCCCTAACCGCTTCCTCACCAAGACCAGCCGGTCGATTCTGTAAAAATCTCACCGTGAAAACTTAGGTGAAGTGAGTTTGTTTTTGCTAGGAATTGACACTATTGACAGCTCACTCCACACTCACTTCACCTAAGTTTTCAGGGCGATGATTCTGTAACCATCTCACCGTGAAAATTTATCCCGATATTCCCACGGGATTAAAATTTATGCGGGTGAAACCGCGGGGCGCAGCTAGTCTCTTCATAAAAGTCAGAATTGTGATTATTTTATATCTGAACAATGTACGAGTATGTAAATGAAATAATCAAAATTCTGAAAAACTAGAATTTTGTCAATATATTTTCACTCACCCCTCTTACTATTCTTTGATAAAACCTTTTGAATATAAGTCTATTTAGGGGCAGTTTTCTCGGTAGTGAACCTTCACAAAACATCCATTGTCAGACAGTTTCCCTGAAACTCAAGCTTCAGCAAAAGTTTTTTCACTCAATTTGGGGTTTTCGTTCGCTGTCTATTTTCGGCGATGGACATTTGGGTGGTTACGGTATTTAAGTACTCGTATGTAAGTATGTTTATTGTCAACCGATATAATTTATTTATTTAAACATCTCGCACAAAAAGGTACAGACGCCAGCACATCAACCTACTACAATCTGTCAAATTTCTTTAATAGATTTTCAACTTTATCGCTACAGCATAAGGTTCAAAGTTGATTGGGAAAATTTGACAGTTTCGGGTAGCTTGATATGCTGGCGTCTGTACAAAGGTACAATCATGTTTGTTAAAACATAGACTATTAACATAGAGGATTATAAACGTAGCAAAATAAGCCTATAATCTTCCCACTGCTGGGACACAGACCTCCTTTCTTCGAGAGGAAGTGGGCTGTAATCTACCACGCGAGCCCAGTGCGAACCAACCCGCACTGGGCCCGCAGATGTCACATTTCTTTGAATCTTTGGTTCTAGGACATGCCGGTTTCCTCACGATGTTTTCCTTCAGCAGATGTGTTACACAAAGTACAGTGCCCGGCGATAAATATTGCACATCGACCTTTACCTTTTATGTATTTTATACAAAGAATAAAAATAATTATCAAAAGAAGCAAATCATAATCATTTTAACAGCTCCTAATAGATACCGGACTGTTTGTATTTCGTGCGACAGAGATAACGCTCTACGAAGCCGAAATTAGCAGATTATCTCTTTCCAAAGGTCGATGTGCAATATTTATCGCCGGGTACTGTAAAGCGTTTGTCTGGTTTCGAACCCACGACCATCTCGTAAGTCGGGGCCGACATCACTTGGTCACCACTGCTCCTATAATCGTATTTAAGTGTATTTTGGTTCCTCCAATAGGAACTAAGAAAGAAAGAAAATACTTTTATTTTCGGCAAACATGACGCATAAAAATAAAAACACAAACAAAAAAAAACAAAATAACAATCTGGAAAAAGTATGCGTCACATCCACGGAAAAGTGAAACTAATTTCGGAAAAGTTCGTACATTATTTACTTTTGGTTTGAAACTTTATCAGGGTTAATAAAATTAACCCTATCTTCAATTATTATAATAAACAAACGTTGTGCCCTACAAAATACATACCTGGACTCCTATTCACATAATACCAGGCAGGCATGTGTCAAAGAAATAACACTCTTTTTCCACAACAGCGTATCAAAAACAAGGATATTCCAACAAAACCTTCGTGGTTGTTGCTATAAAAAAATATTTGCTTTTGACACATTTAAAACACATAACCCGACCCTGGCAGGGATTCGTTCAAAAGTTATTTTTTAAATTTTCCTCATGACGTTTCTTTTATGAAGGCGTACAAAGGTCCGCCCACCAAAGGTTGGCTTTACGTTCACGAAATGCCAATATTTTCCCTCGTACGACTAAATCCCTCCGTATTATGTTTGTTTTAGAAAGAACAACATTGGATAGTGCGCTGATTTCATACATTTTGAATGTAAAGATAGTTTTTGTATTCAGCTCACTCGAATCCGGATTATCAAACATATTTTCAGCTTTCAAGCATCGGAAGGCAACCTCAAAAATAATCTATAGGTACTTTAATATTATAAAGCTGAAGAGTTTGTTTGTTTGGTTGAACGCGCTAATCTCAAGAACTACTAGTTCGAATTGAAAAAGTATTTTTATGTTGGATAGTCCATTTATCGAGGAAGGCTATAGGTTAATATAACATCACAACATTACCAAAAGGAGCGGAGCATCAATATTTTTTTTTTAAAAAAACGGGAGAAATTATTCCTTTAGAGAGCTTCCGTTGCGTACGCTGCGTAAACTGTTAAAGTTACGCAAAAATCATCTATGTCGGAATTGTTCCCCTTTAAATGTTCTAAAAAAAAAACCGCGACAGCACATGTCTATCTTTTAAGGTTGACTCACTATAACCGTTTTTGTTGTAATGAAATTTGTTCTAAAATAATGATGCATTATTTGCGAAGGTGTTTTTATAAACATGATATTAATCCTTATCCAAATAAGTACGTTATTCATCACAAATTTTGAACAAAATTGCCCTTGACATCATTTGATTTCAATGAATATCTTAGGAGATATTATAGTTTTAAAATTACTCCGCAAGACGGCCGGTCATGAGGCCGGCTCAATTAACACGGGTGAAATCGCGGGGCACAGCTAGTCCCATATATAGAGCGACAAATAGGTTACCACATTAAACAGTACAGTAATTATTACTTACTATAGTAATTATTACGATAGTCTTTATCAATCTGTTAAAATAATCAATTTTACAAAATAAATTGCTTAATAAAACCACGCTTGATAAAGGCAATAAATAAGCGCAGCGCGATGGTATCAATAATTCAACACAAAGTTTATGGTTTTGTTACCAAATAATCACAAATCTTTATTGTTGCAAATTAAAATAATAAATAAAATAATAATTAACAACTAAAATAATAAAATAGATAACTAATTTATTAATAAAAATAAAATGAAAACCTAACTTAACTAAAACTATAAACGAACTAAAATATAGTGTCGTAAAATTCATCCGCATCGCTGTCGACCGGTAATGTACCCAAGAGACTGGCGGCATTGGCTGAAAGCCACGTTGTATGTCAATATTAAATTTAGAATTTTCAGTATTTAACAACATTAAACGTAATCAAACTCAAACTCAAAGCATTTATTTCAATTAAACCATTTACAGGCACTTTAGAATTGTCAAAAAGGCGGTCAGTTAGAAAATATGAAGCTAGTTGCCCATTCCAAAGCGTAGTAGGTACCTATGGAGAAGAACGGGCAAGAAACACAAATTAGGTTTAATGTTGTTAAACACTGAAACGAAAAAGAGTCCCATATCTAGAATGTGAATTGTTATTAATTTATTTTAATTCTGTATGTTTAAAATAATTTATGTAAAATACGTGTTTCAATTAATGTGATAACTTAATCGCCATACTGTATATATTTCAGAAAACATTTTAGAAAGTCCGAAAGTATATTTTTAATTCCGAAGTTTCATACCATCTGGCCAGAAACAAAGTTCGGACAATCCGCTCCCGCACAGCGATGGGAACTGAAATTTCCTAAAACAAGCCCTTCTCGTGTTTCGTAGAAAAATTGTTCGCAGGATTTCAAAGCATTAGCGATCGTTTCCAGTTTTAGTTCGCTAGTATTTTCTAGAAACGCCTTTTAGGAACAATTTAGCTTACCTTATAATAATTCTGTATCTTCTTTATTCTTACTTTTAAGAAGGTTGTACAATGTTTCTGAGAAAACATCTAGAACTTTGTTGTGTAGTTTATTTTGGTATAATCCATCGTGACCTCTCATTTTGAACTTTGTCGACGTCACATTACAAAAATATGTTCAGAATACTAACTGTCACTCTGTTGGATCCTGTAAAAAAACTAACAAAAACCGGCCAAGTGCGTGTCCGACACGCACAATGAAGGGTTCCGTAGTTGGAATGAATTTAACCAAGAACAAACTGAGCTACGCTGCGGACGGACAGACGGACATGGCGAAACTATAATGGTTCTTTAAGCTGATCGCACATTTGTAAGCACCGTACGCGCCGCACGCGCCGAACGCGCCGCATTTTAGAATTCGTTGTATGCAATTATATGAAACCTCGTATATTTATCCGCACCGTACGCGCCGCATTTCGTAAAATACGGTAGGCATCCGAACTCCGAAGGAACCATTCTGATGACGTCATAAAACGCGGCGCGTACGGCGCGTGCGGCGATTTTTCTTCGAATTTCATTTTCTTCTTCCTCTGCCAATAAGCAGGCTATTACAACAATTTCTTCCATAGCAAAATGTCACCGCACAGTTTCACACCAGAGGCAAGAAAAACTGCAAAAATTGTTGGCAGCACACAGAAATGCGACGCGTTCGGTGCGTACGGTGCTGACAAATATGCGACCCAATTTTAAAATGCGGCGCGTTCGGCACGTGCGGCGCGTACGGTGCTTACAAATGTGCGATCAGCTTTATTGACCACGGAACCCTAAAAAGGATGGTAAAGAATCATAGGGCATCGAATTAAATCATTCGCTCGTGTAGCTGTCAACAGGAAAAGCGCTCAAAACGGTGACAGCATTGCCACGTTCTTTGGGCAAAAATATAACCAGAGACAAAGACCAGAAAATGGGCATATATCTAATAGTATTTTAAGTCTTAACTTATATAATTATGTATATTTCAATTAGGAGTTTGAGATCATTTTCATGTTATGGAACAACAAACTGAATGTTATACTCAACAAAGTTCAAATTCCATTGCAACCAAAAACGTATTAGGACTTTTTTGTTACTCACCTACCCCTTTTTGGTCACTCAAAAATCAAATTATAATACATTTACTCGTAATTAAAGTAGATAGCTGATTAAGTGGCGATGGAATGTAAATTATTTGAGATTATTAACACTGCTATAAATATTATCTGTTATATTATTATTATATTAATTCTTGTTTGAAAATAAATTTGAATAAAGATTCTATAATGATTACAAATAAATATTACAAAACAAAATAACAGTAGTTTTAAAATTGACCTTTCTCAATGACAACGATACTTAGTAGGTACCTACAAATTAATGTAAAGACACAGGACAAAAACCTTCATCATTTCAGATTAATCGTGCCAGAAACGAGGCCCATGTTGAAGGGCCTTTAAAAAAGACCTTACCTTTAAGAGGCTCGTGATGAACGACATTAGCTAAATTGTTTGTGTTCCCTAGGATTACACGCCGTGCGACGACGTGCGCCAAATTAATATTTGATCTACGCTTTTGTTTATCCAGTTTTTAATAAGGTCGTCAAAATATGTATATTTTTTTGTTGTGAATTAGGAGGTGTGAAAACAAAAGAAGATTTTAATACACTGGGCCACAAAATAAGCGGGTCGGTTATAAAAAATGCGATAACTTTTAAAATATTTGAGCAATGCTAAAATAAAAACTAAATTAAAGTTTATTTCATTACAAATAACCAAACCTTAAATGAGTATGTTGGCCCATTTTTTTTGGGGTAGACTTCTTTTATTCTAGGTGCATCGTCTTCACATATAATTATATTATGTATACAAAACCTTGTAAAACATTTTAAAAGAGGATATAACGGTGGAGTTTCTTGCCCATTCTTCTCCATACGAAAACTACCTTTTGGAAGGGGCGACTAGAATCAATTCAATTTTACTGTAAGTTTTGACGTTCAAAAGTGCCTTTTTTTTTGTGGATGGGAAATCATCATATGACCCCTCCCGCTCTGGATGGAGCGGAAGGGAGTGTCAGACTCTTACTGACTAAAACCCACCCGTGTTCCTTCCTTAGCCCTTTATGTTCCGAGACAGCGGTAACCCTTTCGGACAATCCCGCTGAGTTCAAAAGTGCCTTTAATGTGCCTATTTGAAATAAATGATTTGACTTTGACTTAGGCACTATAAAATTGTCTATAATACAGTCTTTAGTTCATAAAGCTAGTTCCAATATTTTGGATGTTATTGGGGTTTTCGTTACCGACCCGCTTTCTTTACGGCCCGTGTATACAAGAAGAATTGTCTTTGTTTTGAGTTGGCGGACTAGGTAATTGGACAAGCGTTTTATTTTGCTAATGATAAATGATTTTATTTCTGTAAGTAGGTTTGTACAAACACTTTTACACGTCAATCATATTTTAAAAACTAGATGGTTAATATTTGGTAAATGATTTGGAAATCTACACAACAATACATACAATTCATAGAATACATACATTCAGTAGTTTTAGCGTAAAAACGTAGCAAACAAACAAACTCACATTCACATTATAATATTAGTTTTTATTTTATGATTTATAGTGCTCGTTTTAAAACCACAAATAATTTCATAAGAAACTCTGAATGACATCTCTAAATCACCGCAATACAGGTTTCTATAATATTGATAGATGAATCTTTTTGCCTTATTTACAGCTATGATCAAGGTAACCGAAAGAGACACTTTTAAAACATGAAGTATTATGAAACAAAAAACTATTGTGATTGTAATACTGTTAAACGAAATCTGCTAAAGGTAAATTTATCATACAAAGTTATAATTTTTGCGCAACGTACAATTATTCAAACTCAAGCTCAAAGCACTCATTTTAAATAAGCCAATTTTACAGGCACTTTTGAATTGTCCCTTCCAAAGCGTAGTAGGTACCTACCTATGGAGAAAACGGACGCGAACGGGCGGAGACTCTTTTAAATCAAAATAATATGGTTAAGTACAAAATATTGGTTATATCATTCATGTTATAAATTATGTATGTAAGAATGACGTCCGTAATAAAAAAACAATTCAAATATAAAATGACATTAAAATAAGCCATGGCAGACCAGTCCCTGCTGACGGCGCCCGTTCATGAACATGACGAGATAGTAAGTACTTACTTTAATATTATAAGCCAACAAACTTCACTAAATTATAACATAACACAAAGTGTGTTATGTTATAATTTAGTGAAGTTTGTTGGCTGTTTGTTATTTGTAGTCCCCCTGGAAGTGGTTATCACGAAATAAACGTAAAACCAATGGGGACAGAGAATTTGGTCCGGCCGTTATGAATATTTAAACTGGACCCTGTATAAAGGTGGGTCCGGCTATGAAGGCAACATTCTGTACAATTACATTGCTATAAATCCTCTGTTACATCCAATAAGCGCGGAGCCGGATCAAAATAGCGGAAGGGAAGGTGGTGTATACGGAGTGGTTTGTATATTTTGGCATGTAGTGTGTACCAGAAAACATTTTGCTGGCTGGTGAAGGCTGTCATTCGTAGATCTTTGAACAGTCGTTACGAGTCGTCAGAAGCCCGAACGTCTGACAAACAGTCTTACCAAGGCGTATCGTGCTAACCAGTAACTGGAATAGGCAGTCGCTCCATGTAAAATACAGGTAGCTAGCTGCATCCGGTTAGACTGGAAGCCAACCCTAATGTAGTCGGGAAAAGGCTAGGCAGATTGAGTGTATGACGATGTATAAATAGAGTATGAGATATGATTTGGTGTTGAAGTTAGGTGTAAAAACTTCCTCTTTTTTGGATTTTTGAAGTGAAAACTTTTTAGCGGCGTTGTACACTTTTTTTGTAATGGGTAAAAAAATTTAAACTCTTGTCAGGACACGTGACGCACAAAAATATGTTTGTTACGACATCAGATTACAAATCTTTGAATTTCTCGGCTTTTCTCTACTATAATATGCATGTATTATACATATAAAACTTTCTCTTGAATCAATCTATCTATTGCTGAAAACTGCATTAAAATCCGTTACGTAGTTTAAAACATCTAAGTTAACAGGGAGCGGGAGCGACTTTGTTTTATACTATGTGAAGAGGAACAGGGTAGAAACTTCACTCATATTCCATTTAAAAGGGATGATCCTCGGACCAGACGGATGTCATGTCTGGCGGGCCACTGGCAGATGATTCATGTCGGGTCGTTGTATATACAGGGCGTGGCATAAATAGTGGTCCACCGTTAAGGATTTCATATACCAGACAATTTACAATAACATATTACAATTTTAACCATTTTTACCCAAGGGTTCCGAAAATATATATTTTTTGTTTATGAAATTTCTACCTTTTGTTACAAATTTGGTTGAAGTTTCAACAAAAACCATTATATTTTCATTTTGATTTCTGTTATTTACTGCTGAAAAAAAAGTTATTTCTTCTCTATTTTAACCATAATTTTTCACATAATCATGCAAATACAAGAGCGATTTTTGTAAAAAAAATTACTACTAAAATGGTTAAAATTGTAATATGTTATAGTAAATTATCTGGTATCTCGAATTCCTAAGGGTGGACCACTATTTACGCCACACCCTGTATGTATGTTAGTTGCGCGGTAAACTCTGCGAGATGCAGGATATTGTGTGACGTCAGTATGACGCGTTGTTCGCATGTGGCGGGGGCGCAAGGGAGTGAATTATAGTGTGACGGTTGACAGCGGAGAATGGTAGAAGAAAACGTTGCGCCGGCCCAAAGTAACGTGGGATGAGGGCAGGAAGATCATGACGATGACGAAACCGATGAAGAAGTTCTAGTTTAGAGTTGAAATAGTTAACCACTCTGACTAGAAGCTGTGCTAGAAGCGAGGAGGCCCGTGTCCCAGCAGTGGGAACATGTTAGGCAGATAATAGTTAACCAAAACTTCTTGTCGAATTTTATGAGGAAATCCTTTGGTATCGTTCGTCTGAGTCCCATGTTTAAAAAGTAATTACGATAGCTATAAATTGATATTGAATATTGCCAACGTACAGCAAAAATTATTTATGTATTCCTTGTCTCACATAACTCTCTTGGCTATTATACTAGAGTTCTTTGTAATTCAAATATTATTTGCCATTTAAAGGCAACAATGAACTTAGAAATCTTTCCAATATTCCTGTCAGAAATCTATAAAATAAATAATGTTTTAGCGTTTCTTTGTCATTTCAATCCCTTTCCAATACACAATAACATAAAACTTGGTATTTTAAAGCTATCATAAAATTCTTAAAATTTTGTTAGCGATATTCTTGCTACACATACGACATACGCCACGACACGACACGTTACGACATTTCGCTACGGTGCTACGTCATTGCTACGGCGTAGCGCGGGCTACGAACCGTGTTATTTTGTTCGTAGGTTATAAAAGATGGAGACAGGAAAAGGGAGGAACGTAAAGGGTCATACAATTCTTTGAAAATTTTATATATTATACTTTTATTTCAATACATCGTTGCTATACAATTTTCCTAACCTGTAATGTCTGTGTATTTACAGGAAGATTGAAAGTAAAAGAGAACATTTGAATTTAACTTGAAAGCTTGATCAATAGGTTAGTTTTTATATCAACCTAGCTAATGCCTGCATTGCAAAGCCATTGTTAGAGTTCCGTACCTCAAAAGGAAAAAACGGAACCCTTATAGGATCACTTTGTTATCCGTCTGTCAAGAACATTTACCTCGGGAACGCTTAAAGGTATCGAGTTGAAATTAAAACCATATACTCAAGTCTGCGGTCCCTTGAAGCTGTGAAAAAATCAATGAACAAAACAAACTTTTAAGTTAACGTAAAAAAAATATACGGTGCCGCAAAAAATATATATTTCGACACTCTCAGGGGAATCAAAATTTATTGGGTACTTACTTGACCTAGAATCATGAGATTTGTCAAAAAGCAAGGTCATGTAGAACAACTAAAGGTAAAAGTTTGTAAATCATAAGTTAGTAGATACATTTAAAAAAACCCGTGATAAACTATTTACATACCTACAAATTTTTACGGAACCCTCGGTGCGGTTTTTTTTTGTTACGAACCTTTGGCGCGCACACAACAACTTACAATAAATTTTAGCACAATCGGTCGAGCTATTTTCGAGTTTTTGCGTGAGTAACGAACAGCTATTGATTTTATAGACTAATTGGGTTTTAGAATTTAAGCAGGTAAATAACAAACGATCGTTGAAACACCCAAAATATCATCTTGATCAGAAGTTTCGGAGATTAATCAAGACACGTATAGCACACACACAACCATTCATGCACAAACGTTTAAATTCAGTTCAATTACAAGTAATTACGTTCCATTTAATATCTATTAAGGGACTCGTTTCGACGCTCTACGACACGGCGACGGCAAATCATTTTAATGAGATTTTACGCTGATGGCGTTATGCAAAAGGGCGGTTAGTAAAGGTTTGAAATACGAATAAATTATTATTTACTTAGTTTGTTAGACGTAAGTACGACGTATTTTAAGAGAGTTGCTAGCGATGATATTTCACTGAATAATAAATTCAAATTCAAATGTTTATTGCTCAACACAGTACATAATAATACATTTCTAGATGTAAAGTGAATGCGCCCATTGTGTTGCACCAATTCAGGCATGCAAAATTATCGTTAAAATTATACTATGTCATAAATTCCAATTAATACCTTACACAATGTCATTATTTCCAATTAATACTATAAAAAAATTCATTTAAATTACAATTAGTACCTTTTTTTATTTTTTTTAAATGGGTTTGCTCTTGACTCTAGTCTAGGTCAGAGATGACAGAGACAAAGTCTACGATGGATTATATAATGTCATAATAATTATGTAATGTCTAATATAGTCAACACATAATTAACAATACAAATAAAATAATTTTAATAAAATAAATAAAATTTTAATAAAATGTCACTAATGTCATGTGTTCATGTCACAAAGAAAGGTATTTTATTTTAACAAAATTAAATACCTTCTTTGTGACATGGTATACAAAGGAAGATTTTTTATAAAAACACTAGCTTCTGCCCGCGACTTCGTCCGCGTTCGTGAAATTTCACCCTCCCCCCATTCACCCTCTTAGGGGTAGAATTTCGGAAAACCCTTTCTTAGTGGATGCCTACTCTTCACAAAGAACACACCCTCCAATGTTCATGTCTCTAGGACCAGCGGTTTAGGCTGTACGTTGATATATCAGTCAGTCAGGACTTTGAATTTTATATACATATATAGAGATAAAACTTGATGGAGTTTTAAGGGTTCCATAGCTCAAAAGAAAAAACGGAACTCTTATAAGATCACTTCGTTGTCCGTCTGTCAAGATCCTTTTTCTCAGGAACGCGTGGAGTTATCAAGTTGAAATTAATATCAAATACCCAGAGCTGCAATCCCTTGAAGCAGTGAAAAAAATCAAACTTCTAAGTCAACGCAATCAAAGGATACGGGCGTTCATGTTCCATTTATGCAGTATATTTTGACACTCGTAAGGAAATCAAAACCTATAGGGTACTTCCCTTTGACGTTGAATAGTGAAACTTGGGAAGCAATGTCACATGTAGCACAAGTAAAGAAAATAATCCGAAAACCGTAAATTTGTAGTTTCGTTACGAAAAAATATTTTTTCCTGTGATAAACTATTTACATACCTACAAAATTGTACGGAGCTCTCGGTGCGCGAGTCCAACTCGCACTTGACCGGTTTTTTCTTGTAGAATGTGAAAAGTAAACAATAGAAGGCAAGGTGGAGATCTTCGCAGGATGGGTGGTAGCCACCAAAGGAACCAAATTCGTCCACATAGCTCACAGAAAAAGCAAGCTGAAGTAGCAATGGGCCGGCCATATTAGCCGTAGAACCGATGACTGTTGGGGTAGACGTGTTCTTGAGTGGAGACCGTGAATCGGTAAACGTAAGGTGGGACGCCATGAGGCTAGGTGGAGCGACGATCTTCGCAGGATGGCTGGTAGTAGCTGGATGAGAGTTGCCGAAAATCGAGTTGAATGGCGTGCAATAGGAGAGGCCTATGTCCAGCAGTGGACTGCTGTAGGCTGATGATGATGAAACAAAAGAAGAAATTTCACCACAAAGGAGTAGTATCCCAATTTTTATTTAATTATTGTCTACCATCCCGGCTCTTTCACGGGAAGAGAAACGCCTTAACAAAATGAATCACAAGTGAAAAATTCATTCATTAGTGAATTGATCCAACTGCGTTGGATTTCGGCACTCGCCTACCGATTGGACGAAAAATAATGTGAAAAAAGCTAATAAAAATTGGAGCGTCAATATCGTATGAACGCGGAATAAAACAAAAAATACAAAAAAAAAACTCGAATGAATTATTCATTCGGGTGAAGCGTCTTAACACGCACAATATAGACGCTTAATTTTTTATTATTATTATAAGCCTGTGTTGTCTTCCTGTAGGGCAAAGGTATTCCTCCCCTCTTCCGACTTTTCTCGATCTGCTGCGATTGTGGGCCAATCCTTTAAGAAGGATGAAGAAGATGGCGGGATGAGCTCCAGATTATCCCGCCATCTCTTTGTGGGCCAGCCGCGCAGGTCAGAGACGCTTAAAGAATTCAATAACTTATCTATATCTTTTTGTTGAATAATTAGTCTGACTTTAGCAAAGAAAGCTGTGAATATACGACAAATAAACCTACAAAATCAAAGATTTAAATCATGAGATACTGCGTCAAAAGATAGTCGTGTTATGTTTCTTTTGACACCTCTGATACAATAACTAGCAGGGGAACCAGGGGGTGGGGGGTGGGGGGGTCAGGGGATCAGACCGGAATAAATCACAATGACGCAGTGAGTTGACTTGATTGTCATGGAAACGCTATTTAAAAATGTGCGAACTCATTCTTCTCAGTATAAACACTTTTTCATTACATCAAAAAACTTCTCCATCCAAATTTATACGAACAAAATCTAATCCAAACAGTCCAAATCTTTGAAACCAAATACGTACGTACCCAGCTCAGCTTAATCGCGAACTGGCTGAACCAATTTGCTCTCACAAGTCAGTCAGTGTTCAGTACAAGGCGTTCCTTTGTGAGCGTTGTATGGCGTTATTCGCCACTCGATCCCACATCCATATTTATGTGTTTTTTCACGTACCCTCGCTGAAGCTGTAAGCCTTTCGTTATCCTGTATTTTTATTCTCAAAAAGACTGTAAACATTAAATATTTATACGTATGTATGTCGTTATTGAGCTGCTGTTTTGGAGAAACCAGCATCGGTGTGGATTTAATGGAGTGAAGTTCATATTTTCTATTACCATTTCATGCAGAACCATTCTTGATACTTCTTATTATTTTATATCTTTGTAGAAGCATAATAAGCCTATAATGTTCCCATTGATGGGACACGAGCCTCACGAGTCTATAAATCTATAGTCTACAAGGCCTATAACGTTCTCACATTCACAAAATATAAAGGAATCTTTTTAAATATTAACCTCGAGGAGGCACTGTTGCTTCAGAGGTAGCTTCTGTGCAGTTCACCACTTTACCATACTATGACAAACCTACAACTCTAAGCGACAAGAGTGTTCTAAACCGACAGCACTCACCAATTCTGTTTGTCCAAAAATGGACCCACAAATAAATAATTACATTCAGCACCTCGCTAACAATTATGAAGGAGGATGTCACCTATTCTTGGACTCCTTCATCATGTATGCAAAATGCTTTCTAACGAGTTTATGTAGCTTTGATTCCACATTCTGTTTTGGTACTAATTTTAGAAGTGGACACTTGCGGTCTTGGTGATATTTTTAGCCAGTTTGAGGTTGAATTTTGGAGGGCTATTTTTGTGGGAGGTATTTATGTTGACGTGGTTTTGTTTTAGGAAGGGTGGGCAGTAGGTATTTAAATTAAGTCCGATGCAGTTAGTCCCGTTGCCATTTTACTGAGTGGCTTGTGGTGGCATCTACATCGCCACATTAAACTACGCATCACACTGACGTCACGGAAAATCCTGCATCGCGCAAGCAGAGTTTTTCGTGCAACTAGCATATATACAACGTCCCGACATCAATCGGCGGGCAGTGTGGTCCACCGGACACGACACCCGTCTGGTCGGAGAATTCCTTTTCTATGGAGGGTGAGTGAACTTTACACCTTGTTCCTCGTACCTCTATAGACTTATTCTTTGACGACGACTTGAGTTATTTTTAAATTGTAGTTCATACTATTACTATAGTAAGGAGTAATAAGAAGGTATACCTCTTCTAGGAACTTGTGTTTTAGCACGATAGAAATCTTTTAGCACGTGGCCAAAAACGGAACTAATGCCGCCATCTTCTTTTTTAATAGTTTCTGTGACAATTTCACAAAATAAATGTTTGTCACAATTTATGTACTATCTTTCAGGAGCCAAAAGATCTTCGTATAGTCCTTTCCCAGTTATTTTATCCCTGAGTTTAACATCACTGTCAAAATATCAGTGATCTTTAATGTCGTCGCAATAAGCTTGGTATTGGGTCGCTGCCATTGACAAGTTTGTCAAATTCACAGAGATCTTTATTATCGTTACAATAAGGTTGCTTTTGGGTTGTTGCTGTCAGAGAAAAAATCTGAAAGGACTGTAGCACTCTACTTGGCTGTCTACTTGAATCTATGGAAAGGTTTTTTAGTTACCTTCTATAAAAAATTATGACGAAGTCTGAGAAAAAAAGAGAACAGTCCGTATCGTTACCAACCCTACTGACTAGCTAATCTATTTAACACAGCTAGAACTACTCTCGTATACCTTGTGACGACATAAATGTAGTGCCACTAACACATTTGCATCACACTGACATCTCTGTGAAGTAAAACAGACCAGCAATGTGTAAATCTTGGCTCAATGCCAACACCTCGACTGTTGTCTGTTTCTCCACAAAATATTTTCTTGAACAAGCTTTTCAGCCAATTGTTGGCTCTCATATCAGCTTTTCTAGGCACTTAAAATTTAAACTATTGCTACAACACTTTTAAAAATTGTAATAGCCAACTGGACGACTGGAACTAAAATCTCGTGAATAGGACTGTCAAGCGTGTGTTGTCTATTGTAAACGCCAAGACTCGACGAATAGGAAAGTGGCAAACTTTGCACCGAGTCTTGTGTCGTCACCCTATGTAAAATTTCTACATTCATATATGATATATATAACTAGTTTCTGCCCGCGACTTCGTCTGCGTGAAATTTCTTGTTCCCCAACCCACCTCGTCGCATTGCATCTTTCACTTAGCGTTCTTTCTTACTTTTTTATTTTTCCTCGGCTCCTATGAGTTCTAGCGTGATGTTGAATAGCCTAAATCCTTCCTCGAGAATTTGGCTGTCAAATGCAAAACTTATTTTTCAAATTCGACTGCTAGTTCCAGAGATTAGCCCGTTCAAACCAACAAACAAACTCTTCAGGCTTCTTATTAGTATACTCGTAGATATAGATCTGTATGGTGCACATAATAAAGAGTATTTTATTATATTCCTCTCCCTCCCACGTTTTATGACCACGTCTGCAACGAACGCTGAGTTTTAGTATAGTTTTATTTGCAGGTCATACAAAACGTTAGACTGAACATTCCTGTAAAGACATATTCAGTATCCTTACTTAATACACCAGGATTCATAATCAGAAAATTGCACCCTTCCTAAAAACTGAATGATTGCATGGGTGTATCATAATTACCACCATGACATCTGTGACGAACTTTATATTTATTTATTTTAAAAGCATTGTTCTCATGTGACTGTGTCTTTTTTGAGAAAAAATATCTTTAAACCTAAAATTGTGTGCTGCATTTCAAACATTTTAGTTCCACTTACACAACAAACTCTATCCACACGCAATTCCAACGTATGTCGTTCTAACACCAACTTTGAACAAAAGTTATCAACCTAAAGGTAGGTATGTGCAGTTCATTGGTGCAAGTAGGTAAATTACCTGCTTGCAGTGGTTCCCTAACTAGTGAAGTTGGGCACTGTTAAGACTCGTTATGGGGACGCAATCAGTTGCACTGACGCCCAGAGTGCGCAGACTGTGAGCAAGCTCGGAAAGATTGCCCGCGGGAAACTGGGGTGAGGTGTGAGGTAGAAGTGGCAGCGGGGTTTGAGGTGTTTTAGCGAAAAAAGTACGACTATCATTACAATATTGTAACTATGAAATACGAACTTTTGTGACTTGCTTTTACTTATAGTTATAACGTAATGTTCTTTTTTTTCAAACTAAACATGCAAGTACCTACACATCCATAATCATAGTATTATTTACAACGACTTAAAAACTATGTTAGTAAAATTTTTCGAGCTAGCCTAATAACAACTAATAAGAACGTGGCTCAATACATGTTGGCACGTGCCTCCGTATCCAGTTTCTAATAGAGGGGTTGTCCAACTTGTCAAATAATGTTTTTATCATTTCATCAGTGTTTAAAATTATAATGTTTGCGCGAGTGCCTATAACTACCACCCATGGTAAGCGCTGATGCGGTTGACGATGGTAAATATACTCTTACAAAGAACTAGCTCCTGACTTGAAGATTCTGTTTAACGTTTCCGAAACCTCGGAATGTCTAATGTAAATCTTGTGAGTCAACACATGAAGTCTTAATTTCCTGTAGAAGCGAAAGAATGTCAAATTTAGATATGTGCTCGAAAGAAGTAATTTCCGTGCTGCTGGCATTTCATATTGATATTTTTCAATATTTTTTCATTTTTTGCCCGTATTTGCTTTAAGTAATGAGAAGCTTTCTAAGGACTCAGGCCAGAGCTTAAACTATTAGTTAAAAAAAAAAAAAATTAAAAGATTTGTTTAAGACTGAAAGTTAACATTTCAAATTTAACAACTGCAAAGTAAGAAAGCATTTGGATGAAATAAATCATTAAACTATCTGTTACCGACCCGCTAAAATCTTCCAGCACAGACCACACATAATCCGCAGTGATTTCTGTAACAGTAGTGTGCTATAGTTATAACTACCCCTCGCAAAAACCACTCGTTCTAGGGGTTATTATCCGGGGGTGTCAACCTGGGGGTGCCAACCTGGGGGTGTCACGACCTAGGGGTGTCAAACTCGCTGGGTACAGAGAATCAATTTACTTATGGTGTTACAGTTTCGCACTATGAAAATGGAACCCTTTTAGTGAGGTGCCTGTCTGAGTTCAAGAGGTTACTATCTGGGGGTGACTTGATCAAGGGCTGTCGAAACTAAGTCGCTGGCCGTAAGATATCGAATTGGTTCTACTGTTTTGCGGAAAAGCATATAAGAATCTTATGCATTTGTATTGACAGTGTTTTCATTTATTGTTGTCTGGTTGTCTCCACATTGTATACAGATATGTGTTTTACCCAGTTTTTTCTTTCTTACTGATTCATAACATCCCCATCGCAGCGTCCATTTTTATTTATAGCGCGGTACATTGAAATACGTTTTCTAAAATAATACATTTTCCTTGCCATTGTTATAAGAAGCTGGAGGGGCTAAAATGGGGTGCCACTGCGGAAATGTCAAATGGGGAAACAAGCTTACTTGGGGTAAGTATTGAATATAAATATCTTCATAATATTATGCTTTCGGAGAACTTTTTACAATTTAATTAAAACTGCTCAGCTTTTAATTCATGGCCAACAATTTCGCAAAAAACATTATGAGCCTGCAATTTATCTGCGAATGACGTCACTGAAACGATATTTATGAAAGCAACTAGCTCACCCAGCAAACTTCTATACAGGGTCCCATTAAAATAGATGGAAAAATATTAACACAGCTCAGTACTTAGACGTACTGAGCTGTGTTAACATTTTTCCATCATTCATCAAAGTTATCCAAGCAAAACAAAACACTGATTATAGTGATTTTATTTTGACCTAAAATAATAAATTACCGACATTAGTGTGTTTTCTTTAGCTGATTATTTTTCTTGTAATATGTTTTTCTTATATAGTTTTCTTTCAACTACGTAGTAATGTTATCATTAATCACTACAAAACCGATCACAAAGGACGTATTTTTTGCAAATAATTCAATTAAAAATAAATTTAAAACTAAAACCCGACTACTGAAAAGGATGAAACAAGAAAGTACCTTCCCGTGGTCGTATGCTACCATAGCTTAAAAGTATGTTAGTACAGCGGCATGCGACCTCGGGAAGGTACTTTCTTGTTTCGTCCTTTTCAGTAGTTGGATTTTATTATTTAAACTTATATTTTTATAGGAACCCCCGTAGCTTAAAACACAGCGAAGACTATTCTTTATCTACGTCTCGTTTGTCAATAACATGACGTCACAATATTTGCGTCACACTTGACGAGGGTGCCGCCGCTCTTCTGTTTATTTTGAACACATTCCTTACGCGTAAAGCTTATAAATTGATATTAAATTGTGCGTACGCAATCTTGTTAGGGACTACATTCTTTTGCAACGGAATTTAATACTCGGGATAATTGGCTGATCAGAATGGAGATGGATTATTTTGGATTATTGGGTACGCAAAATACGGGCTTAGACGTCGAGTTGCGGACACCAGCCCGTCTTACTAACATGAAGACGCATTTGTGGTTGGTATGCTTATAGGAGATTAACTGTAGGTACCCTTGCGGTTACACCCGCATAAGTCTCGTTCCCATGAGAATATCAAGATATAACGTATCTAATGTCCTACTCCAGTTAATGATTTACCCATGTACTAAATTTAATCCAAATCCTTTGAGCGGTTTTAGCGTGAAAGTGTAACAAACAAACATAAAAAAAAATCAAAACTTTTCTCTAATAGTTTAGATTTGGACTAAGTAGCTGTTGCCCGCGAATCTAGGATGAAAAGGACCTAGAGGAGGTCCTTCTCCAGGTCCCAGGCTACCTATCTGTCACATTTCATAACGATCAGTTCAGTGGTTCAGACATGAAAAGGTAACAAATAGAAAGAGTATTTATTACTATGGATTTATAGATAGATAGATAAAACGTTTATTTAGTGCAACAAAAGACACAATACAGGTATTAAAAACATTAAAAAAGGTGAGAAAAAAAAATTAAAAATAACAAAGATTAAAAAGATAAAATGAACCATAGACACCTAGCTCATAAACATCAATAACGTCGATCACTACTGGGCGGTGTGTGTCTTATGATATTACTAACACAAGCTGCGAGTTGATTAAATACTTCGTTATAAAAGTCTTGAAGCAAGCTGGAGCGTTAGTAAGTGGCATGTGGGCAGGAGTGCCTGTTTGGCAGCGCTCCCAATTTGGCATCACTCCCAGATTGTGCCCGCAACACACGCTAGCAACCAAATGCTATTTACAACAATCACTCGCGTGTTTATGAAACTTGTGCTAATGTGAAATGTGTTTGAATGTAAGCCTTCTATCGGTGCCTTAATTTGATTATTATACCTGTTTGGTAGATACAGTATAAGAATAAAAAACAGTGGCACTCCGGGAGTGCCGACGGAAATGAAAACAAAACACAAACAGAATACTTTGCCATCACTTACTGACATATCGGATATACATTAAAACCGAGTACATCCCGAGGACAGCCGAACACATCCGAAGCGGGTGTTTTTTTAATCGTCCTATAAACAAAACACGCGCAATGTCGCTTACGGCAACAGTGGCGAGTTCAATGGTTTTTTCCCATCTCAAAAAATGCTCAACGCGCCTAAAGAAGTTTTCATTTCAAAAATATGATAAGCAAATTAATTATAATTTTACTTGCAACTTTTTATAATTTTTCCAACTGTCATTGTCATAATTTTGAATGAAAATGACAGTTCGAAAACGTGACATGCTTTCACTATCTGGGAAAAGAAGACACAATTTCCGAGGCACGGGGATCTCGCTATGTAATGTATGGTCACCCATCCACGGAGCGACCGTGGCAAGCGTAGCGCAATCCGATCTATCGACTCGTGCGCCTATTATTAGGTACTTACCCATGAGCCGAGCTTTTTTCTTTTGACGTGACAACGTCTAATAAATCGATGAACCTGGCTGCACACACGAAAAAACATGACTCATGTAGCGTTACCTCGCGGCCTTGCTCTGTAGCGTTGTAGCGTTCCATGGCTTCAAGTGCAACCGAGAGCGCGGAACGAGCGATGAGAGACAGATGATGTCGAACGCTGCCGAATCGGCCTCCGCGTTCGGCAATTTCATTGTTTTGTTATGACGTTGTCACTTTAAACTATCGTCCGTAAACCGACTTTACAGACAACCGATTTTCTTATTGGCAAGTGTTTCTGTGACAATAAAACATTTTTTGTTTCTCCGTTTCTAAAGAAAACATGATGTAAAGGTAAATAGGGATGAAAGGGTGAAAAACATCACGAGTTTTAACTCCCAAAGTAGCATGGAACCTTCTCATTAAAATAACGGCATCAGATTACCATAATCGCTTGTTATTTTACATAGCGCACAATGCTCGTAAAATTCCCGCTCTTTGTGTACTTTTATTATTGGAATTTAAAATGCGAATCCGATTTTTATTTTGTTTTCAACATGGCCAGTGCTAGAACCTGATAGCAAAGAGTTTTGATGTTTGATTTTTTTTTGTTTATAGTTTATATTTACTAGCTATATTGAACTCTTAGAGAAGCTTTAAAGGTGACTTTGTTTAGTTTGATTGAAAATGGTTATAATATTAATATTGCCTTTCAAATGTCTGTAATCGAGATGTTACCAGCTTCAAGCCACGGTTTTATTTCAGCTACATTTAATTATGAGTCTATCTTTAAAAGCATTGTAAACTAAGTGCGAATGCTCCTTTGACATGCTCTCTGACTTGATGTACTTATCGTGGCTTTTACTAAAGGTTGCTTTGTGTCGTCATATTCTCCATTGTAAAGCATTAGTTGACAACTTGATATTTAGGTTAATAGCTTCTATTTATATTTATAAGTATTCGTCATTGTACATGGACGCCAGCGCATCAAGCTACTACAATCTGTCAAATTTCTTTAATAGATTTTCAACTTTATTGCTAAAGCATAAGGCTGAAAGTTGATTGGGAAAATTTGACAGTTTCGGGTAGCTTGATATGCTGGCGTCTGTACATTGAAACGTATATTATAGTGTTTTTCCTTGTATATCAAAATCAAAAATAAGTTTATTCAAACTAGGCTGAGAATCAGCACTTTTTGAAAATACTAGGAAGTACGACTTCAAGAAATGACTCAACAAATTCCCCAGCAGCACAGCTGTCTGTTCAGTTAGAAAAAAAGATATCCTATTTCGGCGGGTCTAGCACATACAGGGTCAAATTAAATTACCTAGCGAAACTTTGCAGACGGGTGTCAATATCTAATCATGATAAAATATAAATATTTGATGTTATGTTTTTGGGGGTCAACGACCGCTAGTAGTGTTGTTATAACAAAAGAAAATCAATTTTTTTCTGTATTAATTATTGTATTTAGATATCAACACTCATCACGTCTGCGGAGTTTCGCTAGGTAATTAAATTTAACCCTGTTTAAGGCGCACCTCCACAGCAGTCCACGGCTAAGCTACGCACACGTACTTAGCTTCGTTTTGTATGGAAATGATCGGATCGTCCATTGCGCCCCACGACCACGCTACGCACGGAGGCGTGACTGGCAAACAAATGAACCGTACCCTAATGTGGTAAACCTCTTCGTGCACGTCACACGTAGCAGTGGTATTAACGCTTAAGAGGAAATGAGGTCGGAGAGACTTTTTGAAAAAGCCAAAGTTAAAAGTCATAATTCGAGGTTTGGCTCTCGCCTATTTTCTCCTCTAATATTGGACCAATTTAAAAGATATTTCATAAACAGAATAAGAAGGATATATAGGTACTGTTTCCCTATGTTTTCCTTTTTGATGATACATTATTTTTATAACCACTAGAAACCTCAAAAAATGCTCAAAATTGCCGCTGTCAACAAAGCTCTAGTGTACAAATTTGACAACTATTAATGAAAAAACCACATACAACGCGGAAACACACTTCAGACCATTACATTTCAATCACAAACACACCACATATTTAAACTTTAAATCAAACGTCACCCGCCGGACCGAAATCAAATCTCGAACTTAAAATTAGGTTCAACGAACTGTTAGAAAAGTTCAGTGTAACATAATTTTTCATCTGTCATAGTAGACGTAGTCGGAGAGTTCGCTCAACAATGGGGATTGGAAGTTGGAAGCCCCGACCGGGGGTGAATGTCGTCTCTTTGTTTAAACAGGGGCCCACCGGGGCCCTCACGCTTTTGTAACGACGCTAGCTCTTGCCAGTTATGTTGTCCTAGTACTCCTAGACTAGCAGTGTCAATGATAAAATCTTTTTTCTTTAAGGGGCTTACAGGACCTAAACACAAAAAAAGCAAAATTTAGAAACAATAAAAGTATATGATCGACTACAGGAAACAATATCAGAAACATATATGATATTCTTCAGGATATATGCTAGGTAGATATGATGAAATTTTGTATGGAGGTAGCTGACACCCTGGATTAACATATTGGCCGATATTCTCACGGGATCGAAATGTATGCGGGTGAAACCGCGGAGTGCAGCTAGTTATTGATAAAGATACAAGAGTCTAAATTAAAGTAAATGATCCTATCATTATCGATCATTAGCCATAACCCCCTTAGCTCTAATAACCATTTTCTACCAGTTAATCATTCTATAACCAAGAAACAAAAACACATCACATAAAGCTAACACCCTAACCACACTGCACCCTAGTTAACAACACACTATAAACTACACATTACAAAGTAATGCAGTGTTTAGCATCACTTAACCTGTAATTGCGTCGAACAATATCTGGCGAAGTAGCAACACGGTAAAGCTATGCTTAAGTACACGAGCAATTATGCGCGGCAACAGTTGCTGGAGGTAGTGGAGCAATCTAGTTTAATTAAAAAAGAAAAACACAGGGATACTAAATGTCTTTTAAATTGGTCCAATATTGGAGGAGGAAGTAGGCAAGAGCTAGGACCTCGAATTGCGACTTTTTACTTACGATTTTTCAAAAGTCTCTCCAACCGCATTTCCTCTTAAGTCCTGCACATTACAACGTTCAGCAATGAGCAAACGACTGAAGGAGGAGGGTCTACCTACTACGTCTAATTTCATTCCATCCATTTCCATTACTGTTTTTCTGACAAATGTATTGCCTTTTTTATTAAGTTGGTCCACATCGCTCAATATGTTAAGATAATGTATTTTTTTATATATTTATTTTGTAAAACATTAGTGACCTTTAAAAATTGTACAGGTCCAATAAATAAATCCTACTTCCTACTAATATTATAAATGTGAAAGTTTGTAAAGATGTTTGGATGTTTGTTACTCAATCACGCGTAAACCTTTGAACAGATCAATCACGCGTAAACCTTTGAACAAATTTGGGTGAAAATTGGCACATAGATAGACCATTTCCTGGATTAACACATAGGATACTTTTTATCCCGATATAACCACGGGATGGAAACTTACGCGGGTGAAACCGCGGGGCGATGCAAGTGAGAAATAAGCGTCATGTTTTGCCGTTATTAGGTATGAGTCATACCTAATAACGGCCAAAAACATTTGTTCGTCATACCGTATGATGATGATGATGATGATGATGGGACTCCCTTTTCCGCACTTAGACTCCCATTTGGTCCGTTGTGCGTGGGGATTCTGGCTAACCGAGCCAGCCTAGCTCCGCCCAAAAGCACAGAAGCTTCCTGGGAGCTTCACAGGCTTCGCGGAGCGACCTCATTGTTCCGAGGATTTCTGCACGTTGAGAAGCCACGGCCTCGCAATCCAGGATTACGTGGGCGGCTGATTCCTCGGCATCAAGGCAGCCCCTACAGAGGGGGCTGTCCGTGGCGCCTATGTTGAAAAGATGTTTGTTAAGGAGGTTATGGCCCGTAATTGTGCCTATTATTATTCTAAGGTTATTTCTACTCAGACTGAGAAGTTTTTTGGTTAATCGCGGGTGTATCATTGGTAATGCCAATTTTGACTGTCTACAGTCTGTTGCCCGTGACCATCTGTTGTTATGGAGTTCGGTCGATCTTTGGCGAATCCATGCACGAAATTGTGAGAAAGGCAAAGGGAGAAGTGGGTACGGGCCTGACACCCTCATATCAGAGCCTCTCTTCGCAAGTTCATCTGCAGCATCATTGCCCAGAGATTCACTGTGCCCTTTGATCCACTGGAGAGTAATACGATTGGACGTCGATAAACTCTCCAGAGCTAGATGGCACTCAAAAATTAGTTTGTTGTTAGTTTGTTTGCTACCTAAAGCTTTAAGCACAGATAGGCTGTCGGATAGGAATTTAATGCCGTAGTTCCGGATGCCTAAGCGCTTTACTGCTATTGCAGCTTGTGTTAAGGCAACACATTCGCATTGAAAGATCGAACTATGTGTGCCTAGTGGTATGTGAAAGTTAATATTGAGGTCAAGGGAGTGTACGCCAGCACCTGAACCGTTTTGTGTTTTAGAGCCATCTGTATAAATGCGCACTTCGTTGACTCCTGACTGATCCCTTTCTTCCTGAACTGTTTGTATAATGTAGTTCTTATTAAACATCGGTTGGTTTGGTGTTCTATCACACGGGGCAGCGATGAGAGGCTGGTACTCAATCGCCCGGTCCAGGATTTTAGCGTGTGGACTAGTAATGTTTTTGCCCCATATGCCCAGATGCATTAGCCTGATGGCAGCTAGCGCCGCTTCCTGCTGTATGTACAGGTCAAGGGGAGTTAATTGAAGGGCTATCTCCATGGCTGCTGTTGGGGTGGTTCTCATGCAGCCAGTGGTAGCTGAGCAGGCCAGTCGTTGGAAGCGTTGTAGTCTGGTAATGGTGGTCGAGAGTTCTGTCCTCGTCCACCAAACCAGAGCGCCATAAGCCAACATTGGCCTGATCAGCGCTTTGTAAACCCACAAGGTAATCTTCGGAGAGAGCCCCCATGATTTTCCTAACATTTTTTTACATTGGTAGAGTGCAATTGTGCTTTTATTAAGTTTGTAGTCAAGATGCTTGTTCCAGAGCAGTTTGCTATCTAGAATCACCCCCAAGTACTTGACTTCGTCTTTCAATGTTAGTTCCGTGTTGAAAAGTTTTGGGAGCCTATGAGGTCCAAGAGTTCTCTTGTTGGTGAACATTATTAGTTCTGACTTCGAGGGGTTAACCGATAGTTCGTGCTTCGTGCACCAACTCTCGACTATTTTGAAGGCCTTTCTCATGAGATCACATAAGATGCCCTCAAATTTACCTGAAATCAGAATTGCTATGTCATCCGCGTATCCCACTGAGTACAGACTGCTGGCGTTGAGCTCTAAAATGAGCTCATTTACGACTAAATTCCACAGCAGTGGTGACAGCACCCCACCTTGTGGGCAGCCTCTACTCACGATACCTCGTGTGGTGGTGTTCACGGTAAATTGAATAGCTCGGTGTTTTAACATGTTATTAATCCATTCTATGAGTGTTCGCGCAACACCGTGTGTAGCAAGTGCCTGTTCGATGCTGACGAAGTTAGTTTTGTCGAAAGCACCTTCTATATCAATGAAGGCGCCTAGGGTTGGGTTTTTGGCTTTAAGAGCATTACCTATGCGTGAGACTACGCTATGAAGTGCTGATTCAGTTGATTTGCCTGCACAGTAGGCGTGTTGATTAGGATGTAGAGGTCTTTGTAACGAAACCTGGGATCTAATCTTCCTATCCCCCAGCCTCTCCAGTGTCTTCAAGAAGAACGAGGAGAGGCTTATAGGTCTAAAAGATTTGGGCTGGGTGTAGTCGCCCCTACCAGGTTTCGGTATAAAGATTATTTTTACTTCCCGCCATTTCAAAGGAATGTAGCGGTGGGCCAGGCAGGATCGGAACACCTTAACGAGGTGATCGGCCAATATATCCTGACTCCACCTGAGCAGAGCCGGGAAAATACCGTCCAGTCCTGCTGCCTTGAAAGGTAGGAAGGTGTTGATTGCCCATGTTATTTTGTCTTTATCAATCACTTCCAATGCCACTTCCCAATCCAGGCTACACGTGGCCCTATCCCTTTGCATTTCCCAGCTTTGCTGGGCAGCAATTTGGCATCCTGGGAAGTGGGTGGTTAGAAGTAGTTCACTTGTCTCAGCGTCGTTTGTTGTGTATGTGTTATCTGGTTTTTTTAGGCATCCTATTGAATGGTTTGTCTCTTGGGCAAGACAAGTTTTGACCCTCATTGCCTGGTTGTTACTTTCAATGTTAGTACAGAAACGCCTCCAACTATTCCTTCCTCTGAGGCGTATCAGTTTTTTATATATTTTACGGGCTGTTGTATATCGGTCCCAATCTACAGGCGACCGTGTGTTCCTAGCTCTGTTGAACAGTCTTCTCAGCTTGCGTCGGTGTCTTTCCAGCTCAGGACTCCACCAGGAGTGGCGAGCTCCCTGCCTAGGTGTCGTGAGGGGACAAGACTGTTCATAGCTAGATATAAGTATGTGTGTGATGTTGTTTACATGTTCGTCTAAGTTGGTTACTGGTATTTCAGCCGGAAGGGCGGGAAGTCTACTTAGTTCAGCTACGACGAGTTTAGTGAACCTGACTTGGTCCGTATTACGAGGAACTCTTCTTGGCTGTGGTTTGGTTAGGTTAAAGTTAATGGTATAGCGGATCCATCTGTGGTCTGAGCATGATATCTCGGTGGACACATGCCAGTCCTGTATGGAGTTAGATATGCCTATGGTTGCTACAGTTAAGTCTATTACTGTTTGTGATCTCGCATTTATGAAGGTAGGTTCGGAGCCCTTGTTAAGTAAAACAAGGTTATTACTAAGAATAAAATCAAGCATTTCCTCACCTCGATTGTTGGTTTTAACATTACCCCAGAGCGTGTGATGCGCGTTGGAGTCTGTCGCGATGATTAGTTCCAGTTTCTCCTTTTCACAGTACTCAACCAGTGAGGCGAGCTCTGGCAGAGGCACGTCCTCATCGCCTGGCAGGTATGCCGAGGCTAGTACAATGTCCGGGAGTTCTTGTTCGGTTCTGAAAAGCCTGACTGCTGTCAGGTCCCTTGAACAGAATTCGTTAATTAAGAGGTTAGGTACATGTTTTGGAATAAAAATGCAGGTGCGCGGGTTACAAACGGAGGTGTCTAGCAGCAACTTACCCCCGATGTTGCTAAGACCACATATCCTGCCACCCCTGATCCACGGCTCTTGGATGAGGGCGATGGTCTTTCCTTGTTGTTTTTCCAGCACTCTGCGCAAGGTGGCCGACGCAGATTGGCTGTGCTGGAGGTTTGTCTGCAGGATCCTAGTCCCGCAAAGGAGAGGAGCAGAGGCTGCTGTCCTCGCCCTCACTACTCTCCCCTGGCGGAAAGCAATCCTCGTCCGAAATCAGACCGGACGAGGGTGGATCCCTCGTTGAACCTGCTGTTGAGTGAACCTCCAGCGCGGCCATGGAGGTCGCCAACTCCACCGCCCCCCCAACAGTCTCCATCGCAGAAGGCGACGGGGAACGTGCAGGAGGCGGTGAACCAGGCTCCCTCTCAGGCGCACCCGAGGCTGTTCCAGATGTTGTTGCGGCGGCATCCTCCCTGGTACCACCCTCCTCCAGGAATCGGATGTAGATACAACCCATGAGGTAGTATACCCGCCGTTGCTGGTCTTTTATTGTTTTGACCATGGACTCCGGCACACGAAAGAAGAGACAGGTGCCCGGGGGCTCCTGCCTGGCCCTTTCGTGTGTCAGGGTCCAGGTGTTCATTTTGAGGTTCGGGTTCTGCCTCGCCAGCATCCTGAGGAGTTCCGCTGTGTCCTCGCTGTTCTCGGGAACAAACAGCATGCACATTACCTTCTTGGGTATGTCAGCTTGAGGCCGAACGGTGAGCTTGGTCCCCGGTAACGGGGACGGAATGTTATTTATGACCCCTTTGAGCCAGGCCATTGTGAAGTCGTCCTCACACCATGTTTTGAGGACGCCTTCAGCGAAGTGGGCCCGACCCCTAAAATGGATCGCGGTGTTTTGGTTAGTGTCAGTTAGTTCGGTCGGTTCAGGAGCCTTAAGCAGAGCCCGGAGCTGGTCCTCGATGACATGGCGGATCCCCTCCGCTTGCTCCTGCGTCATTTCCAGAAAGGGCTCGGTCATGACGGCAACGCATAGCTCGTTGCTCCTGTACGACGCAGCCGCTTCGGCGTAGCTCACCAAAGTTCCATCAGCCAAACGGGAGCGAGCAGGCTTGCTTTTCTTGCTAACCCCGGTTGGTGTGACGGAATCTTCGGGACGCGAACGCTTCTGCGCCCTGGCCGGTGGTATAATATTTGTTTTATTAGGGTTTTTTCGCCCTCTTGGCCTCTCGCTGCGCTTGCGCTTAGCGCCGGTGGGGGCCTCGCCTTTTGGCATCTCAGCCGTGGCCGACACCGCCTTGAGGGGGGTTTCTTTGTTGGTGCCTGTTTGCCCTGCTCCTGCACGTGGGGCTTTGGCCAGACTCGTCAGGTCCCTCTCAGGGTCCGCAGTCGTTGACGCAGCCCGTGTTTTGGGCGCATCCACTTCTGCAGTACTCCTCGAGTCACCATGAACGAGTACAGTCCTTGGCCTTTGTGTCAGGGTTATGTTAGGGGGCGCATCCGTGGACGCAGATGAGGTTGGGATCGCTCGGGACGCAGCCAGTTGTGGCGCATCCTTTGCGTTTACCTTCCTCAACGCATCCTTGGACGCAGCCGAGCGTTTTTGCTTTTTGTGTGCGACCTTAGACAGTTGCCGCTTAGGTGCATCTTGAGACGCAACCCTTGTGTTGGATGTGGATGGCGCATCTGAAGACGCAGCCCTAGGTAAAATGGTTTTTGTTAGCGCATCCGACGAGCGGGACGCAGCTTGTGGTTTGTTTGTTGACGGTATCGTCTCTTTATCCATTGGTTTGGATGTTTCTAATTCACCGTTGGAGCTCTCCACCCGCCACGGAGCCCTCAGTCGGGGACGTCGCCCGTTCAACGAGCGATCGCCAGAGCTACTCCTTCGGTATAGGACCAGCCTAGCAAGAATTTGACGAGCCCGCACGCGACGGAAGATCACGGGACTGTATACGACACGAGACTATGCCGCAACTCATCCCGAGACCCCACGCCACGCCGGCTGCCCTCCCCCACTAGGCCGCTCCTCGCTTGACATCCCGCTTATGGGATGCCTCAGCCGGTTGATAGTGGGTAGCTACCCCACTACCTCCCGTGTAAGAGGAAATCCGGGCCAAAGTGGTGTGTTGTGTGCAACCTGCTCCACTCAACCACCAGGATTCCTTCATCCCTCCGTACGGGTCCCCGCGCACGGCACAAACACGCGGGAGGTCATTGCTGTCCATCATCTGCTCTTGTTTGATGGTGAACACCCAGGGGCATGACCTCGCCACCCCTGAGGTAAGTCGCCCGGTGATTTCTGTTACGTCTAATTCATAAGGAATTAGACCAATAACGGGGAGCAACCTCGAGAAGGAACATCACCAGACTTGCCTTGAGGATCTACACGACCGCTGCGCTCTCCCTCAAGACCACGCCACCCTGCCGCCTCTGATGGAGGAGACAAGGTAGGTTTGCGTCTACAAAAACCAAGCCAAGCAGTAAGCAGCGAAGCATGTTGCTGAAACCAAAACATAAATTTGCAAACACAAACCCCCCCTCGTCATACCGTATGACGAACAAATGTTTTTGGCTTAAACATAACGTGTACTTACCTAGTTTACAACTTTAGCTTGTTTCGGCCTCTGAGCAGTTCTCTGAGCAGTCAGATAGGAAACGCTCACCCTCTGGTTTTTAAAATATGATTGACGTGTAAAATTTGTGAAAACCTACTTCATGAAATAAATTCATTTAACATTATTAACCCTATATTTATAAATGTTGATTAAAGTTAAGAGAATTCTAAACGTCAAAAATGTATTGTTAAACCGTCGCTAATTATTATAAATTATTTAACTTAAAACAACGTTTATGAATAAACCCCTTAGTATTTAAAAATTGTTATAAAGATTGAATCAAAAGAACTACCGTAATTATAATTAGTGCTCGCGGGCGTAAATTGGCTAACGTCACATTTGAACAATATTATATTGCACGCGGTCACTGTCGGACTGCATAGAAAAGAAAGAGAAGCGCGATGACACAACGTTGGTAATTTATTGCAAAATATGAAGCAATAATTTAATTTACAAAAAATCCATTGTTTGGACTAAAAACTTTATCTGATTTTGTTTATTGTAGTCGATCACGTACTTTGATTGTTTCTAAAACTTGCGTTTTTCTGTGTTTAGGTCCTGAAAGCCCCTTAAGTTGCTACGCGTACCGTAAATTTATATTACAAGTGTTCGCAACGCACTGCGAGTTCCAACATTTAATTTTCGCTCGACACAAGAGGGTTAAAGCTTGATCGTGTGAAAATGACAGTGGTGTGTTTTGGTATTGTGTCGCTACTCGCTGGGGATGGTTAAATATTTGATGTTGTTCTTTGGGATAAAGATGTTGTTTTTAGGAAATAATATGTAGCTTTACGAGTTCTTGTTACGAGCATTATTTGCAGATATGACAAACATAGAACAACACACACAATACAACAAAATCAAAATATTTTATTTCACATAAACCTATATGGGCACTTATAATAATAAATAATAATAATAATCATTTTATTATCAGGCAACTAAGGCCCATAGAAAAAATACACAAATAATCTTATACAATAATAAACTAATACATATTAAAGAAACTTAAAACTATGATTATAATACACGTAACGTTGTCGGCGTCGTGTTTCGCTGCGTGATGTCGCGTAACCGTCCTCGGAAACGTCGATATACGACACCTTTCGGCCAAAAGTCCTCTTTCAGACAGGTCTGTAGATGTTGGGTTGGAACACGTACCATGAATGACTTAAAGTTGATGTTGTGGCGCGATTAAAACCTTTCGACCCTCAGAGTCCAGTTGGTCTTCACCTTCAAATACTGCACGACTTCCTCAGTTGTCGTGGAGTGATGCAGACGCGAAAGGTACAGCTGCGTCGTAGGCACAGCAGGGCGCAGCAGCATGTTGGGTCCAGTCGGTGCGGTACCACACAGGTTACTTATGAAACGTCAGAAGCTAGGTGCAACAACAACAACAACATACATACGTTCGTTCGTTCGTTCATACGTTCGTTCGTTCGTTCATACGTTCTTCGTTCTTACTGACATAGTCGTAAGTTTTAGTAACAATCTTGTTTGAGTCTTGGTTACTCCAATAAAGAAAAAATCTATTCTATTCTATGAAATATTTAATCAGCGATGCGGAGGAATATTTCGACGTCATTTTTTAGTTTGTTATTAGTTTTAGATAAGTTAGGATATTAATTTATTATTTTATGAATTAATTTGGTATAAATTGTTATTTATCCCCTTTCAGTCACCGTTGGTAAAAAGAAAAAATATTTCTTTCTTATTTCCGAAATATTTGGCCAAACGTCATCTAAAACTATTCCAAATTTCAAGTTGATAGCATTAGTAGTTGGTAGCTGTGACAGACAGACAGACAGACTGTGTTTCACCTTACGGGTTCCGTTTTACCATTTTGGTACGGAACTCTAAAAACGTACCGGATTATTCTTCAAATCGGATTTTCATGGAATTCAAACAGAACCGGCAGCGTGGATGGTTAACGATAAAAACGTCAACATGCCTTTTCCAAGTATGTTCTCAGCTTCCAGTCTAACCGGATGCAGCTGAATATCGGTATTTTACATGGAGCGACTAGGCAGTCGGAGATCAGGTAGGTACCTGACCTCCACAACCCAGTTATTGGGTAACACAATACCCCTTGGTAAGTTGTTAGACTTGTTGAGCTTCTGATTGACCTGTAACGACTGTCAAAGGTCTACGAATGACAGCCGGGACCAACGGCTTCTTAACCTAGGTACTTAACGAGGCACGGGTTCTCTGTATGTAAAGATGGTCACCCACCCACAGAACAACCTCGGCAGGCGTAGCTTAACCTGATCGATCGACCTGTGCGGCTGTTATTTACTAATAATGGTAATGGAGGGTTACTAATTCACGAACTGGCGGCGCCAAGCGTAACCTTTAATCGACCAGTGCGGATGTTGTTATTTAGCCACGAGAGCCACTCCTGTTTACGAGAAAAATATAACGTAGATTACAAGAGAAAAACAAACTAATGCCAAACTCCAGCCAACTCGTAATAATCAGCAACACTAAACTTTACAAGCTACAGTACCCGGCGATAAATATTGCACATCGACAACTAATGAATAAAATAAAAATAATTATCAAAAGAAGCAAATCATAATTGTTTTAACAGCTCCTAATAGATACCGGACTGTTTGTATTTCGTGCGACAGAGATAACGCTCTACGAAGCCGAAATTAGCCGATTGTCTCTTTCCAAAGGTCGATGTGCAATATTTATCGCCGGGTACTGTACTTGTTTATTAATGAATCAACGCAGTTTATCGCAGTCCACTGCTGGACCTAGGGCTCTCCCAGGCTACGCCACAACACCCTGTCCTCCGCTTTCCACCCAGCCACCTTCTTTAGGTCGTCCGTCCATCTAGCTGGGGTGCGTCCCACACTACGCTTGCCGATACGCGGTCTCCACTTCAGGACTCGTCTGCTCCACCGGCCATCGGTCCTTCGACAAACATGGCCAACCCACTGTCACTTCAGTTTGCTTACTCTGCAAGCTATGTCGGTAACTCCGGTTCTTTTCCGGATAATTTCATTCCTGATTCTATCCTTCAAAGAGATTCCGAGCATAGCACAAATTCCTTATAATAGGTACTTACGAAATACCCGCCAGTACTCAAAAGCAGTTAGAAACTGCACCAAGAAGTCTTCGTAGAAATGTTTGAATTTGGAAGCGTTACTAAGCGTTGAGCAGTGAGGGCACTAAGTAATTCGTTGAAGTTGCTGCAGGCGTCTAATAACCTCTCGTCGACCGCCCTTGGTAAGACTCCGTTCACAGTATTAAGCGGAGCGGGGGAGGGAGCGGATTAGGTAAGAATTTTAGAGCTAGATTCCCAGAAACACTAAATTTTGAATTGGTATTGTTCTTGTCAGTGTTGGCCAACCCGCACTGGGCCCGCGTGGTAGATTACAGCCCACTCCCACTCGTAGAGAGGACGCCTGTGTCCCAGCAGTGGGATAATTATAGGCTGATGATGCTTATTCTTGTCCTAGTGTGTTTCATGGTAGCCTGATTGATAGGAGAGGCAGGACAGTTATAACCTGGAACATGTACAGTTAGAATACGAATCAGTAGAATCTAATAATTCTTTTATATTTATTTGAGCAAAGTAAATAAAATATAAAAGAATTTTATCCATTCGTATTCTAAAAAATCTCCATCATTTTATGCAAAGGTGGGTCAGCTAATTACTATAACTGACTGTACATGATTATACAAAAATCTTGGAAATTTAAATTCGAAACCGGAAATAAAATTACGGAGTTTCATTAAGATTTACCAAATACGAAAGAAGAATTTTAGTAAAACAGTGTTGAGTAAAAAGGATTCCTTTTGAACATCGTTTTACCTAAAATGCGAAAAACATCCAGTTCCAGTTAAACCATTGAGCTATTTTTGAAATTCGAACTTTATCTCGACATACGGTAGTTATAGTTCCATTTACGAAAACTGACGTTGAATCCGAGTCAAATTGACAATTTTGTAATGTTGACGTGTTACGAGCGTTTACTCAGTACGGCATTTCATACAAACTTTTAAGCCCTTGTTTTTCGAAATGAATGAACCGATTTTAATGAAACTTCATACGCATAAGCAGGATACAAAGGTCTAAAAAGTTACTTAAAAACATTTTCAAAATATCTTATTTAAAAAAAGATAACTGGAAATCTCTGTTTCTATGGAAAATTTAAAATCGGTTTAATTTGGCTGTAAGACTATTTTTCGAAAATGTTATTTTTTATATCTTTGTATCCTGCTTATGCGTATGAAGTTTCATTAAAATCGGTTCATTCATTTCGAAAAATAAGGGTTTGAAAGTTTGTGTGAAATGCCTTACGTCGCGCGGCTTCGTAAACGCTCAAGTAACGGAATAAGGTTTAGAAAACAATAACTGGCTTGAAGATTTTGACTTGAACTAAAATAAGAACTCCTTTTGTAAAAATACTGTAGGTTACTGGTTCAGATTACCTTGAACGAAGATGTTCTATGTTAGATAGTTTGGTTTCCGCACTTAGTCCTTAAGATGGAACATGGTTCGTAAGCAATGGCGGCCGTTGGTGGTAATTCCAAGAAGCCCACCTCCCCTAGAAGTGAATTACATCTCCTGCGGTGCTATTCTGTAAAAATCTCACCGTGAAAACTTAGGTGAAGTGAGCGTGGAGTGAGCTGTCAATAGTGTCATTTCCTAGCAAAAACAAATTCACTTCACCTAAGTTTTCACGGTGAGACTTTTACAGAATCGACCGGCTGGTCTGTTAAGAACTGGGTATAAGATCTAGGTGCCGGTACCGGTGTCGAACCTCCTTCTCGAACGACTATAACAACGTCCAAGGTAAATAAACTTACCACGCTTCGTTAGACAGTCTGTGATGCACGCCAAAAGTACCTAAATCAGTCTGTGAGCCGAAATCCTTTGAGCATCGCATGCAAATAAATCAACTTTTAGTTCGCGAATTGAAACATTTATTTTGGAAATGCCAGGTGAAGGGAAAGTTTGGAGTGACGTCCAACAGAATGATGAAACCTTTTTGGTATCGTAAAATCTAAAGTTTTGAGGGTTTTCGACTGGATTATAAATGGGAGGGCGCGGAAGTATCGATCGTTCGTACCGAATTCTGAAATTGTGTGGTTTTGTAGACTGTTTTTTGTTAATATAATTACTGTGGAGTTTTACGTTTTAGCGTGGAAGGCTTTCCCATGTAGCCTCTATGGGTACTTTAAAAGTTGGCATGTACACTGAGATAAACTATAGTAGAGATAGTACTATTAGTCTGTTAAAAGTTTTAGCTAGGTTAGGATATTACAATTTTATTTTAAAAGTTGTGAGTGACATACAAACGTTTAGGAATGAAACCCCGAAACTCGGAGACCCAGGCTTGTCAGTCCATTGCTAAAGCCGAGTATTCACGTCGAGTGCCGATCAATCTTCTTCGAGTGGACAGTGCTATGAATGCACGGAGATCTATCGCCTAGGGATTGCAAATCCGGGATCAGTAGGTACGGGAACTTTTGAATTTTTCATATTTTGTTTTTGATGTGAAACATCTATAGCCGCACGTAAAACAAATTTCTGGCGTGGCGACGCATGCCGTGGCGACGCGTCGTCGCCACGCTATATGATGGTGTATATATACAGTCACAGTCTTGTGTACTGTGTGGCGACGCGTCGCCATGCGCAATGTTTCACACACATCTGCCAGGCGTCCCGTGACGGCTCACTTTTTTAACTTTATTAAAGACTAATATTTATTTACATACCTATAAGCTAACAGACATAAAATAAAACATAAGTATTATTTTAAATCTGTTAGCCCTGTATAAGGGCTAATTTAAATTAGCTAGCAAAACTCTGTAGACGTGATGGATATCAATCTCTAAATAGATACATATATGGCTATATTTTAAACCGATATTTCAAGGGACTACACTAACCGCGGTCGATGACACAAATCGAAACGCAAAAAAAAACATCATTTAAATTTCTGTTTTGTTTTATCATGTTAAGGGTCTGTGCACACCACGTTTTTTAAACGCGCTATTGACGCGCGTTTGTAGCGATACAGACGCGAAACGCACGCGAGTCAGATGCAGCCTGTAAACCTTCTGTAGGATAAAAGCGCGCCGTCGCGTCGACGCACGTTACTAAAACGCGCGTCAACGGCGCGTTTAAAAAACGTGGTGTACACAGGCCCTAAGATATCGATACTTATCACGTCTGCGGAGTTCCGCTAGCTAATTTAACTAGACCCTGTATAAGCTAACGTAATTTACATAATAAATATTATTTGTAGTCTTCAATAGAGTAATTGGTTAATAAAAAGAAAATATGTTTTTCAAATTGTATTTTGGTATTTTGTCGAAACTTTTTAGTGCGCTCACCCAGCAACGAAATATAGTTTTCTGTAATCAAAATGCTAACTTTTGTTTAGAACAGCATTAGTTGCTATTGAAACTATTATTAGTTTATAAAGCACGCAGTTAATGTTGACTTTCAAATTTTTTAAATTATACCATCCAGTCTAATCTAAAGGGCTTTGAAGGTCTGTGGCATGCCGCCATTTTGATTTTTTTTCTAAATGGCGGCCACACGTGGTACCTATATAAATCGATCGCTGACATCAACGCAAACAGAAAACATAGCAACAAGATGTAAGTACGTAAGTTGAAAAAAATTTTACATATTATGGATGTCACGTGATCAACTTTGAACGTTAATCTCGGAAACGTGACGCTTTACGGGGTTTGGTCCTATAACATGTTCCGTTTAGTTGAGACCTTTAGTTTTATCCATTTACTTGAGCTATAAATCCATTACGTCTGTTAGTTCTATTTACAAATACTTGACTTAACTAATAGAAAAGCGGAGCGTCAATTTCGATTGGTTGGCACACGCAATCGGCAGCCAATCAGTACACGCCACGTCACCACTCGGGCGGTTATCGACAGTTGGTCGGGTAGACAATAATGTTTGATTAATCGGGGATTATTCCTCTAAGAGTGATGAATGGGCTTTTCGCTCTGTCACGTTTGACGTTTTATTTGGTTTTCCTGTTAGTTTTTCATTTCATCTCGTCTGTGTTTGTCCAATATCAAATTATTCAATAATCAACTCAGTTATCTATTTTAGTGTTTATTCGAAGTTGATTTTTGAGTGACCATTTTGTAACAAAAATGGTTTACAAAAAAATAAAAACAACCGACGTCCCAAAAAAAACACTACAAAGTGAAAAATAACTTTAATTTCGGAAGTCGGTGTCGTTGATTCCGCATTTTCGTTTTTTGACTTGCGTGATGTTATGTTGTGTGATTGCGTAAACGATGCATACATATGCGATAGCAGTAATTGCGGTTGATTTGCTGGCATTTATTGAAGAGTTCCGTTGTCTGTCTCTGAAACTCATTATCAGATCTTGACGAAATTTAAACTGGACCAATTCAAAATAACTTATTTCGAACGAAAAATAATTTTGCAAATCCAAAAAAAAATAAGGTCCAAATAGTGACGTCAATAAATAAATTTTAGACCACTTACTGAGTAATACTTACGATAAGACGACCCTTAAGTAAGATTAGTTGTCGGACTTTCGGGCTTCTGACGACCCGACTGTCAAAGATCCACGAATGACAGCAGAGACCAACGGCTTAACGTGCTTTTCGAGGCACAGAAGGGTTTCATTCTCGGACCGATCACAAATAAAGAGAAAAATGGTTTTTACTTGCAGTTGGAAACTATTTCCCATAAATAAGACCACAGATCTGATTTAGCGATTTATGTCTTCGACGTTTAATTCACTCTAAAAGTACACATTTGAAATGTAGCCCCAGGCGTTAAAGTACCAAAATAAGATCCGACATGCTCGAATATATTAGTGTTGCGCTCTTGGCAACTGAGTCCCAGAATCCCGTGGTCCCGCAATAAATACAAATTAGCAGTTCATCCCTAGCCCCGCGTTTATAAGTCGGGATCCTTGCGATGGTCGCTCCTCCGGGATAAATAAACTTGGTCCTTCTTCACGTAGTAATTTGGATGCGTAACTTTTTCCATTATTGCAGGAAAGGAGGATACAATTTTTCATGTGATTTACATTGCGTTTGTACGCAGTGGGATGTTTGAAGATTGGGGCTGGTATTTATGTTTATCCGTCACGCTGTGCTTATAATTTAAAACACAGGAAATTCGTTCTTATAGGAAGGTACTGTGTGTATCAAAGAAGAAAATAGTTCCTATATGTTCCGGAATTAACGCACATCACCAAACACCCCAATTAGAATATTACGTTATAATCATAATACACACACTGAATTTTAACTATTACGCATAAAATATTGTTTATATTAAATTAGGATACTGATTGTGGGAGAAAATAGTGGTTACATTACAAATCGCACACGCTTACGGGTAGTAGGTATTTCGTTAATCATGGTTTGTTTTGACTGTATAGCGGAAGTGTGACTGTAATTTACGTAGTTTTAATAATTTTTGGGTATGAAAAATGTTCTATATAAAAATGAAATCGATTCAGCAAACGATTCTGAACAAACGACTTTCATAATTCGCATTCATTCAGTTACACATTGTTTATATAAAGTCGGGTCAAGCAACAAACCGGTTTTTAAGCTTTTAATTAATTTATTTGCTTTTTCAATTTATTTGAGGTCGGCGCACCATGTTTTCTTCATTCATACTTCTCTATTAGTCGTCATCATGGTAGTCATTTCTAACCATATCATCATTCACACAGTCCATCCATCGTTTCTTTGGTCTTCCCTTACTTTTATAGTCATCGATATTCATACTCAAAATAAGCAATTGTCATATCCTTCTTCCTACTGTCCTATCATACTATGTAATATAATATATAAATATATAATAAAATAATAATATTATAAACGTGAATGTTTGTGAGGATGGATGGATGTTTGTTACTCTTTCTCGCAAAAACGATTGAACGGTTTTGAATGAAATTTGGCACACAGATAGTTTATAGCCAGGATTAACACATAGGATATTTTTAACTCAATATTCCCCTGGGATCGAAACTTATGTGGGTGAAACCTCGGGGCGCAGCTAGTTTATAAATAAATATACGTCTAGATTTTTTTATTTGTGGAATTTTTAAAACAGCATTCACACAAATTTTCTCCACATAGTATACTCGTCAAATAAATATACATATACCTAATATATTTCTTTTAAATCTTTGTAAGGAGTTTTTATTGTATGAGGTATAGATAATTAACTATTCACACTAGGTACTAAATTAAAAGACTAACTCACTATACATATAAATAAATACAAAAACAAATAATAAATAAACAAATAATACTGCCATTAATAATACAAATCCCACATCGGTAAGCATGAATAACCAAAAATCTCCAATCGCACACATATCGGTCTACTGTAAAGTATTCACGAGAAAAGTAGCTCATTGCAATACGTTCCCCACTATGCGGTGGCAATGAAAGTGTCCAGCGCGGAATATATGGTTCCCACCGCCGCACCAGTGATATATAGTCTGTGTTATATACGGCTTTAGTATGCTACCGATACCAAGTCTTGATAGACGAATACACGAAGTACTCCCGAACTGTGCTTAAGGAATAACTTAACCGTTTGGGATCCGTTAAAATAGACTATCTAAGAGTGGTGATATCTTCTTAAACGTAGGGACGGCAAACCCGAGGCAAACAGGTCCACTACCAATTTACTGACTGACGATAACATACAACGGTATCACCTGTCTTCTGATCTATACTATGATATACAGGGTTAAATTAAATTAGCTAGCTAAACTCCATAGATGTGATGGGTAACGGTATCTAAACATGAAACATTTTAAAAGAGTAACGGTGGAGTTTCTTGCCCATTCTTCTCCATACGAAAACTACCTTTTGGAATGGGCGACTAGAATCAGTTCTATTTGTTGTAATTTTTGACGTTCAAAAGTGCCTTTAATGTGCCTATTTGAAATAAATGCTTTGACTTTGACTTTGATAAAACAGAAAATTAATTAATGTGACGAGTTGTTTATGGTGTCATCGACCTTAGTCATTTGTAGTCACTTGCATGAAATATCAGTTTAAAAAATCTGTTTTGTAAACTTCAGAGACTTAATGGTATCGATATCTAAACCCGATAAAACATAATAAAACAGTTTTCCTCATCTAATACTTCAAGTAACTAAACTAACAGCGGTCGATGACCTCCCCAAAAAAAAAAAACAGTGGCACTCCGGGAGTGCCGACAGAAGTGAAACCTTGAACAATTACGTGTGTATTTTGTGAATCGTCTTATAATCAAAACACGCGCGGTACCGGCTACGGCCATCCGTCTTACGAATTTTTGATCAGGTCACGTGTCCTGACGCGAGTTTAACATTTTTTACTCATTACAAAAAAGTGTACAACGCCGCTAAAGAAGTTTTCACTTCAAAAACGGAGTTTGGCCCTGTTGAACCCTTTAAACCAAGTATTTGTTATTCGAAGACATGACTTCTCACAGACGGAAGACCAGCTGTGGTAACATTATAGCCTGATTTATTTTGTTAGTAATTCTCATATATGGTTCGTGCCAATACATGTAAATAAGAAACCTGTCGTACCCACTTAGGTGAATACGTAACAATTTCTTAGACAACTCAAGGACCTCATTTAATTATTCAAATAATGTGAATTTTCTCGGAAAGTAGAAATTGGGAGGACTAAGGTGTCGTTGAGAGAGGTTCCAAGTTCCAAGTCCCTCTTTCCTTGTTTAGATTTGGTTCAAATTATATATCTTGCCGGAAAAATTGGCGAGTTTTTTGAGCAAGATATTCAGTTAATCTCTTAACTTTTCCTTCGCAGGGATGTTGGACTAACAAAAGATTCTGATACGATCTATTTTCTTGTGTCCTTTTCCTACAGTTGCCCCTTCTCATAGAAAGTGTTGCTTATCTCCGAACGATATGTGTTCCACTTTATACGCTTGCTCTTGTGTAGCGTAATCCTACTCTGGCATTTTATGTTCGATAAAAGCCTTTTCTTCGTATTCTCTATCGTCTGTATCTACAACAACAAAATGTTTCAGTTTCTTACTTGTAATTTTAAAATCATATAAGGTATTTTTTTCTATGTCTTTAATTCTATAAATTCGGTTGTTGTTTCGGAATGAGGAAAATGTCGTGAAGAAAGTTTTGAGTATGAATGTGTATGGCTATAAGATTAGGGGATGAACAAAGAAACGATGGATGGACTGTGTGAAAGATGATATGGCTAGAAAGGTTGATTACCGCGGCGTTGACTGATAGAAACGTATGAAAACAAGAAAAGTATGATAAAGTATGACCGTTGATAACTGCCCAGGAGACGACTAATAGAAAAGTATGAAATGAAAGACATATCGCACCGACCCCAAATAAATTGGAAATAAGAACAGGAGAGTGATGATATTTTTTCCTATGTAATGATAAATTTTTATAGTGTAAAAGAAATTTTTGATAAAAAAAGTAGTAGATAAATATAAGGTTGATGCTGAGATTTAATTACATTACTTTATATACCTATTATTCTTATGTGTTCAAATAGAGACGAAACCCATTAGGGTTTCATACTAATGTCATTAAAAATTATTTATAAGACCTTAATGTACCATTTTTTAAAGCAAATACATATATTCTATTCTATTCTCTAAAACCTTGTTTTCCTGAATCACTATCACTGTCGCTTCGCTGAATTCTATTTCTAATTAAATTAAAACAATTGTAGAATTCCTCGCTTCACGTGTTTTGTTCCCAAAAGCTGGATTCGTCCAACAGTTAACAGTACTAATTGCGAGCTATTCACAATTTAGTGCTACAGACCGCAACCCAGCGCTGATTGGCTATAAATTTGAACGGCACACGCTGATTGGTGGTCTTTCGTTCTTTTGTCATTTCGTTGGTGTTGGATCAACGTGGTTTTGATTGTTGCATTTAGTAACGTGCCTCTACATTGTCCTCTCTAACAGTATCATAGAATTATACAAAGTAGAGAGGACTATACGGAAATAAATTAAACTTCTTATATCTAATGACGTTCCCAGCCTGTATACAAAAATACAACCAAATATATCAAATAATTTAGTCACTTTATCTAGTAAAATATTGGCCATAGTCGAACTATGCGAGTTGCAGACCAAGAGCTTAGCTAAGTTAGTCTAGCTTAGCTCACACAGCTGAGGTACCTAATTATTTATACTTCTAAATATGTAGTTTGCAGTCTGCACACAAGTATGAAAAACTACATCAGCTATGTGATCTAAGCTAGACTAACTTAGCTTAGCTCTTGGTCTGCAACCCGCATCTAATTCACTATTATTCAGTTTGTTTGAAAAAATCACTTTTTTTATTACAATGATTTATTTGATAGTTCCAAAATAGTATTGCCATTGTTTTCATTTATTGTCGAATCGTTGTCTCCGCATTGTGTACTGGAAGGGCATTCTAATGTCTAGCTTCGAATTTTCGAAGTTACGTACACGGTTCTGTAATAATAATGCTCCAAGAACTTTGAATGTCACATTCGACATTATCAATAGTTGTTTCGCTGTCCCAAAATGTAACATTCTCAGTTCTGTTTTCGATATTGATGTGCCATTCTGGATTACAAATTCAATTCTCGTCTCAAAAAAAGGAATTCTCATTGGTTTTTCAATTGTTTTGTTAGCATTTATTTATGTTTTTCTCTCGAGCAGCATGGGGATTTATTTCTTCATAGATTTTTACGAGCTGCAAGAAGATTTGCAGCTAGAATTTTATCTGTTTTATTCCTTTTATTTCCTGATACTTGGCTTAAGTCAGGGGCCCATGGCTGTAATAACAGCCGCACGGGTCGATCGATCAGGTTAAGCTACACTTGTCGCGGTCGGTCCGTGGATGGGTGACCATCTTTACATCCGAGACCCCTCCGTGACTCTGAAAGTACGTTAAGCAATTTGTCCCGGCTGTCATTCGTGGATCTTTGACAGTCGTTACGGGTAGTCAGAAGCCGGAAAGTCCGAAAATATGGCAACCACTCTTATCAAGGGGTATCGTATTATCCAGTAACTGGGCTGTGGAGGTCAGATTCGCTCCATGACTGGTATTCAGCTGCATCTGGTTAGACTGGAAGTCGACCCCAACATAGATGAGAAAAGGCTAGGCAGATGATGATGATGCTTGGCTTCAGTCAGGGGGATTACGTATTAATTCAATGTTGATGTAAGATGGCTGCCTTTGTCAATGGTGGCTCATTGTGTGAAGTTCCATCGTCTTCTGTTACGACGCCGGACGTGATTCAGCTGCACAAACACTTTCGTGTTTGTAATATTGGGATAAAAGTTTGTTTGTTATGGTTTCGTCATGAATACTGAACATTTTGTTCGTTGTTGGTGATTCGGACTTCCGTGGTATTTTGTGTATTATTTGTTTTGAGTTTAGTACATTCATCGAAACGACTTAAATTTTTGTTTTCTGACTAGCAAAAATTCACATTTTCAAACTTTTAATATGTAATTATGCTTGCGTTTGTCGATTATACCAGAAAGCACAATTCAAAATTTTCTTTTCACTAGAAGGTCTTACAAGCTTTAGTACCTCTTTATTTACAGCTGGTCAATGACTTTTCCGATCTATGTGCTACATAAAGTTACTCAGTCTTCAAGGATCCAAACGTTCGTCTATTGATCAAAAGTTAGGAGTGATAGTATCCTATCCCTTCTTTCGCCAGAAAGGGATGTTGTTGTGGCCACCTGTTCCGCCGGTCCACTCTCTAGAAACCTCACCGTGGAAGCGATGGTTTAGTGAGCTTGATGTGAGCTGTCATTCCACCTGACGACGCTCGGAATTGATACTATTGCCAGCTCACTTTATCTTAGTTTTCAGGTCAAGATTTTTACAGGATTGGATGGTGTCTTGAAAACAATTGAAAACTAGCAAATTTTCATCTAGTTTGTACTGTAAATTCAGTTCTCAGCTATCCGAGTTCATTCCACCTTAGAAAATGTTCTCCAGGTTCTATATCAGATCTACCAAACAAACAATTTTGCAAATCACCGGCCAATATTCCAGATTGCTCCATAACGTGGACTCAAGCAATCGTCGATAAAATAATATCTCTGCAATGACTGGACGCTTCCAATCCAATATGGCGTTTACTCGGACCCTCTCTTATTTAGGTCACGTAGACTATCACAGATCACCAGAACGTCATAACTTACGGGTGTTACTAGACGATTTCGTACCGTATATCAATAAAGTTAGGGTATTATTTTGTTTGACTGGTTTATTATTGGTGTGTTTGAGAGTCTACATGATGGTAGATAGTCAACATACCCTGTAACCACTACTTAATAAATAGCGTTGTATAACTTCACTTCGGTTTGCTTGATTTTAGACAACTATTTGTTTATCTCAGTACATTATTTGCATTTCACAACGTGAACCTAATTAGGTGGTAGGTAACTTGAAATTATATGTGATTAATTCCTCCGTCGGGCACCGTAAAATAGTATCAGAGAGGAAACTTTGATAAACATAGCTTAATTTATCAGTCTTTTATTTATATAAAGGCTTACCAACTAAACAAATACACAACTTATTCCGACCCAGCCTGTCCCTAGCTGTCCTCTCCCAGCGACGCTCTATGCCGAGGTTCGTACTCCACAGAGGATGCCCTTAGCATGTAGTCGCTTAGTTTTAAGTTTATTTTTAAGCCCTAGCAATTGATTGAATGAATTTAATTGAGGCAACCATTCAGCGGGATTGTCCGAAAGGGTTACCGCTGGCCCGGAACATATAGGGCTAAGGAAGGAGCACGGGTGGGTTTTAGTCAGTAAAAGTCTGACACTCCCTTCCGCTCCACCTAGAGCGGGAGGGGTCATTTGATGATTTCCCATCCTGAAAAAAAAAAAGTTAAGGCAACCACAGATAAAACGTCCTAGATTAAACTGCGAGATACCAAACACAAAAAAAAAACGCATTAACCCAAAGTCTTTGCCGTAATATAGATCTCGCATGTATCTAAACTATAGGATTGCATGGTACTATCAATTAGCGTACTAGAACATCAAATATTAGGTAATACGGGCTAGTGTCCGTAACTTTTTGCGTACGGGTGGTAAAATCGATTATTCGATCCACCAAAGCTCCTCAAGGAAGGCCAGCAATGCCTTGATATTACTGACCGTTTCACGGAGTAGCCATTAAATAATAATAAAACAATATAAAAAAAAATAATTGAATACTACGTTATAGCTTACAAAGCTTGTTTATTTTGGCTCATCATCATCATCATTTCAGCCGAAAAACGTCCACTGCTGGACATAGGCCTCCCCCAAGCACTTCCACTTCGACCGGTTCTGTGCTTCTCGCATCCAACGGGTTCCTACGGCCTTCACAAGATCGTCGGACCACCGTTGTGGGAGGAATTCCAACGCTACGTCTTCCGGTACGCGGTCGCCACTCCAGAACCTTTCGGCCCTATCGGCCATCTGTTCTGCGAGCAATGTGTCCTGCCCACTGCCACTAAGTTTGGCAATTCTTCGGGCTTTTCTTGGCTCTTCTGTTCTATTGTCTATCTGTGAATATTGGTTTTAATTGACAATAAATTAACATTGTTTCAACTTTATTCAGACAAGCGGGAAGAGAATTTAACATGTCAATAATTTCGTAGTATGACGCATTATTGTTTGGTACAAACTATTTAATATGAACTACCTACCTATATTTACGTTTCGTTTTGTTGGGTGTTAAATATAACACCAGGATCACGGAAAAGCGACAGTCATATCATGCGTACCTAAATGAATGTGATGGATTTCGCAGCATGTGTGTGAAAATATTTGATTCGGAAAATATTCGGCATGAACAATTTCCACGAATTCTACGGTACCTAATACGGATTTGACAGGCATCGGACGTTATTTGCTTTTATTCTAATATCAGCCAAAATGATGACGTATAGATACAGCTCAGGAATTCTTTCTTTTTTTTATTTTTTTTTTTATTTTTAAACTTTGCCCCACACTAGGAATTACTCCTGTATCGTGGGTGCGTTTACAAACATTTAAATTCACATACACAAACAATCAGACCCGGAACAACTACCTGTAGGCAATACAAATATTTGTTCCGTGCGGGAATCGAACCCACGACACGCAGCGCAGCAGTCGATCGCTCAGCCACTGCGCCAACCATGTCGTCCAATTATTGAAATATTAGAGCAATTTCATGTCTTATAAACTTTAATGGCAGCAATAAGCCTCTCTGTACAAAGCATAATAGACTGCCTCGTTGATTGAGTTGTTGGAAGCGCTACTGCTGAGCAATAGGTCCTGGGTTCAATTGCCGGGTCGGGCAGTGCATTTTATTGTGTAGGAATTAAAGTGATTTTTCCTTAAACTCATATTTGTTTACATTTTTGGGAAATAAGTCGCAAATGTAGATTAGTAGGTTGGTATAGCAGCAATAAACCTCTCTATATAAAAAAAATGGTTTGCAAATTTTAAACGGACAACTTACATACTTACATACGAACAGTGCAAGTTAAATAAAAGCTTGTAAAAACATCTCTATTTTTAAGCAAAGATAATATTTAAATGCTAAAAACCTTAAGCAAGTTATTTAAATAAGGAACATAAGTTAATATATTTTCATAATCCTTCATCACACCCTTTTCCGAAACGATGTCGAAAACTAACACACGTACCATTTTCAATTAGCATAATTACGTTACTAGTTCAAACAACGATCCATCATAGTTTTTAACTAAATTATGCGAAGGCTTACTGTGTCCTGAGGGGTCTTGGTTTCGACTCCCAGGAATGGTAGTGTTAAGTGTTATTGGGTTTTTCCATCTGGAATTTCTCAGTAACTGCCCGGAGTCTAGATTTGAGGCAATAGGCTCGTCCCCTATCACATGGGATATAAGGCTCCTACAAACAGGCGCGACGCGCGACGCGAATCGCGCTTGACAAACAGGCACCGCTCGTTAAGCGACTTGCGGTTCCTTTGTGTTGCGCGCGATCTTTTCCCGTGTCGCGCCTGTTTGAAGGAGCCTTTAAGCTGTACGTTGATTAAAACATGATGCGCGACCGTAACAAATATGTAGTTACAGAATTATAATCATTAGAAACAGTAATACAACTTGTTAAGTTAGTATTATTCTAAAATGGCGGAAAATTTGAATTCCGCGGGCTACCTTAGCTCTTTCCCCTTAATAATTTTTGGTACATGGTTATAAATAAGAGGAGCCATGCACATAACACTGTTTCTCAATGATGTCGTTTTATATACACCTATGCATATCTTGTCTTCGTATTGAGTTCTTAAACTTGTCCTGTATTTTCTAAGTCCTACCTGCGACATACCTTGACATCGTATTAATTAAGCTAAAAGTGGTTGTAATATATTTTTGTTGCACGTAGCCAAGTTATAGTTTACGTCGAATAACTAACTCATGCAAATTATATTCGTCGGGCAGTGTTGTATATGTTTATGAGAAACAAAATGGCGACTGGGTGCTTAAAATAATGTGTGTTGAAAGCTTTGACACAGTATAATAAAGTATGCAGTATTAAGGCTACTCGAAACGATAATTTGCAATTGTCAATGTTTATGTGATTCATACACATTTATGCGCAAAATATTTGTCTACAAGATCCAATTGAAGCGATTGACGATATTACTACTAGACTGACATCAAATGACAACATTTATTTTAAAATCGATCGCGCCAGCGTACATGATGGACGTAAAATTTTCTGTTATCTCAAAAAAGAAAAGATAGACGCTGTATGAAGAATTGTATAAACTACCATTCTACATAAGGTCTATCTTTTCTTTTTTTCCGAGTTGAAATGGATCGACGTTTAAATTCATCCACCGTAGTGCGTGTTTATCTACCGAGCAGCAGTACTTATTTCAAGGACACTACCGAGACGTATTACTGCACACTTTATTATATGTACTGTGGCTTCGACTCCATTGTGAGATAGCTTATAATGATAATATTGCAGCTTTTGTCTTTTCATGCGGTGGTGTGTTTGAGTTCATTTGTTTTAATGGGTTTTCGGTATGCCTGGCTTTAATCGGTATTGTTTCAAATTGCTGTTCGTTTGTTGCTCTTGTATCGGAGCGAACTATTGACTAGTTTATGCCGTACTGTGGTGAAAATATGGTGAGTCAGGAAGGTGGTAACAGCAGGGTGGGCCACAGTATTGTCACTCGTGCAGGCTATTTTGAACCTTAATGCTTGCAAGATAGTGCCTTCTTTGTATTTGTCTATTTGTAATCCAGCGATGAGGAGGAATTTCAAATTTCTATAGAAAACTTATTTTTCTCATAACTCGTCTTCAAATCAGTGTCCATTCAAAATATATATTTGGGAACCTAGATATTCTGTAATCCAATCAGAATAAATAACACACTACATTAAGAATATGTTTGATTTACAAATTATTTTGGTATTACGTTTGAATGAACTACGCATGCTTCGCTGGCCCTTTAATGGTGCCGATTCTCTTGTACCTACACCAAACTAAAATATCACTAAAATAATTCCTTACTTTTGGCTATGAGAACCTTAAAGTTATTCTGCAAAAAAATCTCTATATTAAAAAAAAAATTGACACAACTAAAATCGAATTATTGACAATCGCGATTCCACGTGGTACTTGTTTGCCCTACCCAGTGAATTTTTTTTAGAGCCGGAAGCCCGCAGGTCGGCAGCCTCGACGTGTTTTCTAAGAATTTTTCACTTTTTGTATGGAAAATATGAAAAAATATTAACTACATGCTGAGTTTTAGGGGTTTATGTGTATCTTAAAGGGGGTCGAAATTTTCATTATTTTTGCGATAGGACACACCATTTTTGAGATATAAGCAAAAGAATAGAAATAAGTTTCAGTACTGTTTTTGCACCTGAAGTCGAGGTGTTGGTGTGAATTTTAGTTCATGACAACTAATCTTATTCCACACCACACATTCACATTCGCGATTTAAAATATTCAGATTTAGTTAGACAATAAAAATTTTACGTGAAAAACGTCAAATTCAGAATAGCAAAATTACCATTTTCAATAGATTAATAAGTCAGCGCCATTCTTAGTGCTGTCAAACTAAAGTAAGTTGTGTCACTTTAGTTTATTTCAGAATGGGAAATCGTCGTTTGACAGGAATAAACAAAATTTTGGTGATTTTTAGTCTAGCTGAGAGGCATTTGTGACAAGAGAATCGGCACAAATGTCTATAGTTTAACATTATTAAACCCAGTGACTCTATACTCTATAGCGTATATGGGCAACGCCCGGCCCGCGGGCCACATGTGGCCCGATCCGGCTTTTGATCCAGCCCGGAAAATATTTTCAAATCGCGCGTGAAAAAAGGATAATATTAGTTCTCAGTTCACGCCACCAATAAAGAAAGACTAGCATTCTCCCGGATAGATTCAAAACTAACGCGACAAAATTGATACTTTCATCATCGTGTGTTGTCTACTGTTTGTTTTGAACACATTTTTATGTATGATTCCGGTGTACAAAAGCAATGAATAACTGAATGTTATATTTCACAGTTTTATCGCAACTCACTCGTCTATTTAGATAATAGACCTCTTATGTATCTATGGCCCGTGACCTCTTAGTGTTCTAAGGTTTGGCCCGCAACTTTCGAAAAGTTGCCCACCCCTGCTCTATAGCGTCCATCTTTTTTTTTTCTCTGGCATACAGAAACTCTATTATCACAAGGGATCATTGTATTTTAATAGGAACGATGACTGTATTTTATGATACCTAATATTTTGACTAATATAAGGTCTATCTATTCATACACGAAATCTCTTAAGAGCGTTTACGACGTACGGCATTTCATACAAACTTTCAAGCCCTTGTTTTTCGAAATGAATGGACCGATTTGAATGAAACTTCATACGCATAAGCAGGATACAAAGGTCTAAAAAGTTACTTAAGAACATTTTCGAAATATCTTATTTAAATAAAGATAACTGGAAATCTCTGTTTCTATAGAAAATTTAAAATCGATCTAATTTGGCTATAACACTATTTTAATGAAAATGTAAGGTATTTTAAGAAAAACGAAAATGTATATTGCATAGCACAGATGTGAGTTCTATGTAGCCTATAGCTACCAATTACCGGGTAATAATATGTCTTTCATTGACTTGAATGTGCCCTGGCAGCTGATAGTTGTCATGCTCACTCAAATGTCTCACTGACGGTGGCATGTGTTGGATCATTTAGCTCCCTTCAAAATGGTTGAGCTAAATGGTGCTGATTTATGCGTCATGTTCGCGAACGGGCGCCGTCAGTTGGGGCTGGTCATCACTTATCTGCCTCAGCTTATTTTTAATTATTTTATTTTTGGATTTTTAAGTACTATTTGTTGTACTCTGGACGCTTTTAACGCGTACGTCTTTTTTATTTTTTACATAGTTCTCACATTATATAATTGTGAATTCAAAAGTAATGATGGAACTAATATTTTTGTAAAATATAATTTAAAAAGAGTGTCCTTGGAGTTTCTCGCCCGTTCTTCTCCGTAGGAACTTACGGCTTGGGATGGGCAACTAGCTTCATATTTTCTGACTGACCGGCTTCTTGACAATTCAAAAGTGCCTGTAAATGGTTATTGAAATAAATGCTTTGAGTTTGAGTCACAATACTGTATAGATAAATTATACCGCGGCTTAGTAGTCTAACTAATTACTAATTAGTCTCGCTAGGGAATTTATACGCATCTATCTATCAACTAACAGTCAGTACCTAAGTTGTTTGTCAAATAACAATGAAGGCAGCATCAGGTGGGCTATTTGTCTTAATAAACCTAATGCCTTAGAATCGTTTGTATGTTGTTGAGCTGTGTTTGATTGATGATATTAATTACGGCAGTCACTCAATGTTTCTTAGGGAATATTTAAGTCAATTAAGTCAGAATTTCTTTGTAGTCTTTTAAAAATCTATACCTATCCATATAATTAAAAATCTGTACCTATCTAAAAAATTGAAGTGTCTGTGTAAAACAGTTTTTACTAAATGCATATGAAATTATCTATACTAATATTATAAAGCTGAAGAGTTTGTTTGGTTGAACGCGCTAATCTCTGGAACTACCAGTCGGATTTGAAAAATTCTTTTTGCATTTAATAGCCCAATTCTTGAGGAAGGCTATAGGCTATTTAACATCACGCTATGACCTTTAGGAGCCGAGCAAAAAGAACAAAAGTCAGAAAGAACGCTAAGCAAAAACGAAGTAATTTAATAGCGCGAGCAGGCGATGCGATGCGACGGGGTGGGTCGGAGTAACAAGAAATTTCACGCGGACGAAGTCGCGGACAGAAGCTAGTACTCAATAATTTTATTTCATTCTACATACATGTTGGTATTCTTAGGTGGTAAACTTATAATACACCACTTACTACACCACACCACCAGCACTACGCTACTTATAACAAACAAAAACCGGTCAAGGGCGAGTCGGACTCGCGCACCGAGGATTCCGCACCAGTTCAATAACATTCATTGCATTGTTTACGTTGTTGAGGAGAAATTTTTTTTGACATATGAAGCAATGGATTATCATATTATTATATCCTTCAAAATTCAGATTGTGATTGACGCAATTTTGGCGCTTATTGAAAATACCAATTTATTGGAGCTTCGACAAAATATTGGTCATTGTTTCCACTACCGTATACAGTATTTAGCTACGATACTGGACACAAGAACCAATACTTTGTAACTTTTGAATTTCACAACTAATAGGTTATGCATGGCCTTTTCCACCCGATAACACTGTCGACCTGATATCCAGTATGATTGGGACCACGGATTTGTACGAAACTAGAGTTTCCCGCGGTATCGTCCGCGCTGCAATCAAATAAATCTGATGGAAGATATCTCTCGGGACGGGATTCCATGCTCGGATAAAAAAACTGTTTTTAGGGTTCCGTACTTAAAAAACTGACATCCTTAAAAAAGAAAAAGATGAAATCCTTATAGGATTACTTCGTTGTCCGTCTTACTGTCTGTCTGTATGTAAATACGGCCGTTTTTATGACATAATTATATTGATACTTCCTACTTCCTGTTGACCTAGCTAGAATAATGAAATTTGGCAAAAAGCAAATTCTCACAGCACAAGTAAAGGAATTAATTTGTAGTTTTATCACATAAATATAATTTCATCGATTATAAACTTACATTTGCAGTTGGAGAATTGACGGTGATGTACGTATATCGATATATGGAGAATATATTGTTAAGTTTGTTTTTGGGATAAATTTATCCCAACTACGGAACCTTTGAAAGTGCGTGGTCCGAAACGCACGTGGCCGATTTTTTATGTCACAGTTTTGTTACTGTTGAATTTTTAACAAAAATGTGTCGTAGATCTGTCACGTATATTTTTTCAGTTACGTAAAAATTCCCTTTGTATCGCACATTCCATCACAGTAATGGAAGAACGTTGCTACTTTTTTACTGGCACAGCAGCGGTAGATGCTTATTTTCTGTAAACAAGGACCAGGAAAAAATGTCACAGCTCATTCGAGTATTGGAGTTTGTTTATGGGATTAAGGGAACTCTGTTATTCCAAGTCTAGGATTTTTATCAAATAAGAAATATAGAGAGATAAAGATATAGGGAGATATAGAGATTTGGATATTCCCGAAAGTTCACATTCTTTCACAAAGTCTCTAGATTATATTTTATGGTCTAGAATATTTTATAAGTTCTTACCAAATTCAATCCAAATCAATTCAACTTTCACGACATTTTGATTCACCACCAATGTACATCCCTGAATTTATACGTATAGCGCAGAACTAACGCGGCCATCTTGTTTTTTCTATACATTTCAAAATACAAAATTGCTACAAGCTTAATCAACAGCGCCCCCTGTCAACGTCAGTCGAGCGCCAAATAGTAGATTGTTTGCCAAGGGAGCAAACAACTTTTGAAGGCTTCTGAAGGTGTTTCTTTGAAAGTACGTCACTCGAGCTTAAAATAGTGTTGCTCCCGAGGTGGACACTACTTTTTATCACCCTCTATGAAAAAAATAGTAAGTGTAACTTATGAATAAGAATAGTGCGTTTATTTATTTACATACAATTACTTCAGGAAGACACTCATTTTTTATAAAACTAAGTTAAATCCTAATTTGAGTAAACAGTTACGAACGAAGGCAGAATGCTTTTCGCGCGTTATTTACTTTTTTAACACCCTTGCTCGTAAAGCTGATGTAATTCCACCGGTTTTAAATATGTAAAGAGGGTCATAAAAAACGCGTGTGTTATCAAAGCAAATAGTTAAGTTATAGTCCATACAAATTTCATAACAGCATTATTTGCCATTTCAAATTTGGAACTGATCGCCGCCGCACGACTCCAGCGTGACTCCAGCTAGTGAGCAGCGCGCTAATTTCGAACTAATCGCCGCGCGGCGCCAGTCAGTAGGCAGCGCTAGCGCGCTGTTAAAATGGCGGGAAAGCAACAGTGTGCATTCACAGATTGAGTTTATTTAAAATTAAAAAAACAGTTTATTCGGTAATTTAAAGATTCCATCCAAAACAAAGCAAATATAAGTGCCAAAATAACTCAGACAATAAATTTGGAGCCACAAACGAAGAAGTTTTGCCCTGAGCCGCGCCCCTCTTCTACTGATGATACTTTTTTATTTACAAACTAATGACGAATTACAATGCTCTTCTGCCGCCTTTCAAGAAGTTTCGTCGTCTCCAACATTTACCCTAACACAAAACAATGACATTATGAATAGTAATAATAATAATAAAAACATAAATAAAAAACCAACTACAACTACGTATCATTTTAACAATTGTAATTTCACTAACTGTTTCAATAATTAAAAATGAACAAAATATAAAATGTTTTTTTTCTGTTTCCTCGCAAAGGTGTTAAAAAACGTCGTACGATATACGTGCGTATGGTTATAACATGCTCGGCTCAATTACGCCCTCGCCTTCGGCTCGGGCTGAAATTCCGCCTCGCATGTTATAACCATCTTTACGCACTAATATCGTAATGTACTATTTACAAACTTTTTTTTGATTTGGCTAGCGCACGTTTTACTTTACCATACAGCCTGTTACTTGTTCATACATGTTCGTGATTGATCTCTTTAATGATTGGAACTTTTACTAACAATATCCCACAGCCCAAATTCAAATCACTTTTAGTCCCTAGGGATTAAATGGCTATTTTAATCCCTGTTTACGAAGAATACACTAGCTCTTATTGAATAGATGTGATAAAAAGTCCTTTGTAACAGTGTATTCATGATTTAGAATTACCCAGCTCTAGTTTCATGCATGTAGTAGTGTGTCAACTCACAATGTGACGTATTATATATTTGTTTCTATTTGTAGCTACTTGTTTGTGCACACAACGATATTCAGGCTATACATTTTCAGTATAAGCTGACCTCCCATTGTATATAGGCTTTCCTTCCACGGATCAAGCGTCGTCTACAGTTTCAATATTTGCATACATATTTGTAAACACCATGTATATCAATATGATAAATATATCTGTCATCGCTTTGTTTTTAGTAGTAGGTACCTAACCTTTTGCAGTAAATATAGTAATTTTATTCCAGGTACATCGTCTTCACATATAGGTATTTAGTGTTATAATTACTCTACAGCGTGCTGTTTTAATGGCGACATTAATTTAACACTCGTATACGGTTTCGCGTTTTCGTTTTATGAACATATTTTATATACGGTTTCGCGTTTTCGTTTTATGAACATATTTTAATTTCATTAAACATTATTATTTAATTCCAATTTTCTAAAATAGCATCTCGGAGCAACCTGTATCCTGGTCATTTGCTGGGGTCACAGATCATAACATCGCATCAATGAAATTAAAACAAATAACGTGCAAAGAGAGAGGCAAAAGAGACCCCTATGTCGGCGAGCGGCGCAAATTTCAAATTACGAATTATTTTATGTTATTATAATTTTTATGATTACTGGCCACTAGCCCTAACCGTGTGTTAAATTATTGTCGCCATTGTAGCGGCACGTTGCAAACAAAATATTTTAAAAGAGTGACTTTAGTGTCTTGTGACTTTAGTTAGTTACCCCTTCCAAAACATCGTATAGAAAAGTATGGACTTTTCTATACGACGTTTTGGAAGGGGTAACTAGAATCAATTACATATATTTTCTTGTACAGACGTCAGCACATCAACCTACTACAATCTGTCAAATTTCTTTAATAGATTTTCAACTTTATCGCTAGAGCATAAGGTTAAAGTTGATTGGAAAAGTTCGACATTTTCGGGTAGCTTGATGTGCAGTGACGTCTGTACCTAAATGTTGACGTTCAACAATTATTTAACTTTGTCAACTTACAATGTGACGCTTAATCGTTTGAATTCGTAACCTATGTTTATACATATGTGTGCGTGTAGCCGCTTGTTTAAGTACACAAGACGACAGATCACGCTATCGGCACGTTTCCAAAATAAGCTGAACTCTCATTATTCGGAAAGTCTATACATAGCAAGGTCAGTTTATACTGGACATTTATAGCTTGATATATCGTGTGAACGTATATACATTATGTACGCGTGTTCGCTTGTTTGCCGGTCAGAGTAAACTCATTTGTGGTGCCAATTGTTGCCTTTTTCCTGCGCTCAAGTTTATTACTTCATCTCCCATGATTTGTGTACATTCGGGGATCGATTTTGGACTAGATGTGATGCCTTGAATAAGGATTAGGTTTATTTTTGGGTGTTATGTGAGGACTAGGGTTTATGGAATCGGATTTAACGCTCTTGCTGAATATGTAGGCCACGTTTAGTAAGGTGTATATTATATTGTCTGTGATATAACCGGCGTGTCCTTTAACCAGAAATTCGAAGACATATGACATCTACAAACCCGCACTGGGCCCGCGTGGTGGCTCTCACAGAGAGGAGGCTTATTTTTCAGCAGTTCCAGCAGTAATTATGCTGTGAATATTGCCACTATCATCTCGAGCTCGGTTAACATTCGCTGTTAGAAAGAAAGAAAGAAAAAGTATTTATTGCAACTTGAGACAAGATTACAAACTAAAATAAACACAGTAAAAAAAAAATAAAAACCAAATTATAAGCCATAAGTTAATGGCGTATCGTAAAAAGCGACCAGCTTCTTATGCTGTCTGACTTGTCATTTCGAGAAGGACTAGCTGTTCGCGTGTATGTCGGAAAACATATTGGATTTCATGGGTTTTCATTTTTTTGCGCGGATCCCTATTTTTTTTTCTAAAATAAAAGCATCAGTTACTCGCTATAACATCCAGCTGTCTGCCAGAGAAAGGTCCGTCAAAATCGGTTCAGCCGTTTCGGAGATTAGCCGGAACAGACCGTATACTATTAAAGATCCGTGTAATACTTTAGTAAAAAAAGCTGTTATTTTGATACTACTATCCGACACTTCAATTTTGTTTATTTGTGTAGATGTCTTTTTAACGACGTACTTATGCAACAGAGCTGACAGGAGTACCTACGCAGGCAAGCATTAGTATCGTCTCTCTTGGAAGTCTTTCATCGTATAAACTCAGAAAGAAGCACCTGATAATTGACATCCACCATTTCTAGCGATCATAACAGTCACATTCTTGGAATCCAATTACGAAGCCCGACGTGTGTAAAATGTACTCCGATGACAAAAGACAGTCTAACAGTTCAAAAGTGCACTCCGCACTAACGGATCGAATCTCCAACCCCTGAGAACACACGAACATGTCGCCAGCTACAACTGAAATAACACTCTATTTCAGCTGCCATAAGGTTGATAGTAGAATATAGGTAAGCGATGACATAGCAATGCATAACAGGATATTAACTGTCAGGCAGCTCGCGTCATATCCGGCGCTGTGACTACTTCCGAGCGAGCATCGGGCCGGAAGCGCGGATGTGCCGATGATTTATAACGTTTTAAGCAGTCGTATTGTTGTCTATGGTTAGTCCTTTAAGCGCTTGGTGTCAATGGCTCGGGGTTCACCGGGATAGCTTTTCAACGTTTGAATTATTGTATGTAGTAAGTTAATATTGTACGGAAAGGTGTTTGGTTTTCTCATGCAAGATGTTTTTGAGGGTAATTGTCAACAAGGTAGGAAGAGTTTTAAGCTTGACTATCACTTTTCAAGTTTATCTATATAAATTAATTACTATTTTAGTTTAATGTAATGAATATTAAAAATCACTTGCCGTATGTATGAAAGATAACTTAGAACGGCTCGAACGAATTGGCTGTTTTTTAACCTACTTCAAAAAAGGAGGTTCTCTACTTGTTGTGTTCGTAATATTGTCAGGAGAAGGTTTCGTAAAAATCTACCGGAATAGTCGGAAAGGATGGTATTTTTGTATGATATTCGCCCGGGAGACGCCGGGAACGAACAGTATATTTTAATAAAAATTGTGTCATCAATTTGGATACTTCTGGAATGGAAATGTATCCAATATACCAGGTAATAAAGCTACATTTTCTACAGAATTTCATTAAAATTGGCAACTACCCTGGTCTACCACACTTTAGCCTTGAATACGGACCAAAAGACAGACAGACTCAATTTCACAACTATTTACAACTGGACGATTGTAATATGTGGTTTTACGAGTAGATACTTCTATAAAGTACTTGACATTTAGCAACCCTTGTACCCTTCAGTCTTAGAAGAGTAGTGAACATCAAAGAATCTTGCATAAATGCTTCACGAAACGAACGAATTGGCTTCTAGTTTGTTACTAATCAACCTATCGTAACATGACATCACGCCTCTAGTCTCCGAGGGTTAGGCAAAGGTGTCCTGTAGGCAGTAACACCCACATTTAACCTGAAGGTCAATTCTTGCAATTGAAAACGTTGAAAATCTATTCACAGTCTCATCTCGGCGACAATCAAATGTCAAAAACTTCGATCGCGCAGCGAAGCTTTAAGGATAGCCCTCTCCATTGTCCTTTGGGTGACTTTCAGTCTTCTAATAAGGCTCACAATGGGTGAGTGTGTTACTAATGAATAAACTATAACTTATGATGAAAAAAAAATCTAATAAAATCTTAAAACTACGTTAGCATAAAAGCATATTCTACATAAAAACATAATATATGTATCATTCATTTTTGTGGACTTTTAAGAAGGTTCTCTTTTGGTTTCTTAGGTCTCGTAAAAGCGTTGCAGCGACGTTACTGATTTTTTAGCAGACAATTCTGAAGTTCTTCGATTAGACTCAGGGACATAATTATTATTACTTACCTATTAGAATAGAATAGAATACTTTATTATGTAGGTACACCATTTAAATTACAGATATGAATGTAGTTTATAAAGGGCGACACAGGGCGCTTTTATCGCTAAGAGCGATCTTTCAAAGACAACCTTTGAATGGATTAAAAAGTGGAAGGAGGAGGAGACAATACTGTGGTGTACAACTTACATAATACAATATAAATAAAGCATATACTAATCTATATAAATATACGTAAAATTATAATCATGAAACAGGAGCAAAGAAAGTATAATGATGATGTTTAAGGAAATCCTTTTTCCTTAAACATCATCATTATACTTTGTGTTTTGTTATCATCAGGGCGAGCGAAGCGAGCCCTGCTATATCCCACAACCTGAGCATTTTGTGGTACACTTTACGGAAAAACTATTACGCCTATTGATTTGTGCTTTAACATAATAATTTCTATTTATATGTAGATGTGTTATCAGTAAAAAAAAATAATTTAAATTACGAAAAAAATATTAAAAAAACTGCCTTAAAGATTATTACCACGCAGAAAAACGACGCGAGCCCTCACAAAGCTCTGCTTTTAGCTAGTAATTCTAAAAGTACTTAAACAAAGATTGAGCACGCCTTACCGACACGGGCAAGTCATTCCATAACCGTACTGCTTGTAAAATATTATTAGTATTTGGGTAGGTATCCGAAATGTATCACACTAATATTTTAAAGGCGAAAGTTTGTGAGTGTGTGTGTGTGTGTTTGTTACTTCTTCAGGCTCAAACGGATTGACCAATTTTCATAAAACTTTGTATGGAGGTAGCTTATATCCTGGATTAACATATAGGCTACTTTTTATCCCGATATTCCCACGGGATCAAAACTTATGCGCGCCCTGTTCCAGGTTTATTTCACCCATATCACACCTTACTTATTTGAAGTGACCTTGAAGTAAACTGTGGACTTCGTGGCGACTACATGACCTAAAGCGCGGTCTTTGTCGGACTGCATAGAAAAGAAAGAGAAGCGCGATGACACAACGCTGGTAATTTATTGCAAAATATGAAGCAATTATCGATTTACAAAAAATTTGTTGTTTAGACTAAAAAATTAAAACACTAGTGCTTTAGTATGTTGCTTGTAGAATAATCTGACAAAAAATCATAATGATTGTATGGTATGGTTTTTATTGTAAAAAGAAAGTTTTTTGAGATATCTTCATGATTTTTTTCTATCGTATCAAATTAGTTATATTATGTTTTCAACACACTATCTACCTAGCATATATCCTGAAGAATATCATATATTTTTCTGATTTTGTTTACTGTAAACGATCATATACTTTTATTGTTTCTAAAACTTGCGTTTTTTGTGTTTAGGTCCTGTAACCTAAAGATTGACAGTTCCCTTCAAGCTCACCTAACTTAAGTTATCACAGTGAGTTTATTACAGAATAGCAAGCATTATTAAAGTCTACATTCCCAGCGATAATGTGTTACCAAAAATCCAACCAACACTTCTAAATCCACTTTCAAGACTCGTGTCTAGTTAGAGGCAAGGAAATTCTGCTCTAACACCCCAAGGAGACATGTTTGTCGCAGTTCTAAAGAATAATCAGAAATTCAGAATATACACGAGAACATGTTGCAAGTGTTCCGACCTGCTGAATATTTCCTTTGTTGCATTTCATTGTGATTGAGAATACGACGTTGTTAAGTTCCTTTACACACATTGTATTTGGGTATCTCAGTGGGAACGGGGGCTGTTCGAAAATTCGAAAACGGTTTTGGTGTTGAACTTATTTATCTGAGGTAGATATGTGGCACCAATTTCACCAATTCTATACAAACGCTAGCTGGCCCGACAGACATTGTCCTGTCAAAATGTAAATATGTTCGTGAACTCTAAGCACTATCAGTTTTTCTTCGACTATTCCATTTTTTTCCCCTAAAAACCAAATCCGTACTATTAAGTACGAACATAAAAATATAGACATACAAATATGTAAATGAAATTAAAGTGTCTGTTTGTAATGAAAAAATAACAGCTTTTTACTAAATGCTTATTTATACACGATATCTATAGCAAAGAAACAATTTTTTTGTTTTATAATTTCTGTATTTTTGTTCCGGCTAATCTCCAAAGCGGCTAAACCGATTTTTATGACATTTGGTATGGGTATACTTTGAACCCCGGGGAAGCATATAGGTTTTTATCGACATACCATGCGGGCGAATCCACGGAAGGAAGCTAGTTATAAAATAAATATATAGATGTAAGTAGTACCTACCTAGCTAGTCACTATCAAAGAAAGGTCATATGGAAGAAACATGTCTAAGAATTTGCGCCAAATAATGGAGAAAATTGCTGCTTTGAAATAAACCTAGCACTTGCAGAAAAGTAAGCCGTTCCGTACGCAAAATACGTGCATTGATTTGGAGTTGCGGACACCAGTCCGTATTACCTATTACCTACGTAAAGTAAGCCGTTGGTCCCGGTCGTCATTTGTAGCTATTTAACTGTCGTTGCCTGCTAGTTAACAGCCCGAAAGCCTGAAAACCAGTCTTACCAAGAGGTTCGTGTTATCCAGTAACTGAGTTGTGGAGGTCAGTAGGCAATCGCTCCGTCGTCGTTAAACTGGAAGCCGATCCCAACTTAATTGGGAAAAGACTAGACTAGTCTATATGGTGTACATAATAAAGAGTATTCTATTCTAAGGACATCATCATTTATTTTACTTTGTATGAAATCTACTTCGACGAAAAGAGAAATAATAGAGATGAATACCGTAAAGTCCGTAAATATGTTATTTTACAGTCGATATAAACTCAATTTTGTTGGAATCAAACAGAAACATTCTGATTTTAGGGACGCAAAGTAAACGGTTGGAAAAATCGGGAAACTGGCCATTATATAAACATGGAAACAACCGCCTCCATATTAGTAAAGGCCTTCTACCCTCTGATAAAAGCAAAGATAACGAAAACAAAGGACTAAAGAAAAATTTCAATGCGCGAGACAAGGAAAGAATCACGCGTAGGATCAGGATCGAAAAATCGTGATCTGCATAGCTATGTACAACCATTCGACAGGCTCCCGAGTCGAAAATGACAAATTTTCGGTTACCTAATTTTCCTAGTTCCTAACCGCAAATGGCTGTCGGACGGATAGTGGTCATCTATTTGGTTTATACTGTAAAAAATCGGGTTTCGGATTTGTGAACAGCGTTTGACTTCTTCGATAACATTGATTTATAGAGGTATGAGGAACAGGGTATAAAGTTCGATAGTAGGCTGAGTCTTGAATCTTGAATTGTTGGTCATTATTGAAAGAGATAGCTATCCTAACCTAACTGAACAGACAGCTGTGCTGCTGGGGAGTTTGTTGCGCACTTCTTCTCAGCAAAAGCACTAGGAAGTGGTAAAGGGCGGGCGTTTTGAAGGAGTGTCTTATGTAATTTTGATGTTCGAAAAGTACTAATTCTCAGCCTAATTAGAACAAATGACTTTTGATTTTATTGTAAGTACAACACAACAATAACAACAATACAACAACATAACAATTACACAACAATAATAACAACACAACAACAACACAACAATACACAACAACACTACATTACATAACAATTTCCAATCCCCAATTCCAGTAATGTAAAACGATCAAAATCTAGTCGAAATCTCATCTCAGCGATAACACAGGCCGACAAAATTTTTACCCAGAAACCAGACTATACTTTTCCGAAGGATTTTGACGCGCTGAATTCAAATCGTGTACGTGGATTGTTCTACGTTTGAGAATTCATTCACATACAGTCTATTGGATAATTTCAAAATGCAATTTCTCAGCGAAAAAAAAAGATATTTGAGTAAACTCAACGTCATTTTAAAGAGGAAGACTATTCCTTTGAGATGCTATTAATAATTTTTGAAAGAAAATAGGATCGGCCGTGCTACATAACCTCAAAAATGAGAAAAAGCGGTATTTTTTGCACTTTTAGGTTAGGATATCTCGAAACCCTGACGTGATAGAGCAATTTTGAGCCAGATTCGAATTCAGCGCGTCAAAATCCTTCGGAAAAGTATAGTCTGGTTTCTGGGTAAGAGTGTTCGTCAAATTTTGTCGGCCTGTGTAATCAATGTCAAGAACTTTTTAATTTTGTAGGGAAATTAGAAGTATTTTCTCTCTATATATTGTATCAAAATTTTTGAACTCCTTCTGTGGGGACCTGCAGCCTAATTGCGTAAATTTGAAGGATAGGTTATATTGCTAATCCATTGCTTCATATGTTTAAAAAAAATATGTGTCTGCTCAACAACGTAAATGACGCAATGAATGTTGTTGAACTGTCAAAATTAAACCCATCGCTACTGATAGTGTGTTACGTAATTACCCCTCTGGACTGGCAAAACTTAATATCTACAGGTTACATGTAGCGTAGCTAGGACGCAAGATTCAGTTCTGTTCATTGTTACTCTAAGATTTATCCTTATGCAGGGTCAAATTAAATTAGCTAGTGAAACTCTGAGGACGTGATGAGTATCTACATCTAAACACGATAAAATAAAAAGGATTATGCTTTTTGACGTGACAACGTCTATAAATCGATGAAGCTGGCGGCACACACGAAAAAACATGACTCATGTAGTGTTACCTCGCGGCAGTGTTGCCATGTGCACCGTAATTACGGTAACTTCACCGTTCTCAGCAAAAATCTACCGCCTACCGTTGAAGCATGACAACGGTGATGATATCTACCGTTATCTTCAAGGATCTAATTTTTTATGATGAAAATTATTTAGGAGCTAGCAATTTTACTTATATGGACTTTTCTTACATTTTAAAAACACAGTCTCTAAATTGGCAATACGTTTTGCTCTATAGAATAAAAAAACCCGGAAGTTTATGAACGTTCCCTTACATAGGTACAATACGCGCCCGAGGATTCCCCGACTCGCGGGAAATCCCCGTACATCGCGTCGATATAATGCCAACAATTTGAGTTTGCGTATAAAGACATGTTAACTATTATTGTAAGTTGTGGGAAATAATATTTACTTGGTTAATAGATTTACGTTGTTTACTTGATTAAATTGATTGATTCCTTCACGAAGTCACGAAGTTTTTGCAGTCAAACTTATGTTACGAAGTTTAATTTCTTCAATATAAACAGTTTTGTAGTATTTATTGGTTGTTTTATTAAAATTATTACACCGTTTTTGACACCGTTTTTTTCCAGCCCCTATCACCGTAATATCTTAGAATCTACCGTAATTTAACAGCGTTATCACCGTAGACCGGATTTTGAACATGGCAACATTGCCTCGCGGCCTTGCTCTGTAGCGTTCCATGGCGGCTTGAAGTGCAAGCGAGAGCGCGAAACGAGCGATGAGAGACAGATGATGTCGAACGCTGCCGAATCGGCCTCCGCGTTCGGCAATTTCATTAATGTTTTGTTATGACGTTTTCACGTTAAACTATCGTCCGTAAACCGACTTTACAGACAACCGATTTTTTTACGGGTCAACGGCCGCTGGTAGTGTTTTTATTTGAAGTAGGTAAGAGCTGAGAAAATATGTTTTATCGGGTTTATATTATATCGACACCCATCACGTATGCGAAGTTTTGCTAGTTATTAACTTTGACCCTTTGTAGTAAAATTGTATTTATTGTGACAGACTTATATTTAAATAAAAATACTGAGGATGCGAAAATTCTTAAAAATACGGGAACTGGACCTCAGAATTAAGTACTAGAACGCGAAAGCCCAGTGAATACAGATTGTCGCTTGGCGAAGCATATTTTTGTCCATCACGCTAACCTCTTTGTACGGAACGGTGTCGTAATAAATTATGAGGACAGTCTAATGTGTTCTGACAGTTGCCTTTATACTAAATCCCAGCACTTTTCATTTTCGGAGAAGGCTGGGACAAGGATGAAGAATATTAAAGCTTAGCTCTTGGAAAACACACAATTAACTTAAAATTCTGTGGAAAAGGTTGTGACAAATACAAATACTGAGACTGTTTTCGTCACAGGAAAATCAGATGAAGATTTGAACTTTTTTGTCGCGTTGTAGTTCTTTAGTTTATTTTTTGGTCTGTTATTTAAAATAACTGCAACGTATTAGGGTTTGAAAGACTTGTGGCAAAGTAATAACTGCCACACGAGTCGATCGATCAGGTTAAGCTACACTTGCCGCGGTTGGTCCGTGGATGGGTGACCATCTTTACATACCAAAACCCTCCGTGCCTCGGAAAACACGTTAACCTGTTGGTCCCGGCTTTCATTCATGGATCTAAGACAGTCGTTACGGGTCGTCAGAAGCCCGAAAGTCTGACAACCAGTCTTACCAAGGGGTATCGTATTACCCAGTGGGCAGTAATTGAGTTGTGGATGTCAGATAGGCAGTTTTGACAGTAGATAGGCCGTTTTGGCAGTTTTGACAATTCAAAAGTGCCTGTAAATGGTTTAATTGAAATAAATGCTTTGAGTTTGAGTTTGCAGTCGCTCCATGTAAAATACTGATATTCAGCTGCATCCGGTTAGACTGGAAGCTGACCCCAACTTGGGAAAGGCTAGGCAAATGAATTTAGGTTTAAAATAATATCTATGTATTTTAGACTTCACATTTATATTCATATTTTTCTCTTTTTAATCTCACACACTATTACCTCCATTTCCTTTTCGCTTCTTCTTTCGCAGGTCCTGGCAGAAATTTCTTAAGAAATAAGCAGTACCTTTATACTAGAATTATAATTATGTCATATCTGAAAAGAAAGAAAGAAACAAAAATTGATTATTCTGCACAAACAAAAACGCACATTGCAAATAAAAAAAGACATAAATTACACACATACAACGTAGTCAAAAGCCTCGTACTTCGTATATTTATCTCTATGTATTGTGTGTACATAAATATACTACGTTGATAGACCTTGCTACATATAAACAGTTCTATTTCTTATAATTAAGTGCTTACCTACATGACCTAAAGCGCCGTCACTGTCGGACTGCATAGAAAAGAAACGGAAGCGCGATAACACAACGCTGGTAATTTATTGTAAAATATGAAGCAATTATTTAATTACAAAAAATCTATTGTTTGGACTAAAAAATTTTTCAGTATTTTGCTTGTAGAATAATCTGACAAAAAATCGGAATGATTGTATGTATTTATATTAGTATGGTTTTTATTGTAAAAGGAAAGTTTTTAGAGGTATGTTCATTATTTTTTTCTATCGTATCAAATTAGTTGTAGTATGTTTTCAACATACTATCTACCTAGCATAAATATCCTGAAGAAAATAATATATTTTTCTGATTTTGTTTACAGTAGACGATCATATATAGGTACTTTTATTGTTTCTAAAACTTGCGTTTTTTGCGTTTAGATCCTGTAAGCCCTTTTTTTTTTTTTTTTTTTTTTTTTTTTTTTTTTTTTTTTTTTTTTTTTTTTAGGATGGGAAATCATCAAATGACTCCTCCCGCTCTGGGTGGAGCGGAAGGGAGTGTCAGACTCTTACTGACTAAAACCCACCCGTGTTCCTTCCTTCGCCCTTTATGTTCCGGGCCAGCGGTAACCCTTTCGGACAATCCCGCTGACCCGGCAGGCTTCGGCCCTGACGGGCCCCTTCCATTGTTGCTGACATCTCTTTGAGGCGCGCGTGGAACACGTACGCGCCGTCCGGCACGGGCCTGGTCCTGATCGGACGGTGAGCTACCCATTACTCTCCGCCCGCAGGCCCGCGCCTACGGTGGCCGGGAGTCGTCGCGCGGCTCCCGACGCCCGGAGCGTCTCCCGCGGCGGCTGGGACGGGAGGCTCTCTCCCTCATCCATCCCGCCGCCTCCTTCGCTAGCATGACTGCTTCGCAGAAGGAGGCGACTGCCCCCCACTCCCTCTCGCCCCGGACCATGGCTCGAACCAGGCCCTGACGCGAGAGGTCGCCGCCGCTGCCGATCGCCTCAACGAGGACACGGCGGTGCTCCGCCCAAGCGGGGCAGACCTCCACCGTGTGCTCCACCGTGTCCTCTGGGCGATCCTGGCAATGGTGACACCCGGGCGTTTCCTCCCGCCTGATTATGTGCAGGAACCTCCCGAAACTTCCGTGTCCGGTGAGGACCTGCGTCAGGCGGTAGGTGAGGGCGCCGTGACGCCTCTCTAACCACTCCTCAAAGAGGGGTCTTACCGCCGCTATCGTGGCGTGCCCTGCGCTGGGTTGCGACAGTCGCTCTTTCCATGCCGCCATGAGATCGCGCCGGAGGTCCGTCCGCTCCGCCGCGATTTGCTGCGGAAGCGGAGTTTCCCCCCGGCGTAGTGCCTCCGCGCGCCACTCATACAGGCGCGCGAGGACTATCGCCTCCAGATCCCATGGCGGCAGTCCGGCAAGGAGGCTTGTCGCCTCGCCCGAGATCGTGCGGTAGCCCCGGATCAGCCTTGTGGCTATCACCTTCTGGGGCGCGTTCAAATAATGGGCGGCTCGCCGCCGCAGTGAACGCGCCCACACCGGGGCACCGTATAGGGCCATGGACCGCACGACCCCCGCGTAAAGCCTCCGGCAGGAGGCGTTTGGCCCCCTCAGGTTGGGCAGGAGCCGCTTGAAGGCGGCCCCGGCCCGTTCCAGTTTGGGAGCCAAACGTCGGAAGTGCTCAACGAAGTTCCACCGGCTGTCGAGGACGAGACCCAGGTATTTCATCGTCGTCCCGACGCCTGTAAGCCCCTTAATTCATCATCATGATTCGTCGTCGTTGATCCATGAAGTATGAGTTTAGAAAATCAGTTTCTTTGTGTTTAGACAACGACAACGTGTGTATAGAAATAGATTTTTCTTTCAACTACATAGTACTACTGTTATCATTAATCACTACAAAACCGATCACAATGGACGTATTTTTGGCTTAGAACCAAAACAGTGCAGAAATGTTGTATGAAATCTCATGGTTGCACAGTTTTTCATTAATGCACTGTTTTTTATTTAGAGATAAATTTACCACAGAGGTTTAATGTCTCCCATTAAGTTTAATATAAAATGTACCTATGCGGTAGATCAAAAAGATACTGGCTGAAAATAAAAATCGGCTGAATAAAACCGACTTGGTGAAAAAAAAAAAAACAAATGACGGCCATTTTATACCATTGTAAAACTTTGATACATCATAATTTAGCAAGAAAAGTTTAAAAAATGGAAATAGACAGCGATAGCGATATGAATGCAACTCCAGAAAGTTTAAAAACAGCTGCAAATGAAATTGTTAATAACCTTTTGCCGCAAAAGCCGCGGGATAAATATTTAAAGGTAAACTTTGTTTTCATTAACTTGAGTTTTTATTTTGAGTAAGTATATTTTATCACGGTAGGTAGATTGGTAGTTTAAAGAAAAGTAGATTACGCACCTTGCTAAAGTGAGTAATTAATGCACTCGTGTTAATTTAGTGACCTCGCATGCGCTCGTGCACCAACATACTCTCGTGCATTAATAACTCTGCGCTCGATACAACAATCTACTATTGTAACACACGTTTAGTTTAATATTTATTATGTACACCTATCCTGTATTAGAGATATAAGTAATAGAAGTTCAATGATCCAGTTGTTCGTAAAAGATCCATTACTCACCACTAGATGGCGTTGCGCATATGACGCGCATTCCTGAATCGCGGTGTCAAGATTCTCCGCCACTTAATAAGTATCGTGGCTAATTAGTTCCACCGCTCACCACTAGATGGTGTTGTGCATATGACGCGCATTCCTGAATCGCGGTGTTATGGTTCTCCGTGACTTAATGACCCTCGCTGGATCAGTGAACCTCCTTGAACGGCTTGAACACAGCTACGTAGAGTGTGCATTCTGGGATTTCGTCCTACTTGGAAAAGTCACTAGGGACACCTCTGCTAGTCGTTGCTCAATATTCCTTAGGGAACTTTTTGGATAGAGGGACTCATTCCCCGACCTTCGTCCTTAAGGTCTTGGTCGGATGGAACTATCCCTATTATTTATCCAAAATCATAATTATCTTCTTCTGTAAATATTTCTCTTCTGTAAATTCATCACTTCTGTACCTGCTATATTATCATCTGTAACTGTTGTTGAAATACACCACCTGCTGAGACATCACTCCGTGTTTCCTTCGTGATCGAAACCCCAACAAACACCCCTACAATCTGGCGACCAACTGTGGGCCCGAAGAGAAACCGAAGTACGTCACACGCTACGGACGAACAACAACGACACCAGCTACAGAAAGGAGGGAAGCAGAGATGTCGGTGACCATGTCCGATACTCAGTTCGAGGCGCTGCTGTCGAAGCTCTCACCAGGAAGACACGGCTCGTTTACAACCTGCAAAGCTGAATTCGACGGGACCAAGGACTCCGAAGTAACGGAAGCTTTTTTGGCGGCAGCAAAAGTCTTCAAACAGATCGAAAACGTAAGTGATGCAGAAGCACTCACTGGATTACCACTGCTCCTCAAGGGTGAAGCTGCAGTATGGTGGCAAGGCGTTAGAAAGCATGTCTCCACATGGGCAGATTTCGAAGACCGTCTCCGTCATGCTTTTGCCCCAAGGAAACCTGCTTATGTGATATACCAGGAAATCGTTTCAGAAAAGCAAGATCCACGAGCAACCACAGAAAGCTTCATCGCACATAAGCGAATGCTTTTTGCACAACTTCCAGAACCAGAAATACCGGAATCCCATCAACTCCACATGGTATACGGTCAACTGAAACACCGTATACGCGACAAAATCCCACGCAACTCTGTTACAACTTACGACGAGTTACTGGAAGCAGCTCGGGGTGTCGAGCAGATGTGGATTGACAAACCGAATAAAGGTGACGAACACAAGGAAGTTAAGCCAAACCCAACCATTAAACCCAAGGTGAAGTGCGGGTTCTGTCACTTCTTTGGCCACGCTACCGAGAAGTGTAGAAAACTGAAGAAGAAACAGCAAGAATTAGAAGCAGCTGAGCCTGTCCCTGAGAGTCGAGCCACAACAGCTATCAAAACGACCCAGGTTCCATCTCCATCCGCACCAAAAGTGACCTGTTACGGCTGTGGTACGCCCGGGGTAGTTCGCAGTAGCTGCCCAACATGCTGCGCAAATAAACAACGGTCACAGCCATCAACAGACCTAGCCTTTTGTCCGGTTGACGTGAAAACGGATGTAAGAAATAGGCCAATAGTGTTCATTGAGGTCGAAGGCATCAAAGGGACAGCATACGTTGATAGTTGTGCGAAGGCCAGTATCGCATCGTACCAGCTATATCAACAGCTGGTGGACAAGGGACACAAGTTCCATGAAGAAATAGTAAAGATCACTCTGGCAGATGGCATCGGGAAAAACCAAAGAGTAAAGAAAATAACAGTATCGGTGAAGTTGGAGGACCGCATCATTCCAACCAGCTTCATTGTGCTACCGAATTCAACCGACAACCGAACCCTACTAGGCGTCGGGTTTATACAAGACGCAAAAATATTACTGAACCTTCCTCAGTTTACTTGGGAATTCCTTGACGCCGACTCGACCTATGAGCTATATGAGGAGGACTTCGTGACCTTTGAGAAAACAAATAGCAACTCGGCCAGTATTGCTCCTGATACCACCAAGGGGATGCTTACAGCGGCCATAGCATCCTCAAGTGCTGCCGCTCTTCCCGAGAGTTCCTCAGGCTATAAATTGTTACCACTCGAATTGTCACCTGCTAAGAAAGCAAAACGGGTCTTCGACGGTTACCTACCTGCTTTTGCAGAGTTTATGATGCGTGATGCGGAAATGAACGTTACAGAAGCGGAAGTCACATTATCCCCGCATTCAAGCCAACTCTTTCCTAACGCCAACGAACCTACGGACCCCGAGGTTGATTATTATTTCTGTAGTGTTGAGATAGATGATAATCAAAGGGAAATGTTAAATAAAATTCTTGGCGACTATCAAGATGTTTTTATTGATAACAATGAACCATCCTTGCTTGGGGAGCACTGCATCGTGACAAAGAACGATGTCCCAATATCTGTACCTCCCTACAGATTATCTCAGACAAAGAAAGATATCCTTAAAGCTGAATTACATGAAATGATGGAAAAGGCTATTATTGAGCCCTGCTCTTCGCCCTGGGCTTCACCAGTGGTTATGGTACCGAAACCTAATGGAAAGGTTAGAGTATGTATCGATTACCGACGCCTAAACGCTATCACTGTGCCCGACACTTACCCTATTCCACGAATAGACGACTTGTTGCACGCTGCGAAGCCAACGCCTTACATGACGTCACTCGACCTGAAATCTGGTTACTGGCAAATAAGGATCAGGAAAGAAGACGAAGACAAAACAGCATTCATCACCCCTTTTGGTCTATATAAATTCAAGAGGATGCCCTTTGGCCTACGCAATGCACCGGCTACCTTCCAGCGACTTGTCGATAGATTTCGTGTAACCCTAGAACATGTTAACATGCTGGCTTATCTAGATGACTTGCTCATATTCTCCAGCACCTTTGAAAACCACCTTTCCGACCTGAAGGACGTACTACAAAGAATGAGAGAATATAACCTCACTGTAAACAAAGACAAATGTAGATTTTTCTGCTCATCGATAAAATACTTAGGCCACATCATCACGCCTGAAGGACTAAAGACAGATACAGATAAAACCAAGGCTATCATAGAAAGGCCAACACCCAAGAATCTTCAACAGCTCATATCTTTTCTACAAATGTGTTCTTGGTACCGACTTTTTATTGAGAATTTTTCCGCTATAGCCAGACCCCTTACGAAATTAACCAAGAAGGAAGCCCGTTGGGTATGGAATACTGAACAGGAAGAGGCCTACAACACGCTTAAAACTCGGTTAACAACGGCCCCTGTGTTGCGGCAGGCCGACGAAACAAAGCCTTACATTCTCAAGACTGATGCCAGTAGCTATGCGCTTGGAGCAGTTCTGGTCCAGGGGGAGAAGGAAGATGAGCATCCTGTTGAATATGCGAGTAGATTGCTCACGTCTGCTGAGAAAAATTACTCCACTACTGAACGAGAAGCGTTAGCCGTAATCTGGTCATTAAATAAATTTAGGGCCTATGTTGAAGGCCAACCTGTGACTGTGGTAACTGACCACCAAGCCTTAAAATGGTTAATGAACTTAAAATCGCCAACTGGACGTTTGGCTAGATGGGCATTACAACTCCAAACATTCAACATTATTAATATTAACTACCAACCTGGTAAACTGAATACCGTGGCTGATGCATTGTCCAGACCACCGTGTTGTGAAGATAACCCTATCTGTGAGATATATTCTGTAATCGTGGATATGCCCACGAGGAGTACTAAAGAAATCCGAGAAGAACAAATGAAGGATGCCAAAATTCAGAAAATAATAGGAGCCTTAGAGGAAACTAAGGGAACAGAGGATGCTGTATACTGGAGTAACAAAGGATACCTTATGAATAATGGGATGCTATACAGGTTACATCCTGATGCCGAAACTGATGACGCTCAACTCGTGGTACCCGGTCACGAGTGGGCAAACGTTCTCAGTGCCTACCATGATGATCCATTAGCAGGACACTATGGGGCTGAGAAAACTTACAAGAAGATAGCCAACAGGTACTATTGGAGTGGGATGCGTAGCTATGTTGCAAGTTATGTGAAGAATTGCTTAGAGTGCCAACGGTATAAACCCAGTAACCAGAAACCGGCTGGATTACTACAAACTACAAGCTTGTGCCAACGATTTGAAGTAGTTTCTTTTGATTTGTTTGGCCCTTTACCACCAACGGAAGATGGAAAAACTTGGATATTAATCGTTGAGGATGTCGCTACCCGTTGGGTGGAGCTTTTCGCTTTAGTTACCGCCACCGCTGAAACCTGTGCAATAACTCTGATCAACGAAGTTTTTCTAAGATATGGGATGCCGCGCCGAGTAATAAGTGACAATGGAACTCAGTTTGGAGTGCTGTGATGCAACAAGTTATGTACAGCCTGAACATAAAGCACCAGTATACCCCGTTGTATCACCCTGAAGCGAACCCTGTCGAACGCAAGAATCGCGACTTAAAGACCCAACTAGCTATAATGGTACAAGGAGAGAAACATAATGTGTGGTCAGAGCTCTTGCCGGCGATTCGTTTCGCTATGAATAGTACTACAGGTTCTACAACAAGTAAAACCCCGGCGTATTTGACGTTTGGAAGGGAACTAAGATCCCCGCGTGACAACGAAGTTGACTTCAGAAATATAGTCACTTCTGAAAATATAATACCAGAAATAACTCCAAAACTTGTACAACTAGCGGAGACCTTAATCAAGGCGAGAGAAGTACAAGAAATGAAGGAGGAGTCACGCAAGGCATATGTTGATAAGCATAGGCGGGAACAACCACAGTATCAACCCGGTGATTTGGTACTTATTAACTTACACCCCGTGAGCAAGGGAGCTCAAGGGGTAACCGCCAAATTTGCGCCACGTAGAGATGGACCATACGTCATCATTAATAAACACGGACCCACCTCTTTTAAAGTAGCTTCTCCAAACGATCCTACTACCCCAATAGGCCTCTATCATGTTTCCGCTTTGACTCCATATAAAGGTGGAAGCCGTGAAACAGTTCCCGAACCCGTGCAGCCACTTCGAAGAAGAGGACGACCGAGAAAGGAGAAGATTGCCAACCAGCCTTCACCAGGGCCCAAACGAGGACGTGGGCGTCCGAGGAAACAATAATCCCACTATCCAGTCCATCACGCCGAGACGTCTGTGAGGACTGAGGGGGAGATTGTAACACACGTTTAGTTTAATATTTATTATGTACACCTATCCTGTATTAGAGATATAAGTAATAGAAGTTCAATGATCCAGTTGTTCGTAAAAGATCCATTACTCACCACTAGATGGCGTTGCGCATATGACGCGCATTCCTGAATCGCGGTGTCAAGATTCTCCGCCACTTAATAAGTATCGTGGCTAATTAGTTCCACCGCTCACCACTAGATGGTGTTGTGCATATGACGCGCATTCCTGAATCGCGGTGTTATGGTTCTCCGTGACTTAATGACCCTCGCTGGATCAGTGAACCTCCTTGAACACAGCTACGTAGAGTGTGCATTCTGGGATTTCGTCCTACTTGGAAAAGTCACTAGGGACACCTCTGCTAGTCGTTGCTCAATATTCCTTAGGGAACTTTTTGGATAGAGGGACTCATTCCCCGACCTTCGTCCTTAAGGTCTTGGTCGGATGGAACTATCCCTATTATTTATCCAAAATCATATCTTCTTCTGTAAATATTTCTCTTCTGTAAATTCATCACTTCTGTACCTGCTATATTATCATCTGTAACTGTTGTTGAAATACACCACCTGCTGAGACATCACTCCGTGTTTCCTTCGTGATCGAAACCCCAACAAACACCCCTACACTATTTGATATTTCAAGCAAATACACTAATTTTAATGTTGAAATAAACGATGTTTACTTTATTTATGCTTTACTGTTACAGGTAATTAGCGACAGAGACGACGCTTTTGAAAAGAATTTTTCAGGTAAGTACCTACCTACTAAGTGTGCATACATAATATACGAGCCACACGCATCGATGACATAAGGCTCCTTCAAACAGGCGCGACACGACACGCGACACAAAGGTACCGCAAGTCGCGCAACAAGCGGTGCCTTTGTGTCGCGCTCGATTATATCGCGTGTCGTGCCTGTTTGTAGGAGCCTATAAGCTGCAACCGTCGACGCGTGTCGACGACAGCCGTCGTGTTAGCCTCTGCCTCTGTCGTCGACGCGTGTTGCTCGTGTGTATGCACAATATTACAAAGTATCCTTGACAACTATACCTTTTTTACATAATTAAACTGAAGCGGATTATTTAACAAAATAACATTTCAAAGAAGATATCGCGAAGCCCTTATACCTATTTAGTAAGAATTGAGGTCGGATTAGGGAGTGTACTCGGAATCGTTTAGCAATCAGCCACATGTGTGGGGGATCGGTTTGCGTCGGGTGGAATGTGCGTGGGCCCGGTCATCTCATAGATAGCCGCAGAAGGGTCATTACGGACAAAAGCTGTACTACATTTATGAAAATGTAAACGTCTAGGACAAGATCGCATTGCTATCGGCTGCAGTGGTTCCTAGGAAGATCTGTTTTACTAGTGGCTTCTACTAAAGCTAGCTCTAGCAAGCCGTGTAATACAGCTCGATTCAAACTTAATGGTGGCGAAATATGAGGCGAGTCGCTGCGCAAGTGCACAGTAAAAATTTCACTTGTCACCGGGGGTAAGAGGTGAGCTGCTGCGTAGCGAGTAACGCATTTCAGAGCCGCCATAAAGTTTGAATCGTGCTGTACAATTTGCTAGAGATCAACGATGTTCTGACGATCAATCGGTGACGTATAACAGTTTTACTTGCTTATCCTTGGGTACATGGTGGTGGTATCGTTTCTATATTTACATCTGTAATTTATATGGTGTACATAATAAAGAGTAAGTATTCTATTCTATTTACATGTGACCAAATGCAGGAACACTGCCTTTACATTTGTAAATACGGCGTTCCCAAAGGATTGACCCATTTGGGTATCAATTCTTTGAACTTGTGGTTGTTCACCATCAGAAAATAGCGCCGGGGCGTCTTCACCACGTGATCTGAAAAGAAGCAATACATTTAATATACCACTACAATAATAATAATACAAAATTAATCTAACGTGCCTCTGTAAGTGTCGGCCCTTCGTATGTCTACCAAAGGTCCGGGGTCCTATGATCCGGAGATATGAGAAAAGCTTAACAATATAGCATTTATTTTATATAATGTTTATTTTATTTAGAGCAGTGGTGGTCAAGTGGTAACAGCCGCGACTTACGAGTTGTAGGTCGTAGGCAGTGTTGCCAATAGATAAACTAGCTCTCCACCAGATTCAATTTCGAAAACCACTAACAAAAATCGGCCCTACTCCAAAAATCGATAAAATTTCCACTAAACTAATTTTTGGTTTTTACGAAAGAAAACAGTAATTAAAGCAGTTCTTTATTAGTAAAAACTGTTCTTTATTATTACGTTACGTAATAAAATATTTAAAATCAGTAAATCAACATACAATATTATTAGTAAATCAACAAGTCAAAATGAGTAACATAAAAATTATTCAATAAAAACAACAACTATAAAAAGTGACATTCTAAAATTCGTCTTCAGATGAATTTTTGTCTGCATCATCGTCGGTTTCACATTTATATGATTCTGCTGGATAACTCAAGAACTACTAATGCTATCAATTTGAAATTTTGAATAGTTTTCGATGACGTTTGCCCAACTAGTTTGTAAATAAGAAAGAAATAAAAATATATGCATATTTTTTGCAACAGGGTCTGAAAAATTCGAAGTGGGGCTACTAGAGCATGTGGGGTATCAGGGTTTTGAAAAATTCGAAGTGGGGCTACTAGGAAATGTGGGATATCATATGAAAGAGCGCAGTTTGCACATTCTTAAACATTTTTTCTTTTTTTTTTAAGCCGCATAGTTTTCGACTTTTAATGAAAAATTAAAAAAAAAATACCGTTCTCCTCCTTATCTCCGAAATTTGCAAAGGAAAAAATCTGAAATTATTCTATGTAATAGAAGTTTATGTAAAGATTACAGAATAAATAAAACGAGGTCTCTAAAAAAACACTTTTTCAGAAATCATAAGCAAAACTTACATTCGTTCCAATTTGTCAAGAAATGGCGCTGACCTAAAACTGCAATATTCTACACCGTAGCGAAAAAATTAAAATTCTCTGCCGAATATAGGCCTCGCCGATGAAAATTTAAATACATAATGATGGTACGGACCTTCCGAATCCGAGCAAGAGCGAGTCGGACTCACGCACCTAGGTGCGTGAGTCCGACTCGCTCTTGCCCGGATTTTTTATTCTACATTACTTCCAGTACTTAATTGAATTTTACGTACCCAACAAACCACTTCAACTTCCAGATTGAGCATCATTGGAAAATATCGTTTTGTTCCCTATGATTTGCTCCATCAAAAACATTAGAAGAAAAAAGAAACCATTCATCCACCCCAAGAAACTTCAAAAGAACGGACACTAAAGTAGGAACGCACTATCATCAATAACATTCTTCAAAAATTGGCAAAGTTACCCTATTGAATTCACTGAGTCGTATTACAGGTCGTTCACCCCTCGCCCCTACATTTCTACGGCTTCTCGGGGATGACATATTGTTTCGGCTCGATACATTAATAATACATCAACCATTAAGTATAATATATCTTTTTGCTTTCAATTATAACTGAGATTACGAAGAAAGCTTTTGCTCCCCAGGTTGCGGGGTCTCATTGTTTTGGTAATTAATGGATGTGATTTGGTTGGAGTCTGAGTAACCTAAATTCAGGTCTTGCTATATTTTTCTTACACATATAACTAGAAAGAGATGGAGGAAAATTACCTATACCCGAGTCGCTTTAGTATGGCAATAACGGTCATTGCCCTTTTCATAATATTTCTCCGTAGGAACCCAAACTATAAACGATGTACGGTTTTTCGTTGTTGAAGATCAAGCATCTTTCTATAGGTAACTAATAACAGCCGCACGAGTCGATCAACACTTGCTGCGATTGGTTCGTGGATGAGATGCTCCATGTTGGTCCTAGCTGCCCTTCGTGAATCTTTGTCAGTCGTCACGGGTCGTCAGATGCCCGAAAGCCTGACAACCAGCCTTACCAAGGAGTATCGTAATACCCAGTAACTGGGTAATAGAGCTCTGATAGGCAGTCGCTTCATGTAAAGTTCAGCTGCATCTGGTGAGACTGGATACTGACACCAACATAGTTGGGAAAAGGCTAGGCAGACGATGATAATGTTGAAGATCACGATATATGTATATCGATTCCGAACTTTATTTCAGTTTTTCAAATAAGGAATGCTAGAAAAATAGGGTCAATGACCGCTATGGCCGCGCTAAAGCGACTCGGGTACCTATTGGCAAAAACTTTTAATAAAATTAAGACGTGTCCAATCATTTTCCTACTCATACCAACTTAGTTTCACTGAAACGAGACTACATGTTTGAGCATGTCTCAACTTTAAAACAGTTTATAATTACAAGGAGTTGCTGCTTATCTTTCTCTTATTTTGTACTATCTGTGTTCGCGACTTAGACTTAGGTAGGTACTGACGACTAAAAGAGATATATCGGTGTGTAACTATTCATCTGATATATGTAGGTAGGTACTTAATTAATACGAATATTAGTAAGGGGTTTATAATCAAACCTAAATACAGGCTTGTATGGTCCCACTGCAGGGCCTCCCTCTTCCCTTTCCACACAATTCTTAAAATACATAACTCCAAAATATTGTTAGTGAAATAATCGATGTTTCTATTGACCCCTTCCATTCATGGATATCAAATATTCATTGCTTTAAACTACTAATACGTTGTACAGACGAGACGCCAGCACATCAAGCTACCCGAAACTGTCAAATTTTCCCAATCAACTTTGAACCTTATGCTTTAGCGATAAAGTTGAAAATCTATTAAAGAAATTTGGCTGGCGTATGTACTAGACTGACAGCGGGGGCTAGACGTAATGACCATCGGACGTGGCCGTTTCAAACGTCAATACTTCATCGTTTATTCCAACTTCATTACATTTGTATAGGCTCACAAAGTTGAAGTAATCCACCGCTAAGAATTGATTAGTCAAAAGAATAGAATATCGTCCAAACTTAACTTTTATTCATAGACAAAGTTGAAATTCTCTCTCGGCGCTGTCAGTCTGCCACATTCAATTACATGACATGATTTTGTGACATTGAATTTATTTTATCATGATTAAACTGGCATGTTCTATAATCAAAAATTCGAAGACGTATTGTGACATCTACCTACCCTGCACTGGGCACGCGTGGTGGATTACGACCCACTCCCTCTCATCGAGAGGCGTCCTGTGTCCCAGCAGTGAGAAAATCATAGACTGATTATGCTATCATTATGCTGTTATCACATAACATCACGCCTGCACTATCCAAAGGGTTACGACGAGGTGGGTGTACCTATCCATACTAATATTATAAATGCGAAAGTATGTCTGTATGTATGTTTACCTCTTCACGCTTAAACCGCTGAACCGGTTGAGATGAAATTTGGTATAGAGATAGTTTAAGTCCCGGCAAAGGACATAGAATACTTTTTATCCCGATATTCCCACGGGATCGACACTTACGCGGGTGAAACCGTGGGCCCCTGCTCGTAGTACAGACGCCAGCACATCAACCTACCCGAAACTGTCAGATTTCCCCAATCAACTTTGAACCTTATGCTTTAGTGATAAAGTTGTAAATCTATTAAAGAAATTTGACAGATTGTAGTAACTTGATGTGCTGGCGTCTGTACATACATTCGACATACCGCTATTATGTTTAAGTCCCATGTTGTACGGAGTGAGCCCATTACCATCCATCGTACACAAATCCTGACTACAGACAGCTACAGAGAAATTCCTGTTGGAAATACTCAATAACACTTTTGCCCGACCTTGGGAATCGACCTCATTCTCAGCTGTAGCGCTTGCGAATTGCGATCTGTAGTGCGATTCTGTAACCATCTCACAGGTGAAGTGAGCGTGGAGTGAGCTGTCAATAGTATCAATTCCTAACAAAAACAAACTCGCTCCACCTAAGTTTTCACGGTGAGATTTTTACAGAATCGACCGGCAGTACACCATTGAGGTAGTAGGATATTCTGCTATATTTTTGTCAAACATTGAAAATATTTACGGAATAGTGTTGCTAAAAAGACTGCTATTCTTATTTTCTTCTGCACAAAATATGAGACGTATCAAAATCAAACTACCGTTGATAACTTGAAAGCTGTCTTTGTTTCTTCTTAGAGGAAATTCTTGATAACATTAACAGACCGTATCGATATCTCGTGTGAATAGAGCCTTCAGAGCGTTTCCTAAGCCATGATCAAAACTAACAACTTTAGTGTTTCAGTAGATATATTCGTGCCAAGAGTTATGCTGTCTTATCTTGTTATTAAATATTATTTATCAAGGAGGTTAGACATATTCTTCAAGTTTATCATCATCTTCATCGGTATCACATGCAGGTTATCATTATAGGAGATTATTTCCTGAGTTTCTTGTCTGGCTTTTCTTAGCTAGTTAAGTTTTAGGAACGGTTCTACTGAATTCTTAGGTTAGGTTCGTTCAAAAGCTTATGTAAATAATACTGATGAAGAATCAGGTATTTCTTGTAAATAAATATGACGGCGCAACAAGTGGCGCCGTCGTTTTATTACGCAGTTACTGGAAGCGCACAAAAAGTCGGAGAGACACTGGTTGGTGACAGTCACAAGGCGCCTACAAACAAGTTACATTTAGTAATATATGCGTACAGCTTTTTGTTGTTAACATAAGTAATATTATTATTAAATACTAATGCTTAACTACTAACTTATAGTGATTACAGCATTTACAGCTTAGCCTAGATACTTAAAGTTCATTTTGAAATCCATATGGTATGCTATCGTGTACTAGTATGACAGTGTGTAAGGTGGACATTTGCCGCGGATATAATTTAGTTCAATTTGTCAGTGAACAGGTCCACATCTTTAGTTAATAAGATCGAGTTGAGGAGAGTAAGGGTACGTCGTGTGGTTTCATGGTGCGTGGCGGTCTTCTGATGAGACAGATGATGTCAGAGAACCCGCTGTCATACCACGTCCACGACGAACTGCTATATTCCGGCACAAACCTGGTGATAGTGAGGCTGCTGAACGATTACCACTTTTGGTAAAGGCAATTCTGCGCCGTTAAATATTAAGTAGTAATAGTCATCCTTTCAGGAAGATGGCTCTCACAATAGTTAATTAAAGTCAAATAATAATGCTTCGTGTACCTACAGTAAAACTTGAACAATGCCAGCGAGATCGAATCGAGCTCAACTATCTACACAAACCTAAAGGCATTGACTTATATATTACTAGCGTACCTAAAGGGTTATTAATTGCCCACAGATTATGTTTTCGAATAGTTAGAATGTTTGCCTTTAAAGCCAGTCATTGTCATATTACAGCTTTATTTGAATCTTGTGGCAATGTGCCTTTTAGAAATTCCGGGGGTACCTACGTAAAGATGATTTTCCATGGACCGTCCGCAGCATGCATAGTTTATGGTGAGTGCGCAGGTGGTAGACCGCGAAATTCAAATTGTCTTACGTTTTTTGCTATTTGCAGCCTTTGCAGGCCAGTGTCAGGTTGTATTTTGATCAAAATATGATTCGCGACTATAATAATAATATAATCAGTTTATTCAGACAACCAAAGATCCATTACATTACAGACACACACACACACCCCCCCCACACACACACGCACACACACAGAAACGCACAGACACACACACAAACATTACAGATATGTATTTACAGAATTATAGTCAACCTGTTATAGTCGCGAATCATATTTTAATCAAGAGACAACCTGACATTGACCTACAAATTGCAAAAAACGTAAGAAAATTTGAATTTCGCCGTCTACCACTGCGCATTCACCTTAACCTGGTCGATCGACCCGTGCGACTATTATCTATAGTTAGCCACGAGCCCGTATGGACACAAACATAAAGGGTAATTAATCGCCCTCAGATCGCGATCGTTATAGTTCCAAATAGTTAGAATAATAATATTTGCCTTTGTCATTGTTATATTACTGCTGTTGTGTTATATTACGTTACGTTGTAGTGTTATATTACGGCAGTATTTGAATCTTGAATTTGTTGTACTGTGCCTTTTGGAAGTATTTAATGGCTTTTCCGTGGGTTTCGAATGCTTATGATCTTTTAAATGAAATCTTTAAAGGACTGGTGGGCACTTCCCGTGACCACAGATAATATAATACTCTACGTAGTTACCAAGGGCTGGCTTCTTGGCTGAGGCTAAGCATCGGTATACAAAATGGCAATGCCCCCGGTCTCTTGGGTAAATTACCAGTTGACAGCGATATTATACCTGAGAGACAAGACTTGATTTTTTCGACGCCATATTTTAGATTGTTAAATTTTAGTAACGTTAGGTTATTACGTTGTTATTTTTAAAATAGTAAGGAAATAGTTGTATTATAATTAACTATTGTATTATTAATAAATACTTAATGAATTTTGTGTATGAGAAACTGATTTTGTCGAATGTAATGTGTCGTTTTCTCCCCATAATCGTTCTTACATCAATTGGTCGTGATTCTAAGACGTCTAGAGTCCGTCGCGATTCATTCAAACGTCTAAACTTTTCAACACATTGCTGAGTTTCAAAGTAGCTACCAATTTCTTCTTCTTTTTATAGTGTTTAAACTTAACACCCACGGAATGCAACGAAGTTTGCCAAGGAAAACTTCTAAACAGTGTTCAAGTTGTTCAAATCGTTTTAGCTAGACTAGACTTTCCTCAATGATCTTGTAATTCTAAATAAGACGCGCTGCTTCTCCACTTTGTACGTCACTTGCTCTTACGTCACAAGTCCTGACTGTGTATATTTCGGCTGCTGAAACCAAAACTTCAATTTATTGTAGCAGGTTAGGGACGTTTTATAAAATGTGGCTGTTATTTCAGTAAATTGTGGTGTCTTACGACTTCTCTGCGAACGAAGAAGCTGGCAGACACTAGTTCTAAATAAGACAACACACTTACATGAACATAACTAAGCAAATATCTATGAAGAGCTATTTCAACGTCAGAGGTCACAGACAAACGTAATATAAGTAGACATGATATAGATTATACACAAACATTGCCTTGATTCTCATACGAGAGAGATCACACATGTAGCGGGGCTCAAGAAGTGGGCTTAAGGGCACGTGTCCCGCTTCCCGAATTACTATAACACCAGAAAACTTAGGAGATGAACACACGGTTGTTATGTTTAAGTGGGTCTTTATTGCGAGGCGGTTTAGAAGTCGACAGTTTATTTTTGAGTTGTAAAGGCCCTCCTTCACCGGGACTATTCCCCTGTTGATGACTATAGAGCATTAACTTGTAACAGAACATCGAGCATTCGCCGATTTATAATTTTCTCGAACCGCACTTCGAGCACGACGCCCGATGTGTTGTTACAACCTGATTTTAAAAACCAACGAGTGTATTGGAGTAACGTTTTATCGAGCAAAGTCACGAGTGATCAACAACGCACAATCATCAATAATGAACGCAAGGTAGAAAGAAATGTTACAGGTAAATGCTCACTCCCTGTGAGCATTACATCGAACGCAGCGTCGAGCATTCGCAGGAACGTTACATTACATGGAAATGCTCTAGAAAATGCTCTAGTGTACTTCACTTTAAAATGTAACAATCAGATTCAAGCATCACACCAGTGAGTGAGGAGAACCGTTATGGTAAATATTAATGCTCCAAATCGAAACCAGGCGAATGCTCCCAGTGAAGGACCGCCTTTACGGATTAAGCGATGGTTACACTGTTCGAGTTACAGTTAAATCGAGCGCTACATGATTGTCTATATCAAGCATAGGTCTCATATTTGGGAAATTTGTACTTTTAGGCTGCATAGGTATACGTATGGTATGGCGTAGTCTAAACCTTTTACGGATTGAGTGGACCGCCCTTAAATATCTTATTTATCAATTTCCATTACTTAATATTGACTAGAATCAAGGTTTTCTAACCGAACAGACAGCTGTGCTGCTGGGGAGTTTGTTGCGTCACTTATTCTTCCCAGCTGAAGCACTACGAAGTGGTGAAGAGCCGGCGTTTTGGAGGACTGTCTTATGTAATTTTAACGTTCAAAAAGTGCTGATGAGAATCAGCACATTGACGTTAAAATTTTAAAAAAAGTTAACCAAAAACAATATCAAATCAAAAACAAAAGTTATTCAAACTAAGCCTCAGTCTAGTTTGAATAACTTTTGTTTTTAATTTCATATATTGACGTACAGTCAGCAACAAAAGTCCATTAACACTTCAGTTTTTTTAATAATAGTTATTGAGCAAAATATTTGTTCAAAATTGCAGCAAAAGTAAAATTTTTACAATATAAACTTTTTGCTATTATGTGAAAAGCTAAAACGCAATTTATTGAAAATAAATGTTGTCAATTTAATAACAATACATGTAAAAATGACAGTGTTGATGAAGTTGTGTTGCCGACCGCACCAGCATATAAATATAGCAACACTTTTAGTTTGGTAATTGCACACAGGAATCAAGCCTTTACGTCACCACGTAATCTAGCCAGACCACACCACGTCAGCAACATTTGTCGCCTAGTGAACACACAGCTTTAGTGCGGCGTCATAAGGTGAGCATCGGCTTATACCGTCGTAGTTCAGAAACATTGTGGCGGCTTACGAGCGGGCAGGACGAACGTGTGTTTTTATCCCGTTACGATGTATGGCTCTCGTGGGATGTACCCATGTAATGTGCTTAGTAGCGATCGCCGCTACTTTTGTGAAAATCGTCAAGATTAGGAAGTACCTATATATGTACACTTTATTTTATCCTAATCCTAACTATATATATTATATTATTATCTTAATATGTATATATAAATTAATTGTCACGATGTTTGTCCGCGATGGACTCCTAAACTACTTAACGGATTTTAATCAAATTTGTACACCGTGTGCAGTTTGATCCAACTTGAATGATAGGATAGCTCACATCTCCATTTATAATCGCAATATTATTTTATTGCACAAAAACGGTAGCCACAGCGACGCATGGCCGGGTCAGCTAGTTATTTACATATCCTATCTAATATTATAAATACGAAAGTAAGTTTGTTTTTTTTGTTACCTTTTCACGCCTAAATCACTGAACCGATCATCCTGAAATTTTGCATATACGTTGTCAGGTGTATAGAAACAGACAGACCCTTCAGCTGCTGTTCCCGAGGAAAACAACAATAACGTTATTATGATATTAGATGGCGCCACGTGTCTTTCGAATAAAAACAGGACAACGTCTGTCGGGTCAGCTAGTAAATGATAAGTGGCTTTATTTCTCTAAGCAGGTTTGTAAAACACTTCTACACGTCAATGATTGATGTGTAGAAGTGATTGATGATTATAATTCTGTAAATACATATTTGTTACGGCCGCGAATCGAATCATATATTAATCAACCTACAACTTAATACTGACCAGCAAATTGCAAAAAACGTAAAAATATTGAATTTTGCGGGCTACCCTTGCGCTTTCGCCTTAACGTAGTTGATTTGTGATGAGCGACGGAACAGCAATTACTTATCGATTGATAATTAAAACAGTGATTTGCTGCCACGGCCGTTTGACAATGAATATTTGATACACGCTGTATAATGTATGATTCAGTGATATTATATTCAGTGTTGTATAATGTATGATTCAATAGTTTAGAAACGTATGACAAAATCCAGGATGAAATTGAAGACTAGCGACCAATCAAAATAGGATAATGTATCTGATAATCATTATAAATTGTCATTTCCCAAATCTAAATTCTTGAAAAAAAATCGTTTAATTGTCGTCTTATATAGCGCAAACTAAGTTTTTGCCTTGAAGTAAACACGAATCATCGTCGTTCCAGATTTTTTTTTAATTATGAAAACTAATAAGAATATTATAGAATCAATTTTAGCGCGCGCCCGATAAGCAATCCATTCATCATTGAGTTCACACCATGAAGTAATTAAGTGGCAACGCGTTGTACTAGCGGTATTTACCTAATTTTGGATCCTTCCTAAGAAAAAAAGGGCGTGCGCTGACCGACTTTGCCAAATCGCTCGCCTAAGGGCACGTTGTGCATCCCTTTCCTTAATTACATACTCTAAATTTATTTTATAACACGTTGAATTGAGTAGATGTTTTAAATTGTCGCGAATTTCATCCTGTATGTTTCATTTTAAACCTACCACTTACCATGTGTATAAATCGATTGTCTTTACCCAAAGACTCGTCGTGGCCCCTCCGAGCCTTGAAAAGCACGTTAAACCGTTGGTATCGGCTGTAATTTGTAAATCTTTGACTGTCGTTACGGGTAGTCAGAAGCCCGAAAGTCCGATAACCCGTCTTACCAAGGGGTACCTACCGTGTTACCGCGTAACTTCATGTTTAATACTAGTATTCATCAGTATCCGGTTAAACTAAAAGTCGACCATGATATAGTTGAGACAAGGCTAGGCAGACGATGACAAAATATCTTTCATTTTAAACCAAACATTAGCATAAATTATTAATCAGTATGACATCACCATCATTACCTACATATTATAAAACGAAGTCTGCCCGCCGCGTCTGTCTGTCTGAACGCGCTAAAAACCAAAAACTACCGAACGGATTTTTATACAGTTTCCACCAATGGAGTCATTATATTATAGGTGTATAATTCATTAAGGTTATGTGTTGCTGATGATTCTTGAAGATGTCGGAAAAAAGCAGTGCTTTAGGGACAAGTGAAGAGGAGCACAAACAGTGTCATGTCAACGAAGCGATGGATGGACTCTGTGAAATATTGGGTCCCCACCTATGAAATTGGCGTTTTTTTCTCACAAATAAAGAACCTTGTCACTTCTATTATTTAAAATATTCATCAATTGCTTAATATTCTATCGGATTATGAGCATCATAGACAACTACCAATAGTAAAAAAAACCTTAGTACATATAGTTTTCTAAACATAAAAAATACCTTAAAAATGACTCCTTTTTTGTTAGTAGAAATGACCACTATGTATTTGTTGTAACTTAGCCAAAACTTATTTTTGTCGCTTAATCTAAGTGGCATACGTTATCTTAGTTTTTAAACATTAGTGCATAAAAGTTTTAAAACATTAGTGTTCACGGTTCTTGTTAAATAAATTAAGAAAATGTTAGTATGAAAAATACAACTTCTTTAAAATTCTCCATACAAAACGCTGATTTCATAGGTGGGGACCTAATATAATACGGCTAGAAAGGAGGTGACTGACCGAAATGATGACTAAAGGCTCCTTCAAACAGGCGCGACACGCGATAAAATCGCGCGCGACACAAAGGCAGCGCAAGTCGCGCAACGAACGGTGCCTTTGTGTCGCGCGCGATTATATCGCGTATTGCGCCTGTTTGTTGGAGCCTTAATAGAGAAGTATGTAATAAAAAGTCCCTTAATACATTACTTATTTAGGTACTTACCTAAATAAGTAATGTATTAAGGGTCTTTTTACATACTTATGTTTAAGAGTGTTTCCCTAACCTTTCACACTTTAAGAATGGGAACATACCTACTGCGTCAGTTGTCTTACTCCTCATAAAAGTTTCACAAAGGGAAACTAAAAGGACACTAGCTTCGATCAACATACGAGTACTTAGTACTAGATTTCCGATGAGCGCAACAAAAACGGCCGGAAAAATAAGATCACAAAAATAATCTTGCAACATAGTTCATTCAACTGTATTGCTTAGAAATTATATTTTTTTTACCATAATTTTTTTTGTCCTTATTTAAAAAATACCTACGTAATTACTTTTCAATAAAATTAAATATATTGCAAACGATAATAAACGTTATGTTTGCAAGTTAAGGTTTATAATCAAGTTTTATGCAATCGCGGCCATTTGAGCGATGTGTTTTTGTTCTTAATTCTTAATCTACAAGTAGGTATCCATACTAATATTATAAATTCGAAAGTAACTCTGTCTGTCTGTCTGTATGTTACCTTTTCACGACTAAACCACTGAACGAATTTCGATAAAATTTGGCAGAGAGATAGATTGCATCCCGGGGAAGGACATAGGATAGTTTTTATCTCGATATTCCCACGGGATCGACACTTATGCGGGTGAAACCGCGGGACGCTTCTAGTATTTGAAATCATTTTCAACTTATGGAACTACAAAAAATTCCATTGCAATCAAAAACTTATTGGGACCTTTTTGCTACAAATGGTCGCTCAAAAATCAACTTAGAATATTTTGACCATTATTAAATTTGATTAAAGTAGATAACTGATAAAATGGCGATGGAAAGTAAATTATCTGAGATTATGAACATTACATAATACAAACATAATCAGCCTTTAAGTAATATTCCCACTGCTGGGACACAGTCCTCCTCTCTGAAAGAGGGAGTGGGCCGTAATTCACCACGCGGGCCCCGTGTGAGTTGGTAGTGTCACAGGTCTTTGAAAGTTTGGTTCTAGGACGTGCCGGTTTCCTCACGATGTTTTCCTTCACCGTTTTGAGAGCAGTGGTGATGAAATAATTTACACTAAGTAAAGCGCCTGTCTGGTTATTCTGAAGAGTCAAATGTTATCTATCTATCTATCTAAATGAATGTCGATCACATACCTATTAACAAAATATGTTTAAGGGGCTTACATGACCTAAAGCGCGGTCACTGTCGGACTGCATAGAAAAACTAAATAAAACCGTTTAAAAAAAGAGAAGCGCGATGACACAGCGCTGGTAATTTATCGCAAAATATGAAGCAAAATTTGTTTATCTATTTACAAAAGATCTATTGTTTGGACTAAAACATAAAACACTAGTGCTTTAGTATATTGCTTGTAGAAAAATCTGACAAAACATCAATATTATTGTATGTATATTAGATGGTTTTTATTGTAAAAATAAAGTTTTTAGGGGTATCTTCATGATTTTTTTCTATCGTATCAAATTAATTGTATTATGTTTTCAACACATTATCTACCTAGCATATATCCTGAAGAATATCAGATATTTTTTTTATTTTGTTTACTGTAGTCGATCATATACTTTTATTGTTTCTAAAATGCATTTTTTGCGTTTATGTCCTCTAATCCCCTTGACTCTGTCCGCCCACCAAGTCACCCCAGGGAAGACGGTGGAACAGTGATCACGTGCTGCCGTGTATATCGAGGCTCGGGGGAGGCTTTACAGTCTCCCCAGGGATGTGCATTACAGGCGTTGCACGGGGCGGTTCCGAAATTGGTCTTTTAAGAGGAACCGGGACCTATGTGCTGATGGTGATCACCGGGGGGTTTTAGTGAGGTAAAAATCCCACACTCCCCGACCTCCCTCCCCGGAGGTCGGCTGCCTTTTGAAGCTTTCCCCCCGACAAAAAAAAGGTCCTGCAATCCCCTTAAGTTTCAGGCATATTAACTGAAAGTATGTCTGACATTACGAGTAGTGCGTGACCAATTTGTGTAGCTCGGTCACGAACGATGACTAATATTGTAATAATAGCTTGTGTTTGTAAAGTGGTGTAATAATGTATTATTATTATTTTACTAGTTTATTAAGGTAATTGGTCGGGCGCGAACAGGGGGCCTTGAAAGTCTGGAGTGGGTGGATCCACACGCGACATAAAGAGCTTAGTTCTCATGCTAACAAAGGTCTTCTTTAATAGGTATAAAAGGACCAAACCGAAGTGGGGTTGGCTAAATAATAACAGCCGCACGGGTCCATCGACCAGGTTAGGCTATGCTTGCCGCGGCTGATCCGTGGATGGGTGACAATCTTTACATACCGACACCCCTCTGTGCCTCGGAAAGCACGTTAGGCTGTTGGTACAGCATTGGTGTTTGGGCCTGACTGCTACAGCGACGACACAGCCCCAATTTCACCGCTCGCAAGCCCCTCTTTATGGTGGCCGGAGATCGTTAAGCGCCCTTCGACGCCCGGCTGCTCTTCTGGTGCGGTTGGAATGAGAGGCATGCTCTCTCTCCCTCTCCGCCGCTTCCGACCATGGACTGAACCATGGCCGGAAGCAAAAGATCACCCGCACCAAGTGTTGCGACGAGGGCACTTGGGTCCAGGCTGAACACTCCTTCAGCGTGTGTTGTGCCGTGTCCTCGGGGTAGTCCACACAGTGGTGACAAACGGGCGTCCGCTCCTGACCTATGCGACGCAGGTACTTCCCGAAACATCCGTGTCCAGCTAGCACCTGCGTAAGCCGGAAACTGAGGACGCCATGCTGCCACTCCAGCCATTCCTCCATAACAGGCCTTACCGCCACTAGTGTGGCGAGCCCCCACCAAAAATAGTACCTATTAACTATGGAAAATGCACCTATTCTAGTGTAAAACTCGTTTGTTACATTTTCATTACTTCGAAGACATTGCCCCGACGACGCCACTTTTCGTGTGCGTTTCATAAAAGAGCGGTGACTGTACATCGACGTTACTTTAGTTCGATGTAACGTTACTTCCACAAACTCCTATGCGGACAACTTTACACCGATGAATTCGATACTTCGAAATACTAGGATTATATATCGGAAAATCGTGTCGCAAAGCCGTGTTTCGCCTCTTTTGGTCCAGCATTTATTTCTTCTTTTAATTACTGAAGTAGATTCATAAAATCTAATTAGTAAACACCATTACCTCGCTCAAGTCGCAGCTTAACACCGAAAATGAAAACACCATATCCAAAATAGTCCAATGCGGTCCAGTATAGCTGTGTAAATAATTTAATTAGCTAGAGGGTTGCTCTTGAATGGAGCTCCGAGATTGCGCCTAATAACTCGCCCGGCTTGACTTTGACTTGCAGCGCTAGGACAAATTAATTCCGATTACAAATATTATTTTACGCCTTTGGCTCCTTTCTGTGATTCAAAGGGTTTATTTATGGCTTTAATAGATACTGTTTATTTGACGGAAAATGTAGATTTTTGAAGTGAAAACTTGTTTAGGCGCGTTGGGCATTTTTTGAGATGGGAAAAGTGGAAAAAAGCCATTGAACTCGCGCCACTGTTACCGTAAGCGACACCGCGCGTGTTTGTTTATAATAATTAAAAAAATACCCGATTCGAATGTGTTTAGCTGTCCTCGGGATGAACACGGTTTTAATTTACATCCGATATGTCAGTGAGTGATGCCAAAGTATTCTGTTTGTGTTTTGTTTTCACTTCTGTCGGCACTCCCGGAGTGCCACTGTTTTTTTTAATGAAATATGGAATTTAAAAGAAACTTATGTAAGGATCGTAGCAGGTGGCTTTCTGCGGTTTCTGCTTCCCCCATGAGAAGAAGGCGTGAGTATGTATAAGCGTTATTGTGATAATTTCGGAGAAAATTATCCGTGATCAACTCACCATTTACAACACTTTCGTTTATAAATGTTTTGTTTTTACCTATTGATTTTCAGCGTGTATCAGAAATAAAATAAACCCTTGCATACAAAAAGATCATTAACTCAAATAACAAAGAAAAATAAATAAATAAATAATAATAAAAAAATGTAGAAATAAATAAATGATTAATAATAAATATGTATTTACAGAATTATATTAATTAAATTCATCAACACAACTCTCTACTCTAAGACCAAGTAATTCTACTGAATGACTATTTCATGAAATCTTGACATTTTAGGATTATACTAACTTAACAAGTTGTATTACTGATTCTAATGATTATTATTCTGTAAATACATATTTGTAACGGTCGCGAATCATATTTTAATCAACGTACAACTTAATACTGACCAGCAAATTGCAAAAACCGTAGGAAATTTTGAATTTCGCGGGCTACCTTAGCGCTTCCCCCTTAAGAGTGTGGATACAGGTCAACAAACTGAACCAATTTCTTCTTGGAACCAACATCGTAATTGCGAATAAATTATTTTCAATACTTATTCAACCCAAACACACATTTCTGATACACGTTATATAAAAAAACATAAAAACCCGCATTGCCGCAAAGCATAAGTACCCGTTTGATTCGAATTAAAAATATTTAGGTACAAATAAATGTTTTTGCGATCAAAGGTAGTTTTACGAAAAAATGTTTAAAACTTAAAAGCAGATAAATTTACAAAGGCAAGCTACGTATCGAAATAAAGCTATGCAAATAGTTGAAGCAAAAATTCTGTATAAATTAACCCTGTAATTAATGGGAAACTCGTAGAAAATGTACACATTTCAGTTTTACCGAGATGTTTTAATAGTTATTCAACGGGAACACTTCAAGGAATATTTTACTGAACAACTTTTCTGAGGTGAGTTTCACATTTCAGGAGAAATGTAAATGTTACTGAGGCTTCAGTTTTTCAGGTACTTTCTCTCGAAACGTCTTAAGAGAGAATATAGAGCACTACGATCGTTATTGTACTCTCTAGAATTGCCAAAAACATATCAGCCGGTATATTATGTAAACAATCTCAACGTGAAAACTTAGGTGAAGTCAGCTTGACGAGAGCTATCATTGAATAACCTTAGCATCGGATGACGCTCAATGATAGTTCACCGAGAGCAGTGGTGGACCAGTGGTATTGGCTCCGACTTACGATTTGGTAGGTCGAGGGCTCGAACCCAGCAAAGTGCTTTACTTTATGTAAATAATTTCATCACCACTGCTCTCAAAACGGTCAAAGAAAACATCGTAAGGAAACCGGTATGTGCTAGAACCAAAAATTCGAAGACATGTGACATCTACCAACCCGTACTGGGCCCGCGTGGTAGATAACTGCCAACTCTCTCTCGAAGAGAGGAGGCTTGTACCAGAAGTGGGAACATTATAGGCTGATTGATTATCCTATGATGCTAAGGACTGATATTGACAGCAGACAGAAAACATATCCTCCTTATTTGCATCAAACTTTCAGGCACACATGTAGGTAGATTTAAAAAAGGTCTCACTCAAAAATAAAACCTTTTTAAAAGCTCGTAAATAAATACTTATCAAAATAAATATTTATTTAGCTCGGATTTAACAGAAATCAAAATAAATATGCATTTAGCGTTCGGGTAAACCCGAGCTTCCAACTATGAATTCTCAAATAGAAAAAGCCCCGGAATATTTTCCTGTGTAGAGCTCACTTTCATTAGCTATTCACTAAAAGAAACCATTCCTTCTTCGTTGCATTTACATCTTAGTACTTACCTGCCTAGGTACACTCAAATGGTAATGACAATTTTTGCGGCTTCTTTGGCATAGAATTTCTTAGTTTATTAAATTCGGTGTTTTTTTAGGTGGGACTTAACCGTTACAAAACGAGACAAAAGGAGTATTTAAGGACCGTAGCATTTGACGTACTGTAGCTTCTGCTTACCCCCATGGGAATATGTTAACCGTAACTGATGAAATCCGGGTGTTACTGTACACTTCTGCTGAACCCTTCGTAAAATACTGGCGTGATGTTATGTTTTTTTGGAAATAAAATAATGTTTTACTGGTATTCACCTACATCCGGTTAGACTGGAAACCGATGCCGGCATCGTTGGAAAAGGCTAAAAATGTAATTTGCAATTTATAATACAACAGCTGCCTGGCATCATAAATATTCTTGATCTTGATGTTTTAGAATTATAATAATTTCTTTGTAAAAACAAATCGATTTGTTAAAACCGGTTAAAGGTACCTATAGATCTCAAACCGGAAAGGGATCGGCACCGTATCAAATCGAGCTGTTCAGTAATTTTTGTATGAAACTCCCTACTGCAACGCACAATAATCGGAATCGTAACGTAATCACCTCGCCTCGGGACAAGCTCACGAACCTCGGTGCGGTGCGTTACGGCTCTTCCTCCCCGAGCTTACGGCTCGTCGTCCCCGCGCTTACGTCTCTCCGTACCCGAACTTACGACTCTTCGTCCACCCTTGCCCCTCTCACCCCTCCAGCCTGCCTGCTGCACCATAAACCAGCGGTCGGCGAGCCGTAAGCGCGGCGTCGCCTAGCCGTAGCCGAGTCGACGTATTGGAGCTTCTGATCCGCTTTGGTTACAGTGCGTGCCACGTAAGAAGAGACTTGACCCCGCCTCCCCCGCCTCTTTCCGCCGCCCCTATGACGTCCGGTCCGTCCCGCACTCAGACCTCATACCGCTAAAGATACCTAAAATCGTGTTCTGCGCATGTCAGACCACGTGGTGTGTCAAGTCTGTTCTTACGTGGCACGCACTGTACTGTACGTGCTTACGTTAGGTTGACGCCTGTTTGACGGCGGGGCGAAAGGCGATACGGTGCCGGTCCCTTTCCGATTTGATATGTGTGTTATGGCCTTAAGACTGACTGCATGTTTTTTGTAGCATCTGCGCTAGAACGCCTAGAACTTAGCAAAAAGGTAAAAAATATATAATAATATATCTAAATCGAATACTTAATTATAATTGATTAATACATACATGAATAACCTGTTTTTCTTGTCAGATGGTGCTAATAAGAACTACAGATTTATTGCTATAAAAAAAACTAGCTGCTACACGTTTTGATTTGTTTACGTGTTTTCTGCGTGGTCCATGATTTTTAATACCAACATCCAGGATGAAAAGTGACCCATGGCGTCTTCGAGGTCCAAGACTATAACGATCGGTTTCGTGGTTTAGGCATAAAAAGGGTAACAGGCAGACAGACAGATAGATTTACTTTTCGCTATTTATGTTATTAAGTATGGAGTATGGACTAAATCGATAAAAGGTGGTATTATTTATCTAATAGTTGACGCATGGTAGCAGGAGGATCCCCCCCCCGGTGGGTTCCCGCATTGTCGGGGGGGGCTCAGTAGCCATGGCTTGGACACCCACGGTGAAGCGAAGAGGAACCCGAGGAGGGGCCGCTCGTCAGGGCTTTTGCTGACAAGCCAACGACGTAGCGGCCAGGAGTAGGTTGTGGTGTCGCTTGGTCGACATCGCAACTGAGGCGGGCCGCGATGTCGTATCGGAGGCATCGCGGCTGAGGATTGGAGGCCGCGGCGGGTATTGCGGTGCGCCGCTCTCCCTCCCTTCCGCGGCCTTGACGGGGTCGCCACCATATGATGGCGGACGCAGTGGGGCTGCAGGGGAGGAGGAGTGTTGGTATTACGTTGGCCGCTCTCCCTATCCTCTGCAGCCGAAAATTGGCAGGCGGCGGGGCCAATGTCCTGACCCGTCGCAGGGGGACCAAGAGTGCCTAGACACGGGGTCGTCTGGCGCCCATGTGCTGGTTTGGTCCCTGGGGTGGTCACGGCGTGCTATGTGTTCTGGTGCGCCGGTGATGGGGAGGGGAGTACTCCCCAGAGGAGGGTCCGGTAACGGACAGCCGCGGCGGGTTCACGGATGAGTGCTAACGCGTGCCCGTGTTCCCGCCGTAAGCGGCAGAGGAGGACACCGTGGAGTTTTAGTGGGTTAGAGTCCCACATAACTGCACTATCTCCCCGTGGTAGTGCAGTATGAATGAGCGTTTCTACACGTTAAAAAAAAAAAGGGTAGCAGGGGGATTCGTAGTTGGGGTTTTGATCGGTAGGAGTCAGTTAATAGTCTACCCATACTGTGGGTATCCACATAAATATAAATCAAAACAAATTATAACGTGCATACAGATCACAGATAAGTCTTTGACTTATCTGTGATCTGTATGCACGTCACCGAGATCTAAGATTATGCCAAAATAAAATAATAAAATTCCTACGTTGCATGGATCTTGGGAAAAACCTCCGTGATAGTCGGGCAAGAAAGTGGTGTTATAGGTCCGTTTCCCTTTTGAATGTCAGAACCCGGCTAACAAACTAATTACACCGACAGTAACATAAATAAAACGCCACTTGGTGTCACAACACGTGGAACTAGGACACTGAATCAACATTCAGTTGAACGCTCGAGTTCTGGCAACTTGTCAACATCACTCCTTTGCACCCCTCTGCCACACCGACCTGGCATTTTATTTATATCTAGCGGCTTCCGCAGCTCCTAGGCATGCACAAACCGAACAAATACACATGCACAAGAGTTTTTGAAGTGAAAACTTTTTAGCGGCGTTGTACACTTTTTTGTAATGGGTAAAAAATGTTAAACTCGCGTCAGGACACGTGACCTGATCGAAAATTCGTAAGACGGATGGCGTAGCCGGTACCGCCCGTGTTTTGTTTATAAGACGATTCACAAAATACACACGTATTTGTTCAAGTTTTCACTTCTGTCGGCACTCCCGGAGTGCCACTGTTTTTTTTTGTAATAGATGAACTGCTGATCGGTAGGGGCTTGTGGGTAAGTAATAACAGCTGCACGAGTCGATCGATCAGGTTAAGCTATGCTTGCCGCGGTTTGTTCGTGCGTCTTATACACATACCAAGACCCTCCGTGCCTCGGAAAGCACGTTAAGCCGTTGATCCCGGTTGTCATTCCTGAATATTTGACAGTCGTTACGGGTCATCAGAAGCTCGAAAGTCTGACAACCAGCCTTACCAAGGGGTATCGTATTACCCAGTAACTGGGTTGGGGAGGTTAGATAGGCAGTCGCTCCATGTAAAATTCTGGTATTCAGCTGCATCCGGTTTAGCTGGAAGCCGACCCCAACATAGGAAAAAGCTAGGCACGTGATGAACAACCGCTGATTGATGATGTCACATTGTTATATTTATTCACTATAGCATGCGAACTTTTGTGCAAGGGTATTTCTGGTTTTATAAAGCCAGGTAATTAAAATTAGACTAAATAATCTATGAATTATAATGAGGATTAAATTTTGAGTTATGCTTTTAGCATATTGTACGACTCATAATGCGAAGCATTAGAGACTGCTTTACGATCGAAAAATATTTTTTGCCTCTTTTCTGCAGCTGTTTCTCTTGTTATACTCCTGCTTGTACACAGAACCTACTTAATTTATATACCATTGTATAGACAATTTAATGGAGATTAATTATGTACTTTTCAAAAATTGATTCAATGCAGTAGAAACGAAAACAATGATCAAAATATTTCTAAAAATTATCCCGTCAATCAAGTGTGAAACCTAAAAACATTGTAGCTTGCGAAAAAATCTATTATTTTAGTTCACTATAGGAGGAACCCTATTGAAAATGGCTCTTTTATTCAAAGTAGTTTAATTACCTACTAAAAACTTAATTATTATAATATCTATTTTGCAACAAAATCTACATATACATGTATATAAAACAAATTCTACATACATATCAGTAAAAATGTTTGGCTTGGCCGTTTCGCTACCGTTGTGGAAGTAATGCTAATATTTAGTTTCTAAAGTAAGTAACGAAACAGCCAAGCCATTTTTACTGATATGTAGAATTTGTGAAGTTAGGGTCGGTAGAGTTAGGCCGTGTAGATTCAGAAGCTTGGCTATACATGAGATCTGATATCTTTTTCACAGGGCAAACCTTATGTGGTCGTCTTGGCAACATTTTAAATGAAATGTTTTTGGTGGGATTTCAGTTCTTTCTGTAAGTTGCTAGGCAGTCTTTTTAGTGTTTATTTTTTCTTCTTTTTTGGGGTGTATTTCTTGCACATCAGCAGTGCCGGTTTTCATAGCCCATTATCTGTCTTTGCCTTTTTTCTTTGATGGTTTACTGATTACCATAAGCGATAAATCAGGGCGATATTTCGCTCTTAAGCGATTATATTCAACTAATAGCTGACTGTTGTGCTTTAATACTAGCAATGTCTATATTTATAACGTGAACACCTTGTAAATTGGTCACTCTAGAGAGTGCTACATAAGCCTGCTCACAAGAGTAAGTGGATGACCCAATATCAATGAGAGCATTATTCAAACTTAGACCTTGACTCTTATTTATAGTAATAGCGTAAGCGACACAGATTGGAAACTGTTCACGGTGAACGAATGCTCTATTGATAATTTCAAATTTAGATTTTATAAGTACCTACTTACAGACGATTTGCTCACCTCGTTGTCAAAGGGCGTAAATAACTGAGACCTACCATGAAACTCTTGATTATGGCGGAGGTTCTTGTAAGTACTTATTAATAGGTTTTTTTAGTTACTGTCTACAGTCCCGTGTAAACTTTCATGTCCTAATTCATAAAATTGGTGAAAGTCTCATACAAACTTACACCCCCCCATTTTAGGAGATGGGGGGCGAAAGTTATAAGTTTATGAATTTTTTTGTTGGTTGTATACTAAACTTAGATTACATACCAAATTTCAGCTTTGTAGCACTTCAGGAAGTAGCCAAACATTTTGATGATCATCAGTGTGTCAGTGTATCAGTGAGTCAGTGACGAAATCGGTGTATTTTAGATATCAATAAAATCTAAAATATTAAAGCTATTCAATTGAGACTTTGTATGTTTAATTAGTCTATTTATTTATTTATGTATTTAATACTTCAAGCACATAAATGTACAGAGGCGGACTTAATGCCATAGGCATTTTCTATCAGTCAACCTTTGGGTCATGCAGAGACAAACAGTGGTAGGTGCAATCGTGACCATTGAGGAATAAATATTTTAAATATAAAGATACGCAAAAACCTATTAAAACTGAATATAATATATACCTAATTACATATAAATATATTACAAATAAATATACATAAATAGACTTAATAAAAAGAAATAAGACATACAATGAGAAAATATTACCGTTGTGATGATACTGCCAGCTTCTTGCGAATGTGCTCGCGAACCTCTCTCTATTATTGACATCATATCCTGAGAATATGAACTATCTGGTACATCTGAAACCAACTCTATGAGGGTTCAAAAAAACGACGAAACACATCAAGAAAAGGTAGGTAGTGCCCTTGCGCTTCGCTTGGCTCGTTTTGGCGGGGGCACTACCGTGCCCCCAGATTGTTTCATGCAATCAAAGTTATAGTTTAGTTTAAATGTGAATATAACTTTAAAATAACCTTTTAAATCTCTTCACTGCGGACATTTATTCTATATTATATACTTATGATAATGCTGAAGAGTTTGTTTGTTTGAACGCGATAATCTCTTGAAATCCCAGTTGTATTTGAAAAAATATTTTTGCATTTGATAGCCCAGTTCTTGAGGAAGGCTATTGGCTATTTAAAATCACGCTACGACCCTTAGGAGCCGAGCAAAAATAAAAAAAAGTCAAAAGAACGCTAAGCGAAAAAAAAGTATTAGCGCATACAGGTGATTTGATTCGACGGGGTGCGTTGAGGGAACAAGAAATTTCATGCGGACGAAGTCGCGGCAAGAAGCTAGTATTTGTATAAGCGTTCCTGCACACGATGCCGTCACCGCGCCGTCGCCGCGCCGACGCCGCACCACTACACTGTAGATACGAGTCGCGCGAAGCCCGCCACCGCGCCGCCGCCGCGCCGCCACCGCGCGCGTTCCCCTCCCTATCTGTTTGATTCATTCACGGGAAATTACGCGGCGTGCACGTTCGTACGCGGCCGGTAATGGAATGAATGAAACAGTAAAAACGCGCGCGGTGGCGGCGCGGCGACGGCGCGGTGGCGGGCTTCGCGCGACTCGTATCTACAGTGTAACGGTGCGGCGTCGGCGCGGCGACGGCGCGGCGACGGCATCGTGTGCAGGAACGCTAAGAATAAATATTGTTGAGTATAAAACTCGTCTTAGGTTTGAATTTACGCATTACATCACCAGTACCAAGCACTTTTTTGTCGGATGTCAATTAGCGAATATTCAAATTGCTTTCGTGTTTTGTATATTTTACAAATCTACATGTCAAGTTGGTTTTCAAACTTCATTGATTAACGATTGAGCCACATTCGAGTCCGTTAACTCGAGAGTTTTCATTGGATAGCACACTGACAGCTTCTTGAAACAGTTGAAAATTTTCAGATTTTTCTCCTAAAGGATAGAGCTTTCTTTGAACCGGAACCAGTACACCATATAAATTATGATTAGAAAACATTACAAACCTAGCCAACACATACCTGACTAAGCAATGATATGACTAAGAAGTCTGCCAGGTCGGGCAAAATGTTTTTGAAGTGAAATATCTTCTTTCTGGGTGCTTACTCTTCAATTTAATTCCGATAGATCGACATTGGAATTGTGACGTTTCGTACTCTTGAGTTCGATGCTAGCGCCAAATGATTTTTAGATTGGGTGTCCATTATGGAGAACTAAGTGGAATTGGGTTCGGGCTTGGCGTGGGGTAATTGTTGACAATATTCTTTTCAAGAGTACCGAATCACGTGACTGTAAAATTAACATTGGAATCATATTGGCATCTCATTGGAATTAAAATTAGTTTGGAGAGTAAGCCCCCTGAACAGTGAACGAAACCAAACTGTCTCGCTCGGGACGGTAACGTTGAATCGGGTATACTCGGGTCCAGCCGATCGTTGATATTGAATCACGTATACCCGATTCTAGTCGTAAGTTTTCACTTCTATCGTGTGGTCATAAGCACACAACCTTTTTTTTTTCATCAGGAAATTTTCATTACCAACCCGAAATCTGAATTTGTAACAGGTTGATGGGCGCACTCTCTATTACATGGGGCAACAAAACTGGCGAAATGTGTAGGTGTTCCATGTACACACGCCAGCACGTCAAGCTACTACAATCTGTCAAATTTATTTAATAGAATTTCAACTTTATCGTTAAAGCATAAGGTTCAAAGTTGATTGGGAAAATTTTAGTTTCGAGTAGCTTGATGTGCTGGCGTCTGTACACCTCTGCCTTCCTCCCCTTGGGAAAAAAACAGGCGTGATTTTATGTTATATTATTATTATATTACTAACACATTTCAACAGTTATTTAAGCGAGCCTAACAAATATCCAGAATTTCCTAAAAACAATAACACTTGACCGAGCTGGGAATCAGACCCGAGACCCATCATTCAATAATCTCGCCTTTTACTTTTAGACCTACGATAAGTACAGACGTCAAGTGCTAGCAACTAGTTTTAAACTAAGCAGCACACAACGTAACTTAGCCCACGTGTCCGTTAACTTGTGCCCACTCCTGTGAGTTCACTCAATCATTTAATTGTTTGTTGTAATTCGGTTTGAGCTCCCCACATCTTTTGGGGGCTCAACTCGACACTCGTCGAGGTTGAAATGTCAGAAAAAGCGTTTGGGGGAATAATAGGCACTTAATCCGTGATTACGTTGATTGTGTGAAAAGGGGGTAATGTATGAACCAGTCGCATCGTCAATATCTGGAGACTTGTGGTGTTATTTGGAAAATCAGTACAGTACCCGGCGATAAATATTGCACATCGACCTTTGGAAAGAAGACCCCTCCATGCCTGGAAAGAAGCTTTTCCTTTTATACCTAGTACTAGCTTCTGCACGCAATTTCATCTACGTGAAATTTATGGGCCCCCGACCCACCCCATCGCATTGCCAGCCCACAAGTCGAAATTAGCCGATTGTCTCTTTCCAAAGGTCGATGTGCAATATTTATCGCCGGGTGCTGTAAGATATATTATCTTCATTGATAAGCTTCACGGGGATCAGACACTTACACAAACATAAAGATCTATGATGATGATGATGGTCAGGTGCGTAGTACTCGCAACTAACATGCGTGTTAGCGTGTATAACCAGATGTATGAACGTAAACGAGGCAAATGTAAAATAAAAGTAAAATATGTAAGATTGTAGCAGGTGGCGTTCTGTAGTTTTTGCCAAGGGGTGAGCTTATGTAAGTTATGTATAAAAACTCATGCGTGTATTCCTCCACTCCTATTCACAGTATTCATCTTGTCCCACTAGTAGGGGAATACAACAAATACAAGCGAGATGTGAATCCATATTACTTTACTAATTCCTTGAAACTCCCTCATGTGCTCAATCCATAAACTGTTCAACTCCACGTCACTAGAAAATCAATTCCGACGCCAAACTTCGTCTAGCTGCACGCAAACAACTAGTGCATTAAAACAGGCACACTGAGAGCAATGAGAGCAAAACGGCTGTCTCTTCACAAATGGGCTACCAAAGCCTAATCGGGTTTACCTGTCGCCAGCACAATATGCCCTGTGTGCCGATGCCTTTAGCTTGCAACGTATTCTAGTCCATCTAGCACATCAAACGCATAGCGAGCTATATTAGAAACTCTAATAAAAACACAGTTTATAAGAACAACATTATAATTTTTATTCAGACGTGTCCTATCATCATGAATTAGAAAATCCCCTTTGTTTTACTTTTATTCGCGTCTTTATTCGTAGTTGGATATCAAGCGATTTATTCACGCAGTGTTGAATCTTGTCACCTGTCCCGAGATGTCACGCAAGATTACCTTAGTTCTATGTACAAGTTAACTCTTCAAGCGTACAAGGACATCGGCCCTCGTAGTTTGTACCATTTTATCTTTTCCCCGCTGTCAGTCTGGATAATTCTCGCCGCGATGGCTGAAGAAGCCGACCCACATATACTCAGTAACAGCTGTTTCGGCTTCTAAGACTCCCGAATGATCCATGCATTCGTCTGAGATACTACCAATTAGCTACAAGTCGGTACCAACCTAGTAATGACGTAAGCATCGTAACAACACGCTCGTTGGTCGTCAATCAAGGAGTGTCGGTAAATCCGTATGGCACAACTTTGTCTCGAAGAACCGTCTCATCGATTTAGCGTCGACGTCGCGCCGCTCCGGTACGACCCCCAGGGATCGTTTAACGCTATTAGGCTCCTTTCTTCAGTAACTTTGGCCAATCTCGACTTGAGTGGCAACTCGGTCCTAGTTGACGCTATGGACTAAATGGATTGTGGGCCACGGCTTTCTCAGACGCGGTCATCCAACACTCGCCTTTCTACGACCCATTCGGACGGAAAACGGAGCGGTTGATTTAATGAGAGTGAGCAGGCGTGCGAAAATGGGCTTCATTTCAAGTATTAACGCTAAAGTTTTGGAGGTTCCCATCGACGTTGATGATCGTTATCGCATGTTGTTTGCTTTGGCACTCGATACCAGCGATATCAATAGCATTCTGAAGGGTATCAAGAGTACGAGGTGACTAAAAAGTGCAAAAGTGCAAAGGTAAAGAAGTAATATTAAATAGGTAACTATTTAATATTACTTCTTTACCTTTGCACTTTTACATGAAAAATAATTGTGATTTACAAGGTGGCGGGACATCGACGTGCATGCTGCGGTCGTAACTAGAAATATTTATAAATATGTAACTATAATCATAAAAATCATCAGTACATCTCTCTAAATCCTATTACCTACCCTATTGAATGACTATTTCATGAAATCATGACATTTAAGCCAATTCTAAATAAATCATTATAATTATAAAGGGTTATTGGTAAAACCTTAGCAACCTCCCAAGAAGTCATTTTACTGATCATTATGAACAACTTTTACTATGGGACCAAACCTGTAATCGCGAAAAAAAATCAGCTGTTCCCTACATTTATGTTCGTATAACTTAACTCGTCAAAATATAGGGAGCAGCTGATTTTTTTTCGTGATTTCAGGTTTGGTCCCATAGTAAAAGTTGTTCATAATGATGAGTACAATGAACTCTTAAGAGGTTGCTGGTGTTTTTCTAAAAACCCTGTATAAAGTAACTCTGGCGCAAAATTTCATGCTTGGACCAATAACCCTGTATAAAGCCGAATTTGTTACGTTCCCGAATCATATTTTAATCAACATACGACCTGACACTGCCCTGCTAATTGTAAAAAACGTAAGTAATTTGAATTTCATGGGCTACCTACTTCTTCCTATAAAAAAATACGAATCAGTTATTTTTAAATGGTTTAATTAAATCATCGTATACTTACTATTGATCGAAGATGTCTCAATATTTATTTTTGGTAGTTGCTTAGTTTTGATCAACATTTAGAAATTTTTTGTCTTCGTACCAGAAGGACCAGATTTTTTTTTGCATAACTTTGTTATTAAAAATACTTGTGGATTATTATTACGGAAACATAATTACATTAAATAAATTATAAAGTTTTTTTTTCTTCAACCTAACCTTCATTACGAGTACTTAAATCTTTTATGGCCATCAACAATGTTTTGCGTTTGATATTTTTAACTTCGTAAATGTGTATCTATTTTCATAAAAATAAATCGCTAATTGCTCTTCCTTAACGAGATAATCTTCTGTGACCTTTCAAAATGGACTAATGAAGTTTTTTCCTTAATGTCTGCTGATTTTTACTAGGTAATGGAATGATGTAATCTAATCATATTACAATAATTTTATTATGATTGGCATTTTTGGGTTCTGCAACTAAAACGTTCAGAATCACTTTTTTCTGTTTTATCTGGTTGGCTGTGACAACCGACCGTCACGAATTCATAGTTCCTTACTAAATTATAAATGCGAAAGTGACTTTGTTTGCTTGTTACGCTTTTACGCAAAAACGGCTAAACGAATTTTGATGAAATTTAGTAGATAGGTAGCCTGGGACCTGGAGAAGGATATAAGCTACTTTTTATCCTGGATCGCAGACCAAGTCGCGGGCAACAGCCAGTATTTTATAAGTTCTTATCCTTATAAGATATACACTATTTTCATATTAGACGATAGTGTGCAAGTCTGCCCCAGGCTTCAAAACATAAAGCCTGGGGCAGACTTGCACATTAACTACCGAAATAATAATCGCTGGTTCTTGGTAGTGAAAACAGAAGTGTAATGCGTCAATCAGAAATACATAAACAATAAGTAGGTATCCAAAAAATATACAAAAGGTATAAAAAAGAGGCTTCAAAACATAAAGCCTGGGGCAGACTTGCACAGATAGAATATAACAAATGGCGTCATCATATAAAATGTTATAGATTGATTTAATTGATATAATAATGAGATTATATAAGTACTAAACAAGCTTTTCGATTTCATTGACAATCCTGGTACCTAAGTACCTACTCTATGAGGGCTCGGAGACCATATAATACAGACGCCAGCACATCAAGCTACTATAATCTGTCAAATTTCTTTAATAGATTTTCAACTTTATTGCTAAAGCATAAGGTTCAAGGCTGATTGGGAAAATTTGACAGTTTCGGGTAGCTTGATGTGTTGGCGTCTGTACCTACCAGTGTCAGGATCACTTGTTGCTTCATCGAAGATCACTAGCATCTGTTATGTATTTACTGGTATATATTTTTTAAAATATTTCAGTAGTAGATGCGTACAGCTGACTGCATGTCGGCGATAACATTTTGACCTTGAGCTGGCCTCGCGAGGTAAGGTGTTCCAATAGACTAAGGGTCAATTCATACTAGCGCAGAGTCGAAGCGCATCGAAGCGTTAATCTGAAACTTAACAGGAAATTCACCCTTATCTCCACAACGTTATTACCGTACTTACACTAATTTAAAAGATAATTGCTTAGGTCGTTCCGTTAGTAAATCTAAGTACCCAACTTGAGTCTATTCAATTTGTACTTTGGACGCTGCTTGGTCTTCAAACTCAAACTCAAAACTCAAAGCATTTATTTCAATTAAAACATTTACAGGCACTTTTGAATTGTTATGAAGTCGGTCAGTCAGAAAATATGAAGCTAGTTGCCCATTCCAAAGCGTAGGTACCTATGGAGAAGAACAGGCAAGAAACTCCATGGACACTCTTTTAAATTATATTTTTACAAAAATATTAGTTACCTACATCATTAATGTTGAATTTAATCATATGTGAGAAACATATGTTAAAAGCGTCCAGAGTACAGCAAATGGTATGAAAACAACAATTTAAAAATAAAATAATTAAAAATAAGCCGAGGCAGCTAAGTGATGACCAGCCCCAAATGACGGCGCCCGTACACGAACATGACGCATAGATCAGCACCAATTAGCTCAACAATTCTGAAGGGATCTAAATGATCCAACCCACACGCCACGTTCTGCGAGATATTTGTGTGAGCATGACTATTATATATTTCTATATTTTCTATCCTACCACATTAAGAAAATTCAACCCAGGGAATATTTGCACTAAGTTAATTCCTTTGAAAACAAATTAGCAACGCTGGGCTGGTCAGACCCTAATGAAGGCGGATCCATTTTATTAAGGTTAGTCGAAACGGTCTTAATTAACCTCGTCACTCCGCCCTAATTTCGGGTTAGGTCCAAAAAGGTCCAAAAAAGAGAATCGTCCTCTCTAATATCGTCGCTCGCATGACTGAAAGACCTATTTAATTCTTCTCATTTTTTAGCTGATTTGAGTAAGGACAACTACGCTTTTCTATTCGTGATTCTTTACATTTTTCACTAACTGTCGTACCTCTATGTTATTTGGATCTCATAATATAACCATTTTGAAAGGCAACAAAATGTCAAGAATCACGAATAGAAAAAAAATTTTTACAAAAAAAAATCAACCGAAAAAAGATCTAGATCCTCCTTCTTATTAGAAGTCGGTTAAAAATGTAGTCGTCCTAACTCAAATCAGCTAAAAAATGAGATAGGACTTTTAGTCATGCGAGGGACGATATGACAGAAATAGTGGTATGCTATACTTTCTTTGCAAATATATGGTTAAATAATTATAATTAATTCAGCCTTTCAAGGTTGTACAATTATTGCTTCTGCGTTATACTTAACCAACATGTTGAATGAAGTTGTAGGTTTTTTTAAAAAGAAATCCAGTTTCTGCTAATTTTAATAAATTTATTTGCTACATTTGAAATTCAAATGATAATTCCGGCATTGTGTTGACCTTGATAGACCGGTCGCTTTAACATTTACAAGACCACTGTATTATCGTTCTAATATCTATGTATCAATTCAAGCCATTATTTCGTTGTCAATAAAAGGCATTGCAAACAATCAATAAAGTGAATTATTGTCCTTTAACTTTTTTTGTGGGGTAAGGGTTAACACAAGGGTAAACTCGATAACTTACTGGACCTTCAGTTCATAAAACATTGAATTATAAATACAATTCCATTGCCTATATAAGAACCCAAGTTATCTACTAGTATCAGTTGGTGTTTATCGTTAATTCGGTCGGCGTCGGTAAAATGAGAACGAATATTCTTTTACTGTTTATCGCACTGTGCTCTGCTTCAAAACGAGGCATAGTGACGTTACAAGGATCTCTGGACCCACTGTTCGTAGACTCTGTACAATGTCTCGAGTACGCGAATGTTATCGACGGATACCGTGACGCGATGCACAACTTCACGATCGAAACGTACAAGGGAGTCGCTCCTCTAGGGTTATACCAGTTCGTCATGTCGCCACATTCTATGTGGATGACTATAGCGGCTATCGCAGAAGGAGCGGATTACTACACTCAACATCATCTATTCAAGCTTCTTCTCCTACCAAGCGATCCGTGCATTCGTCACCAGTACTACCAACTGGCGGCAAGTCGATTCTCGTTCACCACAGACGTCAGTGTTTTCAGCAAACGAGTGTTGGTGATCGATGAAGGTGTGATCCCCAATCCGGTATGGCATAATTTTGTTACAAAGAATTTTCTTCTTGATGTGCACTCGGCTCCTATAAGATACAACCCTGCCGTGGCAGCGAGTTGGATCAGACAGGCTGTGGATGCCAATTTCCCACGACTCAATCTGGGTGGCAATTCAGTTTTACTTGATACAATGGACTATAACGGATTGTGGGACACAGCATTTGCTGACGCGGTGGTCAAACGTGCACCGTTCTATAGTCTATCAGGGAAAAACATCGGCGCTGTAGATTTAATGACGGTGAAGCGCCACGGGAAAGTAGGATACGTACCTTCTATAGGAGCTAAAATATTAGAGCTACCTATTGGTGTGAATATGCAGTATAGCATGGTCATAGCTCTGTTGGTAGGGAATACTGACTTGCGTCCTATAGTTAAACAGATGAAGGGCTCGATCCTCTCAGACGTGTTGAAATCATTGAGAGAAACTCAAGTACCGATAGACATAGCTTTGCCACAGTTCACTATAAACTCTGAGCTGGACGCAAGGACCATTCTAGAAGATCTTGGAGTAACACGCCTTTGGACAGACCCAGAAGTTACAAGGTATGTTTTCACAAAATAATTATTTAATGTAAATTAAGGGACCTTCCATTCGAACAATTGGGCTCAAAAACAATTTGTGGTTTAAATACGTCAGGGAGCAGGGATTTAGGTAAAATGTAACCCATTTATGCATTAATTAATACATTTTAGGAAGTACCTGATTGGTCCTTTAATAAACAAATTAATTTTTGAGGCTTCAACCTAGGAGCTTCCGTGAATAAGACAAAGTGGTTCGTTAATATTTTGGATGATGTTAAACGGAAGTCGCGATTTGATTTTTAATCGCCAGAGGAATCTATTATATCTGTCCTTCATTTGCACTTATTACAAAATTATTACCCCAATCGAGATACTAAAAATTAATCGTTAAAAGAAATTGGTCCTTGGGGTCCTTGAAAAGAAAAGGACCAAAGTTAAACATCTTCTTTCAATTTTCATCCTCTATTAGTTTCTTATCAGCCAGTTGTTGAAAATACCTAACGAGGTATTTTTTTTAACTTGACACGTCATAATAAAACTATTTTATAACAGGTACATTTCTACCCCGCCTGCTTTGCCGAGCAGTTACGTCCAGCGAGCGACATTGACGCTCAACAAGCACGGAGTGAATCCTCCTTCAGTAGCCCAGCTCCGTTCGCCCGGACATCCCACGACCCCTGAGGAATCTTTCTGGAGCGAATTTATAGCTGACAGACCCTTCATGATGGGGATTTTTGATACAGAAACGTATACCTGTTTGATGACAACTTTGTACACACAACCCACTTATCCTAACTGAAATAAATATTCTTATTAATCGAGATAATATTTGCATAATGAAAGGCTACAGACTTAAAATAATGATTTAGAATAATATTATTATTTTCAATATTTTTTTTGTATATATGACAAAAAGTAATCAAAGCATCAAGAAATTCGTTCGCATCGCTGTCAATAGGAACAGTGCTCAAAAGGCGTGCAGCATTGCCACGTTGTATGTACAGACGCCAGCACATCAACCTACCACAATCTGTCAGATTTTCCCAATCAACTTTGAACCTTATGCTTTAGCGATAAAGTTGAAGTACTATTAAAGAAATCTGACAGATTGTGGTAGGTTGATGTGCTGGCGTCCGTACCTAATCAGCCGATAATGTTGCTGGGACACACACAGGACCTCCTCTCTTCAAAGGGACTGGGCTATAATTTACCACGCGGGCCCAATGCAGGTTGTTACTATGTCACATGTCTTCGAATTTTTGGTCCTCGAAACGGTGTTTGCCTTCAACGTTTTGAGAGCAATGGTGATGAAATTATTTACACAAAGTAAAGCGCCTGCTGCCTGGGTTCGAACCGACGACCTGCAGTGCGATTCTGTAACCATCTCACCGTGAAAACTTAGGTGATGTGAGCGTGGAGTGAGCTGTCAATAATGTCAATTCCTAGCAAAACAAACTCACTTCACTTAAGTTTTCACGGTGAGATTTTTACAGAATCGACCGGCTGTAACTCGTAAGTCGGGGTCGTTGCCACTGGGCCACTACTGTTCTTGTTACAAGGTGATGCTGATTCTATTCAAATAATAAAAACAAATTTTATTTTGACGGTGACTTGCTTAGTTTATTTTTGGTGCTACTTGACAATAACGTGGTCGACTAATTTAGTCTATAATGATTGGTTTTAAATAATGCTGTACCAACCGTTTTTTTTTTTATTTACTTGGTTGAGGGAGACTAATTAAGTTCTCCAAAAAAAAAACAGGCTTATACCTATGGTACGGCCACGTAACGAGAAGAGATAATAGTTTCTCATTAAAAAGTAAAAACCGTCCTGAATATCCCTACGAAACGCCTGGGAAGGAAAGACTCCCACTACATGTTGGTCCAGTATCGAGAGGAAGATCTATGGAAGCGAAGAACCTAACTCGTAACCCAGGACAGATCGTCCTGGCCCTGCTGCACCAGATGACCCGACCCCAGGTAGAACTAGGGTTAAGGGTTGGAAGACTAATAAAGTTTTCCCTTTAAAAGGACTTTGCAATGGTCCGTTGTTCTGAAAGTTCTAAAAATATTGGTTAATAAGGTAATAGCTTCATCATTCTCAGACTCTTTTGACAGTTCAAAAGTATCTGTAAAAGTTTTTATTGAAAGAAATCTTTTGAGTTTGAGAATAATGACGATTGGGTCAGTACCATCTATTACTTCGGTTTAAAACTTCATCGTGACACATATTTGGGATTGTTTACTTAGTATTTTCCCAACACATAAATGATCATCTGCCTGCGTTTTCCCAACTATGTTGGGGTCGGCTTCCAGTCTAACCGGATGCAGCTGAATACCAGTACTTTACATGGAGGGACGCCGACGGCCTATCTGACTTCCTCAACCCGGTTACCTACTGGGTAATGCGATGCCCCTTGGTACGGCTGGTTGTCAGACTTTCGGGCTTCTGACGACCCGTAACGACTGTCAAAGATCCACGAATAACAGCCGGGACCAACGGCATAAAGTGCTTTCTGAGGCACGGAGGGGTCCCGGTATGTAAAGATGGTCACCCATCCACAGACCAGCCACAGCAAGTGTAGCTTAACCTAATCGATCGACCTATGCGGCTGTTATTATTTAACCACGGGCCTCACATCTTATATATAAAATTCTCGTGTCACGATGTTAGATACTCCTCCGAAACGGCTTGATCGATTCTTATGAAATTTTGTGTGCATATCGGGTAGGTCTGAGAATCGGCTACTACCTATTTTTTTTTATCGAACTAAAAAAAAAATTCCTAGAAATAATCTATGTATATGGCCAAACAACGTTTGCTGGGTCAGCTAGTAAATACGTAAATAAGTCGGTTGAAAAACGTCTGTAGGTACCTACCTAATTAAATGTTATGACAGCGCAATGTTATTCTATAAGATTTCATTGATTTATGAGTAGATAGGTACTAAAATATTCCTTCCAACTCTTGTTCGTAAACTTTAGAACGACCTTGCGAATGTGAATGTTACCTGCATGCACCTAACATTTTGATTTTGTCAAAGCACCAAAAACCAATTAGCATAGAAAATGCTAATCGTGTTTTTGTCTATTGCATTATGCATATACGCTGGTCCATCTGATAATTCAGCTATTTTGCAAACCAAATGATCAAAAATTATGTAGTTTTTGGTCAGAATTTGAGCATATTCAAAATTATTGTAAGCTGGGATTTGGATTGGATACCTAGTCTAGAATTCTTCGAGGTAGCTACTACAAAATGGTATTAGGTTAAGTTAGATTTTTTCTATGCACAAACAGACAAACAAACGGTATTTTACATAAACAATCTAAACCTTCACTCTTCGACTTATATAAGAAACTGGAATCCGTATCTAGAAGTTAGTAGATTACTTCGCAGAACCTAATTAGGTCGTGCCAAAATCATGAAGAAATTAATTCTGGCCTTGCTTGTCGCGTGCATTGGCATCCAGATATCAACGCAGCAGAACCAGCTAGTCCCTTCTTCATCGGTCTACGGAGCACAATCGTGCAATATCAATCAAGACATTACTTATAAATACCTATTTTCTATTTACGATTTCCTCGTCAAGTTATACAAATCGGTGGCTGTTCGAGGTAATCTCAACTTCGCGTACTCCCCAACTTCGATATGGATCATGCTCGCGGCGATAGCAGAAGGGGCCGACCCTCTAACTCAGCAGAAATTGTTCCAACTTCTGAATTTACCTAAAGAGCCGTGCATTCGACAGGCGTACTACCAACTGGCTACTACTCGCGCGTTGCCTTCATATGACGTGAACATTAGGAGCACGCGAGTTTTGTTAATCGACGATGGCACAACACTCGACCCGACTTGGTATGACTTTGTTGTGAAGAATTCTCTCCTTGAAGTAGTTAGAGCACCGATAAGATACAACCCCGTAGCAACAGCTAATACAATCAAGACAATAATGTCTGCAAGTCTCCCAAGACTTAATCTTAGCGGAAACTCGGTTCTTCTAGACACAATGGACTATAACGGATTGTGGACAACAGCATTTGCAGATGCAGTAATTGAACGAACACCGTTCTATAATCTGGAAGGAGAAGCAATAGGAGCTGTGGATATCATGAGAGTACAGAGACGGGCAAGAATGGGATATCTTAAAAAGTTCAAAGCAAAGATTCTAGAATTACCAGTCGGTTCAGATGAACGCTATAGAATGCTGTTCTGTGTGGTCATCGGAAATGACCTACGGTCAGTTGCGGCCGCAGTTGGCAATGATATAGTGTTTAAGGCATTTGCGAGTCTGCGAGTCAGCTCCGTGCAGATAGATGTGGCGATACCACGCGTGGTGATCACGAGTGAGATGGACGTGAGGGTTATACTGGAAGACTTGGGAGTCAAGGATCTTTGGACTGATCCAGCTGTTACTAGGTAAGATTGTAGTATTAAATTATGTTATATACTAAGTCTAGAGCAGCCGTATCCTAGCCCAGGTCTGCATGGGCGCGTTTTTCCCGCGGCGCGTGTTTTTTCCTCGCACTGCTTAGCGCCGAGGGTTGAAAACCCAACAGTATGTTTTTTGTGGCGCTGCGATGCGCTCTGTTGGATTCTCAACACCGAGAGTCGAAAATCCAGTGCACGATAAAATCCCGCCGCGATATTTTACGTCCTTGCGAACGTGGGCTAGAGAGTATGGCGCTTTGAAGCAAAGACGGTTATTAGGAAATAGAATACGCAACTACATGATTTTTAATACGTAACCTTTATAAAGGACCCAAGTACCTAAAATCGAGTTGACAAAAACATTTTAAGAACTAAGAACAATAATTTTTTTAGAACAATAATAAGCACTTCCTCTCTCCTTAAACATCATCATTATATTTTCTTTGCTCCTGTTTCATGTTATGAATTATATTATTATATGAATATATTTATATGTATGTGTATATATTTATTTAGATTAGTATAATATACTGTATGTGTGTATTTATTGTATTATGTAAATGGTACACCACGGACTACCTACAGTATTTGTCTGTCCTTCCCCTTTTTAAATCCATCCTAAGGTTGTCTTCAAAAGATCGCTCTTAGTGATAAGACCGCCCATTGTGTCACCCTTTGTACAGTTTCTATATTATGTCTGTAATTTATATGGTGTACATAATAAAGAGTATTATATATGTATTTTTCTAACTGAACAGACAGCTGCTAGGGCGTTTGTTGCGCCACTTCTTCTTCTCAGCGAAAGCACTAGGAGTGATGAAGGGCGGGCGTTTTGGGGGACTGTCTTATATTTGACGTTCGAAAAGTGCTGATTCTCAGCCTAATTTAAACAAACGACTTTCAATTTTGATTTTAATATGAAAAAAAAACATGATTGCACAATGACGTCACAATAAGCCGCGTTCTCATAAAAACAAGCTACAATCAGCTATCTTGAGTCGCAAGACCGGTTAAGCAGGCGACAACTGCTTAAGTTGACCTGCAAAATGCCATTCAACCAAAAAAAGCAATCTCGAGTTCTTAGATCATCTATGACATTAATTTCCTTTCACCATTCTTTGGAAGACTTAGATATACTCGGCAGTACAGCGCGTTCCAAGTCATCATCTGCCTAGCCTTGTCCCAACTATGTTGGGTTCGGCTTCCAGTATAACCGGATGCAGCTGAATACCAGTATTTCAGTGTGTTCCAACTAAGAATAGGATTGACAGTGCGCCATATTGGGAAAACAGCGCCTCGTGTAGGTATCTACTCATTTTTATCAAAAACAGATAACAACTTTAATAAAACGGATAGCAACATAATTTTCTTCAGCAACCCTCCTTTTTAAGTTACAGTTGACAGATCGAGGTCATTGACGATTCTATTCTTAAAATAAACCAATTACAGGCACCTTTGAATTTTCAAGGGGTCGGTCAGTCAGACAGTTGAAGCTACTGAACTCAGTAGCTCATTCCAAAGCGTAGTAGGTACCTACTTACCTACCGACTTTGGAATCGCGGGCGCTAGGAGTGGGGACTCTGATTGCCCACCAAGTGATTTCAGGAAATATGGTGGCACTGTGATCTCGTGCTGCCGTGCATAGTGAGGCTCAGGGGAGACCCCTTTATAGTCTCCCCAGAGAATTGCCCTAACATGCGTTGCAGTGAGGGGGTTCCGGATTGGTCTATTAAGAGGTAACGGGCCCCCCTCCATGTGCTGATGGTGATCACCGGGGTGGTTTTAGTGAGATAAGAGTCCCACACTACCTGCTCTTTTTCCCCGAAGTCCAAGTGACTTTTGAAGGTGTCCCCCAGAAAAAAAAAAGGTACGTACTTAAGGAAGAACGTGCAAAAAATTTCACAGTTGGAATGCATTATACACATTATAAAGCTGCACATTATAAGCTAAAACAAAACCCTTCACCACAGGTACATTTCCAACCCTCCGGCTCATCCCACCAGCTTCGTGCAGCGCTCAACCCTGGTCCTCAACAACACTGGTCTGAACTACGCACCACCAGAGCTACACTCTCCATACACCCGTACTGGTCTGGATCCTATCGTGGGAAGGGAATTTATTGCTAACCGACCATTTTTGTTTGGCCTTTTCGATGCTGAGACATATAGTTGTTTGATGACGGCTGCTTATACTAAGCCAACTTATACTTGAGAGTGAACATTAATGTTGAAGGAATAAACATTCAATGTGTTTTATTTTACACTAGGTTTTGCCCACGGGTTCATCCGCGTTGGAAATTATCCCACAGGAACTAACTACAACAGGGACAAAAAGTGTTCTAACCCAGGTCTTGGTCTATCTATGTGTCAAATTTCATCGAAATCCGTTCAGCCGTTAATAAGGCGTGAAAAAGCAAGTCTGATACAGTTACTATAGTATATAAAGTAGGTACAAGCTGCGCCCCGCAATTTATTTATTTATTAGGGACAAAAAACAGTTACATGATACAAAATACAGAAAAATACTAAAATAAGATTAACAAACATGTAACCCACACCATTGTCCACGTTTTAACTAAAGGTTAGAAGTGCTAAAGACATAAAAGAAGAAATAGAAAAGTAAAACATTAGTCGCTGCCACAATAATAATGCTGTGTTACTTAGCTTAGCTTAGTCTAACTTAAAATACTCGCTAAACAAAATATCCGGAGCCATTTTCTTAAATGATTGATTAGATAGACAAAATATATCCAATTCCATAAAATGCGTGTTGTAAGAATTAACAAGGCAATGAAGAGGAGCCCGTTCCCCAGCGTTAGTCCTGCATGTGTCTATATGGAATAGTTGAGGGACGCGCACCCCTTCGAATAAAGGCTGTGCACGGGCACGCGGCGCATTTTAGCTGCGTGTATTAATTTGCTTGACAACGTGGGTCTACGTTTCCACTGGAGTACACGAATATGACCCACGACTATGTATAGCGTGGCACGGCGCACGGAGAGGCTATGCACGTGCCACTGCAATCAACGGACACGGGCTTCACTGCGGGAGGTGTGGGGAGGTGAGACGGGCGGGAAAGCGAGCGACGCCTGCGCCATTTTGTCATTTTTTTTTTAGCTGTACATAGTCGTGGGTCATATTCGTGTACTCTAGTGGAAACGTAGACCCACGTCGCCAGCGTTGAGCTATGTAACCGCCTATTCGAGCAAGCCACGTGTGTATCAATGACGTCAATTCATGCGTAGCCTCTCCGTGGGTTGCAGTGGACACAACCACATACATTTTCTTCCAAAGCGAAGCTTAATACACGTGCGTAGCCTCTCGGTGCACCGCGGTGGGCCCGCGCCTTAACACTTCTGGGTACCTTGTAACACAATTTATCTGTTAGGTCAATACAATCAAATTTGTCACTGCATATGCCGTGTTTTACCCGCGCATAAGTCTCAATCCCGCGGGAATATCGGGATAAAAAGTATTCTATGACTTAATCCAGACCATGGTCTACCCATGTGCCTTTCATCCAAATCCGTTATCCTTTCACAGAATAATGAATATCTTTTCACTTCATAATATTAGTTTAGATTAATTAAGGAAGTATGGATTGGCTTAAGTGTCCGCGAAGTAGACACAATATTAGTGAGTGCGCTGTAATCTACCACGCGGGCCCAGTGCGGTTTGATTGAGGCTGTAGCCAGGGTCATCTCTGCATGGAAACCCTTTTTCGGTTGAGCATTGGTATCGTCTTAAACTTTGGTATTATAAGTTGAGATTCGATGACACCAGCGTAGTGAAAATAATAGATTGGTTTTAAGTTTTTCAAAAGGAAGGGTTTAGGTATTCCTTTCACATTTCTTTATCGCATAGTTAGGTAACGTATGACTTGCGTTAAAAACATGATGAACAATAGGGTATTGGGTAAAAATAAACTTTTTCAAGATTTTAGGTGACCCACATCACCTAAAAACTTGAAAACCTAATGAGAAGTTTTTTTTTTTGTATTAAAAAAAACATGTTTCCAAGAACTCTGTTGATGGCGTTGAACTGACTACGTTACTAGGTGCCAAAGCCAAAACGAAGTTAACTAATTATTGCGTAATTAATTACTTTTTCATGTACGTTTCGTTTTACGATCTCAAAATTACATCCAAGTGAAATAATTAAAAAATGATGTGACGTTCCGTTCCTCGCAGTAACTTACCAAGTTCAGCGCCATCTATCCAGCGACTAGAGAAAAGTTAAAAAATAAATAAAACGAAAATACCTCATTGACGACAGCGATTTGTATGTAATTTAGTCAAAAAGAACGACTGACAAAAAGACGTTATTATTGGAAACTGTCTAATATAATCGATTACTTTGATAGCTTTATTAAAACAAGTTACCCCTTCCTATCAAACATAATGATCCTGCTTGTTACTTTTCGACGAATATAAAAGCATCAAAGCTCGGGGATCCCTCAGTACAACTTACTTCAAAATCTGCAGAAGGCGTGTCGAAAAATGCAAGTTTTCATTTTCGCCTTACTTGCCGCGTGCGTTGGGGTCTCCTCGACCCCACACAACTTCGATTTGCGTGGAACACATCTCCAAGAACCATGCAACGTTCACGAAGACGTATTACGTAATTACCGCGCTGATATGTACGACTTCGCTGCTGCGATCTACAAGGGGGTCGCTGCAAGGAGTGCAGAACTCAACTTCGTGTTTTCTCCTCTCTCCATGTGGCTCACTCTCGCGGGACTGGCTGAAGGAGCTGACTCGCACACCAGACAACAGATATTCAGTCTGCTAAACATTCCCTACGATGAATGCACCCGACAGAAGTATTACCAAATGGCAACCTCTCGCATCGTCCAAGCTGATGACGTCAAACTTATCAGCAATCGAGTTTTGTTGCTTGATGCGGGCGTCACACTCAACCCAACCTGGTACGATGTTGTGACGAAGAACAATCTTCTAGATGTACTCACCGCTCCTATTCGATACAATCCAGAAGTAACTGCCACCGAGATCAAACGACTGATGAGAGCCGAGCTACCCAGACTTAACTTTAATGGAAACTCGGTCATTCTGGAGACAGTCGATTACAACGCGTTATGGACAACAGAATTCGCAGACGCGAGAATCGAGCGTTCTCCCTTCTACGACCAAGTAGGAAACCCAGTCGGCTTTGTAGATCTCATGAAAGTAACTAAACGTGGGAGACTGGGTTACCTCAAAAGCCTAAAAGCAAAGGTTTTGGAGTTACCGGTCGGTGCGAATGAGCGCTACCGAATGGTTTTCGTAATGTTCCCTGAAACTAATAATGTTAGAACGGTCATCGAGATATTGACGAACGAAATTGTATTCGAGATTTTGGAGTCGATTAAGGAGAGTTTTGTGCCTGTGGAGGTGGCAATTCCACGCCTTATTATATCCACTGAGCTTGACGCGAAGTCCATCGCAGAAGATCTGGGAATCACGAGCTTATGGAAGGATCCGGCAGCGACCAGGTATATTATTTCTGACTTCTTTATGACCAAGTTTTTGTGGCTTTATAAATATTCAAACATAATAATTGGTTGATGATAAGTAATGACTATAACTAAGAGTCTAAAATAACGTGCTGTATTCAGTTGTTAATGAAAATATTCTTCTGAAACCTTTACTAACCTCGCCCGTTTACTAACTCAACGCAATCTTGGCCATTGGACTAACTAAAGTTACCTAATAAAGATCTTCTTGCAACAGGAACGTGTCCCACCCACCTGCCTTGCCAAGCAGCTACGTCCAACGAGCGACCCTGACCCTCGACAACCACGGCTTGTACTCTTCACCACTCGAACAGGCCACTCCCTACGGCGCGGCGACTGGCTTGGACCCCAAAGTTGGGAACGACTACATCGCTAACCGACCGTTCTTGTACGGACTGTTTGATTCTGAGACCCTTATTTGTTTGGTGGCTTCGGCGTTTAGTGTGCCCACTTACAAGAATTAACGAGCGAAATATAAATCTCTGGTTAATGAAAGCCTATATTAATCTGCTCTGAAGTGTCATGTCCACTTTTTCATTGGTATTCCGTTATTATTTTAGTAAATTAATCACATCTTACATTCCGTCCATTTTACCTCTGACAGCAGCAACATAATAGCAACCTTATAGTGACGACAATAAAGATCACAATGATTTTGACAGACATGTCAATGGCAGCAACTCAACATCACAACTTATTGTCACAAGATTAAAGATTACTGTGACATTGACAGTGATACAAAATCAGAGGTAAAATTACTAAAGACAGAAGGTCAAAGTCAAAGTCAAAGCATTTATTTCAAATAGGCACGGCACATAAAAGGTACTTTTGAACGTCAAAAATTACAACAAATAGAATTGATTCTAAGGATCTCTTGGCGCCCGAATAACGTTGACACGAATAACGTTGACGTTTTTAAATGTATTGAAATACAAGATGGCGGCGTTAGTTCTGAATTTGGCCACGCGACAGAAGAACCTACTAGCGCTACATGCGATTTGTTATACAACATTAGGCTTTCAGTTTTCTGGAGTAAAATTTTATGAATTGCCTGTAGATAGGGCACCAGAGTTCTCCATGGGTACAAAAAATACGAAGTAGGTAGCAATGCCTAGCTAATTGACGCATAAAGTGCTGCGTACCCTAGGTAAGGTTAGGGACCTCACCAGCAATACCTGCGTTATTACGTATGCATTGACAGGTGGCTTGCTTAGCGCCTACTTCGATACACCCTAGACGCCTAGCGAAGACGCCAAGCTCGCAGCGCGGCCGATCGCGAGAATTCTAGAGCGTTCGTTTCACTTCGTTACTCACAAAGTGACAAGCTAGGCTCTAGGCGCTGAGCAAGCCACCTGTGAATGCGTACGTAGCCCTAATTATTGATATGATCTTCTTGACTTTAGAGGTGCATTATAAACCTACTGTCATAACTCAATTTATGACAGTAGGTTTATAATGCACCTCTTAACTCAATTTATGACAGTAGGTTTATAATTTCACAAAATGTTTCACTCGACCGACTCCCTCTTAGGTAGATACTTCAAGTAAAATAACATACCTACAATTAACAAAATGAACGAAATGTTCGGCACATTGAAGTAATAGGTAATTAACAGGTCGGTTTTGAGAGTTTTTTAACACTGTTCTGAATAGGCGGGAGTTAAATAAATAAAGAGTTCCGAAAAATTATTTTGTTTTAATCAAAGGTCGGCTTCATTATAATTTTGTTGGACGGGGCCCCGCGGTCCAACCCGACATGGCCTATAGAAATGATATTCTTGGATTACCCAACATTATAGAAGAGTTCCATTAACATTGAAAAGGTCAGATTAATTAAAATTTAAGTGCTTAGGGTCGACGGGAAAAGTTGTTTAAAATAGTAGCCCAATCTACCCTGTGGCACTAGATTAGCTATGTCACCCTTTTCAATTTTGTTAATTCCACGTTAAGATTCTACATTAGATTCCTTACGAAATTAAAATCACGATCTCCGTACCTACTTCAGTCTTCGATTTAACCCGAAATTATGGTACCTATCCTACTAATATTATAAAAGTGAACGTTTGTGAAGATGTTTGTTACTCAATCACGATTTTTGGGTTCTGCAACTAAAACGTTCAGAATCACTTTACCTACTGCTAAGTAGATACTGTAAAGTTTTATCTGGTTGGCTGTGACAACCGAGCGTCACGAATCCTTAGTTCTTTACTAAACTATAAATGCGAAAGTGTCTTTGTTTGTTTGTTACTTTTCACGCGAAAACGGCTGAACGGATTTTGATGAAATTTAGTAGATAGATAGCATGGGACCTGGAGAAGGATAATATAAGCTACTTTTTATCCTAAATCGCAGACGAAATCGCGGGCAACAGCTAGTATTTCGTAAGTTCGTATCCTTATAAGATATACACTATTTTCATATTACTCGATAGAAAATAACAAAGGCCATTATCATATAAAATGTTAAAGATTGATTTAATTTGAAGTACCTAATTACGAGATTATTTAAGTACTAAATAAGCTTTTCGATTTCATTTACAATCCTGGCAGGTACCTACTATATAAGGCCGCGGAAACCTTATAGTACCTACAGATGTCAGCATATCAAGCTACTATAATCTGTCAAATTTCTTTAATAGATTTTCAACTTTATAGCTAAAGCATAAGGTTCAAGGTTGATTGGGAAAATTTGACAGTTTCGGGTAGCTTGATGTGTTGGCGTCTGTACCTACCAGTGTTAGGATCACTTGTTGCTTCATCGAAGATCACTAGTTGTGGCATCTGTTATGTGTTTACTGGAATATATTTTTTAAGCTATATCAGTAGTAGGTGGGTGCAGCTGACTGCATGTCGGTGATAACATTTTGACCTTGAGCTGGCCTCGCGTGGTACGGTGTTCCAATAAACTAAGAGACCAGCACCCAGATTGCGTAACATACTATCAATCACAATCTGAATAATTTTGAAGGATATTGCTAATCCATTGCTTCATAATATTGTAGCGGTATCTACAACGCAACATGCGAACAACGCGTCATACTGACGTCACAGAAAATCCTGCATCTCGCAAGCAGAGTTTACCGTGCAACTAGCATCGGGGAGTTGCCTGCCAGACACAACACCCGTCTGGTCGGAGGATCCTCCCTTTTCTATAGAGTATGAGTGAACTTTACACCCTGTTCCTCATACCTCTATGATATATTATGTTCGATAAAGTCTACTCAACAACGTAAATAACACAATGAATGTTATTGAACTGTTAATATGAAAGCCATTGCTACTGATAGTGTGTTACGCAGTTACCCCGCTGCTTAGGTATACTAGTTTCAGTGCCACAGACGATGACGTACGGCCTACTGTACTTACACTAATTTAAAAGATAATTGCTTAGGTCGTTCCATTAATAAATCTAAGTACCCAACTTGAGTCTATTCAATTAGTACTTTGGACGCTGCTTGGTCTTCAACCTCAAACTCAAAACTCAAAGCATTTATTTCAATTAAAACATTTACAGGCACTTTTGAATTGTTATGAAGTCGGTCAGTCAGAAAATATGAAGCTAGTTGCCCATTCCAAAGCGTAGGTACCAATGGAGAATAACAGGCAAGAAACTCCATGGACACTCTTTTAAATTATATTTTTACAAAAATATTAGTTACCTAAATACCTACATCATTAATGTTGAATTTAATCATATGTGAGAACGATGTAAAAAAGACGTACGAGTTAAAAGCGTCCAGAGTAGAGCAAATAGTATGAATACAACAATCTAAAAATAAAAATAATTAAAAATAAGCCGAGACAGCTAAGTGATGACCAGCCCCAAATGACGGCGCCTGTTCACGAACATGACGCATAGATCAGCACCAATTAGCTCAACCATTATGAAGGGAGCTAAATGATCCAACCCACACGCCACCGTCAGCGAGACATTTGTGTGAGCATGACATATTATATACTTTCTATCCTACCACATTAAGACAATTCAACCCAGGGAATATTTGCACTAATTTAATTCCTTTGAAAACAAATTAGCAACGCTGGGCTGGTCAGACCCTAATGAAGGCGAATCCATTTTAGTTAGGTTAGTCAAAACGGTCTTAATTAACCTCGTCACTCCGCCCTAATTTCGGGTTAGGTCCAGAAAGGTCCAAAAAAGAGAATCGTCCTCTCTAATATCGTCGCTCGCATGACTGAAAGTCCTATTTCATTTTTCTCATTTTTTAGCTGATTTGAGTTAGGACAACTACACTTTTCTATTCGTGATTCTTTACATTTTTCACTAACCGTCGTACCTCTATGTTATTTGGATCTCAAAATATAACCATTTTGAAAGGCAAAAAATGTCAAGAATCTTGAATAGAAAAAACTTTTTTACAAAAAAAAAACCGAAGAAGCATCTAGATCCTTCTTCTTATTAGATGTCGGTTAAAAATGTAGTCGTCCTTACTCAAATCAGCTAAAAAATGAGATAGGACTTTTAGTCATGCGAGGGACGATATGACAGAAATAGTGGTATGCTATACTTTCTTTGCAAATATATGGTTTAATAATTATAATTAATTCCGCCTTTCAAGGCTATACAAATATTGCTTCTGGTTAGTTAAGTACTTAACCAAACATGTAGAATGAAGTTGTAGGTTTTTTTTTTTAAAGTAATCCAGTTTCTGCTAATTTTAATATTTATTTGCTACATTTGAAATTCTAATTATAATTCCTGTATTGTGTTAACCTTGATAGACCGGTCAATTTAACATTAAGAAGGCCACTGCATTATCGTTCATATATTTATGTATCAAGCCATTATTTCGTTATCAATAAAAGGCATTGCAAACAATCAATAAAGTGAATTGCCCTTTAACTTTTTTTGTGGGATAAGGGTTAACACGAGGGTAAACTCGATAACTTACTGGACCTTCAGTTCATAAAACACTGAATTATAAATACAATTCCATTGCCGATATAAGAACCCAAGGTATCTACTAGTGTCAGTTGGTGTTTATAATTAATTCGGTCGGCGTCGGCAAAATAAGAACGAATATTCTTTTACTGTTTATCGCACTGTGCTCTGCTTCAAAACGAGGCATAGTAACGTTACAAGGATCTCTGGACACATTGTTCGTAGACTCTGGACACACTGTTCGTAGACTCTGTACAATGTCCCGAGTACGCGAACGTTATCGACGGATACCATGACGCGATGCACAACTTTACCATCGAAACTTACAAGGGAGTCGCTCCTCTAGGGTTATACCAGTTCGTCATGTCGCCACATTCTATGTGGATGACGATAGCGGCTATCGCAGAAGGAGCGGATTACTACACTCAACATCATCTACTTATTCGAGCTTCTTCTCCTACCAAGCGATCCGTGCATTCGTCACCAGTACTACCAACTGGCGACAAGTCGATTCTCGTTCACCACAGACGTCAGTGTTGTCAGCAAACGAATGTTGGTGATCGATGAAGGTGTGGCGTGGCCCTCAACCTGGTTTGGCACAATTTTGTTACACATAATTTTTTTTTTTGATGTGCAGTCGGCTCCTATAAGAATATAAGATACAACCCTGCCGTGGCAGCGAGTAGGATCAGACTGGCTGTGGATGCCAATTTCCCACGACTCAATCTGGGTGGCAATTCAGTTTTAATTGATACAATGGACTATAACGGATTGTGGGACACAGCATTTGCTGACGCGGTGGTCAAACGTGCACCGTTCTACAGTCTATCAGGGAAAAACATCGGCGCTGTAGATTTAATGACGGTGAAGCGCCACGGGAAAGTAGGATACGTACCTTCTATAGGAGTTAAAATATTAGAGCTACCTATTGGTGTGAATATGCAGTATAGCATGGTCATAGCTCTGTTGGTTGGGAATACTGACTTGCGTCCTATAGTTAAACAGATGAAGGGCTCGATCCTCTCAGACGTGTTGAAATCATTGAGAGAAACTCAAGTACAATGCGTGCCACGAAAGATGAGACTTGACCCCGCCTCCCCGCTCTTTCCGCCGCCCCTATGACCGGTCTATGTCCGGTCCCGTCCCGCACTCAGACCTCATAGGTACCGCTAAAGATACCTAAAATCGTGTACTGCGCATGTCAAACCACGTGGTGTGTCAAGTCTCATCTTTCGTGGCACGCATTGTACCGATAGACATAGCTTTACCACATTTTACTATAAACTCTGAGCTGGACGCAAGGACCATTCTAGAAGATCTTGGAGTAACACGCCTTTGGACAGACCCAGAAGTTACAAGGTATGTTTTCACAAAATAATGATTTATTGTAAATTAAGGGACCTTCCGTTCGAACCATTGGGCTCAAAAACAATTTGTGGTTTAAATACGTCAGGGAGCAGGGATTTAGGTAAAATGTTTCCAATTTATGCATTAATTAATACATTTTGTATTAATACATTTTAGGAAGTACCTGATGTGTCCTTTAATAAGCAAATTTATTTTTGAGGCTTCAACCTACGAGCTTCCGTGAATAAGACAAAGTGGTTCGTTAATATTTTGGATGAAGTTGCGATTTGATTTTTAATCGCCAGATGAGAGGAATCTATTATATCTGTCCTTCATTTGCACTTATTACAAAATTATTATCCCAATCGCGGTACTAAAAATTAATCCTTAAAAGAAATTGGTCCTTGGGGTCCTTGTAATAAAAAGAAAAGGACCAAAGTTAAACATCCTCTATTAGTTTCTCATCAGCCAGTTGTTAAAAATATCTAATGAGGTATTTTTTTACCACTGACGCCGGGATCAAACTGTTTTTCTGGGAATCACGCTAGACGACAAATTACAATGGGGACCTCACATAACATCTCTTGCGGGGCGGCTTAGCTCGGCCGCTTATGCTGTTAGAAAGCTAAGACAGTTAACTGATGTAGAAACCGCGCGTTTAGTCTATTTCAGCGACTTTCACAGCATTATTATGTATGTAAGAAAAAATCTGCATCTTTTAATAAAATAAGCGATAGACATAATTTTAATACTAGAAATAAAGATAAAATACATCAACCATTTTTCAGATTAGCCAAGGTACATACATCTTTTATGGGGTACTGTGTTAAATGTTACAATAACATACCTTGTGATATATTGCAATTAAATGAAAGAAAATTTAAAACTCACATTAAACGTACACTTTGTAAACAAGCATACTATAAATTAGAAGATTATATCCAAGATAAGAACGCTTGGAAACACGCTGGTCCTGCTCCATACGACAATCTGGAGCCATAGACAAAATCAAACTAGTTGCTAATTTAATTGTAAATTTATACTTTTTTTTTTTGACATTGATTTACATTCTGTAACTACTTTAACTCACACCCTGACTTATTACTTGTAATTTTTATTTTAAATGAAAATCGTTTACTTTTACCATGTTTGTAAATATGCGAGCACAATGTATCTATCAGATAATTAATTTATATGTCATGGTTTCATTTTTAATTCTTTTACCTATTGTGGTATAGTAATTTTATTTTAGGTGCATCGTGTTCACATATTATTATTATATAATTAATGTAGCAAAATATTTTAAAAGAGTTACGGTGGAGTTTCTTGCCCATTCTTCTCCATACGAAAACTACCGTTTGGAATGGGCGACTAGAATCAATTCTATTTGTTGTAATTTCTGACGTTCAAAAGTGACTTTTACGTGCCTATTTGAAATAAATGCTTTGACTTTGACTAGGGGCGGACAAGCGCAGAACCTAACTCGTATGACAACCCAGGACGGATCGTCCTGGCCCCGCTGCACCAGATGACCCGACCCCAGGTAGAACTTGGGTTAAGGGTTGGAAGACTAATAATAATAAGTATAGTATATATAAATAAATAAGTTCTCCCTTTAAAAGGACTCTGTGATGGTCCGTTGTTCCGAAAGTTTTAAAAATATTGGTTAATAAGGTAATAGCTTCATCTTTCTCAGAGTCTTTTGACAGTTCAAAAGTGTCTGAATGTTTTTATTGAAATAAATCTTTTGAGTTTGAGAATAATGACGATTGGGTCAGTACCTTTGGTTTGGTTTAACACTTCATCGTGACACATATTCGGATTGTTTACTTAGTATTTTCTCAACACATTAATCATCATCTACCTGCGTTTTTCCCAACTATGTTGGGGTCGGCTTCCAGTCTAACCGGATGCAGCTGAATACCAGTATTTTTTTTACATGGAGCGACGCCGACGGCGTATCTGACTTCCTCAACCCGGTTACCTACTGCCCCTACTGGGTAATACGATACCCCTTGGGCCCTTGGTAAGGCTGGTTGTCAGACTTTCGGGCTTCTGACGACCCGTAAGGACTGTCAAAAATGATGATCACCCATCCACAGACCAGCCGCAGCAAGTGTAGCTTAACCTGATCGATCGACCTATGCGCCTGTTATTATTTAACCACGTGCCCCACATAAATACATAAACAAGTCGGTTAAAAAACATTTGTAAAGTACCTAATTACATGTTATGATAGCACAATGTTCTACAAGATTTCATTGATTTAGATAGGTATTATATAACTCTTGTTCTTAAACTTTAGAACGACCTTGCGAATGTTTATCTGCATGCCTGCACCTAATATTTTGTCGAAGCACCTGTTGATAGATATTTGTATGCTAATTGTGTTTTTGCCTCTTGCATTATGTATATATACGCTAGTTCATCTGATTGATTCAGTTATTATGCAAACCAAATGATCTAAAATTATGTAGTTTTTGGTGAGAATTTGAGGAAATTCAAAATTATTGTAACCTGGGATTTGGATTGGATAGCTAGTCTAGAATTCTTCGAGGTAGGTACTCCAAAATGGTATTAGGTTAAGTTAGATTTTTGCTATGCACAAACAGACAAACAAACAGTATTTTACATAAACAATCTAAACCTTCACTCTTCGACTTATATAAAAAACTGGAATCCGTATCTAGAAGTTAGTAGATTACTTCGCGGAACCTAATTAGGTCGTGCCAAAATCATGAAGAAATTAATTCTGGCCTTACTTGTCGCGTGCATTGGCATCCAGATATCAACGCAGCAGAACCAGCTAGTCCCTTCTTCATTGGGCTACGGAGCACAATCGTGCAATATCGATCAAGACAGTACTTATAAATACCTATTTTCTGTTTACGATTTCCTCATCAAGGTATACAAATCGGTGGCTTTTCGAGGTAATTTCAACTTCGTGTTCTCCCCAACTTCGGTATGGATCATGCTCGCGGCGATAGCAGAAGGGGCCGACCCTCTAACTCAGCAGAAATTGTTCCAACTTCTGAATTTACCTAACGAGCCGTGCATTCGACAGGCGTACTACCAACTGGCTACTACTCTCGCGTTACCTTCATATGACGTGAACATTAGGAGCACGCGAGTTTTGTTAATCGATGATGGCACAACACTCAACCCGACTTGGTATGACTTTGTTGTGAAGAATTCTCTCCTTGAAGTAGTTAGAGCACCGATAAGATACAACCCCATAGCAACAGCTAATACAATCAAGACAATAATGTCTGCAAGTCTCCCAAGACTCAATCTTAGCGGAAACTCGGTCCTTCTAGACACGATGGACTATAACGGATTGTGGACAACAGCATTTGCAGATGCAGTAATTGAACGAACACCGTTCTATAATCTGGAAGGAGAAGCAATAGGAGCTGTGGATATCATGAGAGTACAGAGACGGGCAAGAATGGGATATCTTAAAAAGTTCAAAGCAAAGATTCTAGAATTACCAGTCGGTTCAGATGAACGCTATCGAATGCTGTTCTGTGTGATCATCGGAAATGACCTACAGTCTTTTGTTGGCGCGGTTAACAATGATATAGTGTTTAAGGCATTCGCGAGTCTGCGATCCAGCTCCGTGCAGATAGATGTGGCGATACCACGCGTTGTGTTCACGAGTGAGATGGACGTGAGGGTTATGCTGGAAGACGTGGGAATCAAGGATCTTTGGACTGATCCAGCTGTTACTAGGTAAGATTGTGGTATTCAATTATTGTGGTATTACTAAGACTAGAACAGCCTTCTCCTAGCCCAAGTCCGCATGGGCGCGTTTTTCCTGTGGCGGGATTATTTCCTCGCACTGCTTAGCGAGCGAGTGAGCAGTGGTGGCCAAGTGGTAAAGGCCGCGACTTACGAGTTGTAGGTCGTAGGTTCGAACCCAGACAGGCGCTTTACTTTGTGTAAATTATTTCATCACCACTGCTCACAAAAACGGTGAAGGAAAACATCGTGAGGAAACCGACATGTCCTAGAACCAAAAATTCGAAGACATGTGACATCTACCAAACCGCACTGGGCCCGCGTGGTGGATTACGGCCCACTCCCTCTCACTGAGAGGAGGCCTGTGTCCCAGCAGTGGGAACATAATAGGCTGATGATGACTGCTTAGCGCCGAGGGTTGAAAACCCAACAGTGTGTTTTTTTGAGGCGCTGCGATGCGCTCTGTTGAATTCTCAATGCTCGGCTCAACACCGAGGGTTGTCTCAAATCCAGTGCACGATAAAATCCCGCCGCGATATTTTACGTCCTTGCGAACGTGGGCTAGAGAGTATGGCGCTTTGAAGCAAAGACGGTTATTAGGAAATAGAATACGCAACTACATGATTTATAATACGTAACCTTTATAAAGGACCCAAGTACCTAAATTCTAGTTGACAAAAACATTTTAAGAACTAAGAACAATAATTTTTCTAACTGAACAGACAGCTGCTAGGGAGTTTGTTGCGCCACTTCTTCTCAGCGAAAGCACAAGGAAGTGATGAAGGACGGGCGTTTTGGGGGACTGCCTTATATTTGATGTTCGAAAAGTGCTGATTCTAAGACTAATTTAAACAAACCTATGACATTAATTTCCTTTCACCATTCTTTGAAAGATCTTTACTCGTCATCATCATGCCTTGCCTTTTCTCAACTATGTTGGGGTCGGCTTCCAGTATATAACCGGATTCAGCTGAATACCAGTATTTCAGTGACGTCCAACTAAGAATATGGGGCCTAAAAAGGCCACTTTGGCAGAATCGTAAAAGGATAACGTTATGAATCAAAATATGGCGAAGACAGTCCGTGTTTTTCTTATTTTCGCCGCACTACGTAGGTATGATCAGAGAGATAGGATAGGATTGGGTTTGGATTGGAATGAATAGTATTTTAGCACAGACAAAAAAAAATAACTTAAAAATCCTTCATCAATGGGATTTGATTCGATTAACTTAATAGTTAACTGTCTATTACGGTTCATAATATTATCCTTTTATGATTCGCCAAAGTGGCCTTTTTAGGCCCCCTGGATTGACTGTGCGCCATATTGGCAAAACAGCGCCTCGTGTAAGTACTCATTTTTATCAAAAACAGATAACAACTTTAATAAAACGGATAGCAATATAATTTTCTTCAGCAGCCCTCCTTTTTAAGTTACAGTTGACAGATCGAGGTCATTGACGATCCTATTCTTAAAATAAACCAATTAGGTACAAGCACTTTTGAATTTTCAAGAGGTCGGTCACTCAGAAAGATGAAGCTAGTACAGTAGCTCATTCCAAAGCGTAGTAGGTACCTACTTACCTCCCGACTTTAGAATCGCGGGCGCTAGGAGTGGGGACTCTGATTGCCCACCAAGTGATTTCAGGGAATATGGTGGCACTGTGATCACGTGCTGCCGTGCATAGTGAGGCTCAGGGGAGACCCCTTTTTAGTCTCCCCAGAGACGTGCCCTAACAGGCGTTGCACTGAGGGGGTTCTGGATTGGTCTATTAAGAGGTAACGGGCCCCCTCCATGTGCAAAGAATCCCACACTACCTGGTCTTTTTCCCCAAAGTCCAAGTGCCTTATGAAGGTTCCCCTTGAAAAAAAAAGGTAGGTACCTACTTAAGGAAGTACGAGCAAAAAATTTCACAGTTGCAATGCATTATACACATTATAAAGCTGCACATTATAAGCTAAAACAAAACCCTTCACCACAGGTACATTTCCAACCCTCCGGCTCATCCCACCAGCTTCGTGCAGCGCTCAACCCTGGTCCTCAACAACACTGGTCTGAACTACGCACCACCAGAGCTACACTCTCCATACACCTCTACTGGTCTGGATCCTATCCTGGGAAGGGACTTTATTGCTAACCGGCCATTTATGTTTGGTCTTTTCGACGCTGAGACGTATAGTTGTTTGATGACGGCTGCTTATACTAAGCCTACTTATACTTGAGAGTGGAAATTAATGTTGAAGGAATAAAGATTCTTGTGTTTTATTTTACACTAACTTTTGCCCGCGGGTTCACCCGCGTTGGAAATTATCTTAGTCTATCTATAAGTCTAATAAGTCTTTTTTTTATTTATTTGAAATGGGTTTGCTCTTGACTCTAGTCTAGGTCAGAGATGACAGAGACAAAGTCTTGGTCTATCTATGTGTCAAATTTCATCGAAATCCGTTCAGCCGTTAATAAGGCGTGAAAAAGCAAGTCAGATACAGTTACTTTCGTATGTACATATTATATTAACAACTTAACTGTCCGTGTCCATAAAGTAGACACAATAGTTAAATAATCAACATGAATCATAATATATGACTCATGGGACAGGGAAGTTGTTAAGTAGGTTAGTTCCTACTTAATAATATCTACATACGAAAGCAGCTAGTACTGTGCCCCGAGATTTTACCTGGGCATAAGTTTCGATACCGTGGCAATATCGGGATAAAAATAAAAATATATTCTATGACTTAATCCAGACCATGGTCTACCCATGTGCCTTTCATCCAAATCCGTTATCCTTTCACAGAATAATTAAAATCTTTTCACTTTATAGTTTAGATTAAGTATGGAAGTATGGATTTGCTTAAGTGTCCGCGAAGTAGACACAATATTAAACAATCGTCATGCGTTATATCAATATGTGGGGAAGGCAGTGGACACTCAAAGGGTTAAGTGTTGGTTTGTGTGTGTGCGTAGGTTGATAGACGTAGGTACTCTGCCTCACTTTATTAACACCTGTGTAACCAGTCCACTCAGGACATCCAAACCCATAGTCCAATATCTTTTTAACCGACTTCAAAAAAGGAAAAGGTTATCAATTCGGATGTTTATATTTATTTTTTATGTATGTTCGGGCATTACTCCCTCATATATAGACGGATTTGCAATGTTTTTTTGTTCGTACGAGGTTTATTCCGAAATGGTCCCATTTAAATTTCGTAAAGATCTGATGATGAGTTTCGGAGACAGACAACGGAACTCTTCAATAAATGCCAGCAAATCAACCGCGATTGCTGCTATAGCTTAAGTATGCATTGTTTACGCAATCACACTACATAACATCAGCCTGTACCCTAAAGGGGTAGGCAGATGTGTTCAATAGCTTCCTGTCACTGATATTTATATAGCAAGTAGTGATAAATGAATTTGTTTGGGGTAGATAGGTACAACTAAAAAGTGAAAAATAAAAACTTTCTTACAAAAAAAAAAAAACTGACTTTAAAAAAAAAAAACCCTACAAAGTGAAAAATAACTTTAATTTCGGAAGTCGTCAAAAAACGAAAATACAGAACCAACGACACCGACTTCCGAAATTAAAGTTATTTTTCACTTTGTAGTGTTTTTTTGGAAGTCGGTTGTGTTTTTTTTGTAAAAAGGTTTTTTATTCTTTCATATCCCGCAACCCAAGTAACATTTAAGCGGAAAAATATTATATTTACCAGCGCATTACCAGCTATAAGCTTAATAAATGATGTACAAGAGTGTAAAAATATGTATAGGACTGTACTTTAGTATAACTGTACAACTGTATACAGTATAGCTGATTAACGGATGTATAGAGCCTAAATTTTTACCTTTAGCTTTTAAATAGCATTGGAAAATGCTAAAATACAGACCGCGGCGTAAAAAACTGCGTTCAGCAACTTTATAAGACAATAACTGTATACTGCTCTCAAATTATACTTTTATATAACCTACTTCTGCACGAGAGCATTAAATATTGTTATAGCCTGAATATTGGTGTAAAATTACTCTATTGTTCAGCCTTCAAGTTAAGCTTGATAATAGCTGTACAACGGAAATCTAGGATACTCTTAGCAAGCAGTTCCCTTTATAATAGTTTAATGCAATTCTGTCTCATGTAGAAGAGTTTAGATTTAATCCTTTTTAAAGCCTTATGCGATTGGCGTACATTTTTCCCTTTTTACAGTTTTTCGTGTTTTAGAAGATTAAAGTTATTATTATAGTGTTGGCATACACAATTATCCAGCTTATCGATTATTTTGAAACTAATATAACCTAAAATCAGTCTATATATTATCCGATTCCTTGCTCACCGCCTTACGGGCCTTGGATCATAATGAGGTTTTCTATATTTTCAACTGAACCCTAATTAACTGTATTAATGAATATGAATAAGAATTTAAGGCAGCTTCTACAGTACTTAAATACTAATGTACAGACAATGTTACTCTTTAGGCTGAGATACGTTCTTAAATAACGACTCTGTTATGCAAAAAGCTGTATTAAGGGGTACTAGAAGAGCAAGAGCTGTATAAACTAAGGACGCCATTTTATAATAATTTATAAATTGCATTGCAATTTTACGAGATATTTTTTTGTTTGTTTTTGAAATTTCAGTACAAAATTACAAAAGATTTTAACTGTATAGTACACACAATTACGTTTACTATCAATAGAACAGTCCGGGTTACTCTTAAAACTGTTTTCAGATTTGATCACATATTTGTTGTTACAGAAAAAATGTATGTAGATTCCTTATTTCGAAGGGGCGTGAGTTTTGAGCTTAAAACTAGTATACATAATCACATAAAAATATCAGTCGCAAGCATAACAACAACGATAAATAGGAGGAGTAGTACCACTTGGTTATTAAATATTTTTTCAGTTATCTTCAGATATGGCACATAGTAAATAAAATGGAGAATGAATTCAACCACGAACACAATTATAATATATTTATTCTTTTATTAAGATTTTCACAAGCCTGAGTCTGTATAAAAGAATAAAAAAGAAAATTAGAAAATGGAAGCTGTATAAAAGTATCTAAATAGTATCTTAGCCAGCCAAATAGTACAGCTATTATGCAGGTGTTATACAGCTAAATCTACACTTAAAGCTGTATAATTTTGGGGCCCATTTCAGAGTTACAAGGGCTGTATAGCTTGCTATACAGTCTTTATACAGCACGTTTAACAGCCTGCAGTAAACAAATAGTCCATAATACAGCTTTTATACAGTTTAAAATGTTACTTGGGAATAGTCCTACACCAACCGAGGGTTATTGTTGGGTGCACTTGCATAGTGCATACAGGGATAATCGTCAGTTGGTGCTGCATTTCATTAAAATCGTCTAATGGTCTCTGCGAGTAGCCTTCGGCCCCTCGTAGGCCTTCCAAAGTGCCTACTGGGACCCCATGGTCCCGAGAAATGTATAATCAGCCTATAATCTTCCCACTACTGGGCCACAGGCCTCCTCTCTTCGAGAGGGAGTGGGCTGTAATCTACCACGCGGGCCCAGTGCGGGTTGATTGAAGCTGTAGCCAGCGTCATCTCTGCATGGAAACTTGTTTTCGGTTGAGTATTGGTATCGTCTTAAACTTTTGGTATTATAAGTTGAGATTGGATGACACATGATGATGAGCGTAGTGAAAATATTAGATTGGTTTTAAGTTTTTCAAAAGGAAGGGTTTAGGTATTGCTTTCACATTTTTTTATCGCGTAGTTAGGTAACGTATGACTTGTGGTAAAAACATTATTAACAATAGGGTATTGGGTAAAAATAAACATTTTCAAGTTTTTCACCTAAAAACCTAATGAGAGGTATTTTTTTGAGAATTTAAAAAAAAAAACATAGTTTCCAAGAACTCTGTTGATGGCGTTAAACTGACTACGTTACTAGGTGCCAAAGCCAAAACGAACTTAACTAATTACAGTGCGTGCCTTGTAAGAAGAGACTTGACACACCACGTGGTTGGACATGCGCAGTACACGATTTTAGGTATCTTTAGCGGTATGAGGTCTGAGTGCGGGACGGGACCGGGCGTCATCGGGGCGGCGGAAAGAGGCGGGGGAGGCGGGGTCAAGTCTCTTCTTACGTGGCACGCACTGTACTTCGTAGTTAATTAATTAATTACTTTTTTATATACGTTTCGTTTTACGATCTTAAAAGTACATCCAAGTGAAATAATAAAAAAAATGATGTGACGTTCCGTTCCTTGCAGTAACTTACAAAGTTCAGCGCCATCTATCCAGCGACTAGAGAAGAGTTAAAAAATAAATAAAAAGAAAATCCCTCATTGACAACAGCGATTTGTATGTAATTTAATTCAAACGAACGACCGACAAAAAAACGTTATTATTGGAAACTGTCTAATACAATCGATTACTTTGATAGCTTTATTTAAACAAGTTACCCCTTCCTATCAAACATAATGATCCTGCTTATTACTTTTCGACGAATATAAAGGCATCAAAGCTCGGCGAGCCCTCAGTACAACTTTGTTTAAAATCTGCAGAAGACGTCGAAAAATGCAAGTTTGTATTTTCGCCTTACTTGCCGCGTGCGTTGGGGTCTCCTCGACCCCACACAACTTCGATTTGCGTGGAACACATCTCCAAGAACCATGCAACGTCCACGATGACGTATTACGTAATTACCGCGCTGATATGTACGACTTCGCTATTGCGTTCTACAAGGGGGTCGCTGCAAGGAGTGCAGAACTTAACTTCGTGTTTTCTCCTCTCTCCACGTGGCTCACTCTCGCGGGAATGGCTGAAGGAGCTGACTCGTACACCAGACAACAGATATTCAGTCTGCTAAACATTCCCTACGATGAATGCACCCGACAGAAGTATTACCAAATGGCAACCTCTCGCATCGTCCAAGCTGATGACGTCAAACTTATCAGCAATCGAGTTTTGTTGCTTGATGCGGGCGTCACACTCAACCCAACCTGGTACGATGTTGTGACAAAGAACAATCTGCTAGATGTGCTCACCGCTCCTATTCGATACAATCCAGAAGTAACTGCCACCGAGATCAAACGACTGATGAGAGCCGAGCTACCCAGACTTAACTTCGATGGAAACTCGGTCATTCTGGAGACAGTCGACTACAACGCGTTATGGACAACAGAATTCGCAGACGCGAGAATCGAGCGTTCTCCCTTCTACGACCAAGTAGGAAACCCAGTCGGCTTTGTAGATCTCATGAAAGTAACCAAACGTGCGAGACTGGGTTACGTCAAAAGCCTAAAAGCAAAGGTTTTGGAGTTACCGATCGGTGCGAATGAGCGCTACCGAATGGTTTTCGGAATGTTCCCTGAAACTAATAATGTTATAACAGCCTTCGAGATAGCGACGAGCGAAATTATGTTCGAGCTTTTCGAGTCGATTAAGGAGAGTTTCGTGCCTGTGGAGGTGGCGATTCCACGTCTTGTTATATCCAGTGAGCTTGACGTGAAGTCCATCGCAGAATATATGGGAATCACGAGCTTATGGAAGGATCCGGCAGCGACCAGGTAATATTATTTCTGACTTCTTTATAAATTGCCCCATTTTAGGATGAATCTTGTATTTTTGATCTTTGTGTTTACTGTCTATGCGCACTGCAAATACAAGCTCAATAATAATAATATACCTGTTACAAAACGTACGGTGACTGTTGAATAGGCCACGAGTTAGCTACAGAGAATCAAGGGGAATGATCGAAAGATGTGTCATAATGACCAAGTTGTGGCTTTATAAATGTTCAAAAATAATAATTAGTTGATGATAAGTAATGAATATAACTAAGAGTCTAAAATAACGTGCAATATTCAGTTGTTAATGAAAATATTCTCCTTAAACATTTACTAACCTCGCCCGTTTACTAACTCAACGCAATCTCAGCCATTGGATTAACTGAAGATACCTAATAGAAATCTGTTTGCAACAGGAACGTGTCCCACCCACCTGCCTTGCCAAGCAGCTACGTCCAACGAGCGACCCTGACCCTCGACAACCACGGCTTGTACTCTTCTCCACTCGAACAGGCCACTCCCTACGGCGCGGCGACTGGCTTGGACCCCAAAGTTGGGAACGACTACATCGCTAACCGACCGTTCTTGTACGCACTGTTTGATTCTGAGACCCTCATTTGTTTGGTGGCTTCGGCGTTTAATGTGCCTACTTACAAGAATTGACGAGCGAAATATAAATCTAAAGGTTATTGAAAGCCTAGATATATTAATCTGTTCTCGAGTGTCATGTGTCAACTTTTTTCATTGGTATTCCGTTGTTATTTTAGCAAATCCATCATATCTTACAGTCCGCCCATTTTACCTCTGACAGCAGCAACATAATAGCAACCTTGTAGGTAGTGACGAGAATAAAGATCACAATGATTTTGACAGACATGTCAATGGCAGCAACTCAACATCAACCTTATTGTCACAAGATTAAAGATTACTGTGACATTGATAGTAATGCAAAATCAGAGGTAAAATTACTAAAGACAGAAGGATCTCTTGACGCCCGAATAACGTTGACACGAATAACGTTGACATTTTTAAATGTATTGAAATACAAGATGGCGGCGTTACTTCTGAATTTGGCCACGCGCCAGAAGAACCTAGTAGCGCTACATGCAATTTATTATACAACATTAGGCTTTCCGTTCTCTGGAGTAAAACTTTTATGAATTGCCTGTAGATAGGACACCAGAGATCTCCATGGGTACAAAAAATACGAAGTAGGTAGCAATGCCTAGCTAATTGACGCATAAAGTGCTACGTACCCTAGGTAAGGTTAGGCACCTCACCAGCAATACCTGCGTTATTATTTTAACCCTGTAAGACTACGTATGCATTGACAGGTGGCTTGCTTAGCGCCTACTTCGATACACCCTAGACGCCTAGCGAAGACGCCAAGCTCGCAGCGCGGCCGATCGAGAGAATTCTAGAGCGTTCGTTTCACTTCGCTACTCGCAAAGTGACTAGCTAGACTCTAGGCGCTGAGCAAACCACCTATGAATGCGTACGTAGCCCTAATTATTGATATGATCTTCTTGACTTTAGAGGTGCACTATAAACCTACTGTCATAAATTGAGTTTCACAAAATGTCTCACTCGACCGACTCTTAGGTAGGTACCTACTTCAAGTAAAATAACATACCTACAATTAACAAAATGAACTAAATGTTCGGCACATTGAAGTAATAGGTAATTAACAGGTCGGTTTTAAGAGTTTTTTAACACGGTTCTGAATAGGCGGGAGTTAAATAAATAAAGAGTTCCGAAAAATTATTTTGTTTTATTCAAAGGTCGGCTTCATTATAATTTAGTTGGACGGGGCCCCGCGCGGTCCAACCCGACATGGCCTATAGACATGATATTCATAGATTACCCAACATTATAGAAGAGTTCCATTAACATTGAAAAGGTCAGACTAATTAAAATTTAAGTGCTTAGGGTCGACTGGAAAAGTTGTTTAAAATTGTAGCCCAATCTACCCTGTGGCACTAGATTAGCTATGTCACCCTTTTCAATTTTGTTAATTCCACGTTAAGATTCTAGATTATATTCCTTACGAAATTAAAATCACGATCTCCGTACCTACTTCAGTCTTCGATTTAACCCGAAATAAGGGTACCTATCCTACTAATATTATAAATGTGAAAGTTTATGAAGATGTTTGTTACTCAATCACGCGTAAGCCGTTGAACAGATTTTGATGAAATTTGGTATAGAAATAGTTTGAGTCCCGGGAAAGGATATAGGTTAGTTTTTATCCCGATATTCCCACGGGAACGAAACTTGCGCGGGTGAAACCGCGAGGCGCTGCTAGTAGGTTATAAAACAGCCGATATATTCTGTAAAAATTTCACTGTGAAAGCTTCGGAGAGGTAAGCTGGAAATGAGGTGTCAATAGTGCCAATCCCTAGCATCAGAGTGCGAGCAGAGGTCGCCCAGTGATAACGGCCGCGACGCGACGTACAGAGTTGTAGTTCTAGGTCGTAGATTCGAACCCAGTTAGGCGCTTTACTTTGTGTAAATTATTTCCTCACCACTGATCACAAAACTGTAAAGGAAAATCATGAGGAAACCGGCATGGCCTAGAACCAAAAACTCGAAGATATTTGACATGTACCAACCCGCACTGGGCCTGCGTGGTGTATTATGGATTAGTTCCTCTGACTGAAAGGAGGCCAGTGTCCCAGCAGTGGGAATATTATAGGCTGTTCATCAGGTGGAATAACAGCTCACTTCAAGCTGACGTCACCCAAGTTTTCACGATGAGATTTTTACAGAAAACACTGGCAGAACTCCAATCTCCATTGCTAGCTAGTTTTGAAAAGAGAACAGCATAAAATAAACAAATAAATAAAAATCTGTCGCTGAGATGTGCTTATTTTTTTTTTTCAGTATGGGAAATCATCAAATGACCCTCCCGCTCTGGGTGGAGCGGAAGGGAGTGTCAGACTCTTACTGACTAAAACCCACCCGTGTACCTTCCTTAGCACTTTATGTTCCGGGCCAGATGCTTGAGCAATGTTCTAGAATACGGGCCTGAGACCCCATGCTAAGCAGCCATTTTGAACAACATATAAAAGAAAGTTAAAATCTATAACCCAACTACGACAAAAACGATATCGTAACTAAATAACACCGGTTTTCGTATAACCGGTTATCACACATTATTGGTACCTAATAGAATCCTTTTACAGTGCAATTTGGAAAGACTTTCAAAATTGCATTCATTGTGTGCGGTTTATTATAATTACCTGTTATTCGAAGTACTTTCATTCCTCTAAATCAATATACGTAATGGAACTAGGGTGGCACATCTCTATGGTGATATGGTTCAGTCCTACCAGGGGTATGGTGGGTTCGGAGTGTATCTGTACGATCTACGCTATTTATAGTTATTATGTGTGACTCCGGTTTTCCTTTTGAATTATATGTGACATCATTATAGCTTACAATCCGTGGAACAATAATTATAATGCTTCCAACGAGGCCTCGTCTGTCAAAGTACGACGTGCAGTTTAGGAGTTATGAGGGAACAGATGTACATACATACTTACATTAGCCTGTTAAAATGTACCTAACCCTCTTTTGTCTGGCTTTGCCGCAGTCGGGTGAAAATAAAACAAAACACAATCTATCATCTCCATTGTCATTCACTACTTCAAAGTATTAGGCCTAGAAAAGGCCCCGGCAAACAAACAAGTTCGGGTCTCAGTGTCAAAAAGCGCAAACATGAACGGTCTGTCGGCTACAAACTCATGGCCTACGGCTTTAGCCACACCGGTGGCGGTATTCGAAGCTAAGTTGACCAGACCTGATACCAGGTCTGTGCCGACTGTTGGTGGTGGCTCCACGCCTTGTCTGTCGACTTTGATGGAAACTCGTTGGATCAGACCACCGGGTGTTGCTGGCGGATTTGACACGTACCTGGAAGTTAATTTGCCTATAGTAAATTAAATTAATTATTTTATAGCTTTCCGTGCTCAAAATGTATAAATGAATCCTATGCTACCCAGTTCCTATATTAATCCAAAAACAACTCTTAAAAAGGATGAGGTTTTTTAGAATTAAGCCACTATCCACTAATAGGAAATACATACCCCACGTTATAAATGGACCAAGTCGTGGTAACACAGACAAATTAATTAGTAAGACTGATTGTAACACGGGTACCTACATACCTTTGTATTCGTTTATTACCTTCGACGTGACGGACACCTAAGATCCGTGATATATAACGGTTAAAAATAACCATAATAACAGCGACCTTTATTGAGGTTCAGGCCAAGAAAACTATTGACGGAAAATTAAAATTTGAGATGTAAAATGGAAATTTGAGATATCAAAATAAAAGCAAGCCAACATGATTGGTATGCGTAAAAACCTCTTAAAAGTATTGCATCAAATGTTGAGGTAGGTCCACTTCTATTCGATTATTAATAGGATTTTTGGGACTATCTTTAAGATTTTTAAATGCTTACCTCGTAGCAAGCGGATCTCTCCAAAATGACCGAATACCAATATCTTCAAGCGCAGGCCGCGTATCAAACTCCGACGTCACCGCAAACCTCGGTATCGCGACATCCAACGGAAACAAACTCATCTGCAGTAGCGAGAATATCTCCAGAATAGATCCCATGAAGATGTCGATAGCATTCTTAAGGATATTGTTACCAGTACCGACAGCAATCAGCATAGTGTACCGGCCGTTAACACCAACCGGCAACTCCAAAACTTTCGCACTTAAAAATGGAACCTGCGCCAACCGGACTTTCTTCTGCATATGCATCATGTCAACCGTCCCGATCTTCTGCCCCAGCTCATTAAAGAACGGCTGAGCCTGTATTTTCACTTCAGGGAAAGCTGTCGTCCAAAGCCCTTGGTACTCCAAAGCGTCAACAAGAACCGAGTTTCCTTTTAAGACAATATTGGAGCGGGTTGATATAAAATTGCGAACACGTCGAGATGTCGCTTTTGGGTCCTTCTTGATAGGTGCGTAAGCGAAGTTCAGGAGTCCCGTGTTATGCGCCATCTTGCTCCAAGTAGGGTAAACTTTGAGGCTTTCATCTAGGACTAAACTCCGTCGTCGCTTAAAATAGGCGTCCCGTCCAGGTTGTTCCACATTCAGGGCTATGTCATAAAACTTCTTGCGGATGCACCTCTCTTGGGGTAAATTGAGGGAAGTGAAAATTTGGCTTTGAACTGAGGGGTCAGCACCTTCTGCTAAGGCAGAAAGAGACAGCCAGATGGTGTAAGGAGAGAAGACGAAATGGTTGTCACTCCGCTCTGCGATGTGAGTGTATAGTTTGTTGTGGAAGACGCTTATCGCCTTCCTGTAGTCTTCAGACACATCTCGGGCACACGGATCCATGGTTTTACTTCCAAAGATTCCATCTAAGAGACTGGTGGCTCGATTCACTTTCTTACCGGGCGTTTGGAGTATGCTGTCGAATATCCCTTGACTGTGTGCACTATGTGCTATGCACAAGGCTAAGACCGCGATTGACAACCTCATTTCGTTCAGACTTTCTTACTGCCGAACTGAATATGTTCGAACGATGTTAAATAGTTTCAACCTAATTGCAAATGCAATTAAGATGATATTGACGTTATGATAGCGTTTAAAAGGAGATTTGAGGTCGTTGATCAACATTTTATGAAAATAATTACTATTCACATTAATATATGTCTGACAATAATTACTAGCATGACCCGTTTTACAAATAAAATAAACAAATGAAAAACAATGTTAAACAAACGTATTTAATTATTATTTGCCGTCAAATGGTAACATTTTCATAAATGCATAAGCATAAAGTAAATTTTATTCAACGTGTATATTTTTGAACCATGCAGTTCGTTGAGAATTACGTTTTACCGAAAATATTCAGTTGGAAATACATGGCTCGTTCATTGTACAAACATTAATTAAATTACATACATGTAAAATGAAATATACGGAACAATTTGATGTCCATTTCTCTTTTATGGCATGTGTGAGTGATTATTAATGGACTTTAAAAAAAGGAGGAGGTTCCTAATTCGGTTGGATATTTTTTTGTTTTACTGTTAATTAAGTCATATTGTTGTCCTTAAAATAGTCATAACTCTTACGCCACAAAAGACTACATTCATCCGCTCGTCCATGATAACGTATGGATGTGGTAGCGCCTACATACATTTTTTTTTTTCAAGTAAACATGTCAATTCGTAGAACTAAGGGCGGTTTTCGCACTTCAAGAGTTAATGAGTTACATGTTACATGGGGTTGAATACTTAAATCTTGTTAATAATACGGTTTCCTACAAGAGCGGTGACCGCCATAATACAGTCTGCAAATGTACTGTCGAATGACGTCACTCAAACGTTATTAATGAATCCTAGAAACCGTTTTGTACATCGTAAAGCCAATCCAGTTGCCCAAGATTTAAATTGCTAGATTTGCCTTCAAAGTACATAGTCACGCGAAACAGTGTCCATAGTGAGAATGAGTGAGCTCACACATTATTAAATAGCGTGTCCATGGCAATCAAGTCAAGTCACTGCGACATTGTGTGTCAAAGGGTCAACAGAAACGCGAATATCTTTTGATGCGATAGGGCTAATTTAACGATTTAAATCTTTGCCGTTGGCATGTGGCGGCCGTCATGTGGCGGCCACCGCTCTTCAAGGAAACTGTAGCTTTAGGTACAGACAATCTAAATAATACGGCTAAGTTTCACGATTGACAATCAAACATACTTAGCGTTACAGAAACAAGGTAGAATGTGTCTATATTTGTGTAAAATTGTTTATGTATTCTGCTACTTACGCAAAAAAAAATATTTCTAATCTTACCATTATGTTCTAGCATTAACTTAAATACAATTCTGTCTTTCAGTGATACTTTAAGTACATTTTAGACTATAACAAATAAAATTAAGGCGGTGTGCCGAATATAATTAACTAATTAAAACTTAAAACTAATATCACAAGGTTCTGGTACAGTCAACAAAAAAGTCGTCGTAGTTAGGTCGCAGGTTCGAAACCAGACAGGCGCTTTACTTTGTGTAAATTATTTCATCACCACTGCTCTCAAAACGGCGAAGGAAAAGATTGTGTACATTTATTTTTTTATATTTCATATTTTACCAATTTTAATACTGAATTAAATATTTATTATTATTTATACAGGGTGGCAGGGACATCGGCACGCAACCTGGGGGTCTACTCCGAAGCGACACATTCGAATGATCGGAACGATCCGACGCACCACCGAACCGAATATTGTTGTCCTACTACGAAAAATGTTCGGATTGGCTGAGTTTGGTCGGGACCATAGTCAATGTTCGAAAAGAGTGTCGGACCGAACGAAACGTAGTGCCAGAGGTGAACGTTTTATCGATATGTTTTTATTAGTCATTAATACTCATTTCGATATAATTAAACTGTTGAATTACAGAGTAAAATTATTTTTATAGTAATAAAATAGAACTTTTCTTTTAATTCAATATTTATACCTAAGAACATTGTAATATTTCTCGATAAAATAATATATTTGTTGCTGGCAACCATATTCCTTTGACGATTGTCAAAATAAAAAGAAAAAGGATAAACGTCAAAGGATGACAAGTAAACAAACAAGGGGAGAGATTGTGATTTTATTATTGTAAAATTGAGAAAAAGTACTTTTGAACTCAAACCAAATCCCATCTGTCGCTATCGCTATAGCGATAACCGTATTTCGGTCGTTTAACATCAAGTGCTGACTGAAGTGTAGTGTTAAAGTCAAGTTATGAGATGTATACAAAAGACAAGCTAAATATACTATAAACTACATAAATTATTCACTTTATACGTGATAAAGGGCCCCTTGGGTTTATCGTTTTCTCATGTTCGTGTTTCGGAAGTTTGGAAATGAAAGTTATGAATAAACATTCTGCAAGAACAAGTCACCATGTCCAGACCGACAGCAGCACAAATTGATGCTCTCCTCATCGAGATTTGGCCCAAGGCAACTTGAGGAGCATCGACAGTCGTACGCTGAATCATCGACTGTGGGAAGAAATTTGCACCACGCTGAATGCTATATTATTTTTAGTTGTACTTGTAACAAATTGAAGATTAGTTCTAGTTGTTTAGTATTGTAAAAAATATATTTTATTCATTATTTTCTAATGATTGTATCAGTATTTCCCTCTCTCTTTGTACCCTCCTCAAAGCATCTGTGGCAAATGTAGCAGGCTGATATGGCACCTTCCAGGAGTTCTCCGATTCTAAATCATCTTGGGTTAACTCCGGAGCACTCACTCCGGCCCTTATGCACAATGTACGTTATTATGCACAACACAGCAGGGTAAGATGATTCTGCCTGCTCTATCTGCATCCTAGTGCACCTGCCTCGCTCCCAAGAGACACTTCCGTCAACTCTTGACTATCCCAAATGTGCGTTCAATGGAGGAGCGCGCACGCTATTTACAAGAAAAATATTCGTTTTCCATATACAAATCTTTTAATATCTTCCGAATGCGTATTCCGATTTACATAAATCCAATTGGAATATTAGTTTTATACATAACTCTATCATTTGAGACCAAATTTATTTCAATATTTACATAAACAAAAAATCACAATTTCAATTACGTAATTATAACAATCCTTAGGTAAGTACATATTCCAAAAAAATCTTTACAAACTTGCAGTGATATTGGATTAGAATATGAAAACTAATAACTTACTAACTAAGCTAGATAAACTAATTACAAACAGATAGACGTCATCAAATTAAACAAAATATTTTTATATAGTGAGAGGACTGCTGTGGAAAACTTAGATCTTACATCTACTACGTTTGTAACTTTGTAGCAGGCTCAATTGCATGGCTATTAGGCTTTCGGGGTAACAGGGGCACTATGTCCTGGCAAAGTGATCGACTGAGTTTGTAATTAGCTATAAACTCAAGGTCGGGTACTAAATTGGTATTGAAGGAGTCATGAAGTCATTTGCAATTCCTTCTACGCTCCAAACGCTCTTCTATGAGAGCCTCTTCCACCAAAAGCATACGTACTGCCATTTTGCTACCATTTTAAAGTATAGCACATTCACTTTAACACTTTAAACAAATACATAACTCAATAAATTGTAATAATTCATTAAATTCGATAAGTTTACGATACTCAAAAGGTAGCTATTTTGCTGTCGTGTATTTTGACATTAATTTCACGATGTAACTCTTGTCAAACTCAAATTATCGGTCTGTCTTTTCTCGTTCAGAGTAGGGTTTACGATACAACAAGTGTCAGAATGAAGTTCAGTCGGATCGGAACCGACCGAACCAAATATAATGAACTTCGTAGTAGGAAACGACCGAACATTCGGCCGATACGATAAATTTACCACTTCGGAGTAGACCCCCTGTTATCATGGATGAAATACATAATTCTGAACCTCCTGCGGTGACATTTTCCACAGACTATTAAAAAAAAAATTGCGGTCCCATACATTATGACCGCGTAGGTAGGTATTACAGTTTTCTATGAAACAACAGTTTTTTTTTATAACCGATGAAAATTTTCTACCCTACGGTCTATAATATTGTTTGATGAATTCATAGTTATAGTTTTCGCGTCGATGTCCTTCTCACTCTGTATACATTTTAAACGTAACATACACTCGAGATTAAAGAGTACGCTATCGAAATACCTTTCTCTTTTGTTAACTGTACCAAAATTAATAATAATTCATAAGGAACACAAGACAGGCAGCAACGGGGGTTTTCGTGAAAATTTACAACACGAGTTTCCACCACTTTGACAAGAGGTCTTTCATTTCGACAATGAATATAAAATATAATGATGAAGTTCATCATTCGATTCATTCATTCGTTCATCATTCAGTCATGACTAAAGAAAATATAGGCTCTTTGACAGATGCCTGGACCTGACGTGTCAATGCTGCCGCCTAGCGAACGTCATTTCAGAAAACCCTCATTACACTCAACCTAAAACAATTTTTTAATATAACTTAAAACTAAATTAAAAACTTAAGTACTCATTTTAGAAGAGCTCATGACATCGGATCTAATGTATGTTTGTTTGATATAAACAGTACTTTCACAGTAACAGTATTTTCTCGGCTACGTGTTTGATAAATGAAAAAACAAAGTTTACAATCCGTTATGGCAAATAGCTGACCCACCTTTGCATAAATGTTTGAGATTCTTTAGAATACGAATCGATAGAACTTTATAATTCTTTTTTTTATGTTTTATTATCTTTTCTCAAATAAATAAAATTTAAAAGAATTATAACATTCTATCGATTTGTCTTCTCAAAAATTTCAGTCATTTATGCAAAGGTCAGTTAATTGCTATAACTGAATGTACGTCAAGCGCATCTTGGGCAGTGAGGCTATTATTATAAATCTTACCGAGTACCGACACAATAGAATAATAATGTATGAACATAAGATTCATAGTACTTAGCTATAATATAACTATAGCAAGGAAATTCGTTCGAATGACGTTGACAGGGGGTAAACATCTCATCATCTGCCTAGCCTTTTCCCAACTATGTTGGGGTCAGCTTCCAGTCTAACCGGATGCAGCTGAAAACCAGTATTTTACATGCAGCAACAGCCTCGTTAACCTCCACAACCCAGTTAATTGGCAACGTGATACCCTTTGGTAAGACTGGTTGTCAGATTCGGGCTTCTGACTACCCGTAACGACTGTCAAAAATCTACAAATGACAGCCGGGATCATCGGCTTAACGTGCTTTCCGAGGCACGAAGGGGGGCTCGATATGTAATGGATGGGTTAACACGTGTGTTGTTTGCTAAAATGTCACTTGAAACATATGCAAAAATCAAGATGGTGGCGATAGTTCCGATTTTGGCCACGCGCCACATAACCTTGTCGCGCTATATCTGAAATACACACATAAACAGACCAAGCTACACACATAAAAACAAAACAGATTAAAATACTAGGTAGAATTGAGCGTAACCCAGCCTCAATTCTAACTAACCTACTTTTTATTCTAGTTCCTCAAATGGGACAAGAAATAAAAAGCTTTTAAGACTTCGCGTGACCTGAAGAAAACCTCAAACTCTTTGGAACTAGTCTTCTTATTGAAATAACCTCATTGCTTTGTACTAGTCTCGTTGAACTGGTGACTCCGTTAAAACTTTTAAAGTTAGTATTCTTATACAGGGTTATTTGTAAAACATTAACAACCTCTTAAGAGGTCATTGTACTCATCATTATGAACAACTTTTACTATGGGACCAAACCTGAGGTCGCGAAAAAAAATCAGCTGTTCTCTACATTTTGACGAGATAAACGAACATAAATGTACGGAACAGGTTTGGTCTCATAGTTTAAGTTGTTCATAATGATGAGAACAATGACCTATTATGAAGTTGTTAATGTTTTACCAATAAACCTGTATAAATAGTACTGAGAGTCGAGAAATAAGATAATATTAAGCTAAGTTACCAAATTTTTTTTAAATCAAAATAAGTACCCAATTTATGGAATCTGGATACGGAGCACGTTTTTTTTCGTGTAAACTTCAGTCTTAGTGGGTATGGACACACACTATAAATTAAAACTTTTAAAACAAAAAAAAAACACTGTTTTTCTAAACTCATAAGTACTTAATTATAGTATATGACTAAAACACAACTGGTTGTATGACATGGTCATTGCCCCAAATCAATCATCAAATCATTGTTTTTCTTGTTTTTTTTTTCATGTTAATTTGTCTATACCCCGCACGTCTGCGGAGTTTCGCTAACTAAATAATTTAATTTGACCTTATATTTTGGCACACAAATTTAGTTTAAATTATTATTGTCTATCAATACATTTAACTAAGTATTAACCTACTTTGGCTTTTCTAACTCTGGTCAAGTGGTCACTTTCTCATAGTATTCAATAAGACTTATTTTAAGTAAATACATCAGCTACCTACAACATAATCACGTTTTAGAATAACCAACCTTAAATATATAACACACAGCTCAGTTTTTATTGCACCTAAAATTATTTTATGACCTTTGGTGTCATTCAAAATTCAACTTATTTCTCTTGTCGTTAAAGTTGATATTTGCGTAGATTGTCACAACTCGTACGGTGGCACGACAGACTAAACGCGTAACACTAAACGTTGGACGTATTTACAGCGGATAGAGTGTGTACATGATGACATCTGAAACCAAAACAAAAATAATTTCAAATTGTTTTAGGGCAGTTACCAAGGGTATCATGTTACCCAGTACCTGGGTTGTGGAGGTCAGATAGGCAATCGGTCCATGTTAAATACTGGGATACAGTTCCATCCGACTGGAATCCGAACTCAATATACAAGGTGTAACAGAATATACGCAAGTCCTGAAAGTAGTTTGTTCATAATTGATTACTGAATCGATTTCGGTAACTTTTTTTTTCAAAAAATATATATTTTGCCACACTGACCGCCGATTGAGCCAAAGAAAATTAAATCTTATTTCAAAGAACATTTTCGAAAAATAGTGTTACAGCCAAATTAGACCAGATTAGATTTTTTCCATAGAAACAGAAATTTCCAGAATAACAGAGCAATAAATAATATTGCAGAGGAATAAATAATATTCGTGTTAGGGCTGATTTTTCAATCAGACAATTTTTTTCGTGGAATAAAATTGACGTCTGACAGATTTTGTATGGAAGACCTGTCAAAAATTCAAAATTATTCTTCGGATAAAATTATCTGGCGTTGGAAAAATCAGCCATTAGAGTACCAAAGTTTATATTATTACTCACCCATTGCGGGAACTAGCACGTCGATTGTGTCGAAGTACGTCACGTTTCTAATGAACTCTCCTGAGAATACGTTCTGTAACACAACACAATACATATTAATAAAATCAAAATCAGAAATCATTTTGACAGAAGAAAAAGTGGCGCAACAAACTCCCCAGCACCACAGCTGTCTGTTCAGTTAGAAAATACTCTATTGTATATAACGGCGGAGTGTCCCCATTTAAATTTTTAGAAAGAGTGACATCAGCATTGCTGATGTCACTACTCTCGCTATTATTCTCAGACATTGCAGGATAATGAAAAACACCAAACAATAGAACAACACTTTATAATTTAGTACACTTTAACATAGGCACATAATTAAAAACTAATAATATCGCAAAAACACAGCAATTTAAAGCTACATAAACTGTTTACTCACAGGATCTCCGGAGTCTTCTACTCTCTACAATTTCCAGCGGCGCAATGGCCTCACAAACACTTTTCAACGATCCAACTAAACTCCTAATAAAGAAAACAACATGGCCGTTCGCGCCACCGGATCTTGCCTAGATATTTAACATTTTAATCTAAACAATAAGTGACGAATGTAATCGCTATTATAAATTGACAAATACTAACTCAATTTATTAGTAATTTTAAAACATGAAAATAAATTTTAGCTTTTCTTATTTTAAATCGGATGTGTTTTTATCAAGCGTAGCAATATGGACGCCATTTCAGTTTCAATGTTAATTTAATCAAATGTTACTTCAGTTAGATAAAAACACACCGATTGATGTTTACAAATCATAATATGAATTATCAATATGGTTTAGGTAATAAATCGTTATATGTAACTGACATCATAACTTGTAGTTTTTAAACTTGGTATATTGACCATCTAAAACATCCAATTAAAATTATTAAAAATCAAATGAATTGACAATAATGGTTAGAAAAGCTACTAAGCGATTATAGTATTTTAAAATTGGTTTGATTAACCTGAATTATTTAATTAGTAAGTAATTACAAACTATAATTAATTTGACGCGTCGACACGGCCATTCTGCGAGGTGGTGCGTGCTCTGCACCAGTCCGAGGTAATCATTCTGAAATGTGAGATTTTAGATTGTAGTTTAGCGCCTCTACACAGGCTCGCTAGCTGATAATTTGGGTCGGTAAAGTATTTTATTTTTGGTTTACTCAAGCATTTTATTGCAAATTTCAACTTTATTTTCAAGTAGGATAGCTAAACAACTTCACCAAGTCATCAGCTGCATGGAGCAATAATATCTAGTGTAATTACACATTCTCAACATATTAGCACAGAATAGAAGATAGAATGAAATACGTTTATGTCACAATACAACCGCATCATGCCACTACATAATTATGATTTATTTTAATACAGTTACTCCACGTAACACTGTATTGCTTATGTTGTAGATAAGGGATGATGCTGTGGTCTGGGCGGTATGAGCGCCGTGGTCCACAGAGGCCCTAAGGGAAATGGGTCTAGGTCGATGGTGTGGTCTGGATCATTTAGAATGATCGTGGTCCACACGGGAGTAAGATGATGATGCTGTGGTCTGGGCGGTATGAGCGCCGTGGTCCACAGAGGCCCTAAAGGAAATGGGTCTAGGTCGATGGTGTGGTCTAGATCATTTAAAATGATCGTGGTCCACACGGGAGTAAAATGATGATGCTGTGGTCTGGGCGGTATCGAACGCCGTGGTCCACAGAGGCCCTAAAGGAAATGGGTCTAGGTCGATGGTGTGGTCTAGATCATTTAAAATGATCGTGGTCCACACGGGAGTAAAATGATGATGCTGTGGTCTGGGCGGTATCGAACGCCGTGGTCCACAGAGGCCCTAAAGGAAATGGGTCTAGGTCGATGGTGTCGTCTGGATCATTTAACATGATCGTGGTCAACACGGGTTATGGTATGTGGACTTCATCACATGTAGGTTTAATTTTATGAAAATGAAATTATTGGTTAGAAACTCATAGATTTTTATAAAACCAAATCGCCTTTCATATTTTCTACATTTTATAAACATGAGCCATAACTCATCCTAAATAGGAGAAATGACCGAACTCGCCAACATTTTGCGAACACTGTCAAGTGCTGGTGAGTAAGTCCAATAAACTTTATAAATGTGATAGGTATGACAAACAATTTGCCACACCCAATAAGTTGTAATGTTATTAGTTAAAACTAGGTTTTCTATTAACGGATAGAACTCACCGAACTTATTAGGCATCCACAGGACAGTCTCCTAGAGTTGTAGATGGTAATGATGGGCTTGATGTAGGCATTTGCAGTGAAGGACGCTCAGGTGTTGGAGTTATCAGCTGCGATGTTCCAGGTTGTTGCTCATTATCCTCTTCAGATTCCGTCGACACGGTTGCCTGGTCGCCTGGCTGAGGAGCTCTACGTAGTTGATCGTGAGCCACCTTACGCGGTCGTCCTCGGCCTGTGACCCTTTTCACCATGTAGCGGTCATTGTTCAACACTCTGAAAATCTCAAATGGTTCACTGTATTTCAAATCAAGAGAAGTTTGATTACGCGGGTTGTTCTTGATAAGGACATAGTCTCCCCTTTGGAATGGTTTGAGTTTTGCTTTATTTTTATCAAAACGCTGTTTCTCATATTTTGCTGCAGCAGTCATCTTCTCATTTACATGTTGCTCTAGTAAATCGAAATCCATTGATCCGTTGTCGATGTTAACCAATTTCAGGAGCTCTGGTGGGACACAATGTTGTCGTCGTGTGAGGAGAGTGAGGGGTGCAACGCCGGTCACTCGATGTGCAGTACAATTAAATGCGAGCTGCAATGCTTCTAATGCAACTTGCCATTTCTCGGTGTTATAATTTTTTATCATGATCAGAGAATTTTTTAACGTACCCATCACACGTTCCACCTGTCCGTTCGCTCGGCTAACTCCTGGCGCTATTGAATGGATATCAATACCAACCCGATCACAATAGACCTTGAATTCACCTAGGAACTCCCTTCCGCCATCAACCACAATCTGTATAGGTGTTGCAAATAGATGTATGAGGCGTTTCAAAGCAGCAAGACTACTACCCTGGCTTTTGTCATTGGAGTAACTTAAAAGTATGTACTTTGTATATGCGTCAATTATAACGATCACATATTCATCACGTCCATGAGAGTCTCTGGTGCCCAATTTTCCAGTGATATCCATATGGACCACTTGAAATGGTGCAGTGGGTTTTTGGATAGGATGTAGTTGTACCTGAATTGCACCAGAAGGCCCCTTCGAAGTTCTGCATATGACACAGTTTTCAACAAAGTTCCTCACGCTGGTACTCATCTTATCAAACCAGTAAGATTGCTTCAGTTTTTGTAGGGTCTTCTCCCATCCCGGGTGATGTAACGATGTGTGGTATGAATTAATTAGACTCCACTGGAATGCTTTTGGAACTACTGTAAGCTTATACGTACCTAGCACAGTGTCTGTGCAGATCTTCTTTAGGACATTGTCTTCCACTTCAAAACCAGGAGTAGGGTTTTCTATGAGCGAACGCAGCTTTTCATCGCGTCGTTGTTCTATTTGTATCCATTTCATGTCGGATGTTAATATATTTGTGCAAAACTTACCAGAGGGATTTCTGCTGAAGAAATCTGCGTGTTGCAGCCTTTCACCTTTTCTATATTCTACGTCAAAATTATAATTTTGTAGAAAAGCCCACCAGCGATGTACTCTAGGTAGCAGGTCTTTCTTGTGTTTGGATGCCTTAAGAGCATTGCAATCTGTAATAACTTTAAACTTACGTCCATACAGATACTGCCTAAAGTGTTTAATTGCTCTCACCACCGCCAGTGTCTCCAGCTCATATGAGTGATAGCGGCTTTCCGCGTCAGTAGTACGTTGACTCATATAAGCGATCGGGTGCTGGCGTCTGTCGATTACCTGGACCAGTACAGCTCCGTATCCAAGGCTGCTGGCGTCCGTGTATAGTTCAATTGGCGCGTCTTCCTGAAATAGGGATAAGGTAGGCGCAGTAGACAAATACTGGATAATTTTGTTACGGGCCTCGTCATGTCTGCCGTTCCATTCCCATTTAGTGTCTTTTTTTGTTAACTCATAAAGTGGCATCATAATTCGGGAAAAATTGGGAATAAAACGCCGGAAATAGCTAGCGAGGCCATTGAATTGTCTGACTTGCTTAGCTGTAGTCGGTACTGGTGCCATTGTTAAAGCTTCCACTTTCCTTGGACTTGGACCAACTTGCCCATCAGCTATTATATTGCCCAAGTACTCAATGGAACGTTTAAAAAAAACAGTTTTCTCAATATTAATTGAGAAGCCAGCCCTTTGCAAAGCAATTAATATTTGCTCTATATTAGAGAGGCCTTCTTGGAAATCCCTACATTTTGAGAGGACGTCATCTACGTAAACCTGGCATACCTGCTTTACCAATAGCGGCATCAGCGCTTTATTAATACAACGCTGGTAAACCGAGCAAGCGTTGCTTAGACCAAATGGCATGGCTAGATATTCATAAAGCCCATCGGGCGTGACAAATGCAGTCCTTTCAATTGACTCCTCTGCAACTGGAATCTGGTGGAATCCAGCTGCCATATCAAAAGTAGAAAAGAAATTACCACCAGCCAGTTGGTCTATTTGGTCCGAAATTATTGGTAAAGGGTAGTGGTCTCTAAGGGTATTTCTGTTCAGTTCCCTGAAGTCTACACACATACGATCCTGACCATTTTTCTTTTTGACCAATATTATTGGACTCGCAAACGAAGATTTACTTTCGCGTATGATTTTGTGTTCAAGTAGCTCACTTACAATATTGCGTACTTTCTCCCGTTCAACCGGGCTTAAACGGTATGGTCGACGTTCCACTCGCTTAGTGGGGTCTTGTAGTCGGATTTCTAATTCACCGGTGTTCACCCTGGTCTTTGGGAACCCGCTAATAAATACATGTTCATATTTGTTAAGCAATATTTTCAATTCAGCTACTTGATCGTCATCAGTTAAATCACAGTCCAACTTATCAAATTTATTACTATCAGATCGTATGTGGCTTACTATCGGTTGATGAAACAGTTTAGCACCTCGTGACGTTACTAATACTCCAATGTTTGTATTGTCGACAAGATTTATGCCAATAATGACATCAGCACATATCTCATAATCTGCTACTACATGAAATTGAAGCTCTACTCGTAAATTGTCGATAATACACACTGTTGTTATTTTTGTAAGGGAAAGTACCGTAAATTGACCAATACCCTTTAAATAGCTAACCTCATTCGTTCTTTTTCCAGGCAATTTAGCCGTTACAGACTCGCGTATTAGTGAACATTCTGCACCACTATCAAACATGGCCTGAATTTTAACGTTACCAATTTTTATTTGTATAAAAGCCAGCTTATTTGCACCCACACAATTAATTTTAGATATTACTGCACGTTCACGCTTAAAACATTTGTCAAATGTATGGCCAATCTTTGAACAAAATGTACATGTTGGCTTGTCTGTCTCGGCACTAGAAACCGATTTGTTTTCTTGAGGACGTGGTTGGATGCTGTCAGGTTTTTTATTAAAACGACAGTCCCGTGTTTCATGGCCTGACTTTTTACATACCTGGCAAAATAGTTGCTTTTCAGAAAATCGTGGTCGCTTGTTGATAACCGACTGACTATTAGATGAATTTGGGTTTGGTCTTTTAATATGGCGAATAGATGATGCCACAGAAATAAGTTCTGGAACCGATACCGCACGCGCATTCAATAATTCGATCCTCAGTCGGTCATCCCCAATACAGCCAATAACCGCCTCAACCGCGTCCTCGTTAGATAATTTATCTTTTGTGATGCGGCGCCAAAGTACCCACGCTTGAGACAGAAATTGCGCAATATCCTTAGTATTGTCATAAGTATGCTCTCTAAATCGAAGAATGTCTCGAGAGTACCTATTTTCAGGTTCGAATGTAGTTATTAATAAATTACGCAATTCCTGCCACGTGGATGTGGTAACCAACCAATTGTCCACCCACAACCTGGCACGACCTTTAAGTAGACTTCCAACTTTCATTCTAACATCGTAATCGGTCAGGCTGTAGGTTTCCATGGCCGTACTCACATGTTGACACCACTCACGTATTCCTATATTGGCATCCGGATCGTACGATGGTAAAAATACGTCACTAATTTTAACTTTCTCAGATTGTTTAGAAATACGATCGGTCATGCCCTTCATCACCTGCAACATCTGTGAGAAAAACTCGGTGGGTACGCCGATAGCAGAAGCAGAAACATTTTCTTTGTTTGAACCAGAATGTCCGGCAGAAGGGGGTAGATATCCCACTTCTGATAACGGCGGAGTGTCCCCATTTAAATTTTTAGAAAGAGTGACATCAGCATTGCTGATGTCACTACTCTCGCTATTATTCTCAGACATTGCAGGATAATGAAAAACACCAAACAATAGAACAACACTTTATAATTTAGTACACTTTAACATAGGCACATAATTAAAAACTAATAATATCGCAAAAACACAGCAATTTAAAGCTACATAAACTGTTTACTCACAGGATCTCCGGAGTCTTCTACTCTCTACAATTTCCAGCGGCGCAATGGCCTCACAAACACTTTTCAACGATCCAACTAAACTCCTAATAAAGAAAACAACATGGCCGTTCGCGCCACCGGATCTTGCCTAGATATTTAACATTTTAATCTAAACAATAAGTGACGAATGTAATCGCTATTATAAATTGACAAATACTAACTCAATTTATTAGTAATTTTAAAACATGAAAATAAATTTTAGCTTTTCTTATTTTAAATCGGATGTGTTTTTATCAAGCGTAGCAATATGGACGCCATTTCAGTTTCAATGTTAATTTAATCAAATGTTACTTCAGTTAGATAAAAACACACCGATTGATGTTTACAAATCATAATATGAATTATCAATATGGTTTAGGTAATAAATCGTTATATGTAACTGACATCATAACTTGTAGTTTTTAAACTTGGTATATTGACCATCTAAAACATCCAATTAAAATTATTAAAAATCAAATGAATTGACAATAATGGTTAGAAAAGCTACTAAGCGATTATAGTATTTTAAAATTGGTTTGATTAACCTGAATTATTTAATTAGTAAGTAATTACAAACTATAATTAATTTGACGCGTCGACATATACAATACTAGGTTATGTGAAGTAATTAACATTATAAGACAGAACATTAAATTAAATTATTTGTCATTATGTCAATATGTTTATCAATAGAACATACTGAACAATTATACGCCTACTAGCAGCGCCCCACGGTTTTACCCGCATAATTTTCGATCCCGTTCGAAAGACACGTGGCGCAATCTATTATCACAATAACGTTATTGTTGTTTTCCTCTGGAAAAACATTTTTTTTTTTCGGGATAAAAGGTACCCTATCTCCGTTTCTGTACACCTGACAAAGTATATGCAAAATTTCAGGACGATCGGTTTAGGCGTGAAAAGGTAACAAACAAACTTACTTTCGCATTTATAATATTAATAAAGTTAGGATTATGCTACGGAATTTTCAGTTCATTTTTATCACAAATTCCTATTTGAAATGGCTGCGGCAGATAAATAGAAATTGGGTAATTCGATTAAATACGTGTTTTTTTAGTCTTAGTTAGATTTTAGTGAGCAGTGGTGGCTCAGGAGTAACGGCCCCGTCTTACGAGTTGTCGGTCGTGGCGTGGGTTCGAAACAAGACTGTTCAAGCCAGCGGAGGCTTGTGTGCTAGCATTGAGACCATCATATTATGCTATGCTAAAAATACTGAATAAGTATGTAACTTATATCCTACGTTCATTTTATCTTGATTTGTATCACAAATTCCTATTATAAATCTTTGGCTTGATATACTTAAATCCAGTGGGTCATTCGATTATCGATTTGATTTCGAGAAGGAAAATCGATATTTATTTAACGATGTAAGCTCACATGGAAGATTATTTAATACACTACTTCTGCCCGTGTCTTCGTCGACGTGAAATTTCGGCCGACCCATTCTGTCGCATTGCATCGCCCGCCCGCGCTATAACTTCGTTTTGCTTAGCGTTCCTTCAGCTTTTTTGCTCAGGCTTGGCTGGGTTTAATGTTACGCTGACGTCGGTCGCGTCGGTCACACGCACCAAGACGCTGACGATAAATGGGCGTGTACAGTGTAGCACTGACGGTCAGAGAGTCTAGTCCATATAAATTGGTACGCGACCGATGTCAGCGCTGGCCGTCGGGTCGAGCACTAAATCAAGCCGTCGCGTCGTAGCGTGATGTTAAATTGCCAATAACCTTCCTCGAGAATTGGACTGAAGGGATGTGGAACATAAAGGGCTAAGGAAGGAACACGGGTGGGTTTTAGTCAGTAAGTCTGACACTCCCTTCCGCTCCACCCAGAGCGGGAAAAAAAGGGTATGTGGAATAGACACTCCTCTTTTTAAATTAAAGGTTTTAATGGCTTGCATTTACAAACTATAGGACATGTACATTTAAGCACGTAGTTGACTATTTTGTAGTGTTCGTTTTTGAGACACGTTGTATGAGCTACGTCGCGTGCGCCGATGTCACCCCCTTTCGCCGACGTCGCGTCGTAGTGGAGTGCCACGCGCGCGTCGCCGCACGCAGTATAATATGGTTTTACGTCGAACAAAATAGTTTTAAGGTTGGTGCACACTATGGCGTGCATATGGACTATCAAATGAAATCCGACAGAATCTTAGTTTCACACATTAGCGCGTTCAAACAAACAAACACTTCAGCTTTATTATACATATTAGTATAGTATAGAGTATTGCATGGACGATAGCCACTGCAAGACTTTCATAAATTTAAACTACCTATTTATTCTACGTCACAATCAAACACCCAACTCTTGAAGTTTCCATTCAGACACACCCTGTATAACCGTATACCGTAGTCTTCTATTCATTAGCGTAATGAACGCCTTTTCGTTACCGCCACGCCGTTAAGCGGTCGATAGTGCGATGAAACTTTAACTACGGCCCGAGTTGATTATTTGAGGGAGAGTTTTTTGCAAAAAATAAAAGACAAAAGTTTGACAACATTGTTTCAGCAACAGGTTTTTGTGTCGCGGAACATGTTGCTGAACATGTTGCTGGTTTTATAACATGCAGTATGTGGGTCAAACATGTTTCCAGAAAGGTTTTATAACATGCAGTATGTGGGTCAAACATGATTCTAGAAACACACACAAATAATCTTGCCATTAATAAGTCTTTAATTTGTATTAATTTGCAGTTAATATGTTTATGCCTTCAATACAAATCAAGTTAAAATAAAATAAAAGAAATAGGCAGTCATGGGGCCTGTAAGATTTAAAAAAATTCGAGTGAATATAAAGTTTACGCAAATTAAAGTGAAACAACGCAGATTCTCAACTAAAACCTAAGTCGCCGGCACGCTTCGCTGTGAAGTTAGCTCCAATTGACCTCTATTTTGGTTCACTGTTGGCTAATGTCAGGTTTGTCGCTGGTCGAAGTGTTTACCTTAGTACAGACGCCAGCACATCAACCTACCCGAAACTGTCAAATTTTCCCAATCAACTTTGAACCTTATGCTATAGCGATAAAGTTAAAAATCTATCAAAGAAATTTGACAGATTGTAGTAGTTTGATGTGCTGGCGTCTGTACACAACAGGGCCTACCGACTGAAATGAAAACATAAAACTGGATGTACTGTTTACATTAGCATGTCAGCGACGCGTCAAAGTAGTTTTCACTTAAAAAAAAAACAGTGGCACTTTGGGAGTGCCGACTGAAGTGAAAAAACAGAATACTTTGCCATCACTCACTGACATATCGGATGTACATTAAAACCGAGTACCTACATCCCGAGGACAGCCGAACACATCCGAAGCGGGTATTTTTTGAAACATCTTACCAACAAAACACGCGCTGTGTCCCTTACGGTAACAGTGGCGCGAGTTCAATGGTTTATTCCCATCTCAAAAAATGCCCAACGCGCCTAAAGACGTTTTCATTAAAAAAAAAAACCGAATCCTTCATTCATTCACATAAACGAATGCTGTATTTCCTTATAATCACTTAATCAAGGCACACATTCCAATAATTCGGTAATATTTTCCGACAGAAGTTCCTTTTACCAATACTCTGATAATACAATCTATAATCCGCTAACCAATCAAATCTTCTGTTATTTCTCAGGGGCTTTAGAAGATATCGGTAGTAATACTGTTCGCGGTGAAAGATGCTAGTTTTATTACAACTACTATAATAGATTGTAGATCATAGAACCACAAAAAAGATAGGTAGGTACGGTCAGCAACAAAAGTCGATTAACACTTCTGTTTTTTTAATCTCAGTTATTGAGCAAAATGTTTGTTCAAAATTGCAGTATAAGTATCTACGAAGAAAAAAACGAAAAAAAAAGAAAAAAACGAAGAAAAAACGCTGAAGTGTTAATATTTTGCTCAATAACTGAGATTAAAAAAACTGAAGTATTAATCGACTTTTGATGCTGACTGTACACACGCCAGCACATCAAGCTACCAGAAACTGTCAAATTTTCCCAATCAACTTTGAACCTTATGCTTCAGCGATAAAGTTGAAAATCCATTAAGGAAATTTGTCAGATTGTAGTCTAGGCGTCTGTACATAAAGCCAATGTTTCTAATCTCAGATAATTCATACATTCCATCGCCACTCAAGCGTTTATCTACTTTAATGAAATGTGTTCTATGTTGATTTTTGAGCTACCATTTGTAACAAAAAGGTCCTAACAAGTTTTTGGTTGCAATGGAATTTGAACTTAGTTAAGTATGACATTCAGTATGTTGTTCCATAACTTGAAAATTATCTCAAATTCTTAATTCAAGTATAGGACCTATTTTGTGGTAGAACTTATGTATATTAGCATTATTTTCATCTCGTTTCGTCATCGCATTACGTAACGTACGTTACGTACGTACGTTACGTATTAACGTAATGAAGGGCGGTACTTGTCTGCGCTTCGCCATTCACTCTCTTATCGATGTCTGTGATCTTTCTTTAACTAAGTTTTTTATTAAAATATTTAGATTAGGATTCATTAATCTGTTTCTTGTACTTAAACGCATAGATTTTTACGTTACAGAAATCATAAATAGTGGTTCGTCTGACTTAAGTCTTTGGTTATCGAAGAAATACTGCTTATAACGCGAAACTATTTGCAATCGCTCGCGCTGCCGCCACAATCCGCGCGCTTCTGGCGAAAACGCCTCTCGTTCCCGCTCAGTCAATGAGGGCGAGTAAAAGCGTCTAGAACATTCTACAAGCTTCCTTTAAAAACATTCGACGCGCACATTCGGTCCGTGGATGGGTAACCATCTTTACATACCAAGACCCCTCCGTGCCTCGGAAAACACGTTAAGACGTTAGTCCGCTGTCATTCTTGGATCTTTGACAGACCTTACGGGTCATCAGAAGCCCGAAAGTCCGACAACCAGTCTTACCAAGGGGTTTCGTATTACCCAGTAGTTACTGGGTAATAAGCCACAACCCAGTTGGGTTGTGGAGGTCAGATAGGCAGTCGCTCCATGTAAATACTGGTACTCAGCTGCATCCGGTTAGACTGGAAGCCGACCCCAACATAGTTGGGAAAAGGTAATCACCCCCTACTCTTATAGCCATCGATATAATTTTAATAACCGAAGTTCCCAACGGGCACCTCTCTATATGTTAGTGAGTAGTTATGTACTTTCTCGGCTCGCCTTCTCATTAGTGTAATGAAGCGTGGCGCGGCGCTGCACCTTTATAGTCTGTGCTATGATCGATAGGCCGCCGTAGTACAGACTTAAAGTCTATATCAGATATGAGTAAGTGTGCTGTGTAGGTGTATGAGGGTGTGTGTGAGGGTGTATGTGTGTGTGTGTGGGTGTGTGTCTGTGAAGGATGATATAGCCAGAAAGGGGGTGATTACAGAGATGACGATTAATAGAAAAGTATGATAGAAAAGAAATGTTGCGGCGACCCCAAATAAATTAGTTAATTAGGCAGGAGAATGAATGAATGAAGCCGGTATTGATAGTAATAAATATACTCACCAACACAGAATATCCATCCGTAGCGTTAAGTTGAAAACTGCTCAGTTGGATCGATTCCTTAGTATCATCGAAGTCCATGTTGACGGCCGCGAACGTATACGAAGGGTACGCATCGCCCTTCCGCGGTAGGTGCGGCTTTACCCATATAGTCGCGCCCGTACCCTGGAAGAATTACGTAAACTGATGAACGGTAAAATAACTTTAACGCATCCGACAAATGAGTTTAGTGTTCGTTATATTTGTATGAAATCTATTTATATAAAATTCAAAGTCCTGACTGACTGATATATCAACGCACAGCCTAAACCGCTGGTCCTGGAGACATGAAATTTGGAGAGTGTATTCTTTGTGAAGAGTAGGTATCCACTAAGACAGGGTTTTTCCCTCAATTCCTCATGGATCCCGATACCATCATCAGAACTAGATTTTGATAAAAACGGGACCAATCAGGAAGTATATCCTTTTAAATAAAAAAAATATTTTCCAAATCGGTTTATAAATGACGGCGTACTGAGGTAACAAACATAAAAAAAATTAATTAAAAACCGAATTGAGAACCTCCTCTCTTTTTTTGAAATCTGTTAAAAAGGGGTTAAATTGGGATGCAAGTTGTTTCGCATTTTTGCCGATGGAAGATTCGAAATACTATCTGGCACGTGGCTTGTAACATAATAAATACATACAAGGCTATTTAAATTTGGCTAGCTAAACGCGAAGTGTACGATATCTAAACACGATAAAAATAAACTTTTATTTGGGAGGTCAATGACCGCTGTTAGTTACTATCAGGCACATAGCTTGTACACTAAGCCTCTTACTAATAAACGTTGTATATCGTCTGTATAGTTTACACAACGCTTTGTCTCCTTCTTTCGAAAATCAAATTACTGACGGCTGAAAGAGACAAATCGGTGTGTAACTTTTTCATCTGATACAACACGTTTATTAGTAAGGAACCTACTTGTATAAATTGTATACAGATAAATATCAAAACTGCATACAAACTGGCCATCTCTAAAACCACAATTGCAGGTATTTAAAGGTAGCAATCCGAGCAATGGAATTAATGGTTAGTTGCATGTACCAGGTGCAGTAGTGCTAAATACAATTTATTTGTTGTCCGCGCACAAGAAGATTTATTATCAACTATGTTTTATCCGCAACTAGGATACCAGGATTATTTTCTGTCCTAAATGTGTTTCAGGTTATAATTAGCTTTGCGATGCGATGGAAGCTGCTATCTATTTTGTTGATTAAAGTCAAATGTAATGGCATCCAGATAAATTATGGGCAATTTAACTTAGTCTGTTCAAACTTGTTTCAAATTAATATTAATTCAAGTTAAACACTAACAATCAATAACACTAGCTGTGACCGCGACTGTGTTCGCGTGCTTGTCGGAAAACAAATTGGATATTATGGGATTTTTTGCGCGGAACCCTTACTCTTTTTCTAAAATAAAAGTAAGCCTAAGTTACTCCTTATAACTTCAGCAGTAAAGTCCCGTCAAAATCGATCCAGCCGTTTCGGAGATTAGCCGGAGCAAACAGACAGACAAAATTCTAAGAAAATGTTTTTTTGTTATAAGTAGATACCGTATATATACATATATATATATATATATATATGGACCGTACCACAACATAGTTGAGAAAAGGCTAGGCAGATGATGATGATACTTACATAATATGCATTTAGTAAAAAGCTGTTATCTTGACATTACAAACAGACACTAAACTTTTAATTATTTGTATACATATATGTATAGATTACGTCTGTATTACCAGAAGAGTTGAGGCAGAGGTGGCAGTCGTACTGAGTCGCCGCACTGCTACGTCGACGTACACCCATATTTTGCCAGTTACGTTTAAGTCACAATTAATAGGGGGCGAGCCTATTGCCATAAACTGGTAACAAATCCATACTCCCACATAATACCACTCTAAATGATTTCGTGATTAATCACACACTTCAACAGTTTACGGTTTAAAGTTAACTCGGGGCACTTGATTGATAAGCTAAAAGACTACCAACTGAAATACGTATATTCAAATCACAACTGTCATTCTTTGTCAGTTGCACGAATTAACGCGCAATGCATTGCAAAAATCCTCCTTAGGGCGATTGCACACGGGCGTTGCCAATCCGTTGCGTCGGCACTGCAACGCCTGAGCTGTGACGTCATTGCGTTGAAATCACTGCGCTGCTACGACGCATCGCATTGGCAACACCCGTGTGGTATCGCCCTAAATCACTATTTAACATTTTTTTAATGCACAAACGCACACTACACTTTTTTGTATGAGAATGCGTTGCGGCTGTAATGTGCTCTTGGCTTAACACGGCCAATTGATTGAAGTGTATCAACGTGCTCCACAATCAAGTTCCCCGACTATAGAAAATAGACCATTCATTAACATACCCGATGCGGTTTCGCCATGATACCCAAAGGGTCTTGTGCCACAGCTATAAGGTCCAAATTCTGCAGCAGCTCCTTCTCATAAGGCGTGATCTTCTTCATGTTACAACTTAGTAGTATTGGCGCTGACAACATGACCATCATTGCTAGTTGAACGCGGCTCTGACTGCGGGTGAGTACGTCAGTGCCGAAGATTAGCTGAAAGGCGATAATGGTTACTGTTAGTACCTATTGGCATTGGGTCAATAAATTCAAGGTCGCTTAATTATTCTTATCGGCTAATTCCGCCCCTAAAACGACCCACTGACCGAACTATGGAACCAGGTATGCTTATAGTCTCTCTGAAGGAAAGAATCCGGAATGAGGTGATCCGGCAGAAAACCAAAGTTGTCGACATAGCTCACAAAATAAGCAAGCTCAAGTGACAATGGGCCGGCCGTATTAGCCGTAGAACCGATAACCGTTGGGGTAGACGTGTTATTGAGTCGGCAAACGTAAGGTGGGACGCCCTTAGGCTAAGTAGAGCGACGATCTTCGCAAGGTAGCTTGTAGCAGCTGGATAAGAGTTGCCGAGAATTGAGCTGTATGACTCGCACTTGACCGGTTTTTTATTTTCTCAGTTATACGCACCATGTCAGGGTCGTTCCAGTGTCCCGGGCCGTGGTGCGGCGCCAGCTCGTCATAGCGTTCCTCGTAGTATTTGAAGATGGCGACGACGGCGTCCCACGAGTCCTGCACATCGTGGTAGTTGCGCCACAAGTTGCAGTACTTCGATATGTGCTGGTAGTCCGGCTGAAATACAAGATGTATTATAAAGCCCCGTGTTTCGTTGTCGTGTCTTCGTTGACGGACTTACAGTACCCGGCGATAAATATTGCACATCGACCTTTTTACACAAAACCATTTTATACAAAGAATAAAAATAATTATCAAAAGAAGCAAATCATAATTGTTTTAACAGCTCCTAATAGATACCGGACTGTTTGTATTTCGTGCGACAGAGATAACGCTCTACGAAGCCGAAATTAGCCGATTGTCTCTTTCCAAAGGTCGATGTGCAATATTTATCGCCGGGTACTGTACGAGAGATCCCACTGGGTCCGCGTGGTAGATTATGGTCCTCTCCCTCTCGAGGACAGGAGGCCTGTGTCCCAGCAGTGGGAATATTCTAGGCTAATTATGGATATTTATTATATTAATATGAGTCGAATAGTTTTGGAGTTTTATTATGTTTCTGTGTATAAAATAAAGTGATAAGAATCCTCCAGACCGAATTTCGGCCATAGCAGCCCATCTCAACGGAGACTAGCCATATACGCGGGAGATATTATAGTGCACAAATGTGTGCGCAGACGCAGGTGTACCTTACTCTTCCCTCACTCTCATAGACCGATGGGACGATGGATGGGAGATATCAGGCGCAGGACAAACGGGTTAACATGCTTTCGCCACAGGGGTATCACACCGCCAACTTTTCAACTCAGGGCTGTTAGTAAGAAATTCGTTATGGAAAAACCCAATAGCACTTTGCTCGACATGGGAATCGAACCCAGGACCCCACGCTCACCAGTCGCGCTAGGTACAGACGCCAGCACATCAAGCTACCCGAACCTGTCAAATTTTGCCAATCAATTTTGAGCCTTATGCTTTAGCGATAAAGTTGAAAATCTATTAAAGAAATCTGACAGATTGTAGTAGGTTGATGTGCTGGCGTCTGTACCACGAGACCAACAGGAAAGTTATAAGAGAAAGTAGGTGCAGACTAATCGAAAATAGACGGCAAAATAGAAAACATTCGTTATCGTTTGTAGTTTCGAACTATGCAGTAAAATTTTGTTGTCCAAGGTTGGCGATATCTCATTATTCGATAACGATTTGGGCGACCATTACTTATTTTTCGATAAAACCGATAAGCGGATACTAATCAATGGATTATTTATTTGCTTAACTGTAGAAACACTCACCCATTAAATGTATTTTATGGTATTGTTATTTATTGTATTGTTGACTAGCTTCTGCCCGCGATTTCGTCCGCGTGAAATTTCAGCCTCCCCCCATTCACCCTCTTAGAGGTGGAATTTCGAAAAACTCTTTCTTAGCGGATACCTACTCTTCACAAAGTCTTTTCATGTCTCCAGAGACATGAAATTTGGAGGGTGTGTTCGACTTTCTTTTTGCTCGGCTCCTAAAGGCCCTAGCGTGACGTAAAATAGAAAGAAAGGAAGAAAAAGTATTTATTGCGACTGCTACAGGAAGATCACAAACTAAACACAGCAAAATAAAATCCCAAGTTATATAAAAAAAAAGGAAAATGAAACAGAAAGTCCTATACGAGGCCAAAAGGCTCCTATCTCAGCATGATGCTACGACATTTAAAAAATAAATGTTGGAGCGCTGGTTTTCTGATAGGGCCCGCTGTGATGTCACGGGCAGTTACAGAAATAAATAAATAATATGTAAAATAATAGCAAATAATAAAATAAAAAATAATTTTTTTTTCAATCTGCGCCAGACGTAACCTCATTACTTGTCTATGCCTTGAGTGTCAGAGACACTGGTGTGTCTGTGGCATTGCATTGACAAGTAAATGGTCGCAGGCGCCGACCTTACGGCGAGATTAAATAAATACATTAGCCTATAGCCTACCTCAAAAATAAGGCTCATCTGCCTAGCCTTTTCCCAACTATGTTGGGGTCGGCTTCCAGTCTAACCGGATGCAGCTGAATACCAGTATTTTACATGGAGCGACTGCCTATCTGACCTCCACAACCCAGTTAGGGAATTCTACAAATATACATACAAAAACACACCTTCTTCCCATGAGGGTAGGGTAGGCAGTAACGCCACCTGGGTCGATCCTTACAATGCGTTCCACGAAAGATGAGACTTGACACACCACGGGGTTTAACATGCGCAGTACACGATTTTAGGTATCTTTAGCGGTATGAATCAATGTCAAAATGTCAAAAACTTTTCAAAAATTTAGAGAAATTATAGAGGTATTTTTGACAGATTGAGACTGAGCGCAGACTGTGAACATTCTTAAAATTACGAGAATTGCCCCTCTGGTCATAGACGCACACCGGTTGCGAGTACTACGCACCTCACCTTTCTGAAAAACATCACCGATGAGGTCTACTCCTAGGGCGTCCCCAACCCGGATTTCCACTCACATCTGCGTTGTATTATACTATAGATGAGGAACAGGGTGTAAAGTTTACTCAACCTCCATAGAAAAGGGAGGATCCTCCGACCAGACGGGTGGCAACTGCCCGATGATTCATGTCAGGCCGTTGTATCTATGCTAGTTGCGCGGTAAACTCTGCTTGCGAGATGCAGGATTTTGCGTGACGTCAGTATGACGCGTTGTTCGCATGTGGCGTTGTGCTATAATACCTTAGATAGGTATTTACCTTGTAGTTATATAGCGTTCGTAAAAAAATCACGTGACCAGTCAAAGATATCATACCGTCTTTTTATGAATGAACTCGATATAGTACGGCCAGCTGCAGGAGAACACCATAGGCCTGCCCGTGTTGTTCAAATAGTAGCCCAGCCTTTTGTAACCTGGGAACAAAAGGATTGCATCAATATCGCGCCTTAGTCTTAGCATAATTAGCGTAAAATGTTCCCACTGCTGGGAACCTCCTGTGTTCCTTTCACGTCCAGCCCAGGTTCAAGCCATGGTCCGAGGCGAGAGGGAGTGGGGGGCTGTCGCCTCCTTCTGCGAAGCAGTCATGTTAGCGAAGGAGGCGGGACGGCTGAGGGAGAGAGCCTCCCGTCCCAGCCGCCGTGGCAGACGCTACAGGCGTCGGGAGCCACGCGACGACTCCGGGCCACCGTAGGCGCGGGCCTGCGGGCGGAGAGCAATGGGTAGCTCACCGTCCGATCAGGACCAGGCCCATGCCGGGCGGCGCGTACGTGTTCCACGCGCGCCTCAAAGAGATGTCAGCATCAACAGAAGGGGCCCGTCAGGGCCGAAGCCTGTCGGGTCAGCGGGATTGTCCGAAAGGGTTACCGCTGGCCCGGAACATAAAGAGCTAAGGAAGGAACACGGGTGGGTTTTAGTCTGTAAGAGCCTGACACTCTCTTCCGCTCCACCCAGAGCGGGAGGGGTCTTTTGATGAATTTCCATCCTCAAAAAAAAAAAAGGCCTGCTCGTGTTGTTCAAATAACCCAGCCTTTTGTAACCTGGGAACAAAAGGATTGCATCAATATCGTGCCTTAGTCTTAGCATAATTAGCCTATAATGTTCCCACTGCTGGGACACAGGCCTCCTCCCGGTGACAGGGAGTGGGCCATAATCCACCACGCGGGCCCAGTGCGGGTTAGTATATGTCACATGTCTTCGAAGTTTTAGTTCTTGGACATGCCGGTTTCCTCACGGTGTTTTCCTTCACCCGTCATGTGCCGTCAATTTTTTTACTTACTTCTATAAGTTTTATCTTCAAGTTGGAATGATTCTATTTAATGACTATTTCATGAAATCATGACATTTGAGGCCAACTCTAAAGCATTGTTAAGGTGGTAAAGCTATTTTATGGTCGACCATACCTATGTATTTAATTACAGTCTGCTAGCAACCAATTCCAAAAAGGCTTAAAACTAGCTTTGATTGTAAAAGGATTTCTGATGATTCTTATCACGAAGTGTCTATCCATTTTAGAACCGCATTCTTATCATTTCTTAGTAGAGATATCAATGACTAATGACTAACTATTAGGGTTAGGCCCTTCCTTAATCTCTATCAGCCACGGCTGATACCACAGATATAGACAGACCTAGATAACGCAAGTATCACGATCTGTATTAAAACGCGTGCCATTTTTTGACTACCTATGATGTCACAAGCACTATTTAGTGATGGGAAAGTCAAATCGATTCAACGACGCCGCTGCGCGCGGCACCCGTGTTGTCCCACCCTTGGGGCCTATAGCGTCAGCGCTCACGTACACAGGACTGAGCGTGAAAGTGGCGGCTTACGATTTTTGTACGTAAGATAGTGCGATTTTTGGCACGCGAAGTAGTTTCTCTTGCGTTATCTAGGTGTATCTATGTCTGTGGCTGATATCCTACACGTAGGGTACTAGTATATCAACAAGCATCATTCACAAGGCTGTGTTTATAACAGAACCACTGGGAAATGCATCGGTTAAGACAACAAGCGCCAGAGTAGCCCGAAAAATTCATATTTTCTTTCATTTCCAAACACAATCTGATTAATTTTGAAAGATCTTGCTAATCCATTGCTTCATACAGTACCCGGCGATAAATATTGCACATCGACCTTTTTACACAAAACCATTTTATACAAAGAATAAAAATAATTATCAAAAGAAGCAAATCATAATTGTTTTAACAGCTCCTAATAGATACCGGACTGTTTGTATTTTGTGCGACAGAGATAACGCTCTACGAAGCCGAAATTAGCCGATTGTCTCTTTCAAAAGGTCGATGTGCAATATTTATCGCCGGGTACTGTATTTATGTTCGAATAATTTGTCTGCTCAACAACGTAAATAACGCAATCAATGCTGTTGAATTGTCAAAATGAAAGCCATTGCTACTGTTAGTGTTACGTAATTACCCTGCGGTATGACCATTTCGCTCATGTCTCACCCAAAAAGTTATACTCATGGGATAAAAAGATCAGGCCAATAGGAACCTATGGCGTACCTGCCGGTCGATTCTGTAAAAATTTCATCGTGGAAACTTAGGTGAAGTGAGTTTGTTTTTGCTAGGAATTGACACTATTGACAGCTCACTCCACGCTCACTTCACCTAAGTGTTCACGGTGAGATGGTTACAGAATCGCACTACTGCCGATCGATTCTATAAAAATCTCACCGTGAAAACTTAGGTGAAGTGAGTTTGTTTTTGCTAGGAATTGACACTATTGACAGCTCACTCCACGCTCACTTCACCTAAGTTTTCACGGTGAGATTTTTACAGCACCGCTGCTCATACATTTATCGCCCTCTTTAGAATAACCTAGAATTATAATGGGAGCACGAAAAGCGTGCCACACTGTCACGGTGCCTCACAATAACACGACAGTCTTTTGTTCTATACACTATTTCCAGACGTATTATTCTAACACTCACCCACGTTGAGCACTTGTTCGGAGACAAAGCATCCGTCCACCTTTAGGTAGTCGACGCCCCACTCCGCGAAGGTCTCAGCATCGATTTCCATATGACTAAAGGAGCCAGGGTAATGCATACACGTCACATTGGCTATGTTCGTGTACATGCCGAATTTTAAACCTCGGGCGTGGATCTGAAAATCACATGACACTAATATTATAAAGACGAAAGTTTGTGAGTTTGTTACTTCTTCACGCACAAATGGCTAGACCAATTTTGATAAAATTTGATATGGAGGTAGCTGACATCTTGGATTAACACATAGGATACTTTTTATCTCGATATTCGACAAGTATGCGGGTGAAACCACGGAGCGCAGCTAGTACGTCATAAAAGTCCTCGTTCCATAGCGCCCCAAATGCTTACAATCCAACCCTTGTCGACGATAATCGCTCGAAATTTTTAGACATGACATTCTTAAAAATCATACAATGTAATTATGTAACACACAAGAACTCACAAGCTGGGCAAACGCTTTCACTTTTTCCTTTCAAACCTGGGATGTCTTATGCGATCTCTGGCCATGTTGGATTGTTGGCCCTGCTAACGTTAATTATCAGATCATCACAACACCTTCGCTGTGGTATATCTCGACGGCCATGTCCTCCTCTGTCGCTCATTTGATGGTGTTAATTATAAGGTTTGGAAAGATAACACCATGTAGATGTGATATATTGAATGTCAAAACATCCAATTATTCTTATTTTAACTTTGCTTAGTAAATATTCAATAGACAGTGTAACTAATTGCAAATTGGACCGTTGTTTTTAAGATATTCTATTTGGACACTTTATGTTCTAATATTTAAATTTTTTGTTATTGAAATAATTATGTTGAGTGCGACAAAACGAAGGACATGATTTCATTGAACTATAGTCTTCAAGTCATCTTCAAATATTCTACTATGAAGCTGGTTAGGTAAATGACCTGGGAAATCTTGCCTTTTAAAAACACATAGTTGTCCGTGATCAAGTTCATCATTTGAGAAGTTGTTGATGGTCTACATTAGCCAGGAATTTGAGATAATTTTCAAGTTATGGAACTACAAACTGAATGTCACACTTACAAAGTTCAAATTCCATTACAACAAAAACTTATTAGGACCTTTTTGTTACAAATGGTCACTCAAAAATCCACTTAGAATACATTTATTTTTTTTATGTCTGTAATTTATATGGTGTACATAATAAAGAGTATTCTATTCTATTCTATTCTATTTCACTGATTAAGTGGCAATGGAATGCAATTATCTGAGATTATGAACACTGCTTTAGAGCAATGTTCAAATTTAGTTCTGATTCAAAAAGAACTAAATTAAGTCAGAAAAAAAATAAGCGCATGGGTTCCATGTTAACTTACTGCTTATTTAATAATGCATATTTCCAGATGACAGCGATGTGGAGGAGTACTTCTACGCCTAGGTGTTCTTTTGTTTTTGTATGTATTTGTAAGGTTAGTCATTTAACTTTCTACCTAGATAGTTAGTTGTTTAAAATATTGTAAAAGTTACATAAGTAAACATTATTAAATTACACAGAAATTACACCAAAATAAAATATATATATACAGGACGTTTGGAAGCTGTGTGCAAAGATTTGAAGGAGTGATAGTTGACACCATTTACAGAATTTTGAGCCATACATTTCTTGTTTGTTTTTTTTTTATTTTTAACTGCAAATTTTTAGTATAAATAACATACCAACTATAACTGGGGAAAATAAAAAAAACATATTTCGTCTATGATTTGTATTGCTCAAAATGTTCTAAATGGTGTCCTATCATCCCCTTAAGGCTTTGCAACCAGCTTCTAAACACTATAACCAATTTATTAACCTGAATTAACACTCACATAATCAGCAATGAACTTCATTCCTCGTGGGAACCTAATCTGGTCCGCAACCAGCCTTCCGTTCTCATCCCGTTCTTTTTCGGACCAGCAGTCATCTATAATGATATACTCATACCCTGCCTCTTGATAGCCTTCCGTGTAAAAACTATCAGCTACCGATAGAATAAGTGCTTCACTGTAATTAAATTACATCACATAATTTATCGAAAAATTAATGAGTTGTGATTTCCATTTGGCAACGGACAGTACCTAGGTAATTAAAATGGCTATGTACCTATTAAACCTTAATTGAATTAAAACATAACAGTTTTGTGGGACTCATGCATGAAGTGATTGAGATTTTTTTTTGGTACTGCATTGTTAAGTAATTATGGTAAAGCACAATGGAAAACCGTATTTCTGTTATAAAATTATATTCTCATAGGTTTTTATAGAGAAAAATGTAAATTTTATTGATAGTTTCGAAATGTAAACACGTCTAGGTATGTCATAGACTGTGCAGTATTTTTTTTTCATTTGTTTTGGAGAAACGTTAGTAAATTAAATGTAAAGCTTACTTTAAACATAATTCATTGTCCGCCTCGCATGTAACGCTACACATGTAATATCCCCATGACATCCACCCCATGGGAGGGGTGAGGGCCATGCCATTTTCCAGTAAATCCACTGTATCCAATGATAACACGAAAAACAATATGCACAGCGCGCACCGAAAGTTGAACATTTTACACGAACTCCCTTTTATCATTCACTGATTCGAACACTTATTTTTATTTAACGCGTAAATACAGCTTTAAATCGCCAATTTTACGCAAATGTTTCCTGCCATTTAAAACTGCCACACCGGCAAACAAAATACAAATGACAAGATTATTATAGTTGGATTGTTTTGTTTACCTTTTTGACAGATGGCACTGATTATGCATGCTCAGCTAAATAAGGAAGTAAGATCGTGAATCGCTACAAGTGCAAAAGAGATAGCATTTAATATTGAAGTTTGGTATTATCTATTTTTCAGTATATGGAACGGGAATTGATTACGTCTCATGTCAATGTCACTGTCAAATTATTTATGTCTGTCGGAGTCCCTATAATGCACGTCACTGTAATGCACGTACCAGCAATGCACGACACTGGATTGTACAACACAGGAATGTACAACACAAGAATTGGCGACATCGCGATGTCTCCAATTCCTGGGGTGTACCTTGATGGTCCGACCCGAGAGTGTACAACACATGAATTGGCGACATCGCGTGATTGGCCGATTGGTTGGCCAATCAGGTGACTCGAAATTTTGGGACTTGGATACTAGGTAATTGAGCTAGATAGTGCTGTTCCGAAAAACGATTGATTGCGCGATTGATAAGTTTTTAAGCAGAGAAGTCTTTATAAAAAGAGTTTTGTACAGCATATTAATTATATAAGCTGCAATCAGCTGCTCATGTTTAATAAAATTTTGGTAAGCACTCAGAGTGTAAGATAGGTCGACGGAGCCCCGCTTCGCGGGGCTCCTACTTCTGGGTGGTTTAAAAAAAAATAACCACGAAGGCTAAGGCGGGAGCTCCGCTACGCTTCGCTCCCGCCTTAGCCTTCTAACCTAACCTATCCGAGTCGGGGTACTCTGAGTCGGGGTGTTAACCATAATGTAGCGGCACAGTACATATCCTTCTTATCCAGTTTATGAAATATCTTTTAAATTGGTTCAATATTGGTGAAGAAAATAGGCGAGAGCCAAACCTCGAAAATGTGACTTTTTACTTAGGCTATTCAGTCGGATCTGCAGTTGTCCTTATCGCACGCATTAGAGGGCGGGGGCTCGCAGAGCGACAGCGATAGTTTCTTCAAATACCTAATTTTCAAAAGTCGTTCCGCCCGTATTTCCTCTTAACGAATAGTTCACAGATTTACTTCAATAATAATTGATTGAACGTCAACCACACGTCAAATGAAACAAAATCAATCAAAATCAATCCTTAATCAATCAAAATCTCATCCCTAGTTTCACATGGCTTTTTACTTTTTTATTGTGACGTCACTGTTTGTTTTGATTCCAATTCCCGTGCTGTACATTATCAAGCCGGACACTCTTGGTCCGGGCCGAGAATGCGCGACATGACAATGTACGTCATTGGAATTCAAAACACGTTCATTCCAATGTCGTGCGTTCTCGTGCCGTGCATTGCTGTGTTGTGCATTGCTGGTTCCCGTCTGTCGCCAGACTGCCGAAAAAAAACGTTCCATTCACTGTACCGCACGAGATTTTTGGATTTAAAAATTGAAAAAAAAAATTAAAAAAGATTCGCTTGATGCATAGTTTACGTCATCAAAATAACATTCATATTCATTTATTAATTTTGTGAAGACAGGGTATAATGATGTTTTATAAAAATGTTTGGTCCATCCTATGTTCCGCTGAAAGACATACAAAATAGTGACGCTGAAGTGTCGCTATAGTAATACCATCAAATTTAAATGAATTATAAAAGTACAAAGTCTCATAAAATAAAAAACATTGTTAGGGCTCTTAATAAAAAACTAATAAACTAGCAAATCTTGGGTAGGTAATCTACTCGCCTACAAGTACCGTATTTTATCCCACGAAGCGACGCGCGCTTTAATTGTAGTAACTAAGTGTACATACAAACACGCTGTTAATGTTTGCGTGAAGACTTGTACCGTCAGGACGTAACACAAACACGTACACACACACTCTTCCGAAGTTCCGACTTCGCCTGTGAGTGCCCGTGAAGACTATAAGTACGGTCTACGAGGGCGACACTGCATGTTTTTAAAACTGGCCATTTGTAAACGAAATAGGTAATAAAAAAAAAAGTTCAAATTTTGAAAATGGAACTCTTTGCCAATAATATTGGGTACCTATGTATTTTATTCATTTGTCATTATTTGTATTTAAAAATAACAAAATTTAATTCTAACTTAACTAAAACTATACAGAAACTAAAAAATAGCGTCGAAAAATTCATTCGCATCGCTGTAACTGGTAATGTAGGTCCTCAAGAGACTGGCGCACAGAGTACTTTGTAAAATACTGAAAGACTGGCGGCATTACCACGTCGTTTGACGATGCTTAGCCTCTGGCCAAGGTAAAAGCCAGCCCTTGGGTCACGGGAAGTGTCAACCAGCCTTTTAGAATTTTTTTTAAAAAGATCATGAGCATTTATTATTTGTTTACGTTTTTTCGGCAAATTGAAAATTGTCTGTGTCACGTCAGCAACATGAATAGGTAGCCCGCGAAATTCAAATTTTCTTACGTTTATTGTAATTTGCTGGTCATTAAGTTGTACGGACGCCAGCACATCAACTTACCACAATCTGTCAGATTTCTTTAATAGATTTTCAACTTTATCGCTGAAGCATAAGGTTCAAAGTTGATCGGGAAAATCTGACAGATTGTGGTAGGTTGATGTGCTGGCGTCTGTACGTTGATAAAAATAAGAATTATAATCATTAGAATCAAAAACTTCCGTACAATGGTTTTTTATGACTTTCGGTGTCATTTAAGTTAACAGATTGGCATTTCACGATGAAGCCCCATCTCGTGCCACTGTTTACAATTGGTTTAATGAGTTTATACGTGGTCGCACTGTAACATGTAGCGGTCAGAAGCTTTGTGCCCGGTGGATACCTTATAATTTGACAGAGGCCCAAAAACTTCGTCGTGTTGATTGGTGTCGTGAAATGGTTCAAAGATTTAACGGAGATGACTCAAATGCTGTGTTCGACATACTTACGGACTATTTCGAAAATATCTTAATAAAACTATTAACTTGCTACTTTATTCAGTTTTTGATTTTCTAAGAACTTTCAGTGTCACCCTCGTAATACTTAAAATACGTTTATTTAATATTTAAGTACGAGTACATACATACCATCCATTTACATTTACGATTGAACTTTAGATAAGTACCTACGTTTTGGCGAAGATAAGTAATCCAATCGAAAACTTTAAATGGGAATTGCAAAATTCTGAAGTCTGGAGTTAGCAAGGAAACTCCAGCGGCGATGTTTACAGCTATGTTGGATTTGCGTGATTGATTAACGATCTGTACGAACCTACCAGACGTAAGTACATTCCAAATGACGAGGCTTTATTTAAGCGGATCAATATGCTTGCCAAACTTTTGTGTGGTTTAAAAAACGTGAAGCCAGTGATTTAAATTGGATGATGACTCGCTTGAAAGCGTTTCTGAACGAAGTTCATTACGTGTTGCTGTGAGTCTGTGACAAATACCCTACCTTCTAATTTCTTTTCTTTCTTCTTTCATTACAGTGCTTGTGTTTTTGAAAGAAGAGAAATACTATTATTCAGGAAAAACAATGTTTTATGGCTTCCGTTCTACTAGCCGCAGCAACATAGTCTATTGTTGTGTTCATTCTTCAAGACTAAATTCGATCATTTATTTATGAAAATCTTAAAACCCATCGAGCCGAGGCGTATCTACATAGTCCGCTTTATAAAATCAGTGACAACAGATTACTCAAAATAATAACTTTTTAGTTGTTTTCCGTCAGTTCCCTATGGGTTTAATGTAAAACAACTTTTGAGGCAAAAAGAGGCTGGGTTGTCTGTCTGGCTGGGTCTAGAATTCAAGTTATTTATTAAACACGATCTTGTCGACAGGACTGTCCCTTTTGGCCGCAGTAGAGATGGAACTGAAGCTATTCCTATTTAATTATGATAATGTATTTATAGTGATCTAGTATGTTTTAGACTTAAATAAGTACTTTATGTTACAGAATACTTACTTACCTATGTACCAAAACTAAGTATTTAGCAGCGCGATGCGATTGGTAAAACAAAACTTGGCTATCTGAAACGTTACAAACACCGTGGGTACTTACTAATTCCATGCATAACACACGATGATTTACGCGTTCCAATGCCGAGCTATAACTGGTACACAGGCCTCTTCTCTTCGAGAGCGCTGAAATCCACCACGCGGGCCCAGTGCGGGTTGGTAGATGTCACAATGTCTTTGAATTTTTGGCTCTAGGCAAGCGGTTAGACCGCAAACTGCCACAAGCTAAAATACGTTAGCGGTTCTTCCAACTTTCCATGAAGTGACTTATGTCCCGCCCATAGCAGACATTAATAGGATTTGGATTCGTTGATACCTACCTATGTACAGACGCCAGCACATCAAGCTACTACATTCTGTCAAATTTCTCAACTTTATCGCTAAAGTATAAGGTTCAAAGTTGATTGGGATTTGATAGTTTCGAGTAGCTTGATGTGCTGGCGTCTGTACCTACTGCTTGCTTGTATTAATAAGTAATTGTACTTGACTTATTGCTCAATCTTGTTTGCTTTTGTCCTCAGGGTAGGCGCATCGTTGGTGTAGGCATGGGCGGAGATGGCATGGCGTAGTGGCGAGATGGCTGCGCCGCGGGTGGCGCCACTGGCCGCGCTGTTTCTTGCGCTGTTGGTGTCGGCCACCTCGCGCGCCCCCACGCAAGACCCCGCGCAAGACCCCGCGCAGTTTGAGGCCGCGTTTCAAGGTGTGTTTTTGACTAGCTTGGTTATTTCTTATAAAGCTGTGTATTCTGAAAGTTAATTACTTAAAAATTTTACATCTGCCTTTAGGTTCATACAGGATTTTTTATCGATATAATATAGGGTGTTTGGAAGCTGGGATACAAAGCCCTAAGGATGTGATAGTTGACACTATTTAGAGCATTTTGAGCCATACATGTCTTAGACGAAGTACCTATGTTTTTTAACCGACTCTAAAAAAAGGAGGAGGTTCTCAATTCGGTTGTATTTTTTTTTATTTATTTATATTTTTTTTATGTTTGTTACCGTCATTTATAAACTGATTTGGAAAATTATTTTTTTATTTAACAGGATATACTTCCAGATTGATCTCATTTTTGTCAAATACCAGTTCTGATGATGGGATCCATGAGGAATTGAGGGAACTCCTCAAATATTATAGGCACATCTAAAGCGATTTGGGTATTTTTTTAAAGTAACTCGTGCATTTGCTCTTGAAAACCACCATTTGGTGAAGTGGAACTGATGAAGAACAGCCAACGGAACTACTCAATAATAAGTATTTCACGGGTTGCGATTGGATTACTTTAATATGGTTGCTAAGCAATTTATGCTCGTCACAATGCGAATGGTGAAATGGAGCTGATGGTGGAATACTAGGAGAACTTCTCAACAATTAACTTCCCTGCATCGGGAAAAGCAATATTTATATAGGATACTTTTTATCCCGATACCTCCACGGGATTGAGACATACGCGGCTGAAACCGCGAGCGCATCTAGTAATGAATATTTTAGTATTACTCAGCGATTTTTTTCATTTATTAACATAAATAAATATTGATTATTATTAGTAGATAGGTTATGCTGTAGGTATATTGCTGTAGTAGCTAGTAATATGCTGTAGGTATGTAGGTATTTTCAACGTTGCCAATTTATAGAAAACGCGTCACCAGATAAAGGTTTGTTCTTGTTCTCAACTTGATTGGCCTCGATTCATTTGGGTAATCGGTCGTAGAACACACGAAATACGGAATCGTTAATTTCGTACACCTCAATACCCACCCTGATTAAGACGCAAACCCTCATCAAAATTCAGCTGTAACTTTGCAACTTTCGATTAATTTTACCCCTATTGTTTCATTGAAGGGGTCACTCAATCCTGAGCCGTATGACCCACAAGTTCAGTTATTAATATCCAATAACTCGTGTAAGTAAACTTTCAAATAAAGGGAAACTCCACGGTAGGTACCTGTAGGCTTACCTATTACTGAATTTAATATTTTCAGCCTAATTATACAATGTTGTTGGGATTTCCATCAGGAATTTCTCAGTTTTCAATTTGAATGTCAATTTCTCGTGAATTTCATATAACGGGTGTAAAAAGCAGAGAGCCACTGTTACTCCCCGTCATTATATTTTTTTTTAACTGGGCCATATCTGAGAACCTTCTGGTTACGGAGATATCGAGGGTCAAAATTCCAACTTTTACTAATGTTTTTTTTACGAAAACAATATTTTTAATGTTATAAACTTAAAACACAACTGTAAATACCCCCACGACCCCTGTACTGTTGCATGCAAACATAAGCACGTTGTTTTGCGTGTGTTACATTGCGCACTACCGCAAACAGCAAATTTTCACACAAAAAATTAAAGTCGTTTCCTAGCAATTATTTTTGTGCAATGTTACTTAGTTTGTTGTAAGTACAGAATAGGTAATTGACGGCTCTGTAATCGGTCTTTTTACACCTTGTAGATACCCACCAATTTATGACGCAAATCCTCATCCAGCTTCAGCTGTAACTTTGCAACTTTCGATTATTTTAACCCATATTGCTTCATTGAAGGGGTCACTCAATCCTAAGCCCTATGTCCCAAGAAAAGTTTACTTATTAATATCACGTTGGTTTATACTTTAAATACAGGGATGCTCCAAGGTAAGTTTTACCTTTTTAACCGACTGCGCGGCAAAGACAGGGTTATGTTTTTCGCGCGTATTTAGATAGGTGGCATACTAACGCCTGGATTAATTATATACATGAGGTGTCTATCATTTGTTATAGGTTAGGTATAGGTACCTAGTTTATGTTAAATCAAAATGGCGGATTTTAAACGTTAATGTACCAAGATAATGTCTTGAAAAAAAAATTGTTTGTACAGACGCCAGTACATCAAGCTACCCGAAACTGTAAAATTTTCCCAATCAACTTTGAACCTTTGAGTTAATCAGAATCTAGGCTTATGCATTAAATTAGCCTGCATACTATTATATTAATTAGGTACGTAGGTATACCTGTCTGGGTTTGCTAAAGTTAAAACACACTTTACACAGGATAGGTAAATATTAGGAGCGTAGGTTGGTACTAACTAGAATTTTGAAGTCAAAATTCAAATTCAAATACTGAGAAAATCTTTGAGCTCGTGTTTGATGTCTGACCAACTTTGTTACTAAGGTCGCATTCCACCAAACTTTTATGACATAGAATAAGTTTTATCCTGAGATTCTTTTTTAAATTGTTGACAGTTTCTCCATACTAGAACTGTCAGAAGTTAGATTTATTCCACGGATAAAAGATAGCTGACTTTAGTACAATCAGCCCTAAATCTAAATGCTGAAGCAGAATACAGACTAGTTTCAGTTTCCGAATCGTCTTCCTGCACAGAAACACAGAGCTATGACCTTTTAACGGAGGAATTTTAATTAAAACGCGATCAATACTAAAGGAACGCACCTTTAACAAATCACTTGGGGTCGGCTCTGGAATAAAACAAACGTTCTCGTTCCCCTACAGTACTTATTCATTATTTTTCTTAGCAAAAGAAATCTCGGAACGCAAAAGGTCGGAAAGATGCAATTTTGCAGACAACTCTTTGAATCCCGAAGCAAACGGCGGTCGATTTAAGGAGCTCTTGAAAACCGACCCTCTTGCTTCTTCCTACTTTAGTTATACATCTTGGGTTTAATTGTTCTTTAGAAAAAAAGAAAACACTCAAACCGAAGGATATCCTCACCAAATTACAAAGGAGACTGCTCCAATTATTCTAAGACTCGCGTATTATTTGCTTAATTTCTCAATCAAGTTTTCGTTGTTATTGGAACGCAAATGTCTATAGCCACGCCGAAACTTACGTTGAAATGAGGTACCTACTAGCGATGTAAATGTGTGTCTTTGGGATTTTAACTGTCGATTCGGCAATTGCTAATTTTTGTTCGCAATTCGTCGGAGCTACCGAGCGTTGGATAATCCACATTTAATTATGTTGGTCCCTCTCGCGCGGTTTCACAAAGTCAGAGGACAAACAACGAACATTTTTAATCAGACGCAAGTAACGGGCTTGCTCAAATTAGCTCGTTTTATAGTTTTTTTTTAATTGGAACTGCTCAATTGAATATTTCTTTTATGGCTTCGCAAAGAAATTGTATCAGACAAACGAGATACGGTTTTAATCAATGTTTGATTTTTTCAATTTCGAATTCTTTTGTAGAGTTGGAAGTCTGGATAATTCTTTGTATTTCAGAAGGTATCTCCTTTCCAATATAATACGTACATAACACTGACCTGGGTATTAAAAAAAATACGATGGTCTTCATACTAATGATGTTATAACGAAGAAATTTGATTTTCGCCATTTTGGCGCTGTTAGCGACGTGAGCGTCGGTGAAACTAATATTTTTGATAGAGAGTTTTACAAAATGCGCATACTCTCGTGATAAAAATGTTTTATATATCTCGTAGCAAACACAAAATACACGAAAAGTCTTATTCCTCGATTTAAACCTACATCATCAGAGACGTAGGTATGTACCAAAACAACACGACGGGCATTTGCAAAAATGTGTCAATTTTAGTTCCAGAGACGCCCGAACGGGGCGCTTTGAATCGGCACAAAAATCAACTAACATTTCTTATAGTATACCTAATAATAGTCCAGTGTACTTGTATAATATTATGTAGGTCAGTGGTACCCACTAGCATATAATATAAGGTTGCTGTTGTCAGAGGCAAAATAATAGTGAAAGGACTGTACAAGAATCGTTTGGCGCTCGAATGACGTTGACAGGTGAGGCGCTGTTGGTAAACATTTGTGCAATGTGTTTGTCAAAAAACAAGATGGCGGCGTTAGTTCTTCTGATAATGGGCCAGGCGCCAAATTTTTTTGTAGCTCTATAGATTAAAAAGAACAGTCGTGGCCTAGTAGTAACGGCACTAACTTACGAGTTGTAGGTCGCAGGTTCGAACCCAAACAGGCGAGGTGCTTACTTTGCGCAAATAATTTCATCACTGCTCTTAAAACGGTAAAGGAAACACTGAGATAAAGTATACGCTAAGTAATAAAAGTTCTATGGAAGGAAAACATTGTGAGGAAACTAAAAATTCGACGACGTGCAACATCTCACAACCCGCTCTGGGCCCATGTGGTAGAATTATGGGCTGGTAATTAATGCATTGGCATTTTCCTGTAGCTATTTCACGTATTCCCACAAGATCGAATCCCAAATATACAAAATCGAAATCTTCTCTCGATCTCAAATCAAAGACTTTGAAAAGCCAATTCAAAAGCTAACAACTTAATATCATAGAATCTCGAGTAACTGCAAAATGAGACTGTATAAATTGTCCCAAATTCACTTCACCGAGATTATCTTCAATCAAAGCGCGGATAAAGCGATCGCATTCGGAACCGGAGCCTCGGAACGACTCGGCAACTGACCAAAAAATATTGGAACAGATATGGGAACGGGACGTCTCGCTCTATTCCTCATAAATGTTTACCGACCGCCCACCGTATCTTACTTTTATTGGTCGTATGAGCTCGTGCTGCTCGCTTTATTTCCTCTCTGGTGGTAAAACGAGTCGTTATTCTGAAGTGCCGCGGTAAACTGCTTTCATTATGATTGATCGGGTTTTATATTTTGCTTTAAATTGTTATGCATGTGTTATGTGGAGGGTAGAAAATTTAAGTACGCGGGAGGGCTCGTCGCTATGTAATGACAACTGCACGGGTTGATCGATCAAGTTAAGCTACGCTTGCCGAGGTTGGTCCGCGGATGGGTGTCTCATCTTTACATATCGTGGCCCCTCCGTGCCTCGGAAAGCACGTTAATCCGTTGGTCCCGGTTGTCATTCGTGGATCTTTGACAGTCGTTACGGGTAGTCAGAAGGCCGAAAGTCTGACAACTAGTCTTATCAAGGGGTACCGTATTACCCAGTAATTGGATTGTGGAGGTCAGATAGGCAGTTGCTCCATGTAAAATACTGGTATTCAGCTGTATCCGGTTAGACTGGAAGCCGACCCTAACATAGTTGGGAAAAGGCTAGGCAGATGATGAGTTATCGCTGATAGAATAGGTGTCTTAGGCATTTTTGTCTGGGCCCTCAGCACTTGTATTTAAATGTTGTTTAGTGGGCATATCCACGAGCTGTCGCTCGTGTTTATGAGCACTTACAAAGAGTAGATATGAATAAGGCAGTAAGTACCTACTGAGTTTAGGAAAGCACGGTTTCAAAGATGGGGCTGATTTAACCTATATTTTGATTTAAAAGAGTGTCTGTGGAGTTTCTTGCCCATTAATCTCTATAAGTACCCTACTATGCTTTGGAATGGCCAGCATAGCTTCATCTTTCTGACTGACCGACTCCGTGACAATTTAAAAGTGCCTGTAGGTAATTGGTTTATTTGAAATAAATGCTTTGAGTTTGAGTTTGGGAGGTGTTGATTGCTACCAGCAAGGAATGACAAAAGACTAATTAAAAACAGAATAAAAGAAATTCTAACAACAAGCCTCAAAAAACTTTCCGTTAAACTTTACTTCAATATCCAACCACAATAGAGTTCGTTACACATTTATTTCGGCCAAATAAATTAGAGATCCGGCATTGTATACAGGGATCGCCCAAATGTTTCGTTCGTTGGCGAAAATACGAAATTCGCGATAAAACATTTCAGAGTCGCCTAACAGTAGCGTGAACAATGGACGAAATGTATGGAAACTGCGACCTCATTTGGCTACATTCCATTGTTGCTAACAATAAAGCTATTATCTTGCCAAATTGAATGAATAATTAAATCTGCGCCGTAATCCGTGTATAGACATGCTACGCAAACTGGATGGATTAACAGATTTTCTGCATTTGAGGTTGGATTATTAGAGTCAGTCGGGGTAAATATGAGCCGAAAAATCAGTCTTTTCATTTTTAACGTTTTTAGAGACAGTGCATCTTAGAATAGATTATATTGTACTATCCATTGATATCTTTCACATGATAGCATTAATGCGAAGCTTAGGGTCCCATTAAAATAGATGGACAAATTTTAACACAGCGCGAGCGCTCAGTACGTCTAATTAAGTGGTTTTAATATTTTAGGTCAATAGAGATTATTTCAAACATCTAAACAACAAATTGTACGCAAGTTAAAAAAAAACCGGTCAAGAGCGAGTCGGACTCGCGCAACGAGGGTTCCGTACGTAGGTATGTAAATAGTTTATCATGGGTTTTTTTAATGTAACTAAAAATTTACGGTTTTCGGATTTTTCCTTTACTTGTGCTATATAATCTTGTTTCGTGCCAAACTTCATGATTCTAGGTCAACGGGAAGTACCCTATACATTTTGATTTCCTTGAGAGTATCGAAATATAATACATTTTATGCGGCATAAAAGGCCGTATCTTTTTTTTACTTTAGCTTAGAAGTTTGATTTTTTTGGGTTCCGTACAAATTTGTAGGTATGTAAATATTTTATCACAAGATTTTTTTTTTTGTAATGTAACTACAAATTGACGGTTTTCGGATTTTTTTTCTTTTTTGTGTTACATGACATTGCTTCTTACCAAATTTCATGATTCTTGGTCAGCGGGAAGTACGCTATAGGTTTTGATTCCGGAACATAAACACCCGTATATTTTGAAGAAGTTGACTTAGAAGTTTGATTTTCTCACTGCTTCAAGGGATTGCAGCCCTGCGTATTTAATATTAATTTCAACTTGATTACTGCACGCGTTCCTCAGAAAAAAGTTCTTGACCGACGGATAGACGGACGGACCACAAAGTGATCCTATAAGGGTTCCGTTTTTTCCTTTTGAGGTACCTACGGAACCCTAAAAATGGATGTCACGTGATCAACTTTGAATGTAATAATTAATATCTCGGAATGCAACATGAAAATTCATCACTTACCTACCATGTTTTTTGTGTTGGAGGTCCCGAGTGAATGTATTCTTAGATGGATGTTAATTTGTCAACATACAGCCAAAACGCTCCCAAAACGAAACAAAACCACTAAAAGACTGTTAATTTAATTCCAAAGTCACAACCTACCACTAAAATAAATAAATGTTCATTAAGGTCTAAATCAAGTGGGATACAGTCAAACGTCGGCGTTGATTACAGCCGGCTGATATATGAGTGCGTGGAGGACTGAATTATTCACGCAGTGAGGGTAGCTCCTGTTATCAATGTGTATTTATCTATTTTTCCTCGTTCCTCTAATTCGGGTAGACGTACGGACCGTTCGTAGACGCGGGGAGAGAATAATGAACGTCGTGGGACGTAAATATTTAATTTGTGTAGGTATATCAAGATGTGCCCTATGGTAGGTGTAGGATCTGACCAAGATTATGTCTGCGCCCTCATTGCGTAACACACTATCAATCAAGATCTGAAACTTTTTCAATTATGAATTTTTTGCGATGTTAGGGCTAACGCCCGCCTAATTTGCGACCACCCTCTCACCGGAGTTCGGCGGCCTGCTGTGTTTCGTTGATGCGTGGGGATTCCAGCGCCTGAAGCATCTTCTGGGCACGCTCGTTCCACCATAGACCTCATCCATTGGTTGGGGACGGCCTCCAGACTAACCAGATGCAGGTGAATACCAGTATTTTCACAACCCAGTTACTGGGTGATACGATAGGTAACCCTTGGTAAAACTGGTTGTCAGACTTTCGGACTTCTGGCGACCCGTAACGATTGCCAAAGATCCACGAATGACAACCGGGACCGTGCTTAACGTGCTTTCCGAGGCACGGAGAGGTCTCGATATGTAATGGATGGTCACCCATCCATGAACCGACCGCAGCAAGTAAACTTAACCTTTAATCGATCCGTGCGGCTGTTATTATTTAGCCACGAGCGCCTATAATATTGTATCGACTATGCTTCATAAATTAAAAGGGCCGGACAATTTGAGAAACGATAAGAGTAAAGTCTATTCAAACTTATATTTCAAATGAATATTATTTCAAGTTAAACAAAATATCAACCTTATTTTAATGGTAATTAAGTCGATTTTAAAGTGACTAGCACTATTGCAAAAGTTATATTTTTTTTGAAGTTGTAGCGTAAACTGAACTTAATTGTGTAGGAATTAAAGTTATTTTTCCATAAACTTATATTTGTTTACATTTTTGACAAATAAATCGCGAATGCAGATTAAGTAAAATTTATTTTCCACAACATAACATAACATCACGAATTGTTTTCCCAAAGGGATGGGCAGAGGTATACACTGTACCTATAGTACACAAACATTTCGCCAGTTTCTTTAAATCCCATATATCTAATAGGAGGCGAGCTACGTGCCATCAACCGGGCACAAATAATACTCAAGACTGCTAATGAGATATTATTCCAGATAGAAAAACCCAATAACAATGACACTTTGCTTGACCTAAGAATCGAATCCAGGACTTCATGCGCAACAGTAGCGCTTGCGACTACTTGACCAACGAGGCAGACTAATATTGTAAGTTAGTTTTCGTATCCGGCTCGAAGGACCACTACGCATGTTCGAAATGAACTTCAGTAATTTTTAAGATAAAATCTTTTTAATGCTATATCTTAAAAGGAGCACAACGTGCCTTGATCTAGACAAATTTTCCAAGTGAAGAAAGGATACGGAAGTCCCAAAATAATGTTGCCAGTTTATGAAATTAGAGATGTAACATAATAACACAAACATAGTATAAATTTATAAACTAATATTATATGTTCAAATGGACTTGAACATATCCAAGTAAAACGGGGAAACTTTGAATGGAAACCAAACAACAATACTGACAATAATTCCAGAATCTAACGACATTAAACTCAGGGCAACTGTTCCCTTTGGAAAAAATCTAAGAAGTGTTAAATTTTTCCTTAAGGAAGTCTGTGGGAATGAACTTTGACTTTATAGAACTTGAAACTGCGAATAGACAGTACGAGGATAGAGACTACATGATAGGGCTTTTTACTTATTTATTTAGGTTTTGAGACTTGAAATGTCGTGACATAAAGCGGGATATTTGCAAATGGTCCAGATTTTTATTTTCAATCTCTCTTTTTAACCGACTATCAAAAAGGAGGAGGTTATAATATGTTCACCGATTTCTCCGTCAAATTGTGAACTTATTTTAAAAATTATTATTTTGTTTGAAAGGGTTTAGTCTTGAGGTGGTCCCATTGTGACTAAGTCGGAATCTGATGAGGGAATCCAATGGAAATCGAGGGAAACCCTAAAATTTTATAGGCACACCTATAGCGATTTAGGTATATTTTATAGTGACTCGTGCATTTGCTCTCGAAAAGCACAATTTAGTGAAGTGGAACTGATGATGAAGACCACAGCTGGCCATCGGAACTACTCAATAAATAATAATAAAGTATTTGTAACTAGATTTTTAAACGTGGAAGCTTGTAATTAGCAAATTTTCCTGCCTATGAATGATTTTTAATTGTGTTATTAGTCTGTATGCTTTCTGTAAAAATATAATAAATATAAAAAGTATTTCACGTGTTGCGTTTCGATAAGGTACTTTAATGTGGTTGCTAAGCAATTTCTGCTCGTCACAATGCATATGGTGAAGTGGAGCTGATGGTGATTCCCAGCTCCAGTTCTCCGAGTTTACTTACTCTTTTTTCTGATAAGAAACCCCTTTATTCAAAAAGTCCGGACTTGAAATATGACAAGTCCGAACAATCAGACGGGGGGCCAAAAAGCCACAAGACTTTCACTGGCAGATAGTTGATGTTACAATTAGTAAATTAGGCTACTTTTATTTTAGTTAAAGAAATATATTTTTTTATATAACCTATAAAATCCAATATGTTTGATGATATGCACCCGAACGAAGCCGCGGGCACAGTTAGTGTGTTATATGTGTGCCATTATGTAGGAACGTGAGGATCATTCATAAAGAACCCTTCAGTAATGAAACTTCAAAATCATGTCTCAATGTTTTCCAAATTAAATAAAAAAAAAAGAAACAAACGGTACATTTTTACGACGGAGCGAACCGTAAACATTACTCGTCGACAGAGACTAATTGCTAGCGATATAATACTCCAGAAAGGGCCTCAATAAGTAAACGAGTTGGGGCCCCACTACATGCGAATTTTACTGAAACAAAGACTGGGAAAGAAGGCTGCAATATACATATTATTTTAATTAAAAACTTTGGGTTTTTCTACTACGTGCCTATTAATTAGTTTCGTATTTCAAAATGGCTGCTTTTCATTCAACGCGACACCATCGTATAATCACCCTATAATGTTCCCACTGCTGGGACAGAGGCCACCTCTCAGTGAGAGGGAATGGTCTGTACCCACCATGCAGGCCCAGTGCAGGTTGGTAGATGTCACATGTCTTCGAATTTTTGGTTCTAGGATATGCCGGTTTCCTCACGATGTTTCCCTTCACCGTTTTGAGAGCTATGGTGATGAAAATTATTACACAAATTAACATCCTTGACTAGGTTTGAATCCGTGACGTACACCTTGGTAAGTCACCGTTACTACTAGGCCACCATTGCTCTCAAATATATACAGTACCCGGCGATAAATATTGCACATCGACCTTTTTACACAAAACCATTTTATACAAAGAATAAAAATAATTTTCAAAAGAAGCAAATCATAATTGTTTTAACAGCTCCTAATAGATACCGGACTGTTTGTATTTCGTGCGACAGAGATAACACTCTACGAAGCCAAAATTAGCCGAATGTCTCTTTCCAAAGGTCGATGTGCAATATTTATCGCCGGGTACTGTAATTATTATTTTAATTAAAATGTTGGATTTTCGGCTAGGTGTTTATTAGTTAGTTTCGTGTTTCAAAAGGGCTGTTTTTCATTAATCGTGACACCGTAACAACCTGCTATTAATCGGGTACCTGCAAACTAAATAATAGTTTACGAGTGCTCGAATATGTTGCGTAAATAAATGAAACATATTAAATTACGTCGATGTCTTGAACTATAATAATTGAACACTATAGCATTCCTCAGAGACTTCTATTCAAATAAACATACAACATAGAAAGCAAACTTTATCAAATATAATAAACCAAAGCGTACTTCAAGAGACAAGGGACCGCACGTGCCAAACACACAAAGCGCAAAAATGAAACTCTCAAACTATGCTACGACGCTACGCCGTAGCAATAGTTTGTCAGTTTTACGTAGCAGCTCTACGAATACTCGAGCTACGCAAGCTTGGTACACTTTTACACAAGATTAGAATTTTGTAACAAGGTTTTAATCCAAGCAATTTTTCTCGTTGCCACTGGATCCCAACACTTTCAAAGTGAAAATTCGCTTGGAAAAAAAATTGTTACAGCCCTAATGGTTTAAAGCACGAAGGTTTTTTTTATTTTCCCCTTTATTAATACAATATAAATTTCTGACGTCGGTGTTATAAAACTCTATTATGTTTTTGTGGTTTAAAAGGATCAAAGATGTTAAACTGTGTTGATATAATTAAATACTTACTTTGCAAGTGAAAAAATAATCTTTAAACGTTTTTTGTAGATTCTGTTAAGTATTGTAATGGCAGGGACAATGTAATTTAATGCGGTAATGTCCAACGTTAATTTTTTCAACTTCGACTTTCCTGTGGGACGTGTAACAGAAAGCTTTCAATGGTTGAATTCGCATCACTTCACTCATCGTCACACATATACGAGGACATGCTTTACAAAAGGACATCAAATCGTTTCAACCTGCTCGAGGTACCAGCCTGTCGGGACAAACTAGATACCAGAAGGTTGGCTCCATACATCGGGTATTTAGTCTGAACGGCCCAAAGCGAATGGACCGCGGGCCATTCGACCGTAACCAAAATTAGTCTATGTTCCAAAGGACCGGTGATAAAATGATTTCAAAATAAAAACAGGTGCACGCAAACATAGACGCGTATGTACGACAAACAAATGCCAATCGTGAGTGCGCTGGCTCACGCTGTACGTAATGGTGCCGCTCCACAGTGACCCACGGCTAAGGTTTCACATTCGATTTGTTTCGTCCACTGCGATCGGCTACCGTACGCTCGGATGTATGGGTGGTAAACAAATGAGCCGCGCAGCTAATGTAGTCAACCTCTCCGTGCGGTCACCTACGTGTGTAAAGAAACGCTTAACGAAGCCGAGAGTCACTTTTTTTTCCCGTCGTTGTGATATTTGTTTGTACTAACCCATACCCGGGACCCTTCTTGTGACCGAGATATTAAAGGTCAAAGTTCCAACTGTATCTTACATTTTTTTTTAAGTGAAAACTTCTTTAGCGGCGTTGTACATTTTTTTTGTAATGGGTAAAAAATGTTAAACTCGTGTCAGGACACGTGACCTGATCAAAAATTCGTAAGACGGATGGCCGTAGCCGGTACCGCGCGTATTTTGTTTATAAGACGATTCACAAAATACACACGTAATTGTTCAAATTTTCACTTCTGTCGGCACTCCCGGAGTGCCACTGTTTTTTTTACGGAAACATGTTATAACTTCTCTATAAATACCCCCATGACCCCTGTTCCGTTGCATCCACCCATAAGCATAATGTTTTACGTGTTTTACCCATATTTGCAAAATAAATGTATATTCAATTGAGGGCTACCATAGATAGCTAATATTCACACCAAAAGTATAACTCGTTTCTCAGCAATTAATTTCGTACAATTTTACATGTACAGAATGCTTAGTTGACGGTTATGTGATGGGTCTATTTAAATACTATAATATGTGTGCGTATGTTTTTATCCTTCTTTACTTTAGACCTTCTTCCGTGTCGCAGGTATCAATATTATTGAACGCAGCCAACCGGCGGACGATCAAAGCGGCTTATATTACAGCGATCAGTCACGTCCGTGCCACACGCTGGCACAAATTAACGGTGTTATTTCCTTTCTAAATAAATATACTTAAGTGTCAGAACCGTGTGAGATTATGGCTGATAGATTGTTTTACTTAATTAGTTTCGTGTCTTAGCTAACTGGTGAGCAGTGGTGCTAATGGCCTCGACATACGAGTTTTAGGTCGTAGGTTCGAATACAGAGAGACGGTTTATTTTGTGTAAATTATTTCATCAACACTGCTCTTAAAAACGGATGAAAATATCGTGAGGAAACCGGCATGAATAAGAACTATTAATTCGAAGATATGTGACATCTATCAAACCGCACGGCTGTCCCATTTCAAAACCTAGTAAGGGACACTTTTTACAAAAATCGTTTTATTGCATAATCTTGCTAACCTAGAAGGTCTCTACCAAATACAAAAACACCAGCGATTTAAACTTACATAAAAGGAGATATATTTAAGCATCGATACCTAGTAGTAGCACCTTTCACTCCCTAGTGACCATTTAAAACCTAGTAAGTCACTTTAACTAATTCAAAAAATACATTCCATAGGCTGACCAATATTACGTTTATGCGCTCTCCTGTAAAATTTCATTTTTAAGTCCTTACTAGGTTTTGAAATGGGCAGCCGCGCACTGGGTTCGCGTGGTAGATTATAGCCCACTCTCTCTCAAAGAGATAATACCTGTGTCTCTGCAGTGGGAACATTATTGCCTAGCCTATCCCAACTATGTTGGGGTCGGCTTCCAGTCTAACCGGATTCAGCTGAAAAAACGATTCCCCTTCGTAAGACTGGTTGGTTAGCGCTGATTAATTTGACAGGACTAAACTAAAATTTATCTTCTGTCCCTTTCTTAATGAAATAGAAAGAAAAGATGCACTGAACTTTAGTTTGTGAACAAGAGAATCGGCACCAATTTCAACCTTAGTGACGTTCCAATTTACTGGGAATTGTTGTAAACATTGCAGCAATTGCGAGGTCGACTATACTCAGTCCCCATGACTTTTTTTTTTAATTTGAAATGGGTTTGCTCTTGACTCTAGTTTAGGTCAGAAATGACAGAGACAAAGTCTACGATGGAGTGAATGACTGAAACTACTGACTTTCTCTGAATAAATGTGAGACAGTCTTTTAGATCTTTATATCATAACTAGCTTCTGCCCGCGACTTCGTCTGCGTGGAATTCTTGTCCTACTGATCTACCTCGTCGCATTGCATCGCATGCCCGGCTCCTTAGGGAGCTAGCGTGATATTAAATATAGCCTTCCTCAAAAATTGGGCTATCAAATGTCAAAAGAATCTTTCAAACCCGATCGGTAGTTCCAGAGATTAGCGCGTTCAAACAAACAAACAAACTCTTCAGTATAGATATATCTTTAAACCCGGGTAAGTACCTACTAACTGTTTAAACTCATAGAAATCTTCAGTAAACAGTTTTAAAAATGCTACGTCAAAACTGCTTTCCTGCCGCTCCAAAAACCCAATTCTCCTTTTTGAAACCACACTTACATTCAAAAACATTACTCCAGTATAAAATTGACACAATTATTGAAGTAGATACCTACCTCACTGCCTATACCTACGATGCCAGTCCGTGACACGGACGGTAATGAAATCAACGCGCTCGATGAATCGATTAACATGAACGACGATGTTAAGCACCTTTCTGTTCAGCGCTTAATGTCAGGCACCTTTCATGTTCAGCGCTTTATTTCCGCTGAGCCCCATTCGTCATCCGAGGGTCGCAACGTAATCATTGTTGTTTGATCTGATGTTTTTTGTTTAACTGAGTATTAAGGGTTGTTTTTCCGTGAACGGGTAGATAAAACTATAAGCTTGTAGAAAATTCTAGCAATGTCTATCAGTATAAATAAAACAGAGTTGGGTTAGTTACACCATTTATAACTGAAAAAGTTTCATTGCACAGGTCTTCAATCTTCTAATCAAAACTGACATAAAATATCTTACTTTGCACAGACAGAATTCTAACAAAGTCCAAAGTTGATGGCTCACCTCTGACCGCAACCCTAATTATGTTATCATCACCCTGCAGGGTCCTGTGTCAACACATGGCTCGTGGAACATAAATACACAAAATAATATATCATAATGGACGGTCGAGACTTCCTGGTAATCGTCATTAGCATAGGTATAAATTATATTGTTCCTGCATTAACATAATCCTTTATCCCTTGGGAGCGCATTCTCGAACAGTGCTCAGTGGTATCTCGATTTAAAACCATGTCGTTGTATGAGCTAAGGAAAGTCTCACAACCAGTCTTACGAAGGGGTATCGTATTACCCAGTAACTGGGTTGTAGAGGTCAGATAGGCAGCCTCTCCATATAAATACAGGTATTCAGCTGCATCCGGTTAGACTGGAAGCCGACCCCAACATAGTTGGGAAAAGGCTAGGCAGATGATGATGTATGGGCCGACTAATTTCCTTGGATCAGAGATTATTTAAAAATCTAATCAATTCCAGCCGGTCTATTCTGTAAAAATCTCACCGTGTAAATTTTGGTGAAGTAAGCTTGAAGTGAGCTGTCGTTACAAAGAAAAAAGAATGAATTGCAGAAAACATGATGCTAAGAAAGAACACAAAAAAGAAAAAGTTGGGGGAAAATAATGCGTCATATCCGAAACGGTCATCGCTCTGCATAATGCTGCGACCCTGCGAGACAGTTCCAGTGTTACACCTACTGGTCTATTCTGTAAAAATCTCATCGTGAAAACTTAGGTGAAGTGAACTGTCAATAGTGGCAATCCCTAACATCAACCAAATGTATTCTGAAACATTCTCACCGTGAAAACTTACGTAAAGTGAGCTTCTAGTGAACTGTCATCCCATCCTATGCTAAGGATTGACATTATTGGCAGCTCACTTCACCTAAGTTTACACGGTGAGATGTTTTACAGAATAGCGCTACACATAGATAGATAAAACGTTTATTCAGTGCAACAAAAGACACAATACAGGTATTAAAAAAACATCAAAAAAGGTGAAAAAAAAAACAAAGATTAAAAAGATAAATTGACCCATAGACACCTAGCTCATATACATCTACAACGGTCGATCACTACTGCAGGGCGGTGTGCACCAAATGGAATTCCAGCTCAGGATATGCCAGGTACAATACCTGACGCTGGTATTCTGCTGCATTCCGATAGTGACACGCGCTACAGGTGGAATGACAGCTCACTTCACCTAAATTTTCATTAAAATTTTTACATAAATATTTATATTTTTAAGAATATATCGGCTGTAATTTTCTAGAGGGTATAATTTATTTTGGTCAATGGCCCTATAGATTAATCACGTACAAAATGTACATGTACGAGCAAGAGATTGAACCAAGAATTTCTAGAATGATCCAAAACATATGGCGTGTCGAAAAGTAAGGAAGTAAAAGGTAGGGTGGTGCTCTATGGCGCGTGTCAAAAGCTTTTAGCCACGCCGTTCCCTCTAATGAGCGAAATGAGTAAGTGTTAACTAATTACATACCATTCCGCTACCCCTTTTTATTCGATTAAAGCGAAGACAAAGGAACGCCGTCAATTTATAGCAAAAGTGTCTGATTTTTGTTCACTGAAGTGCTGTTGAATGTTAAAGAAAATCATGGCTGGTAAAAAAAATTGCACTCTGTTTTCTTTGTTGTGTTGGATATACCTCTAGAGTTCTATACAGCATTTATAAGAAAGGTGTTGTCAAAATTCGAAATACTTTCTCCATGTAACCAACACCGTAATCGCAATTAAAACAAAATAATCAGTCAACCCATACATTTGCTTCGAGTAGGTAAAGTTAGCCTGTACCTTTCTGATGCACGCTTTGTAGAAGCTCGCAGGTAATATGTACTGTGCGACGATGTGAACGTAATATTTGGCGTGGTATTTGGCGAATATCGCACACTGAAAGACATAAGCAGTAAATAAAAATGAAAAAACATTGAACTGAACTGTTTTAAACAGGTCCATTGAGCCTAACGTTCAAAACTGTATTTTTTACTGATACAAAAACAGTTAAGGCTTGAGGCAAAGTGTTACCGTCATGACAGTAAGCTTTGAAGTTTAAAGTAGCTTTAAGGTCATTAAAAGTAAGTCTAGTTAGTTTTTTTTCTTTTCTATAGTCTTTTTAAGGTCACAAAATTAACTGTTTTATTCATTTGGTGATATCATTCAAACCATTGAAATTTCTTACATTACAGTAATGGTGGTTTTCCTTTTTTTTTGTTTTTTTTTTCAGTAAATAAAATTGATTAAAAGTTACGTTTTACGTTTTTTTTTTTTATTTTTTTCCTTTTCTTCTTAGTCGTAATGAAACCGCTTTAATGTGCGTGAGTGTAAGAAATTATTATTTTTCATTGTACGTTATCATGGTGTGATGTGCGCCAAATACCACTCGAAATACTCGGACGCGTTATACAAAATTGGAACTTCATAATGGACCTGTAAACGCAGTTACGGCCAACATTTGAAAGAAATAACCTTTAAATAAAAAAAATACCATTTTTGTATGGTAATAAAGATATAGCATAATAATTAACCTATAATTTTCCCACTGCTGGGACACAGGCCTCCTCTCTGCGAGAAGGAGTGGGCCATAATCCACCACGCGGGCCCAATGCGGGTTGGTGGATGTCACAAAAAGATAACTCAATAAAATTGTTATTTTTATTTCATTTTTACTTTTGAAAAAAGTACCTCTAAATGCATCACCCGTTATATAAAAACCCAAGAAATAAATTACTGCCATATTGCTAATATCACGGCCAGCAAAATTAAGAAAGAATGTGTCTACTCAAACTTAAATAAAAGACAAGGTAACCCACCTTAATTTGATCAACAAGAAAAGCCGTCTAACAAAAGAGTCCCGCGTCAAATTACTGATCCAAAGCTATTTATTTTTTCGTAACACGAGGGAGGTGCACGAGCTCGGCCCGGGATATAATCCCGCTCATTTGACATTTATTTTGTAATGGTCGGCTCATTTTTCTCGCCTCCACTAGATCATTTATAACGGCAATTTGGGACGCCTCCCGCTCCATTCTTGCTCTAGCAAGCAGCAGTTTGCTCACCTGTAGAGCCTCGGTTTATTCAAGAAACCTAAACTTGGAAACTATACTAATACATATTAATAAATCTGAAGACTTTGTTATTGATTGTTTGAACACGCTAATCTCCGGAACTTCTAGTCTGGTTTGAAACATTCGTTTTGCATTTGATAGTCCAATTCTTGAGAAAGGCTTTAAAGGCTACTTAACATCACGCGAAGATCCTCAGGAGCCTAGCAACAACAAAAATAACGGTCAAGTGCGAGTCAAGTGTTCCGTACAAATTTGTAGGTATGTAACTACAAATTTACGGTTTTCGGATTGTTTCCTTTATCTGTGCTACATGAAATTGCTTCTTGCCAAATTTCATGTTTCTAGATCAACGGGAAGCACCCTATATGTATATAGGTTTTGATTCAGTTGTGACTGTCAAAATATGCGGCATAAACTGAACATAAACGCCCGTATCTTTTGATGGTGTTGACTTAGAAGTATTTTTTTTCACTGCTTCAAGGGATTGCAGGCCTGAGTATTAGATATTAATTTGAACTTGATAACCCCACGCGTTCCTGAGAAAAAGGGTCTTGACGGACGGACAGACAAACGGTCAACGAAGTGAGTTAGGGTTCCGTTTTTCCTTTTGAGGTGCGGAACCCTAAAAAGTCCGAAAGAATGCTGAGCAAAATAATGGAGTAGGTAATAACGCGGGCAAGAGATACTATGCGGCTGGGTTGGGGAACAAGACATTTTATGTGAACAAAGTAGCGATCACAAGCTAATAGTATTATAATATTCCACTAAAACGTTTGAAAGAGACAGTTTCTCTCTCCAAAATTATTTCAACAAAAGGATTGAGTTGTTTGAACAAAAGTTCTCTAATTTGCCCCGAATCAGTCCTATCGCGTATTTAAACAAATACGCGATAGGACTGATTCAGGGCAAATCTTGGTCGTCGAATATACAAGAACCTTGAAAGTTGATGGAAAGAAGACAATTTTATCAAAATGGGAGATATTTCCTCTCTTTAATGATCGCCCTTTGAGTAATCTTGCTTTAATCTGAGATGTTAAGGAACGTGATAAGATTTGTAATTAACTTTATAATTCTTAGTTAATGGAATGAATAACGCTAACCTTTCTGGAGATATTTTTAAAATTCGAGGTATTTTCTTTGTGGGATTTGAGTAAAGGGGATATTAATCAATTAGATTGATAGTTTTCATTACAATTTTCTTTTCCTTTTAAGATTGAGTTATCAAGGTGAATGGATGTCACTATTTATTTAATTACTTGTCAAGTTAAAAGCTTTATAGAAGGTAATTCTTTCCGGAACATTGAACAGTGTTCAGGTTTCGCTGGTGGTGGCGGGTATGTTGGATCATTTAGTTCCCTTGGAAATAATTGAGCTGAATGGTGCTGATTCATTACGTCATGATAGTGAACGAGCACCGTCTGTAAGGTCCATAGAAATGTAAATCTATGGTAGGGTCTGATCATCTCTTAGCTGCCACGGCTTATTGTTTTTTGTTATCTTTTTTAGTATCGAGACGCTTTAAAGGCACGTCTTTTTACATCGTTCTCCTATGTATAATTTCAACGTGAAAAAGGTAACCAGTCGTTAGTAACAATGTTATGATTTAAAAGAGTGCCCGTGTAGTTTCTTGCCCGTTCTTCTCCATAGGTACCTACTACGCTTTGGAATGGGCAACTAGCCATCTTTTTGACTGACCGAACCCTTGACAATTCTAAAGTGCCTGTACCTAATTGGTTTATTTGAAATAAATGCTTTGAATTTGAGCTCTCTTTTGCAAAAATCATAAAGTGCCAAAAACTCACTTTCTTTTCTAAACTATTTACTTCTGTGTATGTTTCAAAATGTTTCAAAACTTTTATCATAGTTGTGTACTTTATCGTGCACGTCGGGGTAACTATGTAGTATAGAGGTATAAGGATCAGGGTGTAACTGTGTGTTCACTCATCCTCGTGTTGTGTCTGGTGGGCTTCTGTCCCTAGATTCATGTCGGGACGTTGTATATATTATGCTAGTCACGCGGTAAACTTTACTTGCGCGATGCAGGATTTTGCGTGCCGTCAATATAATTCGTAGTTTGCATATATTAACGATGTCGATGCCGCCACACACCTGTTTTATACCTGATATTGCCCATTATTTATGTGTCATGTATTATGTACTGTTTATCTTTTTTGAGAGAGACCCTAAATAAATAAATACACTGTATCCACTGCTGGCTATAGTAATTTTATACGGTTCTTTTGGTAATTGCTGTACCAGCGATCTTAACGAGTGGTTAAGATAGAATAGTTACAAGTGTAGTCGTGGTTGCAGGGCGGTGCGGCGAGGGCAGTCCGTGCGAGCAACTGTGTCGAGAGCTGCACGACGGCACCTTTGAGTGCGGATGCGGGCCCGGCTATGTGTTGCACGTCGACGGCTACGGCTGCTCAGGTGAGTCATACTTTCTCCCGCTTTCTGGCACCCTGGTATGTTATTACGAGCGACTGGCTTAGGCTATGTGCTGCACATTGACGGCTACGGCTACTCGGATGAGTCATACCTTCTTCACTATCTGTTACCCTGGTAATTCATTCATAGTAAGATAGTATATTTGCTACACGACTGTGCCCGGCTATGTTGCACGTCGACGGTTACGGTTCAGGTAACATCTACTCTATTTCCTGACACCCTAGCGTCGACTTTTTAAATTTGGCTGGATCTGCCAAAATCTCCATAAATTCATTCCGTATTTATTGTCTATTCTTTATCGAAACAGTGTTGACATTATTTAAATTGACTTATGTTGACCCAAACAGATTTGCACACTAAGAAATGTTTGCATTTATTAAAGAGGAGCGTAGAGCCTATCACTAATGTGCCCAAATAGCACCATATTTTATCTACAATTTGACCTATTCTAAAATCTCAAGTGCTAGTTTTTTATGGTCAATTTGTATCCCAACCAAAATTAAAAACTTAATGACCCCATTTATTTATTTGAAACGCACATGATTATGAAGCTTTTCACGAAGTAGACGCGCTCATTTAAATACTTTAACAAGCAGTTACGTCAGCTACGTACCTATCCTAGAAAAAAGTGCAAACTCCATGATGGTAACAAAGCTCCACAAAGCCTTTCGATCGATAGACTTAACGCGAGAGATGAATTTATGATGAGCAAATATCCGTTCACTAGAATATCAGAGATGCGGCCATATATCAACATAAGCATTCCCTAGGTAAAGCTACGGTTTCCTAGAAGAGCGGTGGCCGCTACATAGCGTGTGTAATTTACCAGCTATTGACGTCATCATCATCATCAGCCTATGGCAGTCCACTGCTGAGCATAGGACTCTCCTATTGCACGCCATTAAACTCGATTTTCGGCAAATCTCATCCTGCTGCTACCAGCCATCCTGCGAAGATCGTCTTTCCACCTAGTCTGAGGGCGTCCTACCTTACGTTTACCGTTTCGCGCTCTCCACTCAAGAACACGTCGCAACGGTCATCGGTTCTACGGCTAATACGGCCGGCCCATTGCCACTTCAGCTTGCTTATTCTGTGAGCTATGTCGACAACTTTGGTTCTCTGCCCGATCCCCTCGTTGCGTATGACGAATGACGTCATTGAGACCTTATTAGCACAATAATTCTCCCACAGAGCGTTTTTGACACCGTAAAGTCAAACCCCGCTGTCATTATTTTCATGGCAACTGTCACTGCGACCGTTATGTGGTGGCCATCGCTCTTTTAGAAAACCGTAGCCTGAGCCCCGAATTTCGATAGTGAACCATGCTGGGTCCTTTTGCATTGTTACCGAAAGGCACAAGCAGACCACCATGATATGGATATACCATAATATTTTGAATGCCCAGTTTGATACGAATTGACAAATTATCCTTAGCAAAATCTGCGAAGATGGAACGCAAATCCATGCTACTATTATAAATGCACTCAAACTCAAAGCATTTATTTCAAGCTAGAGGCTCACCCCAGCTTCGCACGTGTGCAATTTTTTTTTTAGAATTCCTGAAATTTTCTTTCATACACACCTTTTCCTGATAGTACCGAACACAACAAAAAAAAAAAAGAATTATCCAATTTTTGTGCAGTCATCCTGAAGTTATGTGCGTACAGACATTTCGGCGACTTAGTTTTGTACTACTTAAGGATAAACCAATTACACACACTTTTGAATTGTCAAGCGGTGAGAACAATGCGAAACTAACTCTATCTGTCTGTTATCCTTTCACGCCTTAACGGCTAAACGGATTTCGATTAAATTAGACCATGACCGGGGTTGAACATAGGATTTTTTACTCCAGTAGTGCGTTTCCGTGGAATAGCTTTCGACCACCACGCGAGCGCAGCCGCGGGCAAAAAATCGAAAGAAATACAAAAACACTCCGGGAGTGCCGACAGAAGTGAAAACAAAACACGAACAGAATACTTTGCCATCACTCACTGACATATCGGATATACATTAAAATCGAGTACATCCCGAGGACAGCCGAACACATCCGAAGCGGGTATTTTTTGAAACATCTTACAAACAAAACACGCGCGGCGTCGCTTACGGTAACAGTGACGCGAGTTCAATAGTTTTTCCCATCTCAAAAAATGCCCAAGGCACCTAAAGAAGTTATCACTAAAAAAAATACAAACATGATGCATAAAATACACACACCCAAAAAATAATAGGTTGGGGAAAACATGCGTCACATCCACGCAAAACGGCTATCTCTCAGCATAATTCTAAAACCCTATACGAGACAGCTCCAGCGCTGGTTTTCAGCGACAAATCAAAATATTTTATGGCACATAAACCTACAATGGGCACTTATGAAACGTCAGAAGCTATGTGCATGGTTGCAATTGGTCGTTTCCTATGGAGAAGAGCCGGCAAGAAACTCCATGGTTAAAAGCTAGTACCAATATAATTGTAACGATACTCGACACCGAGATTCTCTCTGGTTCTCATTTGTTTCGAATTTCGAAACAAACGAACAGTGTTTAACTGACCCAGTAACAAACTGTGAGATTACATAAAATAAAGTCGCGATACACAATGTCGATCGTAGCGATATCATAAAAGCGAAGAGCTTGAATTGTGATATAAATCGATTTCACTCGCGCAAGTCTCGATTGTCTGGGAGCGAATGGTAGAATTGCTGCGTTTTGAGTACCGGCTTGTGTTGCGAAGTGAATAAAGTCTTTCTATGTCTGTCTGTATGTTTGTTCTTTATGTCCGGTTGAACACTTAGCTGTGTGCCATTATGCACTCTCCTCTTTGAATGGACACACTTAAGTTCACTTATACAAAATGTTAGAAATAGGAAGCAGTATTCTTTATAAAATCTCATGAGGTTCAGCTTTTCAATTACGGCAAATTGCTCAAATTTTCTCATTCCTAATAGCATTTTAAAGACACCACAAAGAGCTCTCGATACTTGAATATATTTGCCCTGATTTAAATTCAATAAAGCTCAATTTCCTCATTTGATTTGTCAGTTTCGCCAATATTGGCATCAATTTCCTATCCACCAAGATTAGTCGCAATTACTGTAACAAACGTTGGCCTCAGTTTATTATCTGTGAATGGATTGTTAATTACTTTGATGAGCTTATATTGTTGACCATCGGAGCGTTGGACCATTAAGCGTTGTCACTGGCTGGTCGAGCCTTGCAGTGGCTTCACCGTATACAAAGGACCAATTACTGTGATTAACATTACGCCTTGAAATTATTAGAAAGGGACCTACCCGGACTGCAATGTATGCACTTAGTTTAGATAATTCTGTACACTGTACAGACGCCAGGACATCAAGCTAGCCTAAACTGTCTAATTTTCCCAAGCAACATTGAACCTTATGCTTTAGCGATAAAGTTGAAAATCTATTAAGTAAATAAATTTAAAATATTGTAGTAGTTTGATGTGATCTGTACAAAGATCTTTTAGCGCTACAATGATATTGACAGGCAATTGTTTAGTGAAATGTATTTAATAAATAAACAAAATGGCGGCGTTGTTTCGATTTTGGTCATGCACTAAAATATAGGTACAGCTAAAAAAACAAACTGACTTTTCAAAGAGTGAGTCTTTATTTATTACACCTAGTGCTATTACTTCCGTATTACAAATTATTAAGTCTAGAAGTACTTACTTTAAAAAAAATATTGAATTCATTCATTCCCTGACAAGCACAGCCTAAACCGCTGGGTCTAAAAGCATGAGATTTTGCACAAGAGTTCCTTGATATAAAGAACGAAAGATTTTTGGAAATACATCCCCTAAACGGGTTACATAGGGGAAGAAAGTTTGTATGGAAGTTCGTCAATTTTTCCGATGTGAAATCCCATTGGCACAAGCTTACCTACTTAACTAATATTTACCTTGTTTCCACAGAAATAAACGCAACCAAAGCGACTGATATCTCCAACGCAGAAGAAGACGTACTATATCAAAAAGACGTGTCCTTCTCGGCAGAACTAGAAATAGCACCGTCCAATAGAATTAATAAACCTACTGTAAGCTTAAAACATATCGACGACGCCAGAAAGCAAAGACTAACAACCACACTGCCAATAGTTTTTAACACGAGAAGCACACCAAATTATACTTATACAGGAGAGAAGTCTAAACAAGTGGATGGTTTGAAGAGTCTAATAGAAGACGGAGTTAGTGAAACTGATCTTAACATCATTGCCGATGAGACGAAGGAGAATTTTTTGGAAGCGAGCGATGCTAAGGTGACGACGCAGGGACCTAGTTTAGAACAAAAAGTAAGTTAACCTAAAGTCTATATATCTGTTTGAAAGGTCAAGTCTGAATGTCGTAGAAGTTATCGATTTTAACGTAGGTTCAGACAATTCATTGTTTTAATGCTTGAAGGCAATCTCGACCTGGTTGATTCGATTCGACTAATAAACGTATTAGATCAGATGAATAGTTACACATTGATTTCTCTTTTTCAGTCGTTAGTAATTTGCCTTTCAAAAGAAGAAGACAAAACGTTATGTAACTATACAGACGCTATAAAACGTTTATTAGTAAGGGGGTTAGTATTTTGCTGAAGGAATATTGTTTTATTTAGGCTATCAATCGAAGCTCAGCAATCAGTTTTAGTTTTAAATCACTGTTTCTGTTATACATATGTGTAGGAATTTAAATCAGGCACAATCATTCATCCTAAGATGAAATTAGACGATTGTCCAAATTAAATTCCGTTACTCAACGATATAGGTATTTTCAACAACATCGAAAATACATATATGAAAGAAAGTAAGAGAGAGACGATTGGATGGAATGGAGATGGATGGACTGTGTAAAAGATGATGATATGAAAGGGGGCTGGGGGCTGAGGTTGGGGGGGGGGCTGGTGGGGGGTTAAGGGGGGGGGGAAGGGATGACTACCGAGATGATGACTTATAGAGAAGTGTGGAAGAAAAAGACATGGTGCGCCGACCCCAAATAAATTGGGATAAGAGCAGAAGAATGATGATGACATTTTGATTGAAATCGCAGTACAAGACAGGAGTAGGAGCAAATAAATTAAGATTAGAGCAAGTGCAGACTGACGATCGAAAATAGGAGCTAAAGACCATTCTTTACACCTTAATTCGTGACTTAGACTTTGTGAAGTAATTCTTGCTTCTTCTACCAGGTGCCAGGGGCGACGGCATCACCTCCATGGACGGCAGCAGTTGAAGCTTGCGACTGTGAGAGCTGTAGCAGCGAACGGTGTCCGTGTGCTGGGAATCCTAATACTTGTAAACCAGGTAAGTAACTTGCTATATTCCCATTTTGTTCTATGAAAATGTTCTCGCCAAATGCAATCACCAATCCGCCTTATGTAAGTAAGATCAATGCTCGTGCCTTCTGAGAAGAAGCCCTGTAGTGGGACAATAATAGATAAGTAAAATTTTAATATTAACGTATGGATATCGATCAAAACTCAGTCCAGACATTACTAAATATTCTATAAATTTATAAGTTTAAATATTAACTGCATCAGGTTAGACTGGAAGCCTACTCTAACATAGTTGGGAAAAGGCTAGGCAGACTGACTGCAGTCCAGGCATAATGGTTTAAAAAAATTCTTTCTCAAAAGCAGAATGCAATTTATTCACTAAGAATGAGGAACACTGGCTACATACATATAAACTTATGTTTGAAATTAGACGTAGGTACAATTGTTGTGGTATGATTGTTAGTCATTAACTCATTATTATGTTAGTAAAATAAACTATGCTAAAAAACAGATCAAGTTTAGAAGACTAAACGATTTATCTAAGCTTTGTTCGTAATTTTAACGACCGCGGATGTTAGATTAGGGAAGCGTCTAACTGGTATGCTTAGGGTAACGGTCTGAAATTCCGGATCAGAACAAATATTTAAATGGCACTCCGGTATTTCGAACCGAAATATTTTTGCATATTACGATTTGTATAGGTAAATGACCGAGGAATTTTGGTCCGAGGGGCGTAAAATCTTTAATATCAATTTTTAAAAGCTTCCTTGGACAATTATTTGCTTAACTAAACAAAGTTTTACTCCCCCGGTATCCTTCAAATTCAAAGTAAAACTCGTTAGCAATTAACGACCCCACAAAAGATAGGTAATATTACCAAAGAGTTCGAAATTCGAATATCGGCCAATGAGCGGGGCCGCCATTTTGAATTATTGCTTTTTGAAGTGCTTACAAACTGTTTATGAGATGGCGAAGTTTAATCGACTTGTTTTGGTATTAAATTGGTCTTTATATTCCTATAAAATTGAACAATACAGAAGTGTTGTTGAACATGAAATTGTGACATTGGCGTTTCGGACCACTTTGGTACAACTCACCTTAAAGACTAGTTCAGCACTCCAATTTCGTAACACACTTTCTACCGCAATCAGAAGTAAAATGAAGGATATTCCTAATCTACTGCTTCATTAGTTTGAAAAATTCGTAAGCTCAACAATGTAAATATAACGCAATGATTGTTGTTGAACTGTCAAAATGAATGGCATTAGCATTGTAAGTGTGTTAACTATTAAGCTGCGGGTTTGTAGTAGGTGGGTAGATACCTATATAATTATGTACAGACGCCAGCACATTAAGCTACCCGAAACTGTAAAATTTTCCCAATCAACCTTGAACCTTATGCTTTAGCGATAAAGTTCAAAATCTACTAAAGAAATTTGACAGATTGTGTAGGTTGATGTGCTGGCGTCTGTACATAGTGGTAAATGATGATTAAAGTTAAATGACGTTTAAACGTCATTAAACGTCAAAAATGTATTGTTAAACAGGTAGCAGCTAATCACTATTTAACTCTAAGCAACGTTTATGAATAAAGAGCTCAATCCAGGTCAGTAGATTCTGTATTTGATAGTCTGGGATGAACAGTGGAGCTTGTTTTCGTAAAAGTGTCTTCTCAATTTTTATGTACTGTTTTTGCCTTAAAATCACGGATGCTAATTACTTCTCATAATGTCTAACAAAGTTTCACGTAGAATAGAGTAGGATACTCTTTTATATGTACACCATAAGAATTATAGACATAAATGTAGAAATTTTACATGGGATCACACAATGGGTTAAGAGATCGCTAACTTATCGCTAAAAGCGATCTTTCAAAGACAACCATTAGTTACAGAGCTACACAGTTCAGATGGTCTTGAATAAGAAAAGGGTGTAAAATGATACCCTTTTACTGCCTTAATGAGATTTATCAGCTAAGCATAATGGTGTAGAAAGATAATAGTCGGTAAATAGGTTTAATATCTTGTGCCTCTGAGTCCCTTAGAATATTGTTTGACCTTCAAGCAATGTATTATGTGTATGTAGACATTTAGAACTAATTAATTAATATTCTGTCGTAGCTGTTTCATTGTTAGTATGAGACAGATTTGGTTATATTAGTATCGAATTATGTTGTGAGTGTGAAATAATATATGATAATGATAGAAATTGTTGTTTGAAAGTGCCCCAGGTTGGGCGCCAAAATAATTTTGGCGCCCAACCTGACGGCCAATTCCCTTATTTAAAAACGATCAAACTCTGACCAAAAACTCGACTAATAAGTAGGGAAATTAAAGGTATTTTTGACAAATCAGACTTTGAATGTTTTTAATTTAAAATTACGAGAATTGCCCCTCTGTCGTGAAGCATGTGGAAGGTTCTAAACTAAAAGATACCTATACCTACTTATTAACAAATAGAAGGAGATGGCTAAGCAAAGCTTTTACTAAAAATATTTAAAAAAATACCTGTCTTTAGATCAACTAGCAACTCAAGGAGATTGGTATTCATAACTACCACAAAATACGAACACTGTCTACCGACCACGCTTTAAAATAAGTACAAATAGCTCAAGTAAACAATCAGGAACAGAAGAAAAATAACATCAAAACATTTTACCTCAGAATATTGACGTAAATTTTCCATACACGTCACTTAGCTTTAATGGATGGCGCAAAAATCCTAAAAATATTGCTCGGAACGATTTGAGGTAACAACCTCGAATTTCTAGCACCAATAAGAATCCGAGGTCTGGTTACTGTCAATTACAAGGTAAAGAGAAATTGATTTGGCCGTCGAACGACTCACCAAGTCATTACACGGTGAAGGAGCAGAAGTTTAAGTCTAACTTGAAGATGAGTTTGACAGTCGAATTGTAATTTCACGACTGCTGCGAATTTATTTTCCTGAGAAAAAGTTATAGATATCCTCCAAATGGAGAAGGCGTAAGTTAATCTTGATTTCTTAGCAAAAAATTACCATTTTCAGCAAATAAGAAAAGATTAATATTTACAGTAAGCAATATTCTTAAGGGCGAATGTGACGCTTTACGTTTCTGTCATCAATCTGTTATCCAAGAGTGTACTGCATTATCAAGCCATTACTTCATAAGCATAACCCCGTGGCCACGAACTACACGCTCAAGCGACGCGCGTCTTGCGACAACGACTGTGGCGAAAATAAATTTAATGAAAGAAGTTGTTTAGAGCATGCCGCGAGACACCGCGACGCGACTTGCGGAGTGGACGGACGGAAATAAGTGACACTTGCGCGTGTCAGTCACAAGTCGTATCGCCCGAGACTGCGAAAGGAGCCCTCATTTTAGCAGCCAAGCCACTCAGTCTTGTAATAGTATCCAAGATGAACTGATTAAAAATGTACGAAGTCGACCTTCTAAACAAAAGTGTTATATGACCTCACAGACCCGGTTATATAACTCGAACCGGAAGGCACACGCCGCCATTACCAAAGACCACTTCCGCAACACGCCCCAACTTCCCAACTTTCACCCTGACAGTTGTTATTGAGTTGCCTCCTCGCATTTCGTGATCCGATTATGGTGAATTCACTCTAAAATTAATCGTGTTTACCTGTATCGAGATGAAACTTGATGCTTTTGAGGATTAAATGGAAATTGATGCGAGCGCTTTAACATGTTTAGAGGTGGTAGAAGGTATAACTCATGGATTATGGCAGATTATGAGATTAGGTATTTTATTTTCATAGGGTCCCGGGTGACAATACAAGTGCATAATTGTTTACCCATTTACTTAGTCAAAAAACTTTTATTAGAACAAATTTCTGATCACTCCGAATCGGGGCCCAACAGAATTCACTGAAGTACTCTGGTTTGCTTACACGAGTAGGTACTGTGAAACTCTCTAGGAGCCTCTGGCACTGGGAGGAATAAAATCAAACTACGGTTTATCTCGTAGTAGATATCTCCGAAAATTATTCCTATAAAATCTATAACTTATTATTTTTTCTTGTTAGCTCTTCTAATTAAGGCTCCTGCAAACAGGCGCGACGAGCGACGAGAATCGCGCGCGACACAAAGGCACCGCTCATTGCGCGACTTGCGGTGCCTTTGTGTCGCGCGCGATTTTATCGCGTGTCGCGCCTGTTTGAAGGAGCCTTTATAAATCTTCCTGTTTGTCTCGTATTTCATGCTAATAACTTTCAACTGACTCATGGGTTGCATGTAAACACCAAATAGGCCATAGTTTCTACAGGACACAAATAACGAAAATAAATGATAATACAAAAGAAATAACCCGTATCAACTCCTCGTATCGTTTCAATCGATTAAAAGCAAGTTACAAGTTTCATGCTGTACCTGCAAAACTTTACTGAAATCACAACTTTTGAGGCCGAACGCCTCGCACCTACATTGCGTGAACCGAGTCACCCCGATTTTTCGATTAACGACCCCTGCGGTTGTCGGTGTGTCCCCTCCCTTAATCGACATCTCAAGAAGAATGCAGGGTGCTTGAATTATATTAAGTAATATCGGGGGATCTTGATCTACGACCCCTGGACGTACTCTTAGACACACTGGGGGGCAAGAATGTAGGAGAAAATAGCGAAATTATATGACGCCACTCGAAAATAAATCCGGGCGACTGATCTAATAAGCTAGCGAAACTGATGCTATTACTTTTGAAACTATAATGTGCGTGCGCTCGGAATAAAACGACATTTATGTGCCAAAACGAATTTACTCTTTTTTTAATAAAAAAATTAATTAAATTTAAAAATACTTTGAGTAAACTTTCATATGACAATTCCCTATGTTTTAAAGTAAATTCCATTGAATAACTCGTAAAAAATATCGAGAAGTATCGAGAAAAATTGAATGAATCGTGTTTTCACTAACGTTCACTAACGGGATGCAGCAGAATACCAGCGTCAGGTATTGTACCTGGCATATGCTGAGCTGGACTCCCATTTGGTGCAACCATGAGACACACAATGCCCAGTAGTATCGACCGTTATAGATGTTTATGAGCTAGGTGTCTATGGTTCAATTTATTTTTTTAATCTTTATTGTTTTTTATTTCTTTTCACCTTTTTTGATGTTTTTAATACCTGTATTATTGTGTCTTTTGTTGCACTGAATAAACGTTTTATCTATCTATCTTTTCCTTTTACATGATACAAGACCAAAGAGTCAAAAAATATATACCAAAATGTTAAATTCCTACTCTACATACTTAACAAGTTACACGAAATAGAAAAACCACATTTTCTTTCTTTCTTTCTTTTCTTTTATTAATGTGTCTTTTAATATCGGGAATGGCCGCAAATTACTCTATAGGTACCTGAAACGTTTTCATGAAATCGTTTTCCGTTTGTGTCAGGGTATTAGTATGATAAATGGGAGACGGAAGCGATCGTCTAACCCACTTCACTCGTATATTGTCACGAGTTCTGAGTTCATGACGTCCACACCCGACATCTATGGGGTGCGAAAAATTTCGTCATCATTTTGTATTGGTTGGAAATTGTTGGATTATTCTTCGAGTTTTTCTCTAAACAGCCCAAAAAGTTGCGTCAGCTAGTCACCGTTATCGGTACAAAGTTCCATATCACACATTTCCCTCTGCACAATAATAAATTAGAGGTTTATTTATAAAAACTGGCCAAGTGCGAGTCGGATTCGCACACGAAGGGTTCCGTACCACAAGGCAAAAACGCCGAAAAAAACACGTTTGTTGTATGGGGGCCCTTATATATTTATTTTATCTGTTTTTAGTATTTGTTGTTATAGCGGCAACAGAAATACACCATCTGTGAAAATTTCAACTGTCTAGCTATCACGGTTCATGAGATACAGCCTGGTGACAGACAGACGGACAGTGGAGTCTCAGTACTAGGGTTCCGTTTTTACCCTTTGGGTAGGAAACCCTAAAAAAAGTATCGTGGCGGTCAAAATGTTTACACATTTTTCGTTCTAGCTGTCATCTGCCAACCCCTTTATTTATAAACTTTGCTTGGAGTTAAGAAATTATTAGCGACTGTTTAACCATACATTTTTGACGTTTAAGCATCTCTTAACTTTCAGCAACGTTTTTAAATAAAGGGATTGGCAGATGAGAGTTAATACGAAAAATGATTGTGTAACATTGTGACCGTTACAATACCCTTTTTTTTCGTAACAAAAGTGTCCTGACGACAGTTTTATGCAAAGGGTCTCCCATGACACATCTCGTTATTAATTTATTCAATTTAAAGCATAATTTTAAAGAATCACTGCTCTCAGTGATCCATTTTGAGTCGATATAGGTACCTAATTGTAGAATAAGCTACCTTTTTTAGTAATTATAAAATAATTACATAATTATGAGATAAGCACTAATATGAATTTAGAATAGAAGAAAAAATGGTAAGGGCTTGGTAAGAGTCAGTTTAGCTGACAAGCTTATGTCATGGTATAAAAATTTAAGACATGTGAACAAAGGGGATTGAAGATTTTTCTATATGTAGCCTGGCATTCCTACCTGACCGCCATTCTGTTTTTTTTTTCAAAATGGCGTCCAAGCATGAGTCTGCCATTTTGATTTGAAAAAAATCAAAATGGCGGACAGGACGTGTGCCACGGACCTTCAAAGCCCAAAAAAGGTCCTAATAATTACGACATATAAATAATGAGGCGTTTTATTTATACGGGTACAGTTAGCATCCCTCCGATGCTAACTGTACCAACGCTTGCTTTCGCACAAAGCAAAGTTAAGACAAATGGTGCTCAAAACACAGAATCTAATTAACATCTGACTCTGACCTCTAGAGATCAGTCCTATTTTATTATAAAATGCGTAGGACCAGGCTATAAGCTGTGACAAACGGCAGCAGACTGCTTTTATTGTTAGCGTGGCGTGTCTTTGTCATAATTAAGAGGTTTCATCTCGCCCCGAAGCCGGTTCTCTGTGAAATTACTCAATTTCCTGCCCTTACAGATGTGGGCACATTTGTTTATGGTACTTCCTAAGTGTTCGTGTATTATCGCTTTGTTACTGAACCCTTGTTTTACTGTTGCGATCGATGTTTGAACTTTATTCCGAGGGTTACTTACACGATGTCGATGTAGAGGCAAATTAAATTACCTAGCGAAACTACAGACACGTTGAACACGTTAAAATAAAAATATTTTATGTTTCTTTTTTAGTGGTCAACGACCGCTGGTAGTGTTGTTACTCGAAGTATGGCTTGAGAAAATATGGTTTACCGTGTTACGATATTGATACTTCACGCACGTCTATGAAATTTACACAAAAAAAAAACTGATTTTTAAACTGATATTTCAAGTGAATACTTACAGTAACTGCGTTCGATGGTCCCACAAAAAATCATCTTAAAAATGTATTTTGTGTTTGATAAAACACAAAATACATTTTTTTTTTTTTTTTAATATATTTTTTTTTAAGATCACAGACGTGATGGACGTGATCTAAACATGATAATGTTTAGATCACGTCCATCACGTCTGTGAAGTTTCGTTACCTAATTTAATTTAACCCTGTACCTCTCTGTATTGAAAGTTTTTCTATTACGTTCGATAAGGAGATCGGGCTTAGGGGAATTGTCGAATGTTTTTTCTTTCGCTCTCAAACGTATTGTATCAAAGAAATTGTAGCATTAATGTTTAAAAGATGCTGTCACATTTTTCAATGTCAGGGGAGCTTAAATGGCTGACATTTTTTCAGCGGCTAAAACAAGTTACATCAACTTGTGGCTGACGTAACTGTCCATTCGTTTCAAACGGAATCCCATTATACGGGTTTTATGTTTTCAAAGCCCACAAAACGGTTAATAAATGCTTTGTCTAAATATGAACGGATATAATATTAATATACATATATTCGGAGCTAATCCATGCAGCGCGACTGTACACAGATCATGTAAATCCCCGACATTCGCTATATACACTCGACGACGCAAGTGCGACATTCATGTGCGACACTTAATCCCCGACGCTCTAGTAACGAACCCTTCATGTGCTGTCACGACAAATTATTTATGGAAGATGTTTGCATTGTTGAGCTTGATTGTACCAATTACTGACGACGAGTCGTATTTGCAGACAGCTGACATACAAGGAACCCGACCCTTCACGAATTTCAATTAGACAACAAACAATCAAGAACTCAAGACGACAGTCTTGTCTAACCTACGGGAAGAAAAACGGATTTCATTGACACGAATTCTAAAAATCACAATGAAAAGCGGTTGGTTGAAAACGCAATTTACATTTCTAGTGACGTACTTAAAATATAAATGATGAATAGTACTTAACAAAAAACAATCCAAAAATAAAATAATTAAAATAAGCCGAGGCAGCTAAGTGATGAACTGATGACCAGCCCCAACTGACGGCACCCGCAACCAATATTATCACATTCCTTACTAGTATTATAAATGCGGAAGTGTCTGTCTGTCTGTCTGTTACCTCTTCACGCTTAAACCGCTGAACCGATTCCATACTAGTATTATAAAGGCGTAAGTTTGTGAGTGTGTTTGTATGTTTGTTAATTCTTCACACGCAAACGGCTGGACTAATTTTGATAAAATTTGGTATGGAGGTAGCTGACACCCTGGGTTAACACATAGGATACCTATTATCCCGATATTCTCACGGGATCGACACTAATGCGGGTAAAAACGCGGGGCGCAGCTAGTGACGATTTAAATGTTTGGACATTATGGAGGTATGGAGACGTGAGGACAGTACTTACTGGTTTCGGACGGAAATTAAACCTCAGTTATGTTTCAGAAAATAATAGGAAGGGGCCAAATGTTGTATATTTATTTTTATGTCAACAATGCCGTATCCATAGTATAGTAAGAAAGAAAATGAAAAGAAAATACGTTTATTTGCGGTAAACATGACGCAAAAAAGAACAAAACAAAAAAAAAATATGAATAGGTTGACATGCGTCACATCCACGCAAAACGGCTATCGCTCAGCATTATGCTGCGACCCTATGCAAGACAGAGCCCCAGCGCTGGTTTTCAGCGACAGCCGGCGCCGACGTGATGACGTCGCACGGTGCAGCAAACAATTATAATTTATCAAAAAGTATTATGACAAATTATTTATAATTTTAAGCAACCAGTTATTAAAACGCTTCGTATGATGTTGCTGGTTGGTAATGTTGGATACATTTTTAGGTCATTACAGAAAGCACCCATGTCACATATTTATTTTCTAACTAAGCTCTTCATCTAGTCTATTCAAACTTGTTTCAAATTAATATTATATCAAGTTAAACAAATATCAACTTTATTTTAATGATGATTAAGTTGATTTCAGAGTGAATAGGACTATTGATAAAGTTATAAAAGTTTGAAGTTGTAGCGTAAACTAAACTTTATTGTGTAGGATTTAAGGTTATTTTTCATAAACTTAGATTTGATTACATTTTCGACAAATAAATCGCGAATGCAGATTATACAAGGAAATTAAAGTCTCTTTTCATGTCTGTCTGTGTCATCGCGTTGTTCTTCTAAACTCCGCAACGGATTTTCATGCGGTTTTCACCATCAAATGAAGAATTTATTCCGGAAGGTTTGTGTATGCAGGATAGCAGGGACTTTGACGCGCAATTTGTTAAGTACACTGGATTCAGTATATGATTCTGAACCTCTTGCGTTGAAAATTTTCGTCGGGTTATTAAAAAAAAAATCGCTGCACTGTGACCGCGTAGGTATTGCGCTTTTTTTTTATTATTTGAAATGGGTTTGCTCTTGACTTTTCTATGAAACAGCTGCTATGTTTTTCGATAATCGACGAAAAATTTCTTCGCTAGGGGATAGTTATGTGCTGTTTCAGTTTGCGCGTCGATGTGCCTGTATATTAGGTATTCAATAACGTTGAAAATACATAATAATAATATAATAAATAATTTTAAGGTTTGACAATAATTTCGATATATTGTTAAACCGCAAAAACCGAGTGACGCAGGCGCTACTTTTCTTTCCCGGACTACTGCAGATTGACACGGATTAAAACGATCGTGTGATCCGTGTTTATTGATGGACGCTTCTAAACCACTTTAGCACTCACCATCGCCAATCTTGTCGATATTCGAAAGCTGGCCTGTACCTACATAGATAGAAAATAGAAATCAATCTTACTAAATAAACGTTGTAACAACGCATTGTCTTCTTCTTTTGAAACTCAAATTACTGACGACTGAAAGAGAGAAATCGGTGTGTAACGATTCACTTTATATAATACGTTTATGAGCTAAGGGGAATAATCTTTAATAATGGGTAGTAATAAAAGCTCCGTCAAAAAAATAAGAATTGTCCTTACTTAAAATATTAAATCTACTGCCTGAAATACTAACTTTCCGACTACTTTTATCCGAATAAAAATGACGAAACGACCGAATGAGATACTGAAATCTTCGAAAAATAACCATGACTGTTTATTGCTATATATACTTTTCTACCAGCTTAAATTACGTTCTACTGAAAACTATGAGTCTCTAATCAATCACTTTAATTCTCATATGCTCGCTTTTGCATTCTATGTCGACGTAACCCCGCTTCGCGGGGCTCCTATTTCTATATAAAGGGTTGAAAGTAACCTAACTAAACCTAAGCTCGAGGTGGGCACCCCGAGCTCGTTGATAAATATGTTTTCGGAAACTTAATATTTTTGTCGGAAGCTTTAGTATTTTTTTGTTAGTAAATTCAACATTTTTTTTCGGTAATTTTGTGTTAATTTTTCGGTAATTCATTTTAACACAGCTTAGTTAATATAACGTTCAACCACAGATCGCCGGAAGTTAATTTGTTTTCCGGAAGCAATATTATTTTCCTTTAATATTACACCATAAATCTATATCTATACTAATATTATAAAGCTGAAGAGTTTGTTTGGTTGAACGCGCTAATCTCTGGAACTACCAGTCGGATTTGAAAAATTCTTTTTGCATTTAATAGCCCAATTCTTGAGGAAGGCTATAGGCTATTTAACATCACGCTATGATCTTTAGGAGCCGAGCAAAAAGAAAAAAAGTCAGAAAGAACGCTTAGCAAAAACGAAGTAATAGCGCGGGCAGACGATGCGATGCGACGGGGTGGGTCGGAGTAACAAGAAATTTCACGCGGACGAAGTCGCGGGCAGAAGCTAGTATTACAGATAATGTTAGAAATTTCACAAGGGGTGATAGATTGAGACTGAGATCAGACTGTTAACGTTTTTAAAAATTGTGAGAATTGCCCCTCTGGTCATATACGTATACGGTTGCGAGTACTACGCACCTCACCATTCTGAAGAACATCACCGATGAGGTCACTATATGTCTTTCAAGTTTGTTCCTTCTAATACTCTTGAGTCCTATTAACAATTCCGTATCCTCCTTTTCAGTTGGTAACGAAAACTCCTCCATTCTATTTTTATCGCCTGACTCAAGGTAACTTCAGTCTCGGAGAGAGTGAAACAATGAAACTTTTCTAAGCACTGTTGTTGTTTCCAACAGCAATGTTCACGGAATCAGCCGTCTTGACGATACTTAGACTTTTCTAAGTACTTGAACTCATGTATAAATGCGTAAATATTTCTTAAATAGTCTCTGGTTAGGAGTTCTTGCTGTTGTGAGGACGTAAAGTTTAGGATCTTTTTATGGAGAGGGTCACATCATAAACAAGTAAAGAAGGTTTTATTATGAAACATCACTTGAGTTGTTTTATTTTATGCCGTCGTTTAATCAGTGAACCTATCGCAGTCCACAGCTGGACATAGGCCTCTTCCAATCTGCGCCATAACACCCTGTCCTCCGCCTTCCACATTCACTAGTCTCCAACAGAACAGAACCAGATCCAGTCTGTCCCAGCCACATTCTTTAGGACGTTGGGTCCATTTGGCTAGGGGGCGACCATATTGAATTCCGGGAATTGTTCAACAGTCCTAGATAAAATTGCCCTCTCCTCACTCCCCTGGTACTATTGTAATTGAAAGTAACCCTGCCATTATTTTAAAAGAGTAGCCGTGAAGTTTCTTGCAGGCAGTATGAAACGACCAATTGGAACCGTGCACCTAGCTTCAGACGTTTCATAACTGCCCATGAAGTATATGTGAAGTAAAATATTTTTCAGCGGGATTGTCCGAAAGGGTTACCGCTGGCCCAAACTCAAACTCAAAGCATTTATTTTAATTAAACCATTTACAGGCACTTTTGAATTGTCAAAAAGTCGGAACCCCGGCCCGGAACATAAAGAGCTAAGGAAGGAACACGGGTGGGTTTTAGTCAATAAGAATCTGACACTCCCTTCCGTTCCACCCAGAGCGGGAGGGGTCATTCGATGATTTACCATCCTCAAAAAAAAAAAAGAGTAAAATATTTTGAATGTAAAGAAGAATAGCAGGATTCCATACAATCTGGGTCTCGAATTTAGACTTCGCGTACATTTGTACAAATACCTACTCGCAAAAGTTAGAACTCGGTACTATTAAAAGTAAAAGGTAATCATGGCATATTTTTTTGGGTTTCACCGGGAAAACGATATTTAAAGAGCACTGATGGCTCCGTTTATACTGACCCCATGACAGAAAACCAATGAGGTCAACAGTATATGACATTCAAAGATGGCGGAAATGAATAGTTCCAATAATGACCACTTTAGGAAAAAGAGGCTCTAGTAGTCAAATTAGCATAATAGATTCTAAATCTAACCAATCATTTTTCATAAACAGATGGTCGAGTATCAACGCCTCGGTTCTCTGGCACATCCTGGCTGGCACTACGCGCACTACGCGGTGCATACAAACGCGTGCGCGTGCGGGTGCGCGTGCGACCCGAGCGGGCGCGTGGCGTGTTGCTGCTCACGGGGGAACATGACGACCTGTCCGGCGACTATCTGGCGCTCATGCTGCGGAATGGGCATGTGGAACTCAGGTATGTGAATGTATTGATATTTGTACATGGTGGAAGTAATTTGGAAACGGAAAGGTTCAAAATGTGGTGCGTAAGTCACTCGACCAACAAGGTACAGCCGATCGATTCTGTAAAAATCTCACCGTGAAAACTTAGGTGAAGTGAGTTTGTTTTTGCTAGGAATTGACTCTATTGACAGCTCACTCCACGCTCATTTCACCTAAGTTTTCACGGTGAGATTTTTACAGAATAGCACCGCAGTAGTACTATTCTATAAAATATAACTCGTCGTTAAAAGTTAGGTGGGATTTGAAGTGAGCTGTCAACGGTATCAATCCATTCAATCATCAATTCTTTATTTTTTTCTCTAACAGACGGAATGATAGCACACTACAACCTCAGTTCATCTAAGTTTTCACGGTGAGATTGTAACAGAATAAACCAGAGGTAGTTGACACGGCATAGATTGTAATTGCTGTATGGCGTTCCAGTGGGAGGATAAATATATAGATATATGTTTATGTATGGTTTGGGATGCATGAATAAGCCTCCTCATGTAGCGCAGTTTGTTCCGCCAGTTACTCAACTAAACCGAGCGCTCGGCGCATCCTGGACAGTCGCACCCAACACCTTATTTGACTGGACAATTCTTCCCTTGCGGTGCTAGGGCTAACGCCCGCCTGGTTTGCGACAACCCTCCCACCGAAGTCAAGCAGCTTGCTATGTTTCGTCGATGCTTGGGAGTTCCAGTGCCTTAGTCATCTTCTGGGCACGCTCGTTGCATTATAGACCTCATCCATCGCTTTCCATCAGGCATGATCGAGGCCAAGAGCAGACCCATTCAGCAATATAAAAGAATAGTTGTCTGATCTTGCGCATGTTAGGATCATGCATGACTGTACACCATTATAGAAAACATGACTGTATCCTAACAGAAATGTAGGTAGACTTAGATGCTTTCTGGGTTCTCGGACTCTTGATTTATTGATTCACTTGGCCTGTCATGGTGTTAATACCCTTTTTCAATATGAGTTAATCATGTGTGGTTTAGAAATTTCCCATTTCTTATCCTGCGTACAGGCTAAGTTAAGCTTTTAACTTAGTCCTCATTCATACACACGATAGCCGTCGACGTGTCGACGGGTGTTGACGGCAGCCGTCGACAATCGCCGACGGCTGCAGTTACCTCTGCCGTTCACGCATGCCGCTGGTTTGTATGCACACTTAGATGTTTCGTGCAATTTGACAAACTTTGGTGAACTGTTTCCTTTTATGAACGTCTTGTAAATTAATAGAACAATGGTCAATGGCTCCGCAACACGTCACCAAAGTGCATCGGCACTTTAGAATGGGGTGATATCGGTTACCCACTTATAGGTTAGTGCTTCGTGTTTATTTTAGTGGAGTGGTCACCCCCTGAAGGACAGGGGGTGACAAGTTGACGACACACACGCACACAGACAAAAAAAACGAAGTGACATGGATATTGTATGTAGGTGGGTTAATATTTACTGAAACCCCTTGTGTAAAGAGTGTGGGAAAATACAGACACCAGCACATCAAGGTACTACAATCTCTCAAATTTCTTTAATAGATTTTCAACTTTATCGCTAAACTATAAGCGACTAGAATCAATTCTATTTGTTGTAATTTTTGACGTTCAAAAGTGCCTTTAATGTGCCTATTTGAAATAAATGCTTTGACTTTGACTTAAGGTTCAAAGTTGATTGGGAAAATTTGACAGTTTCGGGTAGCTCAATGTGCTGGCGTTTGTACCAAATTTAAAGTATCGCGTTTCTCGCTAAACCAATCAGTGTCAACTGGTCGAAACAGCAAAAGTTCGCTCGTATTTCCTGCGTTGCATGTACAAGTAAAGTAAGAAGTAAGTAAGTATTCTGTTAATTCCCAGAGCGTGTCGGGTTATGGGTTTATTTATTTATTTAATCTTATTATTTAGTTTGGTTTTTCAAGAAACAATGTAGGTATGTATTTTTATTTATTTAATTAAAAAAAGTAATTTTAAAAAATTAAACCGACCTCAAAAAGAAATTAACTCAAAATTATGAAACAACTTTAATTTTAGAAGTCGGTGGCAAAAAACTAAAACTAAAATACGGATCCCAAGACACCGACTTTTTATATTTCGTAATTTTTAGTTTTAAGTAAAAACTGGAATATTTATTTCTAATAAGTAGGTAATAGTGTTGTTGTAAATATTGCACTAGAATTTGACCAAGGTTTTGAGATGCTTTCCCTTTGACACTACACCCGTAGCTCGTCACACTTACACGTATTCCATATCTTGAAAATTACTGAATCGATTTTGATGAAACTTGCACTGTTCTCTAAATTGATGTAAATAAAAAAAATGGTCACGATCCGATTAATACTTGCGGAGAAATGCGAGGACAAACATTCATACATACATCTATAAAATTTTGTATATTTGTTTGGAAGCCCTCATAGATTGTCATATATGAATATAATGCAGTTCCAATAATATTACATACATACATGTCGAATTGATAACCTCCTTTTTTTTTGAAGTCGGTAAAAATGCATATTACAACTTCATTTAGCAAGAATACTGGAGCTACATAAAATTATAGAGGTATGAGGAACAGGGTGTAAAGTTCACTCAACCTCCATAGAAAAGGGAGGATGCGGGCAGTTGCCCGCCAGACACAACATCCGTCTGGTCGGAGGATCCTCCCTTTTCTATGGAGGTTGAGTGAACTTTACACCATGTTCCTCATACCTCTATAAAATATATAGAATTTTTTTTTTGGGGGGGGGCAATATTTTAAATCAGCATACTTATTGTGGCCAGAGTTAAACACAAAGTAAAGCGCTTCTAACCACTCTGGGCCACCCACCACTGCTCACATTATACTGTACCATGTATTAACGCAAATAGAAATATTCTATTCTATTTTCACCTGAGCTTATTTCACCTCCTTCACTGAAACTGATCTACTGTAACTTTCTACTGTGTAGGTATATTAATTAGCGCAGCTCTAATTATCCGGGCGAGGGACTGCAGTCCAATATTAATATCGATCCGGGATTACGTTCCCTTTGCTCATTATTAACTAGTATTGTCTTAAACCCACAGTGGCTGAACGTAGCTCTGATTAATTCTGACAAATGAAACTGAGGTTTCTTTGCGGTATTTATTTTACTTTTCTTTTCGAAACGTTGAAGTATAATATTCTTAAAAATAGTTAAATGTTTCTGCGTCAAGAATTCCCTGACAATTTCTAGCAAAAAATATGAAGAGTACTACAAGGGTCTTTTGGCGTATGAATGACATTGACTAGGGTCGGTGCTGGTAAACATTTGTGAAAGACAGTTACCAACCACAGATATAGATACACCTAGATAACGCAAAAGCAACTACTTCGCATGTCCAGCTTACGTACAAAAATCGTAAGCCGCCACTTTTGCGCTCAGTCCTGAGTACTGCTGGCTGGGTGAGCATGAGCGCTGGCAGTCCTGAGTACTGCAGTGTGATTCTGTAACCATCTCACCCCAAAAACTTAGGTGAAGTGAGCGTGGAGTGACTGTCAATAATGTCAAATCCTAGCAAAAATAAACTCGCATCACTTAAGTTTTCACGGTGAGATTTTTACAGAATCGACCGGCTGCAGTGCGATTCTGTAACCATCTCACCGCGAAAACTTAGGTGAAGTGAGCGTGGAGTGAGCCGTCAATAGTGTTATTCCTAGCGAAAACAAACTCGCATCACTTAAGTTTTCACAGTGAGATTTTTACAGAATCGACCGTCTGCTTGCAGGGTGAGCGTGTGCGCTGGCGCTAGACCCCGGGATGATTGAATCGATTTGATTTTCCCATCACTAAATAGTGCTTGTGACATCATAGTAGGTAGTAAAAAAATGGCACACTGGTTTATATACCTACATACTTGCGTTATCTAGGTCTATCTATGTCTGTGTTACCAACCAATACAAAATGGTGTCGAAATTTTTTGCACCCCATAGCTGTCGGGGTGGACGTCGTGAACTTAAAACTCGTGACAATATACGAGTGAAGTGGGCTAGACGATCGCTTCCGTGTCCCATTTATCATACTAATACCCTGACATAAACGGAGGATGATTTCATGAAAACGATTTAGGCATAGAATAATTTGCGGCCATTTCCGATATTAAAAGGTCCATTAGTAACATACTTAACCTGGGTCAAATAAAATTATTTTCTTTTTTTCATTCTTTATTCTGCTGCTAGAGTTTAGCAGTTCTTAGGTACAGAGCTAAAATGATCTTTTGGTGCCTGACTGATATAGACAGGGGGCGTTGACCGGCGTTGTAGGAAAACATTTGTAGAATAATTGTCGCAGAAATTATATTGACAAAACAAGATGGCGGCGTTGGTTCCGATTTGGGCCACACGCCAAAAGATTGTTGTACCGCTGCAAGTAAAGCAGTGTTTATCGATTGATGTTGGTTCGACTTCGAGATGTAATTCTAAACTTCTGAACTTTTTAACAATGTAGGTACAGACGCCAGCACATCAAACTACTACAATCTGTCAAATTTCTTTAATAGATTTTCAACTTTATGGCTAAAGTATAAGGTTCAAAGTTGATTGGGAAAATTTGACAGTTTCGGGTAGCTTGATGTGCTGGCGTCTGTACTTTGAATTTTTAATATAGCAGAATCCTTGAAGATCAAAAATAATTCATCATAATCAGCCTATAATGTTCCCACTGCAGGGACGCAGGCCTCCTCTCGGTGAGAGGGGCCGTTATGCACCACTCGGATCCAGTGTGGGTCGGTAGATGTCACATGTCTTCGAATTTTCAAAGTAAAGCGCCTGTCTGGGTTTAATTCGACGACGTACACAAAGCAGATACAATTGCTAAACTATCACTTTGGCCCAATCTCCCTATCGCCCTATACATATGGGTCTGGGAATGTCTGGAAAAGGGTAAAGATACTTCATTCTCATAACGCCATCAGCTCATCTAAACCGCGTACAAGAACTGTCAGTCTGAATATTCCGTAACGATGATGACACTGGTAGCTCATGAACGCGGTTTTGATGTGCTAATCGCGTTCAGTTTCATTGGAGAAATTCGTCTTCAAGCTTGACACTAGTGGTCCAGTACTAATCCTCATCAATTTTCCACCAGATTCGACTGCGGCAGCGGCGCTGGCATCCTAAGATCACCGGAGCCCGTCAGACTGGGACATTGGAACACCATCTCAGTGTACAGACACCGATGGGACGCGTGGCTGCGACTTAACAACGGGAAGAGGGTTCGAGGAAGATCCAAAGTATGTGATGTCTCAATAGTTTTCTGGTCTCGTTTTTGGCAAACGATGAAAGCGTAATACGTATTACTTTGTAACACTTCGGCTACAAGCTCAAACAAAACGCTTCTTGCGACAGTGATTGCTGAGAAAACAAATGAAATTAGTTAGTCAGAACATGCCACGAGTCACTACGATACGTCTTGCGGAGCGACGCAACTGACGGAAACAAGAGAAGCGCGCGCATGTATCTTGACGCTATCGCTAGTCACTTCGCTTGAAACGTTAACTGGGCCTAAGGTCATTTCTCGTATATGGATAGGGTTTAAATTCGGAAGTCCGGAAATTAAAAACAAATTAGCACGACATTGCCTTCATTGTTGTCCATACTTAGTATTATACAACGCACAGCTTCATCCAAATCAAAAAAATCCAAGTCAATAAAATCCACAGCGTCGCCGTCGTCATTACAAACTGTAGCAGGATACACTTACCCTTTCTACTTCCTATCTACCTCCAAAGGACCACCTTCTTGCAGGGTGTAACCTTTTGTAGTCTACTTGGTAGTCCCTAAGCCGTCTCCGAACACAAGTGGGAAGATGTAACTCTAACCTCGTAAAGTGGGGCTACCTCGACGGAACGGCAGTAGGGTGTGGATGTGGAGCTATGTCGCAAACTGCTCCACCTCCTTTGCTGCCCTCTTTGTCCCAAAACATGCAGTCAAATTGACTTCTGCGCTGCCACCGACGACACCGTGGAAGTGGCGAAGTTTTGGGTCAATAAGACTAAATAATAGTAATTGACGTCACGATAGCAATATTAAATATTCAAGAAAGTGGGTGGTGGACACATGATTGCAAGACGCGTTGCAACTGAAATGTAAACTAAGCATGACATGAAAGCATTATTTTCGCCGATAGCTTTTTGTTTCGTCACAGGGTTCCCAAATTCACCACGGACCATTTAGGCTGTTTCGTAAAGAAAATGATTCCAAATAGCGTCAGCGGTCCCAAGCCTAACTTGTAACCATTGTGCAATGAGCCGCCGCCAATTTATTTTGATTGAGAAATGTGACAAAAACAACTTTTTCTAAAGCTACAGTGACGAAAAGAAAAGTCAAATTGTTTTCCATTTTCTTTGTCCGCTCGTTCCACATTGCAAGAGTTACGGCAGGAGCAATTGACCGTGCACGGGTTTACTTCGGGACTCGGAATGTGGCACCCATTGCACGCCTTCGGAATTTCAACGAAAAGGCTAGACATTTAGTTTAGACCTTTGCTGACTTTGTTAAAAGCGCTGCTTTGTTGAAAGGGTTTTGAAGGGCAGGCGACAAAATTAGTTGCCTTAGTAAAGGCGTTGCTCCACAGCAGCCCACGTAATATCATTAAAATCAGCATTAGAACTCTTTAAGTTAGAATTGGCCTCAAATGTCATGATTTATGAACATAGAGAGATGTAGGTATTGATGATTTTTATTTCAAATTGTAAAAAACGTAAGAAATTTTCTATTTCGCGGGCTACCCTCACGTAGAGATGTGCCGAGTCAGGCTGACTCGAGTACTGACTCGAGTACCTAGTAAGTACTCACATACTCGAGTACTCAAAATATAGGATTCAAATCCACAGTACTCGGATACAGGACTCGAGTACTTACAGTATTCGAATACCAAGTCGCACGTCACTCGACGTTCACAGCAATCAAGTATGAACCTGTTTAATGTTTACGTTTCTTAACAGCTGGCCGGTATCAGAAAGTTATTAGATTGTTTTCATATTTCTACTTAGTTTATTAGTTATTGATTTGTTATTGAATTGTGCTGCATCGTTTTCCTTTCGGGACTTGTGAATAATTGTGTGTGTAAGATGGCACCGAAAAAGAAATCGGAAGTGTGGAACTTTTTCACTATTCTAGAAGATAAAAAAGTGGAGTGTAAAGAATGCAAAAAAACGTTTGTGGACTTTGGGAACACTACAAATTTATTGAAACATCTGAAAAAGATACATCCATTGATATATACAGTGTCAATAGAAAAAACCGGTAAGCAAAATGAAAATGAATGCTTAGAAGATACTTCTGATTTGGAGTCATTAGCATCGGCGTCGTCGTCTGCTAGTCAATCACAAATAAAAAAGTACTCGAGTCTACCAAAGTACTCGAATACTCATGCTGGTACTCGAGTACCTATCCGAGTTCCGTGACTCGAATCCTGATTCGATTCCTTTTTCAACGAGTACCAAAATACTCGAATACCAAAAATAGCCGACTCGGCACATCACTACCCTCACGCTTGTCCTTATTTTACTACACCTAAGCGCACGGTAAGTGAAAAACCGAAGGCAGACCTATGCCTGCCTTCGGGTTTGCCTGCTTTGTAATAGTTACGTAAAACTAAGGTACGGTCACGAATGGCACGTCAAAAGTTCCAGGCCAGTTCGCAGTTCTTGACATTACCACTGGACAAGTTAAGACTTTCTGAAACAAATAACGTCCGCTATCGATTTTGATGAAACTTGCACTGTTCTCTAAGTTGAAGTAAATGTAAGCCAATAAAAAAAATGCTCACGATCCGATTAATAGTTGCGGAGAAATGCGTGGATTATAAACATACATACATACATCTATAAAATTTTGTATATTTGTTTGGAAGCCCTAATAGATGACCCAGAGCGGAAAGGGTCATTTGATGATTTCCCATCGTCAAAAAAAAACCCTAATAGATTGTCTTAAGTGAATATAATGCAGTTCCAATAATATTACATACGTGTCGAATTGAAAGCCTCCTTTTTGTTGAAGTCGGTAATAAACGTACAGAAAACCTATTTTACGTCATTTCCCCAGGCACTTTAGAAAACCAGTCGAAACAATTTAATTGGTACACACCGGCACACGATAGCACATTTTTTATTCATGGGTTGCACAGAACAATTTGGTGGTTCGCTTGTTGCCTAGCGGAAGAGACGGTTCGTTCACACCTTCATAATTTAGTGGCTGATTTTACAACCGTCTAACCCGCTAACGCGTTTCCTAAAATTTCCGCACGCCTTTGCCGCCATCGTTTGCCGGCTCGCGTAGAATTAAATATTTTCTTAGTTATCCATTTTTAATTCAATAGGGTGTGCGGGCTCCCCAACTTTCTGGTTGGTGCTAATATAGGCCGCCGGAAAACCACAGCTTTGTTTGTAACAACCCACAATTAGAAGGATACAGTTTGCTCTATGTGGACTAATTGAGTTTTAATTACGGTTTTGGGTACATGTATTGTTTTGCTTCCATGTGGGATGTTATTAGTATCAGTGAATATCGTAAGAATTAGAGATGCGCCGAGTAACACTTTTGCCGAGTAACGAGTACCGAGTTTTACTCGGCTCAATTTTTTTTCAACCGAGTACTCGGCCGAGTAACTCGGTTCGATCAAATTCCCATTTCGCGCGCGTAAACAAGTACAAACAGGTTCGCGCAATTTTAAATATTGATTATTATTTATTACTGTTCTCTTAATTATGTCTCATTACCAATCATTCATTAGCATAATTTTGATTTTATTAATTGAGATTGTCAAAGATTTCCTAAATTAGTAATAAATACTTTTTGATTGTATATTTCCAACTTTATAACAATTCCAAATGCGCTACAGCCCAATTTGGTAAGGCACCGTCACGAGCACTTTGGCACTTTGACTGATACACTTTGACTGACTGACACTTTGTATTACTATGGACAGCCAGAAAATAATATCTGATTTTATGATTCATTCATTAATCTAATCTGTCATCAAGATAGCAAATATATAAAATCACTGTGGAAGGCATAATTATACAAGTGTCAACACAAATATGCGAAGGAACACCAAAACGATCCTGAGACATGCGACGCGGACGCCATGCTGTTGATAGTAACATAATTATGCTCGTGACTGTACGTCTTCGCATTTACGTCTCTCATTCTTCGCAATCATATTAAGATACAGCAATACGTTCCATCACTAAAATAACTAATGTCACTCGGAAAGCTGCCACCCTAAGGGCTGGTGCACACCATGTTAGAAACGTGCGTCGACGGCGCGCTTTTGTCCTACAGAAGGTCTACAGGCTGCGTCTGACTGGGCGTGCGTATCGCGTCTGTATCGCTACAAACGCGCGTCGATGGCGCGTTTATAAAACGTGGTGTACACAGGTCCTTAAATGGAATTGGGCTAGACACATCTGCCGCATGTCAGATGATCAATGGAGCAAACTTAGACCCAGTGGGTCCTGCGTAATGGCAAACGACATCGCGGCAGACCCAGACGGAGATGGCGGAATGAGCTGGCCTCCTTTAATAAAGATTGGTCCTTGGCAGCTCTGGACAGAGAGAGGTGGAAAGATAGTTTTGCCCAACATTAAGGGCTAATAAAAAAATATTAGCTTTGTAACGATTTTGGTGTAGGTCCTATAATAAAGCACAAGTATTCTTCTATCTCTTTACACATTTCAAAGCAATGAAATTGGTTTTATATAAAATCCTCTGTAATATATAATTATTACAGAGGTTTTCCTACAAAACTAATTTCATTCAGCTTAAATATTCAACTTTCATTTTGGTATTCCAGATTCCTACACAAATAATATTTCAACTCAAAGTGAAACTTTAATTTGAAACGAAAAGGCTACTATGGCTTGAAGGCTATGTTTAGTTTCCATAAAAACTTCAGGAATTTCTCAGTAACAGACCAGAGTCCGATTTTGTGCCCGATTGATTGCAATAGGCTCGTCCCCTGTTACATGGGGGACTTAACCGCAAAAAACGCAAGTTTTATAATGCCTAAAAGTATATGATCGACTACAGTAAACAAAATCAGAAAAATGATATGATATTCTTCTGCTATTAGATAGTGTGTTGAAAAAAGTTAATTATAATTTGATACGATAGAAAAATATCATGAAGATACCTCTAAAAACTCTATTAATAGGTAATACGGGCTGGTGTCCGCAACTCCACGTCAATGCGCGTATTTTGCGTTTTTTTTTTCTCTATTTTCACAATAAAAACCATACTAATAAACATACAATCATTCTGATTTTTTGTCAGATTATTCTACAAGCAACATACTAAAGCACTAGTGTTTGAATTTTATAGACAAAACAATAGATTTTTTGTAAATCGATAATTGCTTCATATTTTGCAATAAATTACCAGCGTTGTGTCATCGCGCTTCTCTTTCTTTTCTATGCAGTCCGACGGTGACCGCGCTTTAGGTCATGTAGTCCCCTTCGACATAACTGACGGAATGTGGGTGTACTATAGGTACAGACGCCAGCACATCAAGCTACTACAATTTGTCAAATTTCTTTAATAGATATTCAACTTTATTGCTAAAGCAGAAGGTTCAAAGTTGATTGGGAAAATTTGACAGTTTCGGGTAGCTTGATGTGCTGGCGTCTGTACATCTCTGCCTAACCTTTCGGGGATTATTATGTAGATCTACTGAAAAACTTTAATCCATTTATTTTTGGCCACGCCTAAAAAATCCAATTAGTTTTAAAACGACGGATTACGTCTAACGCCTAAAGTGATTTAAAAAATCCAAGTTTTTTGCTTAAAATATATTGTTTCTTGAGCAAAATTTCTCTAAGGGCTTATTTTTCAGTCGACAGATAATTTTTATTCGTGGAATAAAATTGACGTCTGGCAGTTTTTTATATTGAAGAATTATCAAAAACAGAATTATTCCTCCGATAAAATTATCTGGCGTTGGAAAAATCAGCCCTAAAAGTACAACCACATAGTTAGAATAGATATTGACGAGCGAAGTTTCACAGCCGACACCGATGGGACACGGGACCTTCGAGTTTTAAGTTTAACACAATTGCAAGAATTGTTCAATGCTATCAATTGAAACGGATCGCTTGTGAGTGCTTAAAGAATAACTTCTCCAACTTCTGCCAACTCGGTAGCAGTTATTGAGCAATAGGAGATGCAGTACTCAGAAATTATTCGGTTGAGCATTAGTAAATAAATAAGAATATCCACGAACAATGTTAAATGATTTCATTATAGCTACTGCACCATTTTGTTGAACAAATTTGGATGAAAATTGGCACATCGATAGACCATTTCCTGGATTACCTAACTCATAGGATACTTTTATCCCGATATTTCCACGTGATCGAAACTTACGCGGGTGAAACCGCGGGACGCTGCCAGTTTCTTATAGATTCTAGTTATTGCTACAACAATTCAACAACATGTAAGCGGTGGGCCTGAAACTTCAGAAGGCCAATTCGCGTAATTAAAAACGTTCAGAATCTAGTCGCAATGTCAAAAACTTGTCAAAAATGTACGGAAATTAGCGCTATTTTTGACAGATTGAGACTCTGATCTCAGTCTCAATCTGGCAAAAACACCTCCTTCACTCCCTAGTCTGTTGTGAACGTTTTTAAAATTACCAGAATCACCCCTCAGGTTGCTGGCACGTAGATGATGCAGGCTACACAGCGATAACCAAACTTTAGGCCGTGAACGGTAATTTCATGACATTTTCCCACATCCTTGAGCGTTAGTATCATGTTCTGCAGTTCATAATCAACCTTTAACATTCCCCACTGTTGAGACACAGTCTTCCTCTCGTCGAGAGGGAGTGGGTCGTAATCCACCACGCGGGCCCAGTGCGGGTTGGTGGATGTCACATGTCTTCGAATTTTTGGTAGAACATGCTGGTTTCCTCGCGATGTTTTCCTTCACTGTTTTGAGAGCACTGGTGATGAAATAATTTACACGAGCGCCTATCTGTGTTCGAACCTACGATCTACAACTCGTAAGTCGCGGCCGTTACCACTGGGCCACCATTTATGCTCTCTAGTTCTGCAGTAAGTAGACGTTACTCGCACAGCTGTGGTGGTGTTGAAGATAACCTATAAGAAACAAAAACTATACAGTTTACAAACATCATATAAGTGACGTCGAAACATACATACAAATGTAACTGGCTTACCAGCCAGTGCAGAGACAGAAATCACCGCAAATAGTCCATTCATATTGTAGCAGCGACACCGAGACGAAAGCTCCATTCCGAGATTGCACTGAAGCGTCTGTGGCACATGTAATGTACTCGTACGCCAGACGTGTGCTGCGATAAATCTCTTGCATCTCTATATTGATGCACAATTTACGTAATGGAAACGATTCGTCTTCTGCTGAAACGTTGTTAGAATTTTGAATATAGGAGAGCCTGCCATTATAGCGCACAAACTCGAGATGCTACCCTTATAACGCACAAACTCATAACTATGCATATGGTCTGTTTCAAGAGTATCTGAAGAAAGTGTAAACAAACTCTGTTTATGTTGAATTTCTAAGCAATCACTCAATAAAGGAATAATGGTTTCAACTTTATATGTCATAAAAATTATTGTTTCAATAACATCTTTACATTGTACATATTTGATGAATCATTTACAACAATTTAAGCTTATAAAATAAACCTCAATTCTCAAATAAAAATGAGCTTTAAGGTGACTTAGAATTAGAATTAGAGGTACTCGAATAGTCAAATTAAAGCACTCAATGGGGGTTTTTGTGAAAATTTACGACACCAGTTGGCACCACTTTGACAAGAGGTCTTCCATTTCGACAATGAATATAAAATATATGATGACGTTCATCATTCGATTCATTCATTCGTTCATCATTCCGTCATGACTAAAGAAAATATAGGCTCTTTGACAGATGCCTGGACCTGACGTGTCAGTGCTGCCACCTAGCGAAAGTCATTTCAGAATACCCTCATTTGTAAGCAGCACCACAAATTGGCATCCATAGATACGTTTACATGTTCATCTGATGTTTTTAGAGTAGATTATAGGTACGTTTGCTTCATAGGCGTTGTATTACCACCAAATAACTAATAGTAAACTAATAAACTAAACTAAAAAACGGTTTTCACCTTTATTTAAAGAATTTATTCCAGACATTAATATAAAACTTAGATTGGATCGATCGGAGCTATTCTTGCCGCGGTTGGTCTGTGGGTGGGTGACCATATTTATATACCGAGACCCCTTCGTGCCTCAGAAAGCACGTTATGCCGTTGGTTCCGGCTGTCATTCGTGGATCTTTGACAGTCGTTACTGGTAGTCAGAAGCCGGAAAGTCTGACAGCCAGTCTAACCAAGGGGTATCGTATTACCCAATAACTGGGTTGTGGAGATCAGGTAGACAGTCGTTCCATTTAAAATACTGGTATTCAGATGCATCCGGTTAGTCTGGAAGCCGACCACATCATAGTTGGGAAAAGGCTAGGCAGATGATGATGATAATGTTAGTTTATTTAGTATTAGAAAAATAAATAATATATAAATATATAAAATAAATAAATATAAATAAATAAATGAAAACATATAAATAAATGAAAATAAATAAATATATAAATCTTCTGAAATTGAAAACAAGTTAGAAATATTGACTTCTGATAAACTAGCATATTATTGTCCCACTGCATGGCTGAGGCTTCTTCTCATACAGAAAAGGCATGAGCATTAATCACCACGCTTTAGGTACTCAATTCCAAATCTTCAATGTATGCCAAACTTGCGATTATAATCCTTCTTGCCTCTTACTAAATTATGTCACTAAACTCCGTAATACTCACAGCCTGATGTTATCACAGCTATCGAGGGCAGTACAGCTCGCCGCTGACGATATTAGGTCGCAATTCCAATACCGAGCCTGCCTATTGCCAATTATCGGACGCAGCTCCAAACCCGGCTATGAACTGAAAGGGTTTGTGTATGTAACGCATTGGTATAGAGGTAAACCTGTTGAGGTAAATTCAGAGTGTACTTTTGTGAATGGACGTCTTTTTATTCATCACGTTCAGAATTTTTTATCCCCTCTTTTCAAGTATTTTGAAGCTGTTAGTCCACGCTATTTGGCCCATTAACATTTTGTTCGAAATAAAGTCACCCAGTACCGTGAAATCGTTAAAATCTTGAGCCGGAATTACTTTAAAGACGAGAGAGAATTTAGCGACAAACGAGTCTATATCTTTGAGTTTTAAATTATACTTTCAAATTAAACACTACAGCGATTATGACAAGCTCTTAACGGTCTATTATAATAATAAATTAATAAACTATTTTACTAAAAAACTGAACTAACCAAACAAAACCTTTTTAACAAGAAAAAAACCGACTTCCAAAAAAAACACTACAAAGTGAAAAATAACATTAATTTCGAAGTCGGTGACAAAACACTAAAATACAGATCCAAAGGTACCGACTTCCGAAATTAAAGTTATTTTTCAATTTGTAATGTTTTTTTTTTTTGGAAGTCGGTTTATAATGTCAATTGTTGAGGAGTTCTCCAGGTATATATAATTACAAATCATGTTTAAATACTGAAACGAAAAAAAGATCTTGCTAAAATTTGTATAGAAAACTTATTTTTCTCATAACTCGTCTTTAAATCACTGTCCATTCAAAATATATATTTGGGAACCTCTATAATTATTCTGTAATCCAATCGGAATAAATACACACTACATTAAGTGTATGTTTGATTTACAAATTATTTTGGTATTACGTTTGTATGAACTACGCATGCTCCGCCAGCCCCTTAAATAAATACCTAATAACACTGAATTATTGAACATATAGTTCTAAGATTACACCATGATCACAGTCTTGCTACCCGGTCACACGGTTACACGGTCTAAGCCAAACGATTCGTGATCACAATGTGTTGTTATAAGAGCAAGTGCGCCTACATATTACACTAATATTGTGGCCGGTTCTAGCACAGGAGCTTGCAAGGGTGCGGGTAATGTATGTTTGTAGACAACTCCCCGACAGCTGCGCTACGTCACATGCCTTCTTTCGCGCAACTCCCCAACTATTTCGTCGGCATCGTCAATATTGTGTCCCTCGTACTTTCTTTTCATTGCGAACGTTATTGCGTCTAGAACTAATGTAGTTTGTACTGTAACAGATGTTGACGAAACGCTCAAACCTTCCATGTTGTTTAGACGAGAAATTGCTTGTTTTACTAAAGTGGATAAAAATGTATACACTGGATAAACTTCTTATACTAAATTAACTAACCAACTATTAAAATATAATATCCTAAACTAAATAAAATTATCAACAAACATAATTATGGCGTCGAAATATTTCTCCGTATCGCTGTCGACTGGTAATGTACCCAAGAGACAATGACAATGTTGTATGACAATGCTAAGCCTCTGGCCATGGTAAAAGCCAGCTCTTGGAAATTACTTAGCAGAAAGTCGCGGCGTATTCAACAAACCAAATCTGTTTCCTCTGTATAAAAATCAACTTCATTATATGGCCCATTTCAAGTCATTGCGGCTCCATTCTGAAGCATAAAATTGATGGCAAGTAAAGTCGACATAATATTCTTGTAGACTACCTTTCCCTGGCAGATAACGAGACCGCATTTCTCCGCGTACGCAATTAATCTCAAACATAAATTTCCTCACGAGGTGTAAAATAAGCTACAAAAACATCTACATCGCCAAAATCGTTCCCCCAAAGCGGATCTGACTCATTAAGAACATTCGCGTCTAAAGGGTTGGAAGTGTTGGAACAAACGAGGCTACATTTGCAAGTCGTGGTAACAAACGCCGGATAATATCGCCAATAAAAATTTCGCCGATGAAAGGCCTGGTAAAGTTTGAATTTTTATATAGGGCTTCAAAAGGTGCTCATTACATAAGGAAGATAATCTGTGAAGGTAGTGAAGTGGAAATAATTGGATGATGAAACATTCATTGTTATAATACGCTAATTGATAATGCCGTACCTTCCTATAATTAGAACATATACATGCGAGATCTATATTATGACATAGGGTGCTTACATAAAGAAGCGGGTTTTCGGTCCCGACTCCCGGTACAGGTCTCCGCAGGTTGATCTTCGGAAGGAAACTGTTACCAGTTTTATCTGTTCCTTTATGTGTGAGCGCATAAGTTAATGTGGGACTATTACACCCTCACCGATTGGTACCGATCCGCACAGACTCGCGCATCTGTTTCTTTATGTAAGCACCCAAAGACCAGCGGGATTGTCCGAAAGGGTTACCGCTGGCCCGGAACATAGCATAGAATACTCTTTATTATGTACACCATATAAATTACAGACATAAAGGGCTAAGGAACACGGGTGGGTTTTAGTCAGTAAGAGTCTGACACTCCCTTCCGCTCCACCCAGAGCGGGATCATTTGATGATTCCCCATCCTCGAAAAAAAAAAAGCATCTAAAGACTGGGTTAATGCTGAGTATGTGTTTAGTCGGTGAGACTTTACACAGGGTTTTATTTTTCAATTGGCTAGCTTAAATCCGCCTTTGATAATTCGCCTTTTGAGTTTATTGAAGGTTTTTATACCTATTATATCCAAATAGAAAACTGCTGAAAATTTCCTGAAGAAAATGTTTCAGATACAAGTTTACACCCGTAAAGGAGCTCAAGAGAATTTACGACTATAAAAACTTTCAAGGCATAAATCTTTGTCGAAAATCTTCAAGAAAACTTTAGATCTCCTGTAATATTTCGCCGTTTTCTGTCACATCTCCAAGCGTACCTTGGAGGCGGCCATTTTACATAATTGCCTCGACAGTGCCGAGGTTAATGTCTCAGAAGAATTGACGGAATTCCTCCTGTTAAAACTGCCACCCTATCTGTTCTGCTTCTGAGTTCCCCCGATAATGGTCGGTCAAACGTGGGATAGGTTTTGCCGTTGTAAATCTTAAAATTTTGAATTAATTAAAAACTTCTGCTGGGATTAATTAAAACAATAGGGCTTTGATCAAAGTTGTCTTTCTACTTCACGGACTTATCAGATTTTCCAGATCTTCGAAGATTGCCGTTTGATATAAATATTTAAAATCTGTTTGTGATTTCCTTTTAGCTTTGCGTCAGAGTTTTTCTGTTTCAAACTTTGGTTTCGATTTTCATAACACTTTCTCTTACGACGTCATATAAAAAAGAAATCCGTAACTTGAGTTCCGGGTCTGTAATTTACATACGTCCGGGCCACACAGTAGCCCGGGTAACTTACGGCCGCCATACTAACCCTTCGTACAGTCACGCCTCCGTCTAATGATGTTCATGAACGCGTAAATTAACTTTGGGCACCTGAAGGCACGACTTTAGCGCGCATATTAATTTAGGATTTAAGAATGTCGTCAGTTTGTAAGTAAAGGGTTTCATTATGTTCGTGGGATACGCTTAAATTGTAGTTTGGAGTTAAGAGGTAGATGTGAGAAAATAGAAGAGAACGTTTTGTTGGATTTGGATTTAGCTCGTCATAATATTATGCTACCAATCTTATATACTCTACATGATCTGAACAAGATTATGTCTGGACTTTAAAAGAGACTGTTACCTCTGAGTTTTTTTCGGCTTTTCTTCTTAGAATAGTTACACAGGAATCGCCGAACTCATCTAAATTTTAAAATATGATTGACGTGTAAAAGTGTTTTGTACAAACACTTTTAAACGTCAATCATATTTACAGAAATAAAATCATTAATCATTTAACAGTATAGCGGGACTTCACTTCCTAAATTGTGCTTCTTTTGAATCATCATCTACATTTATGTTCGAGTTGTCTTTTAGTGTAAGCAGATACAGTCGAATTTTAATTAGGTAATCAAACGCATGAAAGAGCTACAACTAGGCTTTCATTCTTACAGTTGAACAACATTGATTGCGTTATTTACGTTGTCGAACAGACAAAGAAGAAAGGGCACGGTCCATACAAAATTAACCTACATCCTACAGAAAGCTGACAAGTATCTCAAAACAATGTTAAAATTTAGTATAAAAAAATGGCATGTTTCCGAAAGCCATCCTTACGAACATATAAAAAAATTGCTATGAAAATTCGTTCAGGATTAGTAATATGTACAGACGCCAGCACATCAAGCTACTACAATCTGTCAAATTTCTTTCATAGATTTTCAACTTTATCGCTAAAGTATAAGGTTCAAAGTTGATTGGGAAAAATTTACAGTTTCGGGTAGCTTGATGTGCTTGGCGTCTGTACAATGAATATAACTACAATATTGAGAAATACTTGGCTATCAGATGACTTGACTTCAATCATTGAGTTCCATCATAGAACAACTAAGGTTTTTATTCACTTGTTCGACCACAAGGAACACATTTCAAGGATATTGCTAATGCATTGGGATTAGCAATATCCTTCAAATGTGTTCCTTGATAATGTGTTACGCAATTAGGGCGCTAATATGCAATTTAAATTATTATTATTAATAGTGTCAATATTGTTCCCAGGGTCTATTCTCCCGCATGACATTCCGCGAGCCGGTGTGGGTGGGCGGCGCGGGCAACACGACTGGTCTTCAGAGCAAACTGGGCTTGTCTGACGGACTTCTGGGCTGCGTCGACTTCCTCAGGATCAACGGAGACACCTACCAGCTCATGAAGGATGCTGTCGCCACCCTAGATATTTGTGAGTACACTGTAAATGGAACTGGATTGAATATGTAACCTTGAAATGGTGATGTTAGGTTAGATTTTCACAGTCGGAAGAAATGTTGACTAGAGATTGTCACAGCAGTCGGCCTATTCTTTGAAAATTTCACCGTGAAATCATCGATGATCTGCCGGTCGAATCTGTTAAAATCTCACCGTGAAAACTTAGGTGAAGTGAGTTTGTTTTTGCTAGGAATTGACACTATTGACAGCTCACTCCAAGCTCACTTCACCTAAGTTTTCACGGTGAGATTTTTACAGAATCGCATCGCAGAGCTTCAAGTGAACTGTCATAATACCTGGTGGTACTAGGGATTGACACTAATAACAGCTCACTTCAAGTTTTCCACGGTTACATTTTTACAGAATAGATCTCTTGATCCACAACTTACTTTTCCTTATCAAAAACCACACAATACAGGGCCATGTTTGAAGCCTGCTCAATGCTGGAATGGATACAGATTCGTTCCATCTTCTTAAAGAAAAAGCTAATTTTGTGAAGTGAAGTACTAAGGAAAATAGGTATAATTTTGTGAAGTGGAGTAACAGGTATGCTTCCTCTCATGCCTTAATCTTTGATGTACTGTATAACATCAGACTTCTCCATAAAAGCGTAGGTAGGAGTAAGCATGTCTTTAATCTTAAAATAACATCGTTTATTTTACTTGAAGAGACTTACCTAATGTCTTCATAATTTATGTATTTGGCTTATGTTCTAAAGAGGCTAGATGATAGGTAAATCTTTATAACTCTAATCTAAGTACTGTTATTTCTACAACCTGGGATTGATCCTACTAGACTTACCTATCGGCATCAAGAGTTCATATCAGAATTAACTTAGGTATATTTGCGTAGTGTAGTATGTACTTAACAAGGCCTACTCTTGTGGCGGCATCTACAACGCCACATTTGAACTACGTATCACACTGACGTCATGCAAAATCCTGCATCGCGCAAGCAAAGTTCGACGCGCGACTAACTTGTTATACAAAGTCCCGACATCGATCGTCGGACTTCTTAGTCTATCACACACAACACCCGTCTGGTCGAAGGATCCTCCCTTTTTTATGGAGTATGAAGAAATATACATCCTGTTCCTCATACCTTTATAGTTTTAATACTACATAGAATTATTCATGTTGGTCCATCGGTTTGAGTACTATATGCGGCCTACCCAAATGTCCTTTCTTTGGTACTGTTCGTCTAGTCGTTGAGCTCCTCAAGTTCTGAGACACGATTATTGGCAAATGCTTGCACTGACAGGACTGGTCCACTCAAATCTTTGTGGTACTTTCCTCAAAAGACCATTTCAGACATGAATCTACATGGTCTTCATATGATCTGACCAATACTCTGGACTGTAAAAGAGACTGTTACCTCTAAGTGTTTTGGCTTTTCTTCTTAGAGTAGTCAGATAGGAAACCGACGATCGAAACGATCCCGTGGGAATATCGGGATAAAAAGTATCCTATATATGTTCTATCTTGTGCAAATTTCTATCCAAATCTGTTCAACGGTTTACACGTGATTGAGTAACAAACATCCAAACATCTTCACAAACTTTCAAATTTATAATATTAGTAGGATAATATGATGTTTAAAGATAGATAGATAAAACGTTTACTCAGTGCCACAAAAGACAATACAGGTATAAAAAACATCAAAAAAGGTATATTTTTTTTAATAACAAACATTAAGGTGAATGGGTAGTTGAGACCGCGAAATTCAAATTTTCTTACGTTTTTTGCAATTTGCAGGTCAGTGTCAGGTTGTATCTTGATCAAAATATGATTCGCGACAATAGCAGGTACATATTTAGAGAAGTATAATCATTAGAATCAATAATACATATTTCTAAGTTAGATTTGTACCACTAACACTTTTCCATAGAGATTGGTGGTTGGTGGTAGAAATCTAACTTAGAAAGATATATTAATGATTCTAATGATTATAATTCTCTAAATATGTACCTGTTATTGTCGCGAATCATATTTTGATCAAGATACAATCTGACACTGACCTGCAAATTGCAAAAAACGTAAGAAAATTTGAATTTCGCGGTCTCAACTACCCATTCACCTTAAAAAGATAAATTGACCCATAGACACTAACTCATAAACATCTATAACGGTCGATCACTACTGGGCGGTGTCTCCTGGTGGTATCCTATTTGCAGAATAATTTCATTTCATTGAAAATTGATATTCTACCGTAAATAATGAAGCGGGTTGAAAAGGACATTGTTATATCGAAGACAAACTTCGAACGACATTGCCGCAGGATGAGAATTTACATTGAATCTCGAATCCCTGAACAAACCACCAACTGCGAACTAATGGAATAAATCAATAGATTCAAATGGCTAAATAATGTGATATCGTAGGTAAGCCATAAATATCTAATGTTAAAGTCTATTTTAGCTTAAAAACCATATTTTCTTTATACATCTACACATAAATTATAAAATGAAGTCGCTTTTCGTATCTGGCTGTGTGACCGCGTTCTTATTCTAAATTACGAGCTGGAATTTGGTGCGGATTTCACCTTTATTTAAAGAACTTATTCCGGAAATTAATACTCATTAAACTTCGTGGGTCCGTGGCTAAATAATGAAAGCCGCACGGGTCGATCGAAGGTTAAGCTACGCTTGCCGCGGCTTATTTGTAGATGGGTGACCATCGATTACCTATCAAGACCCTTCCGTGCCTCGGAAAGCACGTTAAACCGTTGGTCCAGGCTGACATTCGTAGATCTGTGACAGTTGTTACGGGTAATCAGAGGCCCAACAGTCTGACAACTGTCTTACCAACGGGAATCCCAGTAACTGGTTCGTGGAGGTCAGATAGGCAGTCGCTCCATGTAAAAAACTGGTATTCAGCTGCATCCGGTTAGACTGGAAGCCGACCCGAACATAGTTAGGAAAAGGCGACATTAATATTAAACTTAAAAGAAATGTCGATGTTTTAGTCTTAAAAACCGTGCAAAGCATTTGCGGATCGCTAGTGCTGTATAAACTAGTCCTTCTGTAAAAACTTAGCTAGAATATTGTTCAAATTTAAGTCAGGCAGGCTCCGAACCTCAGCTAACGTATGACGCTAGAATAATAATGTGATTAGATCTCTTCGGAGGCGTGAAGTAATGGAGGATCGCTTCGTCCCCGCCGCCCGTCACATTTTCCTTCTGATGCTATCTTTATTCGAGGCTGATTTAGTAGGTGTTTATATTATGAGTGATCAGATAACGTTTGCTCTATTTAGGCTGAATAGAAGCGTGGCGTTGTCGCTGGTACCGATGCCTGCCAGGGTCGCGGGTCATTCGAAAGAGTTATCGTGGCCCGACACAGGCAAAAGAAGAAAGACGGGTGGGTTTTAGACAGTAAAAGTGTGACATGGCCCCTCGCTCCGCCCAGAGCGAGAGAAGTTATATGACAGTTCCCCGGCCAAAAACAAAAAAATTGGTGACTTTGTGGGTCGTTTTTGCCTTTATTTTGGTGTTTACGTAAATATTTCTAACTACATATTATGTAGGGGTGCAGATCCAAATGATACTTGAAATTATAAATATTAAAAAAAAAAAATACACACCTTAGCTCGTTATTTCATCTTGCGTCATCCTACTCTCTGTCAAAATTTTTAAATCTGGAACTCACTCCTGTTTTATGGTTTTTTTTTAAGACAGACAATACCGGCAGTAGGTATCTTTTGATAAAGCTGCATGCAGACTACATGCTACTTTATTAAAATTCCCACATTTATTTAATTCATACTGTGTACATAATAAATAGTATTCTATTCTACATGAGAAAGAAGTTGGTTAACTTCGAAGTTCATAGCAATGGTTTGGACTGGTTCTTTCCATAGAGGCTTTTGAAGAGCAACTAAGGTACTCCATCTTCTAAACAGATGATGAACAGTGACTGAAATGTCAATCTTCTGGACCCCAATATTGTTATATCTTCTTGCTGAGCGCACCTGCCGAACTAAGACATTACTTCAAGGAAGCTTACAAGCCTCTCCTTGCACCATCTCTTTAAGATCACAGACCTTGAACAAAATCCTTACCTACACATAAGCACCACAATTTAGCCACATGCGGTCAAACAAGTGCGCCATTACATCAATCAAAATAATCTCTCTTTTTGACAGCTTGATCTCCGTCTAGCATCAGCCTGAGATAATTCTGTGCGACCAAAGTTTTCACGACAAAGAGACCGGCTTAATCCCGACTTAGTGTTTGACTTTCCTGCTGTTTATGGACGGATTGACAAGTTTTGCGTTCCAAAGATTATTTTTGTTAATTAGCCAACTTTAGATTAGAGAAGTTTCCTCATTTTTACTTCGCTTAAAATATAACGGTCGTTGGTAGAAATACGATTTCGTTTATTAAAATGTTTATTCAGATCTCCTATTTTAGTCTACTCTTGGACATGAGAGCAGTGATGGCGCAGTGAGCAATGGTGGCCCAATGATCAATGGTGGCCAAGAGAGCAGTGATGGCCCAGTGAGCAATGGTGGTCCAATGATCAATGGTAGCCAAGAGAGCAGCAATGGCCCGGTGAGCAATGGTGGCCAAGAGAGCAGTGATGGCCCAATGAACAAAAGTGGCCCAATGATCAATGTAGGCTAAGAGAGCAGTGATGGCCCAGTGAGCAATGGTAGCCCAATGATCAATGGTGGCCTAGAGAGCAGTGATGGCCCACTTACGTGTAGTAGGTTTCAGTCCGAACCCAGGCAGGCACATTACTTTGTGTAATTTATTTCATCACCTAGATAAGTAATAATTATGAGTTACACATGCCATTTCTATCATAGAATATCTGATTAATATTATTAGCCATAAGAATTCCCTTTTAGATACTTTTTCATACTGTTACACTCTTTATCAGTTAGAAATTCTTTTAGCTTCCGCTTAAATATGTGCAAATTATCAATATCTGTAATACAACATGGCAATTTATTATAAATCTTGGATGTCATGCAATATACACTGAAACCCATTAAATAAGTGTGACTATATTTCGGGTGATTAAAAAGAAACATACATTATTATCTCAATTACCTACCACACTTAAACTGCTGTCATTGGTGAAAACTAGGATAATATGACACTTCCTATCCATAAGAAAATTGTATCGGTCCTTCTACCAAACACCCTCTATTATGTTTATTTCATTGGAATTTTTCCCATTTCGTCGGCGTGAATGTCAACTGTCGTCGTTGAGACAAATCGAATCAAACACATAACAGTACCATCACGAATTCGATAAAATTCCTCTTCGTTTCGCAGAGTGATGTGATGTGATACGTTTACATTAGGCATGGTTTATTCATAAAATGTGATACGTTTTGAAAGGCTTATTACCTATATTATTGAGATCTTCCATCATCATAGTTGTCCGCAATTGGATTCTTTTTCCTTCTACTCGGAGGATGTTGAGTCCATATGAGTAGTTAGATTTAGGTTAGGTTAAAACCTGATCGATCAGTATCAATTAAATAATTTAGATACTCGAAAGCCACCCAACCACGCGACGCGGACGCGTAAGTTAAAGAAAGAAAAGCAGAAAGCCGCTAAGCTTAAGTGGAACTGGGCCAGACATGTCTACCGCATGTCAGATGAGAAATAAGCTACGAGAACCACCGATTGGGTGTGGGTCCCACTAAACGCACGACGCCATCGCGGCAAGCCGAGACCAAGATGGCGAGACAAGCTTGACTCTTATCGAAAAACTGGCCAGCACTAGCAGGAAAGGGAGAGGGGGGGGCTTTGCTCAGCAGTGGGACAATACAAGCTAGTTAGATTAGACTCGAAAGCATAATAAGCCTATTTTATCTTACTACAGACTCTATAGTGCATATCTTAGATAGATAGAATACTCTTTACTAACTGCCCGTGACATCACAGCGGGCCCTATCAGAATACCAGCGCTGCAACATTTATTTTTTAAATGTCGTAGCATCATGCTGAGATAGGAGCCTTTGGGCCTCGTATAAGACTTTCTGTTTCATTTTCCTTTTGTTACTTTTTTTATATATATAACTTGGACTTTTATTTTGCTGTGCTTAGTATAGTTTGTGATCTTCCTGTACGAGTCGCAATAAATACTTTTTCTTTCTTTACTAATACGAGTATTATAAAAGCGAAAGTTTGTGAGTGTGTATGTTTGTTACTTCTTCACGCCCGAACGGCTGGACCAATTTCGATAAAATTTGATATGGAGGTAGCTTACACGCTGGATTAACACATAGGCTACTTTTTATTCCGATATTTCCACGGGATCGAAACTTATGCGGGTAAAACCGCGGGGCGCAGCTAGTACTGATTATAAGCACAATGGGCGGTCTTATCGCTAAAAGCGATATTTTACAGACAACCTTATCCTTTCTTATCCTTTTTATCTTATAGTGGTATTTAAATTCTCGTCCACATTCTGATCACGTCCCGTTCAGTGCAACTACAATCAAATCTCATCCCCAGCTCGGGATATCAGGTCAAACAGATGTCGTTGGTATAAAAAAACTGGCACTCCGGTAGTGCCGACAGAAGTGAAAACTTGAACAATTACGAGTGTATTTTGTGAATCGTCTTATAAACAAAACACGCGTGTTAAGGTGTGTTCCTTATTTTATAGGATTTTTTGCAAATCAGGTATGATGACCAAAGTGACTGGTTTATTCTTCTCGTGAAAGGAATTTATTCAGATTTACAAATAAGCACACAGGATAGACTTCAGTTCGTGGTGTTGGTCGCGGCAGTGGTAAGAGAAGCAAGCCCATGGAGCTCGTCGTCAGTTATATATCCGTGGTTCAGCGCCATCTCGTCGTTGTTGGATGAACTACGTAGTTAGTACGCGAAAGGCCCTCGTAGTTCTTCCCGATGTGCATAGATGGCGTTGTCCTCAACAACGCGCGTCTTTCGTTTTACGTCTTACGAATCTTACGATCAGGGTCACGTGACCTGACGCGAATTTAGAAGTTTTTACCCATTCCAAAAAAAGTACACAGCGCCGCTAAAAAAGTTTTCACTTCAAAAACTGTTTTTATGCGGCACTGGACTGCAATAGAACAAATGTTTGGACAGACCTTCAGTCTTTTTGTATGCCGAAACAGCCAGCTGCTATCTAACTACTTACAAGAATATTCAAATTCAAATAAGTACCTAAAAGTCTATTCAAAAGGTTTCAAATTGATGTTATTTCAAGTTAAACAAATATCAACTTTATTTTAATTGGAATTAAGTTAATTTCAGTGTGACTAGCACATTTGAAAAAACTATAACAATGTTTGATGTTGTAGCGTAAACTGAACTTTATTGTGTAGTAATCAAAGTTATTTTTCCATAAAATAACATTTGTTTACATTTTTGGCAAATAAATCGCGAATGTAGCTTGTTTTTCCGAAGGGTTTGGGCAGAGGTATACCTACAAGTACACCCGCATCTTAGAGCAATGGTGGCCCAGTGATAACGATCGCGACTTACGAGTTGTAGGTCGTAGGTTCGATCCCGGCCAGGCCCTTTACTTTGTGTAAATTATTTAATCACCACTGCTTTCAAAGCGGTGAAGGAAAACATCGCGGGGAAACTGGCATGTTAGAATTTACAAAAAAATTACGAAGACATGTGACATCTACATGCACCATGCTGGCCCACGGGAATCATAATTGGGACTACGGCCCAATCCCTCTCACGGAGAGGAGGCTTGTGTCCCAGCAGTGGGAACATTATAGGCTTATTATGTGAGCACCCATTTTGCCAGTTATGTTAAATCCCATATACATGCAGACGCCAGCACATCAAGGTACCCGAAACTGACAAATTTTCCCAATCAACTTTGAATCTTATGCTTCAGCGATAAAGTTGAAAGTCTATTAAATAAATTTGACAGATTGTAGTAGCTTGACGTGCTGGCGTCTGTACTTACAACTACTTACAGTCTGTCAATTAGAGCTTTTTTTCTTACAAAATTCAATTTCAACTGGCAGGTGGTTAATTACATAGCAGTAATGAACAGAATTTGGTTATCGGCTAACCATATTCTGACAGATCTGTCCAATCAAATAATCCAACCAATAATATTCCGTTGACAAATTCAAATCAGAACGCCATTTGAATTTCTGAAACACAACAATGAATAAACATACCTAAATACGTGTCCTTATTCCAATGCATCTTGTATTTCCGATTTCATCGTTCCTAAGCGCGGACTGATTCGTTTTAACAATTTTGGAGTAAATCTGCAAAGCGTTTGTGCCGCGATTGGATTTAAAACGTTCCATTTGACACGACAAACAGAATCCTCTGGCAGCCATGTTTGCGCGCCGAAATATATTGTGATGCGAGCCAACGATTTCAAGATCGAATTCGGCAAATAGAGCAGGATTTGTCGCCGAGGAAGACTGAATCATAAGACTATTCCTTTCATGCTGTCGATGTCTTTTCTCCGTACATTTGTGTTACCTTTATCGGATCGAATGTCTCGACCAAATGTATTTAGGGACCTATCAATAATTCTACTGAGATCAGATGGTATGAGACCTTCGTAAATCGTACCATACGTTCTGTTTTCGGTTTTCTTTATTTCTCCGGTATAGTTCTTAGTCAATTTGGAATAAATTGTGTGTATTCAGCCGTTCAAAAAGTCGAATATTGGGGTACAAAACTTGCTATATAGCTGATCCCTTGTTATAATTTTCGTATTAAGGTAAGGTATACGAGATCCGGGCTTCGATGAAGCGTATAAAATATTTCCTTTCATCGTAACTCGCCATAAGGTACCTACTTGATTTTTCACCAAGGCCTAGTAAAATATTTTATAGATTCGTTTGGAGCATGCGCTCTTTTGTTGTTTATGCGCCACGAAATAACTTATTACGATGCTATTTCGAAGCTTTTCAATATGAATTGTTTGGCTACATATTAATAGAAATATTCTCTTTCTTCTAGACTTGTTTTTTAATTTTCATTCTCTCGAGGGCTGGGATTAGACTTATAGGTCCCGAGAATTTCCAAGTTATAACTTATCAATATAAATTCCAGGCTTTTATCTATTTTTTTCTTTAACAAGCAGCAACATGCAACAAGTTTTTAGGGTTCCGTACTAAAATGGTAAAAAGGAACCCTAATGGTGAGACTCAGCCTGTCTGTCTGTCACAGCCGGATATCTCAAGAACTACTAATGCTATCAATTTGAAATTGAGAATAGTGTTAGATGACGTTTGCCCAACTATTTTGCAAATAAGAAAGAAATATTTGTTTTTTTTTTATTGCAACAGAGACTGAAAGGTGGTCTTAAAAATTCAAAGTGGGCTACTAGGGCATGTGGGGTATCATATGAAAGAGCGCTGCTTGCACATTCTCAAACATTTCTTTTTTTAGGCCGCAAGGTTTTCTACTTTTGATGAAAAATGTAAAAGAACATACCATTCCCCCTTTACTTCGAAGTTTGCATAGCGAAAATCCGAAATGATTCTATGTGATAGAAGTTTATGTAAAGATTACAGGAAACATAAAACGATGACTCTAAAAAGCACACTTTTTCAGAAATCAACAAAAATTACATTAGCTCCACTATTGGTCAAGAGATGGTGCTGACCTAAAACTACAATATTCTACACCGCAGTGTTAAAATTCTTTGACGAATAAAGGCCTCGCCGATGAAAATTTAAAAACATTTCACGTTTCACACTACGGAACCCTCGGTGCGCGATTCCGACTCGCTCTTGACCGGCTTTTTTTAACAACCATCAAGTTTTTGGTCTTTTTTTTATTACTAATTACTTCATACACATGTTTAGTATGATGTCACTAAATAAAATAACAATATTACTTACTACATACTTTAACTGTTCACTTAATAAATTATATAACTTCTACCTGACCCGGCCACGCGTTGCTGTGTGCTAACGTTTTTGTGCAATAAAATAATATTGCGATTATAAATGGAGATGTGAGCTATCCTATCTTTCAAGTCGGATCAAACTGCACACGGTGTAAAAATTTGATTAAAATCGGTTAAAAGTAGTTTAGGAGTCCATCGCGGACAAACATCGTGACACGTAATTTATATTAAGAAGATGGTTTCAATTACCATTAAAATAAATTAAATGAACGTTACTACCCGTGATTTCAAATCCCGAATCAAAAATCTGCCTTACCTTGTTCCGGGTTATTGTACATTCGTCACAAAGTAAATTCGTCACATTTTTTAAACTCCATACATTGAAAGTGTATTCGTCACATGCATAAAAAATATGTGTAAACTCGTCACAAGTCTGCATAGGTACATATTTTTTGCATAAAGTACTGGTAGAAAACAAAGTTATTGATTTTTAGTGCTCAAAATGAAAATGATTTCCAAATTTTTGTTTTCTCCTGCGCTCCTGCACATGCTATCACACACTCGCTCGCTCGCTGTATCTATCTCTTTCTAGCCGTACCGGTCATGTTATACCGGAAGATGTTATTATTCCACAAAAATATCAGGAAAATCAGCCTATTGCAATAAATATATTGTAAGTAAAAGTGCGCCTTTTTATTTAGATGCAAATTACCAAAAAAAACAGATAATCATGATGTCACGCTGTCTTTGACAACGCGGGCTTAAAAACGCACAAAACCAGACAATATTACCGTATATTTTAGCTGTAAGTAGAACTGTGATTTTTATGTGAATTTCTATGATTATGAAAAATAAAGAAATAACGTTTTATTCTTTATTGTTTGATTTTTCTGCTGTCTGTACGGAAATAAACAATATGGCGGATTTTCTTTCATAAACATAGAGTTGTGACGAGTTTACACATACTTTTTTTCGTGGCGAATTTACTTTGTGACGAATGTACAATAACCCCTTGTTCCAACTATATTCGGGTCAGCTTCTCGTCTAACCGAATACAGCTGAATAGCACTATTTTACATGAAGCGACTGCCTATCTGACCTCCACAAATTAGTTACTGTGCTAACACGATACCCCTAGGTAAGACTGGTTTCAGACTTTTGGTTTTCTGACTACCCGTAGATAACGATAGAAAAAATCCCGAATATGCTCGAAATTATATGAAAACACATTCAATCCCGGAGAAACGACATAAACGAAACTTCAATCGTTTCTGAAGTTTGCACATCACATACTCTTTGTAGGAGTGTAGACGTCTTGACTTGTTCCTCTAGCTGAGCAAATGTAGGGCTCCCCTCGTCGTTAGTCAGGGGACGTGTGCGGAATTCCGGTGATGAATGGTGCCGACATTATGGTACGGCCCTTACATTTGAATTTATCGACCTTTCCAGTACTTTGTACTCCATTTTGGCTTCTTTGCTGCGATTTTCAAGGGTTTTGCTCGAAGATATTCGATTGTGTGCTAATAAACAGATCAGCATCATGAGAGCAGTGGTGGCCCAAAATTAAAAAGTCAATTAGAGAAATTTGGCAGGATTTAAGAAGCAATTTAAAGAATTTTTATGTAATAAATGCTACTATAATTTAAATGACACTTCGAGATAGTAATTTAATTCAATTATTATTTATATTATTTTGTTTCTGACTGACATAATTTGACCTATTATAGTACTGTTAATATTAATATAATTTATGAACTTATTTAACATTTGGACGCCCATGTGGTAGAATATGAAGAGATTTTCTGTGTAAAATATACTTAATGTATTTTGACATGAATAGGTACCTAATAATATTAATGATACAATAGATTTTAAATAACCGTTAAATATTGTACACCCTATAAGTATGTTACAGAGATCTTTATATAATTAAGATAATAACTTTCCACCTATGACAAAGAAATAATAGAATTTGAATTTGTCCAATCCAAAAATACCAACATACTATTTTACTCAAAGACGTTCCATTTCTCTCTTACTCCAAGCCCCAAATTTTGTTATTCACAAAACTTCTCACAAGTAGGTACGTCGACGCATGTATAATATAGGAATATATGTATTATATATTTCTGCATTGAAATAGGTCGCGTTCACCACAGCTGTTCATTGATGTAGTGAAGATTGGCGGAAAGATTTAGGGTAGATTACGTACTAAGGAAGTGACGTACAATGGCGAAAAGACTTATGCCTTACACAGGGTAGACAAAGGGTAAGAAAGAACTCACTTTATTTGTAATTTCCCGACAGATTGCCTCCATTCAATTCTGTATTGGCTTTTTACTATCGCTCCCTTTGTAATAAACTTTTGATTTTCCAATTATTCTCATCTGGCAATTTCGTTGAGATGTTTTCTCCGAGTTTCTGTTGCTTATTAATTGTACGTCAAATGGTGTGGACTCGTTTCGCTTTGAAATTTCTTAGGTAATTAACAATAGCGCATCGCGGCATCAAATAAAGTTCAAAACAGCATGCGTTTGATGTTAGTTGAATCGAATGACCACCAAAATAAAAATATTTTTACAGCTTTCATTAAATTAAAAAACAAACGCACGGCTCAGTGGGATATTTTTTAGATATTTCTTTAGTTGATTGAATTCCCTTTATTATCATTACATAAATATGTTAGTTTACGCTTAAATTTTAAGAATTATACGACGAAAAAAATTTTTTAGATCTCTGTTTTAAGATCATGATAAAACATATCATGATAGGTACTATTTTATTTTATGAAATATTTTTGGATAAGTATAGGTACAGAGATTAAAATAGAAGACGAACTAGCACGGGATTGAGGAGGGGGAGTGGAGGGGTGTTTAGGGGATCAGACTGGAATAACTCTATTCTTAGAACATTTAACAATACACATTTTTTTCTGGCTTGTAATAAGTACCAATACACCAAACTGTGCGACAAAAAACTAAACGTTTTACGGTCTGCTACGTTTGGGCAGCGCCTTAAAATCCAGTGTGAAATATGACGTGTCAGTTTTACACTCTCTGTAATGAAGTGCGGAGATTAATTCTCAGAAAATTATGTCGAAGTATCTTGTTCGAAACTCGGAGCTCGTTAAGTAGGTAGTCAAAGTTCGTTTGAAAGATCGAGTAACCTCACATGCGGGTGATTCCAGAACTTTACTTGCCAACAACGCGCAAAGGCAATATCATGTGTACGGTTATTTCTTAATAGGAGCTTAAAACAGGCACTTAGGAGTAATAAATAACTAAGTGTCTGAAGGAATTGCTCCTAGTTAAATAAAATAATAATATAATAATACTAATAAATAACACACACACACACACTATAATAATACTTTTTCTTTCTTTCTTTAGTTGGATTTCATTATATTTTTTAGTCTAGCTTCTGCCCGCGATTTCGTCTGCATGAAATTTCAGCCCTCTAGGAGGACCTCGGAGAAATGGACGGCGAAGAGGCGGTGAAATAACATGCAGAATTTTCTTGGATTCTTCCTTGCAGATTTCGGCTTGTTGTAGGTAGTTGTTGTGTTATATTTTTGCTGCCAAATAGCGGGTGAGGCCGGCCTACGTTACCTTATTGAGAACCGCGTATTTTGGGTCTCTTTTGATTGTTAATTTTTTTTTAAGCCTTTATTTTATAATCTTTCCATGATATTTCTTTACAGTTTGTTGTTATTTATCCTTTCTTATGTAGTCCTTACGCTAATTAAACATTAATTTACAACTTAACTATAAACAATAAAAATATCGTAGAACAATAACTATAAAATTTGTAATTTGGCGTATTTTCATTATACAAAATCCCTTATAATTCCTAAACTAACTCTCCGATTTCCATAATTCAACGGTATAAATGGTTTATTACTAAACCTACACTTTAAAACAAAAATTATTAAATTCTGTCCACAAACAAAAAGTAAGTTTTCAAGTTACGTAAATCCGCTTGAACAAAATTATTCTTATAAGAATCCTTTCAAAAACAGTCTTATTGGTTTAAAATACAAAAACAGATAACAAATCTAAATTAGATAACTAGAGAAATAAAAAACTCGAAATAAATCACTTTTAAAGTTCTGAACTAAATAACACAATATTTTCATATTATTTTTTGCGTAGCGGTACCTCCACTACTTGCGCCCTGGTGCTCGGATAGGGTCTCGTCGCCGATTTACTTTTATAAAGGGTAATTGTTATGGTCTTTAAATTAATAACACATTTTATATCTTTTCCTTTGGCTTGTCAGCCAAATCTGACGCTTACTGTCTTCTATTCTCAACTTATATTGACGATTATCTTATAATGTTATGCCATAATTCTACAATTACCTTCTGCCCGCAACTACATTCGCGTGAAATTTCTTGTTCCCCCGACCCACCCCATCGCATCACATCGCCTGCCCGCACTAATAGTTCGTTTTCGCGTTCTGTCTTAGTTTTTTTTATTTTTGCTCGTCTCCTAAGAGTCCTCCTGTGATGTCAAATAGCCTATCGCCTTCCTCAAGAATTGGGCTATCAAATGCAAAAATAATTTTTCAAACCTGACTGGTATTAAACATACAAACAAAGAAACTCTTCAGCTTTTTTATTAGTATAGATAGATTACTAAAAAGGTTGCAAGCCACAAACCATGCAGATCATAATCTCTACAGTAATGTTTCTAATATATTCAACATCAAAATGTACTTACATATTGTTATATGTAAGTACATTGCTATATGTGTGCATCATTATATGTGAGCTGTCGATTTCGATAGCTCAGTGAAAATTTCAGCGACGCATCAGAGTAGGAACACATTTGTTTCACCACCCGATCGAAGGCGACAGACAACTCCCAAGATTAAGTATGGGCGTGATAAATGAGATTTCTTTTCAAGTTAAAGGAGATGCCGCTTGTGTGGCAGTACCTATGTGCAGGGGGAAGTTCGAAACTTTAAAGTGAAGGATATGAACGGTGCTTAAGCAGTTAATGATACTATAGAAGTATGAGGAACAGCAGTGGTGGCCAAGTGGTAACCCAGACGCGCGCTTTACTTTATTTAAATTATTTCATCACCACTGCTCTCAAAACGGTGAAGGAAAACATCGTGAGGAAACCGGCATGTCCTAGAACCAAAAATTCGAAGACGTGACATCTACCAACCCGCACTGGGCCCGCATGGTTGATTACGAACTACTTCCTCTCACTTAGAGGATGCCTGTGTCCCAGCAGTGGGAACATTATGGGATGGATTATCATACTATACAAAAGTCATGAATCATCTGAATCATCATCATAAGTATATCTTTATTTATGTACTAGCTAACCCGGCGAACTTCGTACCGCCTATAAATCAATGATGATTCGAATGACACGTTGCGCCATCTATTATCATATTAAATTAACGTTATTGTTGTTTTCCTCGGGAACAGCACTTGTTTTTTCGGGATGAAAGGTACCCTATGTGTACACCTGACAACGTATATGCAAAATTTCAGGATGATCGGTTCAGTCAGTGGTTTAAGCGTGAAAAAAAAAAACAAACTTACTTTCGCATTTATAATATTATTTAGGATTTTATTGAAAAGCAACACAGTTTTCCAGAAATTTGTGTCATTTCTCTCTTTCTTTGTCTTCACGTATCCAGTGATCGACATGTAAATATTAGAAATTGGAGTCTTGTTGCGAGAATTTGTTCTCTACATAAGAAGCTTACTCTTAGCATACACAACCATGTACATACACCCATCCCTATTTTATTACTATCGCTAATACCACGCTCACTGGAATAATGAAATTCCATCTTGCCACATTGAATACACATTGAATACGTAATCATTTGTCACGTACTCCTTTAATACCATTTCGTCAGTTTTGTTCGTGTATTATTGTATATATCTATTCGGATCGTGGATTCTAGTTAGTTTAGTATATTTAATTAGACGATTGAAGCACTATCATTTTCAGCCCTGTCTAATTGGTTGGTTTCTGTGTAACGCGTATCAGAAACTGGAGCTTTATTTATAAGAATCGAAAAATCAAAATTTATTTATTCAAATTAGGAAGGATCAGCACTTTTCGAATGTCAAAGTTACATAAGTTAGACCCCTAAAACGCCTGCCCTTCACCACTTCCTAGTGCTTTCGCTGGGAAGAAAAAGTAGCGTAGCTAAATCCCCAACGGACAACGGTCTGCTAAGACTACTTAGTTTTTAAGTTGAAAAATTCATTCTTTTCTTGGTGTATGACGGAAAATCAGTTAAGGTACAGCGAGGTTATCGATAAAGACTGTAATTATACAATATTTCTGGCTAGATTATTTTTAGCGACACACTAGCTTATAATATTTATTTACCGCTACCAAAATATAAATCTTAATCTTATCTTTCTTTACAGCGGAATGCGCTCCAACACTTGCGCCATGGAAACCGCCAGTCGAGGTGACAACCAGCGAATCAATGCAACACCAACATGACACAGAAACACACGCAATATACGACATTAACGACATAGTTCATTTCGAAGACAACGACATCGTCATGAGGGACGCCAAACGAGCCAAAGTACATGACAACAACAAACTGGACAATTCTGTCGTCCCATTCAAAACTTACTCTAGCTACAACGATGTTAAGACACATTTTGGAAAGGATAATAAAAGTTCTGGAGTTGTGGCTGATGTAGAAAATGATTTAAAGAGTGATGATCGGAAAGAAGACAAGTCTTGTGAGTGCCAGCATGGAGGGGGGTGTGTCGCTAATGTATGTCTGTGTCCCCTGGGGTACGCTGGTGTCAAGTGCGAGATCACTTTGGATTTGAAGGTAAGGAAGGTAATATTTATAGTTCTATCACATGATACTAAAATAGATCCTAATGTCTATCTTTGCAAGTACAAAGTTCGAGTCATTTCTATTTGGTGTTAGGTCCGCAAACCTGCATCCAAACAAATATTCAACGATCATTGTGTCATCATCATCACTCACAGTCCAACTTCAACCACTGCTGCGGCATAACCCTCTTTTTTTTGTGCCAATCCTCACGTTCCTGTGACAGTCTGATCCAGGTTTTACCCGCCATAAGCGATAGGTTCTCAACCTTATTTTAATATCATATAGACGTAATATAGGACATATATTATTCTCTCGATCTTCTACTGCCTCCCTGAAAGTCTCAAACACCCACGAAGAGGGTTATCGTCCACATTGAGAACCTAAGCATGATCTATACTTACCTTATTACCTTTTTTTTTTGAGGATGGGAAATCATCAAATGGCTCTTATTGACTAAAGCCCACCCGTGTTCCTTCCTTAGCCCTTTATGTTCCGGGCCAGCGGTAACCCTTTCGGATAATCCCGCTGATACCTTATTACCTTTATCCAAGTGTAGACAATAATTTGATACACAGACATTTTTTTTTCTGCAAAATATTTACTTCAATAGAAGGAAAATAACGACCACGTCTTGTCCTATTACTTGTCTTTCATTACCAAAAAAGCAGTTTGGAACGGGACCATTACTTTCCTCAATACTTCTTCTTAAGACAAAAGCGTCAGCGTAGCCCACGAAAAACAAAATTTCTTAAGTTTTTTGCAATTTGCATGTCTGTATCAGGTTGTATGTTGATCTAAATATGATTCGCGGCCGTAGCAAATATTTGAATTATGTACAATCATAACAATCATCAATACCTACATATCTCTAAGTTCATATTACCCTATTGAATGACGATTTCATAAAATCATGACGATTAAGGCCAATTCTAACTTAAGGCGTGGTTTATTATTACCCTATTGAATGACGATTTCATAAAATCATGACGATTGAGGTCAATTCTTACTTAAGGAGTTGTATTTTACTGATTCTAATGATAAATGATTATACATATTTTAATGGTCGCGAATCATATTTTAATCAATATACAACCTGACACTGACGCCGCACATTTTGCAAAAAACGTAAGTAAATCTGAATTTCGCAGGCTATCCTGACGCTTTCGCCTTAAATAACGGGCTCACAGAAACGAGTACTTTCTTTCCCTTTATTTTACTCTCTTCATAAATCAAATGAGTCGGGAGAAACGTTTTTTGTTTTTTTACAACTTTGTTTGAAAAATGTTTCTCCACTTCGTCTTGTAGCTCTTTGAATACTTTGTGGAATTGAAGAAAAACTGATAGTTTCTTCTCGCCGCTATGTACTTAATTCTTAATGAGTCCGTTTTGCGTAAAAATGAGTTTGTTGTTCAGGAGGATATTTATTTAAAAAAAATTAAAACTCTGTGAACTTCTGCACCCGCGCAGTCTCTTGACTATCTAGTAATAAGGTATTTCCTTTAATTTAACAACTTGGTAACAAGCTGCTAGTTAGCGCTGTCTACTGGAGTCACAATGACCCATTTTCCTTTGAGGCGTACATGCAAATGAGTACAATTGCATCAATTGATATTTGTACTTTGGTCCTTGTCTTCTCATTATCTATATGCTACTTGTAACTTTATTTACAGTTTGGTGCTTTAGTTTGCACGACAGTTGTTTGCAATACTTATCAGTCTCTGGCAGTAGTTCATAATTATCATCTTTCTCCTGGCCGTATCCTAATTTATTTTGGGGACGACGAACATGTCCCTTTCTTCCATACTTCTCTATCTCTCTTCTCTTCTGTCATCTCGGTAGTCACCCTCTTTCTCACCTTATCATCATTCACACAGTCCATGCATCTTTTCTTTGGTCTTTCCCTACTCTTATAGCCATCAACATTCATACTCAAAACTTTCCTCACGACATTTTCCTCATTCCTCAGTATCACATGCTCGTACTATGACAACCGATGTATTTACTTAGTAGTTATATATGACTTTATTAACGCACCTATTTCTAGACCATTATTTCGTGGACTTTGGTGTGAGTTACACGTTTGCCTAGTTTTAAATATATTCTTTCACACTCAAATTGTGATGTGTAACTGTTATATGACCCAATTAAGTAAAATAAAATGTTTGAGACATTTTATTTTACTTAATTAACTAAAATCGTAACCCATAACTAGGTTTGTGGACTAAAAATCATTGTCCCTCACTGAACCATCATTTCTGCATCTTTGCTTTTCAATATTGATTCATATGGCCAACTGTAAGAGCAGTGCTGGGCCAGTGGTAACGGCCACAACTTACGAGTTGTAGGCCATGGGTTCGAACCCAGATAGGAACTTTACCTTGTGTAAATTATTTCATCACCACTGCTCTCAAAACGGTAAAGGAAAGCATCGTGAGGAAACCGGCATGTCCCAGAATCAAATATTCGAAGAAGATATCAGATATCGGTTGGTAGAAGTCCCCATCTACCGACCCGCACTGGGCCCGCGTGGTGGATAACGGTCCACTCCCTCTCACTGAGCGGAGGCCTGTGTTCTAGCCGTGGGAACGTTACAGGCTGATTATGGATGCATTATTGACACACAGACACAGAAAAGTGTCTTCTCCAATGAAAACTTGCTGAAGACTTACCCGAGGTTACAAAACTTGAAGTCAAAATTTTAAATGAAACCGGCATGTGTGCTCACAGTACTGTTTCCAATGAATAAATTAAATTCCGTATGCGTTCGCCAATTTTATTTTAAATTTATCCCTTTGAACGCGTCACAATATTTGTGTTTCATTTCTGGGTCCATGCCTATTTGTGTGACCTGTGTGAATTCGACTTTTGATATTATTTCAGGTGCCTCGGTTCAACGGTTCGTCGTACCTTCGCCTTCCCGGGCTAGGGAGCGCCGCCGAATCGTGGCTTGATATACAGGTACGGTGACAAAGCTGTTTTTAGAGTTAAGTATTTTTGGGGTTTTGTTTTGTCTGTGTATCTAACCATAACCTACAACGGTAGATGGATCTATTTTCGCGTGGTTAAAATTGGAACTAATGCCGCCATCTTGTTTTTTTGTAATACAATTTCTGTGACTATTTCACAAACGTTTAGTAACAACGCCCCCCTTTCAATGTTATTCATTCGCCAAAAGATCTTTGTAGCACTCTTTGGTGGTTTTTGGAGAAGGGGCAGTAAGGATAGATACCCTAACCGTTACAATAAAATGGTTTTAGAGGACTGCCCTTAACTTTTTGAGACATTTTAATCTGCATTCACAGATCTAAAAAAAAATTATAGTCAACATGAAAATGGAAAGTTTTCACAAAAACCTTTTTTAATGCCAAACGAGCCCGTTTCTTATCATCATCTGCCTAGCCTTTTCCCAACTATGTTGGGGTCGGCTTCTAGTCTAACCGGATGCAGCTGAATACCAGTATTTTACATGGAGCGACTGCCTATCTGACCTCCACAATCCAGTTACTGGGTAATACGATTCCCCTTGGTAAGACTGGTTGTCAGACTTTCGGGCTTCTGACTATCCGTAACGACTGTCAAAGATCCACGACTGACAGCCGGGACCAACGGCTTGACGTGTTCTCCGACGCACGGAGGGGTCTTCGAGCCCGTTTATTATAAGTGTCAAAAACCTCTACCGGATCAGCAAGGCTTGAGTACTAAATAGAAAATTCAGAAATACCAAAAAAAATTCCATACATTTCGTAGGAAATGAGACTCGTGAGACCGTTTCCGCTTTGCCTTTAGTGCCCCGTCACAAAATTCCATCCTGTAGGTACAGTGGTAAGTACACTTTTAGGTGCTCTTTAAATTATCAATTGACCTGTCCTGTTGTATAGGATTTGATACTCAATAACAACACAGATACTTCAAATCAAATGAACTGCTGCTAACATATAGGTACTCGTAACTTTTGCCTACAAGTTCCGCATATGACAGCAGAAAGGAAAACGCGACAGACTTAGAAAGATATTTCGAGGGATGGCATTGATGCCTTATATTATTGCCTCAAGGTCGAAATCGATCGAGAAATATGGAAATCAGGAGGGCAAGCGTATGCTCTTCACTGGGCTGTAGAGGAACCCATAATAAGCCCATAAATAACCAACTTTAAAAATATTCCGTCCAACTCGAGTGTTGATCGCGTGTAAACGGGAATTTCGCTAATATTTCTAAACAAAACGGGAATTTCGCTAAACAAACTTTTTGTTTTTAAAAGCTTTCAGCGAAACTCCGAACCAAATATAATTTAGACTAACGTTCGCAGGCACTTAAGAAGTTAGGCCATAAATTAATAGCCTCAGGTGCAGAGGATTGCCTATATGAACTTGTTCATGCTATAATGGATTTTGAAGGAAAAAGGACATGTTAGCTCCGTGTCTTAGCTTTACACCCCATTGGTTTAGATAAACTGAAGGTAAACAAATCGTAAAAAGGGTTCTTTATAGATGACATTTTCTTGTTTAATAAAAATACCCACAAATTAAATTTATTATAGATTTTTACGATAGTTTCCTCTTTTATTACGATGTTAAACTTTATCAATTACTAGCTGCGCCCCGCGGTTTTACCCGCATAAGTTTCGATCCTGTGGGAATATCGGGATAAAAAGTGTATGTTAATCCCTGGATTAACTTTTTGTTTTAAATTTGGTCCAGCCGTTTGAGCGTCAATAAATAACAAACATTAATTTATAAACACACAGACATACCTACCTACACACTCACAAACTTTCGCCTTTTGATTTAAACAATTTTTCCTAGATGTAACTGCTTAAGCACAATTTTTAGTTAGATTTATACCTAACAATAATATAATATTTTTAATACGTCTATTGTAAAGAGCCCAAAAAGGCTTTTAAGCATTTGTTGGTAAAAAGCTTTTTTACGGAAAAGTTAAATTTGTGCATTTGTGCATGTCCTAATTTATGTTATGGGTATTTTGTACCGACCTTTTTGTTGTCTTTTTTGTTTAAAGTGTTTATCAGTGGAAACTTGTAAATGGCGCTTAAATGCGTATTGTTTAAGGATACTGTTTATAGCTGTAAGTTTCTCGAATAGGATAAAAATAATAATAATAAAAAAATCTGACCCACTGAATACAAACAGCCACATCTTTCGCATACTTTCACGTTCTACCTCAACCTATAGACAAGAATCAGTCGATAGTAAAACGCAGTCGGCGCCATTGCTCCGGGACGTCTAAGATAAATTATTATAACGACAGTCACAGACAAATAGGTTTCCGATCGGAACGCGGTGAGCTATCGCAGTGATCCCAATACTTAATTCAGAAGATAGGTATTATTATCCAGTTGGGTGTGCTAACTTCAAAAATAGGAATCTACAACACAGTAGCGAAGGGTCAATTTTTGTAAGAGCTATCTTTCATATGATTATATTTTTTTTCTATAGAATACTGACTGTGCCATTTTTAAAGGGAAGCCGGTAGAAATCGAGTTATTATGGAACCTTCGCAACTGCTACAATATCAGAAAGACTTTTGGTTCTTGTGTTGTCTCTATCGACGAGTTGAGGCAATAGGTAAAATAGAATAGAAGAATAGAAAACTTACTCTTTATTATGTACACCTTAAATATCTCAGATATAAATATAGACTTTATAAAGGGTGACACAATGGGCGGTCTTCTAAGAGCGATCTTTTAAGGGGATTACAGGACTTAAACGCAAAAAAACGCAAGTTTTAGGAACAATGAAAGTATATGATCGACTACAGTAAACAAAATCAGAAAAATATGTGATATTCTTCAGGATATATGCTAGGTAGATAGTGTTAAAAACATAATACAACTAATTTGATACGAGTTCAGAAACCGAACAATAAACTTACAGTTGAAAAGATGGTGCACAAAACCTTCGAGATGACCTATCAGTATAAACGGATCCTGTCTATAATTTATCCGCGTCTACTTCCCTGCCGCTTTTTGCATTGTCTAGCGGGACATTAATTCTCCTAATTTCAAGAGTTTTATAAGCGTTGTTCTAATGATAATTTACGAGTTCTCCTTATTATGGCCACGGCAATGAAACGCGGACTGCGCTCGTTATGCTGGCAACACTTCTAATTACAACTGCAGTACTAAAGTTGTACAGTCAACCGGTCGTCTATGGCAGCAATGTTGCCTTTGTGTAAATAAAATTGAAGTCACTGTTTTAATGTCAAAATAATAGATTTTTACTAAATGCATAGGAAAGTATATACGTATACGGTACGTATAACAAAAAACAATTCTTAAAAGTTTTGTCTGTCTATCTGTCTGTTTGTTCCGGCTAATCTCCGAAACGGCTGAACCGATTTTGAAGGGACTTTCACTGGCAGATAGCTGATTTTATAAGAAGTAACTTATGCTACGTTTATTTTAGAATTAGAATTAGGGTTCCGCGTAAAAAAATAAATCCCATGAAATCCAATTTGTTTTCCGACATCCCACAAATGACACACCACATCCACAAATGACAGCGGGGACCAGCGGCTTAACGTGCTTTCCGAGGCACTGAGGGGGTCTTGGTATGTTAAGATGGTCACCCATCCACGGAGCATCCGCGGAAGGTTAGCTTAACCTGATAGATCGATCCGTGCGGCTGTTATTACTTAGCACAAGCCCCTCACAACGCAACTAGTAGTTTATCTTTTTACTGCCACAGTCGTGTATAGATGACAAACCAAAATGTTCCCAGCACGCCATGGTTCGACTACATGGCATACTTTGACGCCGAGGGCAAGTTTTTGATTTTTGACGTGTGGCGGTCAAAAGGTTAATATGAGTCTGAAATCGTCAAATATGCAACCCGACTTGAGCATGCGATGCATGGTGATCAATGCTCGTGCCTTCTCTTTATGAGAATAAATAGACTGGTATCTATGGACGTGTTTGATAGTTCAAGTGTAACCGTGGCGTTGATTGTACATTTATAATTTGAAACACAAAAAGGGTATTTACCATTTCTTACAGCTCCGTTTACGACAAATTTGAGCTTAAATTATGCTTCTCTGTTGTGGGTTTTCCCTTTCGACCTTGTGGGTTCTCGATGATGTCCGTTGATAACTTTTGACGATCTCTAATCTTTGTTTATGTATTTTACTTGATGGGCAAAATTAATTGGATGGTATTATGATGCAAAACTCCAACATACCGCAGTGTCTCAAGACGAAAGTCTTTGACCAGTGCATGTTGCCAGTGATGACTTATGGCACTCAGACATGGTCGCTCTCAATGGGCCTTATAAGAAGGCTAAAAGTCACCCAAAGGGCAATGGAGAGGGCTATGCTTGGAGTTTGCCTGCGTGATTGAATCAGAAATGAGGAGATCCGTAGGAGAACCATGGTAGCCGATATAGCCCGAAGAATCGCCAAACTTAAGTGGCACTGGGCAGGGCACATTGCTCGCAGAACAGGTAGCCGATGGGGCCGAAAGGTTCTGGAGTGGCGACCGCGTACCGGAAGACGTAGCGTTGGAAGGCCTGCCACAAGTTAATCCGACGATCTTGTGAAGGCCGCAGGAACCTGTTGGATGCGAAAAGCACAGAACCGGTCGAAGTGGAGGTGCTCGGAGAAGCTTATGTCCAGCAGTGGACGTCTTTCGGCTGAAACGATGATGATGCAAAAGCAAGGTAAAGCTATTGAAGGTAGTTGGAAACTGTATTCGGGATTGCACAGACCTGATGTTGCGTGAAGGAGGCCAATTTCTAGCAGTGGACATATTTCAATTGAACGATGATGAGAGCAGTGGTGGTCCAGTGGTAACGGCTGCTACTTACGGGTTTTAGGTAGTAGGTTCGAACCCAGACAGGCGCTTTACTTTGTGTAAATTATTTCATCACCACTTCTCTCAAAACGCTAAAAGAAAACATCCTAAGGAAACCGACGGCATGTCCTAGAAAAAAAATTTTGTCTTCAATTTTTTTTTCTAGGACATGCCGTCGGTTGTGTGACATCTACCAGCCCACACTGGGCCTGCGTAGTGGATTTCGGCCCACATCCTCTCACAGAGCGGAGGCCTGTGTCTCAGGAATGGGACGCTATAGGCTGATTGTGTGATGATGATTCACAAAGCTCGACGATTTTTATAACAGTTATGGCAATGATTCTAAAGTATATAAAACTTTCTCGAACACTTCCAAATGAACAAGACCCGCAATCTCAAACGAAATAATAGTTCCAGTATGAAAACACGAAATCGATAATTGAAACGAATCGCAGAAACCTTCAGTTCTTAAAGTTTACAGAAACTTTCAGCGGCATTGTTTCAGAAAGCATTTCCAGGCGAGCGGGTTCCGATGCGAAAATATTGAATACAATGCAATGAGTTTTAGTTTGTTACGTCTGTTTATTGTAACTAGCAATCGGTACGTTTGGGAAGTTTTAAATTCGTTAGTAAGTTTGGTGGTATGTTTCGCGTTTTTGTGGAAAATGTAAGTGTTTCTATTTTGGTGAACTTCATAATTACCAAAACTGCGATTTTCGCTTGCAAATAAAAGCTCTTAATTCATGCAAACACACCAGAGGGCCCCGTGGCTAAATAACTACAGCCCCACAGGTCGATCATCAGGTTAAGCTACGCTTGCCGTAGTTGGTCTGTAGATGGGTCACCATGTTTACACACCGCGAGTCCCCTCCGTGCCTCGGAAAGCACGTTAAGCCGTTGGTCCCGGCTATCATTCGTGGATCTTTGACAGTCGTTACGGGTAGTCAGAAGCCCGAAAGTCTGACAACCGTGGTATTAAGCTGCATCCGGTTAAATTGGAAGCCGACCCCAACATAGTTTGAAAAAGGCTAGGCAAATAATAAAACTATACAAGTAGCTACAGCGCTTGACACTTTCTTATAGCTTCGAATTTCGTATGGAGCAAGTTAAGGTCCAAGATGTTGAATGTTCTTCTATTAGTTGACTTTCCCGACGGAGAATATACCCAGGTGTTCTTTTTCGGAAATATTCTTTCAGAACCTTCCCGTATTGCAATGAACATCCCAGAAGGCAAACGTTAGGTGGCCAAAAGAAAAAGCATGCGCTCTCATAATGGTTCTATCTAGGCCATCCTTACTTAGCTTAAAGCTTGACTACATTGAAACACTTTATATTCCAGATAACGTTAAAAACCAGCAGTGGCGAGGGTCTGGTGCTGTACAACTCTGAACGTGCCGACGGCGACGGAGACTTCTTCTCGCTGCATCTGCGGGACTACTTCGTCGAGTTCGCCTTCGATCTGGGAGCTGGCATCGCTCTTGTTAGGTACAGTACTGATTTATTCCACCTCTATTCTCATTACAGTGAGATCGGAAGCAGGCTGTATAATTACGTTCTTCGCTGATCTCTATCTTCTACTTTTTAGGGGCTGTTCATTTATTACCTACGGAAGACAATTTTGATGACTACTTTCTGACCGCCCGCCCCCTACGTATCAAAAAGATATGACTTGGATGAACCCCTCTTTTTAATATTATGGAAGATCAGTATCTACCAACATTGCAAAGAAAAAGTAGCAAAAAATTAAAAAATAATAATTTTTGCTTACTTTTGTGATCTTACTTATGAACAGCCAACCAGAACACAACCATAATCAAACCATGCCATTGCCATTGTAACTAGAATAAGTTATTTAAGTTGAAGCAATAAACTTTTTTTTTAACTGCCCCTTAAGTCAGTCAGCAGTATCTTCATCATTGTGGGTGTGAAATTGTCAAGCTTTCGAACCTTTCTTCGCTGTGTACAGACCTTTTATAAAATGACACCGGTTATCACAGTTAGCTCTTGCAGATCAATGGATTTACTATTATTGAGTCACACACAAGCTGCTTGTAGTTTACTTAACAAAATAATTTATCCATCCACAGATCAGCCTACCCAGTGGAACCTAACAAATGGCACTCAGTATCAGTGTCCCGCGCCGGTCGCCGCGCCACATTGCGAGTACGCGGCGCGGGCAGCGCGCGGTCAGTGACCTCCCGAGGCGCCCGGCGACGCCTGGCGCTGCGCCAGCCGCTGCTGCTGGGCGGCGCGCCGCACCCGCTGCCCGCCAGGCTCGCGCTGTCCACGTCATTCAATGGATGTGTGTCGCAGGTGAGGTGGAGAATTCCTTTTAGGCATCAGTCAAACTTTAAGCAGAGAGTAAGTGAGGATTCCCCGGTTGCAGCGTATTTGACGATGACATAATTAAGCTTCTAGAACCCGGGGGTCTGCGAAACGAGTGAGATATAAAACTGAGCAGGCTTTTGCCAGAGATACTTGAATATTATCATATTCATGATAACAATGAGTCTACAACACATAAACAAGCAACCAACTATATGTGTGGTAATTGTATTTCAGCTGATAATAAACGACGAGGAGCTGTCAGTGGTGTCTGCGGCACTGGGCGGGTTGAACGTTGACAACTGTGACGACGCGGATAGTAACTGCACGTGAGTACTTACACGGTGTTTAATTACACGTAACTTTTAACTTACAAGTAACATCGTATCTAATGGTAGACATCAATAAGAAAACGGTACCAAAGTTTTGGAAGCCTCATCAAGTCTCCTTCTGTTCTTTTAAGGTGGATCCAAAGACATATTTTGATTCATATTCTGTCTATGAATACAACTACATACCTAGTCTTATTTTTTATTAGCTATAATCCTTTACAACATCGTTATTATCATAACATTTTTCAATCTCTACAATTATAAATTCTCCTATTACAGGAACAAGAACCTCTGCAAAGAAGTCCTAGCCCCGATCCCAATATACCCGCACAACATATCAGAGACCGACGTCCACCACTCAATAGTCGCAAAAAAAGGTTTGAAACAGAAGAACCACAAGAGCATTCACAAGAAGCACACACACACGGACAAATACAAGAAGAAGAAATACTTCATCAGCAAAAAGCACCAGTTCCTACTCGAAGGGCTGGAGAGAAACAATGACGTGGCGACTGACTTGCCGTACGATGGACAGACGTACATGCAAGTGAAGTATTTGAGTGATAATGACGTTAATTGGGGGGATATGAACACGTATCCTAGTTTCACTGGTGCAGACAGCTTCATTCATATCGATGATGATGATACTATGAAGCGGTAAGTCTTGCTTTGTAATGACTTCTACTTTTAGTGTAAAGAGAGATTCTTATATAACGGCTTTTAAAGTGTATCTAAATCTCAGGTGAATACAATAATCTAACTTTTGTAGGTGATACAACTGCCCTTTGCAACCTTGAAGTATCTTTGTAGTCAAAGTTATCATCTCCTGGGGTTAGAATAATCCTAAAGGTCATATTCGGATGAACCGCTTGTTCACATTCGTTCAAACGAATAAGGATATTAATACTCTTAAGAATAAGGTTCATATGCGTATGAAATGTTTACTTAACTTAGCAAAAGTAAAGTCAACTGCGGGCTGTGAATCTTGCCTTAATCCCTTAGGGCGAGATTCACAGCCCGCATTTTGACTTTACTTTAGACATGTTGATTATAAGAGATTTTTCAGCATTCACAATCTCACTATCATCGATGCCATAGACATGTGAATATTATGTCCATTCCTGCTTTACTATAAAAAAGTTGCAAAAGCCAAAGTTTGAAGGAACCCGTCCACATTGCAGGCTGGTGAGCTACTCGCTGGACATCAACATCCGCTTCCGCTCGGTGTCGGCGCGCGGCCTGCTGGTGTGGAGCGGCGGCGCGCGCGCCCCGCCCGACTTCCTCTCGCTCGCCATCGAGGCCGGCGTGCTCGTGTTCAGGTACCGCGCAGCTGTTGCAGCTGGCGTGCTCCTGACGCAAGGCCGCACGTAGCTCCCGACGGCTGGCCCAACGCCACTCGTCCAATGAGACAATCAATAGAATTGCAGCGCAAAGTTGCAATAGCCCTTTCTTCAAAAGGCCCTTCCAGACATAACCCTGCATTATTAGACTCACATAATCTATATAATATATATACTTATATATAAATAAAACAAAGTCGGGTTAGTTACACTATTAAATTTATAACTCAAGAACAGCTGGAGGTACTTATGATCTTTGATTTGCTGCATTTGTCTTCGTCCCGAATAGCAGACTAGCTGTTAAAATAGGGGAAAAATCTCGAAAAAAAAAATAATGAAGATAATTAAATTTCTCATACATTTTGCATTTATTGATTCTGAGGCGAATATAACATTGCGAATCATGCGATGAGCGCCGTGCGATGCGCATGCCTCGCAATGTCTGTATCCGCCTTAAAACTAACATCATCTCCAACGTTCGGATGTCAAACACAAACTACCAACTAGTGATGTAACGGATATTCGCATTCGCATTCGCGAATATCCGCATATTTTTCAATATTCGCATTCGCAAAAATTATGCGAATATTTAGCGAATGTTTTTAATAATCAAAAAGGAAATTATTATATGCATGCATGTGAAATAATAATACAACAGATAACACTTAGATATTTTTATTAAATCATACTTCTACATTCTAAATTAAAGTCTCATTTATGAAAAAAGAACTTCAGAGATCTGATCAAATCTAACACTTGTTACAACTATGTAAGGTTTGCATTTATTTAGTAGTTTATTATTACTTTACTACCATTTTTAAATAAAGTTTACAGTTTCTATTTACTAAAAAACTAAACAATTTCTTGAAACAAAATTATTAAACTTTAAATATCTAATGTATTAAGTATTTATAACCTTTGGCTTTAAATGTATATTTTTTCATTCCACTTTATATATCTGAGGAATTAAATATATTTATAATGAATTAGTGATGTAACGGATATTCGCATTCGCATTCGCGAATGTTGAAGATAAATATTCGCATTCGCATTCGCATTCGCGAATGTGAAAAATTCAACATTCGTTACATCACTACTACCAACCAATATTGGGTAGGACCAATATGTGAAGCCAGTGTAAATTCAACATTATATTGGTCTGTAACTGCAAGTTTTGCCTACGAATTTCGTTGCGGGGTGATTCCACAACGACATTCGTGGGCAAAACTTGCAGTTTGTTCAAGCGGGACAAAGAAATATAGAATGTGTAATGAGACAATTATTGTTATGCCTAGGTTTTTGTAATGATGTTGTTGTTGTTTATGTGGAATGACGAGATGACGTCCTCGAGGTCTCTAGTTAAGAAGGGTGTACCTCAAGGATAAATTCTTGGTCCTTTCCTATTTCTAATTTCTGTAAATGACGATATACTAAAGAACTCTGGTTTACCAAAAATTCAGCTGCTGCAAATAAATATTGTTGAATGTTTCAGGTACGACTTGGGTAGCGGCGAGGTGGTGATCATTGCCAACCACACCAAAGTGGACGACGGTTTGTGGCACAGAGCGCGGGCCACCAGGTAATATAACGCACATATTTGCATGCATGCTCTTAATGTAAAGTGTATCTTCTCATCATTTAGGTAAGTAGATAGATAAATAGATTATACTATAAAGTACACCAAAGTTGTTAAACAGCTTTTGTACAATATTGCCAATTCCATGGGTACAATAGCAGTTTTATAGCTAATAGCGATATCTTCCAGACAACCACAACCAGGTTCTGACTTATAGACCACGACTCATTCTTTAAGGTTTTAGGCTTAAAGGCATTGTATTTTTCAATGTAGTATTGGTTGACAGGCCTACACTGCTCTCCCATAAGTCCTCTAATTTTTTTTTTTAAATGTTGCCGTTACCAAAATCGATAAAGAGGACTATATTAACAATGTCATTTGAAAACATTGTAAAACTTCTTACGTTTCAAAGCAAAGGCATCCAAGCCAAGCATCACGTGGAAACCTTCCCTTCCCTTAGGTGGACTAATAAAGATTACTTACTAGTAACGACCCTCAAACTTAAAAACTCAGATTACAACAAGAATTGTTGCTCGAGGTTGTTCTGAAAGTTACGCTGAGTCACTGGTGCTTCCAAGATTTGATGAATGCGTTTTTCTTTTGTTTATAGGAACAGACAAGCGGGCGTGTTGGAGGTGGACGGACTGGGCTCCGTCGGCAAGGTGTCGCCCGGGAAGCTCAAGCAGCTCAACACTGAGAACGGGCTATATATAGGTAAACAGATGTGCTATGTATGGGAGAAGTACCTTTGTGAAAGTGTGAAAGTCTTTACCCCTTGACTGTACGTAGTGTATGTACTTGTATCTATCTTGAAGGAGCTACGCCGTGTTCCAGTTTGAAAGATTCATATTTGAACGTTGTCTTTAAGTCGTATGGGCTAACCATTTGCGACGTTGCAAGTGCTCAAAAGGGGTGGTTACCTACTCTCCACTTAAAGGAATGAAGGAAGGGTTTTTTTCTAGTGTATTTTTCGTATCTCTGAAATACTACTATAAGTGCAATACTTGCAAAATTCCAACAAAAGTTAACGCCTATCAAAAAATATAATATTTTGCATACAAAACACTGGCACGAAACAGATTGCTATGAAAAAGTTGGTGTCAGCCTTACTAACTGAACCACTTCTAGAAAACAATTCTGTGTTAAAAGAGTAATTTCGTTCCCCAGGTGGTCTACCATCAATCGAGCTGAACACGCAGGGCCGGTACTCCCGCGGGCTGGAGGGCTGCGTGTCCCAGATCTCGCTGAGCGGCGACTTCGACATCCCGCTGTCGCTGTCCAAGCTGCCGCACACCATCACCAACAACGTGGGACGATGCGCGCCATAAAACATGCACTATTCATTTAAATGAACCGACCAAGTTCATTTAAGTGAATAAACAACATTTGTTACTACCTTCCAGGTTCATTTAACATTTTAAAAGTTCATTTAAACTCGTTAAATGTTAAATGAAACGGTGTTAAAGTTAGTGTTAGGTGTGTCTCATAGATTTTGTCTTCATTTTCGTCAGGAATTGCTTTCGATTTGTAACGACCAATCACTCCATAACTACATATCAATGTAAATTAAATGTCGGAGGCAATAAACTAATAACAATACGAACTTTTTCAACATTTTTGATATGAATCTCTGTTCGTTTTCCTGATACATTGATGGTTTGATTTTTAGTTTTAAAATGAATACTCTAGTCAATTTAGAATAAGTAAACTGCGGGTGTCTAAATCTGTCATCTTTTATTTAATTTTTTACTCTTATTTATTTCTATCATTAAGAATATTATAATTTTTATTTATTTTCCATGTACGATGGAATAACTTTTCAAAGTGCTTTACTATCTAGTAGATATATAAAAAAAACTATTTGTAATGTTAAATTAAATAAAATTCTAGTCGTACGAGTGGTTTGCACGCAGTATCATTTTGTAAGGAACCTATTTTGTTTCATAGCTAATCACAATTTGTTACGATGTGAGTGTATTTTATATTATCGCATGGACGTAGCTGGGATGGTTTTGAGTGATTGAGCTTTATGTCAACTAACACTCCCATTAAAATCCATTATCATAATCCTTGCCACCTGAAAATATTCTTAGGTCGGCATTCAGTCTAAGCAAGTGCTGTTAAATATTAGTATTCATTCAAGATATGCCTGTTTTAACAGGAAAAACTTGCTGAAAACGTTAAAAAAGTTAATTGCGAAAACAACCTTGTGTATAGCTCTCAAAATGTTATCCTAGCTGTGTCCATGTAAAATAGTTCAATAAGTATACATACATAGCGTTTGTATATCGAAAACATTTTCATATGAACGTGGTTGTAGAACATTTGTAAGTAGGACAATAGAGTTTGATGATATTGTAATATTAATCGATTAATTGAGCCCTTATATTTAAGTCCGGGAACGGTTTTATTTGCCTGTATATATATTAAAACTTTGGTTAGACGCAAAAAGAAAATTAATGCCATTAAATGAAAGAGTGTACGTTAATCTGAACTGCTGATTGACAGCTGATAATCTTATTGAGTCAATAATAACCTACCTGTTGCTTAAAAAAATAAGCATCAACGTTCGACTCCTCCACAAAGCCAAGGCTCTCCTTAGTCTGAAGCATAATTGCCATTAATCACTTTCTCAAGTAAATTTTTAAAGGACCTTAGATTTTACAAACTTAAAATTAAGATATTGTACATGACGTCATGACTTTTGACTTGCCTTTATTGGGAGATCCTTATATCCAGCAGTAAACTATAAAACGCGCGGCTATATAGCGCGTGGTGGATTATGCCCCACTCCCTCTCACAGAGAGGAGGCCTGTATCTCAGCAGTGGGAACGTTATGGGCTAATTATGCTAAAATATATGGATGGGCGATATATACAAATATAATCAAGCTAAAGAGTTTGTTTGTTTGAATGCGCTTAACTCTGGAACTACTAGTCGGATTTGATAAAAATATTTTGCACTTGGCAGTCCAATTCTTGAGAAAGGGTATATTTTATAAAACGCGGACGGGCGATACTATGCGACACGGTGGGTCGGAATTCAAAATTTCACCCGGACGAAGTCTGGTAGAAAGTAGTGAGTAATTATGAGATGAATGTGACATCTCGATATGTGCAAATACAAGCTCTAAGTTCCCGGGCGTGTGTTGTCTTGCTTTGTTTCGCGAGTTGGTTTGCTTCGGACCTAGCACCATTAGTCATAATATAGTCGATACATATATTTATATCTATCGGTAGTGTTACGCGCTTTGTATGTATAAACGATAGGTATCGGAGCTTGTCAATTGTTTAATGGTGGCTATTATGAGCATTTTGAATCACACTTATAAACAACGTAAATGACTAACTATGAAATGATTAATTTTAAATGAAAGATTATACTATAATTAAATTGATAAACGTGTAAAGTTAAGCCTATGTTTTAAATGTAAAGTAGCGTAATGTTGTTAAATTGTGTGAATTTAATTTAAATGAACAAGATACTTAACTAATTACGTCATTTGGCATCTAAAGTGACGATGATGATGCTAAATAAATTCATTCTATTTTTAATGGAAATCCCAATTTAATCGATTTGGGATGTACTTTCAGCGTTATTTTAATGGCGTCAGATAGTCAACTATTTCATCATTATTATTATCTCTGCCATTCAACAATTGATGAGCAAATAATTCGATACAAACCCTAAATGCCCTTAACTGGGATTTCATTTACACCAATAATTTTCGTCAATTATAGTATTTCACAGGGTGTGGAAATTATTTACATAAATATCTACATATCTTTATTGTGGTCTCCCCATTATTTACACTGAACATTTTAATTTGCGAAGATGTTGCTAGTTCATTTAATTTAACCGCGGTTAATGGGGTTAAATGTAACTCATTTTAAATGAACTTTTGGAATTATATACTCGTATCAGAACCAACAAATTGTTAAATTATTTAATAAAAACTAAATAACGAAATAAAAAATAAATTTTATAACGAAACAATATAATAATATGCAATAATAATTAATTATTATACGTCATTCTGTTGACCTGATCCCTGCGCTTGTCGCCATTTGTCTAAATTAGCTAACCACCGGCTTTTGATAAAGAGATTTTTGTAAATGAAACATATTTCAGTGCATTTGGCTCAATTGACTTAACTGGACACTTCTTGGGACGACTCAGACTTGCTTCATCCCCCTTCACGCTTCACATTGTGCGTTATAAAGGGGGAGATAGGCTTGTAACTCGTGCTAAATGTCCCTTAACGGCTTCAGAAAAATTCTCATTGTCAGAGCAAGAGGTACAAGACCGTTTCCACCTTTCCTGTGACGTTATACGATCGCTCGTGCTCAGTTAAGTCAAGCGTGAGTCGCGAGTGTGTTGAGAGTATCGATACATACGTAGTTACTACTTGTGACATAGCTTGACTAGCATTAGTTTTGTATGTGAGACCTGTCCGATGTATTATACGCCGTTATTTGTACAAAATTATATCAATAAAAATATAATGACATTCACTTGTTTTTATTCATCACACCTTGTTTCCACGAAGGGTTCAGCAGAGGTAAATGATTTTATTTCTGTTAGTAAGTTTTCACAAATACTTTTACACGTCAATCATATTTAAAAAAAAACAGTGGCACTCCGGGAGTGCCGACAGAAGTGAAAACAAAACACTAACAGAATTATTTGCCATAAGCAAGAGGTTGAGCCTCTTGCTCAACAGTGGCGTTTGCGACCACTGGTTTCTATTCACTTGTTTCAATATTTTGACGACTGCTTTGGCTAGTTATTAATTCATCACGTTTGTACGGACGCCAGCACATCAACCTACCCGAAACTGTCAAATTTTCGCAATCAACTTTGAATCTTATGCTTTAGTGATAAAGTTGAAAATCTATTAAAGAAATCTGACAGATTGTAGTAACTTGATGTGCTGGCGTCTGTACCTACAGTCGGTTTACCTCTGACAGCAGCAATCTAACAGCAACCTTATTGTGACGAGAATAAAGATCACTGTCATTTGGACAGTGACGCAAAATCAGAGGTAAAATAACTGAAACGACTGTATCTATAGTTGTGTAAGGATCTTTAGGCGCGTAGCCAAAATCAAAACTAACGGCGCCATCTTGTTTTCTCAATACATTTCACAAAATAATTACACAAATTATTTACCAACAGCGCACATTGGCAACGTCATTAAAGCGCTGGATCAGCTAATTAGAGGTGGCTGTCCGCTGTATTTATATCCAGCACAGGATAATTGGTTGAATGGATTCTATTGAAAAATATTTACATTGGTCCAAAATCGACCAAGTATTACTAAATTCCTGGATTGAAATACCTGATCATTGCAAATCAGCCTTTACAGTCTGTTCACAATTATTTTACCTGTGATTTTGCATCACTGTCCACATCACAGTGATCTTTATTCTCATTCTAATAAGGTTGCTGTTGGCCTGCTGCCCCTGACAAGTCTCTCATCATTGTGATCTTTATTTTCGTTACAATAAGAATGTTGTTCGGTTGACGTTATCAGAGGTAAAATAACTGTGAATACGGACTATAAACGAGGCTTCACGTGTGTACCTTTTAACGGTACTCTTGGTTGGACATTGATTGTGAATGGTAATTGGCCCCCAGAGCCCGGAGGTTACTGACCCATCGTAGTTGTTGACGAGTGCCCTGTAATCGACTGTTAACGGTAGTTTAGACAAAACCAGTTTTGATCACAATCTCTTGTTAACACATTGTATAATCCACCATCCGTGAATGTAGATCCGACATGAATTTTGGAAGTAATTTTAACTTTTTATTATTATTAAGGTCTCACCTCTCATGCACGAGGTCGTGGGTTCAATTCCAGGTAACCAATGTGACTTTTTCAATTCATATGTCCTTTCTGAGTTTGGAATAATAGAGAAATATGGATAAAAAATACATGTTGCGCCGGCCCCAAATAAATTGGGATAAGGGAAGGAGAATGATGATTTACAGACGCCAGCACATCAAGAAACACAGCAGAAACTGTCAAATTTTCCCAATCAACTTTGACCCTTATGCTTTAGCGATAAAGTTGAAAATATATTAAAGAAATTTGGCAGATTTTAGTAGCTTGATATGCTGGCGTCTGTAATTTCTCGAGTTTATTTTGGACATCACTGACATCGTTGAAGGAAAAAATCGTTAGGAAACCGTGGCTTATCTAAACTAGTAATTATAAAGAGAAAAGGTTTGATTTTTTGATATGAATAATTTCTTTAGGCGTGTTGGGCACTTTTGAGATGAGAAAAAACTATTGAACTCGCGCCACTGTTACCGTAAGCAACAACGCGCGTGTTTTGTTTATAAGACGTTTCAAAAAATGCCTGCCTCGGATATGTATAGAGAGAGTGTATTCTGTTCGTGTTTGGTTTTCACTTGTGTCGGCACTCCCGGAGTGCCACTGTTTTTTTTCCTAATAATTAATTAACATTAGTGGCTTAACGGCTTTACTTAGTTGGACTGGGCTGGCCATATGTGCCGTATGCCCAATGACCTGTATGCCAAGCCAAAATAACCACCACATGGAGCCCTGACACAGCAAGAAGGCGTCGCGGCGGACCCCGTAGAAGATGGCGGGACGGGCTGGACAAAACAAACGACCAGTGGTCCACTTTAGCCCTGGATCGAAAGAGTAGAGCTGGAAGTCATGGGGAGAGGGCTGGGCCCGTCAGGGCCGAAGCCTGCCGGGTCAGCGGGACTGTCCGAAAGGGTTACCGCTGGCCCGGAACATAAAGGGCTACGGAAGGAACACGGGTGGGTTTTAGTCAGTAAGAGTCTGACACTCCCTTCCGCTCCACCCAGAGCGGGAGGGGTCATTTGATGATTTCCCATCCCGAAAAAAAAACAAAAAACAATGGGGAGAGGGCTTTGCCCAGCAGTGGGATGATGCAGGCTAACAGTTACAGTAATTAACTTTGTGCTTCAATGAAATTGGCGCTGAAATAATTATAATTAGTCGAATATTTTAGCAATTAGATGGGGCTTCCTGGTGATTTAAATATTCACAAAACAATTAGCAAACACATTAAAAAGTTGGCATATTCAGTTACCAAATACCGGAATCGTAATTAGTATTTAAATCGTAATTAGTAATTACCAAATACAGAAATCGTAATTAGTTTTTAAGGCATATTGCACAACACTGTAGGGTAAAACCGGGATAGACGCCGCAGTGGGATAGATGCCTCATTCTCAAAAAATCTAACATCCCAAACTCGCAACTAAGAATTAATAGTACAAGTAGGAGCCGCAATCACCCTGCACCTCAATTGTCCCCGGACTGTCGTATGGTGAGGATGCGTTTCGCTCGTATATCTAATCATCTCCGCGGCGAACTTCACAAACACGTCAAAGATTTAAAAGTTAGTATTTGCTGTTGTATAACTTTAAAAGTAGTTATAAATTTCATTAAATTTTTTATTCCATCAATGTACTGGTTCATTAAGTGTTCATCTGGGTGTTAATAGTAGCTCTTTTGTTTTTAATTTATTTTAAAAATATTTGGGCATCTGTCCCTATCGTAAAGGATAGTTGCCCTGATTTTTCGAGGTATAGGTGCCCCAAGGTGCCCCAAGGGGCACCTATCCGATTGGATTCAGTGTGTCAAAACTGGCTACATGAAACCTGTACACTTTTCAGAAATTATTGCTCAAGATGTGGAAAACTGAAAGCATTGTCCGGATCAACCTCATTTGAGTAGTATTAAGAGATGATCTCTATATTATGTTGTTTTAATTTTTTTCTAAAGTTCGATTATGCATGTTAACACTTAATAATTATATTTTATAATAACAATTAAGAATTAATACTTTTGTTGAACGGGTTATTGTACATTCGTCACAAAGTAAATTCGCCACGAAAAAAAGTATGTGTAAACTCGTCACAACTCTATGTTTATGAAAGAAAATCCGCCATATTGTTTATTTCCGTACAGACAGCAGAAAAATCAAACAATAAAGAATAAAACGTTATTTCTTTATTTTTCATAATCATAGAAATTCACATAAAAATCACAGTTCTACTTACAGCTAAAATATACGGTAATATTGTCTGGTTTTGTGCGTTTTTAAGCCCGCGTTGTCAAGGACAGCGTGACATCATCATGATCATCTTTTTTTTTTGGTAATTTGCATCTAAATAAAAAGGCGCCCTTTTACTTACAATATATTTATTGCAATAGGCTGATTTTCCTGATATTTTTGTGGAATAATAACATCTTCCGGTATAACATGACCGGTACGGCTAGAAAGAGATAGATACAGCGAGCGAGCGAGTGCGTGATAGCACGTGCAGGAGCGCAGGAGAAAACAAAAATTTGGAAATCATTTTCATTTTGAGCACTAAAAATCAATAACTTTGTTTTCTACCAGTACTTTATGCAAAAAATATGTACCTATACAGACTTGTGACGAGTTTACACATATTTTTTATGCATGTGACGAATACACTTTCAATGTATGGAGTTTTAAAAATGTGACGAATTTACTTTGTGACGAATGTACAATAACCCTGTTGAACAAATACTTTTAAAATTTTATTATGTTTTTTGTGTCATATTACAATTACCTTATAACGATAACAAATAAGAGATTTTAAAAAATAAAAAAACGTTTTTCATAATACGACCCATGTCTTTTGGAGACGATTGCTGTTTCAAGAGTAGAACGACCTCATATTTGGTTGGATTTTTCGTTTACACATTATAAAAGGCATCTATCCTGCACTGCAGGCATCTATCCTTCTTAGTATTTTCATGGTGGGGCAACTATCCATACAGGTAGGCAACTATCCTCAAAAAAAGGGTTCCACAAAAAGGTAAATTCTGCAAAATTTGTAATTGATAGGTAAATAAAAAATAACTGTGATTCAACATAAATGATTAAGCTAACTACTCTCATAGAAATTATTCATATAAAATTAATATTTTTTAAATAAGGAGGCTATTTCAAAAAGTGGTGCATCTATCCCGGTTTTACCCTACTCGGAGACCCCGTGGTTCAGATTAGAGATGTTACGGATGTCGTTTTATCGGAACCGGAACCGGAATCGGAGGTTTTAAATTTGATTCATCGGAATCGGAACCGGATTCGGAACCGGAATCGGAGCCGGAACCGGGGTGGAAGTAGAAGAAAGATGTGTTAAGGGGCCTTTCCTTAAAACATCTTTCTTCTACTTTCTTCTAACATCCACAAACAAAACAATAAACTGAGACTTCGAGCGCGAGCGTGTATAAAATAAATAAACATTACCCTGGCGACACGTGAAAACTTGTTTGTAGGCGCTCTAGTCACGTGTATCGCTGCGTTTCGAACTCCGGTCTAACTCCGATTCAAAATTATCGGAACCGAAATCGGAATCGGAGGTGTAAAATTAATCGGAAGTTCCGACTTTTCGGAATCGGAACCGAAGCTCCGTAACATCCCTAGTTCAGATATACCCAAAGGGCTTACAATGCTCTGCGTATCACACTTATATTATAAATGCGAAAGTTTGTGAGTGTGAGTGTGTGTGTGTGTGTGTTTATATGTTTGTTACTTCTTCACGCTCAAACGGCTGGACCAATTTTGATAAAATTTTGGATGGAGGTGCTGACACCTTGGATTAACACAGGCTTGTCTGGACGTTGCGTTAGCCGATCGAACCAGATCAGTATTAGTTATTAAGTACTAACACAGCCTAACTAATATTGTTACTAACACAATTGACATTATTTAGGTATTGTCTGATAAATAAATAAATAATAATTATTATTATTTAACATACGTGCCACGGAAAGAGCAGTTGGTCCCGGCTTTCATTCGTGGATCTTTGACAGTCGTTACGGGTAGTCAGAAGGCCGAAAGTCTGACAACCAGTCTTACCAAGGGGTATCGTATAACCCAGTAAGCAGTAACTGGGTTGTGGATGTGGAGGTCAGATAGGCAGTCGCTCCATGTAAAATACTGGTATTCAGCTGCAACATAGTTGGGAAAAGGCTAGATAGATGATGATGATCAAGCATGTATTCCCCGAAGTATTAGACAGAGCTCCAAATGTGTTTAGTACAACCATATTTCGCCGGTATGTTTGAGTAATTATCTAGCTACCAAAATATGGAGGGTGAGCTTATAATATGGTCACCAAGCCCACATTCCAGGGTAGCTCAAAGTCCGATCAGGACCAGGCCCGTGCCGGATGGCGCGTACGTGTTCCACGCGCGTCTCAAAGAGATGTCAGTAACAATAAAGGGGCCCGTCAGGGCCGAAGCCTGCCGGGTCAGCGGGATTGTCCGAAAGGGTTGCCGCTGCGCTACCCCGGAACATAAAGGGCTAAGGAAGGAACACGGGTGGGTTTTAGTCAGTAAGAGTCTGACAGTCTCTTCCGCTCCAACCAGAGCGGGAGGGGTCATTTGATGATTTCCCATCCTCAAAAAATAAAGACCACATTTCACGGGCGTAAAAATATCGCGGTGGGAGTTTATCGCGCACTGGATTAACTTTAGGTGTAGAGCCGAGTGTTAAGAATCCCACAGAGCGCATTCCAGCGCGTCAAAAAAACACACTGTTTGATTTTCAACTCTCGGCGCTGAGCAAAGCGTTGATGTGCGCAAAAAAAAATCGCTGCGGGAAAAACGCGCCCCTGCGAACTTGAACCCCAATAAAATTGCGTAAGACACTATCAATGCTAATCCATTGCTTCATATGTTCGAGAAAATTGTCTGCTCAACAACGTTAATAACGCAATGAATGTTGTTGAACTGTCAAAATGAAAGCCAATGCTACTGATAGTATGTTACGCAATTACCCTGCTGGACTAATCTAGCCAAGTAAAAAACAAATCCAGAAGGTCTACTCCCTAAGCACGAAATCCGTAGTTTCGACCGAATTTAAGTGCGATTCCTACTCCGTATCAACAGTCTTATGATTGGTTTGGGGAATGAATGAAATACGATGTGACAGTTGACCCTACTCCTGATGTGATTTTGCTCGTCCAAAAAAGTTAATTAATCGAGAGTAGGGTTCACTTCAAAGTTCCGAACTACGGACAGACGGACACGTGTCTTCGTTGACGGCCCTCAGACACTGGGTTTCGCTCCGGGCGACTGAGAAATTCCAGATGGAAAGCCCCAAACGTAACTTTTAATTCATACATATTTTAGAATGTGGAAAACGAGCCTTAATGGTAGATCTAGAAACCAGTCACCACGTTTGATAGTGTTTGAACGTGAGTCATTTGAGTTTATCGAAAAACCCACGACGGCTTAGGAAGTGAGCTTCGATTTGAATGGAATGGTATCGAGTGTCGTTCACTCGTGGTGTTAGTAAACTTTACACAGGTGTGCGGGCCGCGTCGCAACTCGCGAGTCGACCAACAACTTCATTCATTCCATTCAACCAGTTACGAAAGGCTGTTTGTATAAACTGCACGTGCCCGTTCCGCGATACATCGTAAAAAATAAAACTTTTAAACTTGTAAAATATACAGAACAACTATTGAAAAATTAAATCGATTAACTCAGTGATAACTATCTAAGAACTTTGTTAACTTAATTCTCAAAACTAAGTCATTAGCATAAAGTTCTTTACCGTTAACCGGACAAAAACAAATGTCCTAGTGTCTCGTGTGAAATTGTTGTGAGTTTTTGTGAGAAATTAATTATTTCGTTCACGATCTGTGTTTAGAAACTTTGCTTATATTGTTTGGAGTCGGCAGCAGCACATACCTCGGACCAACCTTGCTTGACCGGTTATTTGTGAGTACATATTGAAAGTAAAAGTATTGCTTAACACGCACTCAGAATGTAAAATACACACGGGACTCACTGTACTGTAACTTCGAGTCGTATTCTTGAATCGAAAATGATATATTTATTTTGTAAACTTTGGGTTGCCAACTGTCTGTACTGAAGTCATTGGAGGCATGTCTAGTTAGCTAACTACGGTACCTAGTTAATTGTGTCCGTTGGCTAATAACTAAAGAGTTTATTCATAAACGTTGCTTAAGAGTCGTATAAACACCAAAAATGTATGGTTAAACAGTCGCTAATCATTACTTAACTTTAAGCAACTAGCTACTACAACTAGCTTCAACTTTCTGACTAACTGACACAGACTATTTAATTTTGACAATTCAAAAGTGCCTGTACAAGGTTTAATTGAAATAAATGCTTTGAGTTTGAGTTTGAGCAACGTCTATAATAAAAATGGGATTAGCTGCAAGTCGTACCTACTAGAAGTGGTTTGTTATGTGAAGACTAGCATAAGTTCCTCATAATCAGCCTAAAATTTTCCCACTGCTGGGACACAGGCCTCCTCTCTGTGAGAGGGAGTGGGCCAGAATCCCCCACGCGGACTCAGTGCAGGTTGGTGGATGTCACATGCCTTCGAATTTTTTGTTCTAGGACATGCCAGTTTCCTAACGATGTTTTCCTTCACCTTTTTGAGAGGACAAGGAAAAAAAAAACACTGGCACTCCGGTAGTGCCGACAGAAGTGAAAACTTGAACAATTACGAGTGTATTTTGTGAATCGTCTTATAAACAAAACACGCGTGTTAAGGTGTGTTCCTTATTTTATAGGGTTTTTTGCAAATCAGGTATGATGACCAAAGTGACTGGTTTATTCTTCTCGTGAAAGGAATTTATTCAGATTTACAAATAAGCACACAGGATAGACTTCAGTTCGTGGTGTTGGTCGCGGCAGTGGTAAGAGAAGCAAGCCGCTCGCATGGAGCTCGTCGTCAGTTATATATCCGTGGTTCAGCGCCATCTCGTCGTTGTTGGATGAACTACGTAGTTAGTACGCGAGGCCCTCGTAGTTCTTCCCGATGTGCATAGATGGCGCTGTCCTCAACAACGCGCGTCTTACGTTTTACGTCTTACGAATTTTCGATCAGGGTCACGTGACCTGACGCGAGTTTAGAAGTTTTTACCCATTCCAAAAAAAGTACACAGCGCCGCTAAAGAAGTTTTCACTTCAAAAAAAAACGCCTATACTACCTATTTAAGGCCTAAAAAAAAATTATACCTAATCGATTTTATTGTTATCACCAGTGGTCGGAATAGGCTGACTATATTTACCTAAACTTCGGAGAACAGAGACAAAAAGTGGAGACTTCCTTACGACGACATTTTTTTTTCCCGGGACTCGGGAAAAATCTTGAATATGTTGAAAATAAGCTTCCCGAATAATAATCCCGAAAAATTGGTAATTGTAAGTTTAGTTAAAAATCGCCTTTACCCATCTTAAATAAAGCTTATATTCAACTTATTTAAGATTTTTTCCGGAATTCTGGGAAAAAAAATGTCGTCGTAAGGAAGTCTCCACTTTCCACTTTCTGTCTCTGTACTCCGAAGCTTAGGTAAATATAGTCAGCCTATTTCGACCACTGGTTATCACAATTAAAGTTGTTCCTACATAAGTAGATATAACTTTAACAATAAAATTTGTACAATAATTGTGTGCCAGCATGGTCACCAGCTCAACATTAATGCAGATATTTAAAATTAATTGCTCTGAGACCGTGACCGATATACGTATTTCTTGCATAATATTCTAAGATACTCTTGAAGTCTTATCATAATATTTTCATTTCAAAACGTCAAATACTACGCCACACGCAAGTACTTCATAATGTAGGTAGTCATGAATAATTATATAAACAATTAGCAATTTTGAGTAATTTATTTCTTCCGTCGATAGAAGTTTAAGATTTAATTTCAAGATAAAGACCTCCAGACCGTATATCGGCCACGGCGGCCAATCTCAAAGGAGACTAGTTTTCGGCGCTGGAGATATTATAGTGCATATGTGTAGATACAGGTGCACTCCCTCTTCCATCACTCTCATAGTCCAATGGAACGGCAATCCGACACGAATGGAGAGAGAAGGTGCAGGACCGGCTTAAGGTTCCTACAAACAGGCGCGATACACGATATAATCGCGCGCGACACAAAGGCACCGCCCGTTGCGCGATTTGCGGTGCCTTTGTGTCGCGCGCCATATTATCGCGTGTCGCGCCTGTTTGAAGGAGCCTTTAACGTGCTTTCCGAGACACGGGTGTATCACGCCACCAACTTCCAAACTACGGGGCTGTTTCTAAGAAATTCCTAATGGAAAAATTCAATAACAGTTTGTCCCGTCGGTCTCATTGTCGCAAGCGGGACTGCTGAGAGTGGTCCTGAGTTCATCATAAGATACGCAGTATAAACATATCTACCTAAATCTGAAATAAACAGCACGTGTGCAATTCACACGTGGTAGAAGTGAAACCTTCAAAAACACTGTATAATGCTTCCTATCTCATTTTCTCCCACGTTAAGGCGAAAGCGCCAGGGTAACCCGCGAAATTCAATTTTTTTTAGGTGTTTGCAATTTGCTGGTCAGTATTAAGTTGTACGTTGATTAATATATGATTCGCGGCCGTAACAAATATGTATTTACAGAATTATAATCATTAAAGTCATCAACACAACTCTCTAAGACCACGTAAGTCCAAAGAATAACTGTTTCATGAAATCATTATTCATTGGAGTTTTAGCTAGTTAGCTAGCGTTAGCTATTTAGAGCTAACGCCCGCCTGGTTTGTTGCGACCCCCCTCCCATCGGAGTCGGGCGTCAAGCAGCCTGCTGTGTTTCGTCGATGTGTGGAGGTTCCAGTGCCTTAGGCATCTTCTGCGCACGCTCGTTCCATCATAGACCTCATCCATCGCTTTCAATCAGGCGTGATCGAGGTCAAAAGGGCCCATACTGCAATAAAAAAAAATGCCAACCATGGTAGCTTTAATGGTTGATTCACACATTGCACATTACTACACGCTGACCGTGACACGGACGTGTTATAGGCACTTACAACAAAATTATTTATTATCATTTGCCTTTAGTATAGTTAAGATAAGGGCGAAATATTTTAAGTGTGACGCACACAAAGCAGTGTGAAATCGCTGCACAAGTTCAAGCACACGAAAACGCATCAATGCAATTTGCAGTGCATCCGCATATAAGACCGCCTTTTGTTTTTCTGACTGAACAGACAGCTGTGCTGTTGGGGGGTTTCTTGCGCCACTTCTTCCCAGCTAATTAAAGCACTAGGAAGTGGTGAAGAACGGGCGTTTTGAGGGACCGTCATAAATAATTTTGACGTTCAAAAAGTACTGATTATCAACCCAAAAATACCCGCGAAAAAGACACGACCGCCTTTTGAAGTGATTTTATCGGGCGAGGTTAACAACGAGTTGAAAATTAAACTAACACTAAAGAATGACCCAAGAGTTGCCTAAAGGCTCCTACAAACAGGCGCGAAACGGGATATAATCGCGCGCGACACAAAGGCACCGCTCGTTGCGCGACTTGCGGTGCCTTTGTGTCGCGTGTCGTGTCGCGCCTGTTTCTTAGGAGCCTTATTAAATAAAGCAATGGTCAAAACCGCAGACTTGCTTTTCAATGTTGCAGCGCACTTATCGATCCATAACGACCTTCGTCAAAATTACGAACATGATTTTTGAATATTTTCACAACTACCCGCTAATCATTTCAGTGTTTTATCGCACGCTTAAATTATTATATTCTTTGAGGTTCTCGTGTCGTAAACTGCTAAGTAAGTGACTGGAGATATGAAATAAAGGTAGTGTAGCCACTGAAAATACATAATAACATGCCGTATGTACGTAACGCCAGCACATCAAGCTACCTGAAACCACAGCTGAAACTGTCAAATGTTCCCAATCAACTTTGAATCTTATGCTTTAGTGATAAAGTTGGAAATCTATTAAATATATTTGACACATTGTAGTAGCTTGATGTGCGGGCGTCTGTACAATACATGGCGGACAAACAATCCACCGAAAGGTGGTTTGTTTGTCAATTATCTCTTTACAAAAAATAGTTTGGTCTAAAAAATTAAAACACTAGTACTTTAGTATGTTGCTTGTAGAATAATCTGACAATAGTACATTATGATACATGTGTGCTACGTATGTTGATCGTTACACCCGAGGCGGTATTATTCGATAAGGAAGAGGAGTGTGTAATGATCAATGCACACGCGTTTCATACGACGTTTTTTAACACACTTGCGAGGAAAAAAACAGACTTGTATTTTAAGGCCAGGACTCTCGGAAATCTCGGAATCGACCTATTTTTGATTCAACATTAAACAATCAAATATTCTTTGTTTTAATCTGAAAAAAAATATATGGCATAGTTTAACTAACATTCTTGATTATTCTATGGTTCAAAACACGATATTTACAACTTCACTCGATCATAAAAAATCGCAAACAAATCGAAAACAGCGAAGTTTTTAATCGTTTTTCAAGTCGCATTTGAAGTAGACTTAACTTTTACTCGCAAAAAATATATGAAAAAATAGGCAATGATGTATAGTAGAACATTCTACGGTTAATTTTTCTCAAAACTGATTTTTATTGTCTTAACAAGATATAATCTAAAAAGGCGGCCTGCGCGCTTCACTTCAGTAGCCCGCCGGGCGTTACCGAGGTAGGACCTGTGTCGCTTTTGCTGGCTCGCCGCGTTCCCGCTAATCGATCGAAATATACGTTATAATATTGTTAGTTAATTTCCGTGTTTGTGTATTAGTTTCAAAATTCAGTCTGTAAATATTGTTTAGGTTCTAGTATTAATAATTAAACTAAATATTAGTTTGTTATAATATAGTTGTAATATAGTGATAATTAAGATTAAATTATGGGGAATAAAAACAGAAGAAAGAAAAAAAAACGTTCAGCATTGAACTGCAAAGCTTAAAAAAAAATAAGGTAATTTTGATTATTATTTTTCTACGTATTTATAACTACCCACTTATAAGACGACGCGACAGAATAATATTGTAGTTGTATAGGTTCTCTTGCTTTCGTCACAGTACTAGCAGTAGCAGGTCGGTACCATAAATTTACAATTATCGTAATATCTGTAATAGATTTTCAACTTTACTACAACGGAATAAGGTTTATATTCAATTGCAAAATTTGAGTTTTTGAGTTTGTGTTTCTAGTTTTGTGATTGTATACGTAAAATATTATATATTTTTTCGAAGTGAAAACTTCTTTAGCATTATTGTGATTTGAAAATTTTATGAAACGAAAAAGCTACAGTAGAAAAAGCTACAGTAAAAAGAGACATAAGATTTAACGTGGGAGAAAATGAGATAGGAAGCATTATACAGTGTTTTTGTTTTTTATTATTACAAATGACATCACATTTAATCCTATGCTACTAATTTGTGATGATGATGGTGATGGTGTTGGCGATGGCGATGACGATGGTGATGGCGATGGTGATGGTGATGGTGATGGTGATGGCGATGATGATGGCGATGGCGATGGTGATGGCGATGGCGATGGTGATGGCGATGGTGATGGTGATGGCGATGGTGATGGTGATAGCGATGGTGATGGCGATGATGATGATGGCGATGGCGATGGTGATTGCGATGGTGATGGCGATGGCGATGATGATGATGGTGATGGCGATGGTGATGGCGATGGCGATGGTTATGGCGATGGTGATGGCGATGGTGATGACGATGGCGATGATGATGATGGTGATGGAGATGGTGATGGCGATGGTGATGGCGATGGCGATGGTGATGGCGATGGTGATGGTGATGGCGATGGTGATGGTGATAGCGATGGTGATGGCGATGATGATGATGGTGATGGCGATGGCGATGGTTATGGCGATGGTGATTGCGATGGTGATGGCGATGGCGATGATGATGATGGTGATGGCGATGGTGATGGCGATGGTTATGGCGATGGTGATGGCGATGGTTATGGCGATGGTGATGGCGATGGTGATGACGATGGCGATGATGATGATGGTGATGGAGATGGTGATGGCGATGGTGATGGCGATGGCGATGGTGATAGCGATGGCGATGGCGATGGTGATGGTGATGGATGGATGGATGGATGGATGGATGTTCTTTAGCATCGTTGTGATTTGAAAGTTTATGAAACGAAAAAGCGACAGTAAAAAGAGACATGTAAATTCATAAGATTTAACGTGGGAGAAAATGAGATAGGAAGCATTATAGTGTTTTTGAAGGTTTCACTTCTACCACGTGTGAATTGCACACTTGCTGTTTTTTTATTTAAAAATATGAAATTCGTTGTGAATGAAATAGGAAGAGTTCAATAAAAATACGTATTGTGGTGTTTTTGATTAGTAGATTTAATTAAAAAAACTTATTGACGAATTCAAGCAACCAAAAAAAGTGTTTTACAAAAAAAACAACCGACTCAAAAAAAAAAAACACTACAACGTGAAGAATATATTTTCATTTTTTGACACCGACTTTCGAAACTAAAGTTATTTTTCACTTTGTAGTGTTTTTTTTTTTTGGAAGTCGGTTTTTTTTTTGTAAAAAAGTTTTTATTTTTCACTTTTTAGTTGTACTTACCTACCCCAAACAAATTCATATGTCACTACTTGCTATGTGAATATCAGTAACAAAGCTATTGAACACATCTGCTTTACCCTTTGAAGGGTACAGGCGTGATGTTATGTTGTGTGATTGCGATTACATATGCTATAGCAGCAATCGCGGTTGATTTGCTGGCATTTATTGAAGGTTCCGTTGTTTGTCTCTGAAAGTCATCATCAGATCTTTACAAAAATAAAAAAAACAGCATGTGTGCAATTCACACGTGGTAGAAATGAAACCTTCAAAAACACTGTATAATGCTTCCTATCTCATTTTCTCCCACGTTAAATCTTATGAATTCATGTCTCTTTTTACTGTCGCTTTTTCGTTTCATAAACTTTCAAATCACAACGATGCTAAAGAACATCCATCCATCCATCCATCCATCCATCCTTCACCATCACCATCACCATCACCATCACCATCGCCATCACCATCGCCATCGCCATCGCCATCGCCATCACCATCGCCATCACCATCATCAACATTGCCATCACCATCGCCATCACCATCGCCATCAACATCGCATCACCATCATCATCATCGCCATCACCATCGCCACCACCATTGCCATCACCATCGCCATCGCCATCACCATCACCACCACCATCGCCATCACCATCGCCATCATCATCATCGCCATCATCATCATCGCCATCACCATCACCATCGCCATCACCATCGCCATCGCCATCACCATCATCCTCATCATCATCATCACCACAAATTAGTAGCATAGGATTAAATGTGATGTCATTTGTAATAATAAAAAACAAAAACACTGTATAATGCTTCCTATCTCATTTTCTCCCACGTTAAATCTCACGTCTCTTTTTACTGTTGCTTTTTCGTTTCATAAAATTTTCAAATCACATCACAACGATGCTAAAGAAGTTTTCACTTCAAAAAAAAAATTGCAGATCTGTCTATTTACGATGGAGTTATGCCCCCCCTAACATACATAAAAAAAATAGAAATATCCGAATTGAGAACCTCCGCCTTTTTTGAAGTCGGTTAAAAATATAATATTTACAATCACAAAACTAGAAAGAAACTAAAGTAGGATGATGAAATTAAAATACTGTAGACGAGCAGCTCTATATTTCAATAATAGGGCCGATTCACAATACTATTACTTATAAAAATAACCGTGACAGGGGTCAGCGAGTTCATTCGAACTGCGCTTTCGCGGCATTTGCCACGCGAGGACGGAGGTAACGCTAAATGCCTACTACGCTCGAAGATCCTGGCCTTAAGCATTAACTTGTATGGGAAATAGCGTGCTGGTTTTGTTTTTCCGCGCAAAACCGCTAAACAGCCTATAGAAAAAATATAATAAACACAATATAATGTTTAGACTGATTGTAGTGTTGTCGTATGTCAAATATGTAATTTAGTTAGTACTGAATTAGAAAGTACCTACTATTAGCATAGAGAAATATACATTAGTTCAGTGAGAGTCCGCAATAATAGAACGCCAGTCAGGGTCTTTTCCGTTTGGTTCCGGGACACGGACAATCTAAGGTGAATGTGCAGTGGTGGACCGCGAAATTCAAATTTTCTTACGTTTGTCGCAATATGCAAGTCAGTATCAGGTTGTATCTTGATCAAAATAGGATTCGCGACTATAATAGATATGAATTTATAGGATTAAATTCATTAATATATCTCTATTTAGTTAGATTTGTTCCCTAAGAACTTTTCCATAAGAGATTTGTTCTTAGGGAACAAATCTAACTTAGATTATGTCATAATAGAAGTCAATTTGTCCCCCATCACCCTGAACAAAAAGTGCATTTGTGAGGTGTTAATTTCTCAGCCAGCAGCCTTTTAACAAAAAATGCATTATTGTGAGGATTTGACCAAGCGTCACATAGTATGAAGGTCGTCTTTGTCACGGTAGTTGCTGCCAATTCTGAGTGTCAATGACACAGTTTTGATATAACAATACATCAATGCGTTTATCATCTAACACCAGCTGACCATCACAGACAATTAATCGAAAACTGACAAAATTTTTCTATACATTTATTTTTCTATACATTTTTTTTTATTTTATTTTTTTTACGACGTCTTGCAAGTATACGATAATAGTGGATTTAGGATTTAGTTCGCGGAAGCTCGTGTTGACGATTTTCATGGCATTATGAGGAAGAGAACAGCGATAATAATGGGTAGGTTGCATGGAAGCTCCAACAGCATCCTGAAAACTTTATTAGACAAAGTGGATAGTCTCTTTATAAGGCACTGGATACGGGGAGGTACGTGCTAAAGTGTGTTGGATGAGCCATGTCATGTTTTGTTGTTTTAATTTGTAAAAGTTTACTAACATGTTTTTAAATCGTTGCTGCTAATACTATATGGATACTGAGTACTTGTAGTCCGAAAAAAATACCAGAGCAATACCATATCGGATGAGATTTACACTCCAGAAATAATTGACACGAAGTAAAATCTCTCAGCAACAAACATCTCTAAAGAATACGAAAGAGCAGTGAACCACAACATAAATGACGATGACAGAGTTCAATTCGAGCACAAATTCGAATATGTTCAACGATGAGATAACGTTTGCGAACCAATTTTGTATAAGGAAGCAAACAAAAAAACTCAAAATTATATAATATATGAAGGTCGAGAAATCGGTCCAATAAGAAACGTCCATTCCTCTGAATATACTCTGACAACTTTCATTATTTTACCTTGTTCCTAGCAATTACGCTAGTAACAAGTTATTTCTGCTCCTCGTATTTTCATGTTTCATTTACAAATCTTCATTATCCTTAATTTAGTACATTTTTAATCCCTAGATACCTACATAGTTATTTGCAGTATGTATTTAAATACCTTGGTTCATCCTTATTTCTGTGTCCAACATTTTTGTCTCATTCTATATGTATATCGTGTGAATTTCTATTCGTAAAGAACATTCCCATTGCTCCCATGATTCAAGTTATATAAATGAGTGTTTTTCGCAATACTGAAGATCTGATTAGGTATCTTTAAAACACATATTTACCTACCCTCATCTTTATTGTAAAGGTCGTCATAGAAAGTAATACATCTCAAAGTAAATGAATCGTTATCTGTAATTTCCTTATACTAAGCCATGCATTTCATTGTCAAGTTCATTCGTTGCTTATCGATAGGAGATAGCAATCTTGTTTCTTTATTAAGGCTTCTTTAAACAGGCGCGACAAGACACGCGACACAAAGGCACCGCAAGTCGCGCAACGAGCGGTGCCTTTGTGTCGCGATTATATCGCGTGTCGCGCCGGTTTGTAGGAGCCTTTACCCTATGTTTATCCTACACTGCCTTCCATGTGTAGGACCAACTCTTTCACAATACTGTTACTCTAGTACTTGTATCTCAATCTCAGCGCAGTTACGTAATCAGGATTGTTCGTATTCACTAGTAGCTTACTCTATGATCTTCTCACATATTTCGACAGCCATTTTGTGAATTTATTGATGGCGCTGCGTATAAAGGTGGGAAAATCCCGTATACAACGCTACATAGATTTTTTGGCGCGTGGCCAAATTCGGAACTAGCGTCACCATCTTGTTTTGTCAATACAATTTCACAAATGTTTACCAGCAACGCCCCTTTGTCAATGTCATTCAGGACCCAAAAGATCCTTGTAGCATTCTATTTCATGTTAGTTCCCCCTTTCGTCATATGTATTCTATGTGTTGGTCGTATGTTTTTGTTTCTCAATATCAAGTACTGAGTCAGCATGATGACTGAACTTTATAGCCGTCTACATAACTTGATAAGGACATTCATTGTTAACATTCCGGGTTCTGTTTTCCTGTAAGTATGTTACTTTTGGAATTTGAATGATGAAGCAACTTTTAAATTAACTCTGAAGTAATTCTGTGTCATCAGGTTATTGTGCGACAGTTCCTCTTAATTTGTTTACAAGCTTTGACACTTTTATATAATAACTAGCTGCGCGCCGCGGTTTCACCCGCATAAGTTTCGATTCCGTGGGAATATCGGGATAAGATAAAAAGTAGCCTATATGTTAATCCAGTGTGTCAGCTACCTTCATACAATTTTATCAAAATTGGTCCAGCCGTTTGAGCGTGAAGAAGTAACAAACACACAAATACATACACACACACACACTCACAAACTTTCGCCTTTATAATATTAGTGTGATAATTGATTGAACCCAAAAAGAATTCGTGGAACTGTATCATTTATGAATGTTCCTTTTTCATTGACTTCGCGTTTGTTAGTTTCTACTTTAAGGAACTTTTCTGGTGCTCATATGTAAAGTAAAATCATTTACTTCTACATTACAATTGAAATTATTGAGAGATAAGCCACGTGCCCCACAGCATTCCCATCGGCAGACATCGGCGACCTTTTAGAAGATTTTTTTTCTAATCCATCCTTTGTGCTCAGCTTTGTTTATTATAGGAACTCTTGTGCAAAGTTTCATGCTTTTAGACTCAGCGGTGCCATACTGTAAAAATCTCACCGTGAAAGCTTAGTCGAAGTGAGCGTGGAGTGAGCTGTCAATAGTGTCAATTCCTAGCAAAAACAAACTCACTTCACCTTAGTTTTCACGGTGAGATTTTTACAGAATCGACCGGCTGGAGTTCAGTTTCAAACTGTGCGTTGTCTGTCAGTGAATAAATTAATTTAAGATTATAAAGTAGTTAACGTTGCAGTTGGTCCTAAGCTAAGCACAGCCTGTTTGGGCATCATCGGGTAAAACATAATAATTCTGATTAATAAACTACCTTGTGAAGTGACAGGAGATCTAGCAAAGAGCCCGTAAAGTTCCCGGTGATAAATATTGCACATCGACCTTTGGAAAGAGACAATCGGCTCTCCAAATCTTCCAAAAATCCAAACCTCCAATCTCTCCAAAATCTTCCAAAGAATCTTCAAAACTTCTTCTCCTTTCCAGAAGTTTCTTTTTTGAAGAGAGTTTTTCTTTTTTTCTTCTTCTTTCCAGAATCTTTCGATGTGCAATATTTATCGCCGGGTGTAGTTTGTTTTATTCACTCAGAATACCATGACTGCTTTCAAAGTCCACCCAAACGAAGAAATAGTTGGAATTGTATCCAGATTTTGGAGCATGTAGTCCTCATTTCGTTTCCTTAGGATTATCAGCCTATAATGTTCCCCCTGCTGGGACATAGGCCTCCTCTTGGTGACCGTAAGTGGGCTATAATCCACCACCAGGGCCCGGTGCGGGTTGGTAGATGTCTAATCATCGATATGTTGGTTCTAGGATATGCCGGGTTCCTCACGATGTTTTCCTTCACCGTCACAGTGGTGACGAAATAATTTACACAGGGCCACCACTGCTCGTTTTGTTTCTTTGTCTTATTATCTAAGCAAAGGAAGCAGTAGACAACAATCAATCAGTACAATAAAATCCAGCATTCTGTTGAATTTCAATCTAAGCAGTTGATAATTCCCACAATTTGTTAACGACAAGATGTTTACCAAGAAATTGGTTGTATAAGCTATCATGTAATCGACTGCTCGCTGCACTGACACGATTTTAATCACACGGTAACTATTCGATGAGGAATTAAACATTGCATACAATATATTATTTTGGTCAATAGAGGCTTTAGTTTCAAACGTTACTTGATTTAACCAGTGAGGGATGACGGAATGTCCGCTTCCGTTGTATAAATTTGCGCTCAAGATATTGGCACATATTGGTGACTTTCAAATCTACATACTCCAGATGATCGTCTGTTTTTTTTATCTACTAAAATCTGTCAAATTTCTTCAATAGATTTTCAACTTTATCGCTACAGCATAAGGTTCAAGGTTGATTGGGAAAATTTGACAGTTTCGGGTAGCTTGATGTGCTGTCGTCTGTACATCGATACGAAAACTGTAATCATGAATTCAGCACATGATTCTACACGTAAAAATTTCATCATAAAAAATTCTGCTGTTTCATAAAAAAACTGCAATACCTACGTGGTCAAAATGTATGGAACAGTTAATACTTCGTAAAATAACCGACAAAAATGTTCAACACAGAGGGCTTCACAATCATGTGATGAATCCCTGCTTACAGTTTGCGCGTCGATGTTCGTGCCACCCTTTATACCTACGTTAAGGCTCCTACAAACAGGCGCGACACGCGATATAATCGCGCGCGACACAAAGGCACCGCTCGTTGTGCGAATTGCGGTGCCTTTGTGTCGCGTGTCGTGTCGCGCCTGTTTGAAGGAGCCTTTACAAAAACAAAATATCTTGATGTCCACCAACCATCAGTGTTTTAACAGCTTGGTTTTGCTAAATGTGCCAGTTACCTAATACCTACATAGGTACTTATTTCTGGAGTTTTGGACTCGTCCAGAAATAAATTAACTTCGTGCGAGTCTCCTGTAGAAAAAAGTGACGACTCGCCCGTTTCGGGCGAGTACATTCGTGAGAATCAATAAAATATAATAAGGCCTGAATCCATCCAAGAGACGGCTAAATTTTATAATTTACTTTTGTAGTGCATCCACTGCACAGTCATCTTCGTAAATCGTGAGTAACTTGGTTGTGTTATTTCTCATAAGTTTGTTGATATCTCTCATCTTCTACTCCACAAATTTATTATGTCATCAATTAATTCATCATAATATACCTGTTTGTAAACACTTGCATCATAAGTCGTAATACTTCGGCATCTTCTAAACTACTACTATTTTACTCAATCATTTTCTTATACTTGTATTTTATTCGCATTTTCTCTAATATTAACATGCTCCAAAGATTCCAAAATGACATCCTCAAAAACATCACAAATGCACCATGGTTTACAAGAAACTGCGAGGTGCATGAATATCTTAACCAAAACACAGTGCATCAGGAAGTGAAAAACTGGGCAGAACAGAGCACGCCTTCAGAATCATCCAAATCCTTTGGCGAAAGCGCTCACTAAGCCGGATCATAAAAGGCGGCTGAAAAGGTTAGCTGTGGTGGACCTTGCCAATGCCAACTAGTCAACTAGGACATGCTGCCATAAAATATTATGAGGGAAATCTCGCTGGAGAAACCATTCTGCAGTACTCTGCACCATCAAATCCAACAACAAATCTGCTCATAGTCCAGGGACTGATTGCAGAAAAACATAAGAAAAAAAAAACAATAATAAATGTTGCAGCACACTTGCTATCGTAATTAATGACTTGCATTTTGACAGGTTGAAAATATTTTTTGCACTGATTAGTTAACTATTTGTGACATAGACTTAGCTTTAAAAATATTCTACTAACTTCAACTTTCTGACTAACTGACCGCAGGGGCGGTACCTTCATAGAAGCCGAAAAGCCCGGCTTGCCCTAATAAAATCATAATTCACAAAAAAAACTTACTTAAACCTATCAATAAATAAATATATTAAAAAAATACCAATCAATGAACTCGAACACAAACATTAATAACTGAAAATCAGCCAATCCCTCAGTTTGGCGTTTTTTTTATACGTTGAAAATCTGTGGGCTTGCCCTAATTTTGACCCCTAGGCACGCCACTGACTGACCGACTCTTTGACAATTCAAAAGTGCCTGTAAATTGTTTAATTGAAATAAATGGTTTGAGTTTGATTCAAATACAAACTACACAGTCGCGATGTATCGCCAATATAGCGTGTGTGCAAACAACACATATTTTTCACTTTGCCATCCGGTCTGAATCAGTTTTTACCAGCCTCTCCTTTCTCTCTTAATCCATCCAAAGGTTGTCTTTAAAAGATCGCTTTTTGTGATAAAATCTCCCATTGTGTCAACCCTTGTATTTCTACATTTACATCTGTATTATGTATCTATCTTAAACAAAAAAAACTTACTTAAACCTATCAATAAATAAATATATTAAAAAAATACCAATCAATGAACTCGAACACAAACATTAATAACTGAAAATCAGCCAATCCCTCAGTTTGGCGTTTTTTTTATACGTTGAAAATCTGTGGGCTTGCCCTAATTTTGACCCCTAGGCACGCCACTGACTGACCGACTCTTTGACAATTCAAAAGTGCCTGTAAATTGTTTAATTGAAATAAATGGTTTGAGTTTGATTCAAATACAAACTACACAGTCGCGATGTATCGCCAATATAGCGTGTGTGCAAACAACACATATTTTTCACTTTGCCATCCGGTCTGAATCAGTTTTTACCAGCCTCTCCTTTCTCTCTTAATCCATCCAAAGGTTGTCTTTAAAAGATCGCTTTTTGTGATAAAATCTCCCATTGTGTCAACCCTTGTATTTCTACATTTACATCTGTATTATGCCGCCTGTGATACAGGTTTATCCTAGTACAGGCATCTAACATTAATACATAATATGTAAATAATTTCTAAGACTCTATGTAATAATTTTACCAATTTTAATACTGAATAAAACATTTATTTATTTATTTATTTATTATCTATCTTCCGAAGTCTAAGAAAGTACCCAAATGTTTGAAGCTATGTTTCGTGTCGCCAACTGAAGGCATTGAAAACTTAAACGAAGTCTCAACGGTTAATGATAAGTCATTTATGTGCGTTATATTACATTGTATGCTATGGGAAGCTGTGCCATAAGGAAATCGAAGACACGCATTTTTTTTATCATACTGCGTTACCACACAATATTATTATACTTACCTCGGAGACAGAACACACGCAAGGTTTTTTTATTCACAATTTTGTTAAAACAATTTAGCATTTATACCCACCAATCTATTCTTTAAAATCATACGGTTCCTATAAACAAAAACGAATCAGCAAAATTTTGGTTTTGCTAACCAATGGTAGCATTTTTTATTCCCAAACTAGGCATATAAATAGATTTGTAAGCTAATTTTACCTGTGATAGTTACTTCCATAAGGGAGGGTCTACTATATGCTAAGCTCTAGGTCTTCGTTTCATTATTGATAAATATACAAGAGTCTTCATTTTACCCAATATAGGTAATTCCGTAAATTAGAGGAATCAGCTATTAGTTGAATGAGGTTTTCTGAAATGACGTTCGCTAGGTGGCAGCACTGACACGTCAGGTCCAGGCATCTGTCAAAGAGCCTATATTTTTTTTAGTCATGACTGAATGATGAACGAATGAATGAATCGAACGATGAACGTCATCATATATTTTATATTGGAAGACCTCTTGTCACAGTGGTGCCAACTGGTGTCGTAAATTTTCACGAAAACCCTCATTGAAGTGACCTTTAAATGAGCTGTCAATAGTGGCAATCCTTAGCGTCGCGTCGGGTGGAATGCCAGCTCACTTCAAGCTTACTTCCCCTAAGTTTTCTCGGTGAGATTTTTACAGTATAGACCAGCTAACCTAAGCGTGGTCATCTGTAAACGTATCGAAGGTATTTCTGAGTGGTTTATAGTCCTAAGAAAAATGTTGCGTGTAAGAATGCAGTCAAGCGCGTTGAAAACCGCGCACGACTCGAAGCAGATAAGTAAGATGCCTTCTAGGAATGGGCCTTGTCTGAAATGTTTTAAACTAGGTTGAATTAGAAATACTGATAAATCCTTGAATCACTATTATACGAATACCGCTGATGACGCTGTACTGGGACAGCATACACAAAGAAAAATAATATTATAATTGAAACTAAATGTGATAAATAAAATACTAAACAGGAATATAAAAAGGAAATAGATATACATGCTATGAGAAAATCATCCGCAATAAACGTTTTAGGTTTTATGTAGTTGCCTTGCCACTACATAAAACCTGCGGATGATACATGTCATATTTAGCTTGCCAAATATTATTTGTAATCTGTGTTCATATTTGACGTGCACCCAACATGTACCAACCAAAGAAATTATGTACTTGCCTAATATTTGCCTAATTTTCCCACGACTATTAACCATGAAATCCATTAAGAGGCCCATATTCAACGCAATCAGCACTCCAAGACGGTCTGATGGGTTTTTTACACATCCTACATCGGAATCCTATAAAGAACATGAACGACATTAAAGTTTTTATGTATAAGGTATAGGTTGCTTTGGGTGGCCTCGGCTGTTCTCGGCAAAAACAACGATTGAACGTGACGTGATCGTAACCTGCTCACTCAAGGATTTCAACTCCGAGACCTGCTTACGTAGCGCTTTAGGTAATTACATCGAGATCGAACAGCGCCGGAAGTGTCGATATTTTTAATTGAGACGGAACTACTCTTTCTTTTCCGATTTCCGGTGGCGTTACATTACTGGCTAATAAAGCAAATGGCAAAAGTTTAAGGAAAAATTATTCTAGCAACTATTCCTCGGCTTGAAATATGTGGTAGGTATTGGGGTTGGGTGAATATGAAAAGCAGAACACTTGAGCTTACCGAAAGGTTGTAATAGAAAGAAAGAAAATACGTTTACTTGCGGCAAACATGACGCATAAAAATAAAAAACACAAACTTAAGAAAAACAAAATAACAATTTGGGAGGAAGTATGCGTCACATCTACGCAAAGTAGAATATTAATAATAATAATGCCGAAGAAGAATCCAATCCATGCATCTCCTAGAGCTGTGAGACATCGCAGACAAATATGAACAGAAGGACAATGCTCGTAAGTAAAAACCGGTCATTATGTGAGTCGGATTCGCGCACCGAGGGTTCTGTACTTTGTAGATATGTAAATAGTTTCGTGTTAATCGATTTTTTTAAAGTGAAAACTTCTATAGCCGTGTAGGGCATTTTTTGTGATGGGAAAAAACCATATAGATCTCGTGACACTATTACCACAGTATAAAGACTACCGACACCGCGTTACATTCGGATGTGTTCGGCTGTCATCGGGATGTACTCGATTTTAAATCCGATATGTCAGTTAGTGATGGCAAAGTATTCTGTTTTTTTTCTGCGACATGTTTGCCGCAAATAAACGTATTTTCTTTCTTTTAACGCAACACTGATGACATGCGTTATGGTCATTTGTAGGGCATTGCATGAAGATGCTTACATATCGACAAGTTGCTTCACTCGTATCGTATCGTTCACGGCTGGTGGGCAGTAATGCTAAGTTATTCGACATGCCGCCACTTTCTCCCGCGCACTGCATGCTAACATTCCACATTTATTTGCCCACATGTTGGTTTTGCACGTATGGCGAAAACGGTGTTATTTCGTAGACGGCTATCAGGACTGAGTAAACGATGTTAGATGTAGCAGTGAAAATCTTTTAATTCACTTTTAGTGGGCCTTTCATCCGCGCCAAAAGATTCCAATATCTTTTTTGGTCCTTTAGTTTAACGATTCTGTTTCAGTAGCATAATCAGTAAATGTATGCCTATAAGATTCCCACTGCTGGGACACAGGCCTTTCTCTCGGTTAGAAGGAGTGGGCCGCAGTCCACTTCGCGGGCCCAGTGCGAGTTGGTAGATGTCACATCATGTCTTCGATTTTTTTGTTCTAGGACTAGGTTTTCTCACGATGTTTTCCTTCACCGTTTTGAGAGCAGTGGCGATGAAAATAATTTATACAAAGTAAAGCGCCAGTGTTCGAAAGTACGACCTACTGGTAAGTCGCGGCGGTTACCCCGGGGGCCACCACTGCACCGGACAGTGAATCTTTAAAATAACAATTTATTTTGGAATTTTAAATACGATAAACAATGTATTTCAGCTACAGTTACTTAATACGAGCCCAAATCGTGTTGCCATTTAACCAATGATAACACATGTAATAATTTACATACTTATGCGGGTAACATTGCCATTAGATTAGCTGGTTTAATTTCTCACAACATATTCGTACTTTAGGCTTTACCTACTATGTCGTAAATTCATTTTCTTCACAACAAATAATATTCTCGTATTTATAGCCTTCTGTCTGGATATTTGAAGATACAATCGCGTCGGTAGGTACGTGATTTGAATGCGTATATAAACAACAAAGACAAAGGGGTTATATATTATGGTATTTTTCCTGACGCAAACAATCCGTCTGCCTAGCCTTTTCCAACTGCGTTGGGGTTGGCTTCCAGTCAAACCGTATGCAGCTGAATTCTAGTATTTTACATGGAGCGACTGCCTACCTGACCTCCACAATCTAGTTACTATGTTAACACGATAACCATTGGTAAGACTGGTTGTTAGACTTTTGGGCTTCTGGCTACCCGTAACGACTATCAAAGTTCTACGAAGTACGAATGACAGCCGGGAACAATGGCTTAACGCGCTTGCCGAGGCACAGAGATTCTCTGGACATTTTTACAAAATTATGTATGTTTAGGTTATCTATGGGCCTGCGTCGCCTGAAATAAATGAATAAATAAATAAATGTATGAAACATTCGGTAGGTACGTGCTTTGTCTATGAAAACAACAACATAGACAAAAGGAGTTATAGTAGGAGTAAAAACAATGGTGTTTTTCTGATGCAAATGCCTCTCGCTTCTTGCATGACGAGGCGTCATTATTATCAACGGTATCAGGCATCTAATAACTACTTGCATTAATGAACTGTCGATTCCTATAACAATAGAATGACAAGGTAATAAAGACAGTTGTTGATTAACGATATTTGTGCATTAAGTAATGACCAATTGACTTGCCCTAATGTGCTCACTATAAGTACTTGGGTATGCAAACTCAACGAAAACATCGTGAGGAAACCGGCATGTCCTAGAACCAAAAATTCGAAGACATGTGACATCTGCCAACCAGCACTGGGCCCGCGTGGTGGATTACAGCCCACAGAGAGGAGGCCTGTGTCCCAGCAGTGGGAAAATTATTAGCTGATTATGCTCATTAGCATCGTTTTTTGCTCCACTGATGGGACTCGAGCTTACTCTTTATGGGAGTAAGTGGACAATATAATCCACCAAAGGGGCAACATTTGGAAGACATATGACACCCACTAACCCACAGCAGGCTTAGCGGATGTCACTTGTGTTCCAAATGATGTTTCTAGGTTTTAGAGGACTGCTTGCTTACCTTGGGTGATTCAACCTTTTTTTTTATTTTTTTTTTTTCAGGATGGGAAATCATCAAATGACTCCTCCCGCTCTGGGTGGAGCGGAAGGGAGTGTCAGACTCTTACTGACTAAAACCCACCCGTGTTCCTTCCTTCGCCCTTTATGTTCCGGGCCAGCGGTAACCCTTTCGGACAATCCCGCTGAAGGGTGATTCAACCTTACCAACCCACGATTTGAAACTCCGACCTTAGAGGGGCAATTCCCGTACATTTAAGGACATTCGCAATCTGCCGGTCGATTCTGTAAAAATCTCACCGTGAAAACTTAGGTGAAGTGAGTTTGTTTTTGCTAGTAATTGACACTATTGACAGCTCACTCCACGCTCACTTCACCTAAGTTTTCACGGTGAGATAGTTACAGAATCGCACTGCTGATCCGAGTCTCAATCTGTCAAAAATACCTTAATTTTCATACATTTTGACAAGTTTCTGACTTTGATTGTCGCCGAGATGAGATTGCGAATACATTTAACGGGAATCGGTCTTCTGTTGTACTCACTTAGTTCACCTATATTCCAAAAGGTACCTACTAAAATTCGCACGCAAATACAATGCGGAAGAGAGTGAACTTGCAGATAGAACACAAGGATTACTAAGAATAGAGCGGGCCTTGTGCCAGTGAAGGTTAGCGGTGTCCTTTCCAATACTTGACGGCATGCGAGAAACGGACGCGGTACAAACAGGCATAAGCAAACACGTTAGATACGCCTTCCCTTCTCAGTCCATTGTCACATAATGTCTTGAAAGCTTAGTTTCACTTACCTACGTTTAAGTTTAAATCAGGTGCCGGATTTTTTAGGGCGTATATAGGCAGGGAGCGGTGTGCATGCTTATGCGAATCCCGCACGCCGTAGGTAGAGGTGGAACCCCGCGGTAGTTTTAGTTGGTAAGAGTCCGGCATGCCCCTCTGTCACCCCTACGATGGTGGAAGTCCATGAGGATTTCCACCGAAAAAAAAGCATAGGCATATGGGCAACGCCCCGCCTGCGGGCCAGATGCGGCCCGATCCGGCTTTTAATCCAGTCCGCAAAATATTTTCAAATCGCGCGGGAAAAAAGGATATCAATTCTTATTTTACGCCAATACGAAAGAAGGACTAGCATTCTTCCAGGTAGTTTTAAACCTAATGCGAAAAAATATTTATGATACTTTCATGATAGATGTTGTCCACTGCTTGTTTTGCGTAGGTACCAAATGGGTTTGTTAATACTGCAATACATACTTACATACATACATACCGGTCAAAATCATAACACTCCTTTTTGCTTCGCCTTATTCGGGCAAAAAGGACCCTGAGGTGTTAACTTGTTCAAATGAATGCCCACGCAAAATTACATAACTGCTACTAATAATTTTGGCCCTAACCTTAAAGTTTTCGAGTGATCTTATCGCCTTGTTAGTATCGTAACACATTTCAACGTCAAGTACGTCTAGACGTTATCATCGTATTAGCGATTCTAAATAACCAACGTCTACTCGACATAATTATAGAATTCACTTATCGTATCACTTGAATCCTGTCACCTACTATGAGATTGAGAAACTTTTTGGTAAGTACAGACGCCAGCACATCAAGTTACCCGAAACTGTCAAATTTTCCCAATCAACCTTGAGCTTTATGCTTTAGCGATAAAGTTGAAAATCTATTAAAAAAAATTGACATATTGTAGTAGCTTGATTTGCTGGCGTCTTCTGTACATAACATACCGGTCGGTCTAATAAGGAGATGGGTGTAATTAATAACTCATCATCTATGCTGTTGTTTCGTCTATGGGTGTAATAACTATGGTTGCTAAAGACTGATGTCTGTCGGTTCTGCAACCACCATCATACGCAACCTGTTTAGTATGCATTATAGCTAGAAAGCCATTCAGCTAGTTGACAAGCCACATCATCACCTTTTGGAAGAGCCGACGTTTGGCAATAACTTGCAATCAGTTGTCATATAACTGGTTGCAATCAATTAGGTTAATTGATTAAGTACCACTTCTAAGATAATAGTGCGTAGTGTGGAAAGCCCTCCACTTAGATGGACTGACAACCTTAAGGGGAAGCGCTAAGGTAGCCCGCGAAATTCAAATTTTCTTACGTTTTTTGCAATTTGCTGGTCAGTATTAAGTTGTACGTCGATCAAAATATGATTCGCGGCCGTAACAAATATGTATTTACAGAATTATAATCATTAAAGTCATCAACACAACTCTCTAAGACCACGTAACTCCAAAGAATGATGATTTCATGAAACAGTTATTCTTTGGACTTACGTGGTCTTAGAGAGTTGTGTTGATGACTTTAATGATTATAATTCTGTAAATACATATGTGTTACGGCCGCGAATAATATATTAATCAACGTACAACTTAATACTGACCAGCAAATTGCAAAAAACCTAAAAAAAAATGAATTTCGCGGGCTACCCTGGCACTTTCGCCTTAAAACGGTAGCTGGGCAGACTGGATGAGGAAAGCGGAGGACAGGGTGTTGTGGTGTAACCTGGGAGAGGCCTATGTCCAGCAGTGGACTGTGATAAGCTGAGTTGATTGACTAATATGATAGAAATAGTCAAGTACAGACGCTAGCACATCAAGTTACTACAATCTGTCAGATTTCTTTAATAGATTTTCAACTTTATCGCTCAAACATAAGGTTCAAAGTTGCTTGAGAAAATTTGACAGTTTCGGGTAGCTTGATGTGCTGGCGAGCTGGCGCGGGCGTCTGTACATTGTAGGTATTGACGTCAGAGATGCTACTTTGGCGTCTCCTGTAATCCGGCTACTCGGAGGACGGGATCGGAGGATGGTTTGAGGTCGGGGTTCCTGGTGCCGAGTGGCCCATGTTGACTGGACGTCCAACCTATTGCCGGGTCAGCGGGATTGTCCGAAAGGGTTACCGCTGGCCCGGAACATAAAGGGCTAAGGAAGGAACACCGGTTGGTTTTAGTCAGTAAGAGTCTGACACTCCCTTCCGCTCCACCCAGAGCGGGAGGGTTCTTTTGATGATACCCGATTCTGAAGAAAAAAAAAAAAAACATACGGATGCAATAATCGAATCTAATATTTTAGGATTTCACACAAGTTCTTCATATTCTATTTCCATGTTTCTGTGATCTGATATCGGCGTTATTGCTATGTCATTGTCGCCCGCCTCGGCTTAATATTTTCTAGTATTGTTAAATACTAGAAGTCATCTATCTCTCCATCTAAGTAAAAAAATACGAATATAATTAGTTATGTAAAGACGCCAGCACAATTACAATTACAATTTTACCCAATTACTGACCGGGGGGGGGGGGGTCAGTAATTGGGTAAAATTGTCTTACGTAATAAATGAACAGCAAACTCAAACTCAAAGTATTTATTTCAATTAAACCATTTACAGGCACTTTTGTATTGTCAAGAAGTCGGTCAGTCAGAAAATATGAAGCTAGTTGCCCATTCCAAAGCGTAGGTACCTATGGTGAAGAACGGGCAAGAAACTCCATGGACACTCTTTTTAAATGATGTCAGCATCAAGGGAAGGGGCCCGTCAGGGCTGAAGCCTGCCGGGTCAGCGGGATTGTCCGAAAGGGTTACCGCTGGCCCGGAACATAAAGGGCGAAGGAAGGAACACGGGTGGGTTTTAGTCAGTAAGAGTCTGACACTCCCTTCCGCTCCACCCAGAGCGGGAGGAGTCATTTGATGAATTCCCAGCCTGAAAAAAAAAAAAAAGTTGCCCATTCTTTTAAATTACACTCTTTTAAATTATATTCTTACAAAAATATTACTTACATCATTAATGTTGAATGTATAATATTATGTGAGAACGATGTAAAAAAGACCCTATAAAGTTTAAAAATATATCTCAAAGGTTCCCGTTATTCGCATCGACCGTTCATCTTCCCAAATGATACCAATGATGGAAGTGTGAATACTGTGAGTAGCCAAACAAACAATTATTACCTACATCGTAAGAGCCAAGCATGTAGGCTGTTCTTTATAGTGCGGCAATGTTACCGTGAGACCCCGCACTACAAGGTGTGACCTCTAACTGTGACTCACGGATACGTTAGATCTCAACGCGTGGGATTCCTCCAAGTTATTATTGTAGCTTTTGTTATTATGAAGAAGTTAATGTGGTGTGTGGTTTGATGATTATTACCCGACTGCGCCAGAAGGAGGGTTATGTTTTTTTTACATGTTGTGATTGTAAAAAATGTGTGTGTGGACAGGAAAATGCCAGTTTCCTTTTTGACCTTTTCTTGAGAGGCCGATCGAGGGGATAACCATAACCATTTATGGCCGATTCCAACAATTTAAGGCTCCCACAAATAGGCGCGACGCGCGTTATAATCGCACGCGACACAAAGGCACCGCTCGTTCTGCGACTTGCGGTGCCTTTGTGTCGTGTCACGCCTGTTTGAAGGAGCCTTTATGGGAGCCATTTTATTTTGCTGTGTTTAGTTTAGCTTGTGATCTTCCGTACGAGTCGCAATAAATACTTTTTCTTTCTTTCTTTCTTTACCTACCACAAATGAAGCAAAGACCTCATTGCTTTGCATAGTAGACCCTCCCATACGGAAGTAGCTATCACAGGTGAAATTAGCTTGCAAAACTATTTATATGCCCCGTTTGGCAATAAAAAATGCCATAAAAACCATTGGCAAGCAAAACGATTCGTTTTTTGTTTATAGGAACCGAGCATAGTGGCACATTCCTGAATAATTTGAGTTATGACGTCTTATAAATTTGTTGAAACTTCCAAAAAACCGAATGACTGGTACCGCACATGGTGAAGAGAGATCACAATCTCGTCCGATCCGTCACAGCCCCACAGGTAAAACCAGTCATGCATGTTACTTTTCTACGGCTAAGTATATTAAAGAAACATAATATATTCTTATAAGGAAAACGGTCTCGAGAACACCGCTACTTGATAAAGTAGCTGCATTGAAGTGTTGGAAATACCCGCTCCCAGCTGACTATGCAAGACGTACTTACAAGGACTAAAAGAACCACGTCATGTTTTGAGCTGGTTCGAAACTTTGACAACCGGTTATTCTGGATTTCGATTTGAATAATTTACTCTTGTAAATAACATAAACAGTTCACTTAAGGCGCTGCCCAAACGTAGGACGCCGTATAAAGGCTCCTACAAACAAGCGTGACACAAAGGCACCGCAAGTCGCGCAACGAGCGGTGCCTTTGTATCGCGCGCGCGATTCGCGTCGCGCGTCGCGCCTGTTTGCAGGAGCCTTTACGCTGAGTTTATTGTTGCACACTTGGGGGAATCGGTACATATTATAAGCCAGAAAAAAATTGAGTGTATTGTCAAATGTTCAAAGTAAAGATATATTAAAAAATAGTATCATAATAATATAATCGTAAAACAGAGCTCAAAAAATATTGTTCGTCGCATAATTCTCAAAATTTTTAGCGTAAACTATTATATTTAATGTAATGTTATTAAAGGGAATTCAATCAACTAAATAAACACCTAAATATTATTCCACTGAACCGTGCATTTGTTTTTTAATTTAAGTAATTAAAACTGCAAAATTACCTTTATTTTGGGTGGTCATTCGATTCAACTAACATTAAACGCATCGCTATTTTGAAACTTATTTGTTGTCGCGATGCGCTTTTGTCTTTTGTTTTTTAATTTGTTTACCGCGCCTTAACGTAATTATGAGATCAGATTCAGGGTTGCAGGGTATTATGAATTCAGTACATGATTCTGAACCCCCTTGTGTTGAAATTTTTCCTCAGATTGCGGTCATACTAGTACTACAGGACTACAGGACCTAAACGCAAAAAACGCAAGTTTTATAATGCTTAAAAGTCTAGATCGACTACAGTAAACAAAATCAGAAAAATATATGTATGATAAATTCTTCAGGATAGGTATATGCGAGTTAGATAGTGCGTTGAAAATGTAATACAACTAATTAGATACGATAGAAAAAAATCATGAAGATTCCTCTAAAAACTTTCTTTTTACAATAAAAACCATACTAAGTTAATATACATACAATCATTCTGATTGTTTGTCAGATTATTCTACAAGCAGCATACCTACTAAAGCAATAGTGTTTTAATTTTTAAGTCTAAACATTAAATAATTATGTTTCATATTTTGGAATAATTTACCAGCGCTGTGTCATCGCGCTTCTCTTTCTTTTCTATGCAGTCTGACAGTAACCGCGCTTTAGTTCATATAAGCGGTATTTAGTCGCAAACTCTGAAAGGTCAGGAGAACAGTCAGTCTGATTGCAGGCACAAAGTGCATTTTACTGTTTGATATCACTGAATGCAGTGGGAACTTGGTTTTCTGTATCTTTAAAAAAAAAAAAAAAAAATAAAAAAAAAAAAAAAAAAAAATCTCTATCTCTTTCAATGGTCTTAAGCTCTGCGCTTGAGTGAGATCGCTACGTACCTAATTACTGGTTGCGTCGCGCATCACATCTTTTCTCAACTTGCTAGATTGTAAAAAACCTGTTCAATACATTATTTGTTTACTTTTTTTCCAGTATCCTGAGTAACATATTAACCGCATCAAATTGTTGATAACTTGTGCTCATTAAAGAAGACATTCTAGAAAATATTTCTTTTATGAAATGAGCTTTGTGGCCTGCCACTAAATCCAGATAAGCAGTGACTTGCCATATTGAAATTCAGTATGATCACAAAGTCAACGCTTCAATTTCTAATTTTTTATCTCTCTTCTTAAAGAATGTGCGATGATAATTGCTTCATCGAACGGATGAGCATGCAGTGACTTGCCATATTGAAATTAAGTATGATCACAAAAACTATTCTTCAATTCTAAATAAAAAATCTCTCTGCTTTATTATAGTAGGTACGGTGGCCAATACTTTATCAAACGTAATTAATATTTAGGGTATTCCTCGAAACGCACCAAATTTGAAACGCACCAAATGAAACGTCTATCGATATAATTTATTACGAATCCTTCATGCTTTTCTCTATGTTTCATCGTTGATGCATTTCGAGGAATAAAATTATAATATTTTTATTTTTCTTAATATTAATTTTTTTTCGAGGAATATTTAGGTGCGTTTAATAGTTTGTGCGTTTCGAGGAATACCCCGAATATTTACGCAAAAATCCACTTTCGAATTAACATTTAATTAAACTGTTTTGTTTATTTAAAAACTTGTTCGAAGCAGCTAATACCTACTGGTTTTATCGTACGCAACGAGCCAACGACGCTTTTTGGATAATAAAAAGGAAAAACCTTTAACAATGCGGAAACAGATTTCCAACACGCAACAATCTTGCGTAGGTATAGTTTATTTTTTAACACTGGGTATTACCTACTTACTTGAACTATTTATTTAATTACTTAAACGATAATCTTGCACCATTGTTTCTAAAACTTGCGTTTTTTTGTGTTTAGGTCATGTAAGCCCCTTAAGTGTACCTATGAGTAGATAAAAAGATGATTTAGTGAAGTACTAAATAGATTCCCCAATTAATTTCCACTTTAAAAATCAAATAAATTATATATGTAAGTAACTAAGTACTCAGCAATCGTAAGAAGGCCATTAAGTTATTAAGTTAATCGTCCGTGACTTGTGAGATTGTGACTAATTTAACTAAGAAAACAGGCTTATGATATGGTTAATTAGGTATACTAATTAAGTACTATTGAGAGGCAGTGAAGTATGTAAATTAAGGGCGAATTCGACCAAACTTTTAATAATAATAATACTATACCTACTCCTGACCCGAGTTGTGGAGGTCAGACAGGCAGTCATCATCATCATCATCATTTCAGCCAAAAGACATCCACTGCTGGACATAGGCCTCCCCCAAGCAGCTCCACATCGACCGGTTCTGTGCTTCTCGCATCCAACGGGTTCCTGCGGCCTTCACAAGGTCGTCGGACCACCTTGTGGGAGGCCTTCCAACGCTACGTCTTCCGGTACGCGGTCGCCACTCCAGAACCAGATAGGCAGTCGCTCCATTTAAAATACTGGTACTCAGCTGCATCCGCGGAGACTGGAAACCGACCCCAACATAGTTGGAAAAAGTCTAGGCAGGTGATGGTGATGAATTTACTCCCAACCGAATTTCGGTCACGGTGGCCAATCTCAACAGAGGTTGGTCAAGTGCGCAAGATATATTTAACCAAGCCATGGTGTGTCATTTTTCCTCCAAAGAATTTTGTTCACGTGTGTACATAATTATTTATAAATCATAAATTGTTTTTAAAGTGGGATCAGTTGACAAAGGAAAATTAATAAAATTAATCATTTAGTCAACTCATCCCGCGGGATAAGCTCGAGCAGTCTCAGTTGACTAAAGACCCCACTAGGTATCTACTTATAAAAGATTGTCGAATAAAAAGAAAAAATGTTCTATGTAGTTCTGCTATGTATGATATGACGCATAAAATGGCGCAAAGTCAACCTATTATTGTATGTTCATTGACCTCATATCGATTGCCTTACCAACAATTAGAAAAATTAATGCAAGAGCACATTCACAAGCATGCTAGAGTGCCATAACTTTCGTTTAACTGTGAAATTAAAACAAAAATTACGACACAGAACAGAAGTCCATCGAACCCTTTACGAATCACTACATGATATTGTGGAGTGTCTTGCCCATTCTTCTCCATACGAAAACTACCTTTTGGAAGGGGCGACTAGAATCAATTCAATTTTACTGTAAGTTTTGACGTTCAAAAATGCCTTTAATGTGCCTATTTGAAATAAATGATTTGACTTTGACATAATTATTATAAAACAAAATCCCCCCGCCGCCTCTGCCTGAACGCAATAAACTCAAAAACTACCGAAATAATTTTCATACGGGTTTCACCAATGGACGGTGTGATTCATGAGAAAAGTTTAGGTGTATATTGTATAGTAATTCATTAAGTTTTTGTGCAAATTGGCTGAAATATGACGATGATTGTTTAAGATGTTGGAAAAAATCATGCCGACTGGGCCCTTTACTGGCTTTTGCCACGTAAACCAATAGAGCTCTAAGAAAACAATGTATTACTGAATTAATATATTGTTTACCTGGAATAACACAAAGTACTTCATTTTTTTTTATTCGGCTGTCAATCGCAAGACGGTAAGCAGATGAGTTAAATGTATATGGCGTTTAAGCGAAAAGACCAGTGTCTCGTTTGGCTTTTTAGAACACATCCTTTTCAGCCTTTAATTTATCGATACCATTGAGCCCAGAGGTATTGTTAAGATAAAAAATACTATTATCACACTTTTAATCATCATCTGTCTAGCCTTTTCCCAACTATGTTGGGGTCGGCTTCCAGTCTAACTGGATGCAGTTGAATACCAGTATTTTACATGGAGCAACTACCTGTCTGACCTCTACAACCCAGGAACTGGGTAGGTAATATGTTGCCCCTTGGTATTACTGGTTGTCAGACTTTCGGGCTTCTGACTACCTGTAACGACTGTCAAAGATCCACGAATGACAGCCGGGACCTACGGTTTAACGTGCTTTCCGAGGCCTGGAAGGTTCTCGGTATGTAAAGATGGTCACCCATCGGCCGACAAATCGCGGCAAACGTAGCTTAACCTGATCGATCGACCTGTGCGGCTGTTATCATTTAGCCACGGACCCCTCTTTAACACACTTTTAATATCGGTAGTATTTTCCGACATCCATGCGGGCGAGGCCGCGGTCAAAAGCTTCCTAATAAAACCAGGTTATTGTACAGACGCCAGCACATCAAGCTACTACAATCTGTCAAATTTCTTTAATAGATTTTCAACTTTATTGCTAAAGCATAAGGTTCAAAGTTGATTGGAATAATTTGACAGTTTCGGGTAGCTTGATGTGCTGGCGTTTGTACACCACCGAAATTCTTCAAGATACCAATCATGAATAACTTAAACACAGTTAACCCCGAAACGAGGGCGACCCCAATAAGGCGGTTAATTATTCGTCAGTAACAAGAATTATTGGCCCTTTTCTTGCCCTACATACTATATAGTTCTTCAAGCCAGCCCCTTGACGGGTCACGCGAATGACGCAGTTGTATAATTAATGGTGGCCACTAACAGCTGTTATAATAATGTGATGGCCATAACGAATCGATGTAAATATAATTTTCTATGTTTCAGAAACAATCTATCGTCATATTCAATCAATCTACCGAGCCTTTTCCCAATTATGTTGGGGTCGGCCTCCAGTCTAACCAGACGCATGATTACCAGTATTTTATATGGAGCGACTGCCTATCTGACCTCCACAACCCAGTTACTGAATTAACACTAAACCGCTTGGCAAGACTGATTGTCAGACTTTCAGGCTTTTCATGACCCGTAACGGCTGTCAAAGATCAACGAATGACAGCCAGGACCAATAAGTTAACTTCTTTACTTAAAGCCTAATCAAATCCTTGTTTCCAATTGATGTGATTTCCACCTAAACAAATATCAACTTTATGCTAGTGTAAATTTGAAATAAATTTGCTGATTTTAGAATGATTTGCACTATTGAAAAAGTCATATATTTTGGAGTTGTAGCGCAAACTGAACCTTATGTGTAAATACTAAGTTTATTTTTCAAATACACGTATTTGTTTACATTTTTGGAAACTAAGTTGCGAACGCAGAATAGACAATTATTCTTTATTGTCATCATGATCGATCCGAATTCGTTCAGCGTATAAAAACATCTTTTTCCGGGATGACGAAGTTTCCGAATCTCGCGTTTCCTTCCTGCTTAACATCCTAATTCATTGCGCAAAATTTCAGGATGATCGGACGATCGGATCAGTGGTTTAGGCGTGAAAAGGTAACAAACAAACAACAAACTTACTTTCGCATTTTTAATATTAGTCAGGATTATCTTGGTTGCCTACCCCATCACTTATTAGTTACTCTGTCTGTCAGTCTGTCTGTCTGTATGTTACCTTTTGACGCCTAAACCACTGAACGGATTCGGGGAAACAGAGAGATAGATTGCATCCCGGGGAAGGACATACTTAGCATAGTTTTTATCGACATACCTCGCGGGCAAAGCCGCGGGCGGAAGCTAGTCTTTTATAACGCGTTCTATCCAACTGAAGTTGGTTCCTTTTTCTTTGGTGGAAAATTATCAAATAACTTCTCACTACTGGGCGGAGCGGGAGGGCGTATCAGACTTTTACTGACTAAAACCCACCCGTGTTCCTTCAATTGCCTGTGCCAGGGGCCACGGTGACTCTTTCGAACAACCCGCGACCCTAGCAGGACTTTTGTTCTGCCTGATAATCAATCTAATGACATTTTTGCTACCTCCAATACCGTCTGCGTCAAAGTTCCGTTCCGGAAGTCATTCACCTTCATTAACGTAGCCTGTAGTTATAACCAACATTGACAACTTGCTAGCCAATAACTGACAAGTGTCTAAATATGTATGAAATCATTTCATAGTTCTGCAATTAGCAGCAAATTGTTAGGTCACCAGTAACCTTGCGTCCGAAGCTGGCAATGTCACCGTCGCGCGTCGCCAGTTATTAGATCAATTTATGTTATCACGTCTTTTATTGCTTCCTAATGTTCTGATTACATTTCGGTGAAACACTTGCGTTTGGTTCTAATGTCCGCGATTTTTCGCATGTTTCATATCAGGCCTAATCTAAGGTAGGTTGTAACTTGTAACTAATAATAATAAGTTCTTTCCATAACAATTCTAGAAACCCTTATCTTATCGTATTCTCAAAAATACACATAGGTACCTAGGTACATATCATAAAATTGATATCGCCGCCCAAAAGTACCTAGTGGAAAAACACCCCAAAGAATAAAGCCCGGGAGTCGTCACGCGGCTCCCGACGCCCAGAGCGTCTCCCGCAGCGATCGCCTCTACGAAGACAAGGCGGTGTTCCGCCCAAGCGGGGCAGAACTCCACCGTATCCTCTACCGTGTCCTCTGGGCGGTCCTGGCAATGGTGACACCCGGGCGTTTCCTCCCGCCTGGTGATGTGCAGGAACCTCCTGTGGTATGTAATATGATGTGCAAGCTTGCAGTAATGGCTAGCAAGCAGTTTACGTAGTATAGGAAAAATGTATTATGTTTAATCAGTCAATAAATGGATAGCACGACATTCGGACGTTTCCCTTAAAGTACTAGCTAACCCTCAGCCCAATCCTACATGGCGACCCTGCCAGTCGAATTTGCGGATCAAAAGATGCCAGGATTTCAACCACGTTTTGGCATTATTTAAATATCAACATGGACAACTAACGTACCTACATCAAAATGTGTCGCTCAGATATCAAGAAGGACGAAGTATTCATCACTCAGAGTGCTTCCGGAGGATCAAACAGCAGCGCGGAATATCACCTTTCAAACATAAGCGTCGTGATGTTCGTCATCTGCACAATACTGTCTATTGCAGGACTTTACGGACTATACGTTTTGTACAAAAAGTGTCATCAGAATTGGATTAGCAGCGAAGTATTGACACAAAACTTGAGACGGTCCTTTCGCCGCGTGACCACTAGATCCGGAGATGAACCCACCTGCGTTTCCTGTGCCTGCCGTAAATAAAACGAAAAATAAATAAGTAATGAAGAAGTGAAGCAAGAAGATAAAATAATAGAAGAACGAAGAACAATTATTGAAGAAAATAAAAATTTACAGAAGGAAAAAAAAAAGAAGAGAAGATTGAAGAAATAAAATTTAATTGTTGGAGGAGTCAGGGTATTCCCGGCTCAGTTACCTGTGGTGTCCAGGGTATAGCCCGGCCCAAGCTGCCATTCCTGAGGATGAGCCAAGCAGTGACTTCAGAGGACAAGCCAAGCAGCCCTTCCAGAGGACAAGCCTAGCAGCCCATCGCCATCGAGTCGGACCAACTCGATGTAAGGTATGAGTGCGGTGCTCATGAAGTGTTAAATAGACTCTATAATTATTCATGGAAAGACTTAGTGAAATATATGAAAGTTTACTAGATTTATGTGTTACTATTAGAAAATTAGGCCCTAAACGGCGAGACGAAAAAGTAGGACAGCGAAAGTTTCAGGAGGCTGATAATTTGTATAATGAGTTTACTTTATTAATTGAATACGGACGTATACGTAAAAAGGAATTACATTTAGATCCATCAATACCTAACGAAATAGAGAAAATATATAGAAAAATCTTGGGTTATAAAGAGGTAACTGATATTTCAGAAAGTTCGTCCGACGAATTTTTAGATATAGAGGAAAATAAGACAACATACAAAATGGAGAGTTTTAGTTTAAAAACGGCTAGTACTTTGATTCCAGTTATGGACGGAAAGGAAGAAACAGTAGAGAGAATAATCGAAGGTATAGAGATGTATGAAAGTTGTTTGAAAGAAGAAGTATGTAAGAAATTGTTAGTTTCATTTGTGTTAAAGACTCGTCTGTCAAAAATAGCGAAATTAAAACTGAAAAAAAGTTACGAAACAGTTTCTGGTTTAGTAAAAGATATTCAAACATATATTCTGACAAAAAAATCAGCCAATTCAATAATGGCACAGATAAATAATATGAGTCAAAACAACTTGACTACAAGCGAATACGGAGAGAAACTAGGAGATTTGTTTACTTCCCTTACCATAGCGCAAGCAGACGGAAACCAGACAGCCGCCGAGATACTAAGTCCAATAAATGAAAGGTTAGTAGTAAAAAGATTTGCAGATGGTCTGAGAAATCGTCGACTTAGCACCATTTTAGCAGCTAGAAATTACAGTCAACTGAAGGATGCTGTACGAGCAGCAGGTGATGAGGAGCTGTCACTTGCCGGAACTTCAGGTCAGGATGCCGTGTTATCTTACACACGAGGTAGAAACTCAAGGTACAGTCGGAGTCGCGGAAACTACCATCGTGGGTATACTCAATACCGTGGAAATCCTACCTACTACCGAGGTAACAACGCAGCCCAGCATTACAGGGGTCAGGGGCCCGCACAGCGAGGTTTTTACCGTGGCAGACATTACCAACAGCGTGGATACTCTAGGCCACCGAATAAAAGTTACTATAGAAGTAACAGGGGTCATTACAGAGGTGCCAAGCAGGACAACGTAAATGTTGTTACTGTGCCGAAAGAGGAAAAGGATAAAGAGGAAAATTTAGCTCAGTTTTTTCGGAGCAACTAATTATGGTTTAGTATGTAAAAGTCTCGATTTTATCTATTTATACGCTGGCAAACAAAAACTAAAATTTTTAATCGATACGGGCGCATCTATTTCATTAATCAACAGAGATTCGGTAACACGCGAAACAAAATTATATAGCGATCAAACAACCATAAAAGGTATCAGTGGAAAAGTACAGGCATATAACTACGCGTATATATCTTTGAAATTAGAAACGGGTGTACAATTCCGTTACAAGTTTTATTTGTTCGATAATATTCCATGTGAATCAGATGGAATACTTGGTTTAGATTTCCTGAGAACTTATAATGCAAACATTGATTTACCGACAAACGTACTCAGCTTACAATTAAAAGATAAAGCGCCGCATTATCGCATCGAAATACAAAACCGTCAACCAGTTCCTACGAACACGGAAAATTATTTGCTTATTCCAGGTCGAAGTGAGTCTATCCACTACATCGACATAAACAAAAATATTTACAAAGAATGCGTTTTACACCCTAAGCAAATAAATGACAACTTATTCATAGCAGGTTGTATTTTTCAGCCAAAACGAGGTAAAGTACCAGTAAAAATCTTAAACATAAGTGAAAATTTAATCAAAATACCAAAATCAAATTTAATACACAACGATGATTACGAGTATTTAGATAACTATAATATTTGCTTATTTAATAAATCAGAAACGGGACTGGAACGAGTAAAAAAATTATTATCGGAACTAAAATTAACACACTTAAACTCAAGCGATAGAAAAGAATTGGAAATAATTTGTGCAAAATACTCAGACATATTTTTTCTACAAGGAGACAAACTAGATACAGCAAATGTAGTAGAACAGTCAATAACAATAAAATCAAATACGATCCCAGTGTATACGAAGCCTTATCGTTTGCCACAATCATCGAAATCGGAAATTAATAAGCAAGTTAAAAAAATGTTACAGGACAACATAATAGAGCCCACCAGCAGTGAGTGGAATAGTCCTATTCTTTTAGTACCCAAAAAATCAGATGGAGAAAAGAAATGGCGTTTAGTAGTGGATTACCGAAAAGTTAATGATTGTATCCAAGACGATAAATTTCCACTACCAAATATTACCGAAATCTTAGACTCTCTTTCAGGAAGTATTTGTTTCAGTCATTTAGATCTTCAGCAAGGATTTTATCAAGTAAATTTAAAACCAGAGAGTAGGGATATCACCAGTTTTTCGACTAGTGAAGGTCAATATCGTATGAAGCGCCTTCCTATGGGTCTCAAAATATCACCAAATGCGTTTTCTAGAGCCATGTCAATTGCCTTGTCGGGACTAACATTTGAGAAATGTTTCGTTTACTGTGACGATCTTATTGTATTCGGTAGGACAGTATATATACATAATAAGAATCTTATGGATGTTTTCGATCGTTTAAGAAAAATGAACCTTAAGCTAAATCCAGCAAAGTGTGAATTTATGAAAACTCAACTACTCTATTTAGGTCACGAAGTTTCAGCTAATGGTGTATTACCAGATCCACAAAAAATAACTGTAGTTAAAAATTACCCAGTACCAAAAAATGCCGAAGAGGTTAGGCGATTCGTTGCATTTTGCAACTATTATAGAAAATTCATTCGAGCGTTTGCAGAAGTTACAGTACCTTTAAATAAATTATGTAGAAAGAACGAAACTTTTGTATGGACAAGTGAGTGTCAAAAAAGTTTTGACATTCTCAAAGAAAAGTTAATTAATCCACCAATTTTGCAATATCCCGATTTTTCCAAGGAAAACGAATTTATACTACAAACGGACGCATCTAATATGGCAATAGGATCAGTCTTATGTAACAGCGATCTGAGACCAGTAGCTTACGCCAGTAGACCATTAAATAAAGCAGAGTTAAATTATCCTACGATACAAAAAGAACTTTTAGCAGTAGTGTGGAGTATAAAATACTTTAGACCATACTTATATGGAAGAAAATTTACTATTCTAACGGATCATAAACCACTCATCTATCTATTTGGGATGAAAGATCCATCAACACGACTTTTAAAGTTTAGATTACTATTAGAAGAATACGATTACGATATTAAATACATAAAAGGTACAGAGAATAATGTTGCTGATGCATTGAGTAGGGTTACCATAAGTTCGAACGAATTAAAGTCATTAAATGAAAAAATTGTAACTATGGTAATGACAAGGGCACAACGAGCGAGAATGAACTCGGAGTGCAAAGCAATACCTCAACCGAGTGGCAATAGTTCTCTTAATATAGCTGACAAACCGGGGTTAGGCCAACCAAGGATAGCAGAGATATTAAGAAAACCTAATGAAGCAGTAGAATTAAAATTTATAAAAGGTAAAGATCTAAACAAGAAAAATATAGATTACGAAAACAAATGTTTTGCGTATGTTAAGGTGCAACAAGCTACGTGCTCGAACTCAGAGGTGGGCGTGGCTAAAAAGCACGCTGTTTCATCTGGCATCGTGTCTGACAGAGATAGTATCAGTGATGAGCAGTTAGACGATAGTCTACACGCACAACGTCGAGTTTACACACACAAACACCGTTCCGAACTGAAAGAAACGTCACATTGGACGATGCACACATGCAGCGCCATTCAATAGTAATCGCTCGCCCGACGCGCAGGTCTCCCGTATTATTATTATACTCTTTGGCGCAGGTCCGGTCCGGCGAGTGATATTATTACATACATACATACATAACAAGCCCATAATGTTCCCACTGCTGGGACACAGGCCTCCTCTCTGTGAGAGGGAGTGGGCCGTAATCCACCACGCGGGCCCAGTGCGGGTTGGTGGATGTCACATGTCTTCGAATTTTTGGTTCTAGGACATGCCGGTTTTCCTCACGATGTTTTCCTTCACCGTTTTGAGAGCAGTGGTGATGAAATAATTTACACAAAGTAAAGCGCCTGCCTGGGTTCGAACTTACGACCTACAACTCGTAAGTCGTGTCCGTGACCACTGGGCCACCACTGCTCTCTCTATTACCTACTGTTTATTAGGCCTGGCCCATGGGTCCGATATATCAAAACGAATTCAAAATCCGATTTCATACAAAAATCGATTCGTATCGATTTCTCAAACTTGAAGATTGGATTTCAAAAATCTACCCAGCCGAACCAAACGCTAACGATCTACCACCAAACGAATCGACAATAAAATCACTGGATCTCATCACCAAACGAAATCCAAACGCAAACGAACAGTTTGCGTTTGGATTTTGTTAGTAATTCGCTTTCTCTCTAAAACGTAACTTAGCGGAGTAAAAAAGATACTTAGCGCGAATTTTGTGATTTAGATTTCGGTTCTCGGAAATCTAACGGACATTATAATGCGATCAATATCATCTTTATTGCTAATTATTTAAAGACTACATTTTCGAGATTATACGTTGATGGTTCAATGTTTCTTGGAACTAGAAAGAATGTAGTACCTACCTAATGTTTGGCTTGGCGCTATGGAAATCAGATAAATATCAGTTTGCGTTCAAAACCAAAAACGCCCATGCCTACTGTTTAGTTGACTACCTTTATATTATTTTCAAAAGTATTTGCCTATTTTTTTTTTTATCAATACCCAAAAACTTTAGGTAAGTACGTAACTACTATATGTAAACAACCTCGACATCTTTTTAACTAAATAAACAGTTTAAAAATTTAGTGTTTTTTACAAACGAAATAATAGTTTGAGTAAGTTCTAGAGTTTTATGAATCTCAAGACAAGTGATACATCAAGATTGTTTTCATATAGTATGTAAGTATTTAAAGTTATTAGGTTTGCAGCGCAGCGGACAAAGTAGTACCTACCTACATAATTATATACTCACAGATGTACGCTAAGGTCACGGTAATATTATCTATACAGTATTCCAACTTCATACAAACGGACGAAGCGCGAGCTATGCCTACGCGCCTCGATCTCGGCGTGCGCTCGGCAGTGCGACAGTCGCGGTTGTGTTGTTTTTTTTTAAAATAACCGCGCGATTTTTTCGAGTAGGATATATTGTGCTGTTTTTGATTGCATGAATTCGTCAATAACGCATCCAGAGATAACTTTTTTTAGATTACCTGGAAACTCTGAAAGGTAAGACTATAAAATCATTTTACTTGCTAGTAGGTAGGTAGTGTAGGTACATAATGTGTGTCTTTTTAATAGATAGGTAAGTATTTCCATTATTGTACTGTGTGTATGATGATGAAAAAGTATTTTATTTGTTTATATAAAAAAAAAGTATATTTACAATCACAAAACTAAATGGAAACACAAAGTAGGCAAATCTCACCGTGAATAGTTGGGTGAAGTGAACTTAGAGTGAGCTGTGAATAGTGTCAGTCCCTAGCATCAGGTGGAATGACAGCTCACTTCATCTACGTTTTCATGGTGAATTTTTTACAGAATAGACAGGCTGTAGTATCTGTATTTTGTGATGTACGTAGGTATCAAACTCGTAACGTAGAGTGAGTAGGCGGTAGATTGCTACAAGGGTTGTCAGTTGCTTACTCAATTATTATAAGGGTGCTTTTGTAGTGTGTTAGGGTATATTTAGGCACCTATACCTATTAATTAAACACTACTATAAAATAAAATATAAATGTTTATTATCACTAATAATAACAATAGATTTAAAACCACTAATAACTAAAATGTTATACAAACAATACGAGTTATGTATAGGTAAGGGATAGTGGTTAGGTTTATGTTAGGTTTATACCTACTACTCGAGCACTCCTCCCCCCTTTCCACGAGCACAAAATGAAAGTCACTAGCGCGCCGCTCTTTGAGCGAGTGTCCTGCCTACCCCAACTTGTGTAGCTAACTACCTACATAAAACGCTGCGCCGCGCGCCGCCGCCGCCGAGCGCAGCGCGCCGGCCGGCCGGGCGCGGCGGCCGCGGGCCGCGCCGGTCGCCAAGCCTACATTCTAGCAAATAAATTAATTTGAAGCCCCAAGCCCCAAGTCTTAGCTGAGCAATAAGCCACAAAATGTACCTAAAAGCTAAAAGATAATTTATTAGAACTAATCTATTACTAATTTTAGTAAGTATTATAAAGCTGAAGAGTTTGTTTGAAAGCTCGAAGCTCTGGAAGTATCGGTCGGATTAATAAAAATCATTTTGCATTTGATAGCCCAGCTCTGGAGGAAGGCTATAGGCTATGAAACATGATGCTAGGACCCTTAGGAGTCGAGTAGTAATAGCGCAGGCAGGCGATGCGATGCGACGGGGTGGGTCGAGGGAACAAAAAATTTCACGCGGACGAAGTCGCGGGCAGAAGCTAGTTATATTATAACAAAAATATGCTCGAGGAGGTCCCTACCCTACCCAAGTACCCATTGTTTATTTGCAGTTGTTCACACCAGACTTCAATCAATCAATAAGGTACAACTTCACTGACACAGCGTCCACTCAAATCAACAATTCCAATAATGAAAATACGGAGTCCAAATTGTAGTGCCAAGTCAAACAGATAATGTAGGTAGTATCGAAATCCAAAGTTCAAGCCAGAGGTCAATGTAGTGTTCACGTGCGAATGATAATACTATAGCACAAAGGATCAGCAGTTTAGTCTAAATACATACGAACGACGTAGGCGATAGCGGCAGACTTAGTCGAAAATTCGAAATAGTTCGAAACGTGCGCGTGACATAGTGTGCGTGAGCGTCTTTCCCCCGCACCGCACCGCGCGGGGAAACATTATCGAGTGAAATGCACGATGATTCCATAGTAAAACGAGCGCGTAAAAATTACGAAACGTCCTTTGGAAAATCGAGTTTTATGAAAAAACCACTGCATAAATCAATTACAAATAAAGTTTATTGAACTTTTCGATAAATAAGCTTTGTCGGTACGGTTTTTGTTTTGAAGATTTTATCCATCTTTTATTACTTATTTACACCCAAAGTTTCGCTGAAATTAGCAAGAAAAACGAATCTTTGTTGGCTCATAACTTTTTAATGGCTTCTTATTTTACAATTCTGTTTCCGTACAGACACAATTAATAATAAGACAAAACGATAGAATGTTTAACTTTGGATGTACAAAGTCAAACAGTGGAGTAATATTCTCCCGAAGTTTGTATGGAAAAATTTCGGCAAGTGTGCCCTTAAGAATGAATCTACACTATTTATCAATCTCAATTATATGTCGCATTTCTCGCGAGTCGAATTTGCGGATTTATTGAGTGAAAATTGTAGAAAAATAAATATAAAGGAACTATGCATAGTAAAAGATAAAAACAATGTCGAATTCATAATAGAATTGATCAATGAAATAAAAAGTAGACCACAGTGGGCCGGACCACAAATAAATATACTAAGAGGAATAAAAAGAGTCCTAGAAAATGACGAAAAGACATACATACTACATGACTATCATTTGCTGCCAACAAGTGGGCATGCAGGCGTACGACGTATGATAAATAATATCAAAGGTAAGTACTTTTGGCCAGGCATGGAGAACGACGTACGACACTACGTTTCTAAGTGTAAAAAATGCCAAACTAGCAAGTATTCTAGAAATATAGTAGAACCGATGGTCGTAACTACAACGGCGACAAGTGCTTTTCAAAAGGTATTTTTAGATTTAGTTGGTCCTTTAGATAAGGATTTAGAAGGTAACGTTTATATTTTAACCTTACAATGTGAGCTCAGTAAGTACATCGAAGCGTATCCATTACAGAGAAAAGATACGGTAAGTGTAGCTAGATCATTTGTAAACAACTTTATACTTAGGTATGGTTTACCTACAATCATCGCTACCGATCGAGGTACGGAATTTATGTCGGAAACAATGTCAGAGGTTTGCAAATTGCTGCAAATTAATAAAATAAATTCGACATCATATCATCATCAGTCGATAGGTGCTTTAGAAAATACCCATAAGCATCTTGCAGCATTTTTACGTACTCAGTGTGACGGACATCCAGAAACATGGAGTCAATGGTTGAATTTTTGGTGTTTTTTATACAACACTACCGTCCACACGGAAACAAAATACACACCGTATGAGTTAGTTTTCGGCAAAACATGCAACTTACCTAGTAATCTTACCAATGACGTAGTAGAACCGCTTTACAACCCAGACAACTATGTATTAGAACTCAAATATAGGTTACAGTTAGCACATAAGGAAGTTAGGAATAATTTAATTTTAAGAAAAACTCAAAGGAAAACAGTGTATGATAGAAAATGTAATCCTATTTCGTATAAACCAGGTGATTTGATACTAATAAAAAATGAAACAGGTACAAAATTAGATAAGTTATATAAAGGACCTTATACTGTGTTAAGCGATAACGAACCTAATGTCGTTATAAATAAAGGCGATAAATTAGAGACAGTTCATAAAAATAGAACTGAGAGATATGTAACTTAAGTAGCTATATTTAATCGGTAAGTTAACATTTAAGTGATATCATGTAACAACAGTGACACTAAACTTAATGGTAATGTTGCGCGCCAAAAATAATGCTTGATACATCGCCATGTATCGCCATTAGTTACCACTAGCGCCATCTTGTATCGGGTAGCAGAACTAGTACCTTGGCCTTGGTACTAGGACATTGACCCTTCCTGTAGGTACTAGTAGTTCCGAGAACTATCGACGTCGAGTCGGTCGGGACCGCTATGTTACTCGAACATACTAGATGTTTATCGAGTGGCTCTGTGGGACTATATAAGGCGGGCGCGAGCCGCGAGACACATAGTTTTGAGTAAGCTATACATGCGATAACATCGAAAGCGATATTCGAGTGCGACTAGAAGTGATCAGTAAGTGACATTGTGTTTCTTAACTAGTGTGTTTGTGTTGTAATTATTGTTGGTGAGTAAAGTGTCATTTTTTTTGGTTATTAAATCGGTAGTTTTTATTGTCACGAACCCCAAGCTCGTAACAATTGGTGTCAGAAGCGAGGGATAAAAACATGCCGATTTTACTCAAAGACGACATGGAGGGTATCCGTACCCGGAGTCAACGCCAGCAAGAGACAGACCAGAGGCGATTTGGTGGAGCAATGCCACAGGGGTCGGAAGGCCAGCTACCGACCACGGAGGCCGGCCCGTCCACAGCTGCTCCAGCATCATCAGCACCAGATTTTGCTGCTCTGATGATGATGCTGCAGGAGCAGGCTCGCCGACAGGAGGAACAGGCTCGCCGACTGGAAGAACAGCTCCAGCGGGACAAGGAGGAACAGGCTCGCCGACAGGAGGAACAGGCTCGCCGACAGGAGGAACAGGCTCGTCGGTTGGAGGAACAGCTCCAGCGGGACAAGGAGGAACAGGCCCGTCGGTTGGAAGAACAGCTGCTGCGTGACAGGGAGGAACAGGCTCGTCGACAGGAGGAACAGGCTCGTCGGTTGGAGGAACAGCTCCAGCGGGATAAGGAGGAGCAGGTGCGCCGCCAGGAAGAGCAGATGTTCCTCATGAAGGACCTTCATGCAACCTTGGGGAAAGACATGAAGGAGATGAAGGAGAAGGTTGCTCAACACGACAACCGTCTGTCGGAAGCCGAAACCCGAATCGACCACGTGAATAATCGGGTTGACAACGTGATGGCTGACATGAAGAAAACGCTGGACAACCTTAAACTGGGTGATGGAATTGCAGCTCCCGTAGCTATAACACCTTCGCTACGTGGATTCAAAGTGCCACCGTTCGACGGAACTTCTTCCTGGTCGGCCTACAAAATCCAGTTTGAGGCTGTCATGAAGGCGAACGGGTGGAATAAAAGTCAGGCCATGACTGCCCTCACCCTGGGCCTGCGTGACCAGGCCTTAACTGTCCTGGAAGCTCTCGGTAAGGAAGTGACTTACGAGCAGCTCCTTGAGGCATTGGAGGCTCGGTGTGGCGACGCTCACCTGGAACACGTGTTCCGTGCGCAGCTCAAGGATCGCGTGCAACGCAGCAATGAAAACCTGCAGCAGTGGGCCCTGGAAGTGGAGAAGCTGGTTCGCAAAGCGTACCAGTCCGTACCTGCACTTATTGATTGGGAACCTGGTGCAGGCATTCATCGACGGCATCCGCGACCTTGAAGTTAGAGTTGCTGTGAGGCTCGGTCACCACGGAACGCTTAAGGACGCCTTGGCCCATGCATTGGAGGTGGAAGCGGTGCGGCAGGATCATCGTTCCCATCGCGTCAGGGAGGTTGCAGCGGCTACAGTTCGCGACCGCAATAAAGGATACAGCCCTAGGTGCTACGGCTGTGGGGAAAGGGGCCACCTTCGATCCAGTTGCCCGAAGCGAACTGCAGAAAGAGAAGACGGCCGATCTCCAGAGGGCAGTGCGGTTAACAGCACCGCCCAACACCAGCAGCAGGGAAACGAGTAATAGCCAGGACTGCGGGGCGGGTGCTGGCTGATGTTCAAGGAGCCCCAAGGATTTCGATCACACAAACCCATGATGGGAATAGCCTAATCATCAAGGGCGAGGTCAACGGAACGCCGTGTAAGCTGACCATAGATACTGGAGCCTCTCGTACGGTCGTCAGTTCCCAACTTATAAGTCGGTTCCTTGGGGACTCCGCACTCAACCGAGAACACATTAATTTGGTAACAGCCACCGGTCAGCGCATACCCGTCCGTGGAGAGAAGAAGATGGAGTTGAAGCTAGGCAACAGAATCTACCTGCATAATGTCATTGTGGCTGATATAATGGATGATTGCATCCTGGGCCTTGACTTTATGAGGAAGAATTGTTGCGAGATCGACGTTAAGCAAGGTGTTTTGAAATGTGGACAAGAGGAAGTTTTCGTGGAAGGGGCCTTACCAGGAAATGTGTACAGCCTTAAGAAGATTGTTCTTCCGCCGAGATCGGAAACGATTGTTCCGGTTAGTCTACCTCGGAATCCTGGGCAAACTCATCGTTGTGTACTCGTGGAAAGGGTAGACAATGACCTTCCATGGAAAGTGGCACGAACTTTGGTGAGAGCCACCGACATCTCAGGGGTACGTGTGCTGAACCTTTGTGATCAGGAACAGATTATAGAAAAAGGCACACTACTTGGTACTTGCGAGGAAGTGGATTGGTTGCGTCGATGCCAATATCTATCGACTGGGACCCTCAGCAAGGATGCACAAACGAGAGTGACCACCCTTTTAGAAGACTGCCGCAGCGCTCTGTCTCAAAATGAAATGGTCAAAGCGAAGAAGATGTTACTCAGGTACGCCAATGTTTTCTCGGCAAACGATGCTGACATCGGGAGGACTGGCTTAGTTCAACACAAAATAAACACAGGGGAGGAATTGCCTATCCGTCAGCGACCAAGGAGATTGCCGGTAGCACGTGAAAAGGAAGTGGAAACCATGATTGAGGGAATGGTGAAGGATGGTGTGATTGAACCTTCATCTAGTCCATGGTGTTCACCTGTAGTGCTGGTAAGAAAGAAGGACGGCAGCATGCGGTTTTGTGTTGACTATCGTCGTCTGAACGACGTTACGAAGAAGGACAGCTATCCTTTGCCAAGAATTGATGACACGCTGGACATGCTTACTGGAGTAAAGTGGTTTAGCACGCTGGACCTGAAAAGTGGCTACTGGCAAGTTGAAATCGATCCCAAGGACAAAGAGAAAACTGCATTCTCGACAGGAAAGGGTCTGTGGCAATTTAAAGTTATGCCGTTTGGATTGTGCAACGCTCCGGCAACGTTTGAAAGGTTGATGGAACTTGTACTTACTGGGCTAATTGGCGATGCCTGTCTGGTCTACTTGGATGACATCATCATCGTAGGCCGTACGTTTGAAGAACATCTTCAAAATTTGGAACGCGTGCTCATGAAGATCCAGAGTGCCAACCTCAAGTTAAGTCCGAAGAAGTGTTCGCTATTCAAACGACAAGTTAGCTTTTTGGGATATGTAGTGTCTGAAGAAGGTATCCGCACAGATCCAGAGAAAATTGCAGCTGTCAAGGATTGGCCAGTTCCAAAAGACAAGACGCAGGTCAGAGCATTTTTGGGTTTGTGCTCCTATTATCGCCGATTTGTCAAGAACTTTGCAGATATAGCCAAACCCCTGCATAAGCTCACCGAGGAGAAGCGACATTTCTGCTGGGATAATAGTTGCGACATCGCATTCCAGGAGCTAAAGGACCGTCTGTGCAAAACACCTATTTTGGGTTACCCTGATGCGGGCAAGGAATTTATAGTTGACACAGACGCAAGTGACATAGGACTTGGCGGTGTGTTGTCCCAACGGAATGGTGATCAAGAGGTTGTGATAGCGTACTTCAGCAAGTCGTTGTCAAAACCGGAAAGGAACTATTGTGTTACGAGACGGGAACTGCTTGCGGTGGTAAAGTCATTGCAGTATTTTAGCAAATATCTTCTGGGTCGGAAATTCCACTTACGTACTGACCATGCTGCACTGAAATGGCTATTGCAGTTCAAAAATCCAGAAGGTCAAGTTGCGAGATGGATTGAACTACTGCAGGAATACGACTTCGTGGTCGAACATCGCAGCGGAAAATCTCATGGCAATGCAGATGCATTGTCAAGAAGACCTTGTCCTGAAGACTGCAAGCATTGTACTAGACAAGAGAGTAAGGAAGTGGTACCTGTGAGGATGCTCAAGACAGACCTCAACAACGAGTGGAAGGAAAGCCTACAACGTGCACAGCAGGAAGATTCGGACATTAAGCCGATTCTGGAGTGGATGAAGGCCAGAGCTCCTAAGCCCAGGTGGAGTGACGTCTCAGCAATGAGTTCGGTCACAAAAAGCTATTGGGCCCAATGGGACAGCTTGGTGGTTCAGGATGGAGTCCTGTGCCGTAAATGGGAAAATGCTCGGGGAGACAGCTGTCATTTGCAAATGGTTGTCCCTAAAGCTCAAGTACCGGACGTTCTACAGCTGTACCATAATGGTTGTTCAGGAGGTCATCTGGGAGTAAAACGGACTCTACTGAAGATACGAGAACGGTTTTACTGGGTCCACTGTTGGGACGATGTCGAGGATTGGTGTCGCAAATGTACAAGTTGTGCAGCTGTAAAGGGACCCCAGACTCGTAGTAGGGGTGCATTGAAATTGTACAATGTTTGTGCACCATGGGAGAGGATAGCCCTTGACGTTGCGGGGCCGTTTCCGGAAAGTGAAAGTGGTAACAAGTATTTCATGGTTGTGATGGATTACTTCACGAAGTGGCCGGAAGTCTTCGCCATTCCAAATCAAGAAGCTTCGACAGTTGCAGATAAATTAGTTCATGAAGTCTTCTGTCGTTTTGGAGTACCTTTGGAGATTCACAGTGATCAAGGAAGGAATTTTGAGTCACAAATATTCCAGGAAACTTGTCGAGTTATGGGTACTCATAAAACAAGAACGACTTCTTACCACCCACAATCGGATGGAATGGTGGAACGATTTAACCAGACACTGGAGAGGTATCTAGCAAAAGTTGTGGAAAATCGGCAACGAGATTGGGACAAGCACATACAACCGTTTTTGTTGTCATATCGAAGCGCTGTCCACGAAAGTACATCGGTGACGCCAGCTTTCGCAAACTTCGGAAGAGAACTACGGCTGCCTGCAGACCTGATCACCGGAATACCACCTGATGCCCCACGCAGTGTAACTGATTATGCAAATGATTTGCGGAACAAGATGAATGACATTTACGAGCACGTCCGACAATCGGGCCAGCAAATGTCTGAAAGGATGAAAACCCGTTATGACCGCAAAATGAATAATAAAGGGTTCGACGAAGGTTCACTAGTGTGGTTGCACAATCCAGTCCGCAGCAAAGGGAAATCTCCTAAGCTTCAAGCTAAATGGGACGGACCGTACCGGATTGTGACAAAGATCAATGATGTAACCTACCGGATACAGAAAGGTGCAAGAGGTACTCCTAAGATCGTTCATGTGGATCGACTGGCGCGTTACTATGGAGCCAATAATGCTCGGGACGAGCATGTCTTAGGAGGGGGCAGTGTTGCGCGCCAAAAATAATGCTTGATACATCGCCATGTATCGCCATTAGTTACCACTAGCGCCATCTTGTATCGGGTAGCAGAACTAGTACCTTGGCCTTGGTACTAGGACATTGACCCTTCCTGTAGGTACTAGTAGTTCCGAGAACTATCGACGTCGAGTCGGTCGGGACCGCTATGTTACTCGAACATACTAGATGTTTATCGAGTGGCTCTGTGGGACTATATAAGGCGGGCGCGAGCCGCGAGACACATAGTTTTGAGTAAGCTATACATGCGATAACATCGAAAGCGATATTCGAGTGCGACTAGAAGTGATCAGTAAGTGACATTGTGTTTCTTAACTAGTGTGTTTGTGTTGTAATTATTGTTGGTGAGTAAAGTGTCATTTTTTTTGGTTATTAAATCGGTAGTTTTTATTGTCACGAACCCCAAGCTCGTAACAGTAATTTACATTGTTTAGAATTATATTAATCTTACTTAAATATTCGCGAATGTTTAATGTTTATTGAATGTTTAATGTTTATTGAATGTTTAATGTTTATTGAATGTTTAATGTTTATTGAATGTTTAATGTTTATTGAATGTTTAATGTTTATTGAATAATTAATGTTTATTGAATGTTTAATGCTTAATGTTTATTGAATGTTTAATGTTTATTGAATGTTTAATGTTATTAAATGTTAATGTGTTTAGAATAAGACTATAATTATCAACTACCTATTAAGCTAATGTTTGTTTTGCATTTTAAAATCATAACGATTTGCTCAGGGTAAATAAAAAAAAAAAAAAAAAGAAACAACTAAAATGTAAAAAAAAAAAAAAAAAAACATTTAATGTTATTTTTTTTTTTTGTAACAACCCCTATGATGTGGTATGTAATATGATGTGCAAGCTTGCAGTAATGGCTAGCAAGCAGTTTACGTAGTATAGGAAAAATGTATTATGTTTAATCAGTCAATAAATGGATAGCACGACATTCGGACGTTTCCCTTAAAGTACTAGCTAACCCTCAGCCCAATCCTACACTCCCGAAACATCCTTGTCCGGTGAAGACCTGCGTCAGGCGGTAGGTAAGGGTGCCGTAACGCCTCTCTAGCCACTCCTCAAAGAGGGGTCTTATCGCCACTATCGTGGCGTGCTCAGCATTTAAGACTTGCAACTTGATTCTGAACGTAGAAGGTTTAAATTCCAAACCTTCCCGCTACACATATGGAATGCTAATGAACGCGACAAACTCAATGACACACAAAATTACAGATGTCCAAAAGAACATTCTATAAATAGCATTTTCCTTGAGAAGTCTGCAACAGGAAATTGCCAAAGTGCGCAGCTGTGTAACGAATGCTTGAGGAAATAACGTTGTCGCAGATTATGGTGTCCGATCCGCGGTGGAATGTCAAATAAAAACCTTTGAGGTCAACTGGTTATGACGATGGTGGTACCTACTATGACTATTAGATTCACTGGTTTGAACAGAAGTGTTTGAGATAAAACTGAAACTATACATATACGAACAAGCCGAGTGCCTGACAGGTTTTCCCATCGCAAAAAATGACAAAACTCCATAGAAACTTTCCTTCCCGTACCCCCTTTAGAGCATCCCCTAAGTGGGATAAAGGATGAAAGTTTGTATGGCGTTACTTTCGTTAATAAGGAACTCTTGCGCAAAGTTTCTTGGTTCTATACCTCAGTGGTTTCGGCTGTGCGTTGTCTTTTAGTGAATGAATTTAAGTTTTTTAATAAGTAGATGTAGAGTCAGTTATAGCAATTAGCTGCCACCTTTGTATAAATGGTTGAGATTTTTAAGAATACGAATCGATAGAGTTTTATAATTCTTTTACATTTAATTTATTTGAGCAAAGTAAATAAAATATAAAAGAATTTTAAAATTCTATCAATTCGAATTCTAAAAAATCTCAATCATATTGTAGAGACTTCAATCATATCCACGACATTACCTCTTTCCTTGAGATTCTTGTCGGGAAGGAGGCCTCCTTTGCCTGCAAATTGCAAATAGAGGCTCACAGACAGCTAACTCTTTGTATATTATTATGCGCTGGCCCATTTTCATGGCCCACCTGACCGTGTCCTGCTGTTAAATATTTTTACACGAACGTAGTAACAATAAAATTACTTGCGTAGTACAATCAACTCCAAGATAACAGTTTGAATTTGACAGCGGTTTTATTTTGTAGCAGGTTTTCGGAGTTCAAGTTTTACTTGGTCACTACTGGGTGCTGTTAATACTATCACATGGATATTCACTTACCTACTCCATGTCTAAGCCCTTGTCGATTTTTCCCTGCGACGTTTTTATTATCGAGCACTGATTCTCAATTCTCGATGTTGAGCCGAGCATTGAGAACCCAGAGCATCCATGCATTGAGAGTATTCTATTCTATTCCAACAGAACTCCAACACGATGGGATGCACAACGCGTCAAAAAAATACACTGCGAGAGCTAATTGTTTGGCTGTTTGTGCGGTCCTTACTTCAAGCTGATGTCTATCAGTTCCTAAGGACCATGAACCGGTGACGTCATCCCACAACACCGTGATACATTTCCCTTCACTTCGCTCACCGACCTTACTTCCTCGTGCATGACATAAATATGGTTTTCCGTCCTGTTCCCGCCTGTCCCTATTCTGTATGGCCGTCTCTTTCTCCTGCGGTAATGTCAGTTCCGATCACGGATAGAGCTTGCTGTTAACATGGACTAAGTTAGCAGTAATTTAAAGTACATCATACCCTCACATTGCCTTTGTAGGTGAAATCCGTTCCTTATGATGTTAATCCTCCATTTAAACTGTTTTGGAGGCGTAAAAATTCCGCCGAAAAACCGTATGTAACGTTTCAACTATTTTACCGTCACTATGTCAAAATATCGCTCCTATGTACAGTTTTGTAAGCACTGTTGGCTCAGTGGAAACAGCCGCGATTTACGAGTTGTAGGTCGTTTGGTTCGAACACAGGCAGACACTTAACTGTGTGTCACACTTTTTTGTTTGTTTACACCACTGCTATAAAAACGGTGAAAGAAAGCATCGTAACTTCGTGACGAATCCAGCAAGAGGTTCTAGAACCAAAAATTCGAAGAAATGTGACATCCACCGGCTTCGTCCCAACTCTCACCGATCCCGAATCTACACGATTTAAACGCACTGAACCCGTGTGGTGGATTACAGCCACTCCCTATCACAAATAGGAAGCATGTGTCCTAGTAATGGAAACATTATAAACTATGCTATAATATTTAGTTTAAAATTTTAGGTGCTGTCCTAAATAGAACTAATAATAAAAAAGCAAAGCAAATAAACGATTTACGATTATGATTAAAAAGCTCATCAATGTTCTTTTGCTTTCCAGAAGCAGACACTATGTTGCCGAGGAAAAGAAGTGTGATGCTGTTCAGCATTCTAGTCGTGATGGTGATACAGCAGACTGAGCAATATGGCTCCGGAGCACCTTCAGGGGTAAGATACGCTTACCTACCTTCCTTATTGTCATGGTGTGGAAACTCCTACATAGATACGTTGTGTATGAAAACGCAGTATTTTAGTAAATGAAGAACCCTATTATTATTGTAGTGTGGAACTATGCAAATGACTATAGGTAGGTGTTTATCTACTAATCGGTCAGGGTCTTAACACCATTATTGTTTTGATGATGAAGTATGTCTACCCACGAGCTCAAACGATGCCGACGTTATAGCTAGGCATATGAATGAATATTAAAAGAGGCACATCTTTATAGCTATTTACAACCGACAGGATTCCGAGTCGAAAATTACACATGTTTATTTGCCTAGTTCCAGTCCAGACCACAAATAGCCGTCGGATTTGTGACTCCTTTTATAACATTGATTTATGTTTGATTCGCCACGGAAGACTATCGAATGATTTTGAGTCGCTTTGCTGTAGGTCCTTTGACGTAATCTTGTCTATAGACTAGATGGGACTCTAAGAGGTGGCCTTAACATTCAACACAATTTGGATTGCTAAATCTACAACTAGGAAAGCATCGAAATTGTACCAACTTAGGGACTATTTGCATTCAAAACCCGAACAAGTATCTACCCGTTTTGACAGCAAAATAAACAAAAACAAAACACGCGAGGCTATTTAAAAACAACAAAGGTTCTTCGTAATTAGAACGTAATTCTTCTTTTCCAGGCCTGCGTAGACCAGACGCCGCGCCACGAGTCCATCCAGCCGCAGTCATCCACGCCGCCCTACCTCATCCTCACGTCATCCGCTCAAGTGAGGCAGGGAGACACACTACAAGTGACCGTGGGCAGCCCCGCGGGAGCTCCCCTGCCCATTGGAGGATTCATCTTGCAGGCTAGGCAGATACAGGTAAAGAATATGAAAAGCTCGCTAGAAATTGCTATACAGCCGATGTATTCTGGAAAACTCTCACCGTGAAAACTTAGGTGAAGTGAGCTGTTATTAGTGTAAAATGACAGCCCACATCAAGCTGGCTTTACCTAAGTTTTCACGGTGAGATTTTTGCATAATATACTGGCTCTAATTGCTCGTAAGGCAGATCGGATGAATAATGCCAAACATATGGATTAATACTCTTTGAGTTTTATCAAAACACATCTCCGATTCATACTGAATATTTTATTGAATGCACTTACACAATGAACAGTTGTATTGAAACTACTGGCCGTCGAGAATTCTCTCGCATTCGCGTTTCTGACACCTGTCAGTGCGACATGGCAATTCTGGTAGCTAATAAAGATCAAATTCGCAAAACAGGTATTTGTTTGTATGAAACTGACTGGTGTCAAGGGCGCATTCTCTCGTCGGCTGCACTGTAAGTAAATGTTTTCAACGCTTTTTATCTTTAGAAGAGTGCTTGATAAACCGGGCCTAGTCAAAATAAAAAAAAAAAACAAAAGTATTTTATCTATATTAGGCGGAGATACAGTAGTTTTTGAACTGCAAAACTACACAAGACCGTTTCCCAAAACGCCTACCCTTCACCACTTCCCAGTGCTTTAGCTGGTAAGAAGAAGTGGTAAGAAAAAGCCACAGTATATCTTAGACACTTTCCTATGTTGTGTTGTGTCGTCGCTGATGGATGCACCAATCAAATTAAACTGTTCAGGGATACGTCAAATCGCAATGAGTTTTGATTGGTCAACACAGCGTCAGGTCTCACGACACGACTCAACACAGTAATACGAATCCGGTTTGATGTAAGTACCAGCCGGTAGATTCTGTAAAAATCTCACCGTGAAAACTTAGGTGATATGAGTTTGTTTTTGCTAGGAGTTGACACTATTGACAGCTCACTCCACGCTCACTTCACCTAAGTTTTCACGGTGAGATGGATACAGAATCGCAGTGCTGATCCTTTAAAACGCATGTAGGTATTTCTCTTCCTCTTTGTACACGCAAATCACGCACAAATATGCTAAGTACAATGCATTTTTGCATCGTGACCCATTCACTGCACCCAGATACAATGGTCGCATACCTTTATAAATCACAATCGTGCAAAGCAATCACAAAGCTCTCCATATTTGTAGAAGGCTCTTGGCTGCTACACAATAATCATCACGAGAGGGCGTGAATATGTTCTATGATTTTAATCTCATTCACCTGTAGCGAAATACACCGCCACATGTCCAGGGTCCCAATTCTGTATCCCCCCGCGAAATCTTACCACGTGCAAACCACGTCAATATCGTGTCTTGTTAACGGCAAGGAATCTATGTCAACGTGTCAACCGATAATAATGTATTTTGACAGTTCAAACCGCGCCATTTTGTCATAGAGAATACAGTACCCGGCGATAAATATCGCACAATTCGCACATCGACCTATTCGATCCTATCGATTTTATACAAAGATTAAAAAATAATTATCAAAAGAAGCAAATCATAATTGTTTTAACAGCTCCTAATAGATACCGGACTATTTGTATTTCGTGCGACAGAGATAATGCTCTACGAAGCCGAAATTAGCCGATTGTCTCTTTCCAAAGGTCGATGTGCAATATTTATGTCGTGATTAACTAAGGAATTTACATGGTTCCTTTCGTAGCAAGGAATCGTTAAGTGAATTATGGCCCAGAAGGGAAGACTGAATCGACCAACAGGAAGTGTTGGGATACCACGTGATGTTCAGCTTTTATTTTGTTTTTCTTTACTTTTTTTTTTAGACAGACCGAAATATTAACATCCATCACGTCTGTCGAGTCTTGTTAGCTAATTTAATTTGATCCAATATAAGGAACCCTGAAAGAATTAATTTCACGCTTCTTGACCCAACAGTTTAGGCCGTGCGTTGTCTGACAGTGAGTGAGTGACTGAATGAAGGATTGGTATTAAGTAGATTGATTTATTTAACTAATTGTAAACTTGCGCATTATCGAAGAACCAGTCGGTCCAGTTTCACCGTTTCGTGTTGTTGAATCACTTGACCTGCATCTGACAGTTTAGGTGCCTAGAAACTGAATATTAAACAGTCTGTTCTACATAATCTTAACCAGCAAATTACTTAGCACTTATGTACGCCCACAAGTACCTACCTGGTAGGTATTATGTTACACTACTTGTAATAAAATGTCGTTGTATGTGGGATGCAGTTAAGCTAAGCTTTCTTTTTCGGGAGTCTTGAGTTAATTTTGTTTAGGTACTCCGCGCTCATGCGGTGCATTCTGTAAAAAAACTCACCGTGAAAGCTTAGGTGAAGTGACCTTGAAATGGGCTGACATTTCCTGCACCCTAACTGCGTAACACACTTTCAATAAGAATCTGAATGATTTTGAAGGATATTGCTATAAAATGTTCGAAAAATTTGTACAACGTTAATAAATAACGCAATGAATGTTGTTGAACTGTCTAAATAAAAGCCAACGTGTGTTGCGCAATTAAGGCTCGTAGACACAGGCGCGACGCGACACGCGACACAAAGGCACCGCAAGTCGCGCAACGAGCGGTGTCTTTGTGTCGCGCGCGATTCGCGTCGCGCGTCGCTCCTGTTTGTAGGCAGGCTCCTCTTCTCCATTGGGCAGTCTGGGCAAGTGCCCAGGGCCCCGCGATCTTCGGGGGCCCCGGCTTGCTCTCATAAAAAACATTCTTTGCAGCCACCGTTGCATTCTACGCATTATTAGTAGGTACCCGATTCAATAACAAAATAAGTTATTCGCAGTGAGATTTACAATAAGTTTTTAGCCTCCCAGTTATGAAAAATATTAGTAAGTTTCTCTTATTGTCTCTTATCTCACAGGGGCCCCATGACCCTTATGTGCCCAGGGCCTCCAATAGTTTAAAGACGGCTCTGTTTGTAGGAGCCTTTACTCCGCTGATGTTAGGGACTGACACTCACTTCCAGATCACTTCACTCAAGTTTTGACGGTAAGATTTTTAGCCAATAGACAGATCACTTTGCAGTCATCGTGAATTGAGACTAAGCGACAGAAATATCTGTTTCCACAACGCTTGTGGAATGATATTATATTGTTTATTATTTTATTAGGAAAGTAAGAAAGAAATAATATCATAATTCTTACGCTAAGTAGGTAATTGTGGAATGTTACCATTTTTATACAAATAAGTACTAACTGCCCAGGATGTGACGCATATTTTCCCCCAAACTTGTTCTTTTTTGTGTTCCTGTTCTTTCTCGGCGTCATGTTAACCGCAAATAAAAGTATTTTCCTTCTTTCTAATTGTATACGGTCTGTCGGATATGAAGATTATACGCCAAACAATAGTATAGGCTTACAACCTCGCTTGATGAGTCATCAAATCACATGTGTCTGTTAATTGCGTCTATTAAGAGATCTGAGAGGTGATAAATAACGAATATTGCTGTAATGATTACAGTTCTCTTCTCAGAATGCATAATTTTAATTGCTTGCGTATGATAGGACTGTATATTATTGTGATGGTCTTCCAGGGAGTATCATATTACCTAGTAACTGCGTTGTGGAGGTCGGATAGGCAGTCGCTACATGTAAAATACTGGTATTCAGTTGCATCCGGTTAGATTGGAAGCCGGCCCCATAGTAGGGAAAAAGCTAGGCAGATCTTTATTGGGAGCCCAGGTTTGCTCGAACGCGTTTTTCCCGCGGCGTTTTTATTCGTGCACTGGATTTTCAACGTACTGCTTAAACGCAGAAAGTAGAAAATCGCAGTGTTTTTTTGACACACTGGGATGCGCTCTGTTGACTTCCCAATGCTTGGCTCAACACAGAGAGTAAAAATTCTGATATTTTTACGTCCTTGTGAACGTCGGCTTATTGATTACAAATTAGACTGTTTAATGATGATGTCGATTTAACACCATTACCTACAAGTCAGTATGTCAGAATTGGTTAGTGTTTTCAAGCGGCATGTTGGTAATGCAACTGTACCATGCCAAACAAAAAAATTGCGGTAAAATATTTGCGGTCTGTAACCCAGCGAACCTACAGCTCCAAAAAGGGGTTCACACGTCTCCAGATACACTCAAGTACTCACAAAACAGACTCTAACCGAGCATGACGGTACTCAAAACTTTACTTTCCTACGTTCCAGAATCCAGACATAATAGTGGGCAAGTTTGTGAAGGTGCCGGACTCGTCGCTGACGCACTTCACAACCTGCAGCAACACCAACGACACGGTGACACACTCTTCGCCTGAAGACAAGCCCGCCATGACTTTCCAGTGGCAGGCGCCTACTGACTTTCTCGGAGGGGTTGAGTTCAGGTGAGATTTGTAGCTGAACTGTTAAGGCTCGAAGAGTTGGTGGTGCAATGTCTGAAGAACAGTTCCATTGACCGACGTTATTCAGAAATATTTAATTTTGATGACAATGACACAATTTTTTAAACCACTTTGTTCACTTATATGAGTCAAGGGTTCCCCTTGCCAGTTCGATGTGGGGAAAACAATCTAAAAATATACTTCTGACTGCTAAGATAGTGATTTGCAAAGCTTCCTTGACTTGCGATCGAGCAGCAATCTATCCAAAAGCTTAACTGCAGTATCGTTATTATTAACTCATCCGTGATTTAACCAGATATATTCCTCAGGTACCTATTGACGAAGAGCCTCTGAGACGAGTCTATGAATATAATAATCTTTTATCCCTCAGAGCGACAGTTGCCCAAAGCTACGCGACATTTTGGAAGAACGTGGAGTCTCCGCTCGTGGAGGTGGTGACTCCTGACACAGTCGTGAGCGCGCCTACAGCCGCACCAAAGTCTACCAACGCTCCGCCACCACCGCCTGTTATTATGGAGATTAAGGTACTTATATCCAAACGAATACAATCTTCCTTTTGTCAATAGATCTATTGAAGTGTTATACAGACTGTAAAAAGACCTACACAGCCGCAAAATACGCATCTGTACAGCGCAAATATTGCTGAGAAACGACTATTTTTGATGATAAAAATCGCTGTTTACGGTAGCGCTCAAAATAACGCAGGGAAAACTTTGTGCTTATGAGCACATGCAACGATACAGTGGCCATTGAAGTATTTAAACATTTAAATCTTGTTTTCGTAAAAAAAAAAAACAGAAAAGTAAAAAAGAAAAGAAAAAAGAAAAAAAAAGTAAAAAAGTAGCAGTAAAGTAAGTTTGAACTTTGACCTTCAATATCTCCATAACCAGAAAGTTCCCAGGTAGGATCCAGTACAAATAAAAATATCAAACCACGCCGGGCTCGAGTGATTAACTAAGCCTTAGTTAATCACTCGAGTCCGGCGTGGTACGATATCGGCCCATTACAATAGAAAATCAATTGTGTCTCATTAGCGGTAAAGACGTGTCTTTTCACACCCGCTTTTTCCTTAAATCAGAATCTTCTTAACACACTACTTATGTCTAAATTTCAGCCAAAAGCAGAAGCCGCTCCTCTCGATGTCATCTACGACGGTTGCGCCGACACAAAACTGTGCTTCGGCGTCCCCGTAAACTGCATACCCAAAGGCGACTGCAAAGCACTTGTAGCCATTTTCGTCTCTGGAGACCAATACACTTTCGAACTGCAAGGTGTCGGCAACCCTAAGTACGTTGCCGCCGGCTTGAGCATGGACACCAAGATGGGAGATGACAGTGCCATGGAATGTGTGAGGAATGATAATGGAAGAGTTAATCTGTTCACGTCTTGGACCTACCCAAAGGCTGAGCCGTATGTCAGGCGGTCAGACTCGCCTCAAGAGATCGTGCAGCTGCAGGAGTCTTCGGTCATTGATGGGAAGCTGTACTGCAAGTTCAGGAGGGATGTAGTGTCCGTTGTTCAAGGACGAACTTTTGATTTGGCCAGCACTATGTACAACCTGATGGTGGTTGCTGGAAGTTCAATGAAGGGTAAGCATTGTTTTGTTCACTACATAACTGACACGTTCACGAATAAACTGGTTGTCACCTGCATAAGACTGTCAGACTGCATAAGTCCTCCATATCCTAGTGGATATGGAGGTCTTATGCAGTCTCTCCGTGTAAAATATTGGTGATTCAGCTGCATTTAAGTAGTCTGGATTTTTAACGTAGGTACGCACTGGATTTTTAACGTAGGTACTTCTTAGAGCGCAGAAAATCCAACAGTGTGTTTTTTTAACGCGCTGCCGGGATGCGCTGTGTTGAATTGATTTTAGTCACATCAAGTAAAAACTGTCATTTTCTTTTTCCAGATACGAACCGCGTTGGTTTCCACGACTTGGCTTATGAGGCCACAGGTGTGCCGATGTCTCTGGCTACTGTTGGCACCGCCGCCGCCAGCTCCAAACTGCTCCTCAAGCTGCACGGCTGCTTCATGTTGATAGCTTGGCTCGGAACCTCGTCACTCGGCATCTTGCTTGCTAGGTACCTAAGTTTTCGATAGGTACTATGGTAGAAACAACAAAGGGAAATATTTAATTATTGCTCCCGTAAAAACTTTTGATCTTCTAGTGGTTTGCTTTTTTAAAATAAAATGTGCCTGTGACATCTTTTTAGCCGACTTCTAAAAAGGAGGAGGTTCTCAATTCGGTAGTTTTTACACATTTTTAACATCAAGTTGTTCGCAGTTAATTGGCTATTTACAATAGTCGGAATTTTAGAACAACAAAATGGGAATTATTTGAGGCTCACAAAAAGAAGCACATTTATTATACTGGAGGGTACATTCATATTTTTAGGACATCAAAATGAGAATTATACTAATGTGGTACCTACTAAGAAATACATGCCAATAACAACCTTCACGTAAATCGTTATGATGAGACCAAGTATGACGATGACCTAATCAGCTTTCGTAAGCAAATCGAACAGACCCAAATTATGATCTAGCCTAGTTCATTTAAAACTCATATTGCATGTGTATTTACAGGTACTTCAGGCAGACTTGGGTCGGCAAAAGTCTGGGTGGAAAGGATATCTGGTTTGCGGTAAGTGTAGCCCAAGATTTTTGTTCAGTCTCAGCCAGAAAAATAAGCAAGTTTGGAGTTACAGTTTCAAAGCCATCTGCACACGTTCAGGTCACCTAACGCGAGTTCGCAAACAAACTTTTAACTACATAAGACGATCTTTAAGTCATTCAATCTCTACCATCATACCAACAGTGACCGCATGGCATATAACTTCTTTAACCGTTTTGTAAATTAACATGTCCTATCCAAGAGAGCCGGGTGGACCGGAACTCAGGACCCTCCAACCTCAGATATCTTTCTCTATTTATGATTGTGCATTTTATTAGGTACCCATTTCTTGTAATAATATGACATGTTGGGATAGACAAAAATTTATGAATGACTAGCTGCGCCCCACGGTTTCACCCGCGTAAATGTCTATCCCGTGGGAATATCGGAATAAAAAGTAGCCTATAATATGTTAATTCAGGGTGTCAGCTACCTCCAAACAAAATTTTATCAAAAGTGGTCCAGCCGTTTGAGCGTGAAGAAGTAACAAACATATAAACACACTCACAAACTTTCGCCTTTATAATATTAGTGTGACTATTATTTCATTACAGTACCATCGCATCTTCATGGTGCTGACCTGGCTGCTGACGGTGATTGGCTTCATTCTGATCCTCATCGAGGTGGGCGGCTATTCTACCACCGGAGACAACCCGCACGCGATCACTGGCCTCGTCACCGTTATCTTGTGCTTCATTCAGCCTATTGGTGAGTACCCTTTTTTTTTTCAGGATGGGAAATCATCAAATGACCCCTCCCGCTCTGGGTGGAGCGGAAGGGAGTGTCAGACTCTTACTGACTAAAACCCACCCGTGTTCCTTCCCTCGCCCTTTATGTTCCGGGCCAGCGGTAACCCTTTCGGACAATCCCGCTGACCCGGCAAACATCTCAGTTCAAAAAAAGGAAAAAAAAAGAAAAGTAAAGTTAAAAAAAAAAGGATCCCCTGCGATTATTTTTTGGTTCCGCTTGCTACTTAAATTGATGGATCAATCAATCAATGGATGGATGGATGGATGACACTGTATTTACCATTACCTACAGAAAGCGCAATCCACGAAGACGCGCTCCACTCTTCTTCCTAATCGCTGACAGTACAAGTGTGCAACATTCCGCTAGTGTTTTAGTTTTGTCGATACACAGTAATTACTTATTAGTGGGTACCTAATTAGTTTGTATCAAAAAACTAAAACACTAGCGGAATTAACTAGCGATAACCACTAGCGATTAGTAAGAATAGTGGGGCGCGTCTTCGTGGTTGGCACTATCTATAGTAAGATATAAGTGGGCAATTACTGATATTTTAAGTCTGAAATTTTTTTTTTGTCAGAATGAAATGGTCTACAATTTAGAAGTCACGTTCTTCTTACTTAATAGACAGCTGTGCTGCTGGAGAGTTTGTTGCGCATCTTCTTCCCAACTAAAACACTAGGAAGTGGTGAAGGGCGGGCGTTTTTGAGGCCTGTTTTATGTAATTTTGTTGTGAAAGAAGAGCTGATTATCAGCCTAATTGACCTACATTTGAATTTTTATTTCGTTTCGAGCAGAGCGTTTTCATTTTCGTTTCGTTTCGTTTAATTTTCGTTTATTTTTTTTATGCAGACAATTTGTTCCTCAATTCTAAAGAGTTAGTTAATTTTTCACTTTTCAGAAATCCTTTTAATGGACCCTATGTGTTTACAGGTGCATACTTCAGGCCACACCCCGGCACTAGCAAGAGGCCCATTTTCAACTGGGCTCACTGGGGTCTCGGAAATGCCGCTCATATTCTTGGAAGTGAGTATTACCTACATAATGTCGCCTTAGAGTGAAAACCTCGGGAATGTAAGTAGCATTTTATGCATTTCGGACAATCTTATAGTATCGAACAGTTCTGGATATAAAAGCGGGTTAAATTTTCATATTAATTAATAAGAATACAGAACCTCCTTTTTTGAAGTCGGTAAAAAAAACATAGAAGACGCCGTACAAAAATTTTACAGCACGCAGTTCTTTCTTCCTCCTGAAAAGTTACTTCTTTTACACTTACGAGGTTTTCACTCTAAGGCGTCGATAAATAAGTTACTGTTCACTGGATAGTAACCAAGCATGTTATCCTATAGACATGTCTCCTTACGAGACAAGTTAGATGATGGTTTGCATAACGAGGATACAGAACCCGATAGTCCACCAATCGACATACAAAATCTCAGATCAATTATTTGTCTTGAACTAGTGTTAGCACTTGGATATTCTTCAATTTGACGATTTTCAGAGCTTGCACCCTAATTGCCAAACACTAGGTATTAATTGGAATCTGAATAATTTTGAAGCAAATTGCTAATCCATTGCTTCATAAGTTCGAGAAAATTTTCTGCTCAGCACGTAAATAACGCAATGAATGTTGTTGAACTGTCAAAATGAAACCGATTTCGATCGATAATCTGTTACGCAATTGCCCCGCTGTTCCAACAAAATAAATAGATCATTCACAAACAACACTTCACACTCTCTCTCTCTCTTCTCTTCTCTACACTTCTCTTGTCCTTATCTCAATTTACTTGGGGGGCGCAACTTCTCCATGTGTCATGTGTCCTGTCTTCTTCTTCCATCCTTTACTATTTTGAATTTGTCGTCATCTCTGTACTTACACCCTGTCTTTCCATATAATCTTTCACACAGGCCATCTATCGTTTCTTTGGTCTTCCCCAAGCCTTATAGTTATCCACATTCATAGGTACCTACTCAAAACTTTCCTTAGGACATTTTCTTCAATGCTCCGTATCTCATGCCCGTACCGATGACCACCGATTTAGACACATCTTTTCAGTCATCGGTGCCGTTTTTAAAACATACTACATATTATTTACTTTTACATTACTGTACCTTATAATGTGCCACATGTTTGTTTAATATTTGTTTGAGTATGCTAACGTAATATTGTTTTATTTCAGTCGTGACGATCTTCCTGGCGGTGTACCTACAAAAGGCGGAGCTCCCCTCGTGGAGCGTGTTCATCCTCGCCGCGTTCGTATCCTTCCACGTCGTGATGCATCTCGTGCTGTCTGTGAGTATCACCTTCTAGCATCACGCCTGTATTCCCAATGGGGTATGCAGGCAAGGCATGGGTGTAGGCACATTTAGTAGGTACCTACGCCCACTTTAGTTTGGGACCCAAAGACCCAATCTAAACTCAAGGCTGCTGATGAATTCCTGATGGAAAAACTAAATAACATATTGCCTGAACTGAGAATGGCATCCAAGACTTCACGTTTAGAAGTCGCGCTTGCGACTACTGGACCATCACGGCGGTCGGTATTCAGTTGTCTGTAGTTCTATGGAAGGCGCGTTCTATCAAGCAAGTAACCTATAATAGCAGTCAGGTGTATGCGTATACTCACTTAGAATGCTGTCTCATAATATTTGTACCTACCTACTGAACAAAATCTCTCGTTACCCACAGTTGACGGTGTGCGTGTCGGACGGCCGCATCAGCAACGGCCGCATCAACGCGTTCCCCATGAAGGACATGCTCGGGCAGACACGACAACCCACGCAGATCGACCGCAGCACCGACGCCCCGGTGAGTTACCTACTTGAGCCTCAACGCTTCGGCGATCATAGGATGGCGTTACAATTTTGGGAATTTAGATAGGAGTATCTACTGATCTATTCTGTAAAATCTCAGCGTGAAAACTTAGGGCCTTATCACACTGGCGATTTGCAAGCGAGGCCAGTGCGCAGCGAGCTCACCGCGAGTTCGCAGCGAGCGCGCGGCGAACTCGCCGCGGAGACGCCACGGGCGCGCAGCGAGCTCGCCGCGAATATAGCACCATTGACGCCATTTTGTACACTCTGGCGTCGACGGCGCTATTCGATAAGGCCCTTAGGTGAAGTGAGCTGTCAATGGTGTGGAAGCATCAGGTAGATGACAGCTTTCACTTCTCACATAAGTTTTCACGGTGAGATTTTTACGGAATAGACGTGCAGTTACGTGTAGTGCAGTACCAATCCGTAATAAGAGCACATCGTGTTTTAAAATGGCGCAGTCCGGTGAAATTATTGTCACACAGCTCATGAGCGACAAAAACGACACAAAGCTAGCAATATTAGGTAACAGCTCGGTGGTGGTGGCATACCTAGATACCTAATGCGAGGGTTACGACCTACCTGCACGGTGCAGTTAGTAAGAGTTGGGTAGAAGGATCGAGGTTGTTGGTACTTATTTTAGGTACAAAAGGAGCATGCAGTGCATAATTACATACCTACGTTTGAACGTTAGATTTGCACTGAAGTTGAACCGAAATATTTTGGTAAATTTTGTCGTTGTAGAGCTACGATATTTCAAATAATAATTCGATCTTTTATTTCCAGTTCTCAAGCTTTAGACGGCTGCTCCTAGGCGTATACGCACCAATCGTGCTACTGTTCACCATTGCCATGGTCTGCCTCGTCGCGCTAGCTCCCATCACACAAGCTTACGACAGTATCATGGGTGTTTGAATGGAACTACCAAATTATGTTGTTTTAACACTTTACTGTACCTACCTACCTATATGAAAAAAAATAACTAAATGAACGTGACTTTAAATATTATTGTACCTACCTTTAAAGGCGCTTAGCAGAGGCGGAAATTTTGATCGCGTGACAGCTCATCCGACAAAATCGGCGGTATGGCAGTTTTGTGTTCCGTGTGCGTTATTGCATAGATTTCCATACGTCGCGGGCAAATTGTTCAGTCTGCTCAGCGCCTACATGTTTGCACAAATTCGAATATCGAAGATATGGTTGGGAGAAACCGACTATCGTTTTCGACCATGGCAACCACATCTTTCAGACGCCCAGCACGGGTTTCGACCGGCAAGAAGCACTACTAGCAATCTCCTGAACTACATGGCTAATCTGGTGCCAAGAGTGGACAGTGGGGGCCAAACTGATGCCGCTTACTTCGATTTTAAAAAAGCTTTCGATCTAGTAAATAATGATGTTTTGCTGAAAAAGTTAGCGGCCGTCGGTTTCACTCCACATCTACTAAAGTTTTTTGCAAGTTACTTGAGCGGTAGGCAACAGTACGTAGAATATGCGGGATACAAGTCAGAGCCATATTTTACCAGGTCGGGGGTGAGTCAGGGCAGTAATCTTGGGCCTTTGCAGTTCATTCTCATGATTAATGATTTGCCAGAAGTTGTCAAAGACGCCAATTGTTTACTGTTTGCTGATGACCTAAAGCTGTCGCTGGAGATAAGTAAATTAGAGGACTGTGACAGGCTTCAAAGAGACATAGACAGAGTGGTGACCTGGAGCAAGGATAACATCTTGCAGTTCAACATCGCAAAGTGCGTAACAATCACTTTCTCTCGCGCGCACACTCCTATTCTATATACTTACAATATAGACGGGTTGCCAATGGCTAGGGCTATGGAAGTTAGGGACTTAGGGGTTAAATTCAACACTGGGCTAACGTTTCGTGATCACGTCACAAGCTGCTGCAGAAAAGCTTACCGTAATTTGGGTTTTATGCTACGTATGGTGCGTGGTTTTAATAACATTAAAGCGGTTATGGCCTTATATAATGCTTTAGTTAGAAGCCAATTAGAATGTAACGCAGTCATTTGGGCTCCACATGAATCTAAATATAGGCTCATGCTGGAGAGAGTACAAAACAAGTTTGTGAGGTACTTGTACTTGCGCTTGTATGGTGTATATCCATTTTATCCGCTTACGTACCCGACTTTATTTATTTTGGGTATGGTTGGATATAACGAACTGAGGGTCAGGAGGGATCTCGCACTCACCTCGTACATATTCAAAGTACTTAGAGGGAGGGTACATAATGCGGACATATTGGGGCACATAGGTTTATGTGTTCCGGACAGGTACGTGTGGCGACGACGACAGCCGCGGCTGTTGGCGGAGCCGCGCGCTCGGACCAATCTTTTAAGTGAGGCGCCACTGACGCGTGCACTCCGCACTCTCAACCTCATAGCTAGTGACACGGACCTATTCTGTTGTTCTCTGAGTGAGTTCACAAAGAATGCATTATTTGTAATAAGTTACAAAATTTAATTATAATAAGGAGTTAGTAATAAGTTAGGATAAGAGTTTAGATAAATATGTACCTACACTATCGCAATAGGTTTCCCTGTAAGGATAGATGTAAGTTGAGAAAATAAATAAATAAATAAAAATATTTGGATCCTGTTGTCATGAATGTTAGGTTTTTTTTTGTGTAAGTTTTCAAAAATGAATGTAGATAAGTACCTAGTTAAAACGTAAAGTGTGATTATTAGATATTTTATTAATAATGTAGGTAAGTATTTCTGTGCAAATATTTTGCTCCGTTCATAAGATCAAGCTTATTGTAAGAACAAACTGTTGAGTGTTTGTTGTATAATTTTATTAATTTAATCAATGTTGTTATAAGGAAATAATGTAAATATAGCTGGAGAATTAAAACTTTAATTAATATAAGATTTATTTGTTTTATTTGTTCCCTACTAACTCGTCCAAGAGGTTTTACAAGGGAAGGGCAGGAATCAGGCCCGGATCTAGAATGTTTTCGAGGCGGGGCAAAAAAATGCCAAGTTAGCACATCAAGCTACCCGAAACTCTAAAATTTTCCCAATCTACCTTGAACCTAATGCTTTAGCGTTAAATTTGAAAATATAATAAAGCTATTTGACAGATTGTCGTTGCTTGATGTGCTGGCGATGGGCCTTATTGAAAGGCTAAAAGTCACCCAAAGGGCAATTGAGAGGGCTATGCTTGGCGTTTCCCTGCGTGATCGAATAATAAATGAAGAGATCCTCAGGAGAACCTAGGTACTTATATAACCGACTTAGCTCGAAGAATTGCCAAAATTAAGTGGCAGTGGGCAGGGCACATTGCTCGCAGAACAGATGGCCGATGGGGCCGAAAGGTTCTGGAGTGGCGACCGCGTACCGGAAGACGCAGCGTTGGCTTCATAAAAGATGGACGACGACGACCTTATGAAGGGTGCAGGAATCCGTTGGATGCAAGAAGCACAAAACCGGTCGAAGTGGAGGTGCGTGGGGAGGCCTATATCCAGCAGTGGAATTCTTTCGGCTGAAATGATGATGATTGTTCACGCATCATACGTGTGAACAAGCAGCGGCGGGGGACGCGGGAGGAGGGCACAGCTTATCGGGTCGGCGGCTGCGCAACGCACTCTCGCCTATAGCTTCGGACAGCAATACACGTACCGTGCTATTATATTTGAATATTGTACATAACCGATTTTCTGTAATTATACATACTAAATTCAAGCGGAGTCATCTTTCATTTAAATATCCAACAATGATGATGACCTATAATAATAGCCTCGTTGCCGATTGCGGTCACAGTGGCCAATCGCAACGGAGATTAGCCAGGTACGCAAGAGGTATTATAGTGCAAAAGTGTGTGTGTATAGAAGCACAGGTGTGTGCTTTAAGTGCTTTCCGAGGCACGGGGGTATTAAACCGCCAGCTTCCAAACTCCTGGTTGTTACTAAGAAATTCCTAATGGAAAACCCAACAACACTTGCCGACCTGGGAATCGAACCCAGGACCCCGAGGCTCAGCAGCCGCGCTTGCAACCACGAGACCAGCGGGGTAGTCAACAACAACCCGATGACCTATACATATAATACAAACAGTTCATTCAAGGATAAAGAAGTTTAAATTAAAAATACATTGTTTATTATCAAGATAATTATTATCATAATTATGTACTTATGTCCTATTCCAATTAAAATTAAATACGTTATAAGGCAGAAATATTGTCAGTTTATATCTTGCATCTATTGAATCATCAAATTGTACAAAAATACAGTATTTTTCTCTCAAGAAGTGACACCATGCTTTATTTGTGGTTTCCAAGTGTACAAACACGCTGTGAATCTATGTACACATAAAGCACCCGGCTACGACTTATTGGATACAGAACTGCTTAAAAACCTCCCAAAAAAAGGCATAATGTTCCTGGTGATTGTCTTCAATGCATGCCTGAGACTCTCCCATTTCCCAGCCCAGTGGAAACTTGCTCAGGTTGTCATGATTCTTAAACCTGGCAAACCATCAGAAGAAACCTCATCCTATAGACCAATAAGCCTCCTCCCTTTGGTTGGCAAACTGTTCGAAAAAATTATTCTCAACAGGATGCGTCCTCATCTAGATGCCATACTTCCTGGACACCAATTCGGCTTCAGACAGCAGCATGGCACCATCGAGCAGGTCCATAGATTGACCGATACGATTAGTCACACGTTGGAGAACAAAAAATATTGCTCTGCGGTCTTTCTGGACATCAGTCAGGCCTTCGATAGAGTCTGGCATGTCGGCCTCCTATATAAGTTAAAAACATACATACCTCACTCCTTCTTCCACATTCTAAAAAGCTACTTAGACAAACGCAGTTTCGAAGTCAAGCTTAACCATGTCACATCAGAGCTGCACGAAATCAGATCTGGAGTACCCCAGGGTAGCATTTTGGGACCCGTGCTGTACCTCATCTTTACTACCGACATACCTATTGATGATAACACCTCCATCGCCACGTATGCCGATGATACTGCAATAATGTCAGTACACACCAACCCAACTGTCGCCGCAGCAAACCTACAGAAACACATTGGTAATGTTGAAAACTGGCTGAACATATGGAGAATAAAAGCAAACCAAAACAAATCGGTGCAAGTCACTTTCACTTTAAGAAAGGGTAACTGTCCCCCAATAACTTTAAATGGAGAACAAATTCCACACGATGACACTGCGAAATACCTCGGCATGCACCTAGATAGAAGGCTCACTTGGCGAAAGCACATCTGGATGAAACGAAAAACCCTAGACACAAAGCTGAGAAATATGTACTGGCTGATTGGTAAAAGATCTCAGTTAACCAACGAAGGCAAAATGACAATATACAAAACCATATTGAAACCGGTTTGGACATATGGCATTGAACTCTGGGGAACAGCAAGTAACAGCAATATTGACATCTTGGAAAGATTTCAGACCAAAGCCATCAGATCCATGCTTAACATTCCCAAATGCATACCCAACAAATACATTCTACAAGATTTGAAACTTAAAACGGTGAAACAAGAAATCGCTACCCGTAGTCAAAACTACCAGAAAAAACTGACCAAACATGTCAACTCCCTGGCTGCTGACTTAGCGGGAGCCGGAAGTACTGTATACACAAGACTGAGGAGGAACAGTATTCCAACTCTTCTAAACCGATTCTCAATAGAATAAGTGAGAGTGGTCAATGGACAATTCCTCACTGCTAAAAAGACCAATTACGGAATAGATTCGAACAGTGGAGCATCTAAATGTCTAAGGACAGATTGTTGCGTTAAGCAGGACACAGAAAAAAAAAAAAAAAAAAAAACATAAAGGAGCTCTCGATTCCTTCCAAAATAATAGGGAAGTCGGAAGTATGTGTGTGTGACTTGATTACCACAAGTAAAGCGCGGGTCGCTTCGTAAAATAAAAATACTATAACATAAATATCATTTCAACTTAAAATCTTAACAGGTATACAATTTCTATTAAAGTTCAAATCATTTGTCACATATCATCATCATTTGGTATCTGTGATTCTTCAACTGTTCTTGTAGCTGGTATGTACACATTAAATGTGAACTCAGTACGAGGAAATGAACCAGGATTTATGACCTGACAATCTTTATAATTCCTAACAAATGGCTGAAAATGATCTGCTACAATTACTAAATCCGGTAACGGATACAGATTTAACCCACTAGCATGCTTCCAAAATACAGGTTGTACTCCTATAGAGAGAGGTGTCAGACAGCACTGACTCAGCAAAGTTTTTGTTAAATGATCCGGTATGTCACCACTGTCTGGAAAATGCAATGTATTCCTACATAATTTCATCACCAACTCGTGTCTAAAAACAACAATTTCTTGTGTACAGTATTGTATTCGACACGGATTTGTCGTGAATATTGCATTGTCACCAAGTTTGTTCTGTATAGTGTCTGTTAGGTAGTTTGGCAACGGTGGTCTTGGTAACACATTTGCTGCAGCAGGATCCGTCTTTCCGGGCACAAAAATAAACTTGCACTTTTCACGAAGCTTCTTGAACTGACAAATCATGTCTGCTAAGCTGTTTAAGCCATTCTTGAGATGCATATGAAACTTGTATGTATATGGACATGATAGAAATTCACCAATCAGTACAATGGCTATGGGTGGAAAGTCTTCGAAGCCTGCAAATAGTTTCTTCAAATTATCCATAACTTTTGGGCTATCAAGCCATACGTCAGATACAAACACGAAAACACCATCTCTGTTTTCATTTTCTATTTTTAAGAGCGCTTTTGAATTCTTCAAAGACGTCTTTGATTTTCCACCAAACGTGTTGAGGTTACCGAAATAAGGTGCGGAGGCTTCTCTAGTCTCTACTGGTGGTTGCACAAGACCAGTGACAAACAATGTGTTATCGTCATAGTACCCTTCAGTAAGTACGTAACTGCCTTCTGTAAACAAGCCTGAATGGTACCTCACATTTGACACGTCAAGTTCTATTGAGCCTGTAGGGTCCTCTAAATGATACTTTCTCTCAACAACCTGTGTGAGCAGGCCTAAAACCACAACATCATCAACTCTACTTGAACAGCTTAATAAAAACTCAATTTGACGCAACTGAAAACGTTTCTCAGCTTCTGAAGAATGGACTGAGTCTAATGTGAACAGTTTGTTTCTGAGAGTTCTCTGCCAGATCACTGTGTACCTGTCTATGACGAAACGAGACTTCCATTTAGGGTCGGGCAGTAAACATTTCACATTATTCACGTCTTTCACGAATTTTTTGAACTCGTGATTGTAACACAACTTTGGTACACTAAACGCGTCTATTACGTTCAAAATAGTCTCGTTCTCTTCAAGGCCAGCTGTGGAACACTCTTTGTACGCTACTTCTATGTGGCCTTTCTCTAAAATAGGCTGAGATATACACTGATGGAGTAAATGTCTGGAAAGCTTCTCAAGCATTACGGAGCGATCACTTGCAGGCAACAGTAAGAGCTGTTCAGCGAGAAATGTGCCTGCATCTTTTCGTAATGTAAAACCGTTGAGTTTGAATGATGCAGTAATTTCTCCACGCATTTTTTGCACATCTCCCATGTTTCTCAATCAAATAATACTATCACAGGTGTCGCAAAATTATAAGTTTGTGGTACATAAAACAGTGTAAAGTGTTGTTGAGTTTGGTCGCGCGGCGCGCCAAATTTTATGTCAAAACAAAACCGAAATTGTCAAATAGATGACAGCTGACATTAACGATGTATTTACGAAGATATTATTTTTTTAAGTAACTCCTGAACTCTGTCAAAATACAACACTGTCTTTCACTTAAAAAACTTTTTTTACACAAAAAAAAACAACCGACTTCCAAAAAAAAAACACTACAAAGTGACAAATAACTTTGATTCCGAAATTTTCGTAAAAAGTTTTTATTTTTCACTTTTTAGTTGTACAGACGCCAGCACATCAACCTACTACAATCTGTCAAATTTATTAAATAGATTTTCAACTTTATCGCTATAGCATAAGGTTCTTTGTTTGGGAAAATTTGACAGTTTTAGGTAGCTTGATGTGCTGCAAAATGTGCTGCCTCTTTCGAGCAAAAAAATACTTTTGCAAAACCGTCTTTAGAATAAGGGAGTTAAGTATGTCCGAACATAATTAAAAAAAATCGGTTGTCTGTAAAGTCGGTTTACGGACGATAGTCTAACGTGACAACGTCATAACAAATCGTTAATGAAATTGCCGAACGCGGAGGCCGATTCGGCAGCGTTCGACATCATCTGTCTCTCATCGCTCGTTCCGCGCTCTCGCTTGCACTTCAAGCCGCCATGGCGTACAACGCTACAGCAGAGCAAGGCCGTCGCGAGGTAACGCTACATGAGTCATGTTTTTTTCGTGTGTGCAGCCAGCTTCATCGATTTATTAGACGTTGTCACGTCAAAAATATATATAAAGATCCAAATTGAGACCCTCCTCCTTTTTTTAAGTCGGTTAAAAATGTAAATTTATTAAAATTATTGTTATTTGAGTATTATTTGTAACAGCAGCGTGACGTAGATTTATATCTATGGTAATGCCATAATATTGTCAATGTGTCATAGTCTAGTTCTGAATATTTAAACTAATTTCTTTAAGTAGAATAAAGCCTTAATTTCCGAAAGGCTTTGCGTTTTCTTTATATCAATTTATTCTACTTAAAATAATGTTATGTAACTCTATTCAAAGCTATTCAATAAAAATTATTTTCGCTAATGTCTAACAGAAAAAAAACATCTGACATACTGGAAAAGAATCAAGACTCAAAATTTACAATGGCTGTTCGTCCAACGAAATATTTAAATCCAGATAAGTTTGGTGCTGATCCGAGTGATTCTGGCGCAGAGCTCCATTGGAGTCACTGGTATAGTACGTTTAAAAATTTTATTTCCGAAGAGGTACCGGATTCTTCTCCAGAGTTGAAACTGAAGCTACTAGTAAATTACTTAGCGCCAACAGTTTTCGCACTAATAAAACACTGTACAAATTATGAGCAGGCTATTAGGACATTAACGGAAACCTATGAAAAACAGAAAAACCGTATCTTGGCACGTCATATTCTATCTACCAGACTTCAAAAACCAGATGAATCTATATCCGATTACATTCGTGCTTTAAAGCTGCTAGTGCAAAACTGTGATTTTCGTGCTGTATCCGCTGAAGAATATCAAAACGAATTCATGTGTAACGCATTCATATCGGGCATATGTTCTCAAAAAATCCGCCAAAGACTTTTGGAGAATATGACATTGACATTCGATGAAGCTATAAATCAAACATTGACGCTTGAGAGCGCTGAAAAGAGTTCCCTATCTTTTTCAACTCCAAACACAAACTCATTGCTGAATGCAATTACTTCTCAAAGAAGTATTAATATCAGTGAACCACAAGTAGAAGAACAAAAAGAGATCCAAAATCATTTAGCTGCTACTACTCCCCGTTTTTATGGACAAAAGAAACGACGTTGCTTCTTTTGTGGCGGGAACGTCCATCAACGGATAAAATGCCCTGCATTCCATGCGACGTGTCAACTTTGCTCAAGAAAGGGTCACTTTGCCAACGTATGTCGTAGCAGTAGCGTTGGTGGCTCGACGGCGAATGCGATTTCTGAAGAGAAACTATTAAACACTGCAACCATAATCGCAGCCTCTCCGGCGAGCCTTCAAAAGGCCACTATCCCTGTTTCAATTAATAACTACACTGCAGACGCTCTCGTGGATACTGGCAGCTCAGTGAGCTTTATTGATAAAGGCTTAGCAGAGACATTGGGTCTAAAGAAAAATCATTGCAACCAGACGGTCACCTTAGCGTCGTTGAGTTATACTTCTATTGTAGAAGGTTCGTGCGTTGCAACTATAAAAGTCAATAAACACGTCTACAAACAGAAGACTTTGTTGATCGTGAACAACTTATGCGCTGATATTATCATCGGTCACGATATTTTGAAAACACATTCATCAGTTGTCCTGAATTTTGGTGGTAAAGAGGAACCTTTGAACATAATATGTAACGTCATGGAAGCTGCTGTGCCCCCTGCTTCGATATTTACAAATCTTTCACCCCTTATAAAGCCCATTGCAGTTAAATCTCGAAGATATAATGAGCAAGATGAATCATTCGTAAAACAAGAAATAACAAAGCTACTAGAGGATGGTGTCATCAAACCTAGCACTTCGCCATGGAGGGCTCAAACTTTAGTCGCAGGAGGGGGCCATCACCGGAAACGCCTAGTGATCGATTATTCGAGGACGATCAATAGATTTACAGAGCTCGACGCTTATCCATTACCTAAAATTGAATGTATCATTTCGAAGGTATCAAAATATAAATACTTCAGTCAAATCGATCTAAAAAGTGCGTACCACCAGGTCCCTATATTAAAAAAAGAACAAAAGTACACCGCTTTTGAAGCTTGTGGTAAGCTTTACGAATTCACACGTATTCCATTTGGCGTCACTAACGGGGTAGCCGCGTTTCAGCGTACTTTAGAATTTATTATTGAAAATGAAAATTTAGAAGGAACCTACGCGTACCTTGATGACGTCACTGTTTGTGGAGTAACAAAAGAAGAACACGATAGAAACCTGCGTAATTTCTTACAGGCGGCTGAGAAATATAAACTTACCTTAAATAAGGATAAATGTACTTTCTGCGCAGAGACAATTAATCTCTTAGGCCACACAATCAGTGACCAGACTATCAGACCAGATAAAACAAGGATTCAACCTTTGTTAGATTTACCTGTTCCAAAAGATGCCAAGTCCCTCAAAAGGGTTTTGGGGTTATTTGCTCACTATAGTCCATGGGTTAAGAATTTCTCACATAAAATAAGGCCTTTGATTGACGTAAATACGTTTCCACTAACTAAGGAAACGACTTTTTATTTCAACGCTCTTAAAACTGAATTAGCAGAGTCAAGTCTTAACACGATTGATCATAATGCTACATTTACGGTCGAAACAGACGCCTCAGAATTTGCAATCGGGGCTATTTTATCACAAAATGAACGACCTGTAGCCTATTTTTCACGTTCATTATCTGCACCCGAAAGACGTCATTCATCAATTGAAAAGGAAGCTTGCGCCATCGTAGAAGCGCTTCGTAAATGGCGACATCTACTTTCTGGAAAGCATTTCATTTTAATAACTGATCAACAGTCTGTTGCTTTTATGCTCTCTCATCACACAAGTAAAATAAAAAATGAAAAGATAGAAAGGTGGAGACTCGAACTTTCTTGTTTTAAATATGACGTCGTATACAGGCCCGGAAAACTCAATTTGGCGGCGGACGCTCTATCCCGTGTTTGTGCTCACATAAATACAAATAATTTAGCTAATCTGCACAACGCTCTTGGACATCCCGGTGTCACGAGAATGACACACTGGGTTAGAATCAAAAATTTGCCATATTCCGTTAATGATATTAAAGCTGTAACGTCATCATGTAAAGTATGTGCTGAAATTAAGCCACGATTTAATAAAAACCAAGGAAGTCTTATAAAAGCAACAGCCCCTTTTGAACGGCTGAGCATTGATTTTAAGGGACCATTACCAACAAATACGAAGAATAAATATATATTAACTATAATTGATGAATATTCAAGATTTCCGTTTGCCTACCCCTGTCCAGACGTGTCAGCAGAGTCTGTAATAAACAGCCTTAAGGATCTTTTCTTTATGTTTGGAACCCCACTTTTTGTTCATTCCGATAGAGGATCTGCGTTTATGTCAGAACGTGTTCAACAATTCTTGCTGTCTCTGGGAATTGCTTGCAGCCGGACTACTCCCTACAACCCGCAAGGAAACGGACAGGTGGAGCGCCTGAATGGCACTTTATGGAGGACTGTACAACTTTTTCTTAAATCAAAAAAATTTGATGTAGCTTACTGGGAGAACGTCCTTCATGAGTCACTCCATGCAATTCGGTCATTGTTGTGTACATCCACGAACACTACTCCTCATGAACGGTTATTCTACCACCCACGACGGTCGATGAATGGCCAATCAATCCCATCATGGCTTTCAACCTCTAGTTCCGTCCTCTTGAGAAAGAATGTTCGACAATCAAAATATGACCCTCTTGTAGAAGAGGTCGAGCTTTTACAAGCTAATCCTGCATATTCATTTATAAGATTCTCTGACGGTAGAGAATCTACAGTTTCAAATAATCAATTAGCTCCTTTACCTAATGACGAAGACGGTATCTGTGATGAAGCACCTACAGGCATAGAAGCTACTCAGCGAGAGTCTGAAACTCCTCAAGAATCTGAAGTTGCTCAAAGCCAACAAGAGGTGGCCCGGGAAGAACCTGACATAGACGAGAGGCGCCACTCAAGCAGGCCCCGGAAACCGCCGGGCTACTTGAGAGACTATGTTTGCAATATATAAAACCCTGCTGGGAAGAATGACGTAGATTTATATCTATGGTAATGCCATAATATTGTCAATGTGTCATAGTCTAGTTCTGAATATTTAAACTAATTTCTTTAAGTAGAATAAAGCCTTAATTTCCGAAAGGCTTTGCGTTTTCTTTATATCACAGCGATGAATAATACTTTCAAAATCGATAGTTTTATCTCGGTCCAAACAAGCTTCGCAAACGTTTAAAGATTTACATTCTATTTCTGCGTCTTGACAATTTTAAGATTACCAAACAAAAATTTAAAAACATTTATTATTATTACAAATGTAATTCTTATTCTGGATGATGGAGAAGGACTATCTCACTGTGAGCTAGTCCATTATGAACCGTTGCGTATCATATGAGCTGCTCACACAATGCGCGACGGTTAGTTGTGCAACGTTGTTTGATAGGTGATGAGATAACTAAACGTTGTAAAGCAGTAGCTGATTGAGCCGTCAAACTCAAGGTGTCAAAACAAAAACTGTCAGGGAGTTTTTGGCGGGATTTCTTCGAGTGAAGTCTAGTTGGCTGTTTTAATTATTCGCAAATTGATTCCTAGTGGATATTGTGATGTAAAATTGGTGTAGTTTTGTATCTCAAGTGTCTGCGCAACTGAACAATATGTGGAATCATTGAAACAGACGCGATCCCGGTAAAATGGAGCTGAGAATTTTTTTGTAGTTTTGGCTACCTCAGCGAAGTTTACCGGGAAACTTGATTCGATACATTTGCTGCCAAATACTCCCAATACATTAGAATGTGTGCACCCATATTCTAATGTCATGTTAGACTAAAAAATGTGGTCGTCCAAATCAAAAGGGACCTTATGGCGGAAATGAGTTATCTACAGGGCTGAAAACTACATAAATGTACCGAACTATAGACCCAAGAACCAACCTTCTAACCACTACCGTTATTTTTTTACGAATTTTTGAAGTTCACTGATCGAAATTATAAGTTTCGAGAAAATCGCAATTTAAGTATGCCGTACAAAAAAGTTATGTTTTAGTGTGAAGTTATGTAACTGATGGTATACTTTGATTGACTATGATTATTACTAATGGAAATTCTTACAATCCTTGCATAAACATGTTTGTTGTGGGAACTAGACCCGCCAACATAATGCATTATCAATGAGATGCAAAGTATCGATAATAGTATTAAAAATAAGTAAACCGCCTGTTTCTCACTAAACTTTTATTGTTTTTATATTGCTACTAATTACATAGATTTGCGAAAGGCCTTAGATGTAAATAAAAACAACACATAATTGAAAAAAAAATAGTTTTTATTTACTAGCAAGAATTCTTATTTTTTATAAACTTTGAGATCTGACAGTAACAAAATCAACACTTAATCACTAAATAGGTTATACATAATTGGTTTAGATGCTAATAAAGCTAAGAGATCAATGATAACTATTAGTTATGATCTTGTAAAGTTACATAGAGAACTGAACAATTTCTTCAAACAAATTAAAAAAGGGCCCTAATGGTAGGCACTAAACAATTTTTTTTATTTTTAGCATGCATAATCAATATTTTAGTGCAACATTCTAGATAACTTAAATTTTCTTTTTTTATTATCACAAGGTATGAAAATGTTACTTATTTAACAATTTTTTTTTTATTATCACAAGGTATGAAAATGTTACTTATATTAACAAAATGTTCGTAACAAGTATATACGTAAAAAAGGGCCCTTAAGGCGGTCCGTTGCAGTCTGCTGACACTTATCTCTTAGTATAGTTAATTAGTTTAAGTATTTAAATAAAGGTAAACAATCTTGATACGTTTTTGTCGAAAAATACATTTATGAAATAATTTATAGCCATTACAAGATCAAAAAACAAAATGAAATAACAGATGTTATAATGAATTACTTTTGCTATTAGCCTTAGCCTATTTTAAAAATATATTTTATGATAAAAAACATAACAAGATTGTTTACCTCTATTAAAAGTACCTAAACAAAATATGGACTACAATAGTGGGACCTTAGACCTAAGACGCATATACAAAGAATGCCGCATGCGGCGGCGTGCGACTGTTAATGTTTGTATTTTTCTCACATGACAACACCTTTAGTTTAAGATATTATTTCTAAATGTATATGTTGCAACACTCTTCCCTTTTTCTTTTTTATCTGTCATGGGTGACGTTCCGCTAATGTTTCAGCGCATATTTTATATTTTGGAAATATCTAGTTTTTATAAATTAATCATCAAATTGGTATTGTTTATTGTGATCAATAAATCAATAGAAATTTGTCACACACAAGACGGTGTATTTATTTTCTCTGCTGACTCCACACCTGCTATTGAAGAAATCATAAAAGGTTATGGGCCCAGCCAGAACCTAATTAAACAACAGCAGCGAAAAACACCGGTGAGCGACATTCATTTTATTGTTCTACAAAATGCCAATCGATCCTGCAGTAGATCCAGCGATGGGATTGCCCGCCGCCGACGGAAATGTTGGCCTGCCGGCACATGGCGTGGGCATGGGCGGCATGGGCATAAATGGGATCAATTGTCCAAAATTAGAAGGCATTTCCAACTACACTGCTTGGAAATTTATTATTAAAATGTTGCTGACATTAGATGGGACATGGGGATGTGTATCCGGAGAGGACAGGGACGTGACGCGGGACCAGCGGGCGCTGGCGCGTATTTGTTTGTCAATCGACACTAGTCTTCATCAGTATGTACGCCAGGCTGCCAACGCCAAGGAAGCGTGGAACAAGTTGGCATCTGTATTTGAGGACAAAGGCCTCTATCGTCGCGTTTTGTTACTGCGTCAGTTACACCACATTAACCTCACAGAATATAAAAACATGTCTGAGTACATAACAACTGTCATGACGCTAGTGCAACAATTGGCTGATATTGGTCGTGTCATAGAAGACGGTGAGGTTGCAGAGATCCTGCTTAGCGGTTTGTCAGGGGACTATGATGTTCTTGTGTCCAGTTTAGAGACTGCCTGCATGAGCCGGGAGCTTTCCAGCGAGCTGGTGCGCACACGTCTTCTACAGGAGGAGCACAGGAAAAATGGTTCAATCAGTGATAATGGTGGTATTAGTGCGGCATATGCCACTGGCAGTGTTAAAAAACTTGTGTGTAATTATTGCAAAAGGCCAGGGCATATAAAATCAAAGTGTTTCAAGTTGAAAAGAGACAAAAAACGTGAAAGCCAAGAAAAGACACTTATTGTCACTGCATGCGCTATGACAGCGCGCCATGAATGGATTGTTGACTCAGGATGTACGGCACATATGTGCAACAACCGAAATTTATTTAAGGACTTTAGAAATAATAAAAGTAAAGTAACTATAGCCAATAATGACCTATTAAATTGTGAAGGTACTGGTAAGATACATATTTCTTTAAATAATAATTTAGAGGTTGCTGCGGAAGATGCCATGTTCGTCCCTGATTTATCCACAAATCTCCTCTCTGTAAATAAATTAGTTAATGCCGGATATACACTTGTATTTAATAAAAAGGGTTGTCAATTTTACAATAAACCTCAAATAATTGGTAATTCTATTGGTTGCGCATCAAACCAGAATGGAATTTACAAATTGAATTGTGTCGTTTCGTCGCGTAGAGAATCTGAGCAGGAGCATTCTTCAGTCACTCTGAAGAATGGAGTTCAGAGTGAACAGAGTGCAATGGTAGCTACAGAGACAGTGTCTTTATGGCATAGGCGACTCGGTCACTTGAGTCTAGGGGGATTGAATACTCTGCGTAGGAATAACCAGTTATTGTTTCAGGATACTGAAAATAATTTTGGTGAGTGCATTGCATGCCTGCAGGGGAAACAAACTGCAAAACCGTTTCCTGTTGGCGAGGCAAAGCGTGCTACTCAGCCGCTAGAGATCATCCACTCCGACGTGTGCGGACCGATGTCTGTCTGTAGTTTTGGTGGAGCCAGATACCTACTAACGCTGACAGATGACTACAGTAGGAAAAGCTGGGGATATTTACTTAAAAACAAATCGGAGGTAATGTCCAATTTTTGTAATTTTAAAGCCCTTGTAGAAAAACAAACTGGATTGCGTATAAAGATTCTCAGGTCTGATGGTGGAGGCGAATACTGTGGCGCTAAATTCGAAGCTTTTTTGAGGAGTGAGGGGATCGTGCATCAAGTCACTGTGCCTTACTGTCCTCAACAAAACGGTGTTTCGGAACGCTTAAACAGAACCATCATGGAGAAGGCTAGATGCATGCTTGAGGAGGCTGGTCTTCGCCGGGAGTACTGGGGTGAGGCGGTGATGACCGCAATATATCTTAAAAATCATTCCCCAACATCTGCCCTAGCGGGATCTGTACCTCAGCAGGTTTGGACTGGTTCATCGTCTCTGGACCTCAGTCACCTGCGTGTGTTTGGCTGCATAGCTTATGCCTTAAAACCTGAACCAAAACGTAATAAGTTGGAGTCAAAATCAACAATGTCTTTGTTTGTTGGATATAGTGACACCACTAAGGGATATAGACTTATTAACCCCATGAAGCCCGGACAGATTATTTTACCTAGGAACGTTTCTTTTCTAGAGAATAAATTTTTAAAAGATATTAAGTCAAATAATATGAATAATATTTCTTATAATTTTGACAATAATAATTTGATAAATATTCAATGCAATAATAATTCTAATAATTTAAATAATGTTAGTGAAAAGTTGAATATTAATGAAAATAATAATTCTAGTCAAATTTCAAATGAATGTGAATCAATTTTGAATAGTTTTGATGATCAGAATATTACTATCATTTCAGCTCCTAACTCAGAGTCTGAGTACTGCACTGGCAATGAGGATACGAGCTGCCAAAGTCCAGCGGCCGAGGATAGCAGCACGTCCACGTCCGATGCGTCGTCTACTGAAGGGGATATTGCCGTGGTCAGCCCTGAGGTACCAGTGGCTCCCACTAGCCGTCCCGTGCGTAGTACGCGCGGAATAAAGCCTATAAAGTATGAGGACTATTCTTTTTTAACTCAACCCGAGTTGGAGCCTCTATCCTATAAGGAAGCCATATCCTCTCCTAATAGTGAGGAGTGGCAGCACTCTATGCAACGAGAGTTCGATGCTCTCTCAGAAAAATAATGTTTGGAAGCTTGTTGACCGCCCAGCAGATCACAACATAGTTAAGTGCAAGTGGGTATATAAAATTAAAAAGGATACTTCTGGTAACTGTAAGTATAAGTCTCGCCTTGTTGCCCGCGGTTTCTCACAACAGTATGGGGTAGACTATGACGACACTTTTTCTCCTGTAGTTCGCCATAGCACTCTGCGCACTTTATTTGCGCTTGCTACCGAAATGAATATGTACATTGAGCATTTAGACATTGATACCGCGTTTTTAAACAGCAACTTAAACGAGCGCATCTTCATGGAGCAACCTGAAGGTTTTGTTAAGGATAACAGTAAAGTATGCCTACTATTAAAGAGTATATATGGGCTTAAACAAGCTAGTCGTATGTGGAACATGAAAGTACACAGTATGTTGACAGGCAATCATTTTTCTCAAAGTAAGTGTGAGCCCTGTGTTTACTTTGAGAAAAATAATGATAATTTAACAATTGTCGCATTGTATGTAGATGACTTCTATGTGTTTGCTACTAATAAAGCATCTGTAAACGAGTTGCATGCTTTATTACAAAAAGAATTTAATGTAAAAAATCTTGGGCCTATTAAAAATTGTTTAGGCATGCAAGTAACTCGTGATATGTCAAAAGGAACATTGATGTTAAATCAGTCTCGGTATATTAAGACATTATTAGTTCGCTATGGGATGGAAAATTGTAAAGCAGTCTCTACACCCATGGCGCTTAATGTAAAGTTACAGAAGTCTGAAAATAAAGTGCTTGATGATAATGTTTACAAGTATAGAGAATTACTAGGATCTCTGATGTACCTGTCTGTGTGTACGCGACCTGACATTACTTACGCATGTAGTCAGTTAAGTCAATTCAATCATGACTTTGGTAATGAGCACTGGCTTGCGGCCAAGCGTGTCTTAAGGTATCTTGCGGGAACTTTAAATTACTCCCTATATTTTTATAGGACTGGTAATTTATATATAACTGCTTTTGCTGATGCGGACTGGGCCAACAATGTGTTGGATCGTAAGTCTTATTCTGGGTATGTTATTCGGATGGGTGCTAATACTATTAATTGGGAATCGCGCAAGCAAAGATGTGTAGCATTATCCAGCACAGAAGCTGAATACTTGGCAATAAGTGATGTGTGTAAGGACTTGTCCTTCTTTAAAAGTTTTCTAGAAGAAATTGTCAGTGTACAGGGTAAAATTGTTTTGTATAATGATAATCAGAGTGCCCTTAAATTATTGCTGGCAAAAGAATATTGTCATAAAAAGACAAAACATATTGACTTAAGATACCACTATGTAAAGGATTTAGTTCAAAAGGATTTTGTTAACGTAGAATACCTGTCAACACAAGAAATGATAGCAGATGTTTTAACAAAGCCATTGTGTTCCACAAAACATAGAAACTTCATAAATGAAATGAATGTCAAATAATTGAGAGCGCATTTGTGTAATAATTGTTAATTATATTATAATTTACTTTTAAATTCTTGACTAAGCATGTTGAGTGTGTTTGTTAATTCTATTATGTTTTAACTGAATGTAGAGTCATGTTGAGTAAAAAAGGGGTAGTGTTAATGTTTGTATTTTTCTCACATGACAACACCTTTAGTTTAAGATATTATTTCTAAATGTATATGTTGCAACACTCTTCCCTTTTTCTTTTTTATCTGTCATGGGTGACGTTCCGCTAATGTTTCAGCGCATATTTTATATTTTGGAAATATCTAGTTTTTATAAATTAATCATCAAATTGGTATTGTTTATTGTGATCAATAAATCAATAGAAATTTGTCACACACAAGACGGTGTATTTATTTTCTCTGCTGACTCCACACCTGCTATTGAAGAAATCATAAAAGCGACACTATCTAATGGCGGCTATACGCTACGCTGACGACACGCTAGTCCTGGCGCAGCGGAGGTCGCATCAGGCGGCGGCCGATGCGATGGCACGCGGGGTTGCGATAGTCGTGGAGGGGATCCGGCAGTTGGGTCTCTAGGTGGCATTGCACAAGTCCGAGGCCATGTCGTTTCATGGGCCCCGGAATACGCCACCATCGGGATCCCAACTAACGGTAGGAGGGGTTCACATCGGCGTCGAGACGACGATGAAATACCTGGTCTCGTCCTCGACAGCCGGTGGAACTTCGTCGAGCATTTCCGACGTTTGGCTCCCAAACTGGAACGGGCCGGGGCCGCCTTCAAGCGGCTCCTGCCCAACCTGAGGGGGCCAAACGCCTCCTGCCGGAGGCTTTACGCGGGGGTCGTGCGGTCCATGGCCCTATACGGGGTCCCGGTGTGGGCGCGTTCACTGCGGCGGCGAGCCGCCCATTATTTGAACGCGCCCCAGAAGGTGGTAGCCGTTAGGCTGATCCGGGGGTACCGCACGATCTCGGGCGAGGCGGCAAGCCTCCTTGCCTGCCGCCATGGGATCTGGAGGCGATAGTCCTCGCGCGCCTGTATGAGTGGCGCGCGGAGGCACTACGCCGGGGGGAAACTCCGCTTCCGCAGCAAATTGCGGCGGAGCGGACGGACCTCCGGCGCGATCTCATGGCGGCATGGAAAGAGCGACTGTCACAAGCCAGCGCAGGGCACGCCACGATAGCGGCGGTAAGACCCCTCTTTGAGGAGTGGCTAGAGAGGCGTCATGGCGCCCTCACCTACCGCCTGACGTAGGTCCTCACCGGACACGGAAGTTTCGGGAGGTTCCTGCACATAATCAGGCGGGAGGAAACGCCCGGGTGTCACCATTGCTAGGATCGCCCTGAGGACACGGTGGAGCACACGGTGGAGGTCTGCCTCGCTTGGGCGGAGCACCGCCGTGTCCTCGTAGAGGCGATCGGCAGCGGCGGCGACCTCTCGCGTCCGGGCCTGGTTCAAGCCATGGTCCGGGGCGAGAGGGAGTGGGGGGCAGTCGCCTCCTTTTGCGAAGCAGTCATGCTAGCGAAGGAGGCGGCGGGACGGCTGAGGGAGAGAGCCTCCCGTCCCAGCCGCCGCGGGAGACGCTCCGGGCGTCGGGAGCCGCGCGACGACTCCCGGCCACCGTAGGCGCGGGCCTGCGGGCGGAGAGTAATGGGTAGCTCACCGTCCGATCAGGACCAGGCCCGTGCCGGACGGCGCGTACGTGTTCCACGCGCGCCTCAGATGTCAGCACTAAACGAAGGGCAAGGGAGGGGAAGGGAAAAAGCCTGCCGGGTCAGCGGGATTGTCCGAAAGGGTTACCGCTGGCCCGGAACATAAAGGGCGAAGGAAGGAACACGGGTGGGTTTTAGTCAGTAAGAGTCTGACACTCCCTTCCGCTCCACCCAGAGCGGGAGGAGTCATTTGATGATTTCCCATCCAGAAAAAAAAAAAAAAAAAATGGCGGCTATACGTTATTATAAATACCTTGCAATATTAAAATGTCGATATAATATATGGTTTGAATTACAAGAAAAACGATTTGTTAGGTCTTGCCGCGATAAGGTTCCTTTTTTACTAAACTTTAGATGAATACAAAACTTTTTTAAATTGACTTTTCGAAAAGTTGAACACACACAGATGTAGTAAATACAATCATCTTTTTAAAAATACAGTTAATAAAAAAATGATTTTTTTGAGGTATTTTACGAATTTATTAATATCTCGGAAACTAGTTACCGCCATAAGGTCCCTTTTGATTTGGACGACCACAAATAGTAACTGATGACTAGGCAGCATGGTCTCAGACCTTAGCCTTTAAAAAAAAAAAAAAAAAAACAAAAACTGTCAAAGTCTAAACAAATGTCCGTGGAAGTGGAATGTCTGTGTCGATGATGATGTGTGAACATGTTCTGTGTGTGTGAATCACCAAAACCGTTTGGTGATTCACCGTAATTTCGCGAAACACATAGACATAGTAATAGTACATAAGCGTAGGTAGTGTTTTCACCGTTAAAGTTCGGACTTGTTCGATCCTGTTGCCGTTTATCGCTGCTGTCAAACAAATGTGAGTAGTTTTTCATCAGTCTGAAAGCAAAAGCAGTGCGAAGTGTCTGCCTAAAACATTGAGCAAAGAATCTGTTAAAAAAAAATACCGTTAATTATTTTGTTTCTTAACTAAATGGTATCTTTCTCGTCTACTAACTTCTGACGATCGCAAATAAATAATATTCTTGAAAGTTGAGTGGATAACTACAGTTTCTGATTAGAATCTTATTGGTGGATCAAATAAGATGCCTCCTGTAAGTTTTAATGCCTAAATAATTTAGTACAATACACGGAAAACTGCGACACAATTTTTCAAACAGAATGAAATTTCTTCTTTTTTTTTCTCTCTAGGTACAATTTTTTGCAGAATAAAAATTAGATACTTAAGTAAATATTGTTTTTCAGAAAAAAAAACAGAAGACCAAACATCAACCAATAATGGACTTGGCAAAGAACTTCCAAAGTTTTGCTTGGTAAGTAAAAACATAGCCTTAAGCTCTCAATGTTCAGAAACAATCAAAGTAGTCTAGATACTCCTAAGACGACCCACTGACCAAAATTTAAACATCAAAATTAATAACAGGTGTGTGCCTTTCCCATTCATAATTAGTTATTTATTAACCAAATCCTAACTCTTTCCTAAATAACTTAAACGGTTCCCATGTCATAATATTCTCTTGATATTTAAACAGAATGACGTAAACTTAACAGTTATTCTCATTACAGTTACAACTTGGCTATGTGAAAACCCACTAATTGACTCAAGTACTCCGGCACTTATTGCACCATGATTATGTTATCCTCATAATCTGAATTACATAAGTACTTGTAACTTTTAAGATTTTACAACAGTTTAAAGATGTTCATTTTCCTTATGTGAATTATTATCTACTAGCTGTTGCCCACAATTCCATCTGTGATTCAGGATGAAAAGTATATCCTATAAAGTATAACCTATGTACTTCTCCAGGTCATGGTCTACCCTTGTCCCAAATTTCAACCAAATCCGTTCAGCCGTTTTAGTGTGAATATGTAACAAACAAGCTTAGTTTCTCATTTATAATATTAGTTGGGACGAGTACAAATAAAAATGAAATGCCGTCCTTTGGTAAGCACATCACTTGGAAATGGCTAGACCGAATTGGGTATTTAAAAAAAAATTATGCTTGTCAACAGCCAAATAAAGGCAATAATAACAATAATAATAATATGTTATGTATTTTCTGGTGTACAATAAAGTATATATAAATAAGTAAATAAATAAGATTTTAAGAATTTTTTAGTTTTTTAATTAAAATCGGTTCATTCATTTCGAAAAACAAGGGCTTGAAAGTTTGTATGAAATGCCGTACGTCATAAACGCTCTTAAGGGAAAGAAAAATTGGAAATGTTGCCCGGAAAATAAGAAAATTTGGGAAAAATTTAAAGTCCTTTTTCTATACAATTTTTGTATTTACTGGGTCACGACAACATCTGTCAGGTCAGCTAGTTATTACTATTTTCAGCCTGTGTTTTCCCACTGCAGGGGAAAGGCCCCTCTTTCTCTTTTCCAATTCTCTCTGGACCAATCCTGGTTGAAGGCAAATTATCATACCTTACTTTTCCATGACTGCCCACAAGAAGGAATGTTATGTTTTATATAGCACCATATTTATAGTATTAGTTTTATGTTACCATAGTACCTACAAAATTAATGTAGAAATACATTACTATGTAAGTACTGTTTATTTTCTTACAAAGAATTAAACTTGCATTTTTCCTTATTGAGTGAAACTTAATGAATCACTACTAACATTATTTATTGACAAGCAATGACTCTACAACTCTTGTATAGTTTGTTTATAACGGTATTGCGACACGAAAAGGTTATTGACACGAAATGAAGAGGAATGTTATTGCTCCACAAAAAACATTTAAAGTTATAAAACATTCTATGAATCATTTATGGGTACCACGCTTGCTCACCCACGCAGTTGTATTGTGTAATAGATGAACAATAAATATGGTCAGATACGATACAGCTACATCCGTTTTTAACGTATGTTTAGAATGATACTTAAATAGAACAGATGAGGGGCCCATGGCTAATAATAACAGCAGCGCAGCTCGAACGATCAGGTTAAGCTACGCTTGCCGCGGTTGGTCTGTGGATGGGTGACCATCTTTACATACCGTGACCCCTCCGTGCCTCGGAAAGCACGTTAGGCTGTTGGTCGCGGCTGTCATTCGTCGATCTTTGAGAGTCGTTATGGGTAGTCTGAAGCCCGAAAGTCTGACAACCAGTCTTACGAAGGGGTATCGTATTACCCAGTAACTGGGTTGTGGAGGTCAGATAGGCAGTCGCTCCATGTAAAATACTGATATTCAGCTGCATCCGGTTAGACTGGAAGCCGACCCCAACATAGTTGGGAAAAGGCTAGGTACAATGAAAATGAACATTTGAAACAAACATTATATGAGATTACATGAGATCGAAGGTTAAGATACGCTTGCTGCGGTTGGTGGTGGATGGGAGAACATCCAGTAAATACATATTTGTTACGGCCGCGAATCATATTTTGATCAACCTACAACTTAATACTGACCAGCAAATTGCAAAAAACGTAAGAAAATTTGAATTTCGCGGGCTACCTTAGTGCTTCCCCTTAAAAAGTAACATATTCCAGCAACGTTTATGACAATACCAGTGTTTAAAGCCGAGTAATTTTTTCAGGTGCAAGCCAGACTGGTGCTTCCCAAGCATGAGCAAGGAGACCAACGAACTGCTACGACAATGTGCGGATATGCCCGAAGTTGAGGTGTCGGACGACGTGGACGAGCTCATCGCACGGAGCAAGGCCTTCCCCATACCCTTCCCTATTGAGACCAACAGGTATATACCGCGTTTGTGTGTTAGGTTAAACGAGGGACATATTTTAAGGGAGTGTAGTACTCATGAAAATGAACAACTTTTAATATGGGCCTGACTCAAAAATATGAAAAAAAAAACAGCTGTTCCCCACATTTTGTCCAGTTATGCGAACAGAAATGTATAGAGCGGCTGGTTTTATTTTCTCGATTTCAATGTTGGTTTCTTAGTAAAAGTTCTTCATTTTTATGAGTACTACACTCCCTTAAAGTATGTCCCTCGTTTAACCTAACACACTGTATATTGAAACTAACCTTTGTCAGCGGCTTCGCCCGCGTGAAAGTTGAAATTTATCCCACGGGATCGTTGTACTAAATAAAAAGTATCCTAAACCCAGGTCATGGTCTACCACCTTCTTCATAGCGTGTCTATGGTAATCTATATGCAGTTAGCCCAGAATGATTGATTAAAAACACCTTAACATGCAGACTTTCACATTGTATCTAATAATTTGTGTACGAAAAATGGCTTGTGTTGACTAAAACAGAACATACAAAAAAAACACCTGTAGAAACCAAACTGGGCTTATGAGACGTCCTCAAGTTCATTCGGAGCTGGTTTATGACGTATTAAGGTAATAGCACACATCAACTCTGTAAGGGATCGTCACCGCCTTTCGCTTCGCCGTCAAACAAGCGTTAACCTAACGTAAGTACCTACGTAACCAAAGCGGACCAGCAGCTCCGAGACGTCGACTCGGCTACGGCTAGGCGACGACGCCGCGCTTACGGCTCGCCGACTGCTGGTTGATGGTGCTGCAGGCAGGCCGGAGGGGTGAGAGGGGCAAGGGTGTACGAAGAGACGTAAGCTCGGGTACGGCGAGACGTAAGCGCGGGGACGACGAACCGTAAGCGCGGGAACTGCAAGTTGACACCGCAACGCACCGCGGTTCGTGAGCTTGTCCCGAGGCGAGGCGATTACGTTAGAATTCCGATTAGTGTGCATTGCAGTAGGAAGATTCATACAAAGAATACTGAATGGCTCGAGTTGATACGGTGACAATCCCTTTCCGAGTTGATACGAGTGCTATGAACTTTATTTATTTATCTGTGCTTCTTCGTGTCGGTGGCACGACAGTTACCTACTTGAATTTTTTTGGCCCAATACTTCACCAATTCCACGGCGCTATCGGTGGCAGTGCAGAGGTCACCTTGGCTGCTGCCAGCTGCCGTTCCGTCGAGGTAGTCCCACTTTACGAGGTTGGACTCATAATTATCTTCCCGCTTGGGCACGGAGACGGTTCAGGGATTTCTGTGTTTATTTAATACATTCGACCACTGCTGGAGACAAATAACGGCGTCAAACGTTGATAGTAATTTATACATTTACTAGCAGCGCTCCGCGGTTTCACCCGCATAGGTGCCAATCCCGTGGGAATATCGGGATAAAAACTATCCTGTCCTTCCCCGGGCTGCAATCTACCTCTCTGCCAAATACTATCGAAATCTGTTCAGTGGTTTAGGCGTGAAAAGGTAACATACAGACAGACAGACTTTCGAATTTATAATATTATTATTATTAGTATGGATGGATACAACCACAAACTGCGCAGTAAAATAAATGTGTGTTGTTACAGGATAGAGAAGCTGAAAGTACGTCGTCCGATAGAGAAACTGAAGAAAAACATCGTGTCCACATACCCGCTCATACACGAACGAGTGTTGCTGCTCATGACACACTTCCTTATATACAAGAGGTACACAGTAACTGTATTTATATCCTTTTAATATTATTCATCATCTGCCTAGCCTTTTCCCAACTATGTTGGGATCGGCTTCCAGTCTAACCGGATGCAAGTGAATACCAGTATTTCAGTATTTTACATGGAGCGACTGCCTATCTAACCTCCACCACCCAGTTACTGGGTAATACGATACCGCCTGGTAAGAATTGTTGTCAGACTTTCGGGCTTAACTGTAAAAAATCTACGAATGACAACCGGGCCCAATGGTATAACATGTTTTCCGAGGCGGAGTCTCCGTATGTATGTCACCCATCCACGGACTGTTAGTTGTCATATATCATGTCAAGTTATGATGTACGGTGTCAAAATGTTGACACGAAAGTTCACTCTGCTAATACTTCTGGAACATTCCAGAGAGTTCGGTAGCAGTATAGAGAAGGAGCTGTACAAGGATATGGGCGTGCCGCAGCTCATCGACCGGATACTCCAGAAGAGAGCCGTCACGTTCATGGGCCAGGCAGACAACTACATGCTGCTTTCCGGAGTAGAAGGGTGAGTTTATTAAGGCTAGTACAATGCGTGCCACGAAAGATGAGACTTGACACACCACGTGGTTTGACATGCGCAGTACACGATTTTAGGTATCTTTAGCGGTATGAGGTCTGAGTGCGGGACGGGACCGGACGTCATAGGGGCGGCGGAAAGAGCGGGGGAGGCGGGGTCAAGTCTCATCTTTCGTGACACGCATTGTATAACCGGGGCAAGGAAAGCCGCCTGCGCAGCATTTGTGCGGCCTTTTGAACTTGCGTGCAGCGAATGTTATTGTTATTGCTTGAGTACGAGGCTTTTGGTTACTTTGTGTTGTTCAGTCGTGTGCTCGTAAGTAAAGTCAGGGAAAATTATTGTTTAGCAAATTGACTATCAACATAAATTCTCAGTAAATTTGAAATCGCAACTGTCATCTTTGACGGTCGTATAAACTGGCTATATATAACACGGCAAATTGAAATAGTGTTTCAGTCTGCTAAACACAATTAGTTTTCTTGACTATTTACCTAGTAGTTTGTAAAGGACAGTGGCGGAACGAAAAGGTTAAGCAACTTGAAATACATTTAATTTCTCGCATATCGAACTAACTCAATTATCCATATTATTTCGGTGCATTGGGTAAAAATGAAACATCAGTACTTTAGTAAAGAAAAAGTACGCTATAAATAAGTTAAAGGTGACTTAGGCTTTATTGCCTTGTAATAAGGGTTATAACAAGTCCCGGGTAGAAGCTGGTCTTTAAATAAAAGTGCTTAACCTTTTCATGCCTCGACTGTATAGACTAGTACAATGCGTGCCACGAAAGATGAGACTTGACACACCACGTGGTTTGACATGCGCAGTACACGATTTTAGGTATCTTTAGCGGTATGAGGTCTGAGTGCGGGACGGGACCGGGCGTCATAGGGGCGGCGGAAAGAGCCGGGGAGGCGGGATCACGTCTCATCTTTCGTGGCACGCATTGTATGTGTGTTAGTACCTTAGTAGCATGTAGTATCTTCTGTACAGATCTCTGGTGAACTGGAAAGGAATGTCGCGCGGCCAGAAACAGCAGTTGTTGCGCTCCAAAGACTTGAGGTGAGCAGAGAAGACTGACATATGACACTGTCTACTGAACCAAAAAAAAAAGTCATTTTGTCTGTGGCGTTCCCTAGTTGGTAAAATATGTTGAAGCGAAACGCGTAGGTACAGACGCCAGCACATCAGGTTACTACACATTGACCTTGAACGCGCTATGAGCAACAACAGCGAGAATCGTGCGAAAGAGATATATAGCTTTTTGTCTGTTCTTACTTGTAATGTTTCGTGCTGCAGCGCGTACGTGAGGGTGTGTGCGTAAGGTCATTCGTTGTGTAGAATAAAATACTGTGCGATAAAAAGTAGCGTAGTAGCAGGTTGAACACTTGAATCGAATCGAAATAATTTCATAGTAATAAAAGCGGCGGCCCGCGCAATGCCTAAAATACCTATGAAAGCTTATAATCGATGTTTTTTATTTCAATGATCTTTTACTTAATCCTTCATTTTTACATGGGTATTATTGGAAAATTACTTACCTAAGTATAACATTTAAACAGGTAGGTAAGTACGGTGCACATTACACAATTAATTAGCGAAACTTCACGCTCTCGATGAATATTGTTAAGTAGACAGACAGGTAGGTATAATCTGATGTCAGAAAAACATTTCTTTTTTTTTAAAATAGACCTTTTCCGACTTTTGTTACCTACTTACTGACGGGCTGGAGGTCACCTGTTTTAACGCGTTCCTTGCTCTTCTATTCTATTATTGATAGTTGCGCCACTGTTATAAACTTCTGTAGTTATCATCGATTAACTATTTTTATAATACCTATTGTAGGTATCCGTTATTGTTCCGAAATAAACGATTTTTATTTTATTTTATTTTCATGAAATTAAATGCTAAAATGTAAAAACCCATAATACAATCTGCTTGAAATTTTGAAAAAAATATGGATACCTACTTACCCCATCACGAACGTGTCACGTGTGTGAAGTTTAGGCAATTAATTATACCTACAAACAGCCTTTTGTCAGTCCACCGTGTTTAAGATTAACGTTTCGTCGCAACACGATCTTATTACTAAAACGATAAGGTTGAACTTTGTAAATTACCTATACCTACCGATGTTTGCTTTTACAGGAAGTTCAACATTATTGCGCTAGTTATGAATTTTCAAATCAAATTCTAATCTATTATTATCCCAGATACGGCGGAGCTACCCCCTGCTTTTGGTGCCATATTAACTACACAACCGATCATCATGGAATTTTGCACACCTACCAATCAGAAAAGGATATAGGATAGGTTCCTACAGGAACGCGTTTGAAACAGCGGGAAAAATATCATAATAAAATGCACAATAACAATCAATAATCTTTTTATTCTTAAACATTAATATAATTGGAAACATAAATAAAAAACAAATACCTACTTGAAATTAAAATACATATAGCGGCCACTCATTTATTACGTAAGACTATTTTTGCTAGTTTTGACTCCCACCCCCATATAAAAAATAAGAATCGGCTGACCCCCACCCCCCCTGTACTTATAATATTTAATACGTGAGAATCTAAAGGAAAAAATGAATACACGTTTGGTTTATTGTAATGTTTATTTTCAAAGTAACAATTTTTAACTATCTACAATATTAAAATCATTAATGAGTATTGTTTACGCAAAAAGTGACAACTAGTTCACAAGCGGGGAGCTCCCTGAACGGCGGCGGCTGAGGGGTCAGCCGCCGCCGCCCGTCGCCCGATGCTGATGCCGCAGCCCGCGCGCCCCCTCAGCCACCGCGCGCCTCCAATCGTAGGCATGCCATGCATAGACATGCTCCCAGGGTTGATGTGGACTTCAAAGAGGGAGTGGACAATTAATGTTGTTAAAGCCGCGCCGAATTGTCCCTCTCTTCGTCTTCAGATCCGCGACCCTCGTGACGCCATCGCGCGCCTCCAATCGTAGGCATGCTATGCATAGACAAAAGTATTGTATTTTAACTTTGCACATTTTTGTGATCTTACGTAAGAACTATCAAGACTCCCTCCCAACCCCTTGGAAGAAAAAATAAGACATGGTCGACGCCACTCCCCCCTAAATCGTCTTACGTAATAAATGAATGGGCTTACAACAAACGTTATAAAACCAAAAAGATAATTTGTTTGCGTAAAACATGGTATACACAGGTTTTATTAAAGCATATGAGATTATATGTTTTGCTTAAAAATTAAAGCATGCAAACTTCACAAATAAACACATTTGAATTCATAAACATAATTTATGTTCAAAAAAACTCCTTAATATTATAGAAATTATGTTCATTCAACCATTTATATAGTTTAATTCTAAATAACCTACAATTTAATATTTTTAATACATTAGGTAATTTATAATAGGTATACATGCTTCATACATAAAAGTTTCGATAACCTATTACGTCAATAAAGAATTATTTCTATTATTTTTAAAATGTCTTTGACACATCTCGGAGACCTTTGGAAGGCGTTATTATTATTATTAATAGATATATTAAAAACAAGTAGATAATATTTATTTGTTACAAGCTTTTCTTTTTATTTGTAACAGATTAATTATACAGTTACATCCAACAATGGCTGCCAAGCAAAATCAAATGCGGTAGCATTTGATTGCCTAACAAAAATAATTAAGCTTTTAACCAGATTAGTATAATTTGACTGGGCTATATGTATAAGGTTCAGCACCCACTGGTGGCACGGCACGACAAGGGATTTTTGTAATACTTACAGATGATTTCGAATCTAATTTAACACTATTAACACTCACATTGCATTGAAATGCCTGCTTTGGTATCCTTCGGCACGTTCTGGCATGACGAATTGTGAACGCTAACCATGATAAAATAAGATCTCAAATCATTTGCGCTTACTAAAATCACGTGCCATGCCGCCAGTGAATGACGGCCCTAACTCAAATTATCACCAACAATAGTAAAGAAAAATTCTCAAAAATATAACAAAAACAATGGTGTGAAAAGAAATATAAAATTTCAATTTATAATATTATTATCAATTACATATCTTTATCACTATATTAGAAGATCCACACTAATTATAAATGCAAAAGAACTTTGTGTGTTATGCCTTCGCGGCTAAACCGCTGGGCAATTGTGATGAAAAATATGGAGATAGTTTGAAACCTGGGGACATCGTCTTTCAGGCGCCTTCTGACTGTGTCCGTTGATATCTAAAACAAAGAAATTTTTGTCAATTTCAATACATACATAGGATTCTTTGTTAAGAGCTTAACTTATCTACATTCGCGATTTATTTGCCAAAAATCGTAAACAAAAAATGACTTTAGGGAAAAATAACTTTAAATCCTACATAATAAAGTTTAGTTTACGCTAAAACTGTAACTTTTTCAATAGTGCTAGTCACTCTGAAATCAACTTAATTGACATTAATATAAAGTTGATATTTGTTTAACTTCAAATAATATTAATTTGAAACAAGTTTGAATAAACTTTAAATTAGTATGAGACGGTTAAAAAAATATTCTACAAAATATAAACATACACAAATAAACAATCTGCCGAATTGACAACTTCCACCTTTGTTGAGGTAGGTTGTAAAGAACTGAACCGCAACGAGCGGTGCCTTTGTGTCGCGCGCGATTATATCGCGTGTCGCGCCTGTTTGTAGGAGCCTTTACTCAGGACGCACACTTAGCTAGTAGGTAGGTATTATTTTAATCAATTTTGTTATTCACTTTTAAAGGAAACTAGGTTTTATGTTAGTGATGAATAAGTTAAGGTGATAGGTAAGTGTGATTATTACAATCTACACATGGACTCACGCTGTACGAAGTTGAGGTTACTCGTGTGCTTAAAAAAGGATCGGCAGAGTGGATCGGCGGTGATGAGCTATGCTTCCGCTTTCTTCCCACCGCCGAAGCCAGAAGTAAACTGTTTTTTTCTGGAACGAAACAAATAGCTGTAGTTTATTTGCCCATTATTATTACTCAATCACTATAGGCAGAGAGAACCTTGATTTTAAGCCATTTTTACATGTAATTTTCACACACACACACACACTGACACTTTAAAGCCCTTTTTTTATTTCTTTATGCCTGTTCGTTACAATTTCTTTGTATTGTGTTATGTGTAGCCTATGTAAATAATCTTCTTTCGTATTACGTAACAACATTTAAGTATCCTATCTCTATACAATAAAAACTTTCTAAAATATTATTATTAACTTTACATTAACTTACTGAAATCAAACTGGCATGTTTTCAATATACAAAATTCTTTCTATCTCTAAAACCCGTGGACCGATTTACATAATTCAAACTGGAATATCAGTTTTAAACATAATCCTCTCATTTGACACTAAAATCACGCAAACATTCCTATAAACGAAAAGCCACGTTTTCAAGTTACGTAATTATTCTACCTATAATTTTTCTTCGCATTAAAATTCTCAAAAATTCCTGTCAGATACATACTAATAATAAAAACAAGTTGGAAAGCTAATTAGAACAATACAAAATATTTAAATCGAATTAGAAATTCAAATCTAGTAAGATTTGAATTTCTAATTCGATTTAAATATTTTAGCGTAACTACATATTACCTAATGTTTTACTGAGTACAGTAAAACAGTAGGTAATATGTTGTTACGCTAGTAGTTTATAATAAGTCGATGGTTAATAGTCGGTATCAACTTGTGCCCTGGAGCGCGGATAGGGTCCTATATAACTATCGTATTATATTCCTATACTATCACTTTTATACTATATAATCATTCACTATTCGCACGCCCGGTGTTCGTTACAGTGCTTAATTGCGTAGGTATTTAGGGTAGGTAGGTAGGGAACAATTAGTTGAAATAGAATATTTTAACCATAAAAATAATGAAATCGAAAAAATCCGATCATATAGTAAAGCAATTAATGGCTCAATTCCTCAAGGAAGTGTCATAGGATGCCTCTTATTTTTACTTTATATTAATGACCTACCTAAGACCATAGAAGGGCCACGTGTCTTATTTGCGGACGATATATCCATATTGGTCTCTTCCCAAAACAATGAAAATATAGGAGAAACTCTCAATTCCATACTTACTAAAACATGCAACTGTATGATCAATCATAACCTCGAGATAAACTACTCCAAAACCAAATGAATAACTTTCCACCCTTACCAAAAAACACCTATAACTTTAGATTTTACTTTCAATGACTCTAAATTAGAAACCATTAATGAATTTACTCTACTAGGACTAGTTATCCATTTATTTCAGGTGTCAAGGCCCATATAAAACAAATACAATACAATAAACACACACACACAGACACACAGTTATAGACACACATATAAACTGGAAATCACACACAGAAAACTCACTCAAAAATTTCTAAATTCTCTTAAGCCCTTCGTGACATAAAAAAGACCACCAATTTACAAACAGCTCTCACCACCTATTATGCTTAGATGATAGAATCCTGGTTAACATTGAGCAAACAGATAGTTGCAAACCTTTCTTTCAAAAACATAATATTTTAACCCTTCCCTGTATATTTTAGAAACATGCGAATTTGTCCGGAAACATCAAGAGTTATATTCAAAACGTGAAGACATTCAGACACGCTATCTATTCAGACAAGTTCCCAACTAAAAATGCACTCTACAAGTCCCTATGTAATGTCCATTAAATTATATAATGAACTACCCGCACTAATAAAAAAAAGAAGAGAAAATTAACACATTTTTAAAAAAACTTAGACAATTCTTGCTGAATAAAAGCTACTACTCTGTAAACAAATATCTAAGTGATAGACTTAAGTCAGAACTTAAGAAGAACTTGATACTTTAAATTTTATTTATTTATTACTAGCAGCGCCAACAGACAGACACACTTTCGCATTTATAATATTAGTATGGATTATTACATCTCTTAATATTTATATTTATTGTTTATATTTTATATAGAAGCTATTAGTTTATCTCTAAAAATACCTACATCATTATTACCTATAATATAGTAGTTTGTTATGTAATGTTATAAAATTAACAAATGCTTCCTCTCTCCTAACTCACTTATTTTGCTGTGCCCGACAGGGTCCATATGATCTAACTATAAGTTTACCACCTAAGAATGCCTACATGTGTAATGCAATAAAAGTATTGAGTATTTACTTTAAAATCCCATCACTACCTACTGGAATAACTTTTGTTTAGAATGTCCCATGACAATGCAATCAAAAACAATAGATCATCGAATTTTGTTTACGTAGGTATATAAATCTGAATATAAACTTTCTGTTACTTATTCTACATTTTGATGACGCTTGGAACAGCGGGCACTCATTAGGAAAGAACACAAAGAAGATACCTACTTATATACCTATCCCTTCTGTTAATTTTAAAATTCTATAGAAAAACACCATTGACACTATTTTTCAATACTTACTAACCTTTATAAAATGATAATTACAAAAAATATTACTCACCGATATGCCCGTCTGCCGACAAATATCAATATCGTCATCCACTCAATCGAAGGGCTATGATGCCTTTCAATTTGCGTCGATAAGCATATGCATTCGATAATAAGACAAACTTGTAAAATAATTAAAACACAACCGACTGAACCGACACAAACACGACTCCACCTGACGTAATGAATAAACGTCAAACGAACGATGTCAAATTGTCAATGTCATGAGTGACATTAGCGGGGGTGTGGCTTATTCCTAGTGAGACATGATAATTGGCTGCCAATTATTAGTATGTGCAACCATTGGGCAATATTAGAAACGTTGAAAACTCCACCAATCAAACCAAGAGTACTTTCTTTCTAACACTATACGGCGCGTCGTAGTTATAGATATGTATAGAGTTTACATCGATGTGCTGCCGTCTGTACATCCTCAAAATATGGTCGTTGCATCACCATAGAGCGCGTCAATCATTGTAATCTAAACCCTATGTCAATGAGAATAAAAACCAGAGAAAATTTACTTATGACATTACACAATGAACCAAAACAAAATCGCATCACTGTGAATGGGGTTTCTCTTGATGGATAAAATATGTTGAAGCGAAATGAGTATATCCTTAAAATATAAGTCCTTGGATTACAAGCGTCCATCATTGTATTTTAAACCTTATGTCTATGCGGATAAAAGTCACAAAACGCATGCTCATGATATGCAACGACTATACAAGACTTTCAGTTGACGCATGCAGTTGATGGTGTACGATATTATTTGCATCTTTTGTTTAATTATTGAGGATAATAATTAAATTAAAAAGTGGGTGCAATTGACATTTTTTGGTCAATGTATTTGCAGTGTAATGGTGGCAATGCTTCTTAATCTGAAAGGTAAGCTTATATTGTTTGGAGGCATGCGTTGTATTTGAATGAATATCGTTATAATGTGCATTTGCAATATTATTCTTGAGACTACGGAGATTTTACACACGACGATTTTTTTTTGTGTTTCATTAATGTTGCATCAATTTTTCGGTAGGATTTATGTCCACTAACTCGTACTGGGCTCGCGTGGTGGATTACGGCCCACTCCCTCTCACAGAGAGGAGGTCTGTGTCCCAGCAGTGGGAACATTATAGGCTGATTACGTTTATGTACAGTCAGGGAAGTTTATTGATAAGCAAATTCACTATCAATTTAAGTTGTCCTTAGGGCCTGTGCACACCACGTTTTTTAAACGCGCCGTTGACGCGCGTTTGTAGCGATACAGACGCGATACGCACGCGAGTCAGATACTGGCAGACACTGCTCTGTAGGATAAAAGCGCGCCGTCGACGCACGTTTCCAAAACGCTCTTCAACGGCGCGTTTAAAAAACGTGGTGTGTACAGGCCCTTGGATAGAAAAAGTCAGTAGTATTAGATAACTATAACACGAATAATTTACGTAGTACTAACAATGCCATGCAGTTTCACCCGCATATGTGTCGATCTCGCGGGAATATCGGGATAAAAACTATCCTTTGTGTTATTCTGTAAAGTTTCATCAAAATCCGTTCAGTATTTTTTGCGTGAAAGAGGAACAAACATCCATCCATCTATCCATCCATCCTCACAAACTTTCGCGTTTATTATATTAGTAGGATAGAAGGAAGTATGCCAAAAAAGTTAAGGCGAAAGCGGGGTAGTCAGCGAAATAACGTGAGAATATTTGAATTTCGCGGACTAGATCTCTGACTCTACAAAATATATTAAAAACACGAAAACCAAAGTCAACACGTCACATATTTTTTCTTTCCCAATGTTACAGCACAGAGGGCTGGGAAACCGTGGGCACAGTGAACCAGCGCCCCCCCTTACTGCTGGAGAACTGTCTGAGTTACGACGAGATGAAGCTGTCCGCGCTGGTGTACGTCAGCGGCCACACCGAGTGCATCAACGACGGAGAGAGAAAGAACTCTGGCGTCGTTAACGAGGAGAACATTGAGAAGGACGCTGTTATAATTGGTGAGTTATATGTCATAGTGTCTGAGCTATACGACACGAAACTATACGTTGTCATGTCATAGAAACCCCGGCAGACAAATCTATACGTAGCAATATTTAAAAGTTGTGAGTTTATATGAAGAGGGTATCTTCGGAAATACTGATCCGATTCCGAAAATTCACTAAGAGGAAGCTATAGTATTGCCGAGGGTTATGTTAAAACAAGAAAGGAAAATGCCCATTTGAGGCCCTCAGTGGACATTAGACTAGAGAAAAAATACTTTATGCATTAATTTTTCCATAAAAAAATATGTATTTACTTTCTTCCAAATGACCGCCACTACAATCTACAATAATTCGTTAAAAAAAGGAACTCCATTGAAAAAACAAGAAGTTTTTTCAATGGAGAATGATTTTGACTCTGGCAAAACATTGCCAGCATCAAAATCATATTTTCAGATTGTCATTAATCAATCTATTCGAATCGATATATAATTAAATACAATAACCTCAACGGCATACCCACGGGACTTTACTGGTATTGTAATAAAAAACCAACTACAAGAAAACATATTAAAATAAAAACTAATGTGTACTCGTATAAAAACAGAATAAGAAAAATAAATCCAATTATCAATTACTTAAAAAAGTAATCGATATATAATTTTATTTTTTCGCGATAGTGACAACACTGAATTGAATCTGACCTGACAGTTCTGTCTGACACTTCGCTTGTTGCGTTGCGGATTTGTTTTGATTTTTCGCGCTCGATGTGGATGTGGATTTGTTTTGATTTTTCATCGATTTCTTTTACTGCGACCTAGCTTTGTTATATGGACTTGATTCGGATTTTTACCAACGACTGGCTTTGTTTTATGGATTTTGTTCTCACCTTCAACGACAACTTTGGCTCTCGAATCAAGGATTACGGCTGCATTCGATTTTGGATACCGATCAATAACGTTTTACATAATGACTGAAAAACATTGTGTGAATTGTGGTCTTAACCTGACCGATATTCAAAATCATACCTTGGAACCCGAAGAAATAAGCGTGATACAGCAGTGGGTTGCGCCACAACAGGTAAATATACAAACCATAAAATATTTAAAATAGCAAATGTTTTTTTTTATACCCTAATAACTACAATTGGATAAAAATATATTAGGAACACCTCTCCTATCATAATCAAGCATTGAAAAAAGAAAAGTTCTTGAAGTATCTCACAGTCCCACACTTTTTCATATAGAAAATAACCTCAAAACTTTTTTTTTTCTGAAATAGTGGCGTCAATTTGAATATATTTTTTAGATATCTAATATTATTATGATTTTAAAACACTCCATTTTTATAACAATATCTGATGTCTATCTTGGGCCTAGGACACTATGGAGAGTAGGCATTCCCCTTTCTGACGAACTCGCGGGCAGGAGCTTGTTGGCGATAGAAGAACAATTTTTTTTAATTTTTTTTTTGCTTATGGCATTAAGTCCGCCTCTGTACATTTATGTGCTTGAAGTATTAAATAAATAAATAAATAAATTATCAAAAGAAGCAAATCATAATTGTTTTAACAGCTCCTAATAGATACCGGACTGTTTGTATTTCGTGCGACAGAGATAACGCTCTACGATGCCGAAATTAGCCGATTGTCTCTTTCCAAAGGTCGATGTGCAATATTTATCGCCGGGTACTGTACCTAGTTTCTTCTTAGTGGTCGTGTTGAAGAAATATGCGTACTGCATCATCTTTCAAAGAAAACATCTTCAATGCGTTACAGCAATCATTTTCTAAACCAAAGTCCCGCAAAAATTTGGGTATTGCAAAATTGGCGGCCGACCTTACTCGCGGCTGCTCTGGGAATGACGAGTAACATGAACTTTTAAAAATATTTTTACGCGACAGTTTTCGAAAACTTGGATTTTAATCCATTACTATAGCGTTGTACAGTCAGGGAAAGTAATTATTGTTTAGCTGAAGACATCATATGACTGTTAAATAATGACAAATTTGTTTCGAATTTACGTACTTTGTCGGTTTGCTAAGCAATCATCCTCCCTAACTTATTCTTTCTCTCTTTTGGTCTTAGGCGTGATAGGTCCTCGTTTCCAGCGTAAGTTCCGCATGGACTTCGAGGACATCCTGATCACTGACGAGCAGAACGTGCCGGAGAACGGCTACGGCGAGGAGGTGACGCCCACGACCTGCCTCAACGTGCTGAAGAACACGTACGTGAGGAACAACACGTCCGCCAAACACATGTGGCGGCAGATGTGGTCTGAATTCTACCAGGTATAGTGTGCTTATGAAAACCTCTCACAAAATTCACCTGTCTGCTTAAATCGGTTAAAAAAAAATAGTTTTTGTGGGGGAGTCCTTTGCCCAGCAGTGAGACATAACAATTTAAATTAAAAATAAAACAGTGGCACTCCGGGAGTGCCGAAAGAAGTGAAAACAAAACACAAACAGAATACTTTGCCATCACTCACTGACATATCGGATATACATTAAAACCGAGTACATCCCGAGTAGGTACAGCCGAACACATCCGAAGCGGGTATTTTTTTAATCGTCTTATAAACAAAAACACGCGCGGTGTCGTTACGGTAACGGTGGCGCGAGTTCAATGGTTTTCCCATGTCAAAAAATGCCTAACGCGCCTAAAAAAGTTTTCACTTCAAAAGCTTGAATAATTATTTTGAATCGTCTTAAAAACAAAACACAAACGGAATACTTTGCCATCACTCACTGACATATCGGATATATATTAAAACCGAGTACATCCCGAGGACAGCCGAACACATCCGAAGCGGTGTCGGTTACGGTAGCAGTAGCGTGAGTTCGATAGTTTTTCCCATCCCAAAAAATGCCCAACGCGCTTAAAGAAGTTTTCACGTAAAACAAATTAGTCTAGAAACAAATTATTGTTTGTCGCCCGCGCCACGAATACAGAAATTGCGCTAACCGAATATTTAGACCGAAAACAGAAAATTAACTATGGTCTGACTTTATTGGTGAACATTAAAAATCTGCTGAACATTACATTTCCCTGGCTGTACATAAATAAATATATAAGGGTAAGTATGTGGAACTGGGTGTAAAGTTCACTCCTTCGACGTTGTGTCTAGTGAGCTACAATTACTGCCCGACTATGGATGTCGGGATGTATGTACGAGTATATGCTGGTCGCGCGGTAAACTTCGCTTGCGCGATGCAGGATTGTGCGTGACGTCAGTGTGAAAGGTCGTTCGCATGTGGCGATGTAGATGCCGCCACAAATATTAATGTAATGGAAATATATCATCATTAAAATTCTTTCGCCTGTAAATAAATATTTATTGTAATCATAAGTAAAGAATTTTCTATGTGCAGGTTCACAGTTATACCTACGAGGAGCTAACTTCCTATATCACAATGGGCAGCAACAAAGACCCAGATAGCAAATACATTGAACGTTACGTGAAGCTTTCGAGGCCGCGTCATGTGTTTGACAACGAGGTGTACTACAAGCGCATCAGTGTTCTCACCGAGACCGTGCTGATCGAGGCAAACGCGCGTGCCCGTGACGCTGAAAAGATGGCCTATGTTAATGTTATCGGAGCCGGTGAGTTATTGTATTGTCATACTTACAGATTGACACACTATGTTTGGCTACGTTATAGCTATTTTGTACGATTGTCGTGGGAGAATGGAAGAAGGAAACGTATTGCACTGACCCACGTAACTCGGGACAAGTGCAAAAACGTATTGTACTGACCCACGTAACACGGGACAAGTGCAAAAACGTATTGCACTGACCCACGTAACACGGGACAAGTGCAAAAACGTATTGCACTGACCCACGTAACACGTGACAAGTGCAAAAACGTATTACACTGACCCCCGAAACACGGGACAAGTGCAAATACGTATTGCACTGACCCACGTAACACGGGACAAGTGCAGAAACGTATTACACTGGCTCATGTAACACGGGACAAGTGCAAAAACGTATTGCATTGACCCTACGTAACACGGGACAAGTGCAAAAACGTATTGCACTGACCCACATAACACGAGACAAGTGCACAAACGTATTGCACTGACCCACGTAACACGGGACAAATGCAGAAAAATTAGATGGTGATAAAGAATAACACTTGTGATTTGAATACCGAGTAAGTAAGTTGATATTCAGTTTGCTGAACAGTTTCCATCGCTGTACATAAAATAAATAAAATAAAAAAAAAAAACAAAAAAAAATTGCGTCATTGGCGTGACTATTTTGCGTCTTTGTCGCTTAACTATGATTTGTGCGCCCAAATAACTTAATGAAATTATACCTTGATCAAAGTTTTAGTTGCAGTGTCGCCAAAACTTGTAAATTATCGCCCGTTGCTCCAGGTCTGGGCGTGTGGAAGATCTCGAAGCATCAAATCGACGTGTACGTGCTGTCGTTTACGGAGCGCGTGCGACATCTGCTGCGCAAGGACTTGTTGCAACATGTCAGTGATGTCAACTTCGCCTACATCACACCCAGTGACTCGATACTAGGTGAGAAAGAAAATACATTTATTTAGCACGGACTAAAAGGCATACAACATGTTACCCACATATAAAGCTTCTGGTATTTAGGAGAGTACTTTAAGGTCGGCACAACCAAGCAAACTCATCATTCATGATGCTGTACAAAATATTAGCCAGTCAACAAGGTAGCTGGTCTAAGGGCGCGCTTAGACGAGCGGACCGGAGCAAAGACGTGCAGGAATCAACCAATCACAGACGAGACGTGTGAGAAGTGTTGTGGATTTCAATCTATATGATTGGTGGATTCCAACACATCTCTCCGCTCCGCTCGTCTCAGCCTCAGTGGAAAAGTAAGGTGCGTCATATATACAGTGGCAGAATAAAAACGTTAAGCAACTTAAAGACATAATTTTCTAGCGAGCACGACGTGTCACTTTTTCACGGTGCTTAATCTTTTCATTCCTCAGCTGTACATTAAATTGCCTCGCTGATAATTTCCTTATTGAAAAACACAATGACTCTGCTCGGGTATTGAACCTAGTACTTTGATTAAAGGCTCCAACAAACAGGCGCGACACGCGATAAAATCGCGCGCGACACAAAGGCACCGCTCGTTGCGCGACTTGCGGTGCCTTTGTGTCGCGCGCGATTTCATTGCGTGTCGCGCCTGTTTGTAGGAGCCTTAATGCAGTTATTTGTTGGTTTATTTCTGATGCGCATCTAAATTAATTATTGTGATTGTACATTTTCAGCGATGTTCCCTAATTCATCTGGTTCGGGCGCACACGCGGTATACAAACTGTTCTTAGAGAATAAACGACATCCGAAAGGTGAGTCCGTGGATCTGCAAGCCAATGGGGGTTTTCGTGAAAATTTACGACCAGGGCACCACTTTGACAAGAGGTCTTCCATTTCGACAATGAATATAAAATATATGATGACGTTCATTATTCGATTCATTCATTCGTTCATCATTCCGTCATGACTAAAGAAAATATAGGCTCTTTGACAGATGCCTGGACCTGACGTGTCAGTGCTGCCACCTAGCGAACGTCATTTCAGAAAACCCTCATTCTCGTATTTAATAAAAACGTTCGAAATCTAGTCTCGATCTTATCTCCGCGACAATCAATCTCAAAAACTTGCTGAAATGGGATTGGGCGGGTCACGTCAGGCGTGCGCATGCGCAGTGAGCGCTGCGCTACAGTCTGATGCCAGGGCTCGGCGCGGCCGGTCCGGGGACGTGGCGAGGCGACACAGGCGGGTACCGCAAGTGTTGGAGCGAGGTGGTTCTAGAAAAGGATGCCTGGAAGGATTTCGGAAGGCCTGTGCCCAGCTGTGGGACAGTGTCTAACTAAAAAAAAATCACGGGTATTGTGTTCAGCTTATCAAAAATTAGGCCCCTTTAGCGATCTTAATATTTTTACTTCTTCCCGTTTCGTTAAAAACAGTTTAAACATTTTTTTTAAATGAAAACTTTAGGCGCGTTGGGCATTTTTTGAGATGGGAAAAACCATTGAACTCTCGACACTTACAGTAACCAACACCACGCTACATTCGGATGTGTTCGGTCGGCTGTCCTCGGGATGTACTCGGTTTTAATGTATATCCGATATGCCAGTGAGTGATGGCAAAATACTCTGTTTGTGTTTTGTTTATGAGACGATTAAAAAAATACACACGTAATTGTTTAAGTTTTCACTTCTGTCGGCACTCCCGGAGTGCCACTGTTTTTTTTTTCCGCTTTATCATGGTGTCTGCGGCCCTCTCACAGAGAGGAAACTTGTAACAGCAGAAAACATAATAGGCCGATTAACAATGTTATCTTGTGTATGTGCAGGCGGCATCAACGTGCAGATAAAGATGCGCGAGCCGTCGTCGAAGCTAACGGGCGAGGACGAGGGCAAGCTTCTCGTCATGACGTATGCCTGGGACGGGAACGCGCATCCCGGGAACGAATACTGGTCAGTATCACCTTAGTCCAGATTCGCACAGCGATTCTTTTTTCGCGCCGAGAATTGAACCGAGAATTGAAAATACAACAGTGTATTTTCATTGTATTAAATTAAATTAATTAATCATTAATTTCAGGAAGTTATTCCCATAATAGGCACTACAAATTACATAGAACTATGTATAAAACATTCACATTAACCGTATAGTTCGGGAGCGCCCCCGAATGGACCCGAACACGAACCTCCTCGGTACTGGGTCCCATTGAACCCAAGAATTACGACATACGACACTCTACATTGATTATGTAAATATTTGTTATGCTACCCATCAAATCTTAAGAATGTGCGTTAATTAAGACACTTGGATAAGAAACTCATATGATAACGCCATTAAATATTTCATATTTAGCGCGCAAGCTTTTTAATTCACCTTTATTTATCGTTGACAGTGGTGGTCGAGGATAAAAAACATAAAAATTGGGGAATTTGAACATGCAAACTCCACCACAGGGGCAGTGAATAATACATTATTTAATTATTTGACGAATTCATCCATTGTTCAAGTTAAATAAGTAGTGGTAATGAAGTTTTTTTGATATCTAATGTCGAAGTTTCGCGCCAATCGTGCGTGTTTACATTTTTACTTTTTACAAATGTCACATACACACATGTAGATAAGATTTAAAATGTGACAAATATTATAAACAACACGAAAAATGCCCAAATCTTAACGTAATATTGAAACACTGGTCCAATAACACGTATTATTCATTACCACTACTGATTTTGTGTCCAAAATCGCCGTCCATCATTGTTTTTTTTTTTTAATGTAATGATGTGGCTTGAGGCTCGGTAAGCACTTCAACGTTCTTGCCTTACCTGCCTCTACTGATCACAATGCCTATCTGCGTTTATTGTACCAGAATGTGCGTGAGCTCAAAACCAAACTACCCATATGGAGATCAAGCTTGTTACTCTCCGAGCATGACTTAATAGCCGTAACAGAGAGAAATCTGGACTCTTCAATAGAGGACTAAGAAATCTCAAGCTGAGATTGGAGTATTCTACGCAGAGACAGAGTGACTCTGGGTTGCGGCGTGTTGCTTGCTGCGCGGCCCGGCGTTACCATGAAGAGGAGGCATGATCTCGAGACTGACCGTGGCGATGACTTGGGCTACGATCACAATATACGGCCCTAACATATCTGTTTGTGTTGTCTACATAAAGCCCACTGCAACTGACAATGAATATGTGCCGTGTTTCTGTAAGGTTGAGAGCATCACCTCCAATTTGAATGGAATGATAAATTTTTTTGGCGACCTTAACTTAAAAAGTGCATCTGTGAATGTTAATAATTATTACTGTTACTTCTTACGGTTTTGTAGTCTGGCTGTGATGAATGAAGTGGTGAATATGCATGGGATTAAGTTAGATGTAGTGTTGGCTCTGGAGGGTACCGAAGTAAGCTGCGAACATTTCAAAGGTACAGAGCTGATTTCAATCGACTTGTATCACCCTCAGTTAGATATTGCGATTACCAAATTACCATAGAGAAAATTAAGAAGAAAAAAAAAATAAAAAAAATTAAATAAAAAATAAATAAATAAAAATAAAATTATGAAGAATTACCATTACCTTACTACCATCGCATAGAGATAGTGAAAAATTGGACCCCAGCAACATAACGTAGTAGGGATTGGAACTTTGTAAAAGGGGACTATACACTTTTTAGCGATCTAATTCGTTCTGCTCCAAGGCAAGAGGTGCTTCGCTGCAATGACGCTCTCTCGGCTGCTGGTGAGTTTTACAATAATGTATGACATATTTGATTCTTCCATTCCAAAGAAGAAGAGAATGATCGCTGGAAATAGACTGTATCCTGTCTGGTTTAATAAAGACATTGTAAACAATACTCGGCGTAAAACCAAACTACGTCATAAATGGAAAGTTTCACGCTGTGATCTCATGTATGCAGAGTTTAGTGCTCTGCGATGGGATCTTAAAGTAAGAGACCAGGACGCTTACAGATTATATTGTAATACTTTAGAAAACAATATAGGCAAAAATCGGCGACAGTTATAGCAGCATATTTCTAGCCTGCGATCAAAGGGCGGCTTTGAGCCAAACGTGGTGTACAATGGTCAGACGTGCTCGGGTATCAAAGCGGCCGAGGCATTTGCTCAGTATTTTGCTAGCGTGTTTCTGCCCGATACACTTGAATTGAACCCTAGGAAATTTAATGCGAGTAGTGAGGGAGATAACATTCCCCTTCCCTTTTGAACCCCACCGGATATAGTTAAGGCGATTGCTAAACTCAAACCCTGTAAGCTCGTTTGGCCCTGACAACGTTCCACCCTTTGCCCTTAAGGGATGTCGTGACACCTTGGCAGCCCCTCTATGTCATATATTTAACCTAAAGGTGCTGAATGCCCTTCTGGTGGCCAACCCTGAATTGATGTTTGCGGATGAATGGATTAAAATTATGCGTATGACGGCGCGGTCATAATATGAACCCGCGAATATTATTATTCTGCGTTCTTTTATTTAATTTGTGTAGTGAATTTGGTTGATCAAATTATTTGTATCGTAAACACTGATTTAGATTTTATTGTCGCTCAACAGAAGAGGGGACTACTTAGTCCGTGTGGGCTTGCGAGTGACGTCAGCGCCGGTAGTGGTATCGCTTGTTGTAGCAAAGTGGGGGTAGTGGGGCGACCGGTGCCTTTATAAAGCAGCCGGCGCGCGTTGTAGGGGGGCACTTTGACTCGGTCCGTGGCGCTGGTCTTACGCTCGCAATTTCACATACCTCTTTGTCTTGATTTTTATAAAGTTTCGTTAATTTTTATGAAAGTGTCGATAAATAATTACGAAAATAATAATTTGTCAAAATTAATGCTTTGCCTCATTCATTATACCCCGCTTTCTGCTGCCCGTGGATACGAATGAACACACTCGTCAGCTCGGTAATCCGATTCCGGTTCCGGTATGTCTGGAGTTCTGTGAGAGGAAGTCTGCAAGGGGACTCCCTTTTAAAACTAACATGGAACAGTGGACTCACTGTTCCATGTTAGTTTTAAAAATATATTATATATTATTGTCAACGTAATTATTGTCTTTATGTTAATTAATGTAATTGGTGTTTTACCGTTTTAATTCATCATCATCATCATCAGCCTATAGCAGTCCACTGCTGGACATAGGCCTCCCCTAATGAGCGCCATAGCGCCCTGTCTTCAGCTTGACGCATCCAGCATCTGCCTGCAGTCTTTCGCAGATCGTCATCCCACCTGGCCGGAGGGCGTCCTACACTACGTTTGCCGAGTCGTGGTCTCCACTCAAGAACTCGTTTACCCCAGCGGTTGTCGGGTCTTCGTGAGATATGGCCGGCCCACTGCCACTTCAGCTTGCTAATTCTTTGAGCTATGTCGATAACTTTCGTTCTCTGTCGGATGTATTCGTTACGGATCCTATCCTTCAGAGACTCCGAGCATAGCTCTTTCCATAGCTCGCTGAGCGACTTTGAACTGGTGGACCAGCCCTATCGTGAGTGTCCACGTTTCAGCCCCGTAGGTCATGACGGGTAGGACGCACTGGTTGAAAACTTTCGTTTTCAAGCACTGCGGTATAGATGACGAGAAGACTCGACGTAGTTTCCCAAACGCTGCCGAGCCTAGCTGGATCCTTCTCTTGGCCTCCCTCTCAAAATTGTTTTTACCTAACTGCAGAATTTGCCCGAGGTAAGTATATTCGGAAACAATTTCGAGAGGGTGGCCGTGCACGACGACCGGTCCCGGGTCAATGAGGCCATTGATCATGACTTTGGTTTTATCCAAATTCATGCCGAGACCGATGTGTTGCGAGGCTGAAGCTAGGCCGTCCAGCATCTGGGTTAGCTCCTCCAGCGACTCCGCCATCAAGACTATGTCATCATCGAATCGCAGGTGTGAGATGTAATCGCCGTTTATGTTAATGCCGTTACCTTTCCAGTCCAGCGTCTTAAACATAAATCTTCCAATGCGCTCGTGAACAGTTTCGGGGATATACATCCCCCTGTCTCACTCCTCTGCGCAGTTGGATGGGTTTGGACTGCTGGTCCTGTACTTGGACACACATGGTGGCGGCGTCGTAGAGACATCTCAGCACCTCGATATAACGACAGTCTACTTGGCATCGCTGTAAAGATTCCAGAACAGCCCAGGTTTCGACAGAGTCAAAGGCCTTCTCATAGTCCACAAAGGCCAGACACAGGGGCTGATTATACTCTTCGGACTTCTGTATAATCTGCCGCACTGTGTGTATGTGGTCTATGGTCCCGTATCCTCCGCGAAACCCGGCCTGTTCCGGTGGCTGGAACTCGTCGAGTCTCCTGGCGAGACGGTTCGTGACCACTCGTGAGAACAGCTTATAGACGTGGCTCAGAAGCGAGATGGGTCTGTAATCTTTAAGGAGGGTTTTATCTCTCTTCTTAAAAAAGAGCACCACCAAACTCCCGCTCCACGCCTTTGGAGTTCTCCCACTGTGAAGGACGGTGTTGAAGAGATTCTGTAGTTCCTGTATAACAGGGGCTCCTCCGGCTTTCAAAAGCTCTGATGTTATTCCGTCCTCACTGGGGGCTTTTCCATTTTTAAGCTGCCTCAGAGCTAGCACTATCTCGTCTTGACTGATGTCAGACAGTTCGTCGGTATAGTGGCGTGTCAGGGTGGCTCTGGAATCTTGACCGTCTCGTTGGCGACGAAGGGCATGTGCAGCGTATAATCGGCCATAGAAATCCTCTATCTTGGTGAAGATCTCCGGTTTCGACAAAACGGTCCCCCCGTCGTGCGTTTTGAGCTTCGTCAGGTGGCTCCTGCCAAGCTGCTGAGTGAATACTTTGGAACCTCGGTTTCGCTCTATTGCCTCTTCAATGAGGCGTGTGTTGGAGCTCCGAAGGTCGCGCCGTACCATCTTCGCAATTCGCTTGTTTAGGTCTGACCTGTCTGACGAAGTCGTTTGGGTGGTTTCCCGTCTTTTTGTCATCAGCCCGAGAGTCGCATCCGAGAGTTTGGATTTCTTACCAGTACGCTGCTTTTGGCAGAACTTGATGCCCTCGTCTCTCATAGTTTCGACCAGATTGTGTAGGGTCTCGTCAGCGTCATCAGTGGGATCCAAGGCAACAAATCTATTCCCGAGAAGCTGCTGGAACTTCTCGGTGCCCGCCATGATTTGCATTGGGTTAGGTCGGAGCGTGAATATCTAATATTAAGAGATATTTACAGAATAGCACTGCTGGTAGTGCTGCATCGAAGGCGACTTAGTCGCGAGGCGCTCTGCTTCCTAATATTAGCATAAAAGTCACGGTTTGCGCCTGCGCGGATATCCTCCGGATCAGTCTCCTTCAGCACGCAGATGATGTCGTCGATATTCCTTAACGTTTTCCCCTGCCTTCTTACGTTCTGCTGTCGATATGGAGTCGAACAATAAGTTTATAGCAGCCAATATCTCAGTGTCATCGAAAGCACTAGCACAAATCTGACTAATACTTTGCTCGTTCATAACGTCAAGCTTATTTATTACAAATAAAAGCCAATACCGCGTTGATCACCACATTACAACTTGCACATTTCACAATGTTGGAAGCCATTATAAATAACGGTCCCCACCCGCACGGTAGGCATGCAAAATAGGACTCGATATATTTGCGATGCCCGGTGCGTGCAAGACGAGACTGTTTTATACGTGCGGTGTGATCGGGAAAACGAATAGAATGAAAATCGAAATGGCGGCTGCGAAAACGATAAAATTTTTCATTATGGGTGTCGTTTTCGTGATTTTCGAAGGTACTTAAGCCAATAATGAGGACAAAATGAAAATCCAAGATGGTGGCTGCAAAGTTAATGTTTTTAAGGTACAATGCAATGGTTTCAGGCTCGGTAGTCTGAAGACGTCAGGCGACCCCGCGGCGGCGTGCTCGACGCAAGTCCCGGAGCTGCACAACGCGCACGTCAACCGCGCCGTGTGCGCAGCGCGCGCGCGCGTGGCCGGCGCGACTGGGCTGCGCGCGCTGCGCGAGCATTGCGCGCTCGGACACACGTAGGGCGGCGGGTCGCACGTACGCTTTACACGTTTCAGGAGCATGCCAACCGACAGTACGATATCAAACAGTCAGTTCGGTGTTTCCTATCCGACTACTCTGAGAAGAAAGACATTATCTTCGTCAGGACAAATAAGGACCACGTAGATTAGTATTTGAAATAGTCTTTTGAGTGGTTCTGGTACTTTCTTCAAAAGGCCAGTCCGGAAGCTACTCCGGTGCCGTAATATGACGGTTTGATGCCATCATGATTCTAGTGTAAAAGAGAGACTGAGCTATACATGACTGATACCGCCATCCCTTTTTCGGACAGGAATCATGATGGCAATACTTTGTAAGACTCGTATGACCTCAACATTTTGTTACAATATATCTTTTACTATATTTAATGTCTGTCTCCTGAATTTGTTTCGTCATTTCTTCTCAGGGGTAGTCAGATGAATGGAAAATGTCAACTCCATGTAGCTTACTAATTTATTTTTTATGCAATGTAAAAGTGATTACATAATAAACAAATTCAGTCAAAATTGGGATCACACGGCAGTTTCTTATTGCGTTTGTTTTTAATTGTATTGACAGTGGGATGTTGACGTGTGATCCCAACTTGTTACTGTAAAATCGATATAGTACAGCGCCGTGTGAACCGCTGAGTTTTCAAGGTGCACCCGTGCGTTTGCGTGGAAATAATCGCATCGTGAGTTTGGTCCCTCTAAGCCCAGGTGTATTTTTATCACGGGTGTATTTTTTTTCGCTCACTGGATTTTCAACGCCCTGCGTAGCGCAGAAGGTTGAAAATCCAACAGTGCTCGCTTACATCATCATACTTCAGAGGCCACATTCACGACGCGTTTTTATAAGCAATTAGTGTTGTAACAAATTACCTTGAGTTTAGTTCCTAAAAACTTAGTTTTTTGCCAAAACCTCGCCACATTATAAAGCCTTGTACGGACTAAGCGTTCCAATGTACGCGTACTCGGTTACGCGTACACAGGAACGATAGTCCGTACCTCTATTAAGCCTTGTACGGACTAATCGTTCCTGTGTACGCGTAGCCGACTACGCGTACATTGGAACGCTTAGTCCGTAGAAGGCTTTATGACTTGTGTCACCTCTAGGTAGCTTCCAAATGACAGATAATTTTTGTACAAATTCTGTTATTTCTTTATTTGGTAGATAGTGTCCATAGACATAGAGAATGAACTGAGCGTAAGTCTCACAAAAGTGACCACTGTCTAGAGAGAGACAAAGCGACTATGCGGTCAATACCTACCTGTCTTTTTTGGCTCACAGTTGCATAAAATAACCAAGTAAACAAATCTGAACTCTAAATCTAGTATGAGGGAGTGGATATTTGTACGAGTCGAATAAAATTATTGTTGTTATGTGAAGAAAAAGATGACGTTATAGTAGTTTTGTGTGTGCGAAAGAGAAAGGCGATGGACTGGTCGAACGATGCGAGACGATCCTTTTTTTTTAATTCCAATTGGGAGATCGCACCTGTGTGTGCGCACACTCGTTGCACTATAATATCTCCCACACCGATGGCTAGTTTCCGCTGAGATTGGTCGCCAATCGCCATGGCCAAAATTCGGTCTGGAGGACAATATTTATTTATTTTTCAGTGTATATTCACTACACAACCGACTACGGGATTTTCAGTTCATTCTCTATATCTATGATAGTGCCTATTCAGGCACCGTAGTTTAATAGTACTTATATAAATGGATATAAGGCGATTTTCGCACTGTCATAAAAATATTGCGATTATAATCGATAGATTTCAAACTGGATTTTCAAGCGCCGAGAGGTGAAAATCCAACAATGTGTATTTTTGAGGCGCTGAAATGCGTTCTGTTGGATTTTAAATGCTCGGCTCAACACCAAGACTTGAAAATCCAGTGCGCGATATTTTTACTTCCGTGTTACGTGGGCTTTATGGCTGTTAAAGTTTAGCCAAAATAATAAAATTAATATTTATGAAATTTGATGTCGCATCCAGATAGCTAGCAGTGGCGTGCCTAGGGGTCAAAATTAGGGAAAGCCCACAGATTTTCAACGTATAAAAAAACGGCCAACTGAGGGATTGGCTGATTTTCTTATTGTGTACGTGTGTGTTGCGAATATATGTCTGGTATTTTTTAATATATTTTTTATTGGTAGGTTTAAGTACGTTTGTTGTTGTGAATTATGATTTTATTAGGGCAAGCCGGTCTTTTCGACTTCTATGAAGGTACCGCCACTGATAGCTAAACATTTAGTAAACATTTCTGCCTTTAAGAGGTAAACGTCAAGGTAGCCTGAGGAATTCAAATTTTCGTACGCTTTTTGCAATTCGCAATTTTGCAGATTGTATGTTGAACAAAATATTATGATTGATGGCTATTTCATGAAATATCAATCAATCCCTTTATATGATCTTTTAATGATTGATTGATGATTTTAATGATTATGAATTCTGTAAATACATAGGTAACTGTTACGGTCGCGAATCATATTTTGTTCAACATACAACTCGACAATGGTCTGTCAATTGGAAAAAACGTAAGGAAATTTTAATTTTGCGGGCTACCTTGACGCTTCCCCTTAATATATCCGGCTGAAGACAAGCTTAGACTTACCCGAAATTCCTGAAAATAATACTTATTCAGTGAACCTAGGTCCTTTATTTGCGGGCCCTATCAGAACATCAGCGCTGCTACACTTCTTTTTTAAATGTTGCAGCATGATGCTGAAATAGGAGCCGTTTGGCCTCGTACAGGACTTTTTTTGAAGTGAAAACTTCTTGAGGCGCGTTGGGAATTTTTTTATATGGAAAAAAATCCATTGAACTCGCGACACTGTTACCGTAACCGACACCGCGCGTGTTTTGTTTATAAGACGATTAAAAAAGTACACACGTAATTGTTCAAGTTTTTACTTCTATCGGCACTCCCGGAGTGCCACTTTTTTTTAAGTGAAAACTTCTTGAGGCGCGTTGGGACATTTTTTGAGATTGGAAAAAACCATTGAACTCGCGATACTGTTACCGTAACCGACACCGCGTGTGTTTTGTTTATAAGACGATTAAAAAAGTACACACGTAATTGTTCAAGTTTTTACTTCTGTCGACACTCCCGGAGTGCCACTTTTTTTTTAAGTGAAAACTTCTTTAGGCGCTTTGGGAATTTTTAATATGGAAAAAATCCATTGAACTCGCGACACTGTTACCGTAACCGACACCGCGCGTGTTTTGTTTGTAAGACGATTAAAAAAGTACACACGTAATTGTTCAAGTTTTTACTTCTGTCGACACTCCCGGAGTGCCACTGTTTTTTTTTTTTTTCACTTTTTTATATGTATGTACCTGGTTGGTTTTGTTTTGTATATTTATATGGTTGTGTTAGTTTTGTGATCTTCCTGTGCGAGTCCCAATACTTATACTTTTTCTTTCTTATTTGATCAATTAAAGGGTCTAACTAACTCACAAATTCCGCCAGTATTTAAAAATATATTCACACAAAATGTGGGCCTCGTGAAAGCTGGCCATTCGTTCGCATTTACATCGTCACTATCGTGGATACGCTGCCTTGTCAATTAAAAAACAAGTTTTCTATAATATTCGTAATAGTCCCTAGTATTAATATATAAGACATGAGGCGTCAATTGTTTGCCAGAAGATTAGAATATCCAGTTTAGCGTAAGTGTTTCTTATAAGCATTTTATTATTGAATTGGAGTAACTTTTAGAGACACGTCTATTATCTACATACAGAGTTGTTGGTAAAAGATGAACAGTCACGAACACTAATATGTCAACACTTGGCAATATTAAATTGCGATTTTTTCGTGAAATGACGGATGCAACGTTGAAATACGACACTACATAAACCTATGGGTCAGAAAATACTATGTTCGTAATAACATAAAATTTTATTAAAAAATAAAGGAGAAAAATTGCCTTTGATTAAGGCCAAGTGTATACATACTTATACTGACTGAACAACCGCTCGGGACTATTTATTTATTTATAATAAGCACACCAACAGCACAATCACTTACAATTCAAATCCAAACAACATCTAATATTGGCATTTCAGTAATCATGCAAATAACAGGAATGCATAACATTGAAATATGAATATCAGAGACAAAAGACAACAATAATAAAAAGTGTGTCTAGTAGAACACTAAATTTATTTAGAACACAACAAAACAAACCAATTTGAGCTACTTAGACAGAACTATATTACCAACATCATAAATAACAACTTTTGTTCTACATATAACTTTTATTAATTCATCAGATTTTAATTCATCATTCTTCCGTACAAAAGTACTTCTAGAACAAAATGCTGCGGAGGGGAGCGGGGTTTAGACAGAACAGCGAAATCTTGTTAGTTGTAAGTTTGTTTTTGGTAAACGTTTTGTAAAAAGTCATAAAACAAAAGTTGTTGTTTATAATGTTAGTAATCCAGTCCTACAAGGTTGTTAGTTTTTTTCAAATAACCATGTATAACCGAATTGGAACACTGTGGTGGTTGAGTATGTATGTAAATCTATACTAATATTATAAAGAGGTAAAATTTGTTTGATTGTAAGTGTGTATATAGGGGTAATCTCCGGAACTACCAGTCGGATTAAAAAAAAATCTATTTGCATTTGATAGCCCAATTCTCGGGGAGGGTTATAGGCTATGTATCATCACGCTACGGTCCTAAGGAGCTAGCTTAAACGAAGTAGTAGCACGGGCGAGCGATGGGATGGGATGCGATGCGATGGGACGCGGCCGAAATTTCACGCGGACGAAGTCGCGGCCGAAACTAATAATGAAATAAAAAGTGAAATCCTGTTCGTTGGCATGCGCACTACTTAAGAACGGCTGGACCGATTTGGCAATTTTGTGTTTAAAAATGTTCGTCATAGCCAGAATTAGGTTTATATGGGTAAAAAAACTTGGAAAAGTTTCCTGGAAAAATATGAAATTTGGGAAAAATTTAACGTCTTTTTTTCTACAGGATATATGTATAGTTAGCTTGACTTTAGTTTTATGTAGTTTAATTAGACTACACGTATTTATTGGTAGAATATGTATGTATTGGATTGTAAAATCTTTAAATAGTAAACAGTGTGCTACATAATATCTTGGCCGGCTTCCATTTCACATTTTATTGTTGACCAAGCGCTAGCGAGCCGTGAATTGATCAAAATACACTGGGCGCACTATACACTATACACCGTGTTTTATAAAAGTTACTTCATTTCAAGCCAGTGTTTTCGTTTCGCTCTGTTGTTTAAACCTATAATAATATATTATGAAGTATGTTATCCTATATGAATGTAGATATTTACGAGTTAAGTAAGACAATATTAGACTGGAAATGTTGTGCCTAGTTTTATTTGTACTTAGAGGAATGACTATTGGAACGAAGTCCCTTATAGCATGATAAACTCTGCAGACTTGGCGAATGAGAGCTAGACCGAAAAAGTGTGAAATTTTGACAGTCACGACACTTTTTTTACGTAAGAAAAAAGAAAAAAATGAAAAATTCGGTAACAGCCGAAAAAATACACCTTAAAACTATAAAAAACACGTAAAAAGAAGTGTCGTGTCGGTCAAAATGTTACACTTTTTTCTTTTCTAGCTCCCATTCGCCAAGTGTGCAAATGCGAAAGGAACTTTGTCCCAACTGGGTGTCCCACGACACCTCTCGTTTTTTAGCAAATTGTAGTTTGTTTCATTTAGTTTCCGATCTAAGATTTTGAGCTAGTTCACTTCATATTCCGAAAGAATAATGTACGTCACAGTCAACAATAAACCGTACATCAGTAATCCGGGATCCATAGGACCCTGGATTACTGATATACGATAAGGTGATGATAATGTTCATCGCGAAAAAATAATATCAGCTATCCTATCATCATTATTTCAGCCGAAAGACATCCACTGCTGAACATAGGCCTCCCCCAAGCACCTCCACTTCGACCGGTTTTGTGCTTCTCGCATCCAACGGGTACCTGCGGCCTTCACAAGGTCGCCGGTCCGCCTTGTGGGAGGCCTTCCAACGCTACGTCTTCCGGTACGCGGTCAGAAGCTATCCCACACAAAACTTCAATACGTACTCGACCCAAATCTATGGGATAGCTGATTATTTTTTAGCGATTACGATGTTGGTTCCATGGAGAAAGATTTATAATTTGATGGTTTGTACCACATATTTCTGATACACGCTGTATAGGCGCTGGTCAATACCACTGATATACACTTAACTGTACTGTTACACTTTTCGATTCGTGCGAAAGTTTCCGGAAGAAGCCGAACTTTGCCGACTGCCTTAGGTCGGATACTATTTGAATATGTACTACTTATATCCAAAGTCTATGCCGTAATGCATATATAGCTGTTAATTTATCATTATATGTACATATCTATGTCGCAGTTTACACACTGTATTGACGTTCCAACGTACAGTATTTTTATCCGACGAACCGACGCGCGTTTTACTTGTGATAACCAAGTGTACAAACTACATAGTTGTGAACGTGTTTGTAAGCGCAGGAGCTCGGTACCGTCCGAGACGATAGCGACGTTGGAAGTGTGTGTGTATGTATGCGTGTGAGTGTGTTATGTGCTGACGCTATTCGTCTACGCACACATTCACAGTATGTTTGTACACTTAGTTACAACAAGTAAAGCGCGCGTCGCTTCGTGATGAAAAAATACTGTATTCCTAAACGGTGACTTAAGCTTTGCTTTCCGAAAAACGGCGAACGGTCACACAACGGCTCTCCAGAATACACAGCATTTTAAGGGCCAGTTGTTTCAAACGGTTGGTTAGCGTAACATACGTACGTCAAATAAAAACGATAACGTACTCTTATTTGACGTACGGCAAGGCCACAATTTTGTAATTTTAATTTGAAACAACGCTTTTTTTGGTTTGACGATAGTTAGCGTCATTTTTGACGTATACGCGTGCGTCAAGTGGACGTGAAAGAACCCACCCTTACACCTTAATGTCAAATACTGGTGAAAATGACAGATTTTTTTGACGGCCATTATAGTAAGATGAAACCATTTTTCTAGGAAACCGAAGCTTTGCGCACTTTATTCAGTATCTTTATAGTATGTAATCTGCGTCTATGTATTTGTTGTATATATGTTTATTCAGTATTGTATATACCTACCTTTATATAAGTATACTTATTAAAGTAAATGTAATCGAAAATATAAAAGTTTGATGTAGGGTTTTTCATGCGTTCAGAATAATCAGCCTATAATGTTCCCACTGCTGGGAAACAGGCCTCCTCTCTGTGAAAGGGAAAGGGCAGTAATACATCACGCGGGCCCAGTGCGGGTTGGTAGATGTCACATGTCTTTGAGTTTTTGGTTCTAAGACATACCGGTTTCCTAACGATGTTTTCCTTCACCGTTTTGAGAACAGTGGTGATGAAATAATTTATTCAAAGTAAGGGTTCGAACCTACAACTCGTAAGTCGCGACCGTTACCGCTGGGCCTCCACTGCTCTCAGGACTCGCAGGTAGGTATATATGTTGCAGTCAAAACTCTTAACCAGTCAAAAGTACTATTGACTAGCAAAATCAGTCAAAAGTACTTTTGACCGTATGCTTTAGTCAATAATACTTTTGACTAAAATAACAGTTAAAAGTACTTTTGCCCAATGGAGCTGGTTAAAAGTACTTTTGACTAAGTGATTCCGTCAAAAGTGGTTTTGACTGATTGTATCAGTCAAAACTCTTAAAAATTATTTAGCGTATTATTTAGCATTTTTATTTCTTTGAAATAATGTCATTTGACCGAATTTTCAAATGCACGAATTTGCCTGTTTAATATGATATGAAATACCTACAGGTATTTGTATTCTCATTCACTCGCTCTTGCATCCAATGTCGACGGAGCCCCGCTTCGCGGGGCTCCTATTTCTGTGAAAAGGGTTTAAAGTAACCTAACAAAACCGAACCTCGGGGTGGGAACATTACATCAAATGAACATTATACCTTTTGATCAACAGCGCAAATGTTGTTATCGCAAATAAATATTCGATGAAATGAAAATTATGTTAATCGATATTATACAAATTGATTATTTTCCTAAACGTTGTTCGAATTAGTAACATTACATCAAAAGTTGTTATACCAAACATGGGTGAACCTCTTTTTTATTCACATCTAACGAGTTAATAGTGCTTTTGAGTTTTGACTGATGCTTTATTGCAGTTAAAACTACTTTTGACTAAGAGCGTCAGTCAAAAGTACTTTTAACCGCAAATTTGCAGTCAAAAGTACTAATAACCAATAATTTTCAGTCAAAACCACTTTTGACCAACCTATTCAGTCAAAAGTACTTTTGACTGATTTTGCTAGTCAATAGTACTTTTGACTGGTTAAGAGTTTTGACTGCAACATATACACTGTCTTAATACTGCCAATAAGATGTATACAGTATGTTAACTAACAGAGGGCGTTCCCGTTAACCCGCAATAGTATAGCATCCATACATGCTAAAAAAAATATTACCATTCGAAAATAAAATGTTTTTATTTTTTTTTATATTAAAATATTCACTAAAAATCGTAAGTTGATACGTTAAAGAAACACTCTGTACACGCGTACTTGAAGGACAGCAATGTCGGAATTTATTTTATTAAATAAATTAGAATTAATTAAATAATTAGAGTATCAATTTACGATTTTTAGTGAATATTTTAATATAAAAAAAAATAAAAACATTTTATTTTCGAATGGTAATATTTTTTTTAGCATGTATGGATGCTATACTGTTGCGGGTTAACGGGAACGCCCTCTGTTAGTTAACATACTGTATATTATGTAGAAACATTTGTTAAAATATGTACTTTTGTTATTATGTAAAATTGTAGCGAATTCTATTATATACAGTTATCTATATATTTTGTAAGCTTATGTACGAATGTACTCACTATAATAATTATTATGATGGTTCATATAATGAAATAAATGATACAGGTTTTATATAAATATGGTTTTATTTTAGTAGTTTAAGGTGAATGCGCTGCTGAGCCCGCCGAATTCAAAATTGCTCTGGTTTATCAAATTACAGCTCAGTTTTACGTCGTATCTTGATTAAAATGCGATTGGCGACTGTAGGAATGATATGTTTACTGACCAATAGGTAACCATCAAAATCATATTAATGGTCAAACTGGAAATTTGTGCCACATAAGAATTTTCTTATGAAATATTTTTAGGTGGCACAAAGGGGTTTGAAGGTCCGTGGCATACCTACCCTCTCCACCATTTTGCTTTTTTTTTTCATAATGATAATAATAATAATAATAATTTGTTTATTTCCACTTCAAGACACAAAAATCAGTGTGGCCCTGGCTCTTGTACTAGGAAGTCCTGTATCACAAGAGCCAATGGCGGCCATGCATCCATCAATATGGCGCAACAATAGGTACCTATGTCAGGCGCGATATAAAAATCTTCAATCCCCTTTCCAAAGTTTAAACAGCTACCATTTGCAAAAAACCAAAGAAAATTTGAATTTGGCGGGCTCAGCTGCGCATTCACCTTAAGAACGTATATAATTATACTGCCGGAGCGAACTCACATTAAACGATACAACAACCTATTGGCCAAGAATACATCAGTGGTGGAACTGTCAGATACTTTGACATATCTAAGAAAATTATTCAATTCGTCTAAATAGGTACTCGCTAAATTATAAAATACTCGGTAAGTCGTTTATCACTACGAGGTTTTCAAATACCACACTGTGCAATAAACCATAATTATGTTCTTTAAAAGTAATTTTCTTTTGCACACAATAGGTACGACCTGTCATTTGGGGCATATGACAGAACTAAACCGCGACGTGCGATAGTTTTAAACATAAATATAACCTCTGCACGTTCCATGTCATATTGCACTATAATAATTATAACATCGTTGGCGACGTGTGTGACCTGTAGGCACTACCAAGTAGTTTTTATGTTGTTCGCTTGTTTCATCGCGCAGGTTTGGCTGAAGCTTAAGACTTGTAAGATAAGAGCCAAACGAGAGTTACTTTACTTTTAGCAATTATAATACCTCACATAATCATCATCATTTCAGTTGAAAGACGTCCACAGCTGGATATAGGCCTTCCCCAAGCATCGCCACTTCCACCGACCGGTTTTATGCTTCTCGCATGGATCCAGCGGATTCCTACGACCTTCACAAGGACGTCGGTCCACCTTGTGGGAGGCCTTCCAACGCTACGTCTTTCGGTATTTCGATACTATGTGTATGTATTTATTAGCATGTATTCTTTACCTTTTGAGTTTCACTGCAGTCAAATCAAATCAAAATCAAAAATGTTTTAAATTTCATTATTACACGTTGTACATTATAAACAGTTGTTGGCGTCTCCTTTCAAGCATATACAGTACCCGGCGATAAATATTGCACATCGACCTTTGCAAAGAGACAATCGGCTTTTTTTTTTTGAGGATGGGAAGTCATCAAATTACTCCTCCCGTTCTGGGTTGAGCGGAAGGGAGTGTCAGACTCTTACTGACTAAAACCCACCCATGTCCTTCCTTCGCCCTTTATGTTCCGGGCCAGCGGTAACCCTTTCGGACAATCCCGCTGACCCGGCAGGCTTCGGCCCTTACGGGCCCCTTCGTTTAATGCTGACATCTCTTTGAGGCGCGCGTGGAACATGTACGCGTCCGGCACGGGCCTGGTCCTGATCGGACGGTGAGCTACCCATTACTCACCGCCCGCAGGCCCGCGCCTACGGTGGCCGGGAGTCGTCGCGCGGCACCCGACGCCCGGAGCGTCTCCCGCGGAGGCTGGGACGGGAGGCTCTCTCCCTCAGCCGTCCCGCCGCCTCCTTCGCTAGCATGACTGCTTCGCAGAAGGAGGCGACTGCCCCCCACTCCCTCTCGCCCCGGACCATGGCTTGAACCAGGCCCGGACGCGAGAGGTCGCCGCCGCTGCCGATCGCCTCTACGAGGACACGGCGGTGCTCCGCCCAAGCGGGGCAGACCTCCACCGTGTGCTCCACCGTGTCCTCTGGGCGATCCTGGCAATGGTGACACCCGGGCGTTTCCTCCCGCCTGATTATGTGCAGGAACCTCCCGAAACTTCCGTGTCCGACAATCGGCTAATTTCGGCTTCGTAGAGCGGTCTCTGTCGCACGAAATACAAACAGTCCGGTATCTATTAGGAGCTGTTAAAACAATTATGATCTGCTTCTTTTGATAATTATTTTTATTCTTTGTTAAAATCGAATAGGTCGATGTTCAATATTTATCGCCGGGTACTGTAAATGCCTATGCCAGGAGGCATCGCTCTTTTATATCTTGCAATTAGTGTAACATGTAACGAAATAAAGGTTTATGAATGTATTATTCTTATTTATTAACATAAGTCTGTTGGTATTTATGTGAAGCGTGAGTGCGTGTGAGAGGGTGCCTTTAGCGTGTAATCGCTTAGTATACTAGATAATTGCCCCTGGCTGGTGGCTTTGAGTTTACTTAAGGCAATCACAGGGTAATCCGGTTAAGTAGTCACGACCTCTCAAGGTCAACTACGAGATGACTGTTAAAAAAAAGTATGTGTGCATGTGGTTATTTTATACGGAATCGGTTTTACCTTATATTTAATAATAACCAGTCGCGCATTGTCTGTCGTCAAACACGCACGGCGCGTTATCGCAGATTTTTGTCGGTCGCAAATTATATCTCACAAAAAACGAGTTTCGTATCTTGTTGTGCCTTGAAAAGATAATGGCTACTGCTCCGATATCGTGGGTAGGTTTATTTAGCAGAATTCAAATACCTACTCGATACATTATCGTAGTGCTTTCATAAGTACGTGGTATGTTTATTATCTGTGGTAGTAGTTATACGTATAGCATAGAGGAAAGTAATATATGACGTATAGTGCGAAATTCCCCGATCTTGCAGTTGTGCGAAGTGTTTGCGTTCTTGAGTAAGAATCTCATATCAAAATCATCGATGGTATTTTATTTGTTACCTACTTATGTGAATAATATCATTGTTGTGTGCGAACTTCTGTTGATTTTAATTTACGTACTTAAATATTTAATCTGGATTTGAAAGACAGATACCGGATTAAGTAAGTCCTAGTATATTTTTGGTGGTAGGTAATTAAAAATAATATGTAACTGATCGCGACGATAGTTAGTGGTGTAGCAAAATTAAATGATAGCTGACTGTATAACATGTATAATGAATAAGAGAAATAAAATTACAACGGTCGGTCAAATATGTATACAAGAGATGATATCAAGACGCGTAAACGCAGCCATGCACGAAGGAGAGCAACAGCTTTTTTTTAAACTATGGCATCTCGTAGTTGACCTTGAGAGGTCGTGACTACTTAACCGGACTATCCTGAACTCAAAGCTGACTCACAGAGTACTTTTATATCTGAGCTGACTGTCGTGGCGGTGTGGCGCGGGACCCGCGCTCGGCCCTCTGCCGGCTGACTCCCCGCTGTCCCCGCAACCCTCGTTCACAGCCGCCAGCGCGCGGCGATGTTGAGTGGAGCGCGAGCGGTCTCAACAGTAACTAAAACTGAAATAAAACTTAGTTACTGACATAACCATTGCTTTACAGACTACTGCACACCAACCAACAATGGACTTTCAAAGTTTTGCTTGGTAAGTAAACCAGACATGTAGAAGTTATGTTAAGGGACCGTCTCCACATAGATAGAACTTGATACAGACCTGCAAATTGCAAAAAAAAAACGTAAGAAGATTTGAATTTCGCGGACTACCCTGACGCTTTCGTCTTAACAGTTTTAAAAGTTAACATATTGCCGCGATGAGGAAATCTCGATCAGCTCGGTCTATTAATACCACAATTAATATACAATCATAGCTCACAAATACAACGGTTTTCCTCGCCTATACATATCATATGTATAGATCTAGCTCTATTAGATATAGAGATATCTCTATATCTAATAGAGAGAGGGGCTAAGTAATAATAACAGCCGCATGGTTTGATTCGTCAGGTTAAGCTTCGCTTGACGCGTCCACACCGTCGATGGCTGACCATCTTTACATACCAAAAGAAAGAAAGAAAAATATTTCATTTGGGACAGTCACAGGAAATACAAATAGTAAAAAAGGAGCATTTAAAAACAGATAAATTCCGGAAGTATCCTTCGGGAATATCTACAGGCTCATCACAGGTATATTATGTGTTCAGGTGCAAGCCAGACTGGTGCTTCCCAAGCATGAGCAAGGAGACCAACGAGCTGCTACGACAGTGTGCGGACATGCCCGAAGTAGAGGTGTCGGACGACGTGGACGAGCTCATCGCACGGAGCAAGGCCTTCCCCATACCCTTCCCTATTGAGACCAACAGGTAAACACTGATTACCAGTAACAACCTAACATAATCGAAGGACTAGGAGGAATCTAAGGATTTGAAATTAGGTCTACTCCTTAATTGTCGATTCCTATAATTTACGGGCTGTGACTGGTTAAATGAAGACTCTTTTATCTTTACCAATAATGAAGCAAAGACCTGCATAGTAGGCCCTCCCATATGGAAGTAGCTATCACAGGTAAAATTAGCTTAGGTACGAATCTATTTATGAGCACAGTTTGCCAATGAAAAATGCTATCATTGGTAAGCAAAACGATTCGGGAACCGATCATAAGTCCGTCAACGAAGATACGGACCCGGCATCCGAATGTAGTTGATCCTTCAAAACAGGTGTCAAATTAAATTTTTCAGACGGACAAATACACATCGGGATTACCTGAACTTATCTAATGGTCGCAATTGATATAGAGTTGGAATCGCCCGTAACTTCGGCCGGAACCACGAACTTCGTGCTTGCTTAGGAAGTCGATCCTCAGAAAACAAACAAAGGACATGTCCAGAAATGGTTTTTTATTATTTAATAATTCTAACCAGAGTAAGTTAAATATATTTGGATAGACATCCCTAAAACTAGTAGTTCTAGTTATATCATACATTTTTAAAGACCTCCAATTTTGAGAAAAATCGTTTTTTGTTTTCGTGAGAATTTACATCTAAAACGAACAAACCTTCTAATTATCTAGAATAATAAAATGAACACACCTAAAAAAAAAGTAAACTTGTCAAAATTGACACAGGAGAACTGTCATTACTGGCAGTGAGCGTCAACGTCAATCAATTTTTGATGTAGGAGCATGACGTCGGACGAATGACGCATGGAGCCGGTAGGGATGGCGATCTGACCTCAATTAATCGTTTTATCGGGCGAAACCAATCGATTTTTTAAATCAATTTTTAGCATAGAAAATCAATATTTGTGTTTTCTATTGAGACTATAAGATATATTATTTTATTTTCTAAACTTTTTAATGTAAAATCATTAAGAAAATAAATGTCTTGTTTTATACCGAATACTCTTTATATGGTACTTAATTTGTTATTAACGAATTCCCTGAACTAAAAAAATCCCTGATTTTACTGATGAGAAATCGTTTATTAAGGTATCTTTCTTGATTTTCGTAAAATGGACTAAACATATTTACATCTAATCTTCTAAGGATCTTTTTCGGCAAGAATCGATAACACTTTGAGCTGGTGACGCCAGCTATGTATGGCTAACTCGATTATTCGAGTTGCGCTCAGATTGAGATGCCGTGATCGAGTTGAATTAGATTGCCACGGTAAATGAAGAAGCGAGTACGTGATTGACGTCTCTGGTTTGGCATGTATTTGAACCTTATTTTATATTTAAATTCTACTGAAATTGTATTTTAAATAATTAAAATAGTCTCAATATACGTTTCCTTGCGAATCTATAAAAAAAAAATCGTCGCGAAACAGAGGTGAAAAACAATAATTCGTTCAATTTCATCCATTTACCAGAGTTTCGTAACTCGAGTTCAACTCGAGTCACATGAATTTCAATCCGAGTAACCTTATCCTGAGTTGGCACATCTCTAACGCCAGTGACAGCTGAAAAATCATGTCAAATATGACATTGTCACAGAGTGACGGAGTATTTATTAGGGTTGCCAACTACAAATAACATCAATTATTATTTTATGATTTTTCGCTTAAATGGAGGGGTTTAAAAATATTATTTCAGTAGTTCTGAGTTCCATATTTTTGTCGTATTTATTTGAACCGAGTTTGATGCTGGTTAGATTTTTCTTGGAATAAAAAACCAACGTCCATACAAAAAGCGGACATCTCCTTTCAGCCAATATTACAAGCCATTTCTAGAGCAGTGATGGCCCAGTGTTTACGGCCCTGACTTACAAGTTGTATCTCGTGGGTTCGAAGTTCGAGTGTAAATAATTTAATCACGACCGCTCTCAAAACAAAAAAAAAAGACTGCCTGACTAAAGCGGCATGTCTTAGACCCAGAACTTCAAAGACATGTGACATCTACCAACCCGCACTGGGCCCGCGTGGTAGATTACAGCCCTCTCCCTTTTGAGTAGAGGAGGCCTGTGACCAGCAGTGTTCCCATTATAGGGTGATTTTACTATGCTATAGGCCTCGTCCAGTGTGAAAGTGCGATGTCGAGGGCCATAGCCGGCACGGTGGCGGGTGAGATTAGGTGCCGATAGGGGGCGCGATTAAGTGCCGATAGCGGGCGAAGTGCATCGTAAATTGTTGTCGCGGGCTGTAAAGGCTAATCGTGTTACCACAGGGTAAAACAATATACGATCGCTACCTTGGCACCTGCCATAGTCACTTTACGATGAAGATGGGCGCAGACGGCAGCAATACAAGTTTGATATCTCGCGCCGCCTACCCGCGCAAACTCGAGTCCTAGAAATGTATTATTGCAGGCTGGAGACGCTCAAAGTTCGTCGTCCGATAGAGAGGCTGAAGAAGAACATCGTGTCCACGTACCCGCTCTTACACGAGCGAGTGTTGCTGCTTATGACACACTTCCTTGTATACAAGAGGTAAGTACGCATTGTATGTAATTTGGTACCTATAGCTGTACATAGATCTTTTGACACGTGGTCAAAATCGGAACTACCGCCGCCATCTTGTTTTATTCAATACATTTCACAAAACAATATTGCACCAATGTTTACCAACAGCGCTTCTCTGTTAATGTCATTCGAGCGGAAAATTCTTGGTGTTGCGACTTCCACATTTAACAGCAGATTTACCTATTTTACCTCAGATTTTTCACCACTGTCAAAGCAATGAATTTGCAATCACAGTGATCTTTATTCTCAGTCTAATAAAGTTGCTGAAGGGTTGCTGCCACTGAAAAGTCTGATCAAATAATTGTGATCTTCATTTGCGTTACAATAAGGTTCCTATTAGGTCACTGATGTCAGCGGTGAAATAACTAAACAGACTGTACTAGTCTTAGCCTGATGTTTCTTTGGTGTCCCCCAACTTAAATCCGGGAATTGGGTGGTGTTTGAGTCCCAAGCTGCCATATTGCAACTCGGGATAAAGTTTTAAGGGTGGTGTGCGTGTTAAGAATCACTGAAATGTCTAAGAAACGACAGATTTGAGTTTTGTTGTTGTGGTTAACAAATTAAGGATGACGGATTAAATAGCTGCAAGTAAATTCATGGGATCTTATTTGTTTTGGGGAGGACTGGTGCTGAAAAATAGATGACAATACAAATCTAAGATGTCTGATTGTCGTCAGTAATACTTATCATTACAAAGTTATTGAGGGTGCTGTAATCGAAAATTGTATATTGGAACTTTCCAGAGAGTTCGGCAGTAGTATAGAGAAGGAGCTATACAAGGACATGGGTGTGCCGCAGCTCATCGACCGGATCCTCAAGAAGAGAGCCGTCACGTTCATGGGGCAGGAAGACTCCTACATGCTGTTGTCTGGAAAAGAAGGGTAAGTAACAGTAAGATACTAATATCTTCTTAGCGTGTTGATGGCAGTCTATATACACCACTGACCTGTATTATACAAGTAGGTACGCTGAACTTCATACTATCGATGACAAAATGAAGACATTTCATTTTCGCCATTTTGGCGCCGATAGCATCGTGAGGTACCGTGGAACTAATATTAGAGATGGGATATATCCTTCGATAAAAAAATACTTTTATGAACTTTATCGATAATATTAGTTTACAATTAGGCATAAAAACAGGCATACTTTCATGAATGGTACTTTGAACGGCAATAAGAAAATAGAACTGTTTTAGTTACGGTACCTCTTCCAAAAGGTAGTTTCGTATGGAGAAGAATGGGCAAGGAAGACAATAGTTACTCTTTTAAAATGTTTTAAAATAGCTTTTATATATTAACTAGCTGCGCCCCGCGGTTTGACCCGGGTAAATTATGTCGATCCCGTAGGAATATCGGCATAAAAAGTAGCCTATAGTTTAATCCAGGGTGTCAGCTACCTCAATACAAAATTTTATCAAAATTGGTCCAGCCGTTTGATCGTGAAGAAGTAACAAATATATAACACACACACACACTCACAAATTTTCGTCTATATAATATTAGTGTGAAATACCTATATGTGAAGACGATGCATTCCATCTTACAGCCAAGGAGGATGGTTCAGAGTAGGCACAGAGAATCAACGCCCCCCCTTACTGCTGAAGAACTGTCTGAGCTACGACGAGATGAAGCTGTCCGCGCTGGTGTTCGTAAGCGGACACACCGAGTGCATCAACGACGGAAACAGAGTCAACTCCGGTTCCATCGAAGAGCAGGATATCGAAACACACGCGGTCATCATCGGTAAATGATAAATGATTTTATTTTTGTAAGTAGGTTTGCACAAACACTTTTACACGTCAATCATATTTTTTTAAACTAGATGAGGTCGGCGTTTCCTATCTGACTACTCTGAGAAGAAAGGCCGAAACAAACTCAGAGGTCATAGTCTCTTTTAAAGTCCAGACATAATCTTGGTCTGATTATATGAAGACCATGTAGGTATAGACCTACATGGTCTTCATATAATCAGACCAAGATTATGTCTGGACTTATGGAAAGACCATCTCAGACATAGGTCTGAGATGTTCTTTTGAGGAAAGAACCACACAGATTGAGAGGACCTGTCCAGTCAGTGCACGCATTTGTCAGAAATCGTGCAGCTCAACTCAAGACTTAAGGAGCTCAACGATTCGATGAACAATACCAAAGAAAGGACATTTGGGTAGGCCACATAAATTACTCAAACTGCCATACCATGGAGAGAATTAAAAAAATATATAAAAAGAATAAAATAAATGACCCACATATCGTCTTCACATTCACAATAATTAAAATAAGTAAGGTAATATTTAAGGTAAGTACTGACTTTACTTCGCCGAGTAAGCATCTTTCGAATAAGAACATCTTCATATACAAGGTCAAATTAAAAGCTAGCGAAACTCCGCAGACGTGATAGGCGTCCATTTCTTTTTTTTTTTGTTAGTCTATGTTTTGTCTAAAGGCCTCCCCTTTTTCTTTCCATACCTCTCTTTTTTGTGCGATCTTTGGCCATGTTGGTCCCCGAAAAATGATTAGATCGTCACACCACCTTCGCCGAATCTCCCTTGAAGGCGATGTCCTCCATCAGGCGTCCAGTGAGTGACGATCTTTGCCCATCTTACCGGTTCGAAACACAATAAAATGAAAACAGGGTGCTTGCTCTTCAATTTAATTCCGATAGATCGACATTGGAATTGTGACGTTTCGTACTGTTGAGTTCGATGCTAGCGCCAAATGATTTTTAGATTGGATGTCCATTTTGGAGAACTAAGTGGAATTGGGTTCGGGCTTGGCGTGGGGTAATTGTTGACAATATTGTTTTCAAGAGTACCGAATCACGTGACTGTAAAATTAACATTGGAATCATATTGGCATCTCATTGGAATTAAAATTATATTTGGAGAGTAAGCCCCCAGGCCTGCAGGTAGTGTAGTTACTGGAAGTAAGGCCAAGAATCTGACAACCATTCTTACTAAGGGGTATCACGTTACAGTTCCGGGGTTGTAGTGTTCAGATAGGCAGTCCGTCCTAGTAAATTACTGATGTTGAGGTGCATCTGGTTAGACTGGAACCCTGTGACTGGCCCCTGGCACGGAATCTTGGCCAAGCGCTTATCTCGCGATAGCAAAAGTTTTAAGTGTTTCTGATGAATGTTTGTTATGCAGGTATGTCAAAAAATGTTTACTTTTAGTTCAAGAGGGTAATCCATTATGTTTTAGTGCACCACGACAAAACGTTTCATTTACAGTTGAATCGGGTCATTTGAGCGACAAGTTCACGTTTTAAATTTGTGTGTTGTGAAAAGTTTACTGTTCGGTTTTTGAATTATTGTGATTTTATGCTTTTAATTCAATAAGTAAAGGTGCTTTAAAAGCAATAAAAATGCCTCTAACACCAGCACAGGTTTCACAAGCCGTTGCGTTAATTAACCAAGGGCTAACACAGCGTGAAGTTGCTATTGCTCTTAACGTACCACGGTCATCAATGCAGAATGCCCTTAAAAGATACCAGGAGACAGGCCAGTACACCCGCAGGCCAGGCAGTGGAGGCATAAGGTGCACATCGGCCTGAGACGACCGCTTTATTGTCCTGAAGATTTTGAGAAACCGCTACCTGACCGCTGTTGAGATACGCCAGCGGCTTCAAATTGTGAGAGGCGTTACTGTTAGTGAGCGTAGGGTGAGAAGACGAATGGGGGAAGTCAATTTAAAAGCTTGTAGACCAGCACGAGGTCCAGAACTGCTCAGACAGCACTGAGTAGCTCGACTTCACTTCGCACTAAAACACGTTAACTGGACCCACGAGCATTGGGCTAGAGTATTGTTCACAGACGAGTGTTGAATAGCTTTATGTTCTCCAGATGGTCGAGAACGAGTGTGGCGAAGAAGAGGAGAGCGGTTTTTACCCATTACTACCACTCCAACAGTGAGTTTCCATGGAGGCTCAATAATGATATGGACGATAACCAACTCTGTACGTGCGTCGGAACTTATACAAGTTCCGACGCACGTACAGAGTTGGTTATCTTCGATAATCGGCTAACAGCTGTTCGATACATCGAGGAAGTTCTTCAGGAACATGTAATGCCATATTCGGGGTTCATGGGCACTACCAATTCCTCCTAATGCACGATTATGCACGCCCACACGTTGCACATTGCGTTGAAGAATATCTGGAAGAGGTTGGCATACAAAAATTGCAATGGCCAGCTCGTAGCCCAGACATAAACTCAATTGAGCATATCTGGGACATGCTCAAAAGAAAGATAAAGTCCAGCTCCAACCCGCCGGAAACTCTAAACCAGCTCCGAACTGCAGCGCTGTCCGCTTGGCGCAGTATACTGCAAGTTGATGTCCGAAACATCATCCAAATTATGCCAGATCGAATGCAGGCAGTTATCAGGGCTAGAGGAGGAAACACCCGATATTAAAACGTATAGACAATATCGAAAAAGACCTTATTTTTTATTTTGTAGTGTTTTTAAATTTATAGTGAAAAATTCCTAATTTCAGTGAAAGTGCGTGATTTTAAAAACTGATTTATTGGTGAGGTAATCTTTTAATTTCTAAGACCTTAAAGCATAAGAGACACGTATTAAAGCCACTTACCCTTAATTTATTGTCGTAAATGCAAATGCAAATTTTTTTATGCAAATAATCAGCAAAATCACGAGTGGCCAAGTTTCCGTGCCGGTGAGTGTATTAAGGAAAAGGTGAGGCAGATGATAAATGACTTTATTTCTGTAAGTAGGTTTGAGGCTGATAAAATTTTCGTTCGTTAATCGTGATCGGCTTACCCCTGTGGAAAAGGGGAAAGCCGATCTTAACTATAAAATGAACATAATAAGGAAACACTAAAAAAAATTCAGCCTAGGGAAATTTAGGAGCATCATAATAATATGTGTTATTTAAAAAAATATGTAGATGAGGTCATATTTTCCTATTTGACTACTCTGAGAAGAAAAGCCGAAACATACTAAGAGGTCACAGTCACTTTAAGTCCAGATATAATCTTGGTCCGATCATGTGAAGACCATATATGTAGATTGGTGTCTGAAATGGAGGTGATGAGCATGGTTCATTTGGCCCCAGGTGTGGTAGGTCCGCGGTTCGAACAACCGTTCCGCATGGACTACGAGGACGTGTTGATCACTGAAGCGCAGAACGTGCCGCAGAATGGATACGGCGAGGAGATGACGTCCACGACCGCTCTACACAAGTGGCGACAGATGTGGGCAGACTTCTACCAGGTACACACACCCTACGAAACCTTCTTCTTTTCGTTTCGATGGTACAGACGCCAGCACATTAAGCTATCCGAAACTGTCAAATTTTCCCAATCAACTTTGAACCTTATGCTTTAGCGATAAAGTTGAAAATCTATTAAACAAATTTGACAGATTGTAGTAACTTGATGTGCTGGCGTCTGTACTTTGTTTTTATATTGTTTGAGCGCAGTAGGTGGCATTGGGACCCAGAGGTAGCGGCCGCGACTGACGTCGTGGGTTCGAATTCAAATAGACAGTTTACTTTGTGTAAATTATTTCGTCACCACTGCTTATTCTTATGTATTGTAGGGTAGCAGTCAAATAACTCTGGTCGCAGACTCCGGACCCAGCAGAGCAATTGTGTAACACACAATCAGTAGCAATCGCTTTCATTTTGATAGTTCAACAACATTCATTGCGTTATTTACAATGCGTGCCACGAAAGATGAGACTTGACACACCACGTGGTTTGACATGCGCAGTACACGATTTTAGGTATCTTTAGCGGTATGAGGTCTGAGTGCGGGACGGGACCGGACGTCATAGGGGCGGCGGAAAGAGCGGGGGAGGCGGGTTCAAGTCTCATCTTTCGTGGCGCGCATTGTACGTTGTTGAGCGGACAAATTTTTCGATCATTTGCAAGCAATGGACTAGCAATGTCCTTCAAAATTATTCAGATTGTGATTGATAATGTGTTACGCAATTCAGGTGCTGGTAGGCCGAAGCATGGAAATCCAATTCATAGACGACTCCGCCTTGGACTGTAAATGTGGTGCTGTTCCACAAACGATGGAACACTTAGGCGATTATCACACTGCCACGCATCACGCAGCGGGGCGCAGATAACGCACTCACGCGCTTTATTTTTAACATACAAATTCAATAAAAACGCACTCACACGCGTGGTATTTGGCTCCGTTTCCCGCACACCGCTGCGTGATGCGTGGCAGTGTCATAGTCGCCAGGGTAGCCCGCGAAATTCATTTTTTTTTTACGTTTTTTGCAATTTGCTGGTCAGTATTAAGTTGTACGTTGATTAATATAATGATTCGCGGCCGTAACAAATATGTATTTACAGAATTATAATTCAAACTAACAAAAAACTCGATAGGTAGGTTCGAGAAAAAAAAAATGTTTTGAAGACATAATATGGCGCCAAAAATCGACCATTTAATTTAATTTTTTTTATTTTGATATACCCAGTGTCACTCACACTTAAGGCGAATCTAACGCCACCTCAAGCTGAAATCGAACCAGCCGTTTAGGTTACAGAGCGTGCCAAAGAAATATACATACATACACTCGAAAAACATAACCCTCCTTCTGGCGCAGTCGGGTAATAAATACATTATTATTATTTGGTTAGACACAATGGATTACAATTAATGGATTACATGCGTGATGTTTTGGTATGATGTTATGTTTTAATCTGAATCTCCAGGTCCCCAGTTACACATTCGAGAAGCTTGTATCGGACGTGCCGATAGACAGCAACAAAGACGCAACGAGCAAATACATTGACCGCTTTGTACAGCTGTTGAAGATTCATGTGTTTGACAACGAGGTGTACTACAAGCGCATCAGTGTTCTCACCGAGACCGTGCTGATCGAGGCAGACGCGCGAGCCCGTGACGCTGGAAAGATGGCCTATGTTAATGTTATCGGAGCCGGTGAGTTTAGTCATTAGATAAGCGGCATATAAACGGCAGTGGTAGCCCAGTGGTATGGTAACGGCTGCGACTTACGAGGTCGGTCGGTCGGTCGGTGCGGTCGTAGGTTCGAATCCAGAAAGGCTCTTTACTTTGTGTAAATAATTACATCACTCATCATCATCATCATCATCAGCCTATAATGTTCCCACTGCTGGGACACAGGCCTCCTCTCTGTGAGAGGGAGTGGGCCGTAATCTACCACGCGGGCCCAGTGCGGGTTGGTAGATGTCACATGTCTTCGAATTTTTGGTTCTAGGACATGCCGGTTTCCTCACGATGTTTTCCTTCACCCTTTTTGTGAGCAGTGGTGATGAAATAATTTTACACAAAGTAAAGCGCCTGTCTGGGTTCGAACCTATGACCTACAACTTGTAAGTCGCGGCCGTTACCACTTGGCCACCACTGCTCCATTACATCACCACTGCTCTCAAAACGGTGAAGGAAAACATCGTGAGGAAACCGGCATGTCCAAGAACCAAAAATTCGAAGACATGTGACATCTACCGCACTGGGCCCGCGTGGTGGATTACAGGGTCTGTGTCTCAGCAGTAAGAACATTAGCTGATAAATAAATAATGTTCAAAATGGCGGAATTTTTTTCTCAATTTGACAGCGGATAGACAGAACCTTTTTTTTTCAGGATGGGAAATCAAATGACCCCTCCCGCTCTGGGTGGAGCGGGAGTGTCAGACTCTTACTGACTAAAACCCACCCGTGTTCCTTCCTTAAGGGCTTATTCCACCTCACTGAATTCAGACGTCTAAATTAGGATCCTAAAAAGAAGGCTAATTAGAAGCTTCTGATTACACTTGACTTATTTAGTTACTAATTCAGTTGCGAGCGCGCGGCTGACGTATTGCGTGATGGCTCCATTCCTGTCAAAGCATCAAAAAATCGGTCTTCTCATAGGCCTGGCCGTTGGCTCAATAACAATAAAAAAAAGTAAAAAACGAAGAACTTGGGTCAATCAATATCTCCTACTGCGCGAAAAATTATCAAACATGAACATTATGTCTGTATTAGAATAGAACCATTGTTGCATTTTCGTCTATATTTTTGTAAATACTTAAAAGCACTTTCCATCCTTCCATTTTTATATGAATAGTTTTTATCATTTTTGTTCCAAAGATATGGCATATCTTTATACAATTCTATCATATTAATTATAATTTCTTTTTCTTTCGGCGTCGACATCGTATACTCTCGTACCAACAAATTAAAAAAATACAAAAATTGCACGTCCTCTCGCAGTGGCGGGTGCGGTGCGACTAACGCATCTGAACGCTATTCCACCTTCCTAAATGGCTTTCTAATTAGGGAGCTAAATGATTTAGTCAGTCAGAAGCCTCACTTCTTCCGATTTAGGAGGCTAATTAGGATTCTAACTTCCTAAATGCTATTTCACTTGACTGAATTTAGTTACTGAATCATTTAGGACGTCTGAATTCAGTGAGGTGGAATAAGCCCTTTAGCCCTTTATGTTCCGGGCCAGCGGTAACCCTTTCGGACAATCCCGCTGACCCGGCAGGCTTCGGCCCTGACGGGCCCCTTCACTTAATGCTGACATCTCTTTGAGGCGCGCGTGGAACACGTACGCGCCGTCCGGCACGGGCGACAGACAGAACCTTAAATGTCGATTTTGACTTTCTTTCTAACAAAAGCTATAGATTATTGTCAAATATCTAGCGTATGTACCTACCTAATGGTAATCCGTATGGTAGACTGCTTTTTTGAAAATAATATTTGGTTTATTCATTATAGCCCAGAGTCTGCACCCTAACTGCGTTACACACTTTCAATCACGATCTGAAACATTTTGAAGGATATTGCGAATCCATTGCTTCATGTGTTCGAAAAATTTGTCTCCTCAACAACGTAAATAACGCAATGAATGTTGTTGAACTGTCAAATGAAAGCCATTGCTACTGTTAGTGTGTTACACAATGGCGGTTTTCGTGAAAATTTACGACACCAGTTGGCACCACTGTGACAAGAGGTCTTCCAATATAAAATATATGATGACGTTCATCATTCGATTCATTCATTCGTTCATCATTCAGTCATGACTAAAGAAAATATAGGCTCTTTGACAGATGCCTGGACCTGACGTGTCAGTGCTACCACCTAGCGAACGTCATTTCAGAAAACCCTCATTATCCTCTATATTCGCAAATATCCTCTGCACATCCTTGCGGGGGGAAAAGTCTGATACTTATTATGTTATGGTAACCCCCCAGGTCTGGGCGTGTGGAAGATCGCGAACCATCAGGTGGACGTGTACGTGCTGTCGGTCGCAGAGCGCGTGCAACAGTTACTACGCCAGGACATGTTGCAACATGTCAGTAAGGTCAACTTCGCCTACATCTCACCCAGCGCCTCCGTACTAGGTGAGAACTAAACCTTTAGCCGATGTATTCTGTAAAATAATAAATCTCACAGCTCGAGTTAAAAACTCAACTCAAAATAAGAAGAAATTATGTTTTTTTTTTGGGAGGTCAACGACCGCTTTAGTGTTGTTACTTGAAGTATGAGTAGAGAAAAACGATTTTCTTTTGTTTTATCGTGTTTTATATATCGATACATCACGTCAGTGAAGTTTACAAAAAAAAAGAACATCTTTTATAGTGATATTTTAAGTGACTACAGTAACCGCGGTCGATGACCCCACAAAAAAAAAATCATCACATAAATGAGGAGTGTCTTTTCAAAAGGGTTTATTTCTCATTTTGGAAAAGTTCTTTTTTTTGATGCGATTCGATCCTAACACTATATTCTCAATGATTTTCAATGATATTTTGGTTCTAAACAGCTTATTTCCTTTAGAAAATCGATTACAAAAAGAGCCTTCCGCGTCAAATAGACTTATATCCATAGCATTTTAGTCCATTTAATCAATTTAAATATTCTCTTTCAAAACAGCTTAATTCTAATAGAAAATTGTTTTTTTCTAATAAATTACGGAACAAAAGGGCTTATATAATTTATATGTACACCGCTGTCCTTTTTGATGCTTTTTTCCTCATTTAAGTTTTTGAACGGATACAAATCACACTTGGCTGTATGGCTTATATGAGGCCCTTGCTTATTCTACTATATTAAGTTAATAAAAAAAAACGAATGTCAAACGGTGGAAGATTTTAGGCGCATTGTTTTGCTGTCATAACGGTTTTATTTTACAACAACAGATACTATAATACACTAATCAACTTTATCTAAATACATATAACTAACTTAAAAATAATGATAAATTTATAAACTAAAACTAACTTAAAAATAATATTAAATTCATAAATTAAAACTACAAAATAAAAAACGTCCTCTAAAGATCTGTCCTCTTTGTATGCTCTTACCATCGCTATGCACCACGCCACTATAGGCTCTAGAACGGCGGGTACGTTAGCGGTCACAAGGGCCCAGCGGATGACGTCATTGCTGTCATTGATTCTTTGTTTCATCGACGTTTTTATTAAAATTTCATTATGAAAGGGTTTTATTAGTACAGATCAAAACAGCTTATTTCCAACAGGTACTAAACAAAACAGCTTAATTCTAAAAGTCTTTGTCAAAAGTGCTTATTTCTAAGATACAGCCTTAAATATATATTTTCTTGAGGTCGGTAATAAAAAACTAACAGTGCTATAAAAATCATGTCAACATTATGTAAACATAGTATTAAAATTCAAAATACATTGAATCATCAAATCACTGTTTGAAGTTTTTTTGATTTTCTGAAAAATATGTTAGTGATGAAATAAGCCCTTTTGAAAAGACACTCCTCAAATGTATTATTTGTTTAAATATCGATACACATCGCGCCTGCGGAGTCTAGCTTGCTAATTTGAAATAACCCTGTATCGAGTATTGTATTAAGTATTGACAGACGTCATAGGTGCCTAGGGTTGCCAACATTTTTTTGTCTGAATATAGTATTTTTTTTTTAAATCCATAAAAAATAAAGTACGCTTCAAAAAAATATAGTACATATTTTACTATGGAAGACTAAAAAAAAGACAAAGTCATATTTTTTTTGAAACTCAAACTCAAATTCTTTATTGGATTGAAAGACGCGTTCAAAATTGCAGGAAGTTTTTTTCATTTTACTAATTTTAGTATTGAAAAATATAAACATTGAGCTATTGTACTGAAATATAGTATTTTCGCGTACTATATAATTATTTCTTCAACAGAATATAGTACGGAGACCCTAAATATAGTACAATACTATATATTATAGTACGGTGCCGTTAAATAATTCAGCTTTTGTTTGGTTCGCAGCTATGTTCCCAAACTCGTCAGGTTCGGGGTCACAAGCGGCGCACAAAATATTCTTCGAGAGTAAACGACATCCCAAAGGTGATCAATATTTCTAATTTTAAAATATTCAATGAACGAAGGAACTTGTTCTTCGCAAATAGACGTGAGGTCATACAAGACATTTTGTCTAGAAAATATTAGGATTTTATTGTCGCTTAGCGTAAGTTATTTTTGAAAATTTATTACATTTATCGGTACTAAGGTTATATTATTAATAATCACCGATAAATGTGATTAGGTAATTTCTTACTTTTACCTCGACTTTCGGTAATTATTAATAATGATAGATAATTATTAATAATTTTATTTTCAATTAAATTTTTTGTTGAAAGTATCCATGTTCTTTTTACACAAGATTTATTAATAATAACAGAAATTAAAAATAACATTTGAAAATGTTTTTATTTTGCCTTTGTAATGGTACAAGCTGTATAAGAGCCGCATTTAACATATGCGCACTGCTTTAACCTGTTTTGACAGCCCATTATAATGCGTTTATCATTCCGGTAGACAACCAATATAATGCTGCTAAAATGCCATTCTAACACTTAAGTCTGTATAATTTGGGGCCCAAATTAGCATTACAAGAGCTGTATAGTGGTTTATAATGCCTATATGTAACTTCTTATAAAGCTATAATAATATGCTAATTCTGTTATCCATCGATTATAAAGCTATTTTGTGCTACTTGGGTCACACTTACCGTAACATATATATGGATAAACTAGTATCCCAGGTAGTCTACATGAGACGGTCAGTAACATCAAGGCGTTGCTGGCCTTCCTTGAGGAGTTGGGGTAGATCGAATAATCGATTTTCCCACCCGTACGCAGAATACGCGCATTGACGTAGAGTTGCGGACACCAGCCCGTATTACCTAATAAACTAGGATCTTTAGACTTACTAAGTAATGGTCAATATTTATTGTCAGGCGGCATCACAGTCCAGATACAGAGGCGCGAGCCGTCGTCGAAGCTAACGGGCGAGGACGAAGGCAACTTGCTCGTCATGACATATCCCTGGGACGGAAACGCGCATCCTGGGAACGAGTACTGGTCTGTAACTTTTTGTTAGTTACTGTTAACAGCGGTTCATCGCCTATACATTTGTGAGGACAAAATAATTAGCAAAACTGATGAAAAAACATAACACATGCATTTCGGTAGTTTAAGTCTCTTGAAATAGGGTGCCACAAAGTAAACAAAAGTTCCACATTTTTTGTGGCTATCGACAAGCTTATACCGTTCAGACTACTAATTATCCGTGAAAACTGTCGAAGGTCTACAAATAATAGTTGGGGCCAACAGCTTATTGTGCTTATTCCGACTTCGGTAAGCGTCGACCCGTGCGGCTGTTATAATCTAGCCACGAACGCCATCAGCGCTCTATACATAATTATATTGTATTCCCAGGTTTGGTAGTCTGACGGGCTCGGGCGACCCCGCGGCGGCGTGCTCGACGCAGGTCCCGGAGCTGCACAACGCGCACGTCAACCGCGCCGTGTGCGCAGCGCGCGCGCGCGTGGCCGGCGCGGCCGGGCTGTGCGCGCTGCGCGAGCACTGTGCGCGCGGACACACGTAGGGCGGCGGGAGCACCCAGCCGCGCCGCGCGCGTGGCCGGCGCGGCCGGGCTGTGCGCGCTGCGCGAGCACTGTGCGCGCGGACACACGTAGGGCGGCGGGAGCACCCAGCCGCGCCGCGCGCGTGGCCGGCGCGGCCGGGCTGTGCGCGCTGCGCGAGCACTGTGCGCGCGGACACACGTAGGGCGGCGGGAGCACCCAGCCGCGCCGCGCGCGTGGCCGGCGCGGCCGGGCTGTGCGCGCTGCGCGAGCACTGTGCGCGCGGACACACGTAGGGCGGCGGGAGCACCCAGCCGCGCCGCGCGCGTGGCCGGCGCGGCCGGGCTGTGCGCGCTGCGCGAGCACTGTGCGCGCGGACACACGTAGGGCGGCGGGAGCACCCAGCCGCGCCGCGCGCGTGGCCGGCGCGGCCGGGCTGTGCGCGCTGCGCGAGCACTGTGCGCGCGGACACACGTAGGGCGGCGGGAGCACCCAGCCGCGCCGCGCGCGTGGCCGGCGCGGCCGGGCTGTGCGCGCTGCGCGAGCACTGTGCGCGCGGACACACGTAGGGCGGCGGGAGCACCCAGCCGCGCCGCGCGCGTGGCCGGCGCGGCCGGGCTGTGCGCGCTGCGCGAGCACTGTGCGCGCGGACACACGTAGGGCGGCGGGAGCACCCAGCCGCGCCGCGCGCGTGGCCGGCGCGGCCGGGCTGTGCGCGCTGCGCGAGCACTGTGCGCGCGGACACACGTAGGGCGGCGGGAGCACCCAGCCGCGCCGCGCGCGTGGCCGGCGCGGCCGGGCTGTGCGCGCTGCGCGAGCACTGTGCGCGCGGACACACGTAGGGCGGCGGGAGCACCCAGCCGCGCCGCGCGCGTGGCCGGCGCGGCCGGGCTGTGCGCGCTGCGCGAGCACTGTGCGCGCGGACACACGTAGGGCGGCGGGAGCACCCAGCCGCGCCGCGCGCGTGGCCGGCGCGGCCGGGCTGTGCGCGCTGCGCGAGCACTGTGCGCGCGGACACACGTAGGGCGGCGGGAGCACCCAGCCGCGCCGCGCGCGTGGCCGGCGCGGCCGGGCTGTGCGCGCTGCGCGAGCACTGTGCGCGCGGACACACGTAGGGCGGCGGGAGCACCCAGCCGCGCCGCGCGCGTGGCCGGCGCGGCCGGGCTGTGCGCGCTGCGCGAGCACTGTGCGCGCGGACACACGTAGGGCGGCGGGAGCACCCAGCCGCGCCGCGCGCGTGGCCGGCGCGGCCGGGCTGTGCGCGCTGCGCGAGCACTGTGCGCGCGGACACACGTAGGGCGGCGGGAGCACCCAGCCGCGCCGCGCGCGTGGCCGGCGCGGCCGGGCTGTGCGCGCTGCGCGAGCACTGTGCGCGCGGACACACGTAGGGCGGCGGGAGCACCCAGCCGCGCCGCGCGCGTGGCCGGCGCGGCCGGGCTGTGCGCGCTGCGCGAGCACTGTGCGCGCGGACACACGTAGGGCGGCGGGAGCACCCAGCCGCGCCGCGCGCGTGGCCGGCGCGGCCGGGCTGTGCGCGCTGCGCGAGCACTGTGCGCGCGGACACACGTAGGGCGGCGGGAGCACCCAGCCGCGCCGCGCGCGTGGCCGGCGCGGCCGGGCTGTGCGCGCTGCGCGAGCACTGTGCGCGCGGACACACGTAGGGCGGCGGGAGCACCCAGCCGCGCCGCGCGCGTGGCCGGCGCGGCCGGGCTGTGCGCGCTGCGCGAGCACTGTGCGCGCGGACACACGTAGGGCGGCGGGAGCACCCAGCCGCGCCGCGCGCGTGGCCGGCGCGGCCGGGCTGTGCGCGCTGCGCGAGCACTGTGCGCGCGGACACACGTAGGGCGGCGGGAGCACCCAGCCGCGCCGCGCGCGTGGCCGGCGCGGCCGGGCTGTGCGCGCTGCGCGAGCACTGTGCGCGCGGACACACGTAGGGCGGCGGGAGCACCCAGCCGCGCCGCGCGCGTGGCCGGCGCGGCCGGGCTGTGCGCGCTGCGCGAGCACTGTGCGCGCGGACACACGTAGGGCGGCGGGAGCACCCAGCCGCGCCGCGCGCGTGGCCGGCGCGGCCGGGCTGTGCGCGCTGCGCGAGCACTGTGCGCGCGGACACACGTAGGGCGGCGGGAGCACCCAGCCGCGCCGCGCGCGTGGCCGGCGCGGCCGGGCTGTGCGCGCTGCGCGAGCACTGTGCGCGCGGACACACGTAGGGCGGCGGGAGCACCCAGCCGCGCCGCGCGCGTGGCCGGCGCGGCCGGGCTGTGCGCGCTGCGCGAGCACTGTGCGCGCGGACACACGTAGGGCGGCGGGAGCACCCAGCCGCGCCGCGCGCGTGGCCGGCGCGGCCGGGCTGTGCGCGCTGCGCGAGCACTGTGCGCGCGGACACACGTAGGGCGGCGGGAGCACCCAGCCGCGCCGCGCGCGTGGCCGGCGCGGCCGGGCTGTGCGCGCTGCGCGAGCACTGTGCGCGCGGACACACGTAGGGCGGCGGGAGCACCCAGCCGCGCCGCGCGCGTGGCCGGCGCGGCCGGGCTGTGCGCGCTGCGCGAGCACTGTGCGCGCGGACACACGTAGGGCGGCGGGAGCACCCAGCCGCGCCGCGCGCGTGGCCGGCGCGGCCGGGCTGTGCGCGCTGCGCGAGCACTGTGCGCGCGGACACACGTAGGGCGGCGGGAGCACCCAGCCGCGCCGCGCGCGTGGCCGGCGCGGCCGGGCTGTGCGCGCTGCGCGAGCACTGTGCGCGCGGACACACGTAGGGCGGCGGGAGCACCCAGCCGCGCCGCGCGCGTGGCCGGCGCGGCCGGGCTGTGCGCGCTGCGCGAGCACTGTGCGCGCGGACACACGTAGGGCGGCGGGAGCACCCAGCCGCGCCGCGCGCGTGGCCGGCGCGGCCGGGCTGTGCGCGCTGCGCGAGCACTGTGCGCGCGGACACACGTAGGGCGGCGGGAGCACCCAGCCGCGCCGCGCGCGTGGCCGGCGCGGCCGGGCTGTGCGCGCTGCGCGAGCACTGTGCGCGCGGACACACGTAGGGCGGCGGGAGCACCCAGCCGCGCCGCGCGCGTGGCCGGCGCGGCCGGGCTGTGCGCGCTGCGCGAGCACTGTGCGCGCGGACACACGTAGGGCGGCGGGAGCACCCAGCCGCGCCGCGCGCGTGGCCGGCGCGGCCGGGCTGTGCGCGCTGCGCGAGCACTGTGCGCGCGGACACACGTAGGGCGGCGGGAGCACCCAGCCGCGCCGCGCGCGTGGCCGGCGCGGCCGGGCTGTGCGCGCTGCGCGAGCACTGTGCGCGCGGACACACGTAGGGCGGCGGGAGCACCCAGCCGCGCCGCGCGCGTGGCCGGCGCGGCCGGGCTGTGCGCGCTGCGCGAGCACTGTGCGCGCGGACACACGTAGGGCGGCGGGAGCACCCAGCCGCGCCGCGCGCGTGGCCGGCGCGGCCGGGCTGTGCGCGCTGCGCGAGCACTGTGCGCGCGGACACACGTAGGGCGGCGGGAGCACCCAGCCGCGCCGCGCGCGTGGCCGGCGCGGCCGGGCTGTGCGCGCTGCGCGAGCACTGTGCGCGCGGACACACGTAGGGCGGCGGGACGCACGCCAAACGAATGCTATAAACAATTATGCGACCACCACTTAAAGGGGAAGCGCCAGGGTAGCCTGCGAAATTCGAATTTTCTTACGTTCTTTTTTCAATTTACAGAGGCAATTCTCATAATTTAAAGAACGTTCCCCAGCCTGATGTCAGTCACAATCTGTCAAAAATAACTCTAATTTCCATACATTTTTGACAAGTTTTTGACATTGATTGTCGCTGAGATGAGATTGCGACTAAATTTTGAACTTTTTTAAACACGGGAATTAGCCTTCTGGTCAGTATCAGGTTGTATGTTGATCAAAATATGATTTGCGACAGTAAAAAATATGTATTTAAATAGGTAATTAAAATCATCAATATTTTGATACAGTACCCGGCGATAAATATTGCACATCGACCTTTGGAAAGAGACAATCGGCTTCGTAGAGCGTTATCTCTGTCGCACGAAATACAAACAGTCCGGTATCTATTAGGAACTGTTAAAACAATTATGATTTGCTTTTTTTGATAATTATTTTTATTCTTTGTATAAAATACAAAAAAGGTCGATGTGCAATATTTATCGCCAGGTACTGTAATATATAACGACAACCTGAATCTGACCTGCAAATTGCAAAAAACGTAAGAAAATTTGTATTTCGCAAGCTACCTTATCCACCAACCCACACTGGGCCCTTGTGGTGGATTATGGCCCACTCCCTCTCACAGAGAGGAGGCCTGTGTCCCAGCAGTGGGAACAGTATAGGCTGATTACACTAAGCTACCTTAGCGCATTCCCCCTTAATTAAGGGAGTGCAACTATTGTAATTTATAGCGATAATAATTCTATAATAATTATCTACAGTCATGTATAATTAGCTTATGTTCTCACTATAATATGATATGGTTCGTACAATAAAATAAACGATAAAGTTTTTATATAGATTTTTTTATTTTATAAGTAAGTACTTTATTAATGACGAAGAAGAAACCGACTCGAAGCATACTAAAAACATGCATTTTACGTAGTTTACTCAAGCTTATTTTTGTTATTGCTAGCTGACCAACGACTTGTATTTTCTTATATCACATAGGTTCAATAAAATAAAAAAAATCGGTTGTCTGTAAAGTCGGTTTACGGGCGATAGTTTAACGTGACAACGTCATAACAAAACATTAATGAAATTGCCGAACGCGGAGGCCGATTCGGCAGCGTTCGACATCATCTGTCTCTCATCGCTCGTTCCGCGCTCTCGCTTGCACTTCAAGCCGCCATGGAACGCTACAGAGCAAGGCCGCGAGGTAACGCTACATGAGTCATGTTTTTCCGTGTGTGCAGCCTGTCATCGATTTATTAGACGTCACGTCAAAATGTATACTGATATTCAAGTAACTACAAACCCAGACCAGCGTTCGTTGAGCCGTGAACTTAAGGTGCAACAAGCTACGTGCTCGAACTCAGAGGTGGGCGTGGCTAAAAAGCACGCTGTTTCATCTGGCATCGTGTCTGACAGAGATAGTATCAGTGATGAGCAGTTAGACGATAGTCTACACGCACAACGTCGAGTTTACACACACAAACACCGTTCCGAACTGAAAGAAACGTCACATTGGACGATGCACACATGCACCGCACCGCCATTCAACAGTAATCGCTCGCCCGACGCGCAGGTCTCCCGTATTATTATTATACTCTTTGGCGCAGGTCCGGTCCGGCGAGTGATATTATTACATACATACATACATAACAAGCCTATAATGTTCCCACTGCTGGGACACAGGCCTCCTCTCTGTGAGAGGGAGTGGGCCGTAATCCACCACGCGGGCCCAGTGCGGGTTGGTGGATGTCACATGTCTTCGAATTTTTGGTTCTAGGACATGCCGGTTTTCCTCACGATGTTTTCCTTCACCGTTTTGAGAGCAGTGGTGATGAAATAATTTACACAAAGTAAAGCGCCTGCCTGGGTTCGAACTTACGACCTACAACTCGTAAGTCGTGTCCGTGACCACTGGGCCACCACTGCTCTCTCTATTACCTACTGTTTATTAGGCATGGCCCATGGGTCCGATATCAAAACGAATTCAAAATCCGATTTCATACAAAAATCGATTCGTATCGATTTCTCAAACTTGAAGATTGGATTTCAAAAATCTACCCAGCCGAACCAAACGCTAACGATCTACCACCAAACGAATCGACAATAAAATCACTGGATCTCATCACCAAACGAAATCCAAACGCAAACGAACAGTTTGCGTTTGGATTTTGTTAGTAATTCGCTTTCTCTCTAAAACGTAACTTAGCGGAGTAAAAAGATACTTAGCGCGAATTTTGTGATTTAGATTTCGGTTCTCGGAAATCTAACGGACATTATAATGCGATCAATATCATCTTTATTGCAAATTATTTAAAGACTACATTTTCGAGATTATACGTTGATGGTTCAATGTTTCTTGGAACTAGAAAGAATGTAGTACCTAATGTTTGGCTTGGCGCTATGGAAATCAGATAAATATCAGTTTGCGTTCAAAACCAAAAACGCCCATGCCTACTGTTTAGTTGACTACCTTTATATTATTTTCAAAAGTATTTGCCTATTTTTTTTTTTTATCAATATCCAAAAACTTTAGGTAAGTACGTAACTATATGTAAACAATCTCGACATCTTTTTAACTAAATAAACAGTTTAAAAATTTAGTGTTTTTTACAAACGAAATAATAGTTTGAGTAAGTTCTAGAGTTTTATGAATCTCAAGACAAGTGATACATCAAGATTGTTTTCATATAGTATGTAAGTATTTAAAGTTATTAGGTTTGCAGCGCAGCGGACAAAGTAGTACCTACCTACATAATTATATACTCACAGATGTACGCTAAGGTCACGGTAATATTATCTATACAGTATTCCAACTTCATACAAACGGACGAAGCGCGAGCTATGCCTACGCGCCTCGATCTCGGCGTGCGCTCGGCAGTGCGACAGTCGCGGTTGTGTTGTTTTTTGAAGTGAAAACTTCTTTAGCGGCGCTGTGTATGTACTTTTTTGGAATGGGTAAAAACTTCTAAATTCGCGTCAGGTCACGTGACCCTGATCGAAAATTCGTAAGACGTAAAACGTCAGACGTCTCGCCCACAGCCTCGATTCTAACTAGGCATGGGTAATATCGCTTTTACACTATATCAAATCGTATCTATGTATCGGTTTAGAATATCGGATATCGTATCTATATATTTCAATATCTATATATTGGCTGAATCAGTGTGGAACTCGGAATCGAAATTGGTACTGTGATATTTAGGTTTCGGTTTTGTTCGATTCATTACATCATTGTATTTTATTTGTAACTGTATATTCGAAATCAGTGAATGTATTGTTGATAATATGGCACTCTGAAATGAAACTAGTACAGCCGTTTCGGTTTTCTAGATTTATATTTTTATCAATTATTTAAATAGGTCAAGTATCTATTCATCAGTCATGCATGAGTGAAGCTAATAACTGAAGACTGACGAAAACAGCAAAGTGCAATCAAGGTCAAGGGTCACGTAAAGTGATTTTAAAACAATTTTTGATGTGAAACATCTATAGCCGCACGTAAAACAAATTTCTGGCGTGGCGACGCATGCCGTGGCGACGCGTCACCACGCTTTATGATGGTGTAAGTATATATACAGTCACAGTCTTGTGTACTGTGTGGCGACGCGTCGCCATGCGCAATGTTTCACATCTGCCAGGCGTCCCGTGACGGCTCACTTTTTTTGTTGAGAATGCCATAGGTACGATTTAAAACCCTTTGACGTTTATTGATGGTTACCTGTTTACAAGTGTTTACAAAATAATGTATTCGGTATTAAACTCTATGCTCCTGTATATAATGTTTAAAATTAGTATTAGACGTTAGCTTAACGCGCTTTCTCGCTCGTTCATCTCTAGCTACATCACTCCCGCCCGCGCGCATCGCAAGGATACGGTACCTACAACCGTATAACTACTACTGTACCGGAATCAGTTTGAACCGAATATCATAGATCATGTGATACGATATCGTTATAGTGTCTCGTTCTAGGTACGCGGATACCTGAAATATAGATACAGTACTGTCCGATATATAGGTATTGGATATTGTACCGATATATAGATATTGTATCTATATACGATTTGTATCGCCCACTCCTAATTCTAACTGTCAAATCAAAAAGCTCTAAATATTCGGGCGTAGACTGACAAAAATAATAAACTGTACTTAATTTTTTAAATATTTCTATTCTTTTACTACACAATTGAAGCTACATTTATTAGAAGAAGCTAAGAAAAGTGATAATTTGAAGAAAGCTCGACAGGCGAAACAAATACGAAAGTTTAAAACAATATTCCGTGATACAGATTTTATCCATATTTACAGGCTTTCTGAGGATTTAATTAATATATTGGAAGATGACTTAAGTCCATATATGCGTCCGCGACTTCGTTCCAGTGGTTTAACCAAGAGGCTAAAGGTTTGTTTACATCTAGGTTTCTTGAGATATGATGGGTATTACCTCACCACACACCAACAAAAGCCTATTGAATTCCTGATGTTTCAGATATTATGCACACTATCATTTTTGGCTAATGGAAGTTACCAAAAAATCATTGGGAAGAATGTAGACACATACATATCTCAGTCTTCTGCCTCTAGGGCAATCCACGAAGTTATTATTTACAATACAATGATAACTTAAACACAAGTCAAGATTGCACTTAATTCTAGCTTCATTCATTGATTTCAGGTGACTCAGGATATCCTCAAAGGCCTTATTTAATGACTCCCTTTAGTAATTCAGAAACTGAGACTCCAGAGCCATTAGAACAATTTGCACAGCAGTGCAAGAAACAGTGTAGAGGACTATTGGAATCCTGAAAGGACGGTTCAGATGTTTATTAGTACATAGGGTATTGTACTATGATCCTATAAAAGTGGGAGAAATTGTGATGGCTTCCTGTGTTTTAAACGACATATGTAATAGAGCCGGGCTACCAGCTCCTATGATGATGAGACCAATGTGACTTAGATGAAGAATCTAGGTTACTTGAAATCCTGACACATCAGGCTCCAACACATGATGACTTAGAGAGTAGGCTGATAAGTAGGCGAGATTTAGTTAATCAATTATGGCGAGCATGTTGTATCTACAATTTATGCGTTCCTTTACAGATGTGGTTAACGTGTTTAGATAGAATATACTCACCATTATTGATTAGATACAATAAATAGGTATTTAAATTATTAATAAAAATATTATAATCAACAATTGTCATAACATTTAAGGTGTGTATTTAAAGTGTGGTGTTTAAGGTGTATATGATTAGTATAATATCAATAGCCTATAATAATATGTGCCTATTTATACCTTAGTCCCTATTTGTACTATATTTTTAAATGGGTAAGAGTGTATACAGGGGTATGAGAAATTAAACAGATAACTGCATTATTTTCTTTTTTATTTACTATTAAAAACAATCAATCAAATCAAAAATCATTTATTCAAAATGACTTTTGATATTCAGTTAGAAAAACTTGATTCTATACAATAGTAGGTATGCAAAGTAATTACAAGAAACAGGACATTTAATTAAATAATTTAGTATATACAATGAAAACTACCCAAGCAAAACAAAATTAAATAAGTACCTAAATAAAAGCCTGCAGGCATAAAGAGCATGCCCGCTAACAAACATTGACATTTACTACAAAAAAACAGTTCTTATACTTAAACTTCTTAACATCCATCTTAAATAAACTTAAAATTATCTAAACATAGTAGTAGATCCATGTTTCGGAGATTCAACTTCCTCGACTGATGGATGCTCATAAATCCTGCAGTGCCTGGGTCTGCCTTGACCATGACTCACTTATTTCCTTAAAAGTCGAACATCCTCTGCTGGTTGTCAATAAGAAGTCTCTCATTTTCCAAACACCTCTCTTTAATGGCGACAAAACATTCAGTCAGGCTCGCCATTTGGATTGCCTTTGAGAAGGTGGTGAGTGCTGGATCAGACGGCGGTGTGCCGTTCGATGCCTACGAGATGCTATGAACATAAAAATGCAACAAATTACTATACAGAGGTAAAACAAATATGTAAGTATCATCAACATCACATCACTCTCCCTCTAAAGGAATAGATATTACAATGTAGTATACATATTAGATGTAGTCTATATCTTGATTCTATTAGATGTAGTCTATATCTTGATCTTGATTGAATAAGGGCTGCTGTTGAAAAAACCTACAGAAAATCCCAACAAATTGGCCCAACCCGGGAATCAAAAGTGAGACCACTACTATGTAGTGCTTTTTACACTAAACCAATAATTAACCAAATTATAATTAAGTTAACCTTACATGAAGATGCAATTGGGGCATTACTCCTATGATGACGCATTGCAAGACTGCAAGTGGTGATCTAGCCTCAAACTGTAATACAAAAAAAAGTTATCTAAATATCCATTATAAAGTTAAAACATATTATTGTAAGACTTTTATTTAAAACTTCACCTTTTGTTCTGTATTAGGCTGGTTTTCCATTGGCACATTGTCCCTATACAAAGATGGGCCTGGTTGTATGTCCGTTCGCCCTGCAAATATAACATTACATTATTATATTTTATTAGAATTAACTTACTGGTATTGAAGGTGTGGACTGTTCGGTCTGGAGCATGCCTCTAGTAGATTGTTCTACAGGCAGTAATTGGTCAGTAGGTCGTCTTAGGGGTTGCTTAGGACTCTACAAAATTAAATATGAAAATTATAATTTCCAAGTACCTATACAGTTTTCATATTATGTAATGAAAGTATAGCACTTCTTGGCATACTAAAACACACAATGTTACGTTACAACAATAAAGTTATACGTACATATTATAGTAAAACAATAGCTAATCATGTAATTTACTTAAATTTTATTAATATCTCGTGTATCATACAATACTCGTGGATGAGACAATAGTAATAATAGCCATATACTATCAGTGAAAAAATCATAATACTCACATTTCATTAGGTAGTTGTATTTATCCTCTTAGTCACAGAACTACCTATGTTAAAAGCACTCGCTGATACAAATAATCAAGCACCCAAAAGTTTAAAAACTACAAATTCAAGTGATTTTGTTAGCGTCGCGGCGTCGCGTCATCGGTTGTTATTGTTATGTCATGTTGACTTTTAATTCATCGTCGCGTCGCGTTGCACGAATAGAGCAAAGGAATCGTCATTCAGCCTTAAAATGTAATAAGAAATATGAAATAAGCTCTTTTAAATATGATATTGGTTATAGTTTAACTGTATTCCTTATAATACTTAAAGATAGACCTTTAATATATATTTTAAACCTATAAAACTCTCAGTTTTCTTTCTTCTCAATTCTCAGTACCATGTGATTAGCGATGATGGTTCTGGTAATGATGATGATGAAAAAGTCGTTGAAATTATGGATGGAAGTTGATTTTCCTAAGAGATAAACTTTTTAATGTAAAATAATTGTAATAGTTCTGAAGTGTTAAATTTTTAATGTAATATAAATTGTCATGTTTGTGTACGATAGCGCAATAAATGAATATTGTATTCCACCACATAAATAATAGTACTTTTATACTGATAATGAAAGCAATTCGTACAAAATTATTCTCTAACCATTCCAAAATATTAAAAATGCACAACGTTAATATTCAAGTTTTCACTTCTGCCGGCACTCCCGGAGTGCAACCCGTCGTTTTTTTTTTAAATAACCGCGCGATTTTTTCGAGTAGGATATATTGTGCTGTTTTTGATTGCATGAATTCGTCAATAACGCATCCAGAGATAACTTTTTTTAGATTACCTGGAAACTCTGAAAGGTAAGACTATAAAATCATTTTACTTGCTAGTAGGTAGGTAGTGTAGGTACATAATGTGTGTCTTTTTAATAGATAGGTAAGTATTTCCATTATTGTAGTGTGTGTATGATGATGAAAAAGTATTTTATTTGTTTATATAAAAAAAAAGTATATTTACAATCACAAAACTAAATGGAAACACAAAGTAGGCAAATCTCACCGTGAATAGTTGGGTGAAGTGAACTTAGAGTGAGCTGTGAATAGTGTCAGTCCCTAGCATCAGGTGGAATGACAGCTCACTTCATCTACGTTTTCATGGTGAATTTTTTACAGAATAGACAGGCTGTAGTATCTGTATTTTGTGATGTACGTAGGTATCAAACTCGTAACGTAGAGTGAGTAGGCGGTAGATTGCTACAAGGGTTGTCAGTTGCTTACTCAATTATTATAAGGGTGCTTTTGTAGTGTGTTAGGGTATATTTAGGCACCTATACCTATTAATTAAACACTACTATAAAATAAAATATAAATGTTTATTATCACTAATAATAACAATAGATTTAAAACCACTAATAACTAAAATGTTATACAAACAATACGAGTTATGTATAGGTAAGGGATAGTGGTTAGGTTTATGTTAGGTTTATACCTACTACTCGAGCACTCCTCCCCCCTTTCCACGAGCACAAAATGAAAGTCACTAGCGCGCCGCTCTTTGAGCGAGTGTCCTGCCTACCCCAACTTGTGTAGCTAACTACCTACATAAAACGCTGCGCCGCGCGCCGCCGCGCCGCCGCCGCCGCCCGCAGCGCGCCGGCCGGCCGGGCGCGGCGCGGCCGCGGGCTGCGCCGGTCGCCAAGCCTACATTCTAGCAAATAAATTAATTTGAAGCCCCAAGCCCCAAGTCTTAGCTGAGCAATAAGCCACAAAATGTACCTATAAGCTAAAAGATAATTTATTAGAACTAATCTATTACTAATTTAATAAGTATTATAAAGCTGAAGAGTTTGTTTGAAAGCTCGAAGCTCTGGAAGTATCGGTCGGATTAATAAAAATCATTTTGCATTTGATAGCCCAGCTCTGGAGGAAGGCTATAGGCTATGAAACATGATGCTAGGACCCTTAGGAGTCGAGTAGTAATAGCGCAGGCAGGCGATGCGATGCGACGGGGTGGGTCGAGGGAACAAAAAATTTCACGCGGACGAAGTCGCGGGCAGAAGCTAGTTATATTATAACAAAAATATGCTCGAGGAGGTCCCTACCCTACCCAAGTACCCATTGTTTATTTGCAGTTGTTCACACCAGACTTCAATCAATCAATAAGTACAACTTCACTGACACAGCGCGGCGTCCACTCAAATCAACAATTCCAATAATGAAAATACGGAGTCCAAATTGTAGTGCCAAGTCAAACAGATAATGTAGGTAGTATCGAAATCCAAAGTTCAAGCCAGAGGTCAATGTAGTGTTCACGTGCGAATGATAATACTATAGCACAAAGGAGCAGCAGTTTAGTCTAAATACATACGAACGACGTAGCCGATAGCGGCAGACTGAGTCGAAATAGTTCGAAACGTGCGCGTGACATAGTGTGCGTGAGCGTCTTTCCCCCGCACCGCGCGGGGAAACATTATCGAGTGAAATGCACGATGATTCCATAGTAAAACGAGCGCGTAAAAATTACGAAACGTCCTTTGGAAAATCGAGTTTTATGAAAAAACCACTGCATAAATCAATTACAAATAAAGTTTATTGAACTTTTCGATAAATAAGCTTTGTCGGTACGGTTTTTGTTTTGAAGATTTTATCCATCTTTTATTACTTATTTACACCCAAAGTTTCGCTGAAATTAGCAAGAAAAACGAATCTTTGTTGGCTCATAACTTTTTAATGGCTTCCTATTTTACAATTCTGTTTCCGTACAGACACAATTAATAATAAGACAAAACGATAGAATGTTTAACTTTGGATGTACAAAGTCAAACAGTGGAGTAATATTCTCCCGAAGTTTGTATGGAAAAATTTCGGCAAGTGTGCCCTTAAGGTGAATGGGTAGTTGCGACCGAGAAATTCAAATTTTCTTACGTTTTTTGCAATTTGCAGGTCAGTGTCAGGTTGTATCTTGATCAAAATATGATTCGCGACAATAGCAGGTACATATTTAGACAAGTATAATCATTAGAATCAATAATACATCTTTCTAAGTTAGATTTCTACCACTAACACTTTTCCATAAGAGATTGGTGGTTGGTGGTAGAAATCTAACTTAGAAAGATATATTAATGATTCTAATGATTATAATTCCTTAAATATGTACTTACCTGTTATTGTCGCGAATCATATTTTGATCAAGATACAATCTGACACTGACCTGCAAATTGCAAAAAACGTAAGAAAATTTGAATTTCGCGGTCTACCACTACCCACTCACCTTAATTTTAAAACTGAATATCAAATAGTTTCAGGAGTATCTCTGTGACATACGAACACCAGATTGATTTACGTTTATAGAATGTTTATTTTTGTTTGTTTTGCTAGAAACAAAAACTGTAGTTAGTGGGGAAAAGAAAAGGGCGGCAAGTAGCTGCCTTGACAATAGCTCTTTGAGCTCTTTTAATATAATCTTCTATCTAGATTAGAGAACCTACAGTCACTGACATTAAGGCCATCTAGCGGGTAAAATAGCAAACGGTAACTGTAGAAGTTCCCTTGTAAGTCTCATGGTGGCGCGAGTGCTTAAATCAAAGAGTTTATTTGCATAAATGTGATAGGCACGAGGGCATGCAAATATTTAATATAAAGTGAGTACATATTATGTTAGTTGGTTAAATAGTATCATACAATTATAGATAAACTAAAACCATTTTTAAGTAGGTAGTAAATTGGAATTTCTGAATTCTATGAACGAAAAAACAATTTATAGAATAGAATAACTCTTTGTTAGGTAGATACACCATACGAATTACATATTAAATTAAAACTAGAAATTTTATGTAAGGCGACATTATATCTATTAGGACCGCCCGTCTTATCGCTAAAAGCGATCTAATAAAAGCCAATGAATACCAATTAGAATTACCTAGTAAAAATATTAGACACATAACACAAATATACCTAAAGGTAGCTACAAGTTCATATTAATAATGTACAGACGCCAGCACAACAAGCTACCCGAAACTGTCAAATTTTCCCAATCAATTTTGAACCTTATGATATAGCGATAAAGTTGAAAATCCATTAAAGAAGTTTGACAGATTGTAGTAGCTTGATGGTGCTTGCTGCTGTTGTTGCTTGATGTGCTGGCGTCTGTCCATCAGCATTCATCATTCTCCCACCCTTATCCCAATTTATTTGAGGTCAGCGCAATACTATGTCTTTTTCTTCCTTGTTTATTTATTATGTAGACTTGTACAAAATCAATCTGCGGGGTAATTGTGTACCTAATACACTAACAGTAGATAGCAATGGCTTTCATTTTTGACAGCTCAACAACATTCATTGCACTAACGTTGCTGAGCAGACATTTTACCTAACTCAAATAACTAAAAGAAAGGTCGGTTGTTTTCTTGTAAAGTAGTTTTTAAAGAAGGCGTACATACTAACAAACCAATGACATATTACAAAATAACTATTGAAACACATAAAATGCAATATTAATAATAGTAATAATATGTACAAGTAGTTTTTTTTTTTTTCTTTTTTAGTTGCGGTTCTTAGGTACCCCACACTAATATTCGTAGGTACCTATTCCACTACCTAGGTATTTGCTATGTTAACAACTGTGACAGGAACTTATACAGGGTTAAAAACATTAACAGGTTAAAAACATTAACAACCTCTTAAGAGGTCATTGTACTCATCATTATGTGTTCATAATGATGAGTACCTACCTACCTACAATAAAAGTTGTTACTTTTACTAAGGGACCAAACCTGAAATCGCGAGAAAAATATCGGCTGCTCCCTACATTTTGACGAGTTATACGAACATAAAATGTAGGAAACAGCTGATTTTTTACGCGTTTTGGGTTTGGAGAGTATTTTTTTTGTAGAGCCTTCCAATTTTTTTTACTTACCATCGAATGATCGTCGTGAATCTGAAACAGCTATTGCCACGATGATATTTTAAACGTGTGATATTCTACTGCCCCCCTGAAAGTGCCAAACGCCCACGAGGGGTCGTTATCGCCCACGTTTAGAATCTATATTTCAGGACATGCCGGATTCCTCACGATGTTTTCCTCGAAGACGAGGAAGGAGCTGACAGATGACAAAATTTACGAAATAGTATCTCCGACGTGTTTCAGAGGTTTCTATAAAATCAACTCTTAAGACGAGCCCTGTAACACGAGTATACGAGCATTGAGTGGTTAATGGCAGATCCATTAGCTGCCGCCACTCGCCTCGCGCCACGCTATCGAGCAACATTAGGTGCAACGAAACCTTCGCAAATCTCTGTCAAAATCAGAAGGTCAATTAAAAACAAATCATAACGTAACAAAACTGTCCAGTTGTACAGACGCCAGCACTTCAGCTACATACCTACCTGTCAAATTTCTTTAATAGTTTTTAAACTTTATCGCTAAAGCATAAGGTACAAAGTTGATTGGGAAAATTTGACAGTTTCGGGTACCTTGATGTGCTGGCGTCTACACCCACATTTCGCCATTTTTATTGGGTTTTCCATCAGGAATTTGTCAGTAGTAGTAATCGGTTGATATGGCTATAGGCTCGCTCCCTATTACAACTCTTGTGGTGCTTCTAAACTGCCCCATACTGCCAGGACAAAGTATTTCGCTAACCCAGGTACCCTACGTGAGACGGTCAGTAACATCAAGGCGTTGCTGGCCTTCCTTGAGAAGTTGGGGTGGATCGAATAATCGAGTTATGAAGCAATGGTTTCATAACTATGTTAGAAAAAATGTCTGCTCAACAACGTTAGTGCAATGAATGTTGTTGAACTGTCAAAATGAAAGCCATTGCTACTGCAGTGCGATTCTGTAACCATCTCACCGTGAAAACTTAGGTGAAGTGAGCGTATAGTGAGCTGTCAATAGTGTCAATGAGGGTTTTCGTGAAAATTTACGACACCAGTTGGCACCACTGTGACAAGAGGTCTCCCAATACAAAATATATGATGACGTTCATCATTCGATTCATTCATTCGTTCTTCATTCCGTCATGACTAATGAAAATATAGGCTCTTTGACAGATGCCTGGACCTGACGTGCCAGTGCTGCCACCTAGTGAACGTCATTTCAGAAAACCCTCATTCCTAGCAAAAACAAACTCACTCCACCTAAATTTTCACGGTGAGTTTTTTACAGAATCGACCGGTTGTTAATGTATTAGGTAGACCAGGTACACAATTACCCCGCAGATTGATTTTGTACAAGTATACATAATAAATAAACAAGGAAGAAAAGCACATGTTGCGCTGACCTCAAATAAATTGGGATAAGGGTGGGAGAATGATGCATGCTGATGTACAGCAGCAAGCAGCATCAAGCTACCTACTACAACCTGTCTCTTTAATACATTTTCCACTTTATCGCTAAAGCATAAGTGGGAAAATTTGACAGTTTCGGGTAGCTTGATGTGCTGGCGTCTGTACATAGTAAGTAAACCTTCTTTGCTACATTGTTTTGCGACCCATAAGTACCTAGATACACAATATCGCGGTGAGTTCGATTCGAGAAAGCGATTGACTCGTGTGTCGTTGGCGCTGTTCCGCAGACCTATTGGAGGCATAATGCAAAACCACTTAGTGGAAAACATTCAAGCATGAGTCTCTTACGCGTAGATTTAAACAATGAACGGTACAAAACGTCCATTAATGTTGCATTAGGGACACAATGAACGGTCGGGACGCGTCGAGTTGAACCGCACTCGATACGAAGCGTTTATGATCGATTTAAGACTCGATTCGTAACCAGCGATTTAAATAAAGACGTACATACAACGTTTTTAAATGATTATATTTCGGTAATTGGGTTTATAAAATGTCTGTGAAACACTGATATATTTCAAAAATGAATTATATTTGAAAACTAGACGAGTTTGGTGTTTCATATGCAACTAGTCTGAGAAGAAAGACCGAAACGAACTCAGAGGTCACAGTCTCTTAAAGACCAGACCTATTCTTGGTCAGATCATGTGAGCATCCTTTAGATTACTTCGTTTCTGACGTGGTCTTTTGAGGAAAGAACCACACAGATTTGAATGGACCCGTCCAGCTAGACAACGCATTTGTCTTTAATCGTGTGGTAACTCAAACGACTCGACGGTAAAAGAAAGGTCATTTCGGTAGGCAGTATAAAGTACTCAAACTGGTCTGGCCATCATAAATATGTATATAAAAGAAGAATTGGGGCCTGGGGCCTAAAAAGGCCACTTTGGCGAATCATAAAAGGATCATAATAACATTATGAATCATAATCGAATCAAATCCCATTGGTGAAGGATTTTTCAGTTATTTTTTTTTTATCTGTTCTAAAATACCAATCAATCCAATCCCAATCTCTTTGATTAGGTATACGTACGCAGTGCAGCGAAAAAAACAAAAACACGGACTGTCTTCGCCTTATTATGATTCATAACGTTATCCTTTTACGATTCTGTGAAAGTGGCCTTTTTAGGCCCCCAGATTAACTGGAAACATGGGTCTGTGGGTCGTCTTAGGGGCGGATTTTACATTGAACTGCCAATGTGAATTTTATTACACTCGTGTTAACTAGCTAAAATCTCAACTGTTACAAACAAATGGTTATCTTTGGAAACTTGCCCTCCCTCTCACAGAGAGGCAGTCCCAGCAGTGGGAACACGATAGGCTGATTATTATGCTATGGAAACTTGCCAAGTTGCATGATATTGATTTAGTATTAAGGAACGAAATTTTCTTTCCCCTGCACATTTACTGGCATCCATCTATAAAAACTGACTGTAAAAAAGGTTTATTTAAATGTCTAATCTTATTTCAAATGGAGTAGGTATAGATCTCAATTGTTTTATCGGCGAAACCGAAAATCCGGTTTTTTCTTTGTACCGGGCAAACTTGGCTCTTTTTTATGGTTTCGTAATCAAAATGGCAAAAAAAGAAACATTATAATTTCGTCATGTCTACTTTTCGTCCGTCCGTCTGTGTCCGTCCAAAAGTCCAACTCAATTCATAGGTTCCGTTTTTTTTAAAGTTCGAATTCTTAATTAGCACAGCGTTCCTGTCTTCCTCTGTAGGTATACTACAATTACCCGCCCTCCAACACAAAATTCTTTGTAGAGTGAATTAAGGCAATTTCGCGAACGGAAAATAAAATAATAGGCTTCCCATTAGAGACCCTCTCAAAGACATTCGCTAATAGTCGGAAATAAATTTGACGTTCGTCTGAGCCACTTTGAGCTCGTTCCGGATCATTTAACGGCGTCGTTGGACTGCCATCAAACAAGTTACGTAATCTATGTGTTGCTCGACATTTTTGAACTTCGAACTGTCAAACTTTGAACTTTTAATTTTTGAGTACGAGGCTTTTGGTTCTGTTTTAGTGTGTGTATTTTATGTTTTTTTTTTTGTAATACCTATTCGTCTTGTTTTTGCAAAACAAATAATTCTTCGTACTTTTTCTTTCTTTTGAAAATTAAAACTTTCTACGTCAGTATATTTCGTCAATTGACTGAAAAGTATGAATGATTATTAACTTGGACATTTAAAATCTAAAACTCCGAACGAAAGTGAGCACTAAGAAAGTATTTTTGAAACTTCATCGCCTGGGTTTTATTTTTATAGGGAATGAATATGACAGTTTGAACAGAAGTTCGTAATTTATGATGATGTGATTTCCCTTCGGAAAAAATGAACTTCCACAAAATATGTTAGATACCTAAACCTGACCTACCTGACCCTCAATGATATCAGTGTACAAGTGTACCTACAAGTCAACGCAGTCAACCTCCGATGACATTATACAGATCCACAACAAAGTTCAAAAATAATTACGCCATTATAAAACGCGTTCCTTTCATCCATAATTACGACTACCAGATAATAGATATGATCCTGTGCAGAGCGAACGGAACACTACAATTAAATCACTGGCGACGTGGCAGCAGCGCCCTCTCGTGCCGGAAGGAAGGAACCTGCCAAATTAGTGCCGCAGAGTGATCCCACTCCCCGACCAAGAGCAAGAATGGCATTGTTTGTCCCCATTACACAGCGCTTTGAACGTTACTCTGTTACTGACGAGACATGACTCAGAGTTGGATTTCATATACTTAAATCTCTTTTTCTCTTATTAATACGTACTTAACTTTAACGAAAAAAAAACAAAGAAAAAAAGTTTATTTGTCATAGAAACACGTGCCTACAAAACGATAAGTCAACTCGTATAAAAAAAGAAATAAAAATAAGACTAAACGGAATGACAAAAAAACATGCTACTCATAAGCATGATTTTTTTTAAGAATTCATCGGTACCTACTTCTTTTAAACCGACTTCAAAAATGCAGGATTTTATGGATTGGTGTGGTTTTTTTTCATGCATGTGCATGTGTATTTTTCAGTGATTTTTTTTATTTGGTAGACAAAGCTCGCGCGGCGTCCCATATAAATTTTATTAACATTGCTTTTGGATAGCTTTTGAGTTGGCTTCAATAACACGTAGATATTTAATTATAAAACTTCCTGCTACTGTTATTTATATAGCATGTAGTGGTATACGTGTTTGTGTGGGGTATCACAACTAAAAAGTAAAAATAAAAATACAAAACACTACAAAGGAAAACATCGCGAGGAAACCGGCATGTCCTAGACTAGAACCGATAATTCGAAGACATGTGACATCCGCAAACCCGCACTGGGCCCGCGCGGTGGATTATCGCACACTCGCTCTCACAGAGAGGAGGCCTGTGTCCCAGTAGTGGGAATAAAAAAGGTGTTTCAAAATTAACCCAACAAACTTTAAGAGGTGCTTTAGACCATCGAACTGAACGACTTTCAGTCAAAAAAATCAGCTGTTTCATACTTTTTGGTCAAGCAGCTGATTTTTCTTTTCGTGATTTCAGAGTTGGTCCCGTAGTGAAAAATTTTTTTTTACAAACATTTAAATTCGCATACACAAACAGCCAGACCCGGAACAACTACCTGTAGACAATACAAATATGTATTTGTTCTGTGCGGGAATCAAACCCGCGACACGCAGCGCAGCAGTCAATTGCTCAGCCACTGCGCCAACCGTGTCAAGTTGTTCAGTTCGAAGGTCTAAAGCACCTCTTAAAGTTTGTCGGGTTAATTTTGAAACACGTTTTAAAGGCTGATTATTGTAAAAATTAAATACCTAGTCTTATAATGAACGCAATAGACTGGCGCCATCGCACTACAAATCTATCTACCTGGTATTTAAGTAATGCTTCTTCGAACGATTATCAGATTATCACTTTGTCCTTCACTACCTAAGTAAAACTATGTTAAGATTATTAACCCTTTTTAAGCTGATGACTTTCAATTGTCAAAAGATTTGTACAACTTCATAAGCGGCTTAAAGTGTATTAGACTCGGTACCTGTTGAATTGAGTGCTAAAGATGATTAAGTAATGTTTTCTAAAGCACTTTTGTTGAGGGTTATTTAGTTATTTCATAGTTATCGCACTATTTCATTTTTGTCAGAAATGTGTTGAGGTGTGGTCATATTTATGGGTGTAGGTACCTAGTTGATACCATCAAACGGACAAATTTCTCCATAAGACCGACATTGCTATCGAGAAAAAAAAAACCGGCTAAGTGCGAGTCGGATTCGCACACAAAGGGTTCCGTACCACAAGGCATTAAACGCAAAAAAAATAGTTAAAATTTAAAGGGGTATAACCCTTTAAATTTTAACTTTATTTTATTTTTATTATTTGTTGTTATAATAGCGGCAACAGAAATACCTACATCATCTGTGAAAATTTCAATGGGTCATGTATGAAAATATTAAATTGTCTCGATTTTTTTTCTGCACTTATGAATAAGCTAATACTATCTACAAAAAAAGTATCAGATTTATCTGATTAGTATTCCCAGAGAAATAAATTAAATTCTGTTAGAGGCGGCCATCGACAGTAACCCACGGATTTTTATTCAATTTCCTTAGCCTACTCAATTAAAAAGTCATCCATCATAACTTGTCAATTTGTCATAACATAACCTCACTTTTCACCTCTTGCTTTGTGTTTGTTTGCGATTTTATGGATATATCTTTACGATTACGATACGATTTATCTTTATTTTATTCAAAGCGTGAGGGTCGTCGTAAAGATATATCCATAAAATCGCAAACAAACACAAAGCAAGAGGTGAAAAGTGAGGTTATGTTATGACAAATTGACAAGTTATGATGGATGACTTTTTAATTGAGTAGGCTAAGGAAATTGAATAAAAATCCGTAGGTTACTGTCGATGGCCGCCTCTAACAGAATTTAATTTATTTCTCTGGAAATACTAATCAGATAAATCTGATACTTTTTTTGTAGATAGTATTAGCTTATTCATAAGTGCAGAAAAAAAATCGAGACAATTTAATATTTTCATACATGACCCATTGTCTAGCTATCACGGTTCATGAAATACATGACAGACAGACGGACAGTGGTTTTTATAATAATAATAAATTAATCGATTGTTTCTATTTACATACTTTTCAAACAAAGTCGACAATTACAATAATGTGTACATTATTGTAATTGTCGATTATCAGCACATCATCAGTGAACAAACCATACTTCTTGAATCCCGGCGTGACACTCACAAACCTAATCCATTCATCGCCCTTAACTCATTACATCCACCAATCGCAATGACGAGGCGGAGTTAAAGAGCAAGACAGCTATTCCCTGATTTCAATGCGTGTGAAAGAGGTAGACTATTTTAGTGGCGCTGCGTCCAGAAACGGGCGTCGAGGAAGCGATAGACGGGCTGTCCACAAATTCGTCAGTCAAAGTTTGCAATTTGAGTCACTAACCCACGGTCGCATTTCACGGGTTAACTCTTTACGCGGTTAGCCGAAATTAAACAAAATTCGAATTAATAAGTGATAAACAGTGGACAATTAGTGTTTATACTTTAATAAATTAGTTTATTATTTAAATTATTTTTACCTAATTTTGTAAGGGCGGGATAAAACTGAATGTTTTGAATAACAAGTGCAGTGTTGTGTGGTCGCTATGTCGGAAGCTGGTCGGCGCGGTACCGCCTACACGATAGATAATATACTCGGACACACGGACAGACAACCGGGTATGTGATATCACGACAGGTTATCATAATTTGGCAGCGGTGAATGCAATGGTTATGCGAATCCCTCACCTCCGGCCATAGGCAGAGGTGGAACCCCGCGGTGGTTTTAGCCGGTAAGAGTTCGGCATGCCCCTCTGTCACCCCCACGATGGAGGAAGTCCATGAGGATTTCCACCGCGCACAAAAAAAAAGGTTATCTACCATAATTTAACAATTGCGTGTCATAAAAAGAAAAGAAAGAAAGAAAATTTGTTTATTCTGCACAAACAAAAACGCACATTCCAAATTAAAAAAAAGACATAAAATACACACACACAACGTAGTCAAAAGCCTAGTATTCAAGCTTAGAAAATGTTGACAATTTTATTCATCATTCATCATTTTTTTTTAATTTTTTCATTCATTTTTGTTCATATTCACTTAGGATGCCGTAAAAGCCAAGGTTTTTGCTTTACTGCCTCGTTGGTCTAATGAGCATGAGGTCCTGGGTTCGATTTTCAGGTCGAGCAAAGTGGTATTGGGTTTTTCTATCAGGAAATTCACAATAGCAGCTCGAAATCTGGATTCGTGTACGGTTGATGCCAATAGGCTCGCCCCCAATTACTTGGGACATAAACATAACTGCCAAAATATGTCGGCTGCCCCATTTCAAAACCTAGTAAGGACATAAAATTAAATTTTACAGGAGAGCGCATAAACGTAATATTGGTCAGCGTATGGAATGTATTTTTTTTAATTGGTTAAAGTGACTTACTAGGTTTTAAATGGGCACTAGGGAGTGAAAGGTGCACTTACTAGGTATCGATGTTTAAATATATCTCCTTTTGTGTAAGATTAAACCGCTGGTGTTTTTGTATTTGATAGAGACCTTCTAGGTTAGCAAGATTATGCAATAAAACGATTTTTGTAAAAAGTGTCCCTTACTAGGTTTTGAAATGGGACAGCCGATGGGTGTACCTGTTTTAGGTACACCTCTGCCTGACCCTTCAGGAATTGCGGGCGTGATGTTATGTCATCAGCAATGGTTATGCAGTGCGTTTATTGAGTAGGTATTCGTTGTAGAACAACTAGTTCAATACCTAATTAATTTTTTTTTGGCGGTTAAGTATAGCACTAATATTATAAAGGCGAAAGTTTGTGTGTGTTTATATGTTTGTTACTTCTTCACGCTCAAACGGCTAGACCAATTTTGATAAAATTTGGTATTGAGGTAGCTGACACCCTTGATTAACATATAGGCTACTTTTATCCCGATATTCCCACGGGATCGAATATGCGGGTGAAACCACGGGGCGCAACTAGTCAATAATAATTACGTACCTACATTTTTTTAAAGTACATACCTACACATATAACTCTTTTTTTTACGTTCAGAGATATATTACCTACCTATACACCGTTTTCTTCACGTTTTCCATAAACCTTCTCAAACGCTTCTATTTTACAAATTAAATCTAACACAGGAAGTAGGCTAAGTTACAAAGATATTTGTAATTTCATTAAGGGCTGATTTCTCCATCTTTAGATAATTTTTATTCGAGGAATAAAATTGACGTTTGACAGTTTTTGTATGAAACAACTGTCAAAACATGAAAATTATTCCTCGAATAAAGTTATCATATGATTGAAAAATCAGCCCTTAATGAAATTTAATTGAGCTATGCAGTAAGTAATGGTCTTAACTTATTTTTGACACAAGTTTCAGTCCGTCAAATCTTATGAATGAAAATACATCGTTGTCAATTCGGATAAAGAGGCATGCATATCGGGTGATTTACGTCAAGATAAATATTTGTATGAAAATTAATAAATTTACGTCAAGATATTTTGTTCGTATGAAAATTAACAAAAAATAAAAATAAGAATTCATTAATGTGTCTATAATGAAAAATGTTTATTTCCACGGTCTGAACATCTTGTCGAAGTTTATGCATATCGTCCGGAACACGGTGTTTATATGTAGGTATACCTATAGATATTTGGAGGCGGATCGATAGATAGTCGTTGTTTAACTTTGTTCTCAAATTCATAACAGCATTGTCGTCATACAAATAAATGTTTCTACTACTTCGACCATTCAAATAAAATGTGATTCATTCCTGGCCGCCGACTTTTTATTTTTTTATCCTAAGTCGCCGAACAAAATGGGTGATCTCCTTTGTTAGTTTGGCCGTTTTTAGGGTTCCGCAACCAAATGGCAAAATTGAAACCCTTAGATAGAGATACTTGCTTAATTTCGTCCAGTTCGCATGTCACAGTCAATTTGGTTCGAAGAGTATTGGATTGGCCCTACAAAGATGTTTAGAAGCATGATTTACAAAGATGTTTTATGAACCGATAACCGATATGTCGTACATAATAAAGAGTATTCTATTCTATTCTAAAAGACCCTTGACGAAGCCGTATTCTACGTATTCTGTAAGTACAGACGCCAGCACATCAAGCTACCCGAGACTGTCAAATTTTCCCAATCAAGTTTGAACCTTATGTTTTAGCAATAAAGTTGAAAATCTATTAAAGAAATTTGACAGATTGTAGTAGCTTGATGTGCTGGCGTCTGTACATCAAACTAAGTAATTTTGTGCAAAAATAATTGCTGGGATTTTATTTTTATTTATTTATACAGCGTGGCGCTACAATGGTGACATTAATTTAACACACGTGTAGGGCTAGTGCCCTTTAATCATATTAATTTTAGTAGGTTAAAATAACTCGTAAATTGAAAAAAAAATTTTTTCAAACAAACTAAATGATAAAAATGTAACTAAAATTGGGATCACCCTTGCAAAAAATCATTCATGAAATTACTTACCTACGTTACGCTGGCTTACGTTAACTCGGAGCGGCAACGCGTCGCTTCACGCGCTGCCACTTTTCGCGCTTTAATATCGTATGGACGGTACTGTGATGAACTTGAAAATGCCTAGCGCTCTGGCGGAGGCTAGTTTTGGGTTGGTTTTGGAAATATTGTAGCACATTTTCAGTTAACTGGATTGGGTTTTGTCGTGTAGGTGGTCGATCAGGGCGTTGAGACCTAGGATCCACTGGCCGGTTTTCGCGGATGCGCTGAAGAGCAATAGTGCGAGGATTAGTAAGGCATTGTCTTGAACCGCCATATCTCTCGCGATATGTCCTTATGGCAAGAGCGGCATTTTCACGACATTCTCCGTAAATTAGGATCATGTCCGCATATTCAGCTGCTGTGTAGTTCGGATGTGTATTTGCCATCACGATCACAAGTTTACACAAGCACTAATAACACAAATAAAGCGCCCGTATCGCAAGAGATGTCAACGTACCTACTAAATTAGAAAACGAAAACAAAACAAAGCGTCTTTATCGCAGTACCATAATCTAATTACTTATTAGTTCATTACACAAAAATAAATAAATAAAACAATAGGTAAGCGTCTTTTTCGCGGAAACATTCACAAAATTAGTCGACGTAATTATCTGCACTACTGTGAAGAAGTGTGTCAAGGGCACGAGTTAGGCTAGCACTAGAAATGCAAAAAAAAGAATTGGATTTCGCTGCGACGCGACGGGGCGGGGGGGGGGGGGGGCACGCGTCGCCTGCGCCGCCCGCTCGCCGACAAAGGGATATCACGTTACTTTAAAGTATTGTTTATTTATTTTAATTTCATTGATGCGATGTTATGATCCGTGACCCGGCAAATGACCGCTGTGCGACAGTTCTTTAAGTACAGGTTGCTCCAAAATGCTATTTTAGAAAACTTTAAATAAATCCGCAAATAATAACGTTTAATGGAAACATAATTTCTTCATGAAACGAAAATGTGAAAACGTATATGTGTGTTAAATTAATGTCACCATTGTACCGCCACGCTGTATAGTAGGTACTAGCAGCGCCCCGCGGTTTTACCCGCATAAGTGTCGATCCCGTGGGAATATCGGGATAAAAACTATCCTATGTCGTTCCCCGGGATGCAATCTATCTCTCTGCCAAATTTCATCGAAATCCGTTTAGTGGTTTAGGCGTGAAAAGGTAACATACAGACAGACAGAGTTACTTTCGAATTTATAATATTAGTATGGATATATGTTTATGAAACTTTATTTATTACTAGCTGACCCAACAGACGCTGTCCTATCTGAATTTCAATAAATACACACATCCCTTACAGAGAGCTCTTTCAGTATGATCCGAATTTCCCAACTTTCTGGGTAGCTTTTCAAATTGTTCTGCCTAGCCTTTCCCAGACTATGATAAAATGCTCGCGGATATTTGAAGAGTTGGGGAAGACCAAAGAAACGATGGATGGACTGTGTGAATGATGATATGGTGAGAAAGGGGGTGACTAACGAGATGACAGAGAAGAGAAGAGAGATAGAGAAGATAGAGAAGTATGGAAGAAAAGACATGTTGCACCGACACCAAATAAATTGTGATAGGGGCAGGAGAAAGATGATGAAAATGATTGATTTCCGCACTAGCGTGAGCATTTTGCCTTTGATAAAATCTTTGCACTCTTGTATTAAAAATGTAGGTAGATACTATTTTCATCGCTCAGTTACACCATTGTAACGGTGGTGTAAGAATTGAATTTTTTTTTGTACTGGCCCATACCTGGAAACCTTCTGGTTACGGAGATATTGAACGTCAAAGGTCCAATCTGTTTCGACGTATTTTTAACCGATTTCAAAAAAAAGAGGAGGTTTTCAATTCGGTTGTTTTTTTTTTACGACGACATCTTATATACTTATAACTTAATTATTAAGAACATAATTAATAAGACATTACCTACGCATCATCACCATCAGACTACAACAGGCCACTGCCGGATATAGGCCTCTCCAATTGCACGCTAATCAACTTGATTACTTACGTCCTATGTATACTTCAGTCGTATTTGGATTCACGATTATTTCCCTTACGAGCAGCCAGTAACGCTCATTTGGCTGCAAACAGTAGGTGGTAAGTCCGAGGTGTTATGAATTGATAGGTTTATTTTAGCAATGAAAAGAAGATTTAGTGTCAATAATCTAAAACTGTATGCTTAGCTGGTTTGTTCTAGTTGAGAGGATGTAAGAAAGGTGACTAACAAAAGGTAGTAGATAAGGTTTTATAAGGCAGATGTGAGTAGAAACGCCGGGAAACGCTCAGTGGGTCGTCTTAGGGGTGGAGTCAAAAATAGTTAGAACTTTGAAATTCAATGTCTCCGTAACCAGAAGATTTGGTCCAGTACCAAAAAATATAATAATAATGGAAAGAAAAAATTACTCAGCTTGTTCAGGGTATTTTAATACCTATTATGGTTCAATATGAAACGCCGAGACCCCGGCGCCCTAGAAGGACATAGTGACCTTTTTTTGGCGATGTTCTTCAGAAAGGTTAGCGGTGCTATTCTGTGAAAATCTCACCGTGAAAACTTAGGTGAAGTGAGCGTGGAAGTGAGCTGTCAATAGTGTCAATTCTTAGCAAAAACAAATCCACTTCACCTAAGTTTTCACGGTGAGATTTTTACAGAATCGAGCGGCGGGTGCGTAGTAGGTACTCGCAACCGGCGTGTGTGTTTGACAAAATGTTTGAACGTAAACGAAGCGGAAGGAGTATGTAAGAATCATTGTAGCACTCTCTTGGTAGCTCTTGTCGCCGCGACAAACTAGTACTCGCCAGCTGTGTGCGCAGTCTGCTATTAAATTTTAATATAAGTATCTCACTTAATTACGCGGGATCTACAGTCGTTTGTGCGAGAAAATCGTTGATACCATAAGGTACCATAGCGAGTAAGTATACTTATTAATAGCAAAATATGAGCTTGGGGTTATGACGGCGGCGGTGTACCGGCCCCCCGGTGAGACGCCCATACAACAACATTGTTAGAATTCATCTCGAAATATTATGATTTTTACAAAGCCAACACAATAACACTCTTTGTGTTAGGTCATTATCACACTTGACTGACCTTTTGAGGATTACAACTATAATGCTATTGTGTCCTGGTAATTATTGTTGCTACATGTGGCGGCGGTGAAGAGGGAAGAAACGCATGTGGATTAAAAAGTGGTGAATATAGAATTTTGAGTGATTGAGAGGGAAAGACCAAAGGAAAGATGGATGAATTGCGGGATGATATGAAAGAGAAGGGAGTGAATCATATAGGGTGTCGGTTGATAGAGGAGCATGGATGAAGATAGCGTGTTCGCTGACCCCAAGTAACATGGGACAAGAGTAGGAAAGTGATATGTGGTGGCCAGGCAGAGGGCTATACCTAAAAATGTTGTTGTATTGTGATGCAATGAGGGTTTTCTGAAATGACGTTCGCTAGGTGGCAGCACTGACACGTCAGGTCCAGGCATCTGTCAAAGAGCCTATATTTTCTTTAGTCATGACTGAATGATGAACGAATGAATGAATCGAATGATGAACGTCATCATATATTTTATATTGGAAGACCTCTTGTCACAGTGGTGCCAACTGGTGTCGTAAATTTTCACGAAAACCCTCAATGAGGGTTTTTATTTTAGTTCAATGTCAGATTTGATGCCTCCAACGGCATCCGACCTGAAAGTGATTTTGTTTTGAACTTTTTTATTGTTTTTATCCGAATGCCCCAGACGTATTTTTTTAAATCCTTTATTAAGGGCTTACAGGACCTACACGCAAAAAAAGCAAGTTTTAGAAACAATAAAAGTATATGATCGACTGCAGTAAACAAAATCAGAAATATATGTGATAATCTTCAGGATATATGCTAGTAGATAGTGTGTTGAAACCATAAGTAATACAACTAATTTGATACGGTAGAAAAAAATCATGAAGATACCTCTACAAACTTTCTTTTTACAATAAAAAACATACCTACTACTAAACATACAATCATTCTGATTTTTTGCCAGATTATTCTACAAGCAATATACTAAAACACAGCTGTTTTAATTTTTTTGTCCAAACAATAGATTTTTTGTAATTCAATAATTGCTTTATATTTTGCAATAAATTGCCAGCGTTTTGTCATCGCGCTTCTCTTTCTTTTCTATGCAGTCCGACAGTAACCGCGCTTTAGGTCATGTAAGCCCCATAAAAAGAACCAGCAGTGCGATTCTGTAACCATCTCATCGTGAAAACTTAGGTGAAGTGAGCGTGGAGTGAGCTGTCAATAGTGTCAATTCCTAGCAAAAAAAAAAACTCACTTCACCTAAGTTTTCACGGTGAGATTTTTACAGAATCGACCGGCTGGTTCTTAATTTAGCCTATGATTTTTTTTCTCGTTAGCCTTTACTGTCCCACTACTGGGTAAAGGCCCCCAAATCCTTCCAGGAACTCTTTTCCCTTTTCTCTTTTTTTTTCTCTACGCCTATTAAGCAATTTTAATGTAGGTATGTTACTTTTTTTATGTGATTATATGATATAATTGTTTTAAAACTTAGAACTTCGGTCACTCAATCCAGACGTATAGGATAGGAAAGTTTTTCGTGTGTACGTTTCGTCTTGATGCTCTGAATGACACTGGCTATGTGGATTTTGAGAATACCAATATGAAGGTCGCCATTAAGTGTAGTCGTAGGTATCTATTTTCAACAAAAAAAAAACATTTTAACATATACTAAAATGTTTTTTTTTTTTTGTTGAAAATATCAAAAAATCGGACTGTTGGTCAAATCTGAGATTGATTTGTTTTGAACTTTTTAGTAGGTTTTTGCAGTCGGAATTTTTACAATATTTTAATTTTTTTTTTTTGCAGTCAGCATGGTTCTGACTTTAACGGACAAGTGATCTTAGGTACCCACTTATAAAGGTTTCGTTTTATTTTTGGTCGGAAACCTAAAATATGAACCTTGCAACTACATCTGACATTTAAACAAACAAATGTCGATGTTTTGTAAATTAGTACCTTTAAACAGTGTGAAGTAGGGACGGGTCGCTAGTACCTACGGACATAATATGTAATGAATTTAACCGTGATTGTACATTTTATTTGTAGTCATTTGATTGTATGTAGATATTCATACGTAGTTTATTAAACAGTATAAACAAAGCTGATGTAGAGGATGCACTCGTATCGGCTTATCAGTGATCTGACAAGCGAATTTCGACTGTATTTCAACTTCATAAGACTCATAAAATATAGCAATACCATTTTATTGATATATTGAGAACCTGGAGGGCCAATTTGACAGGATTATATCGAACGCGTTTGGACGCAGTGAGGGAACACGTTATTCTTCATCAAAAGTATGCTGAAAATATTTTGTAATGCCTATAAATTTCTCACATATAAAAGCAACAAGAATAATGTTACCTAGGTTTTGGAATAAGTATCTTGATTTAAAGGATTGCAATCCCTTGAAGTTGCTTGTTCGTTCTTGTTCATAGAAATCTACGTTTTGGAAGGAGCAACAACTGCTTCAACTTTCTAACTAACTGTGCGACTTCTTGACAACTTACTCAAAAGTGCGCTTTGAGTTTTGAATTTTTGAAATATTGTTGTGACCAATCCACTTAATTTTTTTTTTCGAACAAATGGTTGTCCCGACATACAACTGCTAATCTTTTGCCATGCTCAAGCTCATCAACTGCTCCCTACATTACTCAGTCATCAATTTACTAACTGTGACGGTTCTGCTCGTGTTAACTATTCGGTACATAATAAAATTAATCTTTAAAATCCGGCCAAGCGCTTGTCGGACCCCGTATAGTAAAGGTTTCGTAGTTACGATGAATATTCACGCATGCAAATATTGACAAGGCATCGTAACGAAATAACATCTTTGACAATCACCGATGTTATTGTGTACATCGTAACGAAATAACATCGGTTACGAAAACAGATGTTACTTTGTTACGATGTCTTGTTTATACCTTTTAAGTTTACGTTTTAGTCGGAGTTAGGTTTTAACTTTCTTCCTTCTTTCTTCATTTTTATTTTGTTTTTCTTTATTTTCTGGTGAAACTGGTATAGAAAGATATACCAATAGGTATAAAGATGATCATCAAACAAATGTCGGTCAGAATCGCTTACTGAGAGTTCCGTAATCCGTATCAATAAAGTGCACCTACAAATCACCCTACAAATTATGCAATTTTATTGAGCTTCCGTGTGCGCAGAGCTACGGACTCAGTTTTTTTAAATTACAATGTTTCCCGATGGTAACATCACAACATCACCCCTCGATTTAACTGACTAAAACCCTTTAGTGCATGAGTTTTCAAAAAACCCTTTCTAAGTAGGTACTCACTTTTGTTATGTAAGGAATTCTTGTGCAAAATTTCGTGCTTTTAGACCCCGCGGTTCAAAGCTGTGCGTTCTGTCTGTCAGTGTACGATTAAATTAATTTACGAGTTTAATGTAGATTATTTTATATGCCCAAAATGTCAAATGCGTGAGACTCGCTCGCCGAAGGTTTTATAGAACCAAATATTCAAAGTTTAACACTACAGTGTGATTGAGTTTTTATCAGAGAAAAAAATTGCCTGAATTGCTGAATTGGTTTAATGGATCTGGCTTTTGGTTAACATTTTAAGAGAATGTTAATCCTAACTAATATTATAAATGCGAAAGTAAGTTTGTTTGTTTGTTTGTTACCTTTTCACGCCTAAACCACTGAACCGATCATCCTGAAATTTTGAATGTACGTTGTCAGCAGTGGCGTGCCTAGGGGTCAAAATTAGGGCAAGTCCACAGATTTTCAACGTATAAAAAAAACGCCCAACTGAGGGATTGGCTGATTTTCAGTTATTAATGTTTGTGTTCGAGTTCATTGATTGGTATTTTTTAATATATTTATTTATTGATAGGTTTAAGTAAGTTTGTTGTTGTGAATTATGATTTTATTAGGGCAAGCCGGGCTTTTCGGCTTCTATGAAGGTACCGCCCCTGGTTGTCAGGTGTAGGTACAGAACCGGACATAGGGTACCTTTCATCCCGAAAAACAGAGCGGTTACTACTATTTACTAAAAAAAAAGAACAAAAAAAGGAAAACCACCAATACTGTTATATAAATAAATTTCAATAGTTTGAACGATATCACCAAATGAATAAAGCTGTTAATTTTGTGACCTTTTAGCTACTTAAAACGTTAAAGTTTACTTTCATGACGGTAACATTTTACCTCAAGCTTTAACTGTTTTCGGATCAGTAAAAAATACTGTTTTGAACGTTAGGCTCATATGGAAGTGTTTAAAGCAGTTAAGATTAATGTTTTTTCATTTTTATTGACTGCTTATTTCTTTCAGTGTACAATCAAATAATCTAATTCGTTGTAATCCGTGTGTTCATCACGAGTCGAACAAACTGTTAAATAATCTCTCGTTCCCACCGCTTCACGTTTGAGTGACATGACATCGATCTGGTAATCCGTCGCTCCTGTTCACTACCAGTTCAACGTAAGCCTCATCGCCCTATGTGCACTTTCAACTCGCTAAACACGAGCAACTGAAAAATACACCTTACGCTATAGAAACAAAGTTTAAATTCCCTAGTCTGTGCGCATGACCCTCGTTAAACAAGCAGGATTTAACAAAACACGTGTATTGTTAAGCACTTAACGTCGCTCTTTATTCAATATTTATTTATACTAATTCTATTTTTATAAGAGCTTTGATACAATTGAATTGAAACATCACAATATGAATACAATGCGATGAACCAATGAAAGTGATCATAAAGGATGTTCATTATGTTGTAACAAGACTTGTAAAACAGCCGTTGATAATGGTAATACCAATTTAAATAAAGACCCCTTACTTGAAGTACATATGAAGAATACCAAATACGTCAAAATCTAAAACATTACATTTTGATATAGTATTTTTTTATTTATTTTTTATTTTATTATAGTATTTTTATCTCACGACGGCGGCGGCGCGCGTTACTTCTGGCTACCAAGGCTTGCTGTGAATGTCTGTGAGCGCAGGAGCTCTCGGTACCGCTCCCGAGACAATGGTAAAGTCGGAAAAGTGTGTGGTGTGTTATGTGCTGACGCAATTGTCTTCACGCATACGTTCACAGTGTGTTTATAATTTGGTTACCATAAATAAAGCGTATGTCGCTTCGTGAGTTCGTGACATAAAAACTTAAAAAAAACAACTTTAATTTCGGAAGTCGGTGTCGTTGGTTCTGCATTTTCGTTTTTTGACACCCACAAAGTTATTTATCACTTTGTAGTGTTTTTTTAAGTCAGTTGTTTTTTGTCTTTTTTTTATTTTTCACTTTATAATCAAAATTGGTTCATTAGTTTTTGAGAAAATCGTGGACATACAAACACATACATGCGGGTCGAATAAAAAACCTCTTTTTTTGAAGTCAGTTAAAAATACTGTACAAGTGAGCAAAGTTTATCACTGAGCTCATTGCGGTAGCGGCGGGGCGCGCGGCGCGGAGTAATGAAGCCGAGACTATAATGATGACAAATGCTCACGCATATCAAAGGACTTTTTTTAACACACTTGCGAGGAAATATACATTATTTATATTATATATACATATATTATATTTCGTAGCAAGAAGGTACTGTAGAGACTGTGTAGCTCTACCTTTAGCAGTACATAGGTACAGGCTGGTTATAGGTAATTGCCGGTGTGTTCCATTCGAACGTTCAAGCAAGTGTCAAATATTTTAATATGGTAGGATTGTTTTAGAAAATGTGCTAGAAATTACGTGTCATTCAATGTAAAGTCGTGAATATATTTTTATTCAAGTCGAAGTATTTTTTCAATTATATCGCGTAGCTCCCATCTGCACCCCCTACAGTACTTATTTGTAAAAATAGCACACGGATTTTTAATTTCCTGCGACTTTCTTTAGCATTTTGAAGAAGAAGCACTGACTCGAAGCCGCCCAACAACAATGATTGAATTAAATCATTTGATGAAATAAGGCATGTTTATAAAATTATATTTATAATTAAACAAAATAAAAAAGAAACTATAATTATAAAAACAATTATATAATTTTCTCAAAATGTTTAAGCACAACAAGACATCGTAACAAATTAACATCGGTTTTTCGTACAGCCGGAGTCACACGTACCTAATGAGTAGGGTTTGACATAATAAATGTCACCCAACAAACACCCCATTAAATGGTAGTTTTGGAATATTAAATATTACTTACTATCTTTATTATTTACCTACCTTTATAAATATTTGTGCGAGTATACAAGTTTCTAAACCGAAGGAATAAGTTTTTTCATACAAAATATATTAAATGAAATGAATGAAATAAATGAACTTTTACACCCCATCAGGGGATGATTTTTATTTGCAAAATCGTTTAGTATGCTTTCATAGTTTATTTTGACCCTTTCAGATTATTTGTATCAATTTTCGATTTAATAGAAGCAATCAGTAATATATTCCTTTAAAAAACTTAAGGGTTGATTTTCAAGAAATCCAAAGACACGTCGGTTTAATTTTTTTGTCAAGATCATCAATATCAAGTTTCAAATTAATAGGACTGCGTGTTAAGATTTTTTTCATACAAACATTCACGTCTTCTAAACTACCACCTTAAATGAGAAAAACAAAAAAAGGTTTTTCAACACATTTGCTCGAAAAATGCATTTACAAAGCCTGTATACAGTATGTTAACTAACAGAGGGCGTTCCCGTTAACCCGCAATAGTATAGCATCCATACATGCTAAAAAAAATATTACCATTCGAAAATAAAATGTTTTTATTTTTTTTATATTAAAATATTCACTAAAAATCGTAAATTGATACGTTAAAGAAACACTCTGTACACGCGTACTTGAAGGACAGCAATGTCGGAATTTATTTAATTAAATAAATTAGAATTAATTAAATAAATAGAGTATCAATTTACGATTTTTAGTGAATATTTTAATATAAAAAAAATAAAAACATTTTATTTTCGAATGGTAATATTTTTTTTAGCATGTATGGATGCTATACTATTGCGGGTTAAAGGGAACGCCTTCTGTTAGTTAACATACTGTATATTGTTCGAAAGTTAAAAATTACGCACCATACAACGGAACGTGCGGTCAAATAGGTACTTTCACCTAAGTACCTATTTTACGGCATATCCCGTTGTATAGCACCGTGCGTTTTCTTTACGGTTTTTTTTTATTTCCATAAAAAAAATATAAGAATACCACCAAAGAGTTTTACATTATGAGAATAAGCAACCTGACTGATCGAACCTCCTTGGAAGCGCTTTTGCTCAATACGTTGTCTCACTTTAATACTAAAGAGTAAATGAGACGAAAGATGTAGTTCTAATTTTCACCACGTGCATGTGGCGCCATTTGCAAATTCGCGCCATTTTCATATTCTTCAAAAATATGTATAACTTCAAAAATTGTTGCGACTTTCCCACTGTTAATGTTAAATAAAGTTTGTTTAATAATTACATACTGTACTGTTTTCTCGCAAATGTGTTGAAAAACATTGTATGACACACGTGCAGAAATTGGTATTTACAAACTCGTGACTATGGTACTCGTAAGCCCTCGACTTAGTCTCGGGCTTACATTCGTCTACTCGTTTGTAAAAACCAACTTACCGCACTAGTATCATAAATAACTACATATTACATTGCTAGTTTTTTTTAAACTAGGTTATTTTTAGCTTTTTTTTTCTCATTTAAGTTCATACTCGTAGCAAGGTCAAGTTTATGTATGCCATCGACAAAAATGAAGACCTCACATACTATCCCCATTAGGAGATGAATATCCGGTTAGACTGGAAGCCGACCCCAACAAAGTTGGGAAAAGGCTAGCCAGATGATGATTATAAGATGAATTTTCAAAAATACTTTCGTTATTTATGGAACTCTTGAGCAAAATTCCATGACTCTATAATAGACCCAGTTTGAATGAAATGAATGAATGAATTTAAGATTTTTAGTAGATTGAGATTCATTTCAACCTCAATTTTCGTCGTTGATTTTTCAATTACAATAATTGAATAATGCTGTTGACACAATTATTATGGAAAAAGTGGTGATATATACAGTTGAAACCTTCTAAATACAGATGAATGTGATAGGTACTAATTCTCTTTAGTGAGTGATTGTGTCAGAATTTAACCTGTTTTATACATCATTGTGTAAAGGGTTTGTTTACACTTTCATCAGTTACTTTTGAAACCGACTATATGTACAGCATAGTTATATAGTATAATCTGCCTGGGTAGACCTGACTTTGTTAAGTTCTAAAGAAGCCAGGTTTTAGGTTAACCCCTGTTCGTGATAGCAGCAGTATCATACACCAATGAAATAACTCGTTTTGTCCCAACAGATCGAATAGAACTGAAAAGCGAGAGCGTCGCACACTCAGACTCCGAGCACGAGCATGAGCACGAGCACGAACATGAGCACGAGCTGAGTGAGCACAATGATCTCGAGCACGGCCACGGCGAGCACAGTGAGCACGGAGAGCACCTAGAGGCGCTAGACGCTGGCAGACCACGCAAGGTAACTTGATCTGAATTGATGGGTTCATTATGATTCCTGACCAGTCATTCTCTTTGGGATTTTTTTCATTACAGTCGGTGGCCAACATTATCTAACCCACTTGTTATCTAACCCTTTACGTTGGGTGGGTCAGACAATGTTGGTCACCGACTGTACTTACTGCCTAACAGGGCCGTCTTAACTTAACCACATTTGGCGCTGGGGCGCAAAAACCGTCTGGGGGGCGTAGGCTGCTTTTTGGCAATAAAAAAAAATTTAGAATCCACAATTTTTAGGGAGTAGCACCAAGGTAGCCCACAAAATTCTATTTTACGTGTTATTTCTTACATTTTTGCAATTATCAGGTCAGTGTCACGTTGTATATTTTGTCTTGCAATTGACTTAGAGGGTTGTATTGATATACTACCCTCTAAGTTCATAATACCCTATTGATAGATATTTATTTCATGAAATAGTAAGTTTGAATTTCACGGACTACCCTGGCGCCTCCTAATTCCCTGCGCCCGGGTGCCACGCACCCCTTACACCCTCGGGTAAAGACGGCCCTGCTGCCTACCAAACTCTTTCGGTATCCTAAAACTGTGTGGTATAAGTTCTCCCATCGACCTGTACGCTGTTTGTCAAGCAGGTACGTCGCAGCCGCACCACGTTCACCACGTACCAGCTGCACGAGCTGGAGAGGGCCTTCGACAAGACGCAGTACCCCGACGTGTTCACGCGCGAGGAGCTAGCCATGCGGCTGGACTTGAGCGAGGCGAGGGTGCAGGTGAGCACAAACACATTTTAATATACTTTCGACAGACTTTTATTTTTTTCGCAGTTAAAGCTGATATGTTATTTTTGACTAAAAGTTTGCAGTAAAAAAATCAGTGGCACTCCGGGAGTGCCGACAGAAGTGAAAACTTGAACAATTACGTGTGTATTTTATGAATCGTCTTATAAACAAAACACTCGCGGTACCGGCTACGGCCATCCGTCTTAAGGCTCTTACAAACAGGCGCGACGCGCGACGCGAATCGCGCGCGACACAAAGGCTCCGCTCGTTGCGCGACTTGCGGTGCCTTTGTGTCGCGTGTCGCGTCGCGCCTGTGTGGACGAGCCTTTACGAATTTTCGATCAGGTCACGTGTCCTGACGCGAGTTTAACATTTTTTACCCATTACAAAAAAAGTGTACAACGCCGCTAAAGAACACTTTCACTTCAAAAAAAAAGATACTTTGTCTAAGACTTATATGGCTCAAAATCTGTAAATGGTGTCAACTATCACTCCCTTAAAGCTTTGCACTCAGCTTCCAAACATCCTGTATACATATACATACCTACATATTTTGGTGTCAAACATATTTGGTACATTTACCATTAATTTATAACGTTTTAATCTGAGTTAATTAATTTGCTGTGGTTATATTGCAACATGAATATTAAGTACATGTTCAACAAATAATTAACTAACTAACTAATGAAATTATTAACTTTGATCAAGATATATTAATATTAAGAGCAATTCTGTTCGCTTTAATATGAAAATAATTATGTTTGTTTCAACGCAAACTATGACAAATTAATGATATTATGATTATGATAAATTGGCTAAATGAATGCTGCTTATTAATATTATTGGTTTTGTAATTTGAGCAAAACAGGTATTTATCATTTCAGAGTGATCATTAAAAAAATTGCAAAATAATTATTATCCTCGAAAAACCGAAAAAGTTAAACAAGGCCTCTTTAATATTTACATAATATAGATATAAGCTAACATAAAAGAAAACAAGGGTAAAGAATCATATGGCATCAAAAAATTCGTCCGCATCGCTGTCAGTGGGAATAGTGCCCAAAAGGCTGGAAGTATTGTCACGTTGTATGGCGATGCTGATTCTTTGGCCAAAAAATAGGCCAGCCCTCTGATCACGTGAAGAGTCGACCAACCGCTTGGCGATGTCTCGAAAAACCAAGTGGGCACTCGGACCCCATGACCCTGACTTGGCTCGAATATATAACTCCCAATAAGGTTGGAAATGGAATATTTTCGCCGGTCTTCCGCACCTGCAGCAGCCGCCCCAGCACAGCCCGCCGTGCTAGGAAGATGTCACTGTAATTAATAAACTGATTGGATTACTACAATAGATTCTCAGAGTGTGAAACTGACATTTCAGAGTGTAGTTAAAGCTACGCTGGCCGCGGTCGGTTCGTGGACGGGTACCATCCGTTACAGACCCCTCAGTGCCTCGGACAGCACTTTATGCCGTTGGTCTCAGCTGTCGTTCGTAGATCTTTGACAGTTGTTACGAGTATCTAGTCAGAAGCATAAAAATCTGATAATCAGTCTTACCAAGGGGTATTGTGTTACCCAGTAACTGGGTCGTGGAGGTCAGATAGGCAGTCGCTCCATGTAAAAAAATATTGGTGTTCTGCTGCATCTGGTTAGACTGGAAGCCGACCGCAACATATTTCATAATCCGCCCATAAAGCTCCCACTGCTGGGACACAGGCCTCCTCTCTGTGAGAGGGAATGGGTTTAGATTTTGATAAGTGCGGGCTGGTAGATGTCACATGTCTTCGAATTTTTGGTTCTAGGACGATGTTTTCCGTCACCGTTTTTGAGAGCAGTGGTGATGAAATAAATTACACATAGTAAAGGCTCCTTCAAACGCAAATCGCGCGCGACAGAAAGGCACCGCAAGTCGCGCAACGAGCGGTGCCTTTGTGTCGCGCGCGATTATATCGCGTGTCGCGCCTGTTTGTAGGAGCCTTAAAGCGTCAGCCCGTCAGGGTTCGAAACCCACGACCTACAACTCGTAAGTTGAGGACGTTACCTCTGGACCTCTCAATCTCCGTCTGTCGCCCCCCACACATCAGGACCCGAGGTGTCGGCGCGTAGTGTTCCACGCGCGCCCCTCTTAGACGTCGCGGGCGGAGTCAAACACCTCACTCCCCCCCCAGACCAGACGAGGCCCGCAGTGGCGGGCCGGCACCAGTCAGGGGTTGCGGAAGGATCGTACGTTCCCGCGACCCCCGGCGTAGGTGTGGGATAGAACACCGGGGTGGTTTTTAGTCAGTAAGAGTCTGACAGACCCCGCCGCCCGCCCCAGGGCGGTGGACATCCATGAGGATTTTCCAGCTCGGAAACAAAAAAAAAATGGACCTTTCAATCTCAACTTGTCTGTCAACATAGTTGCTATGGTAAAAAGCTAGACAGAGTGAGTTATAATTCGTGAAATTATGACTCGGCAAAATGTGAACCATACAAGATTTTTGACGCTTAGGTCGACAATACACAGCCATAGAAATATCTAGCCGCATGTTTAGCCAAATTGCAAAGGGCTGTCCGTAGAGGTGCGAGGGTAATTAAAATTAGTTCCATTCTCACCGCGCGGCGCACAATGAGCGCAAATTGTCGATGGTCCCGCGCTCACCGCAACGCATCACCAAAGCTGCTAAAGCCGGCTGCACACTAAACGTTCCTTAACTAGCATGCAACTATGCTTGATAGGTACCGTATGACACCGCCCTAAGTTGAACATTTCAGTTAAGTTTGAAAGAAGGTTCCAATCTGTTTACAAGTCTTGTCGTTTGAATTGTAAAGACCTTCATTGGTGCCGATTCTCTTCTTCACAAACTAAACTAAATTTAATTTCAATGCATCTTTTTATTTATATTTCATTAAGTAAACAGAAGACAGAAGGTAAATTTTAGTTTAGTCCTGTCAAATTAATCAGCGCCTGACACTACTCCATACAAGTTTAGACGTCATTAAAAGTTGCAAACTAAAATTATGTCAATTTACGTCAGGCGCTGATTAATTGGACAGGACTAAACAAAAATTTATCTTCTGTCCTTTTCTTAAGGCTGATTTTTCCAACGCCAGATAACTTTATCGGAGGAATAATTTTGAATTTTTGACAGTTCTTCCATACAAAAACTGTCAGACGTCAATTTTATTCCACGAATAAAAATTATCGGTCGATTGAAAAATCAGCCATTAATGAAATAGAAAGAAAAATATGCACTGAACTTAAATTTAGTTTAGCTTGTGAACAACAGAATCGGCACCATTGTCCAACATTCTTTTAGTTACTGATTTTACTAAAGGCTCCTACAAACAGGCGCGACACGCGATATAATCGCGCTCGACACAAAGGCACCGCTCGTTGCGCGACTTGCGGTGCCTTTGTGTCGCGCGCGATTTTATTGCGTGTCGCGCATGTTTGTAAGAGCCTTAAAGCTAGGGTTTTCTAGGACTGCGGTGAACGCAACAAAGCGTTCGCAATTTACTGTCTAATGACGCCACTGAAACGTTATTTATAAAAGTAAGTTGGCGTTTTTCTACAGACCGTTTTTTGACACCGTAACGTCAAATCCTGGTTGCCATATTTTTCACTGCGGTCAGCGCCCTTCTAGGAAACCGTAATTTTTTCGAATGACGCTTCAAAGGCGTTTCTGATAGTATGTTTCTGTAATTACCAACCTACAATTACACAAAATAAGAGCTCAGTTAATCGCATTAAGTGCAAGTCCACGCTGCGACACAGCCGCGCGGCTCGCGGTACAATGCGCGCTAATTCGCGTGTCATTACGCTCTCGTCGCGAGAGCGCTAATGTTTGCAGCGTCGTCAGCGCCACATTACTGCGACTCCTTCTCAGATATTGTAATCAGGCCTCTTGCAGACTGCCGCGTTCTGTACAAGAATGAAATTATTAAGTTCCGTTAAAAGATAATAATAGCCAATGTGCATTTACGGCGTCCGTTCTTTTCTGTTTTGCGAGTGGAGGCTGCAGTTGTAATTGTTTTCTCCAATGCTGGCTATTATCGCGCCTCGACAAAGATTCTGTGTTGTATTTATTTGCTCTCAGGTTTTTGCTTTGGTAGCGGTAGTATACGTACATATTGCTCTGCTGCTAGATGTGGTTCTTTGTCTAAAATGAGTGATGTAACGCCTATTGGCCTTTGATGATTAGGGTCTAAATCACTAAGGTGCAATGTACCATCTATTAACTATTTCGACACCTATTACAACTACCTACAACTATTTTCGTACCCGAATCTCACCATCATCTTTGATTTTTATAGTTTTGAGGTGTATTTTTTTTAATGCATTTTTCCTTTTTACTTAAGAAAATAAGAAGCAAAACTGAATTTTCGCTGTGTATTTAAGGAGGACGGGATCATTATTACGCTCCTATCAGATACCTAACTGTTGTTTAATGAAAAAAAAAATCGCCGCATATTCAATTTTCATAATTAGCCTATAATGTTCCCACTGCTGGGACAGAGGCCTCCACTCTGTGAGAGGGAGTAGGCCATAATCCACCACGAGGGCCCAGTCCGGGTTAGTAGATGTCGCATGTTTTCGAATTTTTGGTTCTAGAACAGACCGGTTTCCTCACGATGTGTTCCTTCACTGTCTTGAGAACAGTGGTAATTAAATTATTTACACAAAGTAAATCACCTGTCGGGGTGCGATCCCACGGCCTATAACTCGTAAGTCAGGGCCGTTACCACTGGGCCACGCCCACCACTGCTCCCATCCGGCTCGAAGGACCAATTTTAAAACTAATTGTAAATTCGCTTGAGTGTTCAAATGCAACAAGTCATTTTTCTACCAGCCTGTAAGCCAGTAAGGTTCCGTTTTGCAGATAACCTTTACCTACATATCATACCTATTTAATTTTAGCAACTTTTTTGTTCAGCATGTTTGGCTGTTAGGCAACATACATCTCATTGTCAGCCTTTTACGAAGGACATAAAGATTCATACTCAACCTTCACGAGAGATACAGAACAAATGATTTAATTACAGTCAGACCTGTATAATTCCTTTCCTTGTTTTATTCCTAAATTCCGTGTGCCAAGGGTTGTCTGGGCAGACAATTTGGCATCATCGCAGTCGAGGGCTGCCTAATCCGAGCACCTACAGAGGAGGCTCTTTGTCGCTCGTTACATCCATTCACTGGTCGCGACGTCGCAGACGTGTCATTAAAATATTACTTTTTAATATTAATTTTGGATGTTTTGGCGGTAAACATTATGTCGTCGGTATAAAAGGAGAAGACCAAAATACGATGGATGGACTGTGTGCAGTGGCGTAGCTAGGTAACCAAGGGCCCTGGGGCAAATCAAAAAATGGGGCCCCACTGCTATCTAAACTGGTTAGGTTTTATCACTTAAAAATATTAAATATACAAATACTTTAAAAATGCTAAGCTACTTTATCATCAGCTCTTTTTCGTGCACTGCAGGGCAGGTAATAAAAATATTAAACAATAACAACATAAATTACAATTAATACTTGGTATAGGTATTGAGCAATAAAACGAAATAGAAAAGATTCAAGGGTTTATTATATAGGTAAAGGTCGGACCTACCAACTGACTAATTAACAATTATATTTACAATCTTTTCCTAGCTTTAGTTTTCGCAAAAGTATCAATGACTTCGGTTAAATCCAGGCTTGATGCGGTTTTGTTTTCAATTGCTATTAGCGATAAATGTCGGAGTCGAGTTTGGCCCACACTATTTCTTAAATAATTTTTTATTATTTTTTATTTGCTAAATGACCTTTCAGCTGCTGCAGAAGTAACAGGAATTGTAAAGAATAATAACATTGCTGTAAATACATACTTCCGTTAGGTCGCATTCTAGCACTCTATATTTGCTCATTATGTATTTGCTTACATAATTGGTGAACAGTCCATGCTTGAGTTGATTGAGGTAAAACTAGGTGGTAAATATTAATAAACTGAAGTGAAAAGCTGTAATTAACGGTGGAGACCAAGAACGATCTCCTCGCGCGCGGACCTGAATTAATGCACCTACTGCAGGTGACCTGCATTTTTTTCACGATATTTCGCGTTATACAATGAGTAGCCAAAATCCATAGATTTGACATGATTGATTGACGTAACAGACATCAATATGAGTGGTACTAAAATCAAATAAAATTGAACCACAATATTGACCAGTACTAAAAAGTTTATTAACATCAGCTTACTTATTCCTGATACAGCATTAATTTTTTTACCGTTCTCGAAAAAAAATCTTGACTCGAATTCACAATAAAACGCACATATCGCTATCCGTCAAATTGACAACACTGCCAACCCACAAAAAGAATTTAGGGGAAATCCCTAGGTATAACTTTCGAATTTCTCTCAACTGAGTTGCCATGATTAAAGTCGGGTTGCAACCTGTCATATTTATTTTGAAAATGGGAGAAATTTTCAAAAGTTCAGTTCGTTCGAGATTTTCTGGTAAGGATTCGAGGGCCCCCTGAGCTTGAGGGCCCCGGGGCACTGCCCCGCCTAGCCCCTAGGTAGCTACGCCACTGACTGTGTGTAAGATGATTTGGTTAGAATGGAGGTGCCTACTGAGAAGTATCGAACAAAAAGACATGTTGCTTCGATCTGGGGGCCTAAAAAGGCCACTTTGGAAGAATCATAAAAGGATAACATTATTAATCATAATGGACAGTTAACTGTTAAGTTAATCGTATCAAATTCCATTGGTGAAGGATTTTTCAGTTATTTTTTTTGTCTGTGCTAAAATACCAATCAATGCAATCCCAATCTCTTTGATTATACCTACGCAGTGCAGCGTAAAAAAAACGGACTGTCTTCGCCATATTATGATTCATAATGTTATCTTTTATGTTTCTGCCAGAGTGGCCTTTTTAGGCCCCTTGAACTAAATAAATACAATTAAATAAATTGGGATAATAGCAAGATAACGATGATGACCATGGTAAGAAAGATCCACACATTTCTCATATCGAGAGAAGAACATTTTGGAAATGGGAAATTATAAGGGATTGTATGCGGAGGAAGTCTGTTGAACAATGTGTATAGAAATATGTAAAACAGAACATTTATTGTACTAATCATGTTTCGTAACGGAAACCAGAAAAAAAGAATCATGGTATACGAACCCTTTGCCACATTTTAGTACATCGTTCCATGTAATAGTGAGCTAGGAGCCAATACTCAATTTATTTTCTTCATCAATTACGAGTATATTGAGTTATTGACTACCCATTAAAAACCACCACCAGCATCACCTTTGTACCTTTTTTCTGTTCTGTTTATATATGTGTGTACAGACGCCAGCACATCAAGCTACCTGAAACTGTCAAATTTTCCCAATCAACCTTGAACCTTATGCTTCAGCGATAAAGTTGAAAATCTATTAAAGAATTTTGACAGATTGTAGTAGATTGATGTGTTGGCGTCTGTACATAAATGGTAAAATAAATAAATAAAGGAGAATGGACACTGAAGTATGGGTTTCTGCCTTGAAGGTCAATAGCCAAAAGATAAATGGAACCAATGGAAAGATCTCATCAAGGAGAATATTTTTTATAGGTATGCGCTATTGGGCTTCAGGGCAGATTCACCCTCAGTGGTAATGGCCGCGACTTACGAGTTGTAAGTCGTAGGTTCGAACCCAGCCAGGCGCTTTACTTTGTATGAACTATTTCATCACCACTGCTCTCAAAACGGTGAAGGAAAACATCGTGAGGCAACCGACATGTCCTAGAAGCCAACATTCGAAGACATGTGACATCTACCAACCTTCACTGGGCCCACGTGGTGGATTACGGTCCACTCCCTCTCAAAGAGAGGAGGCCTGTATCCCGGCAGTGGGAACATTAGAGGCTGATTCTGCTATTCTGCTTACTAGGATATTGTTGTTCACAAACTAAACCAAATTTAAGTTCAATGCATCTTTTTCTTTCTATTTCCTTAAGAAAAGGACAAAAGATAAATTTTAGTTTAGTCCTGTCAAATTAATCAGCGCCTGACGTAAATTGACTTAATTTTAGTAGGCAAGTTTTTAATCACGTCTAAACTTCTATGGAGTAGTGTCAGGCGCTGATTAATTTGACAGGACTATACTAAAATTTATCATCTGTCCTTTTCTTAATGAAATGGAAAGAATAAGATGCACTGAACTTAAATTTAGTTTAGTTTGTGAACAAGGAATCGGCACCACTCTCTTATCCTTATCCTAATTTATTTGGGGTCGGCGCAACTGTATGTTCTTCAATACTTCTCTATTCGTTGTCATATCAATAGTAACCCCCTTTCTAACCATATAATCTTTTATACAGTCCATCCATAGTTTCTCTGGCTTTTTCCTTCTCTTGTAACCACCCAAATTCATACTCAAAACTTTCCTGACGACATTTTCCTCATTTCTCAATCTCGTATTTGCTATATAGCTCTTCTTTAACAATATAATACCGATTAGCTACCTAATCAAATCCCACTGTATAATCTTTTATACAGTCCATCCATAGTTTCTCTGGCTTTTTCCTTCTCTTGTAACCACCCAAATTCATACTCAAAACTTTCCTGACGACATTTTCCTCATTTCTCAATCTCGTATTTGCTATATAGCTCTTCTTTAACAATATAATACCGATTAGCTACCTAATCAAATCCCACTGTTTCGTAATTACACGTAATCTCAAGTAACAATGGTTAAATTAAGCGCGGTTTGGCGCGGAGTGCTCTTTAACTGCAGTTAAAGCGAGCGCCTGCAATTTGGTAATTAGGAACTTCATGCGGTCTGCGAGGGCGGGGGGAGAGGGGAATATAATAGCAAGTATTAGACACCACACTTGAGGGATTTGTGGGAAGTTTCGTATGACTTAGGTGTCTGTGGATGCGATGGATGATGATCCTTTAATTTGTCAGAATCTAAAAGGCCTCGCCTCTCATGCACGGGGTTGTGCGTTCAAATCCGGGCAAGTACCAATATGAGTTTTTGAATTCACATGTACTGTCTGAGTTTGTATTGAGAAGTTGGCGGTGCGATACCTTCGTGCCTTTTTTTTTTCAGGGTGGGAAATCATCAAATGACCCCTCCCGCTCTGGATAGAGCGGGAGGGAGTGTCAGACTCTTACTGACTAAAACCCACCCGTGTTCCTTCCTTAGCCCTTTATGTTTCGGGCCAGCGGTAACCCTTTCGGACAATCCCGTTGACCCGGCAGGATACCTTCGTGCCTCGGAAAGCCTTTTAAGCAGTTGGTCCTGCGCTTGATCTGTCTCGGGTCATGTCGGATTGCCTTCCCATCGGACTATGAGAGTAAGGGAAGAGAGAGTGACCCTGTGTCTACGCACATAGTTGTGCACTTTAATATTTCCCCTGCGTCGAAGGCTAGTTTCCGCTACCGAAATTTTGTCAGGAGGACTTAATTACTAGCTCACTGATCAGTCAGGTTATCTTGGTACTCAAATAACCGAATCCCAGTATTCGCAAAACTCTAAATACCATACGAACTTAATACCAAAGACATTTCATAAGAGCATTCGTATTTGCAGTTGTTAAGTACCAAACCTATTGGTAGTTAAGTATTGGGGTGCCACGCAGTTCTTAAATCACACTCAACGCAGTGCAAATTGCTTTTAATCCACTCCATAGATGCCGTTCGCCGACAAAGGACGCAGTACTTACATTCTTCCTCGCCGTTTTAGAATCAACCTTATTTAACAGCTGTAAGGTTCGACTCGCTGTGTGCTGTTAGAAGTTTTAAGTTGAAATTTAGAATGGAATGGAGTGGGTCTCAATAAAAATGTCTAGTGATTGCTCTATGTAATCGACACGAGGCGTTCTATTCATTGTGAGAGGTCCTTGACGAGGCGAACGAATTAATTCCATGTTTAATTGATGAATTACACTGCTGGCTTGGGAACTCAAAAACTGCATCTCGCTAAATGATTTGGCCACGTGAGCCAAGTGCAGCACGAGCTGACTGTACTTATTTTCCAATAATTGTTTGCCATAACTGATTTTGAATCGAATAACCTCACCATCATCTGCCTAGCCTTTTCCCAACTGTGTTGAGGTCGGCTTCCAGTCTAACCCGTTGCAGATGAGTACCAATATTTTACATAGAGTGACTGCCTATCTAACATCTACTACAATCCCAGTTACCTAATGGGTAACACGATACCACAGTTTGGTAAGACTGATTGTCAGGCTTTTGGGCTTCTGAGTTCTGACAACCCGTAACGACTGTCGAAGATCCACGAATGACAGCCGGGACCAACGGAGGTGCAGAGGGGTCTTGGTTTGTAAAGATGGTCACCCATCCACGGACCAACCGCGGCAAGCGTAGCTTAACCTATCGATGATTAATGATCGACCCGTGCGGCTGTTATTACTTAGCCATAAGCCCCTCTTTGAATCGAATAACTTATTTATTCTTGTATGATTCTGCCAAGTGGCCTTTTTAGGCCCCCAGTTTATGTTAAGTTCCCTATTTACAAGTAGGTACGTAGTTTGTTTGAAGATTTTATATGGCAGGACGCCCGTGATCCGTGGAACATGATAACAGCTGCAGCATTAGGTTGATGAGTTAGTCCGTTGATCCCAATATTCAAGGCGAGGTGAAGTCGGCCATAATTGTCGTCTCGACTACCATTGTAAGAATGCAACGACTCAGCAAAACGGTCTCATTTAGAAATTATGAAATTACACCAATTTTTCCTTCTACAATGTCTTTTTATTAGCGCAATGTGGCTCGACTAGCTCAATTTGTTTCTATTCTCCATTTCATTACATTCAAAAGTGGACTTTAAAGCAATGCTAGAAGGTGCATTCTGCTACATGGATGTGAAGGAATGGAAACCACGTATGCGTAATTGCTTTTCATTACGGTTCCATTGTAGTCAAGAGGTGCGGACGAGTGGGGGGTGAGGAAAGCGGGGAGGGCGTCAAATTGCCAACAATTACACAATAAAAAAATTTAAAATCGCCCACAACTCGGATTGGAACCATTATGCGGAAAGAATCCAGTTCTGATTTTTGTTTCGGCTGTTGGGTCTTGTGGGGCTGTAGTGTAGCTGAATTGTTGAAACGAAAATGTTTTTAAGTAACTTTTTAGACCTTTGTATCCTGCTTATGCGTATGAAGTCTCATTAAAATCGGTTCATTCATTTCGAAAAACAAGGAGTTGGGAGTTTGTATGAAATACCGTACGTCGTAAACGCTCTTAAGTGAAGTGAGCTGACATTCCACCAGCATGTCGATTCTGTAAAAATCTCACCGTGAATACTTGCGTGGAGTGAGCTGTCTTTGTCATCCTACTGATGCTAGGGATTGACCAAGCAAACATTTACAATCATAATCGATTTTAATAATATTTTTTAATGCTAATCCTATTGATATTTTTATATAATTCAAAGCTAGTATTTTAGTGGTCAAAACATTAATATTTTGTGGGGTTTTACTTACAATAAAATTGCAAAACAGAAGCGCAGTCAGAATCTCAACCTTGTTTTTTTTTCTTTTTTCCCTAGACTAGTAAGTCCTTATATAGACTGAGGCGCGAGCGCGTCACGCACGAATTATTCATTGTAATCCCAAGGTAGAGGTAGCAGGTGAATATCTAGGACAGTCTTTAAAAGCAGCCAGAGGTCTAATAGCCAGAAATTGACTTTAATGACTGCTGCCGGTCGATTCTGTAAAAATCTCACCGTGAAAACTTAGGTGATGTGAGTTTGTTTTTGCTAGGAATTGACACTATTGACAGCTCACTCCACGCTCACTTCACCTAAGTTTTCACGGTGAGATAGTTACAGAATCGCACTGCTGATGCTTGACATTGACACTATTTACAGCTCACTTCCCCTAAGTTTTCTCTCTTTTGATTATCGACTGGGGAGTCTAATTATTCATTGTAATCCCAAGGTAGAGGTAGCAGGTGAATATCTAGGACAGTCTTTAAAAGCAGCCAGAGGTCTAATAGCCAGAAATTGACTTTAATGACTGCTGCCGGTTGATTCTGTAAAAATCTCACCGTGAAAACTTAGGTGATGTGAGTTTGTTTTTGCTAGGAATTGACACTATTGACAGCTCACTCCACGCTCACTTCACCTAAGTTTTCACGGTGAGATGGTTACAGAATCGCACTGCAGTTTCTCTTTCTGACTGAGCTATAAGCCATCGATTCCTGAAGCTTACGAAGAAGACGTATAGCTAATTATCGTCATAATATCGGCTCTTAGACGCCTAATGAACGAGATCCTTTCAAAATAAAGGACAATGACCAAATCACTATGGGAGGTGGTGCATTTGGTTTTATATCGCAGCCATCGATGAAACTCACTGAAAGAAATGAGCAGTGAATACTTGAAATGAAAAAAAACATTGATCTGAACTGCTTTAATCAGTTCCATATACCCGTAAGTATAGCGTTCTAAAAATTATGGCTTCGGCTTTTAACTTACGACATTGCTAGAGATTAACTGAGGATTTTTTTGCAGGTGTGGTTCCAGAACAGACGCGCCAAGTGGCGCAAGCGGGAGAAGGCGCTCGGCAGAGATCATGCGCCTTTTATGCACCACGACCATGGTAAGAAAGCATATTATAATACACTCTGAGCCATATTATATCCCCCCATATATGGCCTATGATATAGGCTATAATAAAATATATATTAATATAATATGATATAATTATGGCGCAGGCGAGATCGAGGATCGAGGCGCCTTTGTGTCGCGCGCGATTATATCGCGTGTCGCGCCTGTTTGTAGGAGCCTTAAAGAAACTTTAGAGATGACAACTCTCAAAGCCTTTACCCCACAGATTTTGGGCCTTATTTTGACGTAGGTCTAGGACTTTAATTTTAAATTGAGAAGGTTTGATTTTTAACCTATAAAGTAACAGTCAAACAGGTCAGGCATAGCCAATTCTTAATTTCCAAACAGCACAGATTTTTGAAAGGAGCGACTTTCGACTTCCCGCATATGCCTTGTAAATACCATTTTTTAGTCGCCTTTCACTCATCCTCTCAATGTGACCAAACTACCAAAACGAAAAAAAAAAAACAGTGGCACTCCGGGAGTGCCGACAGAAGTGAAAACTTGAGCAACTACGTGTGTATTTTGTGAATCGTCTTATAAACAAAACACGCGCGGTACCGGCTACGGCCATCCGTCTTACGAATTTTCGATCAGGTCACGTGTCCTGACGCGAGTTTAACATTTTTTTACCCATTACAAAAAAGTGTACAACGCCGCTAAAGAAGTTTTCACTTCAAAAATCCGTATCTCCTATTACTTATTTCCAAAACAACATTAATAGTCCAAAACAAACACGTAGGTAATTACATTGGAAAAATACTTTCCTTGTCAAACGACACATATCCCTCTATAATGACAAGGTACAGTCATCATAAAAACTTACAAGTTATATATTTCACGTAATTGTTGCCCGTTTATCGGCCACAGGGCGGTAATGAAATACGAACCGAATGCACCCGATGTTTACCGATCATTTACCGATCGCTATCGGCCGTGTGAGCAAGCAATCTGTACATAAACTAGGGTTGATGATCGTTTGGGAACTTTTCGTAATTGCCCTATTAGGAGTTGAAATAGTTTAACAGGGTTTTTGTAGTTATGTGAATTTAAAATTTTATAATACATAACGCCGGTTTTGGGACGAAAATATTGAAGAATGAATGTGACAAATTGTCAAGCACGCGTAAATTGCTGATATGGGCTATTAATAAATCAAACAACGTAAATAAAAATTGCTTCATCATTCATTTTTTCATATCTTTTTGCTTTGATTTTGTTCAACTGTCAAATTGAAAGCCACTGCTATTGTTAGTGTGTTACGCAATTACCGAAATACAGGGAACTGTCATCAAAATCGCCCCTAAAAGAAATTGATTACATAAAACTATTGAAATACTTACAGGCATACACTTATAGGCTACATAAAAACATTTTAAATTAATTATTAAACTGAATATCCGTCGTCGTGGCAATTGAACGAACAGCAACTGACAGCAGACGGTAGCTTCATCACTGAATATCATAAATCAAAGTAGAAGGGTCCGCTGTTTTATTATGTGTAGTAAAGCCCTAATAAGCATTACATCGCGGGCTCGCCGAGCGGGTGTCAGTCACTCCGAAATCACCGACAATTAGTAGCAATTGCGACGTAATTGTTCGTCACCCCTACGCACCGCGCGCCCTGATTTAAAATGCTACTTTTAAAACTTCACATGTGTGCTCATTACGTATATTGATTTTTATTAATCATTATGGTTTCGTTGAATTCTTTATTCAAAATACTTTTATTTGTTTTAAATTCGGACTGGCTGTTTAATGATTGTGATAAATTGAAATGAAATTGTTTATTCTGTAAATTAAATACCTATCTAAATATACCTACAAATAAATATAAAAAAATAATTTTGTTTTTTGGTCAGTAAGTACTTACTCGTCCGCATTGCTATCATCCGGAAACGTGCCCAGAATACAATGATAATTATTTGGCCAAAGAACGAGCCTGCCCAATTTTCTGCAAATAGGTTGCAGAAAAAAAAACTATATTGAGTCGACATTTCCTATCCGACTAACCATGAGAAGAAATGGCAGAACAAACTCAGGGTTAAAAGTCTTTTTTCTCAGACATAATCTTGGTCAGATCATGTGGGGACCATGTAGATAGTGTTTTGTGAAAAAAACGACACAGCCGGTCGATTCTGTAAAAATCTCACCGTGAAAACTTAGGTGAAGTGAGTGTGGAGTGAGCTGACATTAGTGACAATTCCTAGCAAAAACAAACTCACTTCACCTAAATTTTCACGGTGAGATTTTAACAGAATCGACCGGCAGATTTGAGTGGACCTATCCGGTCAGTGCAAGCATTTGTCAGTAATCGTGTAGCTCAACTCAGAACCTAAGGAACTCAATGACTGGCGACGACGATGCAATCCCCATTACATTATTGGGATTATGGGGATATAATGGCATATATTTGGCAACTCTCAAACCTAGACTTTGAGAGTTGCAGAACTTGGCCCCACAGATCTTGACATACCTACGTTAATTTTAAATTGAGAAGGTGAAAGAGAAAGAGTAAAAGAAAAATAGAAAAGAAAGAAGAGTAAAAGAAAGAGAATAAAGAGAAAAACAGAGAGAAAGAGTAGTCTATTCTAAGGTGTCCTATAAAATAATAGACCACAATATATTCTTAAACTGTCTATCCTTATATATTTTTTTGTCGAAAAAACATGTTGTTAAGAATTTTGTATTTACAAAACCCTCAACGACAGTCAAAACTGCCTCAAAGCGACAATACAGTAAAAGTAATTGTTACGGAAACTCACTTACATCGCTCGATAGAACGATATTAGGGCGTCATTATACTAATGCGCGTATAATGACGCGCTCAGTTTACGCGATACCCCGATAACGACAATTACTGGCAATCCGTTTACCGGCTGATATATTGACTGTTAACACTTTTGTGTGTGATTGTACATGCGTACGCGACGTATGTGTGTAGTTAATTTTTGTTTTATATGACGTGTAGTATGATTCCGATATCCTGTTTACAGAATAAACAATTTTATTTCATTTAATTTAATTAATTATGTTTGACCTTTCGGTCAAACATAATTTAACCAAAAAGTGAGAGCATTCCTTTCGGAATGCTCTCACTTTTTGGTTAAATTATTTGTGGCACTCAGCAATACTGAAGCTACAATGGGCATTGTTCATATTTTTTTAAATGTTGTAATTGAAACACCATTTCGAGGAATAGCGTTATTGATCATTACGGACTAATTAATTATGAAAAATAGTCATATTTTATTGATATTTTTGATAAAATACGATTGACTTTCTTTGCCCTTCAAATTACGTCGGCTTTGGCCGTACAGTTTTGTATCGTTACCTCAGAAAAAAAAGTAAGATTGTCTACTGTACTCTTTGGATTGATGACGTTGTGTTGACAGATTAAAATTTTTAATTATGTACTAGTCAAGCAACGGCACTTAATCTTTATGCCACTGATGACGTCACCTACCTTAAAAACTTAAAAAAAATTAATATTTTTTTTTTTAAATAATTATTGAGCCAATCATCAAAATATTCAATTTAGTTTCTCAAAATACTCTAAATTTTCAAAAAATAAAATAAAATGTAATTGTTAGAAATTTTGGACAATCTCCATTATTGACAGAATTTCAGAGGAATCGGATCAGTAGTTCCGATTACTCTTTCAGAGATATTTTGGCCATAGGAAACGAACAATTGGAATCGTGTACCTATCTTCTGACGTTTCACATGTGCCCATATAGGTTCACGTTCCCTGTCCAATGACTCCAAAAGAGTCACGTTTGTGCCAAACTCGTACGTCCATGACTCCATAAGGAGTCACACAATTTTTAGTTCACACGTCCTTGACTCCTTGTGGAGTCATAAATTTATTTTTCAGTTTTGGTCTGAAAAATATACAATTTTTTAACTGATATTAGTATAGATGTAAACCCTTAAAAAATTATTGTCAACTTATAAGAAAATGGACGTACGTATGATCGATGGACGTACGAATATTTTTTTAATTTTTGTTCTGGGACAGGGAACGTGTTAAGACTCCTTCAAACAGGCGCGACACGACACGCGACACAAAGGCACCACAAGTCGCGCAACGAGCGGTGCCTTTGTGTCGCGCGCGATTTTATCGCGTGTCGCGCCTGTTTGTAGGAGCCTTAACACTGTTTTTGGAAAACTATATTTTTTTATTCTTATTTTTTTTCTTCGTCCAGCCGGGAAGTCCTAAGCCAAGTGTTCATCAGTTGGGTTAATAATGGGAATATAAATCCTTTATTTTTTAAACTTTAAAAAAATAAAATATTAAATTTATTATATTTAATAATAATTTTAATTTAATTTAATTTGAATTTTATAATTTTTAATAATCACTGATTCTACACATTTTTGCGTAGAATGAGTGATTATTTCTATGAGTATTAGTATCTAAGCAGACAGGCAGACACACTTCTGCATTCATAAGCATAACATAAACTTACTTTAGTTGGAAAATAACTGGGGCAGGTGTAGACACTACAAAGGGCTTTTTGTGGCGATATCGGCGCGCTATCACCTGCCTAACCACATTACACTAAACAAACATCAATTATTTATCTATTAACTGTAGGCACCTACTCGTGATTTTGTCAAAAGGTGCTTTTACTATGCAAAGTGAAAAAAGGGTCCTTGGACACATGTTCGGTATCAAATTGATAAGTTCTGGTAAATATTTACAACTCTTGATATTTCCTCGTTTAACGTACTTAGTTAACAGCGGGGTAATTGTGTAACACATTAACCGTAGGTATGGCATTCATTTTGACAGTTCAACAACATACATTGCGTTCTAGCGAATATGTATTTACAACTCTTGATAAATCCTCGTTTAAAGTACCCAGTTAACAGCGGGGTAATTGTGTAACTCACTAACAGTAGGTAGATATGGCTTTCATTTTGACAGTTCAACAACATACATTGCGTTCTAGCGAATATGTATTTACAACTCTTGATAAATCCTCGTTTAAAGTACCCAGTTAACAGCGGGGTAATTGTGTAACTCACTAACAGTAGGTAGATATGGCTTTCATTTTGACAGTTCAACAACATACATTGCGTTCTGGCAAATATGTATTTACAACTCTTGATAAATCCTCGTTTAAAGTACCCAGTTAACAGCGGGGTAATTGTGTAACTCACTAACAGTAGGTAGATATGGCTTTCATTTTGATAGTTCAACAACATACATTGCGTTCTAGCGAATATGTATTTACGACTCTTGATAAATCCTCGTTTAAAGTAGTTAACAGCGGGGTAATTGTGTAACTCACTTACAGTAGGTATGGCTTTCATTTTGACAGTTCAACAACATACATTGCGTTATTTACGTTGTTGAATAGACAAATTCGAGCATAATTATGAAGCAATGGATTAGCAATATCCTTCAAAATGATTCACATTGTGATTGATACTGTATTTACAGTTTCCCTGTCCCATGAATCATATATGATTCATGTTGATTGTTTAACTATTGTGTCTACTTTATGGACAGTTAAGTTGTTAAGGCTCCTTCAAACAGGCGCGACACGCGATAAAATCGCACACGACACAAAGGCACCGCAAGTCGCGCAACGAGCGGTGCTTTTGTGTTGCGCGTGTTAGATTGTTCACATTTATAGGAAAGTAACTGTTGTTAATTAATGTTATAAAACAATAATCACCTCTAAAACGTAAACTGGTAAACAGAATGCATAAATAACAATGACAATGTCAGCTGTCACAAGACAGGTGACGTTGACATAAGGGAACTGTCCATCTCTTATTTATTCATTCTACCCTCACCGTAAATTAATATTTTGTGAAACAAGTTTCGATTTAAAATAAATGTAATTATCACTTCATGGATTTATATTTCAAAGACAGAATAATTATCTTAATAGTTAAAAGAAGTAGTCTTATAAGGCAGAATAAGAAACATTATGAATTAAAAGACTAGAGTCCAAACCAATGTTTTGATTTGCAGTTTGTGTAATCAAAACTAATGTTTATTTTTGTTAATGTTTTAAATTGATAACGTAATGACTAATGGTATGATACTTTAATATTTCTTAGATTTTACATTGCAATTTCGATGTACCAAATTGTTACTAAACGATTTTAAACCAAAAAACTGTAATGGCGAGCTGCAATTGGTAGATACTAAAAACTTGTCAGATATTACTTAGAGATTATAAATATTCAATGACTATATTGCTAAACTATCCCATTAAGTTTTAAAATAGTTCTATTACATAAGTTTTGTTTATTAATAGCTATTATAATAGATATATTAGCCAAAACTTGAGAGGCTCCGTGATTGGTTAAAAAAGGTGGGAACCTTTGGGATTCCAAAGACTATAAAAAGGCATGTAACCAACAGATCGGGGGATTCTTTGTGCTAGCTGTTGAACGGAAAGACCCTCTGGTGTCTGCCGTAATTATTAAGCTGCCAAAGAGATCCTCGCCACAAGGAGACAGTACACTGACGTGGAAACTCTGACTGGCAAAGCCAAAAGTGAGCTGGTACGCCGTACCGCGAAAGCTCTGGCCCAAATTATCCTGGACTGGCTGTGCTAAACTGTCCGACGCGCAACGGTTCAGATCCTAACCCCAGGGTCCTATGTCCGTCATATTAAGTTTCCTGAAGTTTCCCACGGATATCACACCTAAGAAATAAAAACGCTGCGTGACTTGTGAAGCAGAGGTTCTGCACAAAATCTATAAAGATGAGTATTTACTTTTTCTAAAAATATGTTTTTCTTAGCCATTCTATGTACCTTCTGTGTAAAATATAACTAAAGGGTATTACTCTTGTTATTAGGTATTGACCTAAAATCTAAGTATAAGATGTGTATTCTGTCCCGTCTAAATGTGTACCAAACTATGTAACTCATGTGATTTTGTTGTTTATACAAATATAATAATATAGTTAAAATGCTATCAGGTTTTATTTGCTTTCTTACAAAATGTACCCTGTTACTAGTTTCCGTTAGATTAGCTAGAAATGGGTTCAATTCCCATTTCTAGTATTGATTTACTATGAATTTGTGAGATTCAATTTATTATAAAGTTCCTTTTTCTTTTATCAGAAGTGGGATCGCCCAAGAAAAAAAAATATTAAATCTAATTAATTGTTTGTGTTATAGATATCCAACTTTAAAATGGACAAAAATCTGCTGGAGGGTCTACTTGGCGCTATTCGTGATGCTGTGTCCACGAAGTATCGGCACGATGACGTCGCGCTTCCGTTGTTTGATCCTGACAAGTCTCAAAATGGAGCAGAGTCATGGTGCAAGAGTATCGAGGCTATCAGCAAGGAATTTGACTGGAGCTGTATCCAGGCGGCAGCAAAAGCTGGTAAGGCCTTAAGAGGCTCTGCATTAAGTTGGTTCGAGTCATGGGAGCCGGAAAATGGTCGTAGTTGGATAAATTTTAAGACTGATATCACTGCTTTGTACCCGGAAAGAAAGAACCTTTCTGAAAAGTTAACAAAAGCTGTTCTTTATACGTCTGACTCGGCTGGTAGTTATTGTGAATACGCTAGAGAAAAACTTAGGTTATTGAATAACACTAAAATAAGTTTTACGACTACCTACACAATTAATCGAGCTTGTTTGCGGCGGTATTAGCGATTTCAATATTAAAACTGCATCGTTGAATAGTAATGCAACTTCTACCTCTGAATTAATTATTTCTCTATCATCTTGGACTAAAAATCGTAAAAGACCCTATTGATAGGTCGTCTTCAAGTAGTGACAATATATCGGGTTCAAATGAAACTAAACGTATTAAGTCTGATGAAGTAATTGATAAAACTAATTTTAATAACAAAGAGAAACGTTGCCATATTTGTAACAAGTTAGGACATTTAAAAAATAATTGTTTTTTTTAATAAACCTAAGACTACCAATGATAAAGACTCTGAGGTATGTTCCTATTGTAAAAAAAAGGGTCATGTAATAGAAAATTGTTGGCACAAACAATACAAAAACAAAAAAAAAAAATGCTAACGTAAATACCATAAATTACGTCTCTAGTTAATTTTAGCTGTAGAAATACACCTGCTGAATCGAACTGCCATCCTGACGAACTAGAAACTCCTTCAAAATAATCACCGATTGTAATGCAATTAAGTCCACGGTTAACAAAAAGGACTTGTCACCTAGAGTTGCTCGGTTGTGGACCTACATATTTGCAAGATTTCAGTTTTGACGTTGTTTACAAAAAGGGAAAATATGTATGTTGTGTATGTTATGTGTTGTTGTGTTAGAAAGTAAATCACATTCAGGTCCAAAACAGGTTTTTTTGCATCCCATAATTAAAACACCCATACCATTCCATACGGTTCATTTAGATTGCACAGGTCCATTCTCGACATCAGCCGAAGGATTTAAACACATTTTGATCATAATTAGGTCTTTGTTCAATGAATGGCAAGTTAATCATCATATGATAGCTACAGGTACCCCTAGAAGTAACGGTCAAGTAGAGAGATATGTCATGACTATAATAAATATGCTTACTATGGAATGTCACAATAAGTCAGACTGGCCGAAAGGTCTATGGAAAGTCCAACAATCTGTCAATTCCACTATACAAAAATCAACTGGTTTTGCTCCTTTGAGATTACTGATAGTTCGTGATACAAACATACCATGTGTACAGGCTCGATTAAATGACGTTACTGATCCAAATAATGTGGGACACGCTATTGATGTCCAGGCAGAACGTAATTTGGCTATGCAGAAACTTAATCTAGTTGCTGAAACTTTCAAGAAACGTTTTGATTCGCCTAGGCGTAATACTATAGCTTATAATATTGGAGACATGGTATACGTTAACCAAGATCATAGATCGCCATGATAAACTAAGTGCCAAATTTAAAGGGCCCTATGAGAATGTTGACATCCTTGAAAAGGAACTTTACGGGATATAACCATTGCGAAAGAAAAGCTAAGAAAATGGACAGGCGCGTGGGTTGATCAGAACGTTTCCGTTGAAAGTAATTTAGAACGAAGTGATTAAACAATTAATTTTTCCTCTTTTTTCTCTTCATTATAACTTGTATCGTATTGTTTTGTTTTAATGATTGATTTGATTGGCCAAAACTTTTTTTTTACAACCGTGTTAGATTAGTAAATTTTAAATAATCTCATTTAATGTAAAAAAAAAAAAAAAAAATGTTTTGACTCGCTACTTGATTTAAGTACTCAATTATGGGGTAAACTCTTGTTTGTAAATTGCAAGTATTCACATAGATGGAATTTGGAAATAAGTATTCACATAAATGAAACTTATTATATTGTTAGATTTAAGTAGGTACATAACATAATTGGATGTAAGTGTTCACATAGAGGAAACTGCATCAATTATGCAACATTCTGGTGCTCACATATGGATGAGGCTGAGAATAAAACACTGTTCACAAAGATGAAACTTATTATATTGTTAGATTTAAGTACATAAAAACTAAGTTTTATGACTGTTCTAAACTAAGTTTTAAGTACTTTGAGAGCAAAGTACCAGTCAGTATGGCCGTGTTAGATTGTTCACATTTATAGGAAAGTAACTGTTGTTAATTAATGTTATAAAACAATAATCACCTCTAAAACGTAAACTGGTAAACAGAATGCATAAATAACAATGACAATGTCAGCTGTCACAAGACAGGTGACGTTGACATAAGGGAACTGTCCATCTCTTATTTATTCATTCTACCCTCACCGTAAATTAATATTTTGTGAAACAAGTTTCGATTTAAAATAAATGTAATTATCACTTCATGGATTTATATTTCAAAGACAGAATAATTATCTTAATAGTTAAAAGAAGTAGTCTTATAAGGCAGAATAAGAAACATTATGAATTAAAAGACTAGAGTCCAAACCAATGTTTTGATTTGCAGTTTGTGTAATCAAAACTAATGTTTATTTTTGTTAATGTTTTAAATTGATAACGTAATGACTAATGGTATGATACTTTAATATTTCTTAGATTTTACATTGCAATTTCGATGTACCAAATTGTTACTAAACGATTTTAAACCAAAAAACTGTAATGGCGAGCTGCAATTGGTAGATACTAAAAACTTGTCAGATATTACTTAGAGATTATAAATATTCAATGACTATATTGCTAAACTATCCCATTAAGTTTTAAAATAGTTCTATTACATAAGTTTTGTTTATTAATAGCTATTATAATAGATATATTAGCCAAAACTTGAGAGGCTCCGTGATTGGTTAAAAAAGGTGGGAACCTTTGGGATTCCAAAGACTATAAAAAGGCATGTAACCAACAGATCGGGGGATTCTTTGTGCTAGCTGTTGAACGGAAAGACCCTCTGGTGTCTGCCGTAATTATTAAGCTGCCAAAGAGATCCTCGCCACAAGGAGACAGTACACTGACGTGGAAACTCTGACTGGCAAAGCCAAAAGTGAGCTGGTACGCCGTACCGCGAAAGCTCTGGCCCAAATTATCCTGGACTGGCTGTGCTCAACTGTCCGACGCGCAACGGTTCAGATCCTAACCCCAGGGTCCTATGTCCGTCATATTAAGTTTCCTGAAGTTTCCCACGGATATCACACCTAAGAAATAAAAACGCTGCGTGACTTGTGAAGCAGAGGTTCTGCACAAAATCTATAAAGATGAGTATTTACTTTTTCTAAAAATATGTTTTTCTTAGCCATTCTATGTACCTTCTGTGTAAAATATAACTAAAGGGTATTACTCTTGTTATTAGGTATTGACCTAAAATCTAAGTATAAGATGTGTATTCTGTCCCGTCTAAATGTGTACCAAACTATGTAACTCATGTGATTTTGTTGTTTATACAAATATAATAATATAGTTAAAATGCTATCAGGTTTTATTTGCTTTCTTACAAAATGTACCCTGTTACTAGTTTCCGTTAGATTAGCTAGAAATGGGTTCAATTCCCATTTCTAGTATTGATTTACTATGAATTTGTGAGATTCAATTTATTATAAAGTTCCTTTTTCTTTTACGCGCGATTCGCGTCGCGCGTCGCGCCTGTTTGCAACAGCCTTTATGCAATTTAAGGTTCAGTTATTTATTTTTTATTTAAACGAAGAATAACTGTAGCTGTCCTGTAATCGAGACCGTTATGACAGCTCACTTGGGGTTCGTGGCCGCCGCACTGGTCGATCGAAGGTTAAGCTACGCTTGCCGCGGTCGGTTCATGGATGGGTGACCATCCATTACATATCCTCTCCATGCCTGCAAAGCACGTTAAGCCGTTGCTCTAGGCTGCTATTCGTAGATCTTTGACAGTCGTTACAGGTAGTCAGAAGCCCAAAAATCTGACAACCAGTCTTATCCTAGAGGTATCGTGTTTTCCACGTTGTGGAGGTCAGATGGGAAGTTGTCCACGTAAAATACTGGTATTTATATTGGAAGCCTGCCTTGCCTTTACCCCAACATAGTTGGGAAAAGGCAAGGCAGATTAATTGATTGATGTTGGAGTTTCTTACCCGTTCTTCTCCATAGGAACCTACTACTTTTTTGAATGGGCAACTCAGAACGATGAAGCTAGTTAGCTTCATCTTTCTGACTGAATGACCCTTTGACAATTCAAAAGTGCCCTGTAATGGGTTTATCACACTAATATTATAAAGGCGAAAATTTGTGAGTGTGTGTGTGTTTATAAGTTTGTTACTTCTTCACGCTCAAACGGCTGGACCAATTTTGAGAAAATTTTGTATGGACCTCCATACAAAATTTTAGCTGACACCGTGGATTAACATGTAGGCTACTTTCTATCCCGATATTCCCACGGGATTGACATTTACGCGAGTGAAACCGCGAGGCGCAGCTAGTTTGAAATAAATGTCTTGAGCAGTGGTGGCTCAGTGGTTTCGGTCCTGACTCACGAGTTGTAGGTCGTGAGTTCGAACCCAGGTAGGTACTTTACTTTGTGTATTGAATTTCATCACCATTGCTCTCAAAACGGCAAAGGAAAACATCGTGAGGAAACCGGCATGTCCTAGAAACAAAAATTCGAAGATATGTGACATCCACCAACCCGCACTGGGCCCGTGTGGTGGTGGCCCAATCCTTTTTACAGAGAGGAGGCTTGTGACCCAGCATTGGGAACAGGGCTGAGTATGGCTTGAGTATGAGTGCTAACCATTTGTATTGTTTCAGTGGTAGGCGAATGGGGAGGTGGTGGTCCTCCGGGGGGCGAGTGGTGGGCGCTGGGGCTCGGCGCTGGCCTGGGGGCGCTGGGCGTCCCCGCGCCGCTGTGGCACGACGCCGAGCCAGCCGCCGCCTTCCGAGCGCTGCTGCATAGGTATTTATGAGCACCTGTGTATGCGCACACAGTCATGTGTCCATTACAATATATGTATCTAAGAGAGAGAGAAGAGTAAGAAGAAGAAGAAGAAGAGAAGAGATAGATAGATAGATTCTATACTAATCTATTCTATTCTATCTCGTGTCGATGGCTGGTCTCCGCAGAGATTCGCCACCATGGAAGGGGCAACTAACGGAAAAAAAATCCAATAAAATTTTCCCGACTACTACAACTAAAACTAAATGTTGTACAATCCACAAGAGTAAACTTGCGACTTTGTTCGGATAACGTAAGCGCGAGGTACTAAGGCGTCTACGTTAAGAGGGGGGCACACAACGTGGGGGTCGGAGGGGGTGTAACATCTTGCTTGCCATGTGTGTGTATACTCATGTTTTGGACGCTCAAAAGATCTCATCTCATCTTAGGAACCGGCGAATTGGTTTAGGTAATCTGACTGTAATCTGACTGAACTGAACTGAACTGAATTGAAACTGAACTGAACTGAACTGAAACTGAACTGAATCTGACTGTAACTGAACACGAATTCTCTTCAACAGGTACGTCCTTGCTCTTCCACCACCAGCGCTGCAGCCCCCTGAACCAGAGCCGTCACCTTCTTCTCCCCCGTCGCCCCCTTCGCCGTCCCCTTCGCTGGCACGCCTGGCCAGTGCCGAGGCCCTGCGTCTTCGCGCACACGACGCCTTGCTCCAAGACCGCGTGGTCCTGCAGCATAACAACAAAGTTCACACGTAACCTGAAGCGAGCCAATGGGAGCTCGACCCTTATGTGTACGCACCTGGACATTCTTAAATGCGTTGCTGTGTTAGTGTGTTTGTGTTTGTTGATAGGTTGCAGGCTAAATCTTCGACAAAACATTTTCTTCGAAAAAGCAATTCGAAGGTGTATTGGCAAATTCTTTCTGAAGTGGCTAACCCGTCTCGAGAAAGCGCGGTAATCAATGCTTGTGCCTTCTCTGTATGGAGAAGAGCCCCGTTTGCCCTGACAGAAAAAAAAACAGTGGCACTCCGGGAGTGCCGACAGAAGTGAAAACAAAGTACAAACAGAATACTTCGCCATCACTCACTGACATATCGGATATACATTAAAACCGAATACATCCAGAAGACAGCCGAACACATCCGAAGCTGGTATTTTTTTAAATGTCTTATAAACAAAACACGCGCGGTGTCGCACGGTAACAGTGGCGCGAATTCAATGGTTTTTTTCCCATCTCAAAAAATGCCCAACGCGTCTAAAGAAGTTTCAAAATAAAGGTGGATTTAATGGATCTTTGATGGAAGCTTCGGTCATATTGCATGCATATTTGAGGTTATAATGCTGTAGTCATGGAAATTAACCCCAATTAAGCTTGAGCCATCGGCGTCCGACAAAATGTTTTCTTCGACGCCGTACACAATCAGCGATTGTAAATCCAAGTCTCACCTCAAATGTCAATCGTTAGCGTCAGGTGGGATGACAGTTCACTTCAAGTTCACTACACCTGAACAGACCGGAAAAATCTCAATGAACCCACGTCTGCGTTCACCATTCTCCTGCAATTTACCAAATTATTTGGTGTCGGCGCAACATGACTTTTTCTTCCATACTTCTCTATTAGGCATCATCTTGGTAGTCACTTACTTCCTAAGCATATCATCTTTCACGAAATCCATCCAGCCTTTGGTACTCTTAAAGTTATCCACATACTCAAAACTTTCCTCACTTCTCCGCATTACCTACATGCCAATACGTAAATAGTACTGTAATGTCTACGCTAAGTTATGTCACGCAAAATCCTGCATCGCGCAAGCAGAGTTTACCGCGCAACTAGCATATATACAACGGCCCGACATAAATCAACGGGCAGTTGCCCGCCAGACACAACACCCGTCTGGTCGGAGGATCCTCCCTTTTCTATAGAGTATGAGTGAACTTTACACCCGGTTCCTCAATCCTATCAACATACATTAAACGCACCGACATTGAACATTCCGTAGCAGTATTAGGTGATTCAAACATAGTTCGCGTAATATTAGTGACAGCACAGTTTTGTTACAGTGGAGTGTATCTCGGTATACGAAAACAATATTGTAACCTCCTTACTAATAAACGTTGTATATCGTCTGTATAGTTACACAACGCTTTGTCTTCTTCTTTCGTAAGTCAAATTACTGACGACTGAAAGAGAGAAAGTGGTGTGTGACTATTAATCTGATAGAATACGTTTATTAGTAAGGGGGTAATATATTGCACATTATAATTGTAGATAATTATAGGGTCTATAGCTTGAGTTACCTAGGAAAGCGGTTCCGTCATAAAAATCTGTCATTTTCACCAGTTTCTGACATTAAGGTGTCAAAACACGCTCTGTAGTTGGACAGCCGGTAAGCCCACGTTCGCACGTAAAACATCGCGGCGGGATTTTATCGCGCACTCGATTTTCTACTCTCGGCGCTGAGCAGAGCGTTCAAAATTCCGTACGCGAAAAAAAATTTCCACAGGAAAAACGCACCCAAGCGTACCTGGGCTCATTGTATGACCGTTCACCGCTTTCTTAGGAAACTAAAGATTTGGAATTTGGTGACACTCTCTAACTTTTGTAACTGCAAATAGAGCGAAGCGTCCGTTCCATTTAGACGGACATCTTCTAAAGCTCGTAATATAGAAAGTGCCATCCACGAAGACGCGCCCCACTCTTCTTACTAATCGCTAGTGGTTATTGCTAGTTAATTCCGCTAGTGTTTTAAATTTTTGACACACACTATTCACCCACTAATAAGTAATTACTGTGTATCGACAGAACGAAAACACTAGCGGAATGTTGCACACTTGTAGTGTCAGCGATTAGGAAGGAGTATGGAGCGCGTCTTCGTGGATGGCGCTATCTGTAGGTACTAATGCCTCTGACTTGCACAAAAGTATGCAAGTATCTTGCATGTCGTGTGCCATAACAATTTCTGATTGGTGAATACCATACTGGTGTGCCAGCTACTTGCATATTTTTGTGCAAGTTATAGGCATGTGTATTCCGGGCTATAAAGTGAAACCGGCTTAGTTTCAAAACTACCTGTAACTACTAACTGTCTTTCATGTAACTTTCCATGGGTTTTGCTAGAAAAGCAATGTATGTATTTCCAATGGATCCTGTACGCAATGGCTTACAATTTAACAAAAGGTAACTGCAGGTAATGGGATGGGTCAAATAAAACAGTTTGAGTGTCTACTGTCCCGTCAGAAACCAGCCTGAAGAGACACATTTCAATATTAATTTTGAGAAATTAGACGAGAGAATGCGTTCTTGACACCTGTCAGTTAATATAAAGAACACGTGTTTTGTGAATTAGATCTTTATTAGTTACTAGAATTATCGCACTGACAAAATCCGGAGTTTCGGCCGAAATAACCGGCGTTTCCTACTCCGTATTATTTACGGACATAAAATTAGTTTGGGACCCGAATTAAGACTCCATGGTAACACGATTTGACAGTTGGGTCAGAATCGTCTTAGGGGCGGAGTTCATAACACCGTTGTGTTTGAGCCCGTCCGAATTTTTTTATTTGTCACTTGTTTTGATGGATCGACTACTTTCGGACGGGCCCCGTATCTTTTTTGACGGTTTTAGAGTGTAGACCTCCTGGAGGCTGGAACGCATTCTCTCAAAGGCCGGCGGCCCGACTATGTTTATTTATTAAGTTAGATCAAGAGAGACAAACACAGAGTATCATCAGAATGGAATACCAAAGAGTGTTACTTTTTGTATAGTGAAACTAGTCGATTACTTACGTGTGAACAACGAAACGGAACGTCCTATGACAGTATAATGACATTCCCTGTTAAGTGACTATATCTAAAAATTTTTCATATGGAACTTGAATATTTTATTGTTACTCATATGCCATTGTGTAAAGGACCTTGCTATTATTAAGACGTGTGCCTTAACGTTCAACGTTATACTTATATTATACGAAACTGTCGTTTTCTTTACATTCCTTTAGATCTCAACATGTAGTCAAGTAGATTAGAAATAATAAATATTGTTGTAAATACTAAATAGACAGACATGTATCTATTATTTAATACATCATTTTACGTATCTATAAGGACGGGTTACTTTATTACTAGAATTGTTTTATAGCGTGTTTATTTGATTGATTCAACCCACCGAGTAATTTAATAAATACATCAGTTTAATTAAGTAAAATGGTATCAAATGTGTTTTAAATGTAAATATTGATAAGGTATTTATAAGCGTCTGACAATAGGCAGAGCCAAGCTGTCAACAATGTTTGCCATGGCTTGAAATAATACAGACAGTATGGCAAAGTTTTGGGAAAACAAGATTTAAATAAAATACAGTCGTACCAGCACGAGGAAGAAAATTAAGGTGTATCAGTAGCGAAGGGTCAATTTTTTTAAGAGGTAAGCCGAAGTATCTACTCCGTGTTCAAGTAATCATATTAAAGATCTGTCAACTAGTTTTACCAAGGGGTATCATATTACCCAGTAACTGGGTTGTGGAGGTCAGATAGGCAGTCGCTTCATGTAAAATACTGGTATGCAGCTGCCTCTGGTCAGACTGGAAGCCGAACCCAACACAGTTGGGAAAAAGCTAGGCAGATTGATTGTTAGAATGTCCCTGCCTCTTGTCAGACGCAGATCAGTGTATATAATGTAAATGGTAGCGTTTAATTACATATAGTAGTGCGCACATACACGCGATATGTACCGATGTATTAATATTTATTGGAACGATTAGAAGTAGTCAGTTTGCAATAATGTGTCAGTGTAGTCGTGTTAATAAATGCAAAGAATAACTTTTATGGTGTTTTTGTGGTCACCCTAAGTGATTTCCCTCTTCCTAATTGTGCAATATACACGAGCGACAACTGCAACCGTCGACAAGTGCCGCTGCAGTTGCCTCTGCGTTGACGCGAGTCGCTCGTGTGTATGAGCACTAAGGCACCTGTCCCACAGCCGACGAGGAACCGATTTGCTATCGACTATTTTCTCGCTCAAGAAACGTACAAAAGAGTGTACAGAGTACTTTTTGATAGACTGAAAATTACAACTCACTTCACCTAGGTTATCATGGTGAGATTTCTACAGAATAGAAGTAGGTAATAATTTATAGAAATTTCTGGTCTTATGGCTAATCATGTTATAATTTCTGCAAGTTAGTAAATAAGGTAAGATTCATAAGCCCTTTTTTGTAGGTATCTATATTATTTTATACTACACTTAGTAAATGTACCAATACTACCCCACTAAAAGGCTTGAAAGCTGTTCATTAAACCTTCTCAAAAATCTAGGCAGTTATACTGTATGGAATTTCATTACTGCCCTGAAAATCAGGGTAGTAATGCGTTCATTACTAACGCGTTTTTTTTTTTAAGTCTTGATGACGTTGGTAATACAAACGATTAAATTTTACCATAAAAAGTACTGGCCACTAGAACTTTTAAAGCAGGTAGCATACATTCCGATAAGGCCGGCAAACTTTAAACCTCTATGCGATAGAGCGAGAGATTTATAACACTCTCTCTTAACATTTAACAATTGTAATAATGTCAATATAACTTTTTAATAAAATGCTTTGTTTGCTATTTTGTCTTTTACTTCTTTGTGCTAAGTGTAGTATATATCACTCGAGGGTAAGTACAGATTACTCCCCTTGGTCAATAAATAGCTAATGTACGGTAAGGTCCATTTCAACGATAAAATTGATAGAGTTAAAGTTGTGTATTGATTGTGTTCAAAACAAACACTCAAAACTATGATAAACGATCGAGTCGCAGCGAAAGAGACCTTTTGAATGTTACGCGACTAATGAACGCTAACACAAATCACATATATTTTACGATGTGAAAAAGGTTAGTCAGAATACTTCACCACCTCTCTATTTACCGATCGCTAAATTGTTCATAACCAGCATAAAACTTTTTGTTCAAACCTTCTTCCCTTCAGCCCCCACACGAGGGTGTGCGCGAGATGTGCACATCAGCTTCTCCGTCAATTGTTCCACAAAGAACTCAAGTGTTTGAAGACAGATTAATTTGGTAAAAATTCGGGAGTCTACTGGGGAGATGTCGATATATATTATGAAAGCCATTTTGGCTGGTTTGGTGGGTACATAATTTTAAATTTTAGGGTTTTTGGGAGTTGGGCCTTACTAGTTTGGATACAGCTTTGTTATTGGTCCCATGGCAGCAAATGTTCGTTGTAGTAGGTACATAAGTCAGAAAGATTTCTGTTTGAACGTCGAATAAGTAGGTGCAAGAATTTTACATAGGTAACTAATGATTTTAAGGTAATGATCTCTCACACTGATTATAAGTAAAAAAACGGTAAAAGGTTCTATTAAGAAAATTCACTTCAAACCACAGCTGAAAACTGAAAACTGCTGCCTGTAAAGCTTCACAACAGACTCAGATTTTCAAGCTAACACGAACATAATTATATACATTATGTAGGTACAAGTATAAAATAAAACAAAAAAAAGGGATGAGCTCATTGGGCACCTAAAATTCGTCCGCATCGCTGTCAATGGGATAAGTGCCCAAAATGCTGGCAGCTGTGCCACGTTGGATGGCAATGCTGATTCTTTGGGCAAAAAATAGGCCAGCTCTCTGGTCACGTCAAAATTCGACCAATCTCTTGGTGATGTCCCGAAATACTCGATGAGCACTGCAAAAAATAGACCAGCCTTCTGTCAATATACGACCAACCGCTTGGTGACGTCCCGAAGCACTCAAACCCTAAGGCTCTAGTGTTTCAACCCCAAAATATATCGTAATTAAGGTTTGTCAAAATAAAAATTTGAAAAAATATGTTCATTCTGTCTTTAAACCTGAAGCCAAAACATTACAAACTTCATAATGAAATTCAGCATTACTTCACCCACCTACTTACATAGGCATTCAATAGTTAAGGAGTTCTTAACTCGGCTGGGAGCCGTAGCCGTCGCCGTGGCGTGGCGTTGCGTCGATCTACTTAGCGCCGCTCAGCCCCCCCTTAATCTCTTTAAACTGTTACTTATTGTTCACGACGACGCAGGCGTGGAGGAGAGAGGGGCAAGGGGGGGATCACGCCCACTCCACAAATGTCTTCGACGAGCCTGTAATTGGTGAACATCTGACACATTTATTTCGCACTTTCAAAGATACTTTGTGTGAAATGAGTTTGGTGGAATTGTAATTAAGAGGTGCTCGGTGGAGTTGCACGAGTCTTATGTACCTACGGGCGTTCAACATAATGTATGAGAGCGGCTTTTTGTGATTAAATGCTCCTTGTGCCTGTGTCGAAATTGATTTTAGTTAAATAAGATCTCCTTCATTAGGATCTACTTTATCCTTGAAATACTTACTCTTATGATCACTTACACTGCTTTATATGGCTCGGTAGTAAGTAAGTACTACTACAATTATGTAAGTATTATTACAGACTGTCAATTCCTTAAAAATCTCACCATGAAAACTTAGATGAAGTGAGCTGTCACCTGACGCTAGGGATTGACACTATTGACAGCTCACTTCACATAAGTTTTATCAGAAGAGATTGGCAGGCTTTAAAACCATTCCAATTCTATGCGATGACCTGTGAAGTACAGTAGTTCCTGACAGATAATTCAATTATCACTTCTCACTTCTGTTGTCACACTGGTATACCTTGTGAATGTAGGTGTGACATGTAGGTATAGAATAATGAAAGGGAAATTCATATAACAGGTTGAATTTTTTTTTTATCCTTATTACTAACTACTGTTTGTCACAGTTCTTACATCTCAGAACCGATAACCATGTTCACATAATATCCCTTTCCTAGCTGACGGTACTAATTTGTACCGGATGATTCTCCGTTCATTATTTCAACAATACGATCGCGCATTACGTATTGGACACTGACGTTCCTTTCGAGTACCACTACACTAGCCAATCACAGTGATTTATTTAAAATTTGCCTGTATACCGCCTGCAAGTGACACTTTCAAGTAGCGCCTTGTTTCGGATTTGAGAACTGCGGATTGCTTTTGTTTTAGAAAACTTTTAAAAATATAATAAACGTGGTAAGTGTTATTGTTTTATATTATTATATAAGATTGTAGTTTTAACTATACAATTAATATGGTTTTAGATTATAATTTTAAATTTTAGTGCTAAAATAACGATAAAAATGTACAAGGACTTATGAGTACCGTCAGTGACATTGGTTTTTTTTTTGTTAATTAGATCGAATATATTATAATATTTGTTTATCTTATATTACGGACATTTATAATGAATATTTCAAAGAATACGGCTTTGATAGAAGCCTTTACTTATGGAAGTTCTTCCAGGTTGTTCTGAAACTTCAGATGTGGAATTGTCTGACGAAGAAAACATTCCCCAAGAACAACTACCCTCAACTAGCAATTTTGATGAAAATTTTGAAGCAGCATTAGAAGAATTGATGTTGAGCCAAGCTGAACCTTATACAAGACATGAGGCAGAAGATCCTAGTGCGGGAATAGACCAAGAGGTAATTGTATATTCTGTTCCCAACACTGTTCCAGATGATATACAGACTGAGGAAACTGTTACGTCAGCACATGCACAATCCATAAAAAAAACTATTGAGCCTAATCGTAAATGGAAGAAACCTGATGTAGAAACGTATTTACCAGAATATTCTGCAAACACGGGGGTAGTTGACGAATATTTTGCTGAATGCACTACGCCATTTCTTTTTCCATTTTTATTTTTCCATTGTCTTTATTAGTGATGTACTGGATAATATTGTGTATCAAAGTAATTTATATGCAACACAAAGAGATAAAACTCTGAACTTAAAAAAACAAGAACTACTGGCCTTTATCGGAATGAACTTCTATATGGGGTAAAACACCCGGCCTTCGTAGATACACCAGACAGTATGAGAGCACTGTACTGCGTGGACAGGAAGTCCCCAAAATGGTGGCACAGGTTGTTTTAGGGTATTTTAGATATGACATTTGTAAATGCGTATATTATTCATGGACTCATAATGGAAAAAATACCTGCAAAAGACTTTAGGAGATCCATTGCGCAAGGGTTGATGTCTATAAAGAACATCAAAGATAACAACAAGAAGAACAAGAAGAAAAGTTTATCAAGAGACTCTGTGCCTAGCCATGGGCCATCGAAGCACAAAACTGGCTTCTCAACGTTGAAAGACGTTCGTTTAGGAAACCGCGGCGTACATTGGCCTACGTTTGTGCCAAATAGAGGGGGGTGTGAAGTATGCAGCATGAAGAAAGTGCAATCAAAGCCTCACTCAAAATATTCACACTGCAATATATTTTTGTGCATAAATGAAAAAAAGAATTGTTTTGCTGAATACCACGATGTTAATGTTTAATAATAATTAATTTTTAATTTAATTATTAAATCGAACTAAAAATATGTACTTAATGTTCCTATTTTATTAGTCATTTTGTGACCCAAAGTTCCTGACGGTACTTGTAAGTCTAGGTTATAAAAATAGTACCTAGAAATAATAAAAAAATCTGAAAAAAATTTGTTAGCTTTCTTTACTACCCCTTATCCATATTTAATCATAAAAACTTTGTTTTTCATCATTTTTGGTGTATTCGCTAGGAAAGGGATATAATATGTATAATATTATTACGTATTTGTGTGTAGTCTTAGGTACCAATAAACCATACATTTTATAGTAGCCAGTCTATTCGACCGTGTAAATTTAGGTGAATTGAACTGTAATTCTATCTCATGCTAGAGATTAAGGGATTAACACTATTGACAGCTCACTTCACCTAAGTTTATGGCGGTGAAATTTTTACAGAATCGACTGTTCATGAATGAGTCAAGTGTCGTGCAATTTTGTAACATGAACGCACCAACCAACTGGAAAACGTCACCATGATTGCTGTCCTACGAACTACAAATGATTATGTCAGGGACCCAGTATGTCTGTGGGAGCCTGCCGGGTCGGCGGGATTGTCCGAAAGGGTTACCGCTGGCCTGGAACATAAAGGGCTAAGGAAGGAACACGGGTGGGTTTTAGTCAGTAAGAGTCTGACACTCCCTTCCGCTCCACCCAGAGCGGGAGGGGTCATTTGATGATTTCTAATCCAGAAAAAAAAGGGACTCAGTATACATTTGATAAAAGATGAAACCACACTGGAAACTAAATCATTTCCAACAAGATCTCGGTTATATTCGTCGGTGTATCACGACCGTCCGCTCCTAACTCAGTTAACTTCGTTATGGACTTGGTTAACAACAGTGTGTGCTCAGGGGATTAATAACGAAGGCTCCCCGTAAAAAGCTTAAGGATCCTTCATTTTGAGGTTGTGTTGCTCTTGTAAGCCTGTTTTATTCTAATAATAGTGTATCATATTTTTACACGAATGGATAGAATAATAAGTAGTAGATAATGAGTACATAATTGGACTTTTGAAAGTGGAACCGGTGTCCTAAAAGTTGTGCGAAAATCGGTTGTCATGGGGGGATGTGATGTCGTGAGGAGAGTTTTGAGTATGACCCCCTTACTAATAAACGTTGTATAGCGTCTGTATAGTTACACAACGCTTCGTCTTCTTCTTTCAAAACTCAAATTACTGACGACTGAAAGAGAGAAATCGGTGTGTTACTATTCACCTATTTATATAAAATTTAAAGTCTTGACTGACTGATATATCAACGCACAACCTAAACCGCTGGTCCTAGAGACATGACATTTGGAAGGTGTGTTCTTCGTGAAGAGTATAGGTATCCAATAAGTAAGGTTTTTCGAAATTCCACCCCTAAGAAGGTGCATGGGGGGTAGGGTGAAATTTCACGCGGACGAAGTCAGAAGCAGTCTGATATAATACGTTTATTACTAAGGGGGTGAAGGTATAAGATTTTATGAGTAGGCGAAGACCAAAGAAACGATGGATGGACCGTGTGAAAAATGGCTAGAAAGGGAATACCAAGATGACGATTAATAGAAAAGTATGGAAGACATGTAGCTATGACCTCAAATAATTATTTATTATTTATTTATCTACTTACATAATTCATTACAGGATATAACCCAATGCGGTAAATGCGCTTATCCTAACTTAAACATACTAAATAATAAATAATAATAATTAAAAAATAAATAAATTATTAATTAATAATAATTAATTAATTTAATAATAATAATAATTGGGGATTAGAGTAAGAGTATTATGGTGATAATGGATGGAGTAACAAGGTTGGTGTAATCTATACTAATATTATAAAGCTGAAGAGTTTGTTTGTTTGTTTGTTTGGTTGAACGCGCTAATCTCTGGAACTACCAGTCCGATTTGAAAAATTCTTTTTGCATTTGATAACCCAATTCTTGAGGATGGCTTTAACATCACGCTATGACCTTTAGGAGCCGAGCAAAAAGTAAAAAAAGTTAGAAAGAACGCTAAGCAAAAACGAAGTAATAGCGCGGGCAGGCGATGCGATGCGACGGGGTGGGTCGGAGTAATAAGAAATTTCACGCGGACGAAGTCGTGGGCAGAAGCTAGTGTCTTTATAATTGGCAGAAGATATTCACCATTTCGTCTGTGGTTGTCAGACTGTAAATATATTGCTTTTACCTACGTGTCCACTGCAGTCGTCAGGAGCACAGTATTCACTTGATTACAAATAACTAAAAGATTGAAATCACCAGATTTGCCCTCACCGTAGCTACTTAGTTACGCAAAAAGTGTCTTTATTGAGAAGAGCAAGCTCACACATCATTAAATAGCGTTTCCATGACAATCAAGTTAAGTCACTGCATTTTTGTGTGTCAGTGTTACCAAAACGACACAGAATTCTTTTGTGGCGGTAACAAATCTTACGATTTAAATCTTTGTAATAACTTAAATTTTCCGTCATTCTCCAAACGTTGTAATTGTCATAATATATTATGTGGAGTGACTTTGGCGTTGAATTTTAATTAGGGGCGATTTAGTATTGTCTGCCCGGTTTCTATATACTTTCGACATAAAAATTGAAAATTTTTAGAACATTCAGGAGCGCAACCTACCTACCTAAAACCCATTAAAAATCATAATCTGGAAGCCGAGTCATAATTTCAAAGTGAATGGTAGATGCTAACGGTGGGGATTCAGAAACATCTGTTGTAATTGACAATATCAACTGACACACAATGCTCTGCGAGATGTCGGGAGTCGCGCCAAAGGAGGACAAACACCAGAAGTATCAAGTTGAGTTACAAGCTGATTGTGGTATATATTTATTTATTAGTCTTAGATCTATGTTACAATTAACACACGCTAATAGGTATGCAAGCCAAGTGCACAATATTAAGCGATAGACAGAGCATCCAAAAATAGGTAATATTAGGGAAAACAAAAATAACTGTAGTATTATGTAACTTTTTTTTTTCAGGATGTGAAATCATCAAATGACCCCTCCCGCTCTGGGTGAAGCGGAAGGGAGTGTCAGACTCTTACTGACTAAAACCCACCCGTGTTCTTTCCTTAGCCCTTTATGTTCCGGGCCAGCGGTAACCCTTTCGGACAATCCCGCTGACCAAGTATATGTACCTACACTTATGACATATTTTAATTTTTACACAATTCTAACATGACTATAATAGGTGACAATTGTTGGGGCAAACGCAGTGCACACACATGCGCATGCGCATGTGCGCGTGTTGCATTACACAGTTAGTGTAATGGTTATCTATTTTGGTGGACTTGGCGCTTATAGTGAAGCAAATATCAAATACTAGCAGGGCCTGCGGTTTCATCCGCGTAAGTTTCGATTCCGTAGGAATACAAGGATAAAAACTATCCTATGTCCTTTCTCGGGACTCAAACTATCTCTATATCAAATTTCATCTAAATCGGTTCAGCGGTTTAAGCGTGAAGACGTAACAGACAGACAGACACACCTTCGTTTTTATATTGTTAGTATGGATTAATTCTACGCAGATTTGGTATCATTAGCCTATATATTATGGTGTCTGTCTTAATTTAAAATATCTTCAGCGATAATCAAATCATACGCACATATTGTTTTTTATTTTTCTTTTGTTCACTTTCTAATACAGCTAATCAGTGCAAGACCAGCCTTGTGGATTGTAATAACGAATTTTATTATTTTAAAATCTCACCGTGAAAACCTAGGTGAGCGTGGAGTGAGCTGTCAATAGTGTCAATTCCTAGCAAAAACAAATTCACTGTTTTTCTTTTTGGTTCACGTTTTAACCTACTGCTTAGCCCTGCACTGTGTTTGCTCCCTGGGTTGGGAAAACAATGCTCCTTCACCGCTCAGCCTGTCGCAGACACACTTCCATTGTCTCTTGTTTTAATTACTTACCGGAACATAATAAATACCTTTTTATAGAACTCTGTGTTTCGATCGGGTTAGTACTGGGATAGATGGAATTATGGAAGAACTAATAAGGTTCTATAGTATTTTACAAAAAAAAAATACTCTTGCAGACACAGCTCAAAAGCATGAGCGTCTTAAATGCTCATTAGGAGTAACGAATTCAAATTAAATGTCGTTAGGTAGATACCAAAAATAACAACCAAAGTACGTCGTAGTTAAGTCACACACAGATAGGCACCACGCGACTCTAGTGGAACAATTTCTATGAAAACGTCATGGAAATTGTTCTACCAGCGGGGGAATTGCGTAACACCTTATCAATCGGAATCGGTTTCATTTGACAGTTCAACAACATTCATTGCGCTGTTTACGTGTTGGGCAGACAAATTATTCGAACTTATGAAGCAATGGATTAGCAATTTGCTTCAAAATGATTCAGATTTCGATATAAACATTGATTAACTACAATAACAATTTAATTGTGAAGTAATTCAATAGTTATTTATGTTATACATTATTCTTCTGCGGTCAACTTATTTCATATTGGAATATTTAGAGGAAAAAAAATAAGAAAATTAAATTCTAAATTAAGGGGGAAGCGCTAAGGTAGCCTGCGAAATTCAAATTTTCTTACGTTTTTTGCAATTTGCTGGTCAGTATTAAGTTGTACGTCGATCAAAATATGATTCGCGGCCGTAACAAATATTATTTACAGAATTATAATCATTAAAGTCATCAATACAACTCTCTAAGACCACGGAACTCCAAAGAATGATGATTTCATTAAACAGTTATTCTTTAGACTTTCGTGGTCTTAGAGAGTTGTGTTGATGACTTTAATGATTATAATTCTATAAATACATATTTGTTACGGCCGTGAATCATATATTAATCAACGTACAACTTAATACTGACCAGCAAATTGCAAAAAAACCTAAAAAAAAAATGAATTTCGCGGGCTACCCTGGCGCTTTCGCCTTAACTAAAATTATACACCATCGCCATACAACGTGGTAATGCCGCCAGTCTCTTGGGTACATTACAAGTCGACAGCGATGCGGATGAATTTTTCGTTGCTATTTTTTAGTTTCTGTATAGTTTTAGTTAAGTTAGATTTCGATTGATAGTGTGATACGCAATTACGGTGCTCAATCGCGGCGCTCCGTCGCGTCGCGCCTGTCTGAAGGGAGCCTTTATCGAGTTCGCCGTTGAGTCCCGTTCGTCGCCTCATTATTAGTTTTATATCGTTTATTCTCTCTCACAAACACACGGGTAATCCTTCTCCCCGTACTAATTACATTTTGAATGCCACCCCACTGCAAATAATGTTGTAGAATTTTATTAAAGCGAGTTCACAGAATTTCCGAGTGTTTCTCGGTAAGGTTAAGCAAAATTTTAGATACTGTAATTATTTTTCGGATTTTGGTGAAGAGAATTACTGTGAAGGGTTGGGAATTTTCTGTTTGTTATTTGGGTTTTAATATTTCAATGTCTTTGAGTTTGTGTTCTTTGGGTGCGAATGTTAAATAAACTTCGTGAAAGATGAGAATAAGGAGACAAATACAGTACCCGGCGATAAATATTGCACATCGACCTTTACTTTTTTTTGTATTTTATACAAAGAATAAAAATAATTATCAAAAGAAGCAAATCATAATTGTTTTAACAGCTCCTAATAGATACCGGACTGTTTGTATTTCGTGCGACAGAGATAACGCTCTACGAAGCCGAAATTAGCCGATTGTCTCTTTCCAAAGGTCGATGTGCAATATTTATCGCCGGGTACTGTAGGTGGGTTACTTGGAACCAGCTGATTGCATAAAATAATCAGCCTATATAATGTTCCCACTCCTGGGACTCTCTGAGAGGGCCATAATCCACTATGCAAGTTGTTGGATGTCACATGTCTTCGAATTTTTGGTTCTAGGACTTCTCAGGTTATAAGTTTCCTTCACCGTTTTGAGAGCAGTGGTGATGAAATAATTTACGGAAAGAAGCGCCTGTACCCAGCGGAGGAACTCGTTGGATACGAGAAGCACAGGACCGGTCAAAGTGGAGGTGCTTGGTAATTGATCCCATTTTCTTTAATTTTGATATTTCCGTGACGTTCATTGCGCTATTTACGTTTTTGAGCAGAGTAATTAATTAAATCTATGAAACAATGGATTAGGAATATCTTTCAATACTCTCGAATTGAGATTGTAACTATGTTATCTACCCAATAGGGTGCAGGTTAGACGATCCATTTCTTAGACACTAGATCGCACTCCACGTCTCAATTTGATTTCGGATATTATATATTTCTTTATGACATAGTTCTTAAGTATTTACAATCACAATATGGATTTATGTCTGTAATAGATTTTTGCTCTGAAATAAAGATATTATTCTTATGAATCCAAGACGCCTTCTTTCTAAAGCTCAGCAAACCACGGATCCAAGATGAAATTATCGTTGTAACAGCGGCTTATGACCGGAATCAATACGCGATGATGGCAATAAAAGCTAGATGTTTGCAGTGTCCCCCCCCCTGCGAGCTCGTCACCCTCGCCCCACCCCCGCGGCGCCCGGCAATTTAGCCGATATTAAGTTTATACAGCGATTTGTACCCTTCTTTACACCGGCCTAGGTTTCGGAGCGACGGACACAGGGGTTAGGAAACGCCGGCGTAACTTGAGTTCCGATATTTCGTTCTATCTAAATTTCCTTTCTTTGATATTGTCTGTCGGTCGAGTTGTTGAGCTCCAAGGTCTGCGTTGAGCTACACGATTATTGACAAATGCGTGCACTAGCTGAACCTGGTCTACTGAAATCTGTGCGGTTCTTTCCTCAAAAGACCATTCCGGACACTAATCTACATGGTCCTCACATGATCTGACCAAGATTATGTCCGGACTTTAAAAGAGACTTTGACTTCTGATGCGTGTTTAATTTATTTATTCTAGTTGACATTATATACAGACATAAAAACCAAATATAACAAAATTAAAAAACTATACAGAAACTAAAAAATTGCGTCGAAAAATATTCATCCGCATCGCTGTCGACTGGTAATGTACCCAAGAGACTGGCGGCCTTACCACGTTGTATGGCGATGCTTAGCCTCTGGCCAAGGTAAAAGCCAGCTCTTGGATCACGGGAAGTGTCAACCAGGGTGTTGATTTCAATCGTGTACGAAGTGTGTACTGAACAGATTGGTTCCCTAGATAACTACGTTTCTCTTATAGTGACTGCAGATTCAAAACCATCTGCAACAGTAGAATAAATTACAGATGACTTGATTTCCAATGACATTGTTCAGTTAAAGATATGAAACTACGTAACCCTATACCATGATCTATTCTGTAAAAACTCATCATAAAAACTGTCGAAGTGAGATTGAAGTGACCTGTCAATAGTATCAATCTCTAACGTCAGGGGGAATGACAGCTCACTTCAGCTAAGTTCTCACGGTAAGATTTTCATTGAATATCGGCTGTAAAGAAATACTTTTTAAAGGCCTGAATAAAAAATACAGTCCAGCGGGGTAATTGCGTAACACACCAACAGTAGGAATGACTTTCATTTTGTCAGTGCAACAACATTCGTTGCGTTATTTAAGTTGTTGAGCAGACAAATTTTTCAAACACTATGAATCAATGAATGAGCAATATCCATCACGTCGGGAGTCGCGCGACGACTCCCGGCCACCGTAGGCGCGGGCCTGCGGGCGGAGAGTAATGGGTAACTCACCGTCCGATCAGGACCAGGCCCGTGCCGGACGGCGCGTACGTGTTCCACGCGCGCCTCAAAGAGATGTCAGCATCAAGGGAAGGGGCCCGTCAGGGCCGAAGCCTGCCGGATCAGCGGGATTGTCCGAAAGGGTTACTGCTGGCCCGGAACATAAAGAGCTAAGGAAGGAACACGGGTGGGTTTTAGTCAGTAAGAGTCTGACACTCCCTTCCGCTCCACCCAGAGCGGGAGGGGTCATTTGATGATTTCCTATCCTGAAAAAAAAAGCAATATCCATCAAAATAATTCAGGTTGCTATTGATAGTGTTTTACGCAATAAAATTAAGGTCCAGACATAATGAAGAGGACGTTTCTCTCGTCCAGTGTGCGGTCCTCCCTAAGCCTCAGTTGGTGAACGTTATTATTGGGTCAATTGCCCCTCCCCTGGCGATATTAGTTCCACGCCCGCGGCTGATCGGCCAAACTCACCTTATATTCATTATTACAGTATTATATTCAATATACTTTTATGTATTCAGCGGTGGATTAACGATTGATTGAATTTTTATATGACGGCTATGAATGCTGTGATTTTTCTTCTTTTCATTTCTACCAGTACCTTTATTAAGTTGACTGATAAACACGGGTCTTCAAAATTACTGGATTACGCTTGGCAGGTGGGATGTCCTGAAGTTAAATATTCTTGGAAGATAGTAAGAGGACACTATAAATGCCTGTCTTAAAATTGAACCTCGCTTATGGAGAGTCATATCATTATACACAGGCAATGATGATTCATCCAGTGGACTGCCTAGGTGAAAAGTATACTTACTCACACAATTTAAATAAACACCCTCAATTTATAGAGTGAAGCGGTTCGGTGACTTTTACCATATCTCCAAGAAACCTATTAAAAAAGAAAACAGTGGCACTCTGGGAGTGCCGACAGAAGTGAAAATAAAACACAAACAGAAAACGTTGCCATCACTCACTGACATATCGGATATACAAGTACATTAAAACCGAGTACATCCCGAGGACATGAAATGAAATGAAACACATCAGCAGCCGCAAACATCCGAAGCGGGTATTTTTTGAATCGTCTTATAAACAAAACACGCATGGTGTCGATTACGGTAACAGTGGTGCGAGTTCAATGGTTGTTTCCCATATCAAAAAATGCCCAACGCGCCTAAAGAAGTTTTCACTTTCAAAAATCTTTTTAATACAGGTACTGCGGGGGTGCCTTTAATTTAGACAATATTCATTGCGTTTTTACCATTGTCGAGCAGATAAACTTTTCAAACATATGAAACAATGGATTAAGAATTTCCTTTAAAATCCTTCGGATATGACGAGTCTTGCTTTTAAACCACATTCCTTATAAACATTTGTTCCGTCCCAAAGGACCAATAAATTGAATCAACAATGACTTCTCACGAAAGTCAATATTCACTGAATTGGCGTTAATATGTGTAAATATGAGCACGCACGTCTGACCGGGCGCATTGTGGCGGACTGTTCGCGAATTAACCGGCTAATGTGAACAGGGCTTAATGATGATGTTGTGCCAATAGTTTGGCGTGGGAAAAGGGCCCCATTATGGACCAATTAATTCGTTTTCAATGCAATTGTATTGTAAATAGTTAATTTATTTGAATGTCAATGGCGCTGTGATTGTTTCGGATTGGTTGTTACGTTAGGGGGTTAATTTTGAAAAGTTGTTGTTTAATTATGCGATGTTGGATTTGAATTCAGATGTAAATCAATATTGTTTTATGCTTTTGCGAAGAATACGAATGAAAGAAGTTTTCATGTGGCGGAGATGAGAATGTTGAGATGGATGTGTGGAGTGAAGAGAATTGATGAAGCAAGACATGAGTATTTTAGGAGAAGTTTTAAAGTGTCAGAAAAGTTGAAAGAAAATCGTTTGGCTTGGTAGGTACCTATGTGATGAGAAGGGAGGAAACGCCGACTAAAAGAGTGATGAATATAAATGTTTATGAAGTAGAAGGGGAGAGTAAGGCCAAATAAAATAAATAGGGAATGTTAGCTAGCGTGATGGTTGAGAAGAGAGAATTACCTACCTACAAAAAAAAAGGGGAGAATTTAAGAAGAAAACATGTTGTGCCGAACCCAAGTAACATGGTATGAAGGCAGGAAGATGATGATGACGAGGGTTCTTGCTCAAGCAAAGTCAATTTCCCCCACCAAAGGCTTTATTTTTAAATACAGGCCTGTCCTGTTCCAATGAGGGTTTTCCTTTTTTGAAATGACGTTCGCTAGGTGGCAGCACTGGCACGTCAGGTCCAGGCATCTGTCAAAGAGCCTATATTTTCTTTAGTCATGACGGAATGATGAACGAATGAATGAATCGAATGATGAACATCATCATATATTTTATATTGGAAGACCTCTTGTCACAGTGGTGCCAACTGGTGTCGTAAATTTTCACGAAAACCCTCATTGATTAACGAATAACACGATACAGTTAATCGAGTCCACTATCGATATAATACTATATTATCGATACACAATATTATCGATATCGCTTAGCACGTGGGCACTCGACGCGTGAGATTCGCCGCGTGTGCGATAATGATGATGATTGTCTGTTTATACACCTGAGGACTGAACCAAGGCTTCTGCTATTTGCTTTGATACCCTTTTATTTGTGATGGTAACTAAAGCAGGGGCTGGTGGGTAAATAATAACACCCGCACAGGTCGATCGAAAGTTAAGCTACGCTTGTTGCGGTCGATTTGTGGACAGGTGACCATTCATTACATATTGAGTCCGCACCGTGTCTTCGAAAAGCACGTTAAGCGGTAAGCCAACGGTGTCGGCTGCCATTCGTAGATGTTTAACAGTCGTTACGGGTAGTCAAAAGCCCAAAAATCTAAATACGGGAATTATCTCTCGGATCAATCGATCTGCCTGCCTTTTCCCAACTATGTTGGGGTTGGTTTCCAGTCTAACCGGATGAAGCCAGTATTTTACATGGAGCTAGTGCCTATCTGAGCTCCATAACCCAGTTACTGGGTAACACGATACCTCGTACGAAGATTGTTTTTTTTTTCAGGATGGGAAATCATGACCCCTACCGCTCTGGGTGGAGCGGAAGGGAGTGTCAGACTCTTACTGACTAAAACCCACCCGTGTTCCTTCCTTAGCCCTTTATGTTCCGGGCCAGCGGTAACCCTTTCGGACAATCCCGCTGACACGAAGACTGGATGACATACTTTTGGGCTTCTGACTACCCGGAATGACTGTTAAACATCTAAGAGTGACAGCCGTCTACGAATTGCTCCTCAGATTATCGAAAAATATTCAATATGAGGTTATTTCCATTTAGGATAATTTATCAACGCTGTACTAATAAACATAAAAAAAACTGTACATATATTATTATATAATATTTTACGACAATTTTATATACATTAGATAGGCGTCAGCTGTCGGTTCCCGTTCATGATTGATAGTGTAATAACGCCCTTATCACTATATTAAATTTACACCTCTCTGACGTCACAAATTATCAGAAAATGAGCTTCATTACACTCGACTGATAACGTTCGCGATATGAGTGTAATTGGTCTTTAAAATTGCGTTTATTGTTTTAGGGCGGATATTGGCTAAATAAAAACAATAATAACAACCACACGGGTCGATCAAACGTTAAGCTACGCTTGTTGCGGTCGACTGGTGGATGTGCTTGACCATACATTACATATCGAGACCACTTTGTGCCTCGGAAAGCCGTTGGTCCCGGCATAGATGGACACTCGTTCCATGTAAAATACTAATATTCAGCTGCATGCGGTTAGACTGGAAGCCGACTCCATAGTTGGGAAAAGTTTAGGTAGATTGTTTTTTTTATTGTCTATTAGCGAACCGCCCTTGCTTTGCAAGTTTTTGCGACTTGACAAGACATGAAGATTTTTTATTAAACTTAAGTTAATAAATTTTCATGTATTAAGTATGTATAAACCTTCCGGAATATATTCTCTAAATAATGTTGAAAATCGTATCAAAATCCGTTGCGTAGTTTAGAAGAACAACGCGGTCATACAGACATACCGAAATGCGCCTTCAATATAAATAATATGTACCTATACGAAATTAGCCTTTATGAGTAATCGCTTTCAGATAATAATGTAATGAAGTTGTGTGGTGATGAGATAGTCGTCTCATATTTGTTTATATGTTTGGAGAATAAATCGCAAACAGTTGGTATGTAGATTGTAGGTACTGTTTTCACAATTACATAGACGAATGTTCATCATGAACACTGTTCTTGAATTAAATGGAGTTAAGAGCGTTTACGACGTATGGCATTTCATACAAACTTTCAAGCCCTTGTTTTTCGAAATGAATGAACCGATTTTAATGAGACTTTATACGCATAAGCAGGATACAAAGGTCTAAAAAGTTACTTAAGAACATTTTCGAATAATAGTGTTACAGCCAAATTAGACCGATCTTAAATTTTCCATAGAAACAGAGATTTCCAGTTATCTTTTTTAAACAAGACGTTTCGAAAATGTTCTTAAGTAACTTTTCGTAACGTCGCTCCATGTAAAATATTGGTATTCAGCTGCATCCGGTTAGACTGGAAGCCGACCCCAACATAGTTGGGAAAAGGCTAGGCAGATGATGATACCTCTGAAAATCATGTTCGACCGGCCCCTCAGAACACAGTTGGTTCAAAATCTGCAAGCCAGAGTGCAGTTAATCTGCAACGTTAACGAGAGGCATACAGCGCTTAATTGGACAGATACATCGAATGATGTACAGGGTGTTATAAAGCGAAATTGTTTTAATGTTGTTTTTTTTTTCGTCAACAAGAACTTTAGCTTGTAAAAATGTTTTGGATGTAATTTGTAATAACTCGTCAAAGTCGTCATGTGTGTGAAATTATTGTGAACGACTGAGCTTATAAGGCATTTAATTGAAAAATAATTGTACAAAAATACGTTCAGTTTGCAAAAATGTTTTGGGTGTAATTTGTAATATCTCGGCATGTGTGTGAAATTATTATGAACGACTGAGCTTATGAGGCGTTTAATTGAAAAATAATTGTAAAAGACTACGGTCATAATCCCCACGTAGAAAGACATCCATACTAATATTATAAAGTAACTCTGTCTGTCTGTATGTTATCTTTTCACGCCTAAACCACTGAACGGATTTCGATAAAATTTAGCAGAGAGATAGGTTGAATCCCGGGGAAGGACATAGGATAGTTTGTTATTGGTCATGGGGGCCATTTTGTCCGGTTCTCCTTTGCAAAATGTAATACGGCTATGAAGACCAAAACTCTTAGGGTTCATCATTCTCTTGCTTTTATCCCAATTAATTTGAAGTTGGCGCAACGTCTCTTTCTTCCATATTTATCTATTAGTTCTCGTCTCGGTTCTCTCGGTTCGAAGTCACCGCCTTTCTAGCCATATTATCTTACTCACAGTTCATCAATAATTTCTTTGGTCATCTCCTTCTCTTATAGCCATCCACATTCATACTCAAAATTTTCTCGCCATTATCCTCATTTCTTCAAAATCTCTTGAAAACGTCAAAATAAATAAATCAAAAGTCATAACTTAGGTGCTATAAACGAGAATAAGAAACCAGTATTGACTTGTAAGCAACCGCCTGTATTTGGCGCTTTACTAAGCCAATCGAAATAATTGGCGTGTAACGATCAATTAGCCGGCATCGCGTTTACATAGTATCGCGTTTACATAGTAGCCCTTTGAAGCGATCCGGCTCGAAGGACCAGTACGTAAACTGGGACAGAAAACTGCAGTTTTTTGTGAACGCAATATGATTCGGCGTCTGCTGTGTTTGGCTTGTTTGGCGGCTGTCATGGGTTATGGTGAAGGTAAGAATAAGTTTGACAAAAATGGTTAACTTTTTTAGGACCACAATTATACAACAAAATATAAAAATCATGTGTAAAAAATTATAAACCAATAATACCATTTCTAAAAACTAAACGAATTGGATGGGTGTAATGATACAGTGACGTTCGTGACGAATTTTAGGTTTCGGGACATTTGAAGCCAATTCTAACTTAAAAAGTTATATCGATGATTTTAATGATTATTATTATGTAAATACATATTTGTTACGGTTTGCGAATCATATTTTGATTAACACATAATCTAAAAAACCGACCAGCAAATTGCAAAAACGTAAGAAAATTTGAGTTGCGCCAACTACCCTGGACCTTTCGTCCTAAACTTAAGTTTTGTTGTATGATTTGTTTGGGGCATGTGTCCTTTTCCAGACCCTCGTGTGGGGCGACAGAGGGGCGCGCCTCTCCCTGGTTCGCTGAGCTCCGTCGGTGGTGGCGGCGAGGAGTCTCCCCCGATCTACCGGCCTGGCAGTCAGGCGTGAGTTTTATCCATACATATAAGCCGCAATCTTGCTAGTCTTTCCTCAATTACGTTGGGGTCGGCTTCCAGTCTAAACGGATGCAGCTGAATACTTCGATCGTCCCGTGCGGCTGTTTTAGTTTAGTAACAAGCTGCTACGAGAGTAACCGTGGAGTTTCTTGCCGGCTCTACTCTATAGGAAACGGCCAATTGGAACTGCACCTAGCTTTTGAAGTGTCCATGTACGTTTATGTGAAATAAAGTATTTTGAATTTTTTAATTTGACTAATCTATTCACACGTATCCTTTACACAGCTACGTAGTCTCTCAATTCGTAAAGCCGAAGCCGCCACACCAGTACTGGGAGGAGGAGACCTCGCTGACCATCGTCCCTGAGAACAAGAACTGTCTGCTGTGTGAGGCGCAGGACACCGGTGCCTGTCGCGCCATGCCGTCGTGTGTCTACTGCGAGCCCACGGTCACCGCCCTGTGCGAGAGGAGTACGCCATGCCTTCGATGTACCGGTAAGGAATCTAAGGAACAAAGGATAATCCTACAGACTGAATTGCGGCCGAGGCGGCTAAAATCAGCGGAGACTAGTCAACGCAGAAGATAAAGTTAAAATCAAAGCTCATTTAATCAAACTAAGCTGAGAATCAGCACTTTTTGAATGTCAAAATTACACAAGACAGTCCCAGTAAGACTGTAAGATATTATAGTGCACCTGTGCACAAGTGTATGTGAAAACACAGGAATCAAACCCAGGGCCCCACGCTCAACAGTTGATAATATGCCCAACACCTGTAGGGTTAACTTCATTAGGACGAGATGGTAGACATACACAACATTTGTACCACAACCGGTAGGTACACATTTGTACCAGCTCGTCCCTGGTCCTGCAAGGCGACAATCACTGCATTGTCTTCACTTGTGTTGGAGGAAAATGGACTGCCCTACGAACGATGTCGCTATTGTCACCACGTGAATACTTCATCCAACAGTGGAATTACATACCTACATTATGATTAACCCAAAAATAAAATTCCTACAATACTCCAGCGATAATTTCCGACTTAAACTGTACATTTGTGTTGTCTTGCTAAAGTTTTTTCATCAGGCGCCGACCATGAGCTCGAATCGATTAATGATAACTATTTATAGAAACGAGTAATCTGTTTTATTACATTACAAATGCTCACAAATAATGATAAATTTGAATTAATTTACGGGCTTCATGTTAATTGAAAAGCCTGAAAAGTACTTATTTTGTCTGCTCAACAACGCAAACAAAAAATAATAATTCCGATGAAATCCGCATAGGTCCGTGTCAGTCAGATTATTATTGTAATATTTTTCGAGAGACTCGCATTGAAATTATTCCTCATATTTTCGTTTACAATTAATTTTTTTGGTTGCAAAGTTTCCAGAATTTATTTTCGATTCTCTTAAACTCTCATAGTTGATTTTTAATAGGAGTTTTTAGTGGTGTGTTTAAGTCATAAGCAACACGATTTATAACATCTATGGAAATTACCGCGGGTCTGGAAGAAATACACTCATTTTCCGGGTCCATGCCGACAGCAAAGATACCTACGATACGATGATAATAGACATAAAATCATATTATTTTTCAGTGATAAAGAACCCATTCTTCAAGTGCAGTCCGGGCGAGAAGTACATGGATGAGTGCGACTCTTGCCGCTGCACCGACGGACACGGAGGCTGGTGCACCAACCAGTTCTGCGAGTTCCGTTCCCTGTACTTATACGCGATGAAGCTCAGCGACGGGGAGTTCTACTGAGAATCCCCAGACTTAGCCCAGGTACCCACGGGGGATTTCTTATCGAACACTGGACTTACAGTACCCGGCGATAAATATTACACATCGACCTTTGGAAAGAGACAATCGGCTAATTTCGGCTTCGTAGAGCGTTATCTCTGTCGCACGAAATACAAACAGTCCGGTATCTATTAGGAGCTGTTAAAACAATTATGATTTGCTTCTTTTGATAATTATTTTTATTCTTTGTATAAAATGGTTTTGTGTAAAAAGGTCGATGTGCAATATTTATCGCCGGGTACTGTACAACGTATTGCATACCACGCAGAAAATCCAACTATGTATTTTTTTTGACGCGCCGGTATGCAGTCCATTGGATAATCACTGCTCGGCTCAACACCGAAAGTTCAGAATCCAGTGCGCGATAAAAAAGCGCCCGTGCTAACCTGGGCTTAGGCCGCTATCCCACTGGCGTTTTACGAGCGTTGACGTCAACGTCGCGTCTGCGCGGCGTCGACGCTGCGCAGACGCGACGTTGACGTCGCGTCATCGCGTAACAAGCATAAAACGTCCGCTGAACGCGACGTTAACGTCGCGCAGATGATACTATTGCCAACAAACGCGACGTTAACGTTAAGCAGACGCGTCTGCGCAGCGTCGACGCCGCGCAGACGCGACGTTGACGTCAACGCTCGTAAAACGCCAGTGGGATAGCGGCCTTAGTAATAGCCCACAGTCTGTCAGTTTTACTGATAGCCATCAGCTTTACATATAAACATGCTCCTAATTGTCAGTTCTACTGATAGTTGTCAGTTTTACTGGCAATCCATTCAGATATAAGTTAATGTTAATAAACGTTTGTTTAGCTTAGTTCTCTTTCTTATCACTCAACGGATAATTCAAAACGGTGCAGCGCGGTGAAGGAAAACATCGTGAGGAAACCGGCATGTCCTAGAGCTAAACATTCGAAGACATATGACTTCTACCAACCCGCTCTGGGTGCGCGTGGTGGATTTCCCTTTGCCCTTAAATTCCCTCTCACAAAGACGAGGTCTCTGTCCCAGCAGTTGGAACATTCGGCTGATTATGCATCAGATACACTAGTTGGATGTCAAACGAGCGTAGATAAAAATCTGGGGTATATATTGAAGCGTTTTTAATACTTAGACTTTGTATTCAATGTCAGCAACAAGTGAAGGGGCCCGTCAGGGCCGAAGCCTGCCGGGTCAGCGGGATTGTCCGAAAGGGTTACCGCTGGCCCGGAATATAAAGGGCTAAGGAAGGAACACGGGTGGGTTTTAGTCAGTAAGAGTCTGACACTCCCTTTCGCTCCACCCAGAGCGGGAGGGGTCATTTGATGATTTCTCATCATGAGAAAAAAATATATAATAAACAGTCGCTAATGACTACTTAACTTTAAGTAACGTTTATGAATAAAGCGGCAGATGTCCCAACTCTTCCTTTGTCCCCACTCCTTACATTAATATACAACCTACAACAAAATGTTTGCAACCGCATAAAAAAAACTGAAAGACTCCATCAAACCGAAACTCTTTCCATTTCGAAATCTAATCAACATCGTACCGGAAATCCTTCCTTAAAATATAATATATTTACTCTCCCTTTAAAATGTACCGACACATTGATGCTATTCACCAGATTCTTCGTCAAAACATTTTAATTATTACGACTGACAACCCTACTGATCTTGCCGCCACACCTGAATACTTTGGCAACACTGAAACGTTGCTAATTGACACAAATATTTACGTGCATACAATTTATTCGGCCATCCAAGGATATTTCCAATACCTACCCCAAATTTCACTCAAGTTTATGCCGCACGAATAAGGTTCATATTCGTTTAAAAGGATTAGGGAGAAGGTGGGTGGTCAAAAAAGGATTATAAGATTTAATTAGTAACTGGCTACCGTGGGATAGTTTGCAGTAAGCCTCAAAAAATTTGGATAACACTTTTGAATGTTGTTTTTGCAATGAAAGTGAAGTTCTTTGTTTGTACGAGTCTTTGGAAAGTGTTTTTAAAAATGTTTTTTTTTACAGAGATTATTAGCTTAGTTTCTTTTAATACAGTAGTTAAATAGTTTTGTTGAATATTTGAGACGTTTTGGCTTATATCAGGGGTGTGAGAAACTGAGAACTAAATAATTAACTAGAAGTATTAAGGTTTGTATTACGATTAGACTGGAAGTCGACCCCAACATAGTTGGGAAAAGACTATCAGATGATAAAGTATCTGCGGGGCCCATGGCTAAATAATAACAGCCGCACAGGTCGATCGATCAAGTTAAGCTACGCTTGCCGCGGTAGGTCTGTGGATGGGTGACCATATTTACATACCGTGACCCCTCCGTGCCTCGGAAAGCACGTTAAGCCGTTGGTCCCGGCTGTCATTCGTGGATCTTTGACAGTCGTAACGGGTAGTCAGAAGCCCGAAATTCTGTCAACCAGTTTACCAAGGGGTAGGTATCGTATTACCCAGTAACTGGGTTGTGGAGGTCAGATAGGCAGTCGCTCCATGTAAAATACTGGTATTCAGCTGCATCCGGTTAGACTGGAAGCCAACCCCGACATAGTTGGGAAACGGCTAGGCAGATGATGAGTCGCTAATCATTACTTAACGTTTATGAATAAACTCCAGCATGCCCATTTTTTTAAAACATTTAAAAATAATCTCTTACTTATATGCTTACCTGAAATATCAATTACATTCCACAAAACATTGTCAACTGCCGCACAATGTTCGCGAAATGACTGCGCGTCTCACATTACCATGCATGAATGATCGAATGACTGTATGACATTGTATGAACGTGTATGAGACCGGAAACTACCACAATATGCAACAGTTTTGGGAATAATATTTCCTTTAAGATCATAGAGTATGGATGCCGTGTGAATAGATGCGACTTACTAGAACCGACAGTCAAATTAAAGTCAAACCGTCTTATTACAAAATGAAATCTTAGTAACTTCAGTTCTACTAGCTTCAACTTTCTGACTAACTGACAGGCTATTTCATTTTTACAATTCAAAAGTGCCTGTACAAGGTTTAATTGAAATAAATGCTTTGGGTTTGAGTTTTCTAGTCTAAACCGTTGAGTTAGTATTTGTATTTCGAACTTTATTTCGATTTAGGCAAAGTACTTAATACTAAAATGACAACTTGGCACTGAACTAAGCTGTCATTTTTGTATACAGTACTGCATTTCTACAACATTTAGATTCTTAATTCAATAACTGGCTCGGTGGTTTAAACCAGCTGATCTAAAGAAAAACCTTGTTTTCTAACAAGGGGGCTTATGTTTTATTTCATATAAATATACATGGGCACATAAAAAACCACAGTTCCAATTAGTAATTTCGTACAATGTATATGCAAAATTTCAGGATGATCAGTTCAGTGGTTTAGGCGTGAAAAGGTGACAAACAAACAAACAAACTTACTTTCGCATTTATAATATTAGTTAGGATTACGACCACCACTGCACCCCAATTGCGTAACACATAATTATCAATCTCAATCTGAATAATTTTGAAGTACAATGCGTGCCACGAAAGATGAGACTTGTCCCCGCCACCCCCGCTCTTTCCGCCGCCCCTATGACGTCCGGTCCCGTCCCGCACTCAGACCTCATACCGCTAAAGATACCTAAAATCGTGTACTGCGCATGTCAAACCACGTGGTGTGTCAAGTCTCATCTTTCGTGGCACGCATTGTATATTGCTCATCCATTGCGTCATATGTTCGAGAAAATTGTCTGCTCAACAACGTAAATAACGCAATGAATGTTGCGGAACTGTCAAAATGAAAGCCATTGCTATACTGATAGTGTGTTTGGTACGCAATTACCCCGCTGCTCTTATCTCAGCGTGCTTCTACCATAAGAGGTCACCATAAGCCGCCCTATAAAATCAATATCCGCACATGTCGTATCCAGCACATCACCCCAAGCTCTATGAACTCTTCAGCACAAATTGCCGTCCTCATTGTTCGCGCACAAGGACCGCCCGCCGACACACATAGTGCGTACGCGCATAAAAACTGCTTGTAAACCCATCAGCCGTCATTAGTGCGGATATGAAGAATATAATAATGCTGTGGCAAAGTAAACAAATATCAATATTAAGGGGTCGTAAAAAACAAACGGGTTGTGTTTTTTTTTTGTGTAAATTGTTACTTATGAGAATTTGTGGTATAATTATAGTAGAGTTGTGGAAATATGATGGGGTTCTAATAATTGTTATGGTAGTCGTTTTTTTTTAAAGAAATACAATTATAAGCTTGGAGCTCATTATGTAAATGATTAGAAAATTGACGTCTGTTAGTAGGAGACGTCAATTTGGACGATGGGCAAAAAGGTTTTGGAGTAGCGACCGCGTACGTGAAAACGTGGCATTACAACTGTTCAAGGTTAACTAATAACATTGTGAAGGCCGCAATAAACCGCTGGATGCGAGAAGCACAGACCAGTAAAAATGGAGGTGCTTGGGGGAGGCATCATAAGTCCAGCAGTGGACGTTGAACATGGCATGATGATGAGTCATGTAATTCACACTTATTAAGCCAAAGTTTTAACTAGAACTTGCATTCGACTATTTGAACAATTCGAATATTCCAATATTCGAATTTTTCGAATATGTAGTAGGTACCTAAACTACTTCGAATATTCGAATACAAAAATTGTGATAAGTATTCGAATATTCGACCAATTTCCATAACACTAGGCTGAGAACTCTGATGTGCGCAAAATACAATTTTAAATACTTAAGTATATTCGTTGTAACATCATCTTGGCTATCATTTACGGATACGCAGAAGCCAGAAAGTCTGACAACCAGTTTTACCGAGGGGTATCGAATTACCCAGTAACTGGGTGGTTGAGGTATTCAGTTGCATCTGGTTAAACTGGAAGCCGACCCAAACATAGTTGGGAAAAGACTAGGCAGATGATGATTATCATTTCATTTCATTATCCACTTGAAAAGGACCAAGAAATTCCCCCAAAGGAACAACGCAGGCTCCTAAGAAGTTCCATTGAACAATAAGATAAGTATCAATGTAACAAATCATTCCATTCATCATTCAAAATGTTATAAATATACTGATGTTCATGATAGCACGCTTCATGTGTTTGTAATACTTTATTAAATCGTTGATAGACACATTTGGTAAATCCTACAAAAAATATCGGTTACATTTGCTAGCAAAATTATTAGACCTCGGTTTTACATTGACCAAATAATTTTATTTTCACTTCTCATGCTCAAAAAGTTCGTCTTTATATTGTGCGTAGGCGACATAAAGTCGCTTTTTATGCTCTAGTGCATAAAGTATTTTTTTCTAAGACTAAGATAAGCCACACGCTCAATAAAACTTCGCAGATGAAAATCGTTATTTTATTTAATTTGATTTAATTTATATCACTTCCGTGTTTTTCACTGGGTTATAGCAGCCCTTTATACCTACTGCTTACGATTAGCAATGTCAAAATATTTAAACCAATCTCCAAACCTTAAAATTTAATGTTGTTACTTTGCCCTTATACTGCACGCAAGTGTACGCCCAAATAACCCAGAAACCGCATTCACACGGACCGACAAACGACAAAAAAACGCATATCGATGTCGCCCGCTGTGCTGCGACAAATCGCTGAAGGAATTGTCGGGGTATCGCCCACAACTTGCAGTAACAATAATACTAGTGTTGGTTTACTCGACCGTACCACATTATGCGATTTTTTCGAAGCTATTGTGAAGAATGCTCAATTGGCAGTTGACATTATTATTAAGTTTCGTATTGTCGCAAAGGTTTACCTACTATTCACCAAAAAGCGTTAAGCGGAGTTTAATTTACTGTAAATGGGCGGCGGAAACGCGTTGTTGTGAGTCGGAACACGGCCTTATAAAGGTAGGTGTGGACAACGAAACTTTGCTTACATAGTCGCTAAAGAAAAAGTTTAGTATGAAAATCACACTAATATTATAAAGGCCAAAGTTTGTGAGTGTGTGTGTGTGTGTTTATATGTTTGTTACTTCTTCACGCTCAAACGGCTGGACCAATTTTGATAAAATTTTGTATGGAGGTAGCTGACACCCTGGATTAACATATAGGCTACTTTTTATCCAGATGTTCCCACGGGATCGACACTTATGCGGGTGAAACCGCTGGACGCAGCTAGTAGTTTATCCTAATATTGTATTGGAAATCCACTAAGTATCTGTTTTGTTTTCTTTTTATTTTCAATCAAGTTATATTAGCGTGCATGTATAAAAAAAACAGGAGTTTGTGGCATAATAACGGCCGCACGGGTCCATCGATCACGTTAAGCTACGCTACCCGCGAATGGTTTGTGAATGGGTGACCATCTTTACATATTATAGTATCCTCTGTACCTCGGCACGTTAAGCCATTGGTCCCGGCTGTCATTCGTGGATATCGTATTACCCAGTAACTGGGTTGTGGAGGTCAGATGGCAGTTGCTCCTTGTAAAATACTGGTATTCAGCTGCATTCGGTGAGACTGGTAGACAGCCCCAACATAATTGGGAAAAGGCTAGGCCGATGATGATGATGTATAAAAAACAGTGGCACTCCAGGACTGCCACTGTTTTTTTGCCTTCGCTGATGCCAATGACGTCCAAGATAATCTCAGAAAGTACATATGAATTATTGAAAAAGTAACATTGGTTAATTGCCCAGATTTGAATGTAGGTTCGACGTGGGCCATTACGACATTATCATAGTTAGGTACTCGTACTATCTCTATGAAAAAAAACAAGAATGATATGATAACAAACAATGATGTACTGGCTGGTTGCCAACTATTACTAAGCTCTACTCTCAGACAGAATCCTTGGAAATATTGTTACACATATTGTTGTGTTCACGCCTGTGATACTTTTAGAGATAGATTGAAAGATCATTCATGTAAAGCAGGCGACAAACGACCTACGCGTATGTTGTTATAGGATCGATAATACACCACCACAATCTACTGATTACTCCAACTTCAGCTGGTGTATTCTGTATCAATCTCATCGGGAAAACTCAGTTTAGGTAAGTTTGAAGTGAGCTATCAATAGTGTCAATCGCTAGCATCAGGATGACAACTCACTTCACCTAAGTTTTCACGCTGACATTTTTACAGAAAAGACCGGCAGGTGTTCATTCATTTCTTCGCAATCCACTACTGAATACAGACTTAGTTCTTAAAACCTCTGTGTTAGACCATCGCTAGTTTAGACGCAAAATGATACGCGATCATGTAAGTCATTTTGCATCCAAACTAGCGATATGATACAAGGCGGATACCTATCAGTCGATCTATTCTGTAAAAATATCACCGTGAAAACGTAGGTGAAGTGAGCTGTCAATAGTTTTCACAATATTGACAGCTGTCATTCCAATGACAGCTCACTTCAACCTCACTTCACCTAATTTTTCACGGTGAGATTTTTACAGAAACCGGCAGGTGTTTATGAGATGTTCACAATAATCCACTAGGCTTAAGTTCTAATAACTATTGTGCACACTTGGCAAATGCTGATTCATTCATTTAGCAGACGGGTACTCGCTTATATTAAGTTTACCTATCTGTCCCATCAACACCATTTGTCTATCACCTCGACACTTTATCACACTTTCAGTACACTGACGCTCACCGCTGTGCTTCTATTTTGATGCGAAACGCGATACTCTGTCATACATTTTGTTTTGGTACCGCAATGTTATTGCAAACTGCTGCTGTGGCATAATATGGACAGACCCGACTGACAAGATAATCAAGATTTGTCACGAAATGACGTACTACCTGAAATAATTACTTCCTACCACCAGACCCCCTCCCTTCTTCCCTTCCTTCTAATACTAATACTGACAGGACAGGAACTAACCAACAATTAAATAGGAATTTAATTGGTAATCGGTTTCAAAGCATTACGTATGTACTACAACGACTTTCAACAGGATTGACATAAAGACTTTTTGGTAGCTTATATCCATCCAATATATTTTTGATTTTTCATCATCATCATCATCACTGAGGAAAGTCACTTTGTCTACGCCCTCTGATCTACAGAAACGACTAAAGAACAAATCACTAACATCTGGATGATCCGGATACTATCCACGGGTCAAATATTTTCCCGGTATGAATTTAGTACTCAAAATAATTGTTAATCGATTGTAATGCGGAGTAAAGAGGAAAATGTCGTGAGGAAAGTGAGTATGAATGTAGATGGCTATACGAGTAGGGGAAGACCAAAGAAACTTTGGATGGACTGTGTGAAAGATGATATGGCTATAAAGGGGGTGACTACCGAGATAACGACTCGTAGAGAAGTACAGACGCCACAGCACATCGAGCTACTCGAAACTGTAAAATTTTCCCAATCAACTTTGAACCTTATACTTTAGCGATAAAGTTGAAAATCTATTAGAGAAATTTGACAGATTGTAGTACCTTGATGTGCTGGCGTCTGTACATATGGAAGAAAAAAAAAGTTAAGTCGACCCTAAATAAAGTGAGTTACTTAAAGGTGAGAGAAATGATGATGAATTTAGTCCAATCTAACCTCAAAGAAACGCTGTTGTTAAGCGTGTAACTAAAAGGAAAGTCAGCACAACATAATTTCCAATGGCTGAGTCATCCAATAATGTTACACCAACAACCGCCAATCACTAAACGTAAATAATACAAACATGCAATAAATTTAAAGACTATTCAACGCGAGCTATAGAGAGATAGAAATACGCGAGCGACATGAGTCATAAATAGGCATATTAGAACTTAGATGAAGCTGGCACAGGAATGTGGGCGCAAGAAAAGAGAGGCCTTATGTGCTCAGCACTGGGTGAACTCGGGCTGTGGATGATGACTGATTCTATTTTGAAAACGAAAGATGTTTTAATAACTCTTTAAATGTTGATAATGTGATGACAATGAAATGAAAAACTACATAACTACAGCCTATGCTCACCAATGGGTGAAGTAAGACTGTGGATGCTGACGATGATGATAAATAGGCGCGTCGAAGATTCGCTTCGACCCGCTTCGATTCTATTTTGAACACGAAAGATGTGTTAAAAACTCTTTGAATGTTGACAATGCCATGACAATGAAATGAAAAACTACTAAAACAGACACGAAGCTATCGTCGCAGATTCAGACTATTGAGGTTTTCACATCCATCTTGATGAGAAGACCAGTGGTTCGGCCGCGACTTACGAGAACAAACAATTCGAAGACATGATGTAACATCTACCAATCCACACTGGGCCCGCGTGGTGGATCACCTAGCCCACTACATCTCACGAGAAGAGGCCTGTCTCCAACAGTGGGAACACTATAGGCTGATTATGCCTCCAGGAAAGATATTTAACAACACTACGACGTCAGTAGCCCACTATCCATCCTTTAAATTTCAACGTCGTCTTAGAGCATATATACGGTAGCGTCACATTCGTCGAAAATCCATCCAATTTCGTCGTAACTAATATCAAGTTCCTTCAACACAGCACGTGGACCAGCACAGTTTTAGCTACAATTCAACAACTACAGGTCAAGTTTCTAGCACAACCAAAAATACACAAAGGAGATTGTAATCAGGAAACGTTTGGACGTCCCCGAAATAATCCAGAGTAATGTTTTTTAACGCAGTCCTGGGTAAGGTGGTCATCTAATTTAGAACTGATGCGACGTAGACATCGAAATCTTTATAAAAACAACAAAAATATTACTGACAAAACTGACGTGCGCTTAGCTCCAGTGTAGGAACGATACTGAATTTAGTGAATTCTGAAACATGCGCGGGAGTTGGCGGATGATGGAAAGATGGTGGATTGTACCGATTCGTTAACGGTAGTTCTTTAACGGTTTTTCTTTTTCTGATTCTTTAATCAGTTTGAGATCAACAATGGAATCGTAGAATTGAAAATCAAAAGTTGACCATCTGACCACTATAATCAAATAAGCGATATACGGGAATCCAACTGGATATTTTGGCCTATTACTGCTTACTATATATGAAATAATTAGGCCCGTCGCATACGTCCGATTTCCGGATTCAGTTTCCTGATCAGAAATTCGGATTCGGGGACCCTGAATTTCATACAAAATCGTCTCTAAGCGCATACGTTCTTAAATATTTCTGGACGGAAATATCAGCCTAAACGTTAAATTAGAACTGTCAAACTGGGTTGTGGACTTGTGGGGATTAGATAGATAGTCGCTTCATATAAGCTGGTATTCAGCTGCACACAGTTAGACTGGAAGGCGACCCATATATAGTTGGGAAAAGGCTAGTAAACGATGATGTCACTTACAAAAAAACTCTTACTTTAAAACCTCTAAGAATTATTACGATAATAAGGTGAAGTTTGTTAGAAGTTATTGGAATAATGAAGACTGGAACTCGCCAACTAGACATTATCGTTGCAGTTCTTTATGAGGAAATGCCTTTCCTCCATTATAGAAAAGCTCTCGCCTATTTTCTTTCTGGTCAATGACCATAAAGCAATGATTTTTTACAGAATAATAAATATTAACTACTTGTATGTCCCTATGTTTTCCTTTTTGATCATAGATTATTTTTATAAGCACTAGAACCTAGTAATATATAAGTCAATGACTAGAACCCTCAAAATTGCCGATTTAAACCGCTGTCAACAGAGGCGTAGTATGCAAATTTGACAACTATTAATGAAAAAAGAAAAACATAGAGACACAGTTTATGAAATATCTTTTAAATTGGTCCAATATTGGAGGAGGAAATAGGCGAGAGCCAATTCTCGAATTACGACTTTTTACTAAGGATTTTTCGAAAGTCTACCCGACCGCATTTCCTCTTGATTAGCCGAGTAAGCAAAAACAAAAGACGATTAATTTCGATTTCAAATAAAAATCGCTAATTGTGGTAAACATATTGAATTCATTGGTTCACTGGCAAACAACGTACAGCCTAAACCGCTGGGTCCAAGCATGACATTTTTTACAAGACTTTCTTAGACAACAAAAGTGAGCACTAAAAGGATTTTTGACAATTAAAATTGTATTCATCATTTTTGAGGATAGAAAACAGGGCACACGGCTTGTCGTCTCTAATAAGATTGACATTCGTCGTGTCGATAAGAGTTCTCATCTGAGATGTTCCGTATTTGATTCTTATTATTTTCTTCTTCTAAGAATTGAGATTGCTCATTGTAAATTGCTTGAACAATCAGTAAAAAAGAGGGTATCATGGAGCGACTGCCTATCTCACCTCCAAAACCCAGCTACTGGGTAATACGATATTTATTTAAATAAACGATAAATCGTTAGCTTTAACCATCAGTTAACCGTCGATTAAAGTACACTAACCTAAAACAGTTCAACTGAAACATACACACACATACAATCCCTACCCACACATACTTATGGCACGCAACACACGTGGGGATTGCCCACGCGCATGTTACCAAACACAGTTGCGGACAGACCAGAAAACCGAGATCTCCCGGCCCCCTCTCTCAGTCCTATATTTGAACGAGTGCAGGGAAAATGTTAGAGGTATCAGAGGTCTTGATCTATTGGTCGTAGTGTTGGCTTCAGCGCCGCTGTAGTAAGACGCGTACGCACCTTATTTAGTGGTCGCGAGAAAACTTTCAGTGGCTCGCGGTGTAGTAGAGGAGTCGATTAGAAAATTAAATTATGAAAAATACAATTTTTCTTTGTGGTAATGGCTTTCTTATAGAGAAAGTCGTGAACTGCATTTGGAATGAATTTGTTGGTATGAAAACACGACATAAAAAGTTTCGTAGTGCATTATGCACAAAATTCCTCCAGAAATCTTCCACAACGCAACAATATTTCAATGAGTAGATTCAGCTCAGTAAAAGCTAATTGAAACACTGCCATAATCTACCCAAATCATACAGGGTCAGTTGATGTGCTACAATCTGCTTTAGCAGATATTGAAAGGTTTTAAAATGTAACTCATTTAAGGCTCCTACAAATCTTTATTCGAAAAGGGCTGAGGAACAGTATTCAGTTTAAACGTTAATTTTTATCCGTTCCCCAATTTACAATTAATCTTTCTAGTATCAATGCAAATTCTCTAGGAACGATAGTCGGACACTTCGACAATTGCAATCTTTCAGTTTGACCATTTCACAACATTCATTGCGTTATTTATGTTGTCATCATCACCATCATTAATTCAGTCGAAAGACGTCTACTGCTGGACATAGTCCTCCCCCAAGCACCTCCACTTCGACCGGTTCTGTGCTTCTCGCATCCAACGGGTTCCTGCGGCTTTCACAAGGTCATTGGTGCACCTTGTGGGAGGCCTTCCAACGCTACGTCTTCTGGTACGCGGTCGTCACTCCAAAACTTTTCGGCCCCATCGGCCATCTGTTCTGCGAGCAATGTGCCCTGCCCACTGTCACTAAGTTTGTCACTTCTTCGGGCTATGTCGGTTACCTTGGTTCACATTTATGTTGAAGAGCAGACCAATTTTTCGAACATAATGAATCGATTAGGAATTTCTTTCAAAATAGTTCAGATTGTGAAAGGAAGTGCAATTGGGGTGCAGGACTTCTATAACACTACGTCTGCGTTATACAATCATGAGAATTCCCATAACCGACCCTAAATATGCCACAGCAAGTTTTTGAAAAATTTTGGCATTGTAGAGCGTCGTCTCTGTCATGCCATAGTCTCATTCTTAAACTAGATCTATTATATTAACTGTGGGGGTATCAAAGTATTTCAGCAAGGGTAGAATTTTCTATACCGCTTTTAACTGAAAGGTGTGGTCATATTTAAGCGTTAAACTGAAGAACTTTATCCATGGGATCAACATCATTATTCCAAAAAAAAAAATAAATATCATTGACCATATAATAACTTTATGACCTACTCGACCCAAACATATGGGACGGCTAATATTTTTTTTGCGATTACGATGGTGGCATCGTTCGTAATCCATGGAGAAGAATGGTAGGTTTGTTGGTCTGTATCCTTTTATTTTTATCCCTTTTACTCTTCTGATACATACTGTGTACACGGAACTTTGTCAACCAAATTGACGAAAAATGAACGCTATGCTATTGTTACCTAAATATAAAAGCAGTTTGTCTTGAGGAAAGTTAGTTGACGAAAGAAATAGTTTCAAAATCACTGGTTAAAAATTCCCGATATTGAAAGGAGTTTCAGTCATTTAAGAATATAACACATGCTCAGTTGCGGTCATGAAGAATTTGTTTTAATCTATCTGAGCTGAGGTTCTTAATTCTAAGGCCGTAACCGCACAAACCATTTGAGTTTGTGCGGTTACGGCCTTAGAATTAAGAACCATCGTCCACGACGCGGTGATGGCCAGAATCATTACCTTAAGAAGCACATTGTTGAAAGTATAAAATTATCCAGCAAGTGGTCAGTTTATATGGAAAAATTTAAACGCGATCCAATTAATTTGAAATTCATTGCATTAATGAACTTGGCAAAATTTATATTTACGTGCATGCATTTCTCGAAAATCAACCCCAAACTAGGTGAAAGGGGTAATAAAGTTTTTAGGGGAGGAGTTGTATTAATATAATCTGGAACGCGTTAAACGATTTATAAAAAATCAGATGTGAGACATTAAACTTGGCAACAAATACTTATCTAGGCAAAATAAGTACGTAGATAATGATTCATTTTCCAAAACATCTCTTTAAAAGAGGTGGTGTTTGAGTTCTGAGTAACCGTAAAACCAAGTGAAAGGGGGTATAATAGGGGATGAAAGTTGGTAGGGAACTTCGTCATTTCTGTAGCTATGAAATTCCATCGGATTGTATTGCTAGAAATCTATAGAAAATCCTGAGTCATTATGCTGATGACATTGTAACAGCTTTAAGTGATACCTATGATATTCATCATTCCGATAAAAGCAGTCCAAAACACACATATACAGAGAGGAAGACAAACGCTTTAAGCTTCAATCCTCATTTTGGCTTATTAGTCGATTCGCACGAATTAACTCATTCGAAACCGGCGAATCATCACTTATAAACAATATTATTTTTTCTATAGGCGCCTCGCATGAAGTGAATTAGTTAACAACGCTTTGTAGCGATAAATTCCAAACATAATCCATTATCTACATCCCATAGTTAATTAATTTAAAATGTCCGATTACTCCTGTACGTCACCACGTGCCTGTTTAGACTCTCTCACCAAATAAGACGGTCCTCGTGCGCATTCTGCAACATTCTATTAATATCTCCCTCCACCTGTCCCTACACACTATAAACAATCTTATCAACACCACATAGAAGCTATTTCAGCTTACACGATACGTCCAAACCTTCTTTTTACCTGACGTGTTATTATAAATTGTATCTCATGGGCATAAGTGCGTTTTCCACCAACAGTTTCTGTGTATGGTCCTCGTAGGATATGACACACACAGTGTCGTTGGCGCTGTCTGTGTCGTCATCGCGGAAGCCGCCTTAAATATTGTGAATACAGCGGGCCCCTACCTCCACCGCTGCAATATTTATATTGCACTTTAAACTTTCGGCGGTTGAAATGAAATTTGTTCAACGGTGCTGTGTAAATCCAGAAATAACTCGACTAAAACCGCACACACCAATTCCCGCCTTATATCTTTACGTTAAAGTTTAAATTACATTACATGGGTTTGTAGAACTTAAGCCATATTTAGAATCGACACGCTCCGGGTTTCGCCTGAAATGGTGTCGCGCTGCAGCAGTTCTATCTCTTTCTGACTAATAGGTAGCTACATCTGGAATTATATCTGTCTTTGTCTAGCTAAATTGGTTGGTGGGCACGTGTTCGTTTTAGTCAATAGAATATTTTGAGAGTGCGTACCGCGGATAGTTTGTGTTTACGTTTTGGAGTTGTTCATTAAACGAAAACTATTAATACACATGTAGGTAATGGCAGTACTGGCTGGTTTTACGAAGACTATGAATTTGAGATGTAATAACGCATGGTATGTAGGCTATGTAGCGGCCACCGCGGTCTTCGGTGGTCTTCGTTCGCGACAGCTCAAAAGTTACCAAATAACTTATCTCATTTTTCTCAATTTTTTTGCTGATTTGAGCCAGGACAACTACATTCCTCTATTCGTGATTCTTTGCATTTCTCACTAAACGTCATATACCTCTGATATTTGGATCTCAAAATATAACCATTTTGAAAGGCAACAAAATGTAAAGAATCACGAATAGAACAATGTAGCCGTCCTAACTCAAATCAGCCAAAAAATGAGTTAAGACTTTCAGTCATGCCAGCGACAATATTTGCCTCGCATTCGTGCATTCAACCGCACAATTTGTGTGTCATGCCATATTTTGCCATTTAGGAAACATTCGTCAGTATGCTAACTAAATACCAGAAAAAATATTGTTTATAGCAATAATCGCGCAATCGCGTTGTATAGGGACACAGCCTCGTCAAAATTATAGAGCGCGGCGACGCGGCGAAGTCCCCCCATCGTGACGTTCTACGTCCAGACTTGGCTGGCAAAAAGATTTATTGCTCGCAGCTCACACCTCCTCGTGAACATCTCATATTATTAGCATGTTAATAGATAATAATTATGGTGTGTTTAATAGATAATAGTCGCAATCGTTTCGGCAAGAAATCATTGATGATAAATGCGGCGGAGTTCTTACTTCTCCAGATGTAAAGCAATTAAATGAACGAAATGGTTATTAATAATCAAAGTAAGTAGGTCATCATCATCATCTGCCTAGCATTTTCCCAACTTCGTTGGGGTCAGCTTCCAGTCAAACCGAATGCGGCTGAATACCAGTAATTTACATGGAGCGACTTTGTATCTGTCCTCCACAACCCAGTTAGTGGGTAAGACTATAACCCCTTGATGGTCAGCGGGATTGTCCGAAAGGGTTACCGCTGGCCCGGAACATAAAGAGCTAAGGAAGGAACACAGGTGGGTTTTAGTCAGTAAGAGTCTGACACTCCCTTCCGCTCCACCCAGAGTGACCCCTCATCTCATGATTTCCCATCCGCAAAAAAAGGCCCCTTGATAAGGTTGGTTGGCAGACTATTACCCGTGACCGTGACGATTCATCTTCATTTGTTTTTTTTTTTTAACATTGTTCTCACATATAGAAGCAACAAGAATAATGTATAGGGATGTATCACTAGAAAACCCATATTTCATAAATATTGTTTTATCATTTGTCAGTAGAAAACCCATATTTCCGATTGTCTTTAAAAATTCGATGTTTAATTAAGAGAATGTAAATTGAGTAATTAATACGCGTTGCAGGAATCAACAACAGGAGCTGCGGCCCAATGGTAACGGCCGCGACTTACAGTGCGTGCCACGTAAGAAGAGACTTGACCCCGCCACCCCCGCCTCTTTCCGCCGCCCCGATGACGCCCGGTGCGGGACGGGGACCGGGCGTCATCGGGGCGGCGGAAAGAGGCGGGGAGGCGGGGTCAAGTCTCTTCTTACGTGGCACGCACTGTACGAGTTGTTGGTCGAGGGTTCGAATCCATGCAGGCACGTTATTTGTGTTATCTAATTATTTCATCACCACTTCTTTCATAACGGTAAAAGAAAACATCGTGAACAAAATATGCACTGAAAGAAATAAGCAGTAAATAAAAATGAAAAACATTAACCTGAACTGCTTTAAACAGTTCCATATGAGCCTAACGTTCAAAACAGTATTTTTTACTGATCCGAAAACAGTCAGGCAAAATGTTACCGTCATGACAGTAAACTTTAACGTTTTAAGTTGCTAAAAGGTCACAAAAATAACTGTTTTATTCATTAATTTTTAAATATACAATTAACTTATTTTATTACAAACTATTTACACTAGATACTAAATTAAATGACTAACTAACTTACTATACAAATAAAAACAAAAATAAAGGCCAAATCAGGCGTCGAAGTACTCGTCCGCATCGCTGTCATCCGGAAACGTGCCCAGAAGACTGGCTGCATTGCCACGTCGAATGGCAATGCTAATTCTTTGGCCAAAGAAAGACCCAGCCCTCTGGTCACGAAAATTTTTTTTTTATTTTTTTTTTTTTTTTATTTTATTCATTTGGTGATATCGTTCAAACCATTGAAATTTACTTACATTACAGTAATGGTGGTTTTCCTTTTTTTTTTGTTGCTTTTTTCAGTAAATAGTATGTTCAATCATTAAAAGTTACTGTTTTGTCTTTTACTGTTTTACAAACATTTCTTCTTACTGTTTATAGTCAGTAATTAAGGCTTAATGAAATATTTTTTCAGTGTGTCCTAGAACCAAAAAATTCGAAGACATGTGACATCTACCAACCCGCACTGGGCCCGCGTGGTGGATTATGGCCCACTCCCTCTCACATAAGGCAGGCCTGTGTCCCAGCAGTGGGAATAATATAGGCAAATTATGCAGCAAGCAATGGAATTAATACGCTATACCACGCTTTAGTGACCTTCAATCTTTTAAATCCGCTTATTATTAAATTTCTTTCAAGAGCTTATTATAAACGTCAGCGGGAGACACGCATGAGTACGTACGACTATAATTATCTGAATTACATTTCAAAGGAGTATTTGGCCTACTTCGCTCTATGTCGAAACTTCGTCCATTTGGAGGAGTGTGAGAGTTCTGACCGGTATCAGTGTCTCCTCCATTTCTATTTAAAAACTTTGAGTCAATACTTTCTCACATGTGTTCAATTACCTGAATTCTCATGAAGAATCGTTTCCACCTAAAAGTTCCTCATTCCTTTTCATTTTGTCACACAGTTAGAGATCAACAAGTGTAACAATTTCTCTTTCCTGCCTAAAATCAAATTAGAGGCAAATTTTTCAAGTAGAATTGCTCTCTTAGGGTCAACCTAAACGAATCATCAAGATGACTTTAGCAAGCTTGCTTACCTACTACAGTCTGTTGATTTCTTTAATACTAGCAGCGGCCCGCGGTTTTTAGCCTATGTCCTTTCCCGGGGCTCTATCTCTATACCAAAGTTCATCTAAATCGGTTCAGCGGTTTAAGCGTGAAAAGGTATAATATTACTAGGTTAAGCCCGTGGCTTCGCCCGCAAGGTATGTCGATAAAAACTATCCTATGTCCTTCCCCGGAATGCAATCTATCTCTCTGCCAAATTTTATCGAAATCCGTTTAGTAGTTTAGGCGTGAAAAGGTAACATACAGACTAGTGTCCGACCGAAACAGGTTTTTCAGCCGAAACCGAAACCGAAACCGAACTTTCGGCCTTGCTCTTAGTTTCGGCCGAAACCGAAACCGAAACCGAAACTTACTTAAGGCAAAGGTGCAACAATCGGCTAAAAAACTGATGTGCACAATCTTTTGGGATTTTCAAGGCATTTTGATGGTGGATTTTAAAGAACGTAATACAGTCGTGAACGGCTAATATGATGCTTCTTTAATATATACATAAATTACGAGACAAGATAAATGAAAAACGAAGAGGCAAGCTGTCTAAAGGTGTCCTGTTGCTCCATGACAACGCCCCTGTTCATACCGCTGGTGTTTCGAAGGATGCAGTTCGTCAATGCGGGTTCACAGAAGTTGAACATCCACCTCACAGTCCAGACATGGCCCCGTCCGACTATTATTTATTTCCAAATTTAAAGCGAGACTTAAGAGGAAGAAAATTTTCAAGCGATGAAGAATTGCAGGCGGCCGTCTTCGGTCATTTTGAGGCTAAAAATTGTGATTATTTTTATAAAGGTTTAGAGATGTTGATTCCCAGATGTCAGAAGTGTGTTAGTAGTATTCATGGTGATTATATTGAAAAATAAAATTGGTTTCGTTCCATTTCCTTCATTACTTCATAGTTAGGCTAATTTATTATGGGACCGCCCTCGTATGTGCAAAACACAACCTCAACTCCATGCGATTAATGATGGACGGCGGCGAACTGGGCCGGCAACGCGACGAGCGAGCACGAGCTAGCCGCGAAGTTCGCCGAACGATGGATGATAATTCATGAACACTCGAGTTTCGGCGCGGCCGAAAGGTTCGGCCATTTTCTGGCCGAAACCGAAACTAAGGCCGAAACTAGATTATTTGGCCGAAACTGGCCGAAACCGAAACCGAAACCGAACTTTCGGTCGGTCACTAGTATTTCTGTTGCCGCTATAACAACAAATACTAAAAACAGAGTAAAATAAATGTTTAAGGGCCTTACTCTCGTTTAGTACCGTAACTCGGTCACTTTATGAAGCTTATAACTCATTAACGGTTTGGTTAGAAGGTCTGAAAAAAATATATGTTTGCTATACATTCATGTACAGCATTTTTGAAACAGGGTTTTTTCATAAGGCTAATACTTTTGCCTTAAAAAAATATTTACCAAAACGCTATTTTCGCTAACATTTGCTTATAACTTCTAAACGGCTTTGATGTTTGGAAATATTTTTACACTGAAAAATTGGTGGTTAGAGGTACTACATATTTGAAATAGCGTTTTTAAATCAATCAACAGTTGCAAAGACAATGCCCCATTTTGAGATATAGGTTCAGAGGTGCTCTGCGCGGGCGCGGGCGGCAGTCGTGCGTTAGCACTGAGACGGGGTGGCTGTGTCGCTCGCTGCTCCGCCCGGCTATCGATCGACTACGCGCGTTTGGCTGTGTTAGTGCAAATATTTATGAACGAATTGTATCAGTATGCGTTTATAGATTAGCTCGCTGCAGAGGGCCCATTTCTATTGTCCGCATGGACGCTTTATTAGTGGTACCATTTCTAAATACTGTTTTTTTTTATATTGTTTATTTTGTAAATATGTATAAGATAATTTGTAAATAAATAAAAATGCCAAAGCAAAGCAAGTCAAGAAAAATACGTTTTCTCTACGACGACGCACCGTTTTATAGATATTAGCGAAAAACTCAAAAGTGGGAATTTTTATACCCCCCACTCCGGCTCACCTAGACGCGGGGACTTTTAGTATGTTTACTCCCTAAGCACTCTGAGCAACTTTCTGAAGAAATCGCTCAGGGCCCAGCTCACGCACTCTACACCTCTTTTTGGTTTATTCGTTGAGTGGACTAATAAGTATCTATCTATCTATACTTAATCTTATAAATAAAAATCTTTAAAACTTTATCTAATAAATAAAATTGGAGTGTCTGTTTGTAATATTAAAACAACCGCTTCAGGCCATTTTATTTTGACTGTTTAGAAAATAACTACATACTTACTCACAATAAAAAAAAAAATGTTTTCAAATACCTTAATTTATAAAAAATGAGCATTCTTAGTTGTCAATCTACGAGTAGGTATTTGCATTACTGAGTTTATTGATTACTACCTTCTCATATTCTTGTGCGGATTTATTTCTGTGACTGGGACTTTCACTAGCAGATAGGTGAATAAGGAGTAACTTAGGCTACTTTTATTTTAGAAAAAAAAAAGAAAATAGGTTCCCACGAAAAAAAATTAAAACCTATGAAATGAAATATTGAATAATATCCGATTCAAATAGGGAGGTTGTATACTACGTTTATTTAGGTACTTAACCAAATGTAAATAAATCATATAATAAAGAAACGGAGTATAGTTTTTTTTTATTTTTTATAAGTGGATCCTATACGTGAAGATTCCTTAATTTCCAATGAAATTGATTGGATAAATAATAAAATAATATAGTGTTTTTGTTTTAGCCCAAGGAAATCGTTCACCAAATATTGTATATAAAAATGCTAATACGAAAAACTAAAAATAAATAATAATTAAACTAAAATGCAAAAACGATCAAAAAGAACTAAATGGAGAATTTCAATAAAATTAGCATAGGTATTTCTTTACGTGGCGGTGAATAGACGACTGTATTTGAGGGGGTGAAGCAGATGAAGTGGGATATGAATTTTGTCCCCGCCTTCGGCGGGGTGCACCGCGCGGATTTCGTCAATGAGCGACTTCCATTATATTTAGAAGCGTAATTTCGCGACTCGAATAAGATGCACGATTGCCTCCGCGCTCTACTGTCCGGATTCTCACTGCGTAATCACCAGGCTCGAATCTCAGTGGACGGCATAATCTTTAGTTTTGTTATTTTTTAATTATAATGCGCATATTTTTATTTTTTTATTTTTAAAATAATTCAATAAGTAATTGTTATTTTAATAAAAACAATCATTTTTATTCCTATAGTTATTTTTCTTCAGAATCTAGAGTAATATAATAAAAATAAAATAAAAACGTCCACCAAGCTTGATTCGGAAAAAATTATATACCTACAGTGTTTTACAAAAGAGTGTAAGCAATAATAATATAGTCTGAAAATTTTCAAACAAGAAAATCGGCAAAAAGTAAAATAATAATTAAAAAAACATATCAAATAAGAAAATAAAAAAAAACCAAATGTGGAAAAGTTTGGGTTTGAAGCCGGGCGTTAGTGACTAAACTATAGTGACGTGACGCACGAGACCACTAGACCAATCGAGCTGTTGTAATGTATGTCGAAATTACGCGTCATAATCTGTACAAACAAAATATGGTGTGTACAAAAAAGTAGGTACTTACTTTACAATTTGTTTCGTCGAATAAGATCTCTTTATTGCCTTCCGTTTATTTTCTTGTTGACCATTTTTTATATACTGATAGTACAAATATTTACACCAACAACATAACTTAGAAAAAACTAATCAAAAAATAAAATATAATAAACAGCTTTCATCAACAAACAGATACCAAAGTACGTACCTACACTAGGTACCGACTCGAAATAATTGCAAGACTTCAAAGTATTTTATACGGCTACTCGCTCAACTACATAGGTAATTAGGTACCCAACGCGTCAGTTTTCGCAAATGCGATCATTCTCCTTATCAATTAGAGTCTACGGAACAATTTCGTATGAAAGTATTTTTACTTTAATGGTTTGTGAAAATATTAATTGTAAACGCGATTATGCTCCTTATTCATAGAACGTAACGGGTCAATTTCCTATGCAAGTATTTTTACTTCCAACTAAGATTGAAAATAATAATTGTAAAACAAAAGAATCTTCGTTTATTTGTGGAATATTTAACATAATAATTATTGGTTAGCAACTCGGCATTCTTATTTCACGTGTAATACTTAAAAAATATTTTTCATGTTTGATGTGAGACTCGAACCCGAACGTTCGCCATGCGAGGTACAGTGTTAGCCACTTTGGCCACTGTAACGCTTACGAACCTTATTGAAATTTCTAATAACAATCATGTGGCCAATTTGTAGTGTTGTCAAACGTTCTTATAGAAGAAGGTCATTTAGTACTAATATTGCTATGCCATAGTTTTGTGAGATTGCTAGTCGACTTCTGACTGTTTTTGTAATATACCAAAATATTTTTTTTTACAATTTTTGTCTGTCTATCCGTCTGTCTGTATGTTTGTTCCCGCTAATCTCTGAAACGGCTGGACCGATTAAGACGGGACTTTCACTAGCAGATAGGTGAATAAGGAGTAACTTAGGCTACTTTTATTTTAGAAAAAAAAAGAAAATAGGTTCCTACGAAAAAAAATTAAAACCAATGAAATGAAATATTGAATAATATCCGATTCAAATAGGGAGGTTGTATTATACTCCGTTTAATTAGGTACTTCCAAATGTAAACAAATCATAATAAAGAAACGGAGTATAGTTAGTTATGTTTATAAGTGGATCCTATACGTGAAGATTCCTTAATCTCCATAGAAATTGATTGAATAAATAATATAATAATATAGTGTTTTTGTTTTAGCCCAAGAAAATTGTACACCAAATATTGTATATAAAAAGGCTAATACGAAAAACTAAATATAAATAATAATTAAACTAAAAATGCAAAAACGATCAAAAAGAACTAAATAGAGAAATATTAGAAGAATTTCATTAAACATGCATAGGTATTTCTTTACGCGGAATACAGAATTAATAAGTTATCGTAAACTCTGCGAACTCAACAATAACTTTTTTCTTAAATTCCACGCGGACGAAGTCGCGGGTAACAGAAGGGAATGGCGGATGCAAGACTGATATATTTTAGTACAAAATATATCAGTCTTGCATCCGCCATTCCCTTCTGGAATCGTAGGCAAAAATGGCGACCTACGTGCGGCATGTCTGCGCCTCTGCATATTCTTTGAATTTCGTTTTAGTGTAGCGCGCCACCGCACGCGTTTTACGTAGGACGCTTAGCTCCGCCCACATGCACAAGGTCAGTGAGCCATCTATACACCTTAAGACGAGCTCCCATACAACAAACGGCGTTTTTGCCTTGTGGTACGGTACGGAACCCTTCGTGTGAGTCCGACTCGCACCTGGTCAGTTTTTTATTTGTCTTTTTTTTTTTTTATCCTTTATTAAAAAGAACCAGGTTCTTAATAATTAATTACAATCTGGCCTATAAGACTAATAAGCAATTTTAATCTAACTTAATTTTTTACATGATAATTATTTTAAAACTTAGAATAGTGTTTATTGTACTTTACACAAGTTGTTTATTATACTTTACAAAAGTGTGGCAACTACTCCGCGCGGAACTAGTTGGCCGCGCCTTAGGTATGTGAGCGGTGGGACGAAGGGGCGGGGGCGCTTTTTTATTATTCAATACGTGTGTTGTGAACAGCGGCGGGATTGCCTAGTACCCCGCCGCCCTCACCCCCGTCCCCACCTAAGGCGCGGCCAACTAGTTCCGTGCGGACTTATAGTCTTACCAAGGGTTATCGTGATACCCAGTCACTGGGTTATGGACGTCTATGAGACCATGATGATGCGAGATGGCCATCGGACTATGAGAGTGACGGAAGAGGGATTGCGCCTGCGTCTGCGCGCACACTTACCTACATAATTATGCACTTTCATAACTCCCGCGCCGCGCGCCGAAGGCTAGTTCTCCGTTGAGATTGGCCGCCGTGGCCGAAATACGGTCTGGAGGATCAAAACAAGAATAGAGGTTATATTATATTTATTACAAAAAAAAAACAACCGACCTTCAAAAAAATATGCTTCAAAGTGCTAGTCGCAGTTGTCACCGAAGACAGCTCTGCGAAAAAATGAGTTCCTGATGTTTTATTGTGACATAATACTATCATAATCATAATACAATTTTATAGGGAAAATTATCCCTTTGAAGATTAAAATCAAGACGTTTATGTTATTTAGAATCAGTTCGAGATATTTATGAAAAACGTTTTGAGCTCAGTATGTCACTGAAGCACCGCCCACTCGGGAGCGTGGGAAAATTTGTATCGTACCATATTATTTAAAGCGGCACTGTAGTATATGATATTCAATACTAGTTGGAACACGTGGGAGATTTAAAACCATCAGCAACTTGTACAGGGGATTTTAAGGTGCAAGGAATTTCACCTTTACCAATTTTTTTTATTTTTAATCAGGGTTTCGAAAAAAAATATTTAATTAAAGAGTCGAAACGCTCGGGTCATGGGGCCAGTGCGCGTCTGCTTTTTAAGGAAATTTCTCGACGGCTGGTCGACACTTCACGTGACCAGAGGGCTGGGTCGTTCTTTGGCCAAGGAATTAGCATTGCCATTCAACGGGGCAATGCTGCCAGTCTTCTGGAAAGAGGTCAATCGTCGAATCCGACTCGGCTGGGCCGACATAGCCCGAAGAATTGCCAAACTTAAGTTACATTGGCAGGGCACATTGCACGCAGAACAGATGGCCGATGGGGCCGAAAGTTTCTGGAGTGGCGACCGCGTACCGGAAGACGTAGCGTTGGAAGGCCTCTCACAAGGTGGTCCGACGACCTTGTGAAGGCCGCAGTAACCCGTTGGATGTGAGAAGCACAGAACCGGTCGTAGTGGAAGTACTTGGGGGAGGCCTATGTCCAGCGGTGGACGTCTTTCTGCTGAAATGATGATAATGAGAGCTTATATCTAATCATAATAATTATATTAATTGATCTAACATATCTTATATTAATTAATGCTAACATCACACTCTTTATACATAGGCTGCTTTTACATACAATGTGAGAATTTTAAATTTCCTTCACAGAGTCGTTCCCTTTGAACACGTCAAATACAAATCGTGATATTTTCATATTATTAGATACGATCAATATTTTTATACATAATAAATATGTATTACCTATATAGGGTTATTGCAAAAACACCAACAACCTCTTAAGAGGTTACTAAGAACAAGTTTTACTATAGGACCAAACATGAAATCGCGACAAAAAAATCGGCTGTTCCCTACATTTATGTTCGTATAACTCGTCAAAATGTAGGGAACAGCTGATATTTTTTCGCGATTTCAGGTTTGATTCCATAGTAAAACTTGTTCATAATCATGAGTACAATGACCTCTTAAGAGGTTGTTGGTGTATTTCCAATAAAGGCTCCAACAAACAAGCGCGACACGCGATATAATCGCTCGCGACACAAAGGCATCGCTCTTTGCGCAACTGCGGTGCCTTTGTGTCGCGTGTCGTATCGCGCCTGTTTGAAGGAGCCTTAACCCTATATAGATTTAAATAACAAAACAATAAATAACAAATCTTGATATAGTAATTATTATGCTCATGTTTTTTTTCAAACGCAGCGACTGTCAACGATCTCCGACTGACAGCCGAAACCAAATGACTCGAAATCATCGGGTCTCGACAAGGAATGGGTGGCCACCCATCCACGAACGGACCGCGTCAAGCGTAACTTAACGTTCGATCGACCCGTGCGGCTGTTATCATTTAGCCACGAGCACCAGCAGTGCTATTCTGTAACTATCTCACCGTGAAAACTTAGTTGAAGTGAGCGTGGAGTGAGCTGTCAATAGTGTCAATTCCTAGCAAAAACAAACTCACTTCACCTAAATTTTCACGGTGAGATTTTTACAGAATCAACCGGCAGATTTGAACTAAAGCTATTATAAAAATAAGAAGGGAGACCTAAACAAGAGACTTTAAATCACCGCTCCCTATTCGAACAATGACAACAATAACATTAGCTGGCCAGTTATTTGCACTATTTGTACCGACCTGTGGGAACGTACACTGGCTGCCAAATTATTTGTCGCGCCTAATTCAGTTGTTCCTTTTATCCGTGTTTGAAATAATTGGCGATAAATTAATTAAGGAACATAAATTTGCTCGAAAATAATTACGGTTTTTGTAGAAATGGTGCGGTGACGATTTAATTAGTAGAAGGTAGGTACACATGTTTGTTTTCGTTAAAAAAAAACCGTCACAAACGGTTGGTCGGTTGGTTGGTTGGTTGGTCGGCTGGTCGGTTGACCTTTAATATCTTCGTAACTAGAAGGTTCCCAGGTTCCAGTAAAAAAAAAAATCACAATGACGGAAGGAACAAGTTACTCTCGACATCGCTTAGCGTCTTTTTACACCCGTTATATTATATTTCTTTTATTTTTTTTTGTTTAGCCTATACTGCTGGGCAAAGGGATAAAAAAAGGGAAAGTACAAAGGGATTAATAATATACCTACATACAAGACTTAGGTACGTTTGATTAGAAAATTAAAAAAAATATATCCACCGAATGGTTTATTCAATGACACTGGTTTACGAGACTAGTAAGATTCTAATAAGATTGAATGGATTTATCGACCTCTAAGGAACATAATAACTATTTGCAACACCGCGAATTTAGCAAAAGCTCTTTCAGAAACACGAAGCAGTTCAAATGAAAATTCCGTAATACCACTGCCGATGTATTCTGTAAAAATCTCTTCGTCAATCACTAGCATCAGTCGGAATGACAGCTCACTTCAACAAAGTTTTCACGGTGAGACTTTTACAGCGGTGCTATTCTCTAAAAATCTCACCGTGAAAACTTGGGTGAAGTGAGCGTGGAGTGAGCAGTCAATAGTGACAGGTATCATAAACTTGACAGTTCACCTTGACTATATAAACCTCATAAACTTCAATATTCACCCCCATAAACTCAATAAACACGATACGTCGAGCTCTATAAGCATGTTACGATAAATCTGTCACATGTAAATCTACGTTAGTGAACTCCCAAAGGAAATATTGCCAATTAATTGAGCAAACGAGGCGCGAACGACCGCTTATTATACGGGGATAGAATCAACATAATAAAGGACAAATTAAGTACACAGCCCCCGTCCGACGATCATCGTGCAGGGGATTAATGACGTGTGCGCACGAAACACGTCGGGACACGGAAACTGGTCAGTTAGATAGAGATATTGCGTACGATTTTTAATCGTACTTTTGTTATATTATGATTTTAAACGAGAGTTTAGTGTGTTCTGCGAATGTAGTTGCAGTCATTAAATTAGAAAGTATTATTTTCGTTATAAATAAAATTGTCTGAAAGGCCTCTGTGAGTTGACTTCGACACCTCTTTCGCCTTGCAATGTCCGGGATCTTGGGGTCCCGAGATATGTCAAAGAGTTTGCTCATACTGCAGAACAAATGCACCTCCTCATTCAAAAAGGAGCATATATAATTTGCTTTATTCCGGTACTAGCTTCCGCCAGCGGCTTCGCCCGCAAGGTATGTCAATAAAAACTATCCTATGTCCTTCCCCGGGATCAATCTATCTCTCTGCCAAATTTTATCGAAATCCGTTAAGTGGTTTAGGCGTGAAGAGATAACATACAGACATACAGACAGAGTTAATTTCGAATTTATAATATTAGCATGCATTTTTTGTTTATGTTTAAAATAATTTACGCAATTTTGTGTTTGTCAAACATATTAGAAGACGAAAGAAACCTTCTCGGTGTATTAGGTATGCTTGACATCCTCACTTCCTTACCGATCCCATAAAAACCGCAAGAAAACCTAGTAAGTATATTCTAGTTACACAGCTAGCCGTCAAACCGCTACGGCCATAGTACGCCACTGTACCCGTTCCTCCGTCCCGCAGTGTACTGGGTAGCAAATCGTCAATTAGTACTATGATTGCAGCGCGCCACGCGACCAGCGATGTGCACTTTGTGACGCCCCCTTGTGGGATACATCCGATGTCAAAGACCAAGCGAGAGTAGACAGGACAACACTGAAAAGTTCTTTGCATACTATTGTATAGAATCAAGTGTGCTGCAGGAGAGTTTGTTACGCCACTTCTCCTTGCCAGCTAAAGCACTAGGAAGTGGTGAAGGGAATTAATTTTAGCGGACTGTCTTATGTAGTTTTGACGTCATTAGCCTTATTTGAATGTTTAAAGTAGCAATTAGACTAATAGAATGTTTACCAACAAAATTGTAATGAATTCCGTAAATTCTTTGGATTGTGTTACTGATGAAAGTCCTTGAAATAATTTGCTACAGAGAATTGAGTTTCCCGCGAGTGAAGGCCGTTAATAATAATATCAAATTCATTTTTACCATTGCCACTCGAAAAAGGGCATTTTATTCATCGATAACAGTGAATAAAACTCTCTTTTACTCACTGAGTGAATAAAGACATTTTGAATTTGGAACAAACACGAATTACGTACAAAAAAAAAAACGCTGCTGCTGAAAGTACGTACTGGGAGGCTGAATGGAGCTATTCTATTCCAAATTAAAAAAAAAACCCGGCAATTTAGTTACGTTCTTTTTTATCTGTTATTGTGGTTGTTTTGTGTTATTGGAAAATCTATTAACTTAAGTAATTATAATAAAATGGTTCTTCCGATATCGAAAATGAGAGACTGACTCCGGAATCATTTCGTTCTAAAGCAGCAGTTATAGTAGATGATTTGTTGCCGCCAAAATCTCGGGAGTTGTACCTGAAAACATACAATTTGATCTGCGACTGGAAAACCACGAATGGCGCCAATTCCTTCTCTGAGTGCATATTTCTTAACTATTTCAATGAATTAACCAAGACTAAGAAGCCGTCGACACTTTGGAGCATATATTCTATGCTTAAAGACCACCATGCTCCTTTTTATTTTCTCACAGTCAATGGTAAAAAGTAGAGTACACAACACGTGAATAAAAAATTTATCTCGGTACTTGTATCCCTCGCTCCGCTCAGGATTCTAATCTAGAATCCCTCGCTACGCTCGTGATTCTACTCTAGAATCCTTCGCTGCTCTCGGGATCCAATTCGTACCTCGAACTAAATTCCCTTTTTATTCACTTGTTGTATAATCTACTATTTTACCATTGCCACTCGAAAAAGGGCATTTTATTCATCGATAACAGTGAATAAAACTCTCTTTTACTCACTGAGTGAATAAAGACATTTTGAATTTGGAACAAACACGAATTACGTACAAAAAAAAAACGCTGCTGCTGAAAGTACGTACTGGGAGGCTGAATGGAGCTATTCTATTCCAAATTTAAAAAAAAAACCCGGCAATTTAGTTACGTTCTTTTTTATCTGTTATTGTGGTTGTTTTGTGTTATTGGAAAATCTATTAACTTAAGTAATTATAATAAAATGGTTCTTCCGATATCGAAAATGAGAGACTGACTCCGGAATCATTTCGTTCTAAAGCAGCAGTTATAGTAGATGATTTGTTGCCGCCAAAATCTCGGGAGTTGTACCTGAAAACATACAATTTGATCTGCGACTGGAAAACCACGAATGGCGCCAATTCCTTCTCTGAGTGCATATTTCTTAACTATTTCAATGAATTAACCAAGACTAAGAAGCCGTCGATACTTTGGAGCATATATTCTATGCTAAAAGACCACCATGCTCCTTTTTATTTTCTCACAGTCAATGGTAAAAAGTAGAGTACACAACACGTGAATAAAAAATTTATCTCGGTACTTGTATCCCTCGCTCCGCTCGTGATTCTACTCTAGAATCCTTCGCTGCTCTCGGGATCCAACTTCGTACCTCGAACTAAATTCCCTTTTTATTCACTTGTTGTATAATCTACTATTATTACAAACTTCATTGACCAATTAATATGAATGACGCTACAGATATAACCCATAACATTACACTACCTGCAGACATTATCCATATACGATGGACGGTCTGTGTGAAAGATGATATGTTTAGAAAGTTGTGTCTTCCGAGATGACGACTAATAGAGAATAGTATGGAAGAAAAATCATGTCGCGTTGACCCCAAAAAAATCTAATAATTGCAGAAGAGAATGATGACAGACATCACCCATTTAAAAGGTGTCGTGTCTACCAAAATAATAAAGTTAATAATCTGTGGCAGCGCAGTGCGTGTGACTCGACTCATGATTTAATACGCTCACTTATTTGATCTGTCCTCTCTGTAGAGATCAGATTTTATTAATTTTGCTACAGCACATCGCATTTTTATATTAAAAAGGTACTTAGTTATACGACGAAGATGTAGACGTGCGAAGATACTTTGAGAAATGAAATATTGTATCTCGATATTGTAGTGCAGAGATAAATTGTTATTCATTGACTTGTATTAAAAATCTTCTTCATTTCCAAAAGTCATTTTGCCTACTGAATCAGATTTTTTTATTGGGTATTTAAAGATGTTTCTCGCATCCATTGGATTCCTGAGGATCAGGACATCGGGTCACCTTGTGGAAGGCCTTCCAACGCTACGACTACGACCGAAAGCTTCTGTAGTGGGCACCACGTACCGGAGTACGTGGTGCCCACTACAGAAGCTTTCGGTCCCATCGGACAGCTGTTCTGCGAGCAATGTGCCCAGCCCATTTAAGATTGGCAATCCGGTCGAAGTGGCGATGCTTGGGGAGGCCTATTTCTAGAGCTGGACACCTTTCGGGTGTAATGATAATTAAAAGACGACTACTAAAACTGATTATGGATTCAAATCAGTGGACTGAAGGACCCCGGACTGGCAAGATGTTTCTGTCCTCGGGATCATTTTTGTTGCGGGACTTCTGTTCCGAACAACGCTTTTGTATCCGTGCATTATTATCCAGATCGAAACCAATCTTCACAAAGGGCGTACCAAACCAATTTGTGTAGCATCCTTTTGTCCCGCTAATTATATTCAAAGTCATTATCGTGGCATCAGAATCAGTCTCACGTCATTGTGTTACACCGCGATGGCGATAACAAACAATATACACTCGACGAGTCGCAACTATCGAATAACACGCGTTCAGATAAAACGAATAACTTTCAATAGCCGGGATGCGTCCGAAATCCACTCCAAACTCAACTGACGTAACCGACAAAAAGGATACCTTAAAAATTAACTGTGTATCTCACTAAATATGGTTGGTAATTCAGTGTATAGGGATTCGGTATGATTGATAAGTGTTTTGCAATCCCAGTGAAAAAGATCGTCGGATGGGGTGCGGCGACCACTCGACCGGCAAATATCGTAGATTAAACTTTTTTGCGAATCAATTTGTACGCCAATTAGAGGGATGACGCGAACGTTTTCATTTAAACAATTACGTGGATCAGCGATGCGAGTATTAACGGATTTAATATACTTACTACTGTGTCTAATAATATTTCGAATTTATTCGCATGCTCTTTTAAAGGTCGGTACCTACAATTTGAATTGTCTTTGCGAATCGGGCAAGTATCAATGTGACTTTTTCAATTGATATGTACCTTCTACGTTTGTCTTGGACATTAGGTAGGTACTGATATCGGTGAAGGAAAACATCGTTAAGAAACCAGCGGGGTAATGAGGGTTTTCGTGAAAATTTACGACACCAGTTGGCACCACTGTGACAAGAGGTCTTCCAATATAAAATATATGATGACGTTCATCATTCGATTCATTCATTCGTTCATCATTCAGTCATGACTAAAGAAAATATTATACGCTCTTTGACAGATGCCTGGACCTGACGTGTCAGTGCTGCAACCTTGCGAACGCCATTTCAGAAAACCCTCATTGATTGCGTACCTAACACATTAACAATGAGGGTTTTCGTGAAAATTTACGACACCAGTTGGCACCACTGTGACAAGAGGTCTCCCAATCAAGCTCCCAATACAAAATATATGATGAAGTTCATCATTCGATTCATTCATTCGTTCATCATTCCGTCATGACTAGAAAATATAGGCTCTTTGACAGATGCTTGGACCTGACGAGCCAGTGCTGCCACCTAGCGAACGTCATTTCAGAAAACCCTCATTGCAATATCCTTTTGACAATTTCAATAGCGTTTCACTAGCAAAATTCTGTTGTTCACAAAACTAAACTAAATTTAAGTTCAGTGCAGCCTTTTCTTTCTATTTCATTAAGAAAAGGACAGAAGATAAATTTTAGTTTAGTCATACAAGTGATTAAAAAGTTGCCTAATAAAATTAAAACACTGTAAACGAAAAAAAAAAAACGAAATCGGTCACGATAAAAAAATAAGCTGTTGCAGCTGTTCCATACAGCTGTTCGCATAACTCAAAAAATATTCCGCGAATAAAAAAATAAATAAAGAGAGATTAACTTCTGATTTTCAAACCTAGCCGATTTAATACTTCCTTTACCAAAAAACAAGAACAAAAACAAGATATAGAGAATTCACATTTGAAATAATACATCAGCTGTTTGAACTTTATTGAAGAAATCTAGAATTTTACAGTTTACGAGTGGTAAGCACTTCACAAGTACTTCCTGGAACATATCTAACATAATTATGATTCGTTTGCGAATTTTACAATATCTTCAATCTTTTCCCTTCATCCTTCATTGGGGTCGTCTTCCAGTTTAACCAGATGTAGCTGAATACCAGTATTTTAGATAGCGACTGGGTGTCTAACCTCCACAACTTAGTTACGGGGTGACACTATACCCCTTGGTAGGACTGGTTGTTATACTTTTGGGCTTCTGTCTACCCGTAATGACCGTCAAAGATCTACGAATGACAGCCGCGACCAACGGCTTAACGTGCTTTCCGAGGCACGGAGGGGTCTCGGTATGTAAAGATGGCCAGCCGTCCACGAATCGACCGCGGCAATCGACCCGTGCGGCTGTTAAGGCTCCTTCAAACAGGCGCGACACGACACGCGACACAAAGGCACCGCAAGTTGCGCAACGAGCGGTGCCTTTGTGTCGTGCGCGATTCGCGTCGCGCGTCGCGCCTGTTTGCAGGAGCCTTTATTATTTACTCACGAACCTCTCATCACAACATCATTTAATGTGTGTCATAATGAAGTAGGAGCCAGTCATTAACATACACTAATATTGTTCTACTTCGTGAGCAACAGATGTTCTTCGCGTTGGCTTTTGCCTATAGATACGGAGTGCGCAGACAATGTGCGACCAGCTCTGGTGATCGCGTGTGGCCTTGACAATAGCGATAACGGGATAGAAATTAATAAACAGCCCTAGATATTATTTTGATCTTTCTATATTTATCATCATCATCATCATCTTCCCAACTATGTTAGGGTCGGCTTCCAGTCTAATCGGATGCAGCTGAATACCAGTATTTTACATGGAGCGACTGCCTATCTGACCTCCACAACCCAGTTACTGGGTAATACGGTTGTCAGACTTTCGGGCTTCTGACTACGCGTAATGACTGTCAAAGATCCACGAATGACAGCCGAGACCAACGGCTTCATGGTTTTCCGAGGCACGGAGGGGTCTCGGTAAGTAAAGATGCTCACTAGGCTAGGGTGTAATTTTTTTTTTCGCTTTTCGCTACTTCCCCAAAAGTTGCATTATTAGTTTTAGATTACCGTAAAAATAATAAAAAAAACATAAAAAAATATCTGAGGGTTCTATTTTTTTTAATTTTTTTGGATTCAAGGATCTGAATCAGGATTCAGATCCTGATTCAGATCCTTGAATCCAAAAAAGTTAGGAATTAGGATCTGAATTTGGATCTGAATCAGGATCTGAATCAGGATCAGAAACAGGATCAGAATCTGGATCTGAATCTGGATCTGAATCAAGATCTGAATCAGGATCAGAATCAGGATCAGAATCTGGATCTGAATCAGGATCTGAATCAGGATCTGAATCAAGATCTGAATCAGGATCTGAATCAGGATCTGAATCAGGATCTGAATCAGGATCTGAATCAGGATCAGAATCTGAATCAGGATCTGAATCAGAATCTGAATTTGGATCTGAATCAGGATCTGAATCAGGATCAGAAACAGGATCAGAATCAGGATCTGAATCTGGCTCTGAATCTGGATCTGAATCAGGATCTGAATCAGGATCTGAATCAGGATATGAATCAAGATCTGAATCAGAATCTGAATCAGGATCTGAATCAGGGCCTGAATCAGGATCAGAATCAGGATCGGAATCAGGATCTGAATGTGGATCTGAATCTGAATCAGAATCAGGTTCAGAATCAGAATCTGAATCAGGATCAGGATCAGAATCCGAATCAGGATCTGAATCAGGATCGGAATCAGGATCAGAATCAGGATCAGAATCAGGATCAGGATCAGAATCTGGATCAGAATTGGGATCTCAATCTGGATCTGAATCTGGATTTCAATCTGGATCTGAATCTGGATCTGAATCTGGATCTGAATCTGGATCTGAATCTGGATCTGAATCTGGATCTGGATCAAGATCTGTATCAGGATCTGAATCAGGATCTGAATCAGGATCAGAAACAGGATCAGAATCTGGATCTGAATCAGGATCTGAATCAGAATCTGAATCAGGATCTGAATCAGGATCAGAATCAGGATCAGAATCAGGATCTGAATCAGGATCTGAATCAGGATCTGAATCTGCAGGATCTGAATGTGGATCTGGATCTGATTCTGAATCAGAATCAGGTTCAGAATCAGAATCTGAATCAGGATCAGAATCACGATTCCGAATCAGCATCTGAATCAGGATCGGAATCAGGATCAGAATCAGGATCAGAATCAGGATCAGAATCTGGATCTCAATCTGGATCTCAATCTGGATCTGAATCTGGATCTCAATCTGGATCTGAATCTGGATCTCAATCTGGATCTGAATCGGGATCTGAATCTGGATCTGAATCGGGATCTGAATCTGGATCTGAATCTGGATCTGAATCTGGATCTGAATCTGGATCTGAATTAGGATCTGAATCAGGATCTGAATCAGGATCTGAATCAGGATCTGAATCAGGATCAGAATCAGGATCAGAATCAGGATCTGAATCAAGATCCCTATATGTACCCTATAGCTACCATTTACCGGGTAATAATGTCTTTCATTGACTCGAATGTGCCCTGGCAGCTGATAGTATGTCATGCTCACTCAAATGTCTCGCTGACGGTGGCGTGTGTGTTAGATCATTTAGCTCCCTTCAAAATGGTTGAGCTAAATGGTACTGATTTATGCGTCATGTTCGTGAACGGGCGCCGTCAGTTGGGGCTGGTCATCACTTAGCTGCCTCGGCTTATTTTTAATTAATTTATTTTTGGATTGTAGTTTGTTAAGTACTATTTGTTGTACTCTGGACGCTTTTAACACTTACGTTTTTATTAATTTTTTTACATCGTTCTCACATTATATAATTTTAAAATCAAAAGTAATGATGTAACTAATATTTTTGTAAAATATCATTTAAAAAGAGTGTCCATGGAGTTTCTTGCCCGTTCTTCTCCATAGGTACAGTACGCTTTGGAATGGGCAACTAGCTTCACATTTTCTGACTGACCGACTTCTTGACAATTCAAAAGTGCCTGTAAATGGTTTAATTGAAATAAATGCTTTGAGTTTGAGTTTGATCTGAATCAGGATCTGAATCAGGATCTGAATCAGGGTCTGAATCAGGATCTGAATCAGGATCAGAAACAGGATCAGAATCTGGATCTGAATCAGGATCAGAATCAGGACCGGTCGATTCTGTAAAAATCTCACCGTGAAAACTTAGGTGATGTGAGTTTGTTTTTGCTAGGAATTGACACTATTGACAGCTCACTCCACGCTCACTTCACCCAAGTTTTCACGGTGAGATGGTTACAGAATCGCACTGCTGAATCAGGATCTGAATCAGGATCAGAATCAGGATCGGAATCAGGATCTGAATCAGGATCTGAATCTGAATCAGAACCTGAATCTGAATCTGGATCTGGATCTGAATCTGGATCTGGATCAGAATCTGGATCAGAATCAGAATCTGGATCAGAATCTGGATCAGAATCATCAGGATGTTCTTTAGCATCGTTGTGATTTAAAAGTTTAAGACACGAAAAAGCGACAGTTTTTACATGTTGTTTTTTTAGAGACATGTAAATTCATAAGATTTAACATGGGAGAAAATGAGATAGGAAGCATTATACAGTGTTTTTGAAGGTTTCACTTCTACCTACGTGTGAATTGCACACATGCTGTTTTTTTTTGTCTGTGTAAAATACCAATCAATCCAATCCAAATCCAATGCCAATCTCTTTGATAATTATACCTACGTAGTGCAATGAAAAAAAGAAAAACGCGGACTGACACAGTCAGTGGAAAGATGTGTAAAACTAGTGACGGAGGCTTCTCAAAGCGTCACGGACGCTACAGCTCGGGATGGTTTTATTAGGAACAGATTAAAATCTCGCTCAGAAATGCCTAATTTTGGTCACAAAAACCAGTTCCGTTTTTAAAGTTGCCATTGATTTATTTTGTCTTTCAACTATTTTAAACCTTGCTTTAACTCATTGTTGTACCCTTAAATTTAATAAAAACCATTTAAATGTTATTTTTGTATGATTTATAGTTTATATTAGGAACCCCTAAAAATAGCAAATTTGAAATACTTCAAGGACTGGTAGAGGCCTCAAGATGCCGGATATCTAATTAAATTTTATAATAATCGTAATATATGTGTCAAAACGCAACTTTTGATACCTCTTGCGTAGCCGTAGCTCAATTTTTTTTTTCCCCCATACATGAACGGGAAACCCTAATGGTCACCCATCCACAGACCAACCGCGGCAAGCGTAGCTTAACCTGATCGATCGACCTGTGTGGCTGTTATTATTTAGCCACGGACCCCTCCATATCTACGCATATTATAGGTACCTACTGCTAAACAAAAACACAGGAAGACAAAAAGGCTTGGGATTGAGCTGCTCCAATAAATTTACACAGTGAATCATGTTTTTTTGCTAACAATTTTTGTTTCTATTTATCATTTCATTTACAATCTTTGTAAAGAATAATATTATTTTAATTATTGTAAATGTGAGGACTATGTGCGTTGTATTTTTATTTTGTTTTTAATCATGGTCTGGTTTTAGAAGTAAGTTTGAGTAATTTATGCGGCCTACTCAAATGTTCTTTCTTTGGCATTGTTCGTCGAATCATTGAGCTCCTTAAGTTCTGAGCTGAGCTGCATACACACAAATGCGTGCACTGACTGGACAGCTTGACTTAATATACATATCATATTTCGATATCGAAACTCATCATGCCTGCGAAGTTACGCTAGCTAACCTTTATTTGATCCTGTATATGGATGCCATTTACAGTTGCAGACAAAGCGATTTAATCTCCACTCGCCGCCCCCCTGGCCGCACAATGCGTACGGATCGGCAGTGAACTTGCGATCCTATTTATAATCCTCCCTACTGCGCCTGAAATACTTACACTACGATGTCGATAATCATCGGGCAGTGGACCTGAACGTTCCAGTACTTGTACTTTACTATGGTGTTACAATGTTGCAGCCGTAATTCATAAACTTGAGCTTTGTACCCAAGGGATTTATGTGCAGAATAAAGTCAAAGTCATAAAATAGAATTGATGCTAGTCGCCCCTTCCCAAAGGTAGTTTTCATATAGAGAAGAAATGTCAAGAAACTCCACCGTTACTCTTTTAAAATATATATTTTCGATCAATTAAAAATCATAATATCACACCCAAATTCCTAAAGAAGTTCCAAATTCCAAAAAGGGTAAGGAGAGAGGGGAGGAGAGGTGTGTACCTATAAAGTAAACTTAATCTGTGTTCGCAAATTATTTGCTAAAAATGTAAACAAATGTAAACAAAGTTGGTCCCATAGTGAAAGTTGTTCATATTCATGAGAAGAAAACCCTGTAAAAATTTGGAACTGGTAAAAAAAATCATTCTGTATGTTAAGTGTCCTTCCAATTCTTCCTCCAGAAGTATGGAAGTATGGAAGAAAAAGACATCCGACCCCAAAGAAATTGTTCATTTCATTGGTTAGTAAAAAAAATCAGCTGTTTCATACATTTTGGTCAAGTAGGTATTGAACTTTTTTATGAAACAGCTGATTTTTTTTCGTGATTTTAGAGTTGGTCCCATAGTGAAAGTTGTTCATATTCATGAGTAGAAAACCCTGTAAAAATTTGGAACTGGTTAAAAAAATCATCCTGTATGTTAAGTGTCCTTCCAATTCTTCCTCCAAAAACTCATGTGCTCCGCCGTATTATGCAAGAATGCGGCAAGCGGCTCCAACATACTCTCCTTATACGGCTAACGTGATAGCATTGAGAGAACGCGATGATTCACAACCACCGTTGTGGCTCCGTAGTATTACGTGTGAGCGTTGCCAATGACGCCGGCGAATAAATGCGCTGGTGTCAAAACAAAGTTTTTGTATCAGATGCAGTGTTTACAATATTTCCAGCATGGCTTTCATTGACGAGATCTGAGAAATATTTCGAGAGATATTAATATCTTATTACTGAAGTCTGGGTACTTTATTTGTCTCACATTGTGTTTACTTTCATAGAGCCTGATCCCAGTTGTGGTTATAGAAATGCTTTCAAACATACATAAGCATATGCGTTCCCATGTAGTTAGGCAGAAACTACAGAGAGCCACTTGCTGCGATCCTTCCATACCTATTCCTTTTGCTTCGTTTATGTTCATACACGCCAGCCGATTGCAAGTACTACGCACCTGACCCTTGACACATGTCCTTCTAGGCCGTCGCCTCCTGGCGTTTCGCAACTGAATTTTCAACAAATAACAACATAGTTCGATGACCAATCTAATCACCTTCTATGAGGATTTTGGGAGTATTATCGCAGATAGATCTGGCCTTCTTCCAAGGTATAGGAATGTTATCAAAAGCAACAGTTAAATGTTTATGAATGTCAAACAATGATCTTCTAAAAATACCTGCCTTCTATTTGTAATCGCGCCTAATAAGCGCGCGCTTGATCTTTTGTAATAGTCTGAACACAAATAGAAAAGTTCTGCACCTATGTGACGCGGTGAAAGTACGATGCGATACAAATTGTTTATAGACTGCCAGTTATAATTAGCTCAGTGATATGTCGCTGAAGAATGTTGATGGAAGGCCCAGAAAAGAGGCGTTGTGCGAGGAATTATATAAAAAAGAAGGGAGTGAGTGATAGCGTGAAGAAAACCCCAAGTAACATGGTATCAGCGGGATTGTCCGAAAGGGTTACCGCTGGCTCGGAACATAAAGGGCTAAGGAAGGAACACGGGTGGGTTTTAGTCAGTAACTGTGGGTGGGTTTGAGTCTGACACTCCCTTCCGCTCCACCCAGAGCGGGAGGGGTCATTTGATGATTTCCCATCCTGAAAAAAATAAAAGTAACATGGTATAAGGGCAGGAAGGTGATGATGATATGTTGGTGAGTATAAATCTCCCATATTGAGATTAGTTAACCGAGAAACTTAGGGTATTACTCTCTCGTAGGTGATAGGAAAATGGTTAGGCAGCAGCGTTAAACAGATTTAAACGCATGTTTTGTAATGAAGGGGTATAAATAACCATCTCGTTGTAGAATAGCGGAAGACATGATTCAGAAATGAAGAGCTCAAAAGTATTTAGTCTGTCTGTGTGTTTGGAGGTCAGATAGACAGTCGCTCCATGTAAAATACTGATATCCAGCTGCTTACGGTTAGACTGGAAGCCGACCCCAACGTAGTTGGGAAAAGGCTAGGCAGATGCTAAGTATTAGTATGTGTTGGCAAATAAAAAAGTACATCGTAGCATGCTCAATAAAAAATTCGCCGTCGGTTCACTGTCTCGCTGAAAAACAGTTATCTCCAAGATTACCGTAACTTGCGATTTACTAAGTTATTTTAGACGCCGCGCCGCCGGGCGTCGCACTGAAAACGGTTTGCGTCCCATTTCAAACTCGCTCAGAGATAGAGCCGGCCATCGGCGCAATGATTACACGCCTCGCACCTGTTACCACAAATAGACTCGGCCAATGCACCCCGATGCACTTGCATCATACCCTTAACACTTCACTCTAACCCTACTACTTTATCTTATTATTCAATATACATTGAAGGTTTAATATGCAACGTTTTCATGAACGCTGTAAGAAAGTCTTCAATGATAACAAAATACGGCGATACAAACAGATGTTTAGAAGCGATTAGTGATGAGACAGTAGCGGTATTGGTATGCAATTGAGAGAATCAATGAATGGTAATAGTGACAGTTCGCTACCGTGATCCAAATATATATTCTGTTTGTTGTCGTAGTACAATTAAACTTGACTAATGAACTCGCTGTCAGTGTTACAATGGCGAACTTTTTGCTGAACTAATTCTTAAGTGCAATCGATGAAATGGTTCCAGCTACTGCTACTGTTGATGATTTGATTGCTTCGTTGGTCTGTGCTGATCTTGGGGTCCCGAACAGTGTCATTTGGGTTCTACTTATGGAATTTCTGGCAATTTGGCTTTTCGAAGGCAATAGGGCCAAAATTTGTGTAAATTATACCACATACTTGTTAACGCCTTTTTTGACGATTGTACCAAAAAATACGAAATCGGTCGCGAAAAAAAATCAGCTGTTCCCTACATTGTGACGAGGTATGCGAACATACCTCTTTATGGACAGCTGATTTTTTGTAGCGACCTATATCTTAATTTTTAAGGTTCCGTAGCCAAATGACAAAAACGGAACCCTTATGGATTCGTCATATCTGTCTGTCTGTCTGTCCGTCCGTATGTCACAGCCACCTTTTTCCGAAACTTTAAGAACTATACTGTTGAAACTTGGTAAGTAGATGTATTCTGTGAACCGCATTAAGATTTTCACTCAAAAATAGAAAAAAAAATTTTGGGGGTTCCCCATACTTAGAACTGAAACTCAACATTTTTTTGTCATCAAACCCATACGTGTGGTATCTATGGATAGGTCTTCAAAAATGATATTGAGGTTTCTAATATATATTTTTTTCTAAACTGAATAGTTTGCGCGACACTTCCAAAGTGGTAAAATGTGTGTCTGTAACTTCTAATATAAGAGAATTATACGACTCGCACTTGGCCAGTTGTGAATTTTGTATATCGTCAGAAAAGGTGATAACACAAGTACATGTGGAATAATTTATTGCATATATGTGGTTTCCACATTGTATACACTTCTGCCCTTCGAGGAATACATACATACGTGATATTTTCAATTCGGTGAGGATAAGAGATGCAGTATGGCTTGCGACACAACTCAACATACACGCTGCCGTTCCGTCGAGGTAGCCCCACTTTACCAGGTTGGAGCTATATCTTTGGAGTTTGAGAATTTGAATTGAAGAGTTGGAGAATTTCTGCCGCGTAAGTTCGGCACTAATGGTGTGTCATATTAGCCGAATACGTAAATTCAGCCGCGGAACTTCGGTCGCGTACTTTCGGCATAGTGTGTTTGGACACTAAGTTTTATGGCATCCACAGTAAAAGAAGTACTACATGATAATTCAAACTGCCCAACCAGTGCAGTCTCGTTTTCTGTGTATTATAGTAGAAGATTCACAGACGCTTTTTATTTTAGAGTATTGTTTTGATCTAATTTCGTCAACGCTTCTTGCGAAACGGTTAGAAGGTCGATATCGCGATAAAATACCGGAATCCGAAAGACTTTTCAGAGATAGTAACAGATCGTTATAAAAATGTAATAGTTCTCCGACTATAATACCTAACATCTGTTTTCAAGACTAACAATATCAAGGTCCTTTAACAGCTGCGAAAGTATATTACTGAGATGTTCATTAATCTGCGTTCGCGATTTACTTGCCAAACATGTAAACAAATATGAGTTATTGGAAAAATAACTTTAATTCCTACACAATAAAGTTCAGTTTACGCTACAACTTCAAACATTTTTAAGACTTTTTAAATAATGCTGGGTACTCTGAAATCAACTTAATTATCACTGGAATAAAGTTGATATTTATTTAACTTGAAATAACCGAATAGATCTTACACATAATATAGGTACTCATGTTTTCTTCCCATGGGGTTAGGCAGAAACTACAGAAGGCCACCTGCTACGATCCCTACATACAATGCGTGCCACGAAAGATGAGACTTGACCCCGCCTCCCCCGCTCTTTCCGCCGCCCCTATGACGTCCGGTCCCGTCCCGCACTTAGACCTCATACCGCCAAAGATACATAAAATCGTGTTCTGCGCAAGTCAAACCACGTGGTGTGTCAAGTCTCATCTTTCGTGGCACGCATTGTACTCTTTTTGCTTCGTTTACGTTCGTACACTAACGCTCCGGCTGCGAGTACAGCTGCGCTCCTGACTTTTCTGGAAAATATCACCAATAAGATCACTAGGTATAATATAGCTTCCTTATTGGTGATGTTCATATAATGACATTATGTCATTCTAGGGCATCCCTCCAGGCGTTTCCACTCACATCTGCAATACCTTTAAGAGGAAATGCGGTCGGAGAGACTTTTGAAAAAGCCTGAGTAAAAAGTCATAATTCGAGGTTTGGCTCTCGCCCATTTCCTCCTCCAATATTGGACCAATTTAAAAGATATTTCTTCAACTGAATAAGAAGGATATATACTGTGTCTCTCTTTTTTCATTAATAGTTGTCGAATTTGTAGCTAGGCCTCTATTGACAGCGGTTTAAATCGGCATTTATTGATGGTTCCAGTGCTTATTAAAAATAACGTATCATCAAAATGGAAAGCATAGGGACGTAGAAGTTGTTAATACTTATTATTCTGTAAAAAAATCATTGCTTTATGGTCATATTAACTAGAAAGAAAACAGGCGGGACCGTTTCTTTGGAGAAAAGACCACCCATACTTCCTCTTAAATAGCTTTTGTTAATCTGTTTTATTCATCCTCTCAACATGACCAATCATTTTAACATAGGCTTGTTATTATACCTTCTTCTAAACCGCATCATTGCTTTAGTACACCATTCTTCAGTTTATAATTTATAGTTACATCACAAATGCTTCGCAAGGAACGCATTTCCATATCATACAACGATACAATCGCATACAATCTTGTAGATGAAACTCTCCTTACAATTTTCTGTAGGTACAAATGTAATTGAATCAATTTGTGTAGGCAGTTCTTGACCCAACTGCCTCCCCAGAGTAGAAAGGTCGTAAGCGCAAATCGACCAATCAGAGCGCAGTCAACTCGTTTGGCGCAAATGCTACGGCGTAGCGCCTCTACAACCTTCGTAGCAGGCTGTAGAGGCGCTACGCGTACGCCAGCTACTTTGTGTAACGTTTATGTATGAGAGCATTTGTTTATGCAATTCTAAGTTGTTTTGGTCGTAATATCAAAGTTTTATTTTGATAAACACAATTAATGATGCTTTATTTTTGTCTAATAGGTAAGAAAATAATTTAATTTTATATATGGGCAGGTTAAGCTGTGGGTGACCATCTTTACATACCAAGACCCCTCCGTGTCTCGGAAAGCGCGTTAAGCCGTTGGGCCCGAAGCCCGAAAGTCTGACAACCAGTCTTACCAAGGGGTATCGTATTACCAAGTAACAGGGTTGTGTAGGTCAGATAGGCAGTCGCTCCATGTAAAATACTGGTATTCAGCTGCATCCGGTTAGACTGGAAGCCGACCCCAACATAGTTGGGAAAAGGCTAGTCAGATGATGATGGATGTGGGTATTAACCGCTTTGAAGGACAAAAAAACATTACATGTTACAGGCTTATCTCGTTTTAAAAGCTGATTTATCAAAGAACTAACCTTCTATAAACGTACGACGAAACAGTTAATAAATAAGAAAAATGCTTTAATTGCGTTGAAGAACAGTGAAAATAACACTTATTTCATTTACCCTTTAGTCAAAGTCAAAGGCCATTAAAAGTCACTTGCCACTGATCGTCAAATTTTACAAAAAAATTGTATTGATAGAATGATGAATTGATGTTTGAAAAATTCTATTGTGTACGGAGGTAGTTTCGCATGACGACAAATGGGCAAGAAACTCCATAGTTACTCTTTTAAGATGTTATACAATATTTGTATACATTTTCTTTACATAGTATAAAACAAAGTCGCTCCCGCTGTCTGTAAGCTTAAATCTTTTATACTTTGCAACGGATTTTAATGCAGTTTTCAGCAATAGATAGAGTGATTCAAGAGGAAGGTTTATATGTATAATTATATGCATATTATAGTAGAGAAACGCAGAGAAATTCAAAGATTTGTAATGTGATGTCGTAACAAATATATTTTTGTGTGCTTACATTGCGAACGCTGGCTAAACCTTACGATAGATCAAATTAATGTACTACGGAATTGTATATCTTAAAAAGATTGATAAACAAGTCCGCGATGGACTGATGATGGATGTATGTATGTTTATCCCCTAAGGATAACCCACAGTAACCATTTTTATCTTTTACATATTACAAAAAAATTATGGGTTATTTACCAAGCTATTTTAAATAATACAGTATTATTCCTTATCCAATTAAATACATTTAGATACGATACGACGACAAACCCTACAGCATATCATTAAATTGAATGTCTTAGAAGATATCAGAGATTTAAAAAGCGGGGGCAGAGCGGCTGGTGGGGCGATACGAAGTTCGCCGGGTTAGCTATTTAATTATAAGTGAAGATGATGTACCTATATAGAATAATATTACTATACTACAGTTAAATAGGTACAAAAATTAAAAATTAAGCATAGACAAATTTGAAGGTTATGTTCAATAACATTATAACGGCTTGTTGACACTTCCCGTGACCCAAGAGCTGGCTTTGACTTTGGCCAGAGGCTAAGCATCGCCATACAACGTGATAATGCCGCCAGTCTCTTGGGTACATTACCAGTCGACAGCGATGCAGATGAATTTTCCGACCCAATTTTTTAGTTTCTCTATAGTTTTAGTTAAGTTAGAATTTAATAGTGTTATTTATAACATTATATATTCGCAAATCACTGTCACACAACACAGTCAACAGACAAGTCTGTATTTATAAGCGCCACTTCACTTCATTCATCAAACCTGGCCTATTCACACCTGTAAACGTTACTCGCAGGCCACAAACTCGCTGAAGTCTGTATTTATAAGCGACACTTCACTTCATTCATCACAAAACCCGTCTTATTCACACCTGTAAATGTTACTCACAGGCCACAAACTCGCCGAAGTCTGTATTTATATGAGCCACTTCACTTCATTCATCACCAAACCCGTCCTATTCACACCTGTAAACGTTACTCGCAGGCCACAAACTCGCCGATCAAGTGATCAATTAACGCAGACATACCTAACCTCCTTGTTTTGGTAAGCCAATTACGTGAAGTATTCAAACTACATAAGAATATTCATGAGGCAATGGTATTCAGTGTAATTCCTTAGTTGAAACATTGTTGGATTTTGTCGTTAATTGAATTAGACTTTGCAATTCTTGGACGGATAGTAAGCGTTATTGAAAGTGTTTTAAAGAAGTAAAATTAAATGGTTGTTTACATATTTTTAATGTTTTCTTTTATTTGGGTGATGAAGAAATGAAGAAAAATAAATCAGTTTTACTTGACAGGTCTGTCTAAGCAGTGGTGGCCCAGTGGTAACGGTATCGGCCTACGAGTTTATAGGTCGTAGGTTCGAACCCAGACAGGCGCTTAACTTTATATAAATTATTTCATCACCACTGCTCTCAAAACGGTATAATAAAACATCCTAAGGAAACCGGCATGTAATAGAACCAACAATTCAATGACATCTGACAACTACCGACCCGCACTGGACCCGCGTAGTGGATTACGGCCCACTCCCTATCACAGAAAAGAGGCCTGTATCCCAGCAGTGGGAACATTATAGATGTTTAGTAATTATGCTACGCAAAGTAGGATTGTCTAATCATCAACTTTTATATTAATTAATGAAATTAATAGAAAGGCCGTAAGGGGCGAATCGATACACCAAAATTATTATTTAAATGTCAATTTTCCACTCGCCCCTCGTGAGGGGCGAATCACTACACCAAAATAATAAAAAACGGGGTGAGTGGAACATTTTAATCGAAAGGGGCAAGATCCAAGGGGCGAGCGGAGCCCAAACCATGTATTCTATGAGCATAATCATTGTGAAGTATTGTGAATTGCAACAGCTGCAAGGCACATTTGATTATTAGTCTAGATGACTATTATTCAAATGTGCTTTGCAGCTTGACTGGGTGGTGGTGGTGGGGAAATAACGATCTATGACAATTCATTATAATGTAGTTAGAGTTAATAAAAAGTATTCTATATATCAGACCATGTCTAACTTGCTGGAGTATCCTAAGTACCCATTTACTTGCACCTTTGAATACCTAAAGAATGTTACTAATGCAGCAATTAACGTAGCCAACTGCTGGGCTCAAAAAACAAAATAATAATTAACGAAAGTACCGTCGACACTAAAAAAATAAGAAATTTCAATAAATAAAATATTAATAATACAATAAAAAAAAGTACCAAAATATATTACCAATACCAATATTACCAATATTTCTCTCTAACGCTGATAATTAATTGATTGTAGAGCTTTTAATACGAATTCTGGTTGCGTCATTAGTGACGCAACCAGAATAAAAAAAAAAAATCAGCTGTTCCCTACATTTTGACGAGTTAGTTATACGAACATAAATGTAGGGATCAGCTGATTTTTTTTTGCGATTTCAGGTTTGGTCCCATAGTAAACGTTGTTCATAATGATCAGTTCAATGACCTCTTAAGAGGTTGTTAATGTTTTACCAATAACCCTGTGTACAAACAGCCACTAAACTACTTTGTTAACTGTAAGGGATAAAGTCAATTAAAATCACACATCAATCATCATTTGGCATGGCATAATACAGTCCATACCTTATAATTATGAAACAAACATTATTTTAATATTTTGTTCAGAGAAAACTAACATTTTTTCATAATTATAAGGTAATCATAAGACTGTATTATGTCATGCCAGATGATGATTAATGTGTGATTTTGAATAAGTAAGTAATTAGAATAAATCGCATTTCGTTTTCAAATCGTACTGCTTGAATCTTCTTATTGAATTGTGTGGTTTGCCGTTAAATTGAAATGATTTTCATGAACAAAGTTATCAGCTTATATGGAGCTTATTAGTTATGCACCTAGTAACATGACTTTGAACCCTGAGTTTTCGCCATGTCTTCCTCAGCTTTCTAACCAGACAAGAAATGTCGACTCCATCCAGCTTATATATTTTTTGATGTGAACTGCAAAAGTGATTCCGATGTCTTATTCAGAATAAACAATTTAATTTAATTTCGTTGTTTTATAAGCCTTTTTCGTTTAGATGTGCTAGAAACACAATAATTCTGTTACCTCATCAAATTTTATTTTTTATCCACTGGTTTATGATTCTAAAACTAACTGAAATACCTCCTTGAAGAATTCAATAGCTATTATAATATGTAAGTAATCGTATTGCATAGATGTGTTATATCAACACATTTTAAATGTAATCATCGTACACTTCTCATTAAACTCAATTGACCTAGTAACTCCGCAATTTGCAAACATTTTCGTCGTCAAAATATTTCAGGCTATTGTCGTCTTTTTGGAAACGTATGAAGAGTTATTTTGCTATGGATTGTATTGACGAATGATGTTACCTAGTTAGTAACTAAAGGTGTTATAGGTACCAAAAAATTGGTATCATGTTTGTTATCATTGTGAACATGTAGCTGTAGGATAATTTGATGAGAATATCATAATTTTTTTGGAATATTAGTTAATATTCCAAAAAAATTACAAAATGGATGAAGGTTGGATCCCTAGTTACAGTTTTATTAGTAAATGCAATTCAAAAATGCAATAAAATAATATTCATAGTTTAAAACCGGCGTCCGCCCATCGCCTGAAATGGCACAAGGCGGGCGGGCCGGCGCTCGCGCCTGTTACGGCGCGCGGCGTTTTATACGAAAATATTGACTGAAAACCCTCCCATTAACCCTTACAATTGTCTAAGGGATGATAGGATGGGTAACAGTTAGTATATTTGTGTAAAATATGTAAAGAAAGGCGGGGGCTGTGCGCGCGAGGGGCCGGCGCGCTCGCCTTGTATGGCGCGCGGCGTCTGCGCACTGCCCCTATAAAAGATTCCGCCACCGCTGTTCGACGCACTCGCAGTCTCGCTGCCGTAGAGTCAACATCCACCGCGTCCCAAACCAAACACAACCGCCAAAATGTGTGACGACGATGTTGCTGCATTAGTAGTCGACAATGGCTCCGGCATGTGCAAGGCCGGTTTCGCCGGAGACGACGCACCCCGCGCCGTCTTCCCGTCCATCGTCGGTCGCCCACGTCATCAGGGTGTGATGGTTGGTATGGGTCAGAAGGACTCCTACGTAGGCGATGAGGCCCAGAGCAAGAGAGGTATCCTCACCCTGAAATACCCCATCGAGCACGGTATCATCACCAACTGGGACGATATGGAGAAGATCTGGCATCACACCTTCTACAACGAGCTGCGCGTCGCCCCCGAGGAACACCCAGTCCTGCTGACTGAGGCCCCCCTCAACCCCAAGGCCAACAGGGAGAAGATGACCCAGATCATGTTTGAGACCTTCAACTCCCCCGCCATGTACGTCGCCATCCAGGCTGTCCTCTCACTGTACGCCTCCGGTCGTACCACCGGTATCGTCCTGGACTCCGGAGATGGTGTCTCCCACACCGTCCCCATCTACGAAGGTTACGCCCTGCCCCATGCCATCCTCCGTCTGGACTTGGCTGGCCGCGACTTGACCGACTACCTCATGAAGATCCTCACCGAGAGGGGTTACTCTTTCACCACCACCGCTGAGAGGGAAATCGTGCGTGACATCAAGGAGAAGCTGTGCTATGTTGCCCTCGACTTCGAGCAGGAGATGGCCACCGCTGCCGCCTCCACCTCCCTCGAGAAGTCCTACGAACTTCCCGACGGTCAGGTCATCACCATCGGTAACGAGAGGTTCCGTTGCCCTGAGGCCCTCTTCCAGCCCTCATTCTTGGGTATGGAATCTTGCGGTATCCACGAGACCGTGTACAACTCCATCATGAAGTGCGACGTTGACATCCGTAAGGACCTGTACGCCAACACCGTCATGTCCGGTGGTACCACCATGTACCCCGGTATCGCCGACAGGATGCAGAAGGAGATCACCGCCCTGGCTCCCTCAACCATCAAGATCAAGATCATCGCTCCCCCCGAAAGGAAGTACTCCGTATGGATCGGTGGATCCATCCTGGCTTCCCTGTCCACCTTCCAGCAGATGTGGATCTCCAAGGAGGAATACGACGAGTCCGGCCCCGGCATCGTCCACCGCAAGTGCTTCTAAGCGTGCACCTGACCCTCGCGCATGCGCGGGGCTCCGGCGCCGCTGCTGCGTGACCCTAGTGCTGTGTATTGTGGTGCTCTCGTTCCGCAAGGAACTCTAGCATTTGTACGTTGTACGTAGTGATACCTGACAGAACTGAACATCTAAGATAACGCCATCTATTGTAATGTAATTTATTGTAAAATTTATATAAATTTAATTTTCTTTTTTTTATTTTTATTATATACACGGGATCGTTATGGATCTCACGCCAAATGTAATTAATAAATAAACGGTTAATTTATTTATTTTAATTACATTATTTCTTTTATACAACCGTTGATTTTGGTTTTTGTTTGGAGTCCCACACCCGCATTCCCCCTGCGGTGTCGTGTTTCATGTGACAGGTATGTGAGTCAGTGGATCGCACCTGTCTATATCTGGGTCACACTCACTGCCAACATTCTGGCGATCAGTCGCCACCTAAATGAAATTTTTCAAATTCTTTGGAAAGACAAAGAAGCATAGGGTACACATACTAGAGTAGGTACACTTCTCCTGGAGAGAGCGGGGTTCAAACTTATAAATAGAAACTGAGGTTACCACACGCGTCAGAATTAACCACTGCGTGCACTACCATAAATAGTAAAGACAACTGCCGCGGCCAAAAGCATTTTCTAATTTTATCGTAATATCTTGGGGCGGCGCTGCCTAACATGCCATACGACACTGGTCCTTAGGAGCTTACGATAAGCTAAACATTAGCATAAACCACATGTTTCCGTAAATACCACGCGAGCCCGCTGGAGTAAAAGAAGCCATCGGTTCGGCATGTCTATTAATACAACAGACTCCCGGCGCGTTCAGTTTACATGTACCACGAATATTAGGCGCAATACGTCGATATGACGACAACTCGTGTTTACCATCGTGTGATTAGGAACGGGTTAATAATAGTCCTCGTTCAAAATCACATGAATGTGGCAAGAATCCAAATCGTTATCGTATTACCGCGTCTGATTTTTTTGCTGATAGGAATTTGTAGTGTGACACTTATGGAGTAACACGGTTCATTGAAGTTCATGATTTAACAGATTGAATGGCAGATGAATTAGAATCAATTACGTATTTAGGAAGCAAGAGGTTAGATAACCTTTGTGTATCTTCCTCAAGCGGTGTTTAATATCCGATTCTATTTTGGGGACTTGACATCAGTGAACGCGGCACGCTTGTGTCTCCCCTACATGTTTGAACGCATGGTGAGTAGTATTTTGGTCCTATGGTACGTGTGGTTGTTTTGCTTTTTTTTTAACTCACACTCATGCTTCTTAACATACGAGCTACATCACATCTCCACCATTTACCACTAAACTATCAATCCTAACTTTTGCTAATAGCAATCATGTACTACTGAGTCTGTAACTTATTAGTAACCTGTCTTAATCACTGATTAACTCTTCCAACGCCTGTAACTTATCAAGATACCTAGTCCCGAACTCACTATCTTCAGCTACCACTACAATACACTCACTATCTGGTAATAACGATCCATAACATTAATTCATACCATCGTCATTCACAACACACACTACCATCAACTATCGTCACTTCATACTTACTATCATATAACATCACATCACATTTGCTTTCATCACCTACCGACACAATACACTTGCTTCCATCATCAATCACAATACACTATCATCAGCTACCACTACATCACCACGACCCACTTATTATTTTCCATCGTCACATCACATTTGCTATCATCATCTATCGCCACGATACACTTGCTTACACCATCTATCATCACAACACACTATCATCAGCTATATCACAATATACTGCCATCAGCTATTATCACAACACACTATCTTCATCTATCATCACAACACACTTATCAGCTCTCATCACAACAACTGCCATCAGCTATCATACGAATACACTGCCATCAGTTATCATCAGAGCACACTGCCATCAGTTATAATCACAACACACTGCCATCGGCTATCATCGCAACACACTATCATCATCAATTATCACAACACACTGTCATCAGCTATTATCACGACACACTGTCATCAGCTAACATCAAAACACACTATCAGCATCTATCATCACAACACACCATCATCATCTATCATCATAACACACTGTCATCAGCTAACATCAAGACACACTATTATCATCTATCATCACAATACATTATCATCAGCTATCATCACACACACTATCATCACAGCACACTGACATCAGCTAACATCACAACACATTATCATCATCTGTCAACACAACATACTATCATCTGATGATAGCTGATGATGGTATGTTGTGATCAACATACCATCATCAGCTATCATCACAGCACATATCATCTATCGCCGCGATAGACTATCATTCTTGTCATCAGCACACATGAGTCACAATGAAACCTGAGTCATTTCTCTGGATACCCATCACTACCATGTGTTCAAAGTCATGTAGGGAAACATACTCTCATAAATAACTCAAAGTACAATAAAAGAGAGAAAAAGAGAAAAGAGAAAAAAGAAAAAAAAAAGAGAAAGAGAGGTAAAGAGTATTCTATTCTATTCTATTCTATTCTACAATCACCAGGCACATTTATTCTCACACACACACATAAGCATAATTAGCCAATAATGTTCCCACCACTGCTGGCACACAGGCCTCCTCTCGGAGAGAGGGAGTGGGCCGTAATCCACGAAACCAGTGCGGGTTGCTAGATGTCACATGTCTTTGAATTTTGATTTTAGGACATACAGGTTTCCACATGATGTTTTCCTTCACCGTTTTGAGAGCAGTGGCGATGAAAATAATTTACACAAAGTAAAGCGCCAGGGTTCGATATCTAAAATCGTATTATGTAACTCAAATGGAGTTGAGCAGGACACCTGGCAAGGGGCAGTGATGACATGTGGAGTAAGGGTGTGACGGAGTGGTGTTCAAGGACTGGAAGACGCGATATCGGTCTTCCGAAGGCGAGATGGGCAGACGACATTGTTGCCATCGCGGGCAAAACCTGGATTAGGCTGGCACAGGAGCGTGGTGATTGGCACTAGAAAAGTAGCCCATGCCCAGTAGTGAGTGAAGTCGGGCTCTGGATGATGAAAGCGCCTGCGTGGGTTCCAAACTATGGACCTACAACTCGTGAGTCGCAGCCGTACCACAGATCCACCATTGCTTTCTCCAATGGAAAATGTAATACATTTTTCGTGTCAGTACATTATTATTGTTTGCATTAGTTCCACGTCTACAAGCCTGCACTCCTACGCTAAACTTCACACTCAGAATACTCGGATGATTCAGTTCTGTTATCAGTGTACAATGACATAGTACAGTTTGCCAGCAGCGGTATTAAAAGTACGCCTCGCCAACTAAACAGTGGCTTCAGAAAAAAATCAACACAAACATTACGAGCTAATTCACCGTTACTTTGTTTCCTGTGACTCAGGGCGAAGTTTTAGGCGAACTATATAGGAACTATATAGGAACGTATGCTTGTAACCTGTTACTGATATCAATTTGCCTAGCCTTTTTCAACTACGTTGGGGTAAGCTTCCAGTCTAACCGGAAGCAGCTGATTGCCAGTATTTCACATGGACCGACTGCTTATCAGACCTCCACAATCCAGTTACTGGGTAACACGATGGCCCTTGGTAATGTCAGACTTTTGGGCTTCTGACTATCCGTAACGACTGTCAAAGGGTTTTAGGGATGTCTATCCAAATATATTTAACTTACTCTGGTTAGAATTATTAAATAATAAAAAACCATTTCTGGACATGTCCTTTAATGGTAATCAATGCTATTTTATTTGACAATGAATATAATTTACAAAGCTTCCGACGTAACCAAACATATCAACCTATTAGAAGAAACGACAAAAAGTTAGTTAACGAACACCTTATATATAACAGTTGTTCCAATATTTTGTAAGCTTTAGAGTTTTATCACTACTTTAAATCTTTCAATGAAGACCAATTTCATCATAATTTAAGTACCTACATACGTAGTTATCTATAATACCATCTTCCTAACGTTTCAGGAACGTTTCAGGAACAGGTGTGTCCTCTATTCTTAACTCATGATCTCACGACTCAAACATATCAAACAAAACCCGTTTTATTGATGCATGGCAAAGATTCATCACATCCCAACGGGAATTGTCGTGAAATACCATCTGCTTGCCAACACTTTCATTGCTATTCAATAGCCAACATATTTTTACAATGTTTGCCATTGCAACATAACCCTTATTGTCGGCTTGTTATAGTTCATCAGTATGTTCATCAATAGGATTAAATGTTTATTGAGCGTTTGACTCTTAATTAGTTTTCGTACGTTTGAGTGACCAGTTCAGCGATGTGTAACAAAACATTATGTTCGAAATCTACAATTCTACACCTTTAACATATGAATGAACTCAACGATCCTATAACATATAAGTTTAGTGTAAATAAAATTTGATGACATTTGAAATGTCAGAATGAGATGTTTGAATTTGGTAAGTCACACAATTTTAAAAGGTATGTATTGTACTTACTCAGACTAAAAATGCTCCAGGGGGCCTATAAAGGCCACTTTGGTAGAATCGTAAAAGGATAACATTATGAATCAAAATATGGCGAAGATAGTCTGTGTTTTTCTTTTTTCGCTACACTACGTAGGTATAATCAAAGAGATTGGGATTGGATTTATTAGTATTTTAGCACAGACAAAAAAAAAAATCTGAAAAATCCTTCATCATATTTGATTCGATTAACTTAACAGTTAACTGTCCTTTGTGATTCATAATGTTATCCTTTCATATTTCTGCCAGAGTGGCCTTTTTAACGTCAACGTTTCATACTTTAAGTACACATTAATCACTGAAATGACCACCTGAATAACGTTAATTTCTGTTTTTTTATTAGTTTCATTTTTCTTTTACTTTAACTGCTTTTAACGTGCACGTCTTTATACATCGTTCTCACATATAATTAACGATAATAACTACTATTTTGCAACAGTATAATAATTTAAAAGAGTGTCCCATAGAGTCTCCTTTTTACTGCTGAACGGACCTGCGGTGCTATTCTGTATAAATCTCACCGTGAAAACTTAGGTGAAGTGTGCGTGGAGTGAGCTGTCAATAGTGTCAATTCCTAGCAAAAACAAACTCACTTGACCTAAATTTTCACGGTGAGATTTTTACAGAATCGACCGGTTGCTCTTGACCTCGACTCGCTTGACGGAAAGCGATGGATGAGGTCTATGATGGAACGAGCATGCCCAGAAGATGCCTGTTCTTCTCCATAGGACATTACTACGTTTTGGAATGGGCAGTTACGAGTAACTTCATCTTTCTGAGTGACTGACTTCTTTGAAAATGCAAAAGTTTGAGTTTCCAATACCACTCTTCACCTGTTTCTAGTATTTTTAATTTTTTTTTGGCTATTCCACTACAAATGTTAGGAAATAATCTCCTGCTTAGTACAAGGTCGTTAGTCTCGCTCAATGAAACACTGAAGTGATCGCATCCCAAAATACTTTGCATTCTATGACGGGCCGCCTCGGCGAAATAATGATGAAAAAAACATGATCTCAGTAATGTTTTACTGACAGAATTCACTTCCTCTATCAATAGGGAACAGTGATGGCCTATTGGTAACGGCTATGACTTACTCGATAGAGTGTCCATGGAGTTTCTTGCCCGTTCTTCTCCATAGGTACCTACGCTTTGGAATGGGCAACTAGCTTCATATTTTCTGACTGACCGACTTCTTGACAATATTCAAAAGTGCCTGTAAATGGTTTAATTGAAATTAATGCTTTGAGTTTGAGTGAGTTTACGAGTTAAAGGACGTAGTTTCGAACTCAGACAGGGGCTTGACTTTCTGAAAATTTCTGACTTTCATTTCTACAGTTCATCAAGCAGATACATTTTTCGAACATATAAATCAACTAGCTTCTGCCCGCGATTTTGTCCGCGTGAAATTTCACCCTCCCCCCATTCACCCTCTTAGGGGTGGAATTTAGAAAAAATCTTTGTTAGTGGATACCTACTCAACACAAAGAACACACCCTCCAAATTCCATGTCTCTAGGACCAGCGGTTTAGGCTGTGCGTTGATATATCAGTCAGTCAGGACTTTGAATTTTATAAATTTAAGAATTAGTAATAGGTATCCTTCAAAATAATTCAGATGGTGGTTTCAAGTGTGTTACGCAATCAGGGTCCTGGAATGATAAATCTACTATAGAAATTCAATAAAGACGAAAACTGGTCTCTTGTTTCCCATATATTCTGACAATGTGACAAACACATGAAAGTTCATTAGTTGCTACATTCTAATCGGATTGCCGTCGATGGCAGAGTGTTGGCGAGTGGCGGCTAGGTAATTGAAATAGCTGTGCGTTTAATATTCATCTCTGTTACATAGCGCGGGAGCTGTTCCTCGGTAAATATTTAAGAGGCCTGTTACAAAAATGCGCGTAGATGCATGATTTCCTCGATGAAACTGAATACTACCTATTCATTGGTTAGTATAAATAACAATTTATTTGTAAAAAAAAAAGAAAAGATAGTTCGATTACGAACTATCTTTTTTTTTATAGATAAATAACAAAAAAATCGTTTTATTATTATTGTAGAAGGGCGGGGGCATGTTGTGGACCGACCAACCTTTTTTATAATTCTTTATTATTGGCAGTTTCTATGTTTTCTTATTTTTTATATTTGTTTTTGTCAATATATACATAAAACATGGTATGTTAGATTTGGAAAGAAAAGAGTAAAGTCATATAATCTTAAAAGTCCTTATTTTATTTTATTTGTAATGGTTTAGTGGCTTACGTCCCTTACATATTTGTACCCTTCTACAATAATAATAAAACGATTTTTTTGTTATTTATCTATTTATTAATCGTTCTCCTGATGCATGTTTAGGCAAAATCTCATGGAGAGCTGATTTGAGAGCTCTAATTTTCAGATTCTGATAAATATAAACCATCCAAATAAATTATCATAACACAAATATCATATACTTTTATAATAATAGAATACATTTTTGTTATATGCCTTAAAATAAAGAAAAAACGACTTGACTTAATTAAATTTGAATATCTCTGAACTTTTAGATTATTTTCATGTAGTATTTATACCAAAATAGTCTCCAATAATTGCTTAAACAATATCAATTTAAAAAAAATATATTGATACTTTGATTTTTTAATAAATAAAATTAAAGTACCATATTTCACGGTATATTAACATCATGTATCTTCTTTTTAGCGTGTCGATAGCAATCTACCAGTAAATGGACTCGGCCCAGAATTCGGCTACTTGTTTGGCGCCACCACCAGCGTCCATCAGTTCGTTTAACGTGCAGGTGATAGTACACACCGGACACGATATTAAGTGTCCCATCGTTTGTGGAACAGCACCACATTTACACTCCAAAGCGGAGTCGTCTATGAATCTCCACCTGAACAGGTTTTCCTTGCTTCGGCCAACCTGGGTCCGGAGTCTGTTTAAAGACTTCCAGGTTACCCAAATCATTTATCATTAGAAGCTAACAATCCGTGTACAAACGTTACATTACAGTTCCACGCTCCCGGCTCATCGCCAACCACGAGTATTTGCGCGCTGCGATATTAGACAAGTTGTCGCGGCCGCCTCATTTAGACCTAACGACTACTAAACTATATTAATAATCATTATTAACCTGCCTCGGCACGTCCGGGGGGTGGAGAGGAGGACTGGGGTGGGGGACGGAGGGGGCGACGGAACAAGAGACCATTGTTGGAATCTATCTGTCAAAGGATAGACGAATTTAATTGACGCGCGCTCAATAAGGGCTATTATCCCGTAACTGTGATGTTGCTCTTTCGTAGCCGGTGAACCGGAGCGAGCGACAGCTTTTTATTAATTTCGCACTTAATAACTTTTAGATGATATTCTACTGTGAAGTTTTTCATAGCGACACAATAGCTCGGGTCGATAGAATTCTATTGATGTTCGCGTTTTTGTTGCTTGTGCTCTCTGTTAGTATTTTATTGATTTGTCGCGTTGAAGAATCTGGTAATTGGCTTTCCCGCTTTTCGTTATATTGGAGAATCTGTTGGGAATGATTGGGCTAAATTGGCCAAATCCTCTTGATGTTTTTCTATAGGTAGAGTAAAATTATGTTAATAATTGTTTAGGAAATCCTTAACATGATTTCCATTTTTGAGATACTTTAGTAAATTGCTCGAGTATTTACCATAAATTCAAACCCAAAGGATTTATTTCAATTAACCATTTACAGGCACTTTTGAACTGTCAAGGAAATTATAGTGAGTTATCTTGTGAGCAGTGGTGGCCAAGTGGTAACGGCCGCGACTTACGAGTTGTAGGTCGTAGGTTCGAACCCAGACAGGCGCTTTACTTTGTGTAAATTATTTCATCACCACTGCTCACAAAAACGGTGAAGGAAAACATCGTGAGGAAACCGGCATGTCCTAGAACCAAAAATTCGAAGACTTGTGACATCTACCAACCCGCACTGGGCCCGCGTGGTGGATTACGGCCCACTCCCTCTCAATGAGAGGAGGCCTGTGTCCCAGCAGTGGGAACATTATAGGCTGATGATGATGATGATGATCTTTATCTACTTGTTACTTGTTGTTCTTGAAGTTTTAATGATTTATGCATAGCCTGCGAGAACAGAGGCACTGCTGGTCCAGCGGTAAATTCCATTGTGTAAAAAATTTCATCACCACTGCTCTCAAAACGGTAAAGGGAAACATCGTGAGGAAACCATGTCCTAAAACCAAAAACTCGAAGACATGTGACATTTACAAACAAACCCGCACTAGGCTCGCGTGGTAAATTATACTCCCCCTTGCAGAGAGGAGGCCTGGACGCAGCAGTGGGAAGATATGCTGATTATTATCTATTATCGACTATTATCTAACTACAGTACCCGGCGATAAATATTGCACATCGACCTTTGGAAAGAGACAATCGGCTAATTTCGGCTTCGTAGAGCGTTATCTCTATCGCACGAAATACAAACAGTCCGGTATCTATTAGGAGCTGTTAAAACAATTATGATTTGCTTCTTTTGATAATTATTTTTATTCTTTGTATAAAATACAAAAAAAAGGTAAAGGTCGATGTGCAATATTTATCGCCGGGTACTGTATCTGGTGTATTGTGTGTCTCTTAGTCTGTGCTAAATAAATGTATTTTCTTTCTTTATTTTTTTCTTTGCTTATACTGCGAGAACTGCTGGACATTTAGCTGTTACTTAATCCATACTAATATTATAAATTCGAAAGTAACTCTGTCTGTCTGTCTGTATGTTACCTTGTCACGCCTAAACCACTGAACGGATTTCGATAATATTTGGCAGAGAGATAGATTGCATCCCGGGGAAGGACAAAGGATAGTCTTTATCGACATACCTCGCGGGCGAAGCCGCGGGCGGAAGCTAGTAATAAATAAATTTGACTGCGTGAAAGATGATAATTATGGCTGATACAGATGACGACTAATAGAGATTATCCTCATTCACATGCCTGTATCCCATAAATTGGGATAAAGGCATTTGAATGAGGATGGTTTCAATGACTTCCTTCACCGTTTCTCTGGTGTTTAAAACTTCAATATAGAAACAGAATAATTTTAGTAACATACCTACTTAGTTAATATTTTAGAATCTGTGTTAAAGTTCTTAAAATGTAGTGTACGATATTTTTTTTGACGACAACGATGTCGGTGTCTATTGGCTCGGAGCCAGCGAGAACACGCCAGCATGCTGCTATTAAGCCGATAAAGAGGTAGCTCAAAAATAAAAGTAGACATTTTTGTAGAGCATCTGTCGGTGATGCGTTGATTTTCGGTTTACCTACTGACAGCAAATATTTTTACAGTAGAAGGGAACAGTCTCTTTTAAACACAGCTGGAGGTATCGTAAAGGGGTGAAAGTGAGTGTGAGGAATCCATATCCCCCCCGGAAATGGTTTCCTAGAAGAGTGGCAGCCACCACATAACGGCCGCAGTGACTACTGTCATGAAAATGATGGCACCGGGGTTTGACTTTACGGTGTCAAAAAACGCTCTTTAGGGAAACACATAAATAACGTTTCAGTGACGTCATTCGATGGTAAATAGCGGACGCTATGTGGCAGCTGCCGCAGTCTATGAAAACCTTAGCTTTATGGAATGCGTCGAAAGCAATATCAGCGTCCTTCTCATTATATCTGCTACTAAAAAATAAACTCATCATCTGCCCAGCCTTTTCCCAACTATGCTGGGGTCGGCTTCCAGTCTAACAGGATGCAAAGGAATACCAATATTTTACATGAAGCGACTGCTTATCTGACCTCCACAACCCAGTTACTGGGTAATACGATACCCCTTGGTAAGTCATGCTTGTCAGACTTTCTAACGACCCGCAACGACTGCTAAAGATCCACGAATTACAGCCAGGACCAACGGCTTGACGTGCTTACCGAGGCACTAAAAACAAACTGCGATCACCATTTCGTCGGCCAATCATAATGATCGAAGCAATTCGACCGTTCAAATGTTCCGAAGATTTTGACAGCTGACTGACACGACGACAACTCGATAAATCTACCAACTGATAAATCTAGAGAATTGATAAATCTACCATCCAAGCATGAAATTATATAGCTTAGTTACTTACTTACAAATCTTATGACAAAAGTCATCCCCTACGAATGAAATCAAACTTCAGCAAACATATAATGTAATTTGAACATAGCGGGGTGGTGGAGTGAGGCAGCGAGGCGCGGGGGGGTTGCAGAATTTAATATTGGCAGCGCGCGCGGGTTAAGGCGGCGTGCAAATAAAACTCTATGAAACCGCACCCCCGAGCTGTTAAGGGGTTGAGCATTCCTGGTAATTAATTTATGGTTTATGTTGAATCATATTTTTAAAGGGTCTTCCGTAGTCTATTGCTAGAAACAGCTAGTTACCGAACTGAACTTTCATCGTCATTAACCTCTGGATGTGAAAGACGACTAACAAAAGGTACTTACAAGGCAGATTTGGAAATTCCGGAAAGGGGTGCCCTAGAAGGACATATAGTGACTAGATTGGTGATGTTCTTAAGAAAGATCAGAATATACCAGTATTCTTTACAAACTGGCCAAGAGCGAGTCGGACTTGCACACGAAGGGTTCCGTGCCACAAGGCAAAAACGCCGATAAAAACACGTTTGGCGTATGGGAGCCCCCCCCTAAATATTTATTTTATTCTGTTTTTAGTATTTATTTTTATAGCGGCAACAGAAATACATCATCTATGAAAATTTCAACTGTCTAGCTATTACGGTTCATGAGATACAGCCTGGTGACAGACGGACAGACGGACAGTGGAGTCTTAGTAATACAGTCCCATTTTGACCTTTTGGCTAGATGTGAGTGAATGGAGTTTCAAGTATCAGGAGGTATTAGATACTTTACTTATATTAGCATGGATCCTCCATACCCTGATCAAATCAGTTACCAAAGTGGTGCCAATTCACATCTTTTTACCCGACAGCTGCAAAGCCAAAGGAGGGTTATGATATTAACAGAAGTATGATGTATGTTCATCTGTCCCTCGTAGCTCATAAACTACTCGTTGTTTTTTTTTTTTGAAGAATAGTCCAGCTTTAGCAGCATTGCGAAACACACTATCAATCACAATCTGAATCGTTTTGAAGGATATTGATAATACATTACTTCATAATGTTCGAAATACATGTCTTATTATCAGAGATCGGAATTGGGTGTGTGAAAATACCTAAAGTTTGCAGCGGGACATAATATGGAGTTGTTACAACCACTTAAGTTAAACCGGTTTTGGATTATACCGGTTTAGTTTCGGTTTTTTTGTTGTACCTACATGTTCTTTACCTTTGAAATACCGAACTATAAACATTTACAAGCTGCTAATACAGTTCTAAATAAATTTTTGTTTTGTACATTTCCGGATAAAAATCGGTTTTATTAAAAAAAACTAAAACCGTATTACAGCTTGCAGATGTGTAAAATTCGGTGTTTCAGACGTACAGAACAAGTAGAACTAAAAAACCGAATTTGAACCGGAAACGTTCAAAACAAAAATGAATTTAAAACTGTATTAGCAACTTGCTAATGTTTATAGTTCAGTTTTTCAAAGGTAAAGAACATGTAAAACAAAAGACCGAAACTAAACCGGTAAAATTCAAAACCGGTTAACTTAAGTGGTTGTAACAGCTCTATGTTATGTCTCGCTGCAAACTTTAGGTATTTTCACACACCCAATTCCGATCTCTGCTTATTATCCATAACGTAAAAAATGCAATGAATGTTGTTGAAACGTCAAAATTAAAGCCATTTCTCCCAAGTAACATTTCATTCGGGCCTAGGTTGTAGAAAATGCCTTTAGGTTTTCCAAGGGTCGTAAAAAGGTTAATGCTTTGCTATCTAGTCATATTAAGTACTTGAGAATGATTAATAAGTCCTAAAACTAATTGCTTATTATTACAACCTTGGAGCCGCTGACAAGAGTTTAAATTAACGTTATTTTGACTTGTGTTTCAAGAGCATATAGTCCTAGGAACTTATAGTTGTCGTAGACTCTTGATTAAGTTCTGGAAAGGCTAGCATTATGCTAAAGTGAGATCTAAAGGTTTAATTTTTAACTTTGATATAACCATAAAGTTATGGAATGTTGAAATTGCTTATAAGTAATTTCTAAAACCTACTTAAAACTTATAGGCAGTGTTATAGTTGTCTAAGTAAACAAATTAGGACTGCGTGGTGAAAACCTAAACCAATAAGCTATTTTTATGAGCTGAAGGCATGCTTAAAGTCCTACAAGAATATTTTAAAGCTTTAGAGGCATCCTCAAATAATGTTAGTTGTGTCCGCGACTTCAAAGCATTCCGTTGTATTGCAAGATGAACCGACACAGGGTGTTATCAAAAAAATGGAGTGGAAGTTTTAAACGTAAAGTGCGTAAAAATTTCTTACGAATAATTAATACATCGGTAAGTTTTTATGATAAATAAATAGGTATTAACGTTAGCAGTTTCATTTTGGTATTTAATTATAATTGTATGTTTTGATCTCACTTATCATTAAATTTATTAATGAAACGTGTGCATGAAGGCAACCTGTTGTGTTATGTAGTTAAAATAAGTGCAGTTATGTTTGTGATAAGGTTTTCAACTTGATAAATCTCTATTATAGTTGAATTAAAAAAAGAAACATTTATCTAAAGATTTCCAGTTATATTTTGTTGTCTTTTTAGGGTTCCGTAGTCAACTAGGAACCCTTATAGTTTCGCCATGTCTGTCTGTCCGTCTGTCCGTCCTCGCTTAATCTCTGTGACCGTTAGCATTAGAAAGCTGAAATTCGGTATCAATATGTATATCAATCGCGCCGACAAAGTGGTAAAATAAAAATTGGAAAAAAATGTTTTATTAGGGTAGCCCCCCTATATGTAAAGTGGGAAGTGATTTTTTTTTTAATTTCAACCCTAACGTGTGATATATTGTTGGAAAGGTATTTAAAAATGAATAGGGGTTTACTAAAATCATTTTTCGATAATGTCAATAATTTCGGAAATAATCGCTCCAAAAGTAAAAAACAATGTGTCCCCCCCCCCCCTCTAACTTTTGAACCGTAAGTTTAGAAAATATGAAAAAAATCTGAAAAGTAGAACTTTATAAGGACTTTCTAGGAAAATTATTTTGAACTTGATGGAAACAACAGTTTTTCTACAAAATGACAAAAAGTTGTACAAAATAATTTCTGGACTGTTTGTAGTATAATCTTATATGCAAGCATATTTTAAGATCTATAATCGACTACGATTGTTACGCGAACATAATGGATACCCACTTTTAAACTCATAAGTGGGAACACTTATTGTGACGGACGGGAAACTACGGAACCCTACACTGAGCGTGGCCCGACACGCTCTTGGCCGGTTTTTTTTAGTTCTGTTATGGAATTGCCAATATTTTTTAGTTATAAAAAAGTGTTTATCTTGAGTATCCTTTCCAGTACGATTTTTTGTATCCTTAAGTATGTAGGTAGTAAGATTTGTAAGCTAATAGATCTCAATTTTTGTAAACCAATACAAAATTTGAATCTAGTTGTAGCTAGTAATGTTTTTTCGTTGTTTTTTTAAGTTTATAGGATTGCATAACAACTAAATAAATGAACCTAACTATAGAAATTATTTATTGTTTTATTTAACCAGAGAAACCATACATTATCCTTATACTTTATTAATATTATCTAAGTGGCACAATTTGCCCCATACATGGAACAACTCGCCCCAAAGTGGGGTTGAATGTTCCCTTCCGAAATTTTGCAAAAATATGCCTGTACTTTAAAAAATATAGAGAAACTAGCAGAAATGACTGTACTATTACAGAGACCGATTAAGACTTTTTAATAAAATCTAATATCAATATTGAAATCTTGTCATTTTCATCATAAATTTTCATGTTATTTGAAAATCGGAACTTTCAGCCCCGGTCTCCCCTAATAAATAAATTAGGTAAGTAAGTACCTACCTAAAACATAATTGAAAAAAAAATAGAAACTTACTTTTTTTTATTTATTTATTGGATCGCCAACAGAGGCTACACAGTTACTTACATGTTAACATGAATAGGGACAAATACAAGTGTGCGCTTCCAATTACAGGCGACCACATCATTCACTTAACATCTAGGTGGGTACAACAAGTTTGACATAAATCACCATACAATACACGAAAATTAAAAACATAAAACAAAATTAAAAGCTGTAGCAAAACAGTAAGTACACAAATAAAAAAATAAAAAACTTTAAGAGCAGCCTGTAGCTGTTTGTTCAGTACTCTTGTCAAACCGTCGAACGCACGTCCTCCTACAACCAAAACTTAAAAGCAACTAATTATGCGCAGAGGTTGTTTTCGCGACTCGCAAGTCTTGAACTAGGGGAAGGTGGGGTAAGACAGGGTAGCGAGGTAAGATGGGGACCATACCAAAACAGATGATACAGTATCGCTAGAAAAGTTTTTTTAACGCCATCTGTTAGTGTTTATCAGAAGGTGTCAGTGTCACGAAAAGTTTGTCGCAAGTGGGCGCGTTGAGAGTTGGTAGGTACTTTCTTGGAATTTTTAGTGGTTTTATCTAATTTTTGAAGTAAATTAAGTGCGTGACTGTTCATAATGTATGGTATACAAGCTGTGTGACATATTTTTTTTATCGATCTTTGTTTATTTTGCCATTCTAAATTCATTAACTCGTTCCGACTTGCTTTGATTTATAATCTCAAAAAAATTTATTCAACTTGAGAGCCAGTTTGGGAAAGATGGGGTACCTACTTGCGGGCAAGACGGGGTTGGTACAGTAAATGATTCTTTGGATAATGCAGCATTTTGTCTGGTTAGCCTGAAGCAGTTAATGCCGTATCCACGGATGGCCGAAAAAAGGACAAGACAAGTACGAAGAAGAAGGAAAAACAGCTATTATTACTGCTTCTCCTTATAAAAAAGAGTTAGAAGAGAGAGACAACAGTAATAAACCGAAATCAAAGGTAACAAACAAAAGGAACCTGAAAAAAACTAAAAGATCTAAAAGAAGCAAGAAAGCTGACGAAGAAGCTCAGTCATCAGATGACGAAGATACAGAATGTCTGTACTGCCATGACTTGTATTCAGAGTCTACTGAAGGATGGATCACTTGCTAGGCTTGCGGTAAGTGGGCGCATTGTGCCTGTGCAGGAGTGGACGATAACGATAACGAAGCTAATCAGAACTGCCCGTATTGTGAAGATAACGGCGATTAAAATATTCTATACCCCATCTTACCCAACGGGGTACCCCGTCTTGCCCTATGGGTGGGGTAAGATGGGAAAATTTTAGGTTTTTTTCAAGTTGATTTTTCTATGAGAAGAATTTGATTTTTTTTGTTTTGACTGATTAGAATTAAAGGAAGATAGACTGATTATTTTGTTAATAAAAGTTCCTACATTGTGCGATAAAGACGGAGGGTTTTATTTACAGAATACCTTAAAGTCCCCGTCTTACCCCACCTTCCCCTACTCCTGGCGATAACCTTAAAGCTGCGAAAACAGCCTTGTAGTTTTAAGTAGCTCCGCGAGATGATCTGTAGCTCTTATTTTGGCAAGCATTAAGAGCTTTTAGCTGTTACAGTTCTGAAAAGGTTAATTTTAATGCTTTCTAGTAATTTCCTAACGCCAGCCATATTTTTTTACTGAAATGAAAAAAAATCTAAACAAAAAGCAATATTTTAAGTCATCATGGTAAAATTAAGCAACGTGTGCTATGTGATTTAAAATATATGATTTTAATATGAATAGAAGTTTTATTTCTAATGCAACTTACTACCAACCACCTAATTTTATAATTTTTATTTCATTAAAATATCTTCTAAATTTTTTACTTACGAAAGGCCCGTCTCGTATACAGCACTATTATCCTAAAGTTTCACGATAAAGTGCCAGTCGCACTATTTTTTTGATTTTTCCTGACTTCAGCAAGCAACTTATTATTTTTTATGAATATAATAACACTTACATCTAGCCATTTTGAAACTTGGTATAATGACAGGGAATGGCGCCATTATAAATAAGTATTTATATCCACGATTGGTGTTTCTGTGTAAAATAAATCTTACACAGAAACATTTTAAAACCTGAGAGTCCTGGAAAGGCATTAATTCATGTCCATCAAAAAGGTTTTAAGTTGTCATTGAGTTACATCCATGACTAATTTAGAACTTAAAAGCTGCCTTGTTAGGTTATATTAACGTTAAATTAAGGTTGTGAAAGTTATATTTGGGTTCTGTGTAAGTAGTTTGAAAGGTTTTGAATTTGAGCTATACGTTTTCTTGTAGCTCTCAGAAAGGTTCTAAAACTTGGGCCCTTTTTGCACTCAGGAGGTTAATATAAGCTTAATATAAGGTTATTAAGTCTATCAAGACTTACGAACAGATTTCCATACAAAAGTTCTAGAACCTTTTCAAAACCTTTCTAAAACCTAAAATGTTACTTGGGCTACTGTGAGTTTTTTCTGCAATTACCCCGCAGGAGTGGGGCATGAATTACCAAACTATCAAAATTTCCATATTTCCAGACGCACTGCAAGTTACCATCCCTGCCTAGTTGCTATTCCACCAATTCGCACTAAGCGTTTTCAAATGTCCTTTATAATGCGCACAGCAAAAGAGTGGAACTCTCTCCCTGAACCTGCGTGAACCTGCGTTTGTGTTTCCGAGTGCATACAACCCGAATCTCTTCAAAGTAAGAGTGAACAGGCTTCTTCTGGGTGAGCTCACTCCATCGTAGACTTTGTCTCTGTCATCTCTGACCTAGACTAGAGTCAAGAGCAAACCCATTTCTTATAAAAAAAAAAAATGGAAGACATGTTATATTAAACGTTAAAACCTCGCATGCTCCTCCCCTTAACCGTGTGTCTGCGGATATTTTTACAAACGTTATTACTGTGCGGTGCGCTTTAGCTTTCTTTATTAAATTGTCGTTAGGGGTCGCCGCATTAGCCGCCCGGCTTTCGGCTTTCAGCTCTCGGCCTCGGCTCGACAAATGGCCTCGGGCAGCGCCGAATGAATTGAAAGCAACAATATTGTGGGTGTTATGATCGTAAGGGGTAAATGATTGTAAATTGTAATTAAAACGTTTTATGATGGGATTTATTTCTATGGCGTATTTTTAGCAGAAAGTAAATAATTTCCTCGATAAGTTAAATGTGTTATTGATCAATGTGTGTGTCTATAAGCTACTCAGTCAAATTAAATAAGTTAACGAAACTCTGCAAATCGGTATCCCCATCACATTTGCGGAGTTTCGATGTATGAATGTCTAAACATGATAAACCAAAAAATATATATATTTAATGTGTAAAAACTCTGTGTAAAAACTCTGTGTTCACGGCGCTAAAACAACTCTTATGCGTAAGAGCATCTTTTGCATGGCTCCGACCATTTTTAATAAATTGCCCAAACCATGGAGAACATTAAATAAATCTGCTCTTCAAAATAAATTGAAGAGTCTACTTACTGAAAGAGCATATTACAGTATAGCAGAATTTATGAAAGAGGACAAGTTTCTTCGTTCTTGAGATGACATTGTTGTATTTTTGACATGTTATTGTAATTTGTTGTATTGTAATTTGGAATTGACATTTTAATGATAGTATTGTATTAGTGGTATTGTATTGTATTCATATTTTTTTATTGATTAATGTATCTATTGACTACTTTGACATTTAATTTAATCTAAATAATTATACTTGCTGAATTGTAATGATACCTAATCTTTAATGAATAATGATGATTTAATAAGTACCTACATAATTTCTGTAATGTAATTTTGATGAATATTATCACGGTTTATGCACCATCTCTTCCTACCAATTTGTACGCCCCAATATGCGGCTAAACATGTTAGAACTTTTCAGTATATTATTATTATCTTGCATGCAATGTATCATGTACACCATGTTTAAACAAATATTTTACTTACTTACTTACTTAATGATTTTTTCTGTGGGGTCATCGACCGCAGTTAGTGTAGTTACTTAAAATATCAGTTTAAAGATCTTTTTAGGGTTCCGTAGTCAACTAGGAACCCTTATAGTTTCGCCATATCTGTCTGTCCGTCTGTCCGTCCTCGCTTAATCTCTGTGACCATTAGCACTAGAAAGTTGAAATTTGGTACCAATATGTATATCAATCACGCCGACAAAGTGGTAAAATAAAAATTGGAAAAAAATGTTCTATTAGGGTAGCCCCCCTATATGTAAAGTGGGAAGTGATTTTTTTTTTAATTTCAACCCTAACGTGTGATATATTGTTGGAAAGGTATTTAAAAATGAATAGGGGTATACTAAAATAATTTTTTGATAATGTCAATAATTTCGGAAATAATCGCTCCAAAAGTAAAAAACAATGTGTCCCCCCCCCTCTAACTTTTGAACCATAAGTTTAAAAAATATGAAAAAAATCTGAAAAGTAGAACTTTATAAGGACTTTCTAGGAAAATTATTTTGAACTTGATGGAAACAACAGTTTTTGTACAAAAAAGACAAAAAGTTGTACAAAATAATTTCTGGACTAAGTTTGTAGTATAATCGTATATGCAAGCATTTTTTTAACTTCGTTTACATATTTTATTATCCTGAACATATCTTTTTCAAACAAAAACAAAAAAGAATTAAGTATTAAAATCGAATCCCAATATTTTAAGATCTATGATCGACTACGATTATTACGCGAACATAATGGATACCCACTTTTAAACTCATAAGTGGGAACACTTATTGGGACGGACGGTAAACTACGGAACCCTACACTGAGCGTGGCCCGACACGCTCTTGGCCGGTTTTTTTTTATGTATGCTTCACAGATTTGATTGGGTATCGAAATCTAAACAATATCTACCCATCATGTCTGAAGAGTTTCGCTAGGTAATTTTATTTGACCCTGTATAACCTCTGCCTACTTTTGGGAACATAGATTACATAGACAATGAATCAAATAACTTACCTAACTTAAATTAACTTAACAGTTTAACTGTCCATTACGATTCATAATGTTATCCTTTTATGATTCGCCATTGGCCCCCTGGAGTTTATCTGTAAAGTAGTTTGAAGTCTTTCTTAGCTTAGGTATTTCATCGTTGCGCGTGCAAAAGTCGCTATGTGTTATTTAGTTATTTTCGGTTCTTTATGCAGTTTTAATCGTTATTTCAATACACACATACTGTATAAACAGCTATGTGATGAGTGCAATATTTAAAGAGTTAAGGAATGTAGCTATGTGATATTCATACATCGAAAGTTCCGTATAAATACGCTAAATGTTATCATTCATATACCTCAAATAAGTTCACTAAAACACATAGCGACTTGTGCCCACTTTTGCATAAATCTCTCTTGGTAACCTTAATATGTATATCTTGAGGGTCGATATGGTTTTAGCCAAGACAATGGCCAACAATTATTAATATTTATATCTTGAGGGTCGATATGGTTTTAGCCAAGACAATGGCCAAGAATTTAGTCAATATTGACTCGAAGACATCTACAATGGTGCCGATTCTCTTGTTCACAAACTAAACTAAATTTATGTTCAGTGCGTCTTTTTCTTTCTGTATTTCATTAAGAAAAGGACAGAAGAAAAAGTTTAGTCCTCACTACTCCATACAAGTTTAAACGTGATTAAAAACTTGCCTACTAAAATTACGTCAATTTACGTCAGGAGCTGATTAATTTGACAGGCCTAAACTAAAATTTATCTTCTGACCTTTTCATAATGAAATAGAAAGAAAAAGATGCGTTGAACTGAAATTAGTTTAGGTACTTTGTGGACAACAGAATCGGCGCCATTATGCGATTTAATTAAGTAGGTATGTAGTCCATTTTGTTGGTTCGTACGTAGGTAGGTACTACTTATTAAGACATGACAGTGTCACTTGGGAGACATAATTATCTACTTCCGAATTTATAATCAATATTATACATTCGAAAGTAGATAACTCTGTCTCCCAAGTGACACTGTCCATCCATACCTATGTAGGTAAATATGGATTATTAGATTTATGTTCAAAACAGAAAAATACTTGTAGGAGAAAACTGTCTGCAAACTTCGAATTAATTTATTGGCCCAACCCTCAATATATTATGTAGCTAGGATAACGGTTTTGCAATATGTACCTACTTAATTAAGTACGGGCGGGGGCGTTAGTTTGAAGTTATTTGATATCTGCTCATAACAATAATAGCATTAGAGGTTTGAGCGTCAGCTGCTCCAGCAAAGTTGCCAAAGTTACAGCATGTCAAAGTAGTGAAAAAAAGTAATTTCATATCGCATCAAAACCTTATGGGATGATTTTTGGGTTCATCTTCAATACAAATAAAATAGTTATGAAATCAACCCAAATAAATATGATGAATAGAAGTGAGGGGAATTTATCCTATCATTATGACAATAGTGTAAATGAACATGGTTTTGCGATGGGACATCATAGCCTATGGATTTCGAATAAAAAAATCCACATTTTTTGTTTATTGAAATAGCTTCTGCCTGAGCCGGGAATCGAATCCGATTCCTTTAGTGTGTTTTGTTCACTTTGCGTGTGTGCAAGGCCAAAATAAAACAGTTGAATGAAAACAAATGCCAGCGCCATCTATTGTAATTTTGCCAATCAAAGGAGCAAGATGCTATAGCCAGTCAACAACAGATGGCAGTAGATGTTGTTAAACCAAGGTGGTAGGTACGAAAGTACTTATCATTTTGACTAAATTGCTAATTCGTTGGTGACTTATTATGGAAATAATATTGTATTTGCTGTTAAAAAAGCCTACGAAATAAATTCATTCTTCACTTAACCGCGGGCGTTATTTTTCACGCCATCTATTAGTCACTCACGCATTTAACTGAGTATAGTAGTACTGCTACTCTCTAATAGATGGCATGAAATTTAACCAAATAAATATTGAATTAAAAACCTAAATTACCTAAGCGTCTTTTGTTTTGGAAAGGACACCTTTAATTGTCATTTAAATCAGCTGCAAGCTTAATAGATAACCAATTAACTAAAGTATTTAATTATAATTCTTTTTTATAATTATTATGTTATCAACGTTAAACATAACATGATGTATAATAGGGTTGCCAACCGTCCTGTTTTCCCAGGACATGTCCTAGTTTTTGTAGTGTCCTGGGACGTCCTGAATAGTTTTTAAGCAGCGTCCTGGGTTTTTAAATTTTAAAATTCGCGCGCCTCTTCTCAAATTTTTACGTTACGAGCGGCCTCACGGTCTTTTCCCTCATAAATTCACAGTGGTCAAAAGAAAGAAATCGATTACTGCCAACAACAGTAGCTGCAATAATCAAAACTATATATAACATAGATATGAAGTGTGACCAATTTTATAATTATTTGCTTACTCAACCACAGATATTGAAGGAAATTAATGGGATTGAAAAGTATAGTAAAAATTAATAAGTTTATAATATTAGAATGTATTAGATACTATAACTAACCTAAGTTTAAAAAATTTGTTACAAACTAAAGTGTTTGTTTTATATTTTAATAACTAGTTTTCAACTTTTATAATTTTATTCAAATATTTTTATTAAAAAATGTGATTATTTTAATTACTTGAATTTCATTTCACCTGTTTTCACTAGATATTTATTTAACTATTGCACTCTATTAATGCGTCCTGTTTTTAAACTGAATTGTCCTGGTTTTTCCAACTTCAAATCCTGGTTTTTTAAATTTGAGGTTGGCAACCCTAATGTATAAGAGTACAGGAGGCCTAAAAAGGCCACTTTGGCGAATCATAAAAGAATAACATTATGAATCGAAATATGGCAATCAGTCCGTGTTTTTCTTTTTTTTACTGCACTACGTAGCTATAATCAAAGAGATATTGATTGGATTTGGATTGGACTGATTGGGGGTTTTAGCACAGACAAAAAAAAATTACTGAAAAAATTTTCATTAATGGGATTTGATTCGATTAACTTAACAGTTAACTGTCCATTACGATTCATAATGTTATCCTTTTATGATTCGCCAAAGTGGCCTTTTTAGGCCCCCTGTAGAGGCTATAATGTAGCCTAACCTTATATAGTGCAGGCTGACTACTTATAATTTAACGCGGGTTCCATTCGAACATTCGAGCAAGTGTCAAATATTTGATTAGGTATGTATTTTTGTTTAGATAAGTCAGTGCTAGTTTAGTCGGGAATATGTAAAGATATTTTATCAATATAAATTTAAAGAAGTTTATCGGCATTTAATTACTTTAACCTCTTCAAGTCTCTTACAGCACTTAGCTGTCGAGAGTTCGAGATTAGGTACCAACAATTCCACAACTTCAAGAGAAAAAATTGCTTAAATTGATATCACAAAATTAAAAACAAAACGTTATTCAGAAGTACCTACTCAATAAGGCTTTTTTTACAATTTCGTGATATAGGCATTGTTTGTTGCATTCATGTCGGAGTCTGACAGGTGAAGTAATAGGCACGGTCTGACAGTCAGACCGTGCCTATTACTTCCTAACTTGCTTCTAGCTGGTATTCCAGTAGGTACCTTCCTACTAGTTATCACAACGATTTATCCATCTCATGCGTATGTTCTACACCTAATATCATAACCCATCTTCTAAAGTAATAAATTAAACAGCCTAAACGATAAAACAACTCTCTAAACGAAAATTAAAACACCGCTCTCTCACTAAACTGGCAACATAATCACTGTAATGTGTGTTTTTACATGTTTTTTTACTTACATTTTTGTGACAATATTAACCTGTAAATTTTAAGCATTAGTCCTCCCTAGGTAGCTTCATGCTCATTTCCTGGAGGCTTATCATATCTTTTACCTGTAATTCATGTTATTTAAGTTTTTCTGTAGATTTTTATCTCTTGAATCTTTGTTTACCTTTGTAATTTCGGTTAGTGACAGGCCTAGTTTTATTTTTAATTTATTGCTGGAGCTAGTTGTAGGTCGTATAGGTAAATCACATCGACCTCATTATTTTTTACTTTTTATTATGTTCTAGAATTTCTTTTCAAATGTTTTGTTCTAGAATTGATTTTCAAATGTTAAAAAGTCTCAAAGTCAGGAGCCTGGTGGTGAATTTGGTCAGTCTACGTTGGGAGCTCAGCTCGGCCACAAGCTCGGGAAAAGTAGGAGTGTTCTTGGAGGGCAGTTTCCCTCCTCTACGGCCGAAGCGACTATGAAGACGCCGTAGCAAGGCGACTCCGCACCGGGCTCTTTGGGCTGCACGGCGTGAGGGTAGACGTCCCTCGGCCTCCTCTACGGCTTGAGGGTTGACGTCCCTCGGCCCTCTCTACGGCCTGAGGAGTGACATCCCTCGGCCCTGCTCTACGACCTGAAGACCGTGGTCCTCCTTCGGCCCTCTACAGCCTGAAGCTGATGTCCCTCGGCCACTAACAGACCAGAAGCCCGCTTTTTCTCCAGTTCTATTTTGTTCTCATTTTTATTCACCCCCTAGGCTAGTTAATAATAAACTCTTATAACTCGTCCTCTTATTTCTTTTAACAGTGCTCCCCTCCAAACTGAAAGTTAGGTAGGTGAGTGCTCACAGTGTGACCTTACAGTTTCTGAATCTACCCAGGTAACTGTAACGTTACAGACTGGCGCCCAACTTCATACTAATCCACCCCTTTTATTTCTAGGCATTCTACCATTCTCAAAATTCAAAATTACACTTCCTCAAGTGAGTATAATTATTTGGTAAGCATTTTATTATTTTCATCTTTCACCCGTCTCATCTCTTACTCAACTCTTCTACAACTAAACATCATTTAGGTATTCTTCACCTCACACACATACCGTTATCGAAAGATAATTGGCACCCTTTCGGCCTCTTGGATGTGTTAACCCACTTGTGGGCACTACCAAGGTTGGAGATTGGTTACTCTACAACGGCTATTGGACAATATCCCGTGGTCGTTTCTCATATTATACTTGAACTCTCTACCAAACCATCGCTATACTGCACCCCACAGACTTGCACACCTCTACGTTTACCCTCTGGTATTCGTACCCAATGGCCGCTTGATGTGCTAATCCATCCGTGGACACTCCCAAGTTGGTTGTTGGGACACTTCACGACAGAAACAGGACAATATCCTGTGGACGTTTATACAAACCTATACATATTATACTATTACAAATACTTCACTGTCCTCATACCAAACTGTCTCTGTATCTTTGGACCGTGTCCAACACTCACTCTAGACGTTTTACTCGGAGCTTACCGACTACTGTATTGCGGGAGCTGCCCTGACGTTTACTCGGAGCTTACTTACTGCTGCCCTTGACGTTTTACTCGGAGCGTACCGTCTACTGTTTTACGGGAGCTGCCCTGGCGTTTTCTGTCTGCGGTGTTGTGGTTCGGACCTAACCCCTCTTTCCCTCTTCAACTCTTAACATGAGTACTTCATTTTAGAATTCTTTTTTTTTTTAGAACTGAGATCCAGTAGACTCCATGTTTATACTCTTTTACACTCGTTTGCTATCCCTATATTTGTACTTTTGCTATTTTCGTATTATACTATTCATGGCTCATACAAAAAAACGCCTCTCATTATAACACAAGGCACAGTTTTAAGGAATTTAATGTCGGTGATACTGTCTGGCGTAAAAATTACGTTCTTAGTAATGCTGGAAGTTATTTTAGTGCTAAATTAGCTCCTAAATATATAAAAAGCACTGTTGTGGAAAAACTGTCACCACTTGTTTTCATTTTGGAGGATCAGAGCGGTGTTAGAGGGAAATGGCACGTTAAAAGTGTAGATACCTGCTCGGTGTTATTACCAAGTCTTAGAACTTATTACTTAAAAATTCACCTTATTCCTTGTAAAAACCATTTAGATTTTAAGTTTTGTGAATACTCCACAAGGTTTACCTTCCCTAAAACTTTTGGTTTAGTTAAATCCCTTTATTTATTTTGTAGAGCGGTGCACAACTCTTTAAATAAGCCATTGTGTAGAGCGGTGCACAACTCTTTAAATAAGCCGTTGTGTCGAGCGGTCTCACCAACTCGTAAAATAAGCCTTAGTGTACTTTTTTTTTAACCTAGATAATATTTTTTATCCTTGACCCTACTTGAACCTTGACTTGAAGCTTGAAGGCTTCTCTTAAGCGCTTTATGCTCTTAAACCTCGGCTGCTTCGTGTAAGCAGAAATAACTTGAAAGCTTGAAGGCTTCTCTTAAGCGCTTTATGCTCTTAAACCTTGGCTGCTTCTTCTAAGCAGAAAAACTTGAAAACTTGTAAATAATTTCTTTTAATTTTAACGGGTTTTAGAACAGGTGCGGATTACGACACCTAAATTAAATAAATAAGCCTTCGTAAACCTTAAAAATAATTCCTTGTGGAGTATGCGTCATTGAATGTGAACCATATCCCCTAAGTATGCTGGTGATGTATGATTGAGGAAGGGTGTAGGTTAAGTTGATGAAAGATGTATGAAAGAGCAAGGTCTTATTTTCAACCTCGAAATTTTTCTAGTTAATAATTTTTCTGGGGTTATGAGGAATCTTAGTTTAAATTTTTTATAATTTACTGTATCACTGTAAATACTCATTTAGCTTAATTTTTTGCCGATTAATACTCTTATGCTAAATAAGAAAATTTTTTCATTGTATTCAAAAATTTTCCGGGGTTTTTGGGGTAATGTAATGTGTGTTTTTACATGTTTTTTTACTTACATTTTTGTGACAATATTAACCTGTAAATTTTAAGCATTAGTCCTCCCTAGGTAGCTTCATGCTCATTTCCTGGAGGCTTATCATATCTTTTACCTGTAATTCATGTTATTTAAGTTTTTCTGTAGATTTTTATCTCTTGAATCTTTGTTTACCTTTGTAATTTCGGTTAGTGACAGGCCTAGTTTTATTTTTAATTTATTGCTGGAGCTAGTTGTAGGTCGTATAGGTAAATCACATCGACCTCATTATTTTTTACTTTTTATTATGTTCTAGAATTTCTTTTCAAATGTTTTGTTCTAGAATTGATTTTCAAATGTTAAAAAGTCGATGTCAGGAGCCTGGTGGTGAATTTGGTCAGTCTACGTTGGGAGCTCAGCTCGGCCACAAGCTCGGGAAAAGTAGGAGTGTTCTTGGAGGGCAGTTTCCCTCCTCTACGGCCGAAGCGACTATGAAGACGCCGTAGCAAGGCGACTCCGCACCGGGCTCTTTGGGCTGCACGGCGTGAGGGTAGACGTCCCTCGGCCTCCTCTACGGCTTGAGGGTTGACGTCCCTCGGCCCTCTCTACGGCCTGAGGAGTGACATCCCTCGGCCCTGCTCTACGACCTGAAGACCGTGGTCCTCCTTCGGCCCTCTACAGCCTGAAGCTGATGTCCCTCGGCCACTAACAGACCAGAAGCCCGCTTTTTCTCCAGTTCTATTTTGTTCTCATTTTTATTCACCCCCTAGGCTAGTTAATAATAAACTCTTATAACTCGTCCTCTTATTTCTTTTAACAGTGCTCCCCTCCAAACTGAAAGTTAGGTAGGTGAGTGCTCACAGTGTGACCTTACAGTTTCTGAATCTACCCAGGTAACTGTAACGTTACATCACCTAAAGCACTTCAGCACAAAGGACATTACATACAAGACTGCACCGAAAAAAAACTCCGTGGAGTTGCATTTGCAGCGCCTTAATGAAGCGGTTACATAAATTTCTCTCTATAAAGAGCCCAATAAAGCAATCCAATAAGCAGTCTGGGCGGGGCGGGCGGTGGTGGGGCGCGGGGGGTGCTCAATAAACCCTCATATCTTCAGCAATTACGACAAAACAAATGAGAGCTAACGAAATTCACCTCCGAGAGAGATCGGCCGTGGAACAGGGCGGCATGGAGTAGACTTGCTCCGTTAAATTTTATTTTGATTTTTGAGATGTACCTATTTATTAATGTATTATTATGTGTTTCGTCGCTGGAAGAGGGCATAGTAATATAATGACGTTATTAATCGGTGATGTTCTTCAGAAAGGTCAGGTGCGTAGTAAAAGGCCACTTTGGCAGAATCATAAAAGGATAACATTATGAATCATAATATGGCGAAGACAGTCCGTGTTTTTCGCTACACTACATGGGTATAATCAAAGAGATTGGGATTGGATTTGGATTGGATTGGTATTTTAGCACAGGCAAAAAAAAGTAACTGAGAAATCCTTCACCAACGAGATTTGATACGATTAACTTAACAGTTAACTATTCATTATGATTCATAATGTTATCCTTTTATGATTCTGCCAAAGTGGTTTTTAGGCCTCCAGATGTATGAATGTAAATGAAGCAGCTGGAGTATGTAAGGATCGTTGCAGTTGGCGTTTCGTAGTTTCTGCCTACCCCCATAGGCAAAAAAAATGGTCAATGGTCTGAAATAAATAAATTATTATTATTATTATTAAAAAGCGTGAGTTTATGTATGTGTTAACCCTTATGTTAGGGTATAGACTACTACTACTAGATGTATTTGTACAGACGCCAGCAGTCAGCACATCAAGCTATTACAATCCGTCAAATTTCTTTAATAGATTTTCAATTTTATCGCTAAAGCATTAGGTTCAAAGTTGATTGGGAAAATTTCACAGTTTTGGGTAGCTTGATGTACCTACTGGCATCTGTACTTAGATTGCACAACAAAAGTGTCTCAACATTCACACAAACCTTTTGAGGTTTTTGTGATGTTTCTATTTACGTTTTATTTTATTCTGTAATTCATCATCATTCTCTTTGCCCAATTTTATTTGAGGTCAGCGCAACATGTCTCTTTTTTTCATACTTCTCTATTATCACAGAGATAATGAATTAAAAACCAGTGATGTGGATAGATTGTTATTTTATTTAGTAACAAAGTTAAACTGATGTTTTCTAAAAAGTTTACAGCACATTCCACTTCGTCTCTGTTCCTTGTTCCCCGCGGAGTGCCAAAGGGCTGTGTGTCGGGTGTTTTAGGGTTTTTTCAGCGGCTTTGACTTGCAAATTGTCGCAACGCCCGCCATTGCCTGAGGCGCGCGCGTAATTAAAAATCAGAGACACTGCTAGCGCCACGGTGGCGAGTAGCGGTACTGAAATGAGATTAAGATTTATGTGAATTTATATCCAAACTAAGACAAATAGCACTAAAAAATAACGTCTTTATCATTTTTTAATATTTAAAAGCTTAATAATATATTTTTATTCCTTGAAATTGCAATTCAGATTGTTTTGTTCGTTCACTCGCTAATAGATGGCGCTGCACGCTTTCAATTAGCAGTAAATTCTTACCGTCATGAAAAATCGTATCACTTCCATTAGCTAAGCAGTAGTAAATGAAACCGGCTTATATACTACGAGTTTCTTTTTCATGTCCAGGTCATTAGCGGGGAAAAAATTGCATTACAAGTGTTACAAGATTACGGGATTTCTAAAGGTGCTTCCCCTCCTCACCTGGAGCGTTCGCCTGTACCTACAACTTAATGTAACATTTCAGATTCGATTTTGAGCATTACTTTACAATACTGCCTCCCTGACTGACGAGAATAAAGAAAGTCGACAGACCACCTTTCGGGAGGCTTTCCAATGCTACGTCTTCCGGTACGCGGTCGCCACTCCAGAACTTTTCGGCCCCATCAGCCATCTGTTCTGCGAGCAATGTGCCCTGCCCACTGACACTTAGGTTTGGCAATTCTTCGGGCTATATCGGTTACCTTGGTTCTCCTGCGGATCTCCTCATTTCTGATTCGATTACAGGGAAACTCCAAGCATATAGCCCTCTCCATTGCCCTTTGGGTGACTTTTAGCCTCCTTAGGCCCATTGTGAGTAACCACGTTTCAGTACCATAAGTCATCACTGCCAACACGCACTGGTCAAAGACTTTCGTCTTGAGACACTGCGGTATGTGGGAAGAGAAGATATTGCGTAGCTTTCTGAACGCTGCCAGCCGAGTCGGTTTCGCCGATTGACCTTCTTTCTCGAAGTTAGACATAATTAATTACCTAGGTATATATCACCAGTTTTGGCATACTGGAGGTAGAAAAACCTATCTATCTCTGGTTTTAACTCAAACTCAAAGCATTTATTTCAATTAAACCATTTACAGGCACTTTTGAATTGTCAAAAAGTCGGTCAGTCAGAAAATATGAAGCTAGCGTAGGTACCTATGGAGAAGAACGGGCAAGAAACTCCATAGACACTCTTTTAAATTACATTTTTACAAAAATATCGTAATATTAACGTCCCGATAAGATTATCGGGACGTTGATATTACGATATTTTTGTAATGATATAGATATATCAGTAGCGATCTGTCAATAGGTTATTAGGTTCGGCCATTCATGTTCCCTTACGGTTAACCATAAAATTTTCTAAAACTCCACGCAAAGGCCAAAGTGTACCAAAACAAAAAAAAACTTAAGCACTACACCCATATCAAATGAAATATGTAGTATTTATACGAATTTTATTGTTCTAATTATTCACTTTCTTCGGTAACAATTAGTGTAGTATATAATTACGTCGTGTCGTGACTACGCCGCGGTCGACTCAATCTTTATTGTATTAAGCACCATTATTAATTACAGCTCCGTTTTCCTACATTTTTATGGCCTAGGTATTGGTCGATTCGCACGAATTTACATGCCCGAAATGGGCGAATCGTCACTTTATTTATTCTATAGGCGACTCGCACGAAGTTATTTTATTTGTGGGCGAGTCGACAACTCCAGAAATATTAGAATTTAAAAAAGTATAAAACGTGTACCTACTCTTTTCTTCTCTCTTTTTTCTTAACTTCATTGCAAAAAAATTAAAATGTGCCGATGGCCTAATACATATTTCTTTAATTGTCGACTCGCTCACAAATAAATTGACTTCGTGGGAGTCGCCTATAGAGAAAATAATATATTCTAAAAGTGGCGATTCGCCCGTTTCGGGCGAGTAAATTCGTGCGAATCGACTAATAAACCACTTTTATAGTCAAAACCGTCGAAAAAATATTTCTTGATCGTATCTCAAAAGTTCTGTGTAAATATTTGTTTAATAGGTTTTTACGTTAAAATGCGAATTAAATAAATCTAAAGCTAATGCCTTCTGTAGCCTGTAACCTGTAATTAATTAAGGTGACCCTGAAAACGTTTTTGTTCTGAATCATGACCATCGTAACCTTTTAAGTATTTACTTTAGGTAGTTATCATTTTAGGCTATAATCTAAGCAAACGTGCCATCGAGGACCTAAGCATCTGCGGGTCTGTTGTGAAAATCTCTTCGTAAAAACTTAGATGACGTGAGCTGTCATTCATTTAATAGTGCGTGCAAATAGTAACTTTAATGACATAGGTAAACAGCATGATTTTGATCCTTTCATAACGGGTGTATCCTCGGCCAGAAAGTGCCTGAGCCTTAGTTTTTTTAATTAAGATTTTGTATGTTCAGGTTTTATTCTTGTAGCGAATATGAAATTTGAATTTAGTATAAGCTTGATTGTTACACTGTTTTTTTTCTTTATTTTTTTGGTAGCTGTGTTGTGTTGTTCACTCTTTCTTTACAATGTGTTTTTAGAAGTGATGACTGTCAGTCTCACACGCTATTTTTTATTCTGGTTTTTTTAGCTGAAAGTCATCCATAGTAAATAAATTAGTGCCAATCCCTTGCCTCAGGTGGAATGACAGTTCTTTTCACCTAAGTTTTAATGGTGAGATTATTACAGAATAGACTGATCGTACAGACTGGACATCAATCTACTACAATCTGTCAAATTTCTTTAATGATTCCCAACTAAACTAACTAAAGTTGTAAAGTTGTAAAACTAACTAACTAACTGTAACTAAAGTTGTAAAACTGTAAAATTGTCCCATTCAACTTTATACATATATAACATAGTTAAGAATAAAAATTGAATAATGTGATTCTTAAATCAGTTGACTTCTGAATGATTCTATTTGACTGCATGTTCTGGACATAATTTAATCTATTTTGACTATAATATACTTATACTATAATATCTGGACATCAATTATTATTTATTTGTTTTGTATTTTGTAATGAAATCTAGAATGACATGTAAAATGCAATTAAATGTAATTTTTTTATACCTACAAAATTTGTACGCCTTTATTGGCAAAACATGGACGCACACAACATCTAATTCAATATCTTGCATGTCTGATTATTCAGTTTATGTAAACGCATGTTTGACAAATAAAATTATCTTTATCTTTATCTTTGAACCTTATGGTTCAAAGTTGAATGGGAAAATTTTACAGTTTCGGGTAGCTTGATGACATGTGGTGGCGTCTGTACCTAAAGGCTTTTGTGTCAAGGTTACACCTAAGTGAGCATCTCTCGAGAGCTTTAATTTACGTACGCACTTAGATAAATATGAGCGTTCAGAGATCAAGAAACCGTTTGCTAAGAATTACATCATTTGATCAGTGATTGAAACGCATCTTGAGTTTTCTGCTGCTGAATATCATGAAAAGTAGAAAACAAGGGAACTTTTTCTTTTTCATAGATAACATAAAATCACGCCAGTTTTGTTTAAGTCCCATGTAATAAACAATACATGTTTTTTTTAAGTTTGTATGTGGATCCAGTTAACGAATAGAAATACAGAAAATAAATGATGTGGTCACCTGCGCTATTCTGTAAAAATCTCACCGTGAAAACTTAGGGGAAGTAAGCGTGGAGTGAGCTGTCAATAGTGTCAATTCCTAGCAAAACCAAACTCACGTCACCTAAGTTTTCACGGTGAGATTTTTACAGAATCGATCGGCTGGACCCGCGGGTCCAAAAGCGACCGGGTCCAGCTGACCGAAGACTCGGTTAACCAATCTGCCTAACCTTTTCCCAACTACGTTGGGGTCGACTTCCAGTCTAACCGGATGCAGCTGAATACCAGCATTTTAAATAGAGCGACTGACTATCTGACGTCCACAACCCAGTTACTGGGTATCACGATACCTTTTGGTAAGACTGGTTGTCAGACTTTTGAGCTTCAAGCTACCCGCAACGACTGTCAAAGATCTACATAGGGGTCTAAATGTGTAATGGATGGATCAATGTAATCGATGGTCACCCATCTTCGAAACGACCGCGGCAAGCGTAGCTTACCCTTCGGTCAACCCTTGCGGTTGTTATTATTTCATGTTATTATTATTTATCCACGAGCCCCTATCAACTGTGAAAGTACTGTAGTGTCGCTAATGCGCGCCTCCCGTGCTCGCTCGTATCAGCGGCTAATTGTCGATGACTGCGGCCCGCCCTACGCGTACGCGCGTAGACTGGGAGCCAGCGACCTGCTTCTTAACGTGATCATAATTCTTTGATTCTTGTAGCTAACTGACCATGTTTCTTAGCCATGTTTGATTATTACATAACTCGTTGTAACAAGTTTCAGGGATTAGTTAAAAATTTATATAAGTACCTATTTATACTTTAGGTTTTATTCTAACTACATAACATAAAATTGTTTCATTATTAACAATGTTGGAACGCCGACGTCTCCCCTCTTGGAGGTTTTTTTTTAAACTAATGTAGACGTTAACGAACAATAAAATCTTTGTGAACCTGTTTATTTTTCAAATAAAAATATTTCATTTGATTTCTGCCAACCATATTACACTGTGTAGGTACCACAAAAAGGCAGGCTCCAGAGAAATGTTGCAATAATATTATAAGATCTATATATTTACACACGAAACATGTTAAGAGAAACGACTATAGGTGGTAAAGAAGCCATAAACAAAACAGTGGCACTCCGGGAGTGCCGCCTGAAGTGAAAACTTTAACAATTAGGTATGTGTGTATTTTTTTAATCATCTTATAAACAAAACACAAGCAGAATACTTGGCCATCACTCACTGACATATCGGATATACATTAAAATCGAGTAGGTACCTACATCCCGAGGACAGCCGAACACATCTGAATGTAGCGCGGTGTCGGTTACGGTGTCGCGAGTTCAATAGTTTTTTCCCATCTCAAAAAATGCCCAAGGCGCCTAAATAAGTTTTCACTTCAAAAATCTGCCTCCTTGGTCGGTTTCCAAACTAACCGGATAAAGCTGTATTCCACATGGAGCGTCTGGGTAAGGCTGGTTGTCAGAATTTCGGGCTTCTGACGACTGTCAAAGATCTACGAATGACAGCAGATTTATAGAACGATATTATGTAAAACTAATTTTAAGATAAAAACTGTAACTACATAATTATATATAAGTAAATTTTATTCATTAATTTTTTTTCATTAATGTTCGCCTTTTTCAAACTCAAGTAAAATATAGACGACGAAACAATTTTCCTTCATGGCTCCCGGTCTACAAACGTTATAATTATAATGACTGCGCTCGTTAATTCTGTGATTCAGTTAAACTAACCGACGCAGATTTATTGTGACTAATGTCGGCACAACATTGCTTTAAGTTCATTAACTGTTTCAAAATTAATTTGGTCCTTAGTCATTTACAGGAAGAGTCTTTCATTCAGCTATGCTTCTGAAAATGTCGTGGTCTAGCTTGAAAAAGAATGGTGTGTATTTTTATTAATATTATCATAATCATTCTCTTGCACTGCCATTATCATCATTGCCTAGCCTTTTCCTATGTTGGGGTCGGCTTCCAATCTAACCGGATGCAGCTGAATACCAGTGTTTTACATGGAGCGACTGCCTTTCTGACGTCCACACTGAGAAAAACGGGCTACTTAAAATTGGCAAATTTGTAATGTACCGGCAGCCAGATACGTATAATGTGCTTTTCACATGAAAATTATAAGAGCCATACTTATAATGAAACGACACCATGTTAAGTAAGTATGCGGCATAATGCTCTGTAAAGACCATGTAAACAAGTTACTTGTAATGAGGCCGCATCATGAAATTACTGTGCCCGCATTATTAACGTTTACGTATGCGGTTTAATGATGCCGCATATGTATTAACAGAGCAGCATACGTAATTTACTTACCCGGAACCAGGAAAAATGTATGCGCTATACGAACGAAGTTATACAGCCGCATTATTTCAGTATCTAGGCTCTTTACAACAGTAACTGGTTGCCAAATCATTGTACTGACTCCGACTCATTAAGTAATGGTTCCGGTTACGTACATAATATACGAGCATGCGTCGGGGATATGCCGATACATTTTACGCACACTGGATAATTAATAATGTCTCCGCCTACATCATCATTTACGTATCCTGGCTCATTTTACGAACTCCGTTTACTAACTGACTGTGTTCGGTGCGTGTAATCTTTATGACGTCAGCCGCATCATGAAATTACTGTGGCGCACTCTTACCATTTACGTATGCGTTTTAATGATTCCGCACAGAGCAGCATACGTAATTTACTTAACCCGTAACATAAAATATGTATGCGCTATACGTATAACGTTATACAGCCGCCTTATTTCAGTATCCAGGCTCTTTAAAACAGTAACTGCTTGCCAAATCATTGTACTGAATCCGACTCATTAAGTAATGGTTCCGGTTACCTACGTACATAATGTACGAGCAGAGTAAGGGATATGCCGATACATTTTACGCACACTGGATAATTAATAATGTTTCCGCCTACATCATCAGTTATTAGTGTTATTACGTATCCTGGTTCATGTTACGAACTCCGTTTACTTACTGACTGTGTTCGGTGCGTATAAACTTTATGACGTCAGCCGCATCATGAAATTACTGCGGCGCACTCTTAACATGTACGTATGCGGTTCATTGATTCCGCACAGAGCAGCATACGTAATTTACTTAACCCGTAACATAAAATATGTATGCGCTATACGTACGACGTTATACAGCCGCCTTATTTCAGTATCCAGGCTCTTTAAAACAGTAACTGGTTGCCAAATCCACTGGGCTCATTATAATACTTCATGCTGAAAACAGCTTATGCTTTAAATAATGTTTTTTTTTCATGAAATAACCTCCATCCTTTGAGTTTTCATTCATATTTTAAGGTTAAGTATGCCCTTTTTCTTGACACAGGTAAAAACTATCCAAAGGCGTGGAAGATCGAATACCTAAACATAATATTTATTATTGTGTAATTAACTTGCTTTTTTCACTCCCTTTATTTCAGTAGACGTAAAATCCGAATTTGATGCGAAATACGTGGCCATCATAAACACATCAATTTTCGGAAGATTGTCCGATTGTGCCTTGACCGTAACCGATATCAGTCATTTTCGTGTGAATCTTCTACTACTCTATTATAAAACGTGGTCATGGGCGTCATGACCACCCCGCCCTGGGCTGGGTCCAGGCTATCCGATCATTTTTCTGACCTCTTTGACTAAAAAAAATACATGGCGTGATGGCAAACGACTACTGTGTGTAATCGTGTCTCTGTATGAAAGCACCAAAAGACCCTAACGTAATCGAAGGCCAGCTCACTTCGCTCGCTATTGCATTATCTTCATTTAGAGCTTGAAATCAAACTCATCTCGGGAAACCTCCTCCCCCCTCGCCCCGAAATTGAAGCGATCATCGTATCCGAGGTGAATGAATGAAAAGAATCAAATTTATCCGAGGATGTTAAAATATGTGAAAAAATTTTCGAGCTCGCTACGCTCGCTCATACAATTTTTCTTTTCTTTCAAAGGTTTTCACATTGGCTGTTTAAATACTGGGTGCTCGACAAAGTAGGTACTTCTTGCATGCATCGACACACAAAACCATAGGATGATCATCTGCACGTTTGCATAAGTAAACTTTTGGTTTTCATAAGTTCGGCTCTTTGTGACCCCCCCCCCCCCCTCAAATCGTAGGCTGGGACCGCCCCTGTGTATGGCCCACATCAGTTCTATTTTTCTTCCAAAATATTAGATAATTAATTGTTCCACCAACTAGCACAGGGCGCAGAAAAGGCTATTTACGGCACTGCAGGCACGTTTTTTCGTCGTCTTATTTTCCTGAACCCCCCCCCCCCCCCCCCGAATCTAAAACCTGGCTACGCCCGTGGTATGGACCACCGTGGCCTGATGTGTCTGGAATGATCAGAATAAATATATTTTTGTTTTATCTCATGAGTTTTAAACCTCGATAAAGAAGTTTAACAATAAAATAATTTATTATTTTTCTTTTATTGACAAAATCATAAATAACGATATCTTTAAAGTTCGTCTCTGAGACGTAAAAAAAACGTGTAAATAAAAGACTTTTAATTTTGCCTTTGATTACAAAATATTTTAATCAATAACATAAGATCAGGCTGCATGTCCTTTCCCTTGCCTTCCCGCAAGGGTAAGAAAAAAAAAAAAGAAGCATCGCGAAACTCGAAACGTTACCAAATATGGTAATGTGTTGCATCAGCCGGTGACGCCACTCCCGCCAACCGGCGCGGGCGGTCCCACTCCCACCCCGGCCGGCCGGCTCGCGGCATTCGCATCGCATTGTGTGTGCAGCGGTCGCCCGTACGTACGTAGGGCAGTTTGATCCTGCAGTCTTCTGAGAAAATTGGAGTGATTTTGTGCTAAAACGCGTCGGAGCGTAGCCATCATGGAATTTATGGAAGAGATATTAAACGCCGGTTTAGATGAAATAATAACCATCCTTGAAGGTACGTAAGCCAGTTGCTTGGTTTTATTTAGTCAAGATTTTTTTCTCTGGTGTGGCATGTTTGAACTGAACTTGTTTGATAGCTTTTTCACCGACAAACAACAGACAGACGTATTTTTGACAAGTAGGTACTTGTATTGTTTTAGTAGGTTTTGTTTTTATTGATTATTGATAATTTTACTAATTTACTAAATTTTCAATTGAACCTGACCCTCCGACTGAACATGTAGGCAATTATAAGTAGTAGGTACCTACTTACATAAAAAGTTTTGTACATGTTTGTATTTGTATTTTTCAGACAATCATATAACAACGCTTGAAACTGCCATTCTGTTAAACGATGAAGATTTGAAAGAACTGATTCCAAAGATTGGCCCCAGAATAAAATTTAAAAATTGGCTACTACATCAAAAAGCGACCGGTGTCAATGTACGTACCTACTTGTTTACTTGTATTTTAGCTAATAAAAATGTTTCCTTTGTTTTTTTCTCTTGGACCGATGCCGCATACTTTTGTAATGCATTGTAATAAAGCCTTTTTCTTTTTGATACTTGTAAATATTTGTATTTCTATTATAGAGTTAGTGTGTAAATAAGAAGGATTAGTTATTGTTTTGTTTCTGATTAATAAATATAAGCCTTTAAATTATTTTTCTAGAACCTTGAAATTAAGAATGCTGAGCTACTAAACGACTACTCAAAACGCTGTACGGGACACTGATGTCAGTGATAATGCAAAACTCTCTACAGCCTAAGACGACCCACTGACCCAGATTGTACTATTGCAGATAATAACACTGTGAGTTACTCATAATCATAACATTACTCAGCTTGATAACAAAACGTATTTCGTCGGCCTAATTCGTTAACCTGCTAAGTCCATTTTTGCATAGTTTACAGTAATTGTAATACAATACTGACAGGCGGCCCTACCCTTTTTTGGTACTTGTTATGGCTTTCTTATATGTTTTCCTGTAATCTATTAGGCAAAGAACTATTTATTGTATTTTCTTGAAAAGTTTAGGCCTTGTACAGTACGATTAATTTCAACTCGATAGGTCCAGTATTTTCAGAGTAAATGTCTGTGACAGATGGACAGACAGACTGACACTCGAGTGATCCTATAAGGGGTTCCGTTTTTCCTTTTGAGGTACGGAACCCGTACCTGTGTATGTTTGTAATAATTCTAAGATTACGTTTTTTTTTGTTTCAGGTATTGAAACTATTAAATGTAATGTTATTTTCTTTAGTAGATTTTATGAGTATTTAGAAGGCACTAGTCAAAGTTAGTTAATAACACTTGTGTTGGGGTTGTCTCGCTCCTCTCTTGAATTGCTAAACAGCATTGAGACTGACAATAATTAAGCTTGTGTTTTTTTTGTATGTCTCAATTTTACGATTGAAAATAAATAATATGAATATTTTATGTCTATTTACTTAAAATTACCCTTTACACTATTTCTTTCCTTGGCCCGTCCCATCCCCTCTGCCCCGCTCGACCGCCTGCTCAAGAACATACTGTGGCGGACACAGTAAAGCACGGTGAGCCGTACGTGTGTACCACGGCGGATGTGACTTTCGAGTGTTTAATATTCAAAATAAGTATCTGAACACATTTGTATGTACCATGCGCCAGCATAAGGAAAGATACTCGCACCTGTATTTTCCTTATGCTGGCGCATGGTACATACAAATATGTTCAGATACTTTTGAATATTAAATACTCGAAAGTCACATCCGCCGTGGTACACACGTACGGCTCACCGTGCTTTACTGTGTCCGCCACAGTACCGTACGTATACCGCCGTGGTACACACGTACAGCTCACCGTGTTTTACTGTGTCCGCCACAGTATTGTACGTATCCCGCCGTGGTACACACATATGGCTCACCATTATTTACTGTGCCCACTACAGTGTCGTACGTATTCCGCCGTGGTACACACGTACGGCTCATCGTGATTTACTGTGTCCGCCACAGTACTGTACGTATGCCACCGGGGTGCACACATATGGCTCACCATTATTTACTGTGCCCACTACAGTGTCGTACGTATGCCGCCGTGGTACACACGTACAGCTCACCGTGTTTTACTGTGTCCCCCACAGTACTGTACGTATGCCACCGGGGTGCACACATATGGCTCACCATTATTTACTGTGCCCACTACAGTGTCGTACGTATGCCACCGTGGTACACACGTACAGCTCACCGTGTTTTACTGTGTCCGCCACAGTATTGTACGTATGCCGCCGGGGTACACACATATGGCTCACCATTATTTACTGTGCCCACTACGGTGTCGTACGTATGCCGCCGTGGTACACACGTACGGCTCATCGTGATTTACTGTGTCCGCCACAGTACTGTACGTATGCCACCGGGGTGCACACATATGGCTCACCATTATTTACTGTGCCCACTACAGTGTCGTACGTATGCCACCGTGGTACACACGTACAGCTCACCGTGTTTTACTATGCCCGCTACAGCATCGTACGTATGCCGCCGTGGTACACAGGTACGGCTCATCATTATTTACTATGCCCGCTACAGTATCGTACGTAAGCCGCCATGGTACACACGTAAGTTTCACCCCGTTCTACTGTGCCCGCAACAATAGTAAACGGGTGTTGCAGTCGTAGTTTCAGGAGTATTCAGTGCGACTTGCGCACTACGTATTACGTAGCCGGATGTCGGGCTACGTACGTACGTACAAAAATCGACCACGAGTAAATTACGTAACCCGCTCCATGATGAGCGTCAGTATGCCGACTACGTATGACTGACTACTTACGCGTAATGGACCGGGTTACACACGTCATGGTGGTCGATTTTTGTCCTTATTTTACGTAGTGCGGCAGAGGTAATTTTTCTCAGTGCAGGAAGACTGGTTGACATATTTTCGGGCTTCTGACGACCCGTAACGACTGTCAAAGATCCACGAATAACAGCCGGGACCAATGGCTTAACGTGCTTTCCGAGACACGGAGGGGTCTTGGTATGTATAGTTGATCACCCATCCACGGAACAACCGCAGCAAGCGTAGCTTAACTATATATATAATATATATAACTTAACTATATTTTTAAATGTTTTTATATTTCTTTTTATATTAATATTTAAAAATATAATTTATATGTATCTAGTTGAATAAAGGAAAATAATAATAATAATGTAATCAATCACTCTCATGTAAGTGCCATTATGGGACAAGCAGAAGTTATTGAGTGTCTGGATCATTTGTAAAGTTCGCGATGCTTCATTTTGAAAATAATAATGCATCATTCATTTATGTCTACTTGCTTAAAACGCCATCCCGCGGCGGCGACAAGTGACGTAAATCATGACAAGTCTCGCATAACACACAACTATGCGCTACCGCGTGCTAATTGCTTCTGATTTACATTTTAGGCACAAGTCCCTATATTTCTGACTTTCCCTCGTAAATTACCCTCACATTTGTGACTTTTAAAGTGTTTTGATTTCATTATCAGCCCGTAATGTTCCATTGAGGAAAATTTACTGCTCCATGAATAACCACAATAAATTATGATAATACTAGCATTATTGGCAAAGATGTCTTCTTATACAGAGAAGGCGCGGGCATTGACCATTGAATTTAAAATTAAATTATTTTGCGAAACTCCGCAGACGTGATATACCTAGTGACGTGTTATATCTAAATAGTTTAAAACAATTAAAACTGATTCCTTAAGCTCATACTTCAAGTACCGCACTACCGGTGATCGTTAACCCAAAAATAAAATTACAAGCAACCATTTTTTTTATTTTACCATGTTTATTATACAAAATATAAATAGAAAATAGTTTATTTCTTTAAGAAGGTTTGTACTACATAGCTATAGTGATAGAAGTGTCCTTTTAAGCAATTAAATGCCTGTGTTGGGACACTCCACTCTTCCGCAACTTAAATTTACGTAAAAGTATCGAAACCTACCACGCGTCTGCGGAGTTTCATTTATTCACTTCATTTGATTTGATCAGTGTTGCCGCAACTGAGTTCCCAAAAGGTACTTATCCAGCGCTGAAAAGGTACATTTTGGGTTAAAAAGGTACATAAGCAATGCTTTTACTAAAATCACTCACTACTGCTTCTCTCGCTCTCTGGCAATAAATTCGAGACAGGGAGAGACTGCCTGCTCGCCAGCAGAAGTTCTATTTTTTGGATTCCAGGCGTGAGAAAACTTACCTATATTATATAAAAAATCCCCATAGTTTATGATAGGTAGGTACTCATTGAATTGTTTCTCGTGGTTATTATATTTGAGAAATCGCACGATAAAAAAGTTGAAATCGTGATTGTGATTGAAGTTAGATCCATAATCTGAAAATTAAAAAAACATACATACCTATATCCTCATAATTGTCAGTTAAAACTAAAACAATAAATTAATTATGTAACTAATTCTACAATCAAGTCATGCATGTTCATTGCAACAAATGCCTTTACCAACCTTTTGTTAGCCCAGGAGATCTAGGACGTTAAGTATGTATCAATTATAATATAAAATTGTTAGTAAGAATAAGTAAGTAATCATTGTTTGAATTTCCAGTTGCTGCTGATAAGTAGTGATTTCGGCGGTTCGTATTTGATAGAATCTTTGATACTTTGTTTGGTCATCATGAGAGCTGATATAGTATTTGTGTTTAATCTGTTCCGATTATCGGTTTTGATGAGTTTAAGCTGGCTAAATATTCTTTCGACCGAAGCATTTGAAAAGGGAAGGACTAGAAGTAGGCAAATAACTTTCTTTAGGTTGGGAAACAGAGGGTCTTCGTTCATGTTTCGTAACTTGAAAACCATATTCCAGTAGCTGGTGGCCGTTAATGTTGGGTCTAGTTTCAATTTTTCATGATCCAGCAGAGCATGCTCTCGCCATTCTTTGTATAGAGCTGGCTCGTCAACAACACTTTTCAAAACTGGATATCTATTTAATATTTCACTTAAAAGAATGATGATTTCATGAAACAGTTATTCTTTGGACTTACGTGGTCTTAGAGAGTTGTGTTGATAACTTTAATGATTATAATTCTGTAAACACATATGTCTTACGGCCGCAATTCATATATTAATCAACGTACAACTTAATACTGACCAGCAAATTCCAAAAAACCCCAAATAATTGAATTTCGCGGGTGTTGGTTTCTTATAAATATAATCTGTTAAAAGTGATTATATTTATATGAAAAATAGAAGAGAATAGGTGTTCAATGTTATATTAAGTTTGTGGCATTCATTATTCAGGAGTGTTTTCTTTTTATGGCTGCGTTAGGCGCAGGGTCTATAAAAGGGGGTCTAAAAAGTCTAAGTAAAAATCAAACAGCACAAGAACAAACGAGCAAAAATGTCTATAAACTGCGACTGCTTCAGTAAGAATAGGTACATCAGACTGGTTCCAATCTCAATTTTATTAGCCAGATAGAGGTAAATTTCATCCCAATTCATTTGCTTTATGAGAAACTAAAAACTTTTTGAAGTATCTATGCCATCGATATTTTCTACACAAAGAACTAGACTTTTTGAGGCTGGCAACTGTGGCAAGCTATGCTGGGATCTCTATTCTCTGTATAGTCTGTGGCTAGGGAAAGGGATGTATGACATGACATGATATAAACACATACTAGTTAGTTTGGGCTAATAATAATAATAATTCTAATTGTAGTACCTATGTAATACATATTAAGAATTCGTTGTCCTTACTTAAATATGTACAATGTCCGATACAAGCCCCGATAAGAGACAAACCTGATAAAACCATAATCTGCCTGACCGGGGTTTGTATGCAACAACCAACATTGTTTGTAGGTAATTGTATATTATCGAATTACAGTACTGTGATTGAAGACACAGTAGCAGTGGCAATTTGTATATACTATAAAAAAACTTATGTACTTAGGTGGTTGAGGCTATATTCCATAGTTTGAACCTACCTACGTTCATAGAACGCATTTTGCATAGGTAGCTACGTAGTAAATCGGGAATTGGGCCTATGGTGTGGCACCACCCCACCTCTTCCTAAGGGTGTCGTAAGAGTCGACTAAGGCGAAAAACCGTAGGATAGGTCATAGGCAGCAGCGTTCTTTCCGCGTACTGTACCACCACACTCAACACTGCGATCGCCAACTCGCAACGTCAAGCATGGCGATTACGGTACGTGGTGATTACGGCAAAACCCCCAACTTATGGGAGGCCTACCTCCTGCAGTGGACTTCTAATGGCTGATTAACAGTAGGTAGTAGTTAGTAGAAGTAGTAATAGAATCAAAGCCCACAGCAACACACACACACACACACACACACAGAAAATATCTAGTAATATTCTCAAAGAAGTATTTTAAAACTTACCAAGCACCACAGCAGCGAGCGAATAGAGGCACCAGTCAGCCGCTCGGGGCCACCACGAACAAATCGAACACAGGATCCGATTATTGGAAATGGGCTTATTCTATTTATTCATTGTGCACTATGTAGGTATACAAGAAAGAAAATCACTTTCCTTTATCGTAGAGACCAATATCTCGCGCGCTTAAAAATACAAAACAAAATATACCTATCAAAAGTACCTATCCTTTTTGCAAACAAGCGCGCCCTGCTAGTAGAGTAGAGTAGTGTTCTATCTCTGTGTATAGTGTCTGTGGTCACTTGATGAGCGCGCCCAAAGAGCGCGCCGCTCAGGCCGGTCGGATACACGATACAATGTTCATTGCCTACCTACTCTCGGCGGAAGCGAGACAGAGCTACTTCCTATTCTTACATTACGTACGTCTGTGACTTCACATTAGGACCGAAGATGCTAATCTCGTTTTCTCATTTTGGCGGCGGTTTCAAGAAAGGTAGGTACGTAAAATTGTCTTTAGACCACGATTTTACATATGATTTTGGATGTTAAGTTGAAAAGGTACGTAAAATGGACCTTACTACACATTACACATAGGAGGCTTAAAAGGTACGTCAAATGTGTAAAATGTACGCTAACGGCAACGCTGGATTTGATCCTGTATACTCTATGGATCACAAATACGAATACGCGTAGCAGCTACGCCGTAGCGGCCGTAGCAGCACGTAGGCCAGTGCTACGATAAAGTGAAAACACTGCAGCTTATGTGTATTGAGTGAAGATTGCAGTGACTGTTAAAGAATCTTTCTTTGTGTATTATAAAGGAATATCAAACCGGTCAAGCGCGAGTCGGATTCGCACACCGAGGGTTCCGTACCAATTTGTAGGTATGTAAAAAGTTTTAAAATGATTTTTTTTTGTAATGTAACTACAAATTTCCGGTGTTCCAAATTTTTTCCTTTACTTGTGCTACATGATATTGATTCTTGCCAAATTTTATGATTCTAGGTCAACGAGAAGTACCCTATAGGTTTGATTTTGGAACGTAAACGCCAGTATCTTTTGGTTGCGTTGCTTTAAAAGTTTGATTTTTTCACTGCTTCAAGGGATTGCAGTCCTGAGTATTTGATATTAATTTCAACTTGATAATTACACGCGTTCATGAGAAAAAGGGTCTTGACTGACGGACAGCGAAGTGATCTTTTGAGGGTTCCGTTTTTCCTTTTTTAGGTACGGAACAATACTTTAATTTTTGGGTCAATAAGGCCTGATAGTTTAGTTACTTGAAGTTGTTGAGAAAATCTGTTTTTTTTTAATGTTATATCCTGTTTATATAGCCACGTCCGTGAAGTAACACAAAAACACAGATTTTTTACATGATATTTCACGTAACTACACTATCTACGGTCGTTGACCTTAAACAAATATAATCATCCAATTATTGTTTCTTTGTTTTATCGTGTTTCGGTATCCATACACATTACCTCCGCGGAGTTTTCCTAGCTAATTCCATTTGACCTTGTAAAGAGGTGTGACGCAGTCATGCTAGTGATTGGACTGCCATGTTCATTATCACATTATTAGGAAGTAATTAGAGAGGTAGGTGATGAGCGAGGGTGGGGGAGGGAGGGCGACTAATGAGGGTTTTCTGAAATGACGTTCGCTAGGTGGCAGCACTGACACGTCAGGTCCAGACATCTGTCAAAGAGCCTATATTTTTTTTAGTCATGACTGAATGATGAACGAATGAACGAATCGAATGATGAACGTCATCATATATTTTATATTGGAAGACCTCTTGTCACAGTGGTGCCAACTGGTGTCGTAAATTTTCACGAAAACCCTCATTAAGGTGCCACTCGTCGATATTTTTTCCATACAAAGTTCGGGAGAGTATTACTCCACTGTTTGACATTGTGCATCCAAAGGTAAACATGATATCGATTTGACTTATTATTAATTTTGTCTGTCCAGAAATATAATAGTAAAATAAAAAGCCATTAAAAAGTTATGAGCCAACAAAGATACGTTTTTCTTGCTATTTTTAACGTAACTTTGGGTGTACATAAGTTACAAAAGAACTGGAAAATCTTCAAAACCAAGTGCTTACCGACAAAGCTCAGTTATCGAAGAGTTCAATAAACTTTATTTGTAATTGATCTATGTAGTAGTTTTTTTCTTAAAACTCGATTTTCCAAAGCACTTTTCAATTTTTTTTACGCGCCTATCAGTTTGGAACGGTGTTTCTGTGCGTGAGAACTAGACGTTGTGCGTGTAGACTATAGCGTCTAACTGCTCATCATTGATAGGTACTAGCTCTGTCGGACACAAAGCCAGGTGAGACATCGTGCTTTTTGGCCTTGACCACCAGTGAGTTCGAGCTCGCGACTAGTTTACTCTTAATCACACTAATATACAATATTATAAAGGCAAAAGTTTGTGAGTGTGTGTATGTGTTTATATGTTTGTTACTTCTTCACGCTCAAACGGCTGAACTAATTTTGATAAAATTTTGTATGGAGGTAGCTGACACCCTGGATTAACATATGTATAGGCTACTTTTTATCCCGATATTCCCACGGGATCGAAACTAACGCGGGTGAAACCGCGGGGCGCAGCTAGTTAAAAATAATTCTCAACCACTTAGGTACCGTGTTTAAAAAGTTATGGCCGATTTCGTGCGAAAAGTAATTATTAGAAGGATCCTTGAATACCATCGTCACTGAACGTTATGCATGACGATGACGGATTTTAGCAATACTGTTCACAGCTCTCTCAAAAATTTACCTAGTTTGTCCTCAGCACTTAACATTAAGGGGTTTTGTGGCTAAATAATAAGAGCCGCACGGGTCAATTAAAGGTTAAGCTAAGCTTGCCGCGATTGGTTACATATCGAGTCAAGCATGTTAAAAAGCACGTTGGTCCCGGCTGTATCATGGTCATTATGGGTTCAAGAAGCTCATAAATCTAACAAAAAGTCTTACCAAGGGCAATCGTGTTAGCCAGTAACTGGGTTGTGGAGATCAGATAGGCAGTCGCCCTATGTAAAATACTGGTAGGATTCACTTTTAGCTGCATCCGGTTAACTGAAAGCCGATCCCAACATAGTTGGGTAAAAGCTAGGCAGATCCACTTTTTACTGGTTTGCGACCACTCTCCCACCGGAGTCCGGCGTCAAGCAGTCTGTTGTGTTTCGTCGATGCATTGGAGTTCCAGTGCCTTAGGCATCCTCTGGGCACGCTCGTTCCATCATAGACCTTATCCATCGCTTACCATCAGCATAGGCGTATAAGGGGAGGGGGGCACCCTAGAATGGTCTGGTCCCTAGGATGTTTGGGGACCTATTCGAAATTCGAAATTTTAGGAGCAGAATGTTTAATAATGAAAAACGTGCTAAAAGAAAAGGATCGGTCGTGGGATCGCCCGCACTTGGGGATGGGGCCCGCTAGGCATGACGGGCTGATATCAGTCGAAGGTGCGGCGTATGTACAAGTATCTCTCGGGGCTCTCGGGCCCCCGACTTATGGTAGTAGAAGGAACAGTGGGGTTTTAGTCGGTAGGAGTCCGACATGACCCTCCGGTCATTCCAGACTGAGGGTTTCCATGAGGATTTCCCATCAACGAAAAAAAAATGTTAGGAGCCTGGGGCCCCTGGAAAAAAGCCCTAGATACGCCAATGACCATCAGGCGTAATCAAGGTCAAGAGCGGGCCCATTTAGCAATAAAAAAGAAACATTCTATTTAAAATTTGATGAGAACAAATAGAACAAATAAAAGGAGGAGACTGGAGAATAATTGGGAATGTGAAAACAAAACACTGTCGATGAAAGAACACATTTATTAATCTCTCGTTATGTATAGTTATATATCTCTTAACTACAGCTACCACTCACGTATATACAAACATATAAATAGTACATTCACTTACATAACTACGTATATACAATATGAAGTCCTTTCTAGTACCGGTACTCAAAGTGGGGAATGTTGGAATGAACTAGTGCTGATATATAGTGAAACTCCATCATCATCCAAACGTGATAAAACGAAAAAATATATGATTTGTCGATTTTTTGGGGTCAACGACCGCTGGTAGTGTAGTTACTTTAAGTGTGAGTTTAGAAAATCAGTTTTATTTGTTTCATCGTATTTAGATAGTGATACCAATCGCGTAAGTGACGTTTACAAAAAAAACACTGGCACTCCGGTAGTGCCGACAGAAGTGAAAACTTGAACAATTACGAGTGTATTTTGTGAATCGTCTTATAAACAAAACACGCGTGTTAAGGTGTGTTCCTTATTTTATAGGGTTTTTTGCAAATCAGGTATGATGACCAAAGTGACTGGTTTATTCTTCTCGTGAAAGGAATTTATTCAGATTTACAAATAAGCACACAGTTATATATCCGTGGTTCAGCGCCATCTCGTCGTTGTTGGATGAACTACGTAGTTAGTACGCGAGGCCCTCGTAGTTCTTCCCGATGTGCATAGATGGCGCTGTCCTCAACAACGCGCGTCTTAAGTTTTACGTCTGACGTTAGTACGCGAGGCCCTCGTAGTTCTTCCCGATGTGCATAGATGGCGCTGTCCTCAACAACGCGCGTCTTACGTTTTACGTCTGACGTTTTACGTCTTACGAATTTTCGATCAGGGTCACGTGACCTGACGCGAATTTAGAAGTTTTTACCCATTCCAAAAAAAGTACACAGCGCCGCTAAAGAAGTTTTCACTTCAAAAAACATCAAATCATATTTTAGTTTTGTTTTATCGTGTTAAGATATCAAGTCAAGTCTGCGGAGTTTGGCTAGCTAATAGAAGTTGACCCTGAATTTTGTAGTATTCTCTTTCCGCCGACAGCACCACACAAATTATTTCAAAGGCATTGGGGATCCGGTAATGTAGTAAATCTCTAAAAAAAAATCTCGTTACCTTCCGTACTTTGTAACAAAACACTTCAATTCTCACACGCTAATAATTATCACGTCTTTTAGCCCTTTATTTAATAACACAATTCTCTAACTTTCCAAATTAAGATTCACTGGTCTTACAACTAGATCTATTTACAAAGCTTAGCTTATAAGTCATGGCCTGTCATATCTAAGCACGATACTTTTGAATCCAAAAAATATATGGAACTATAAAATTAAAATTGCATTTGGATTGATTTGGAACAATTTTAATATTGAAGAGTTTGAACTCTCCAATATTAAAATTGTTCCATTTTAAAATAACCCTGTATTTTGAAATATAGGGTTTTTTTAAAAATAGCTTGCTAAACTCTGCCGACGCGATTGGTCGTAGACCGCAGTTATTGTAGTTACATGAAATGTCAATTTTTTTTTTGTTTGTTTGTTTAAACATACACACAGACATAGTGAGTGATATAACACGATAAAACATAAGAAAACAGATTTTCTGAACTCATACTTCAAGTAACAATAGTGTTGTTACTGAACTCACACTTCAAGTAACAATAGTGTTGTTACTGAACTCATACTTCAAGCAACAATAGTGTTGTTACTGAACTCATACTTTAAGTATAAATAGTGTTGTTACTGAACTCATACTTCAAGTAACAATAGTGTTGTTACTGAACTCATACTTCAAGCAACAATAGTGTTGTTACTGAACTCATACTTTAAGTAACAATGGTGTTGTTACTGAACTCATACTTCAAGTAACAATAGTGTTGTTACTGGACTCATACTTCAAGTAACAATAGTGTTGTTACTTGAAGTATGAGTTCAGAAAATCTGCAAACACTAACAGCGGTTGTTGACCACCATTTTTTTTATTATCGTGTTTAGATATAGATACCTACCCATCGCGTCTACGTAATTTAGTTAGCCAATTTAAAATAACCCCATATTTGGAACTTTTAATTACCCTTGCATTTTGGATTGATTTGGAACAATATTAATATTGGAATTTCACAATTTAAGGAGTGCCATAAAAATCGTTCAAAAGTTACGCAACTAACTGTTTCAATAAAAGAATCAGAGTTGTCATATTTCTTATCATAAATAAAACACGCTTACTTCTGAGAATTACACTTATTTCACACAAATAATGAATACAGTTAACTTGTGGCAAACTCGCAAAAATCAATTATCAAGTGGTACCTATCATATTTTATTTTATTGTAAACTAGCTGACCCGACAGACATTGTCCTGTCAAAATATCAATCTATAGAAAAAAAGTACTTCAGTTTTTCCCGAGTTATCCAGTTTTGCAAGCAACGCTTCCAAATAAATATCTTTCCACAAAAACCTAATTCGGACTTTTAAAACAAAAAAAAAATAGTCAAATCGGTGCAGCCGTTCCCAAGTGATGCGCTTGAAACCGAACAGCATTTCATTTTTATTTCTATACTAGCTGTTGCCCGCAACCTTGTCTGCGATCTAGGATGAAAAGAAGTATGTGTCCTTCCTTAGGTCATGGTCTACACATGTGCCAAATTTCATCCAAATCTATTCAGCCGTTTTAGCGTGAAAGCATAACAAACAAAGTTACGTTTGCATTTATAATTAGGATAGAAGCTACATTTGAAACTTATCACTTACCACTAGATCAATAGTTTACAATTTAAGTACAATATTTACATCACTTAAAAAATCAGCAAAATCTATGGTTACCTACATACACTTCCCACACATATTTTATATTAAAGTAAGTTACTTTAAATACAATAACTCGAAAAGAGAAAGAAATATATATTTTATGGAAATGTGGACATGCTTACAGGAAGATTGAGATTATACAGAGTCAGAAATAGAGAAAATCAAAAGAAAATATTTAAATCTGAAAGCAAGATAATATTTAGAATATTTAGTCTTCTAATTTAAAAAAAAATCAATAATTACTATAGCATTAAATATATCTTACCGACGAATATTTACAATTACATATTGCTTCGATACACTAATCTCATTAGAACTTTAATATTTAAAGGAATATTTTGTAAGATGAAATGTGCAGTGTAAAATCATAAATACTAGATATAAGTACATCGAGATAAATAAATTATGTGTATCATTTAAATAGCATCTTATCGTCAATGAAGAGAATGATAGCAAAAATAAGAAGATCATCGATATATACAAACGAATATGTAATATTGCAGCTATTGTGTATCATCAGGTTTAATATACTAATCCGAATTAATAGCAGAAGGTCTGATCAAGGCTTCATGTGATGATGACGAAGGTTTAAATGAAATTACTGGTCACTAGTGGGAACTGTAAAAAGCTTTTATAAAAATCAAACCGTTTTCTAATAATGCACAATTTGTTATGTTAAAGAATTTAATGGTAAATATTTAGGTACTCACAATTATAAAAGTAAAAGTCGAAAGTAATTTCAAATCAAAATCAACATATATTATGCATTATTAATATAGCAGAATATAGCTGTCAAGAATTCTACTTTTTATCTGAGCACAAAATCAATCAATCATCGTTGAATGAAATCATATCCCAGCTCTTAGATTAGAGATAACTTATTTTAGTTATTAGGACTCATTCGAATCTATCAAACTCTAATTTAAAACCACTCTGACTGTCTGACTCTTTTCAACTTACTTAACCATAATAATACAGGGTTAAATTTAATTACTTAGCAAAACTCTACGGACGCGAGGGTGTCGATATCTAAACACGGATAAACAAAAACCGGTTTTCTTAACTCCTACTTCAAGTAACTACACAACCAAGGGTCGTGGACCCAAAAAAAAAAAAAACAAAAACTTTACATTTTATTTTATCGTGTTTAGACATCGATATCAATCACGTTTTCGGAGTTTCACTAATTAATTTAATATAACCCAGTGTAGTTCTAAACGCATTACTACTTAGAATATTAGACCATCTGCAGTCCTTTATTGAGGCTCTCGACGTGTTCCTTGGCCTTCATTCTCAGCGCCGCGATGGAGGAAGAGCGAGGGTCCGGGGGGGCGCCACTGTTGGCCGGCGCCGGCGGCGTCAGGTAACTCGGGTAACCAGACGGGGGATGGCTCAGGAAACCTGAGGAACATGGGCACTTTCTTTAGTATGCTATAACCGCTCGTTAATTACTATAATGTGGGTCTATATGACTGATAATCTTGAAATTATAATATACTAGCGGTCGCCCGCGGCTCCGCTCGCGTGGTCCCGCTTTTCTATTGAAATTTTTCCTGAATTTTCTTTGCTATAAACCTCACGAAGTCTGAGACCTTTCCAACGAATGCAAAACCGTGGAAATCGGTTCGTGCGTTCTGGAGTTATAGCGTCAGGAAGGAAAACCCGACTTATTTTTATATAGTAGATTTAATTTTAGTTTTTAAATTGTGAAATCAGCCTGCTCTTGATCTCGATATTGCTTGACGAATGAGGTCTATGATGGAAAGAACCAATACAAAAGATGCCTGTTCACTCTTGCTTTGAAGGCCGGATTGCGTATGGAAGGAAAACTGACGCTGGCAAATATTTATTTACACATAACGCCTGTATTCTCTGAAAGGTTAAGTTGAGGTGTACCCAATAGTAATCCCACGTTTCACCAGTTATGTTCAAGTCCCATGTAATAGGTGGCGAGCCTATTGCCATTAAGCGGACACTAATCCAGACTCCGTGCTGCTAAAGAGAAATTTGAGATGGAAAACCCAATAATCCTGCCCGACCCAGGAATACGAATTATCCCTGGATCTTGGAATTTCATTAATTTATCGGCCATCAGTCGAGCACAAATCTCTGGGCAATTGAAAGATGAAACATCCCAATAACACTGCGCCACCCGGGAATATAAAATATCCTGGGATCTTAGAGTATTCATTGATTTATCGGTTAAGTAACAGCCAAGTCTGCACAACCAATATAATGGTAATCCTTCATTTAAGCTAATTTACCTGGTAATGCCGTGAGCAGTGGTGGTGCCAGCCAGGGGTCGACTGGTAGCCCCAGGCCTCCCAGCCGTGGTATGCCACCTCCTCCGCAGCCATACTCTGACAGACCAAGACGGGCAGCCTCCATCTTCTCCTGACGACGCCACTTCGCGCGTCGGTTTTGGAACCACACCTGTAAGAAGAGTAGAAATGTTTTAAATTTTTTGGGCCTATTTTGAAATTATCATGTTAGCGAATAAAATTTCAAAGTCAAATTAACATTAATAATTATAATTAATCGTGAGGAAACCGGCTTGTCCTAGATTAAAAAATTCGAAGACAAATGACATCTACCAACCCGCACTGGGCCTGCGTGGTGGATTACGGCCCACTCCCTCTCACCAAGAGCCTGTGTCCCAGCAGTGGGAATATTATAGGCTAATCATGCTAAATGAACAGAATGTCTAAAGACATTACAAGAAAAGTCTTCTGTTGATCAGAGTTGTTCGGAAAGTCTAATCCTAGAACTCGAGAATTGACATAATTTTGCAAGTGACTCTCCACACTGTGGTTAGCATCTATTTAATTTAGGCAAAAATTGTAAGTTCCATGATCACGCACATTTCCCCAAGTTCTTCGTAATTTACACAGTGTTAAAGTAGTTACCGTGAAACTTATGGTCTGTAACGAAATTTGTTTATCGGTATTAACGCGCCACCTATTAGAGCATCAAACTTTACGATCCACGGCAACAAAACCCCTAAAAGGTTTACGCTTAGACAATAAATCAGAGAGGGAACACGTCACTACTAAACAGTTTGTGGAGGTAGACATAACAAAACTAACTTTGAATACAGCAAAGCATGAAACACGAACTCAATCACATAAATGGTGTACCATCATTGTGCCATCCACCCTAGAGGCTCCGTCGCGGCGTCGCGATATTACTTCTACGCTAATAAAAATAAAGTTTACTTTAGATTATTCACGGCCAAGATGTATGGCATGAATGTGGTGTCAAATTGTAGTGTGAAATGATATATTCGGCTGGGGTCGGTTGAACGGTAAAAATACTCGCGGTTCGCGTGACCGTTTCGATTTCAGTGTTGGAGACAGCAGGTTACGGGCATGCAACGTTTGATGGCTTACCTGTCACAAGTATTAAATTTGTTTAACAGTGAAATATCAGAAATCGTTACGGCGTCTGTTCTTAACTGTACCGAGTAGTTAGTAGACAAAATTTTACATTTAGTTGGGTCCAGACAAAATAATCTAATCTGAATTAAGATGAAATTATAATCTCATTTAACTCATTTAAAATTTGAACTCATTTAAAGTATCATGAATGGATTAGATACAGATCTAATCCATTCACGGTAATTTAAATGAGTTGGAAACAATAGGAACATGACAAGATATTGAGAAGGCAACAGATATATTACCAGAATGTAACGCATCGTCAAACTCTTCTGAAATAAGTGAAATCTATAACTTCCCGAGATGGTTATCTTGGATCTTCAACCAACTTTTCATAAATAACCCTAAACGCTAAAGTTGCTAAAGACGTAATGCTAAAGATTTTGATAAAGTGTAAGAGAAAAAACATTGAGAGGTTCAAAAAGTTCAAAACAAGCTAACTTTTTAAGCAGACTGATACATTTTAAAACTTTCGTTATTATAATACTTTCGTATATATTTTATTGATATATTTTTGGAATCGTTTCCTCAAGCCCTTTATTTTGGTACCCCACATGGTAATGGTAACAAAAAAAGTATTTTAATTTTGTAAATCCGCCATTTTGATTTAATAAAACAAAACGAGTCGAGTATTATGGATACTACGCTTTATCCACTTGTCGTGAGGAGTGTGATTAACTCACCCGCCTGTGTCGATGTCACTTCAGCTTTCATTGCGCAATTTATTGACTGGTTTACTTACTAACTTCCTGATATTGTTATATTGGTTACCAATTATTGTTGTTTTAATATGCATATTGTATACTAAGAAGAAATTTTTCGTTCATCCGGTATTGTTTTCTATCGCAAATTCACTTGGTATTTTGTTGAAACTGTAGGTACGTTGAGATGACTTGGAATTTATAACATACCTATAATATAATGTGTAAAAGTGATTCCAATATGCTTTTTATAGAATAAACAATTTCATTTAATTTAAACTTGCATAATATGTAGCCCATGTTGGAGGTCCTATAAATAAATAACCCCTCATTAGGAGTGTTTTAATAATACCTAATTAAATAGTTCGTATGTTTTCGATAATAAGTAAACACTTCGCGACTATCAACATAAATAAAAAATATATTAAATTTATATTATATATAAATATAATAATAATAATTATTATATTATATATCCCCCAGATATTGAACCAAAGAGTTCAAAATTTTGTTTAATACTTCATTTAACACAAATGGAACCGCTGTAAAATGCTAATTTCCAAGTCATTAAGTATACAATTAACAATCTCGGTACAACAAAAATAATTGTACCTAATTATCATAACGAGCTTACACACGAAGTCGTGCTAGGCATAAGACATATTCATAAAAGTTATTCGATGAACACTCGTGTGCAGGCCGCCCTGAGCGAGGTATGAAGTATGGTGTCGGTCCGTGCCACGAGCGGCAGCCGATGTACCGGCTCCAGTGTGCTTGATGGCGTATTATTATAATATTGATTCTAATAGACACTGTTGACGAATATGTCTGTATGTTTCGTTTCCAATATTTGCCAATTTGATCGGCCAGGACGATAAAAAGGTTTGATGACATGTTTTTGTCATTCATCTACACGGTAAGAGCTGTAATCAGAAGGGTGGTCGTGGAACTGGCAATCATAAAGGTGATATAAGGCATAGACAAGTAATGAGGTTACGTCTGGCGCAGATTGAAAAATATTTATTTTTTATTTTATTATTTGCTATTATTTACATACTATTTATTTATTTCTGTAACTGCCCGTGACATCACAGCGGGCCCTATCAGAATACCAGCGCTGCAACATTTATTTTTTAAATTTCGTAGCATCATCATGCTGAGATAGGAGCCTTTTGGCCTCGTATAGGACTTTCTGTTTCATTTTCCTTTTTTTTATATATAACTTGGTTTTTTATTTTGCTGTATTTAGTTTAGTTTGTGATCTTCCTGTACGAGTCGCAATAAATACTTTTTCTTTATTTCTTTCTTTCATTGGTGTTTTTCAGAAAGGTTAGGTGCGTAGTACACGCAACCGGCGTGCGTGTATGACCAGAACCCTAATTGCGTTGCGCTTCCAATCAAAATCTGAATCATTTCGAAGGATAGGTATTGCTAATCCATTGATTTATATGTTCGAATAATTTGTCTGCTCGACAATGTAAATAACACAATGAATGTTGTTGAACTGTCAAATGAAAGTCATTGCTCCTGTTAGTATTTTACGTGATTAACCCGCTGATGTATGATCGTAAACGAAGTATAAGGAGAAGTGTAAGGTTCGTAGCAGGTGACGTTCTGTGTCTGTGTGGTTTTCTGCCTCTCATGGGAAGGTTATGAAGAAAAGGAAGGAAGGTTTATGTACCTACAGTCAGCGGTCGTTGTGCATGACCCTTTGCAAAAGTTTTTCGGATGCACGTTGAAATCTTAGTTTGCAACGACTTTTTTTTTGTTTGACCATTGAATGAAGGATGAGCCTTTTTTTATTAAATTGTTTTTGTTTGACGAATGAACGAAGAATGTCGCCTAAGAAGGATGACCGTAAACTGAACAATGTCCATTTTCTAAAACGTTAATTGCTGTATGTGTAAAGGCATAATGCCCTCAATCTTTAGTGTTCCACACAGAAATTCACCAAATAGGTAGATAGATATACGAGTAACGCAGTGTTATTTGTGGCAAAAAAAAAAACAAGCGCTTGTAGCCCTAATAAAAATAAGTATTTAGAAATAAAACCTCGTTAACCCAGGTTGTAAACCAGAATGGGCATTGTTCTGTTAATTAACAGAAATAAGAACCACATTAGAAATCATAAAATGTCTAATTCTTAGTTAGTAAGTGTTCGTTAAACACCCGACATTTTGTCCACGCGCGCCGAATGCCCGAATGTCACCCATTGTGCATCGTACCTAATAAAATTAAACAAACGACTGTCGACTTGTTCTGTTCAAAGTTGTTCCTTCCGTGTTACTTACACTTTACACTGCGAAATTGAATTAAGACTTGCTTTGTATTAGTCGACAACGAAATTGCCCATTTACAGCGAAGCTTGATTCGTTAGTCAATTAATTTTGAATATTACTTAAGTTTGTTGGAACTTTATACTATAATAATACAAGTTTGGTAATTAATTAAGTCGAACGTTTTGTGTTTATGTTGAAAGTCATACACATACATACATAACATTATAGCCATTGCGGTTTAATATTAGCGGTAAATTCATAAATTGTGTGGAGTTGAATGTGGTTAGTTATTTACATTAGGAGCGAGTTAGGCTTGCTGGATGCCCCGTATTTTACGGGTTACTCCGTTTTTCCGGCTTTACTAATCTAGGAACCCTTTCTTTTTTAAATAATTAACGGGGTAAACAAAGCGTGGGGCGTCTTGCCGAAACCGACTAAATTTTAATACTGTGAAGGAGGAATTTCAAGTTAAATGTAACTTTATGTTAAATTGTAAAGAATTTTACACACATTTTTTATACATTTGCTTTACAAAATGATGAGCTTTTGAAAGCTGTTTCTCCAAACAGTAAATATGAATTATAAAAAATAAAGAAATCGTCATTAAACAATGCCGCTTCAATTGTCTCCCATAAAAAAATCTAAAACCTATATTTTTGATGCTAGTAACCCTTAAATCAAGAAGTTATTGGTGGCAACCCTAGAGCGAACCCCGATAAAACAAATGCCAAAACACTTTCATTGTACTCTATTCTTGTCACTATCAAATAATGAACAAGAAAATCAACGCATATTCGAACGCGTTGTTTTTACTTAGTTGCGACAGATTCAATCAGTCAGAACAACAAAACAAAATAACCGAGAGGCCGGGCGCGCCAACTGTCGCGTTTCAAAAAACGAACGTCACAACACTAACAATGCGGTTCAAATATGACAGATGTCAGATTTGCGCGTTCGGGCGCCTAGCGCGCCCTGCGATTGGTTGGAAACACTTCGTTTAAATATTATTTGATTGTGCAGAGAGCCGATCCTGCTGTTTGTTACATTGGATTGCTCGTAATTACATTACTCTGCGCTTGTATGACGTCTTTTGACTTTAATCGAGTGACAAATTGACTTTGCGTGCGATTATTTTCGTAATTGAAATAACATGCTGTTATACTTCGTGCGTTCTATGGTATCGTTGTACACGAAGCCCAATTCTCGTAATTTAAATAATTTAAAATCCAGTCGCGGTCTCATTTCGGCGACAAATAAATGTCAAAAACTTGTAAAAAATGTAGTGAAATTAGAGGTATTTTTGACAGATTGAGACTGAAATCAGACTGTGAACTTTCTTAAAATTCCAAGAATTGCCTCTCTGAAACAACTGCACTTAATAGATTTTAATTGCCATTATTTTCTTCACAAACAAGTTTTCATGACCTACGTGTGACCATTCAGGTCGCTCCACAGTTGAACAAATTTAATTTTTATTACGTCTGTGTTATCGCGGGCGTCGGAGGGTTGGCGGGTGAGGCGGAGGGTACGGACGAATTAACGTGTTATTGGGGTGAAATTAAAGCGGTTAAACAGTTCGTGCTCGGAATTGTTCAGCTAATTGGTCCCGCGACACACGCGCGCCGTCGCAAATAATCTAGCGCTGAGTGTTACTGTGTCTCAGCTAGCAACACTGTGTTTAGAATTCAAATTGGGAACTGGATCCCCTACTTTAAGGAAATCTTGGTAGAATAAGAATCAACCTATAATTTTCCCACTACTGGGTCACAGGCCTCCTCTCTTTGAAAGGGAGTGGGCTGTAGTCTACCACGCGGGCCCAGTGTGGGTTGGTAGATATCACGTCTTAGATTTTTTGGTTCTAGAACACAGTTTCCTTCACAAATGAGAAAAGAGAGGGCAGGGTTGATGAAATAATTGACAAAAAAGTAAAGTGGCTGCCTAGGTTCGAACCTACGCAAACAACACAACAACTACAACTCTCAGGTACCTAAGTCGAGGCCATTACCACTGAACTACCACTGCTCTCAATCTTGGTAGATTAATACTAAACTGACTAGCAGTTCCTTGCTGGCAAAGAAAATGGTGTCACAAAATTTGACTCTCATAAACAATCCATTGTTATTAGTATTATTATTTCAAAGAACTTAATCCTAACCTACAAAGTTTGACACTCAACATAAAAGTGTATTCCAAACTTAACGCGTGGTTTTAACCTCTCCATACAATTCTAATATTCTTTGCGAGAATCGTGCGGCATGCCTGCGCGGCAATACATCACCAAAATTATGTTTGAGAGGCACACAGTGGAGCTTCAACCGAACACGACATGGCACTGCTAGCTGCCTCGACGACTGTCTTTGTCAACCGACATATACACGAAATACCTTCAGTGAGGAAAATACTTCTTTAAGAACTTCTCACTGGTTTTGATGAGTGGAGAGAGATAATAACGAAGAAATTCCTATGACTCATGAAATGTCTGGACGGTTGTATAATCATCCTATAATTTTCCAGCTACACAGGCCTCCTCTTTTCGAGAGGGAGTGCGCTATAGTCTACCACGCGGGCCCATTTGGGGGTTCGTAGATGTCACATGTATTCGAAATTTCGGTTCTAGGACATACCGCTTTCCTCACTATGTTTTTCTTCACCGTTTTGAAATCAGTGGCGATTAAAAGATTTACATAAAGTCCTCGTAAGTCGAAGCCGTTACCACTGCTGCCCTGGACGGTTAGTTGCATTATGTAATCTGCCAAATTCCGTGGACAGGTATTCTAGATTCTAATGCTATCCTGTTCAGTAATTTTCTTCTCGTTATAGCTAACCAAATTTCGACTAGGTTTTGAAACCGATTCAACCCAAAACCATTAATATCACAGTCGGATCTACATTCGAATTTCTACATTTACCTATGTGTATAATTTTGATGGAGTACATACTTTTCTATTTAATTCTATTCTTATTATGCAACAGAGGGTATAGAAATCACATTATCCTAGATTGAATCAAAAAAAGTAATGAAGGTAAGAGATGAAAAAACCACCCCATAGGAATCTCGTCGACAATATTGGCTCATCATTGTCGTGAATCTAAACAAAATTGTAACTTTACGTCCGATACGAGTCAATAAGATTCCTCAAGCTCTTCGCCTTATTAAATCGGAAACGCGAGCAAGTAAGGCAGCGTGCCGGGAGGTGAGGGGGTGTGACGTTAGAGGGGGGGAGCCACTGACACTTCCGCGAGGTAACGAGATACGTTTCGCTTATTTGTGTGCGAACATACCTTACCTGTCAGGACTGCGCTCGTAATATGCGAGACTGTTTACTTCAACGGGAAAGAATGTGGCTTGTTGTAACAAAATTCTTTTAGCCGTTAAATTGAGAATGCTTCTTATTCTTTCTTCCAATTGGTGACTTTGATAGTACCGTTATTTTTCTACGAAGCTACTTCTCAATTCCCGCGCTCAGCTTGGCATGAGCTCATATTTCTGGGAATTAGTCCAACAGCAAGGTCAAACTGAATACCTTTTTGGAGCAGCTATGACGGCACACATTGTTGTTTAAAAAAAATCAATTTTTTATTTGTATGTTGTGTTTCATGAACTCTTCTCAAGTAAACTTTATTCTTTCTTTCTTTCAAAGGATCTGCTGAAGTATGGTAGCTTTTTCAATGAAACTCGCACTTATCTTACAAAATCAACGCTTATAAATCTTTGGACTTCGCCAACGCCTATCATCAGTTCACGATACGAAATTGTAAATGTAACAATGACAATAATATTGCAACTGTGGTCGTTATTATTACGACAAATAATATATACGGAAATGGATAAGTAGGTATCTGAAATAATTTTTGCCATATTGAACCACCATATTGAGTCTCTTATAATTTGTATGACTTTCTATCTGATGCATATTTTGTGCCTACAAAAACGTATAATACATATACCTTTCTCTATTTTTTTCCTTCCTTTTCAATTTGATCGTTCTTGTCCGCAGCCGTGGCAGGTCTCATCGCAGAAATATTTTTATTGTGTCCCGTCGGCAGTCCGTCAATATCGACTTGGCATAGGTACAAACAAAAGCAAAAGGACGGCATTGCACCCTCCGGATAGGCATAGCAAAAAATCGACAGAGTCGGGGTAAATGGAAATATGGAAAACTTGACGTACGGTCTTCCGTGTCGAATATTTGTACCATCGAGGTTCTCGGTTGTTATATTATATTGTTTAAATTGGCCAAAATACTCGAGCAAAGCCACGGGCAAAAGCTAGTACATATTTACCTATGTAATGTATATAATAGGGATGTTACGGAGCTTCGGTTCCGATTCCGAAAAGTCGGAACTTCCGATTAATTTTACACCTCCGATTCCGATTTCGGTTCCGATAATTTTGAATCGGAGTTAGACCGAAGTTCGAAACGCAGCGATACACGTGACTAGAGCGCCTACAAAAAAGTTTTAACTTGTCACCAGGGTAATGTTTGTTTATTTTATACACGCTCGCGCTCACAAAGTCTCAGTTTATTGTTTTGTTTGTGGATGTTAGAACAAATAGAAGAAAGATGTTTTAAGGGGAGGCCCCTTAACACATCTCTCTTCTACTCCGCCCCGGTTCCGGTTCCGATTCCAGTTCCGATTCCGGTTCCGATTCCGATCAATCAAATTTAAAACCTCCGATTCCGGTTCCGGTTCCGGTAAAACGACATCCGTAACATCTCTAGTATATAATATAGAGACAGTGCGATGTTGCTGTTGAAGTTGGTGTTAATGTGTGTGCGAAGCGCGAGCGGTGCGGCGCTAATCGAATTGTCTAGTTAGCGAGCCAATAGCGGCGCGCCCGACCGCTCAATGGGATTAACATTCTGTATATATTTGTTAATCTTTGTTATATAAGTATACACTACATAGGTAGTTTAAGATGTAACTTAATACAGTAAGGACGAGATATTCGTGCATCTTCAGAGTCTTCCGGCCGGCACCCTAATTGTGATGCGTAACACACTATCAATCAAAATCTGAATCTGAAGGATATTGCGAACCCATTGCTTCTTAAAGTCTAAAAATTTGTTTGATCAACAACGTAAATAACGCAATGAATGTTGTTGAACTGTTAAAATGAAAGCCATTCCTACTGTTAGGCCTGAGTTCACCAACATTCAAACCACCCGGTTAGGTATTTAAACAGTTGGTTTATGTCAAATTTCCTAAGGAAATTTTAAATATAGAACTGATTAAATATTTAATCAGTTGGCTTAAATGTTGGTGAACACAAGGCTTAGTGTGTTACGCAATTAAACCGTAGGTTTATTGTAGTCTTAAAACCGAAACTGTTTATTGATAAAAAAGAAGTAAAGTGGAAGACTTGGGATGCAAATAATTATTTTGAAGAATCATCTGCCTGCCTTTTCCCAACTATGTTGGGGTCGACTTCCAGTCTAACCGAATCCAGCTGAATACCAGTATTTTACATGGAGCGACTGCCTATCTGACCTCCGCAACCCAGTTACTGGGTAATACGATACCCCTTGGTAAGACTGGTTGTCAGACTTTCGGGCTTCTGACTACCCGTAAAGACTGTCAAAGATCCACGAATGACAGCCGGGACCAACGGCTTAACGTGCTTTCCGAGGCAAGGAGGAGTCACGGTATGTAAAGATGATCACCTGATCGATCGATCTGTGCGGCTGTTATTATTTAGCCACGGGGCCCTCGGACTGATATTTATCAGTCCGAGGGCCCCGTGGCCCATCTGTAAAGTACTTTTTGCTTCTCCTATTTAGGCGAAGCAAAAAGTACGATCAAAATTAAAATATTTTATTTCACATAAACCTACATGGGTACTTATGAAACGTCAGAAGCTAGATGCACGGTTCCAATTGGTCGTTTCCTATAAAGAAGAGCCGGCAACAAACTCCACGGTTACTCTTTTTAAAAACAATTGGCTTTTAAAATGTTTTCTAATTACAGTAGGTACTATGGAAGGACAACTTAGGCCTGTTAACAAGTACCAGGTAGGTAGGTACTTGATAAAATAAAAAATGGTCTACAAATCTAAAGTCTAAAAGGCCTGCAAAGTCCTCACATTTATAAAATAAGAATCTATCAAAAGGATAAATAAAAAAAACCTACTGAAACCAATGGATATGATTGCCATTCCAACCACAAATTCTCACGCAGTGGCTCAGAACGTAGCGTAGCCTATGTAGCAACTGTGCAAGCCTACGCTGGGCCTACGCGAACTACGCGGTCTTCACAGTTCGAAACTCCGTAGAGGCTTCTATACTGACACTACGATAAACTTATACCTGTAGTAAAAAAAACTGGAAGAATGCTGAGCTTGTCATGTTTACATGTTGCTTGACGATAATTATTTTGAATATACCCCTTTAGCAGTTGCAATAACTTGTTAAAAAGGTAGGTACTTATGTTTTAGCTATCTGAGAAATCTCACAAGAAAATTATTCATATTGAAACTTTGAGGACCCTTTACACCAAGTTTATTCAACAAATTACATTAACGTGTTGCAGGTATCGAGCAGCATCGATCGCCTCCGATATCTCTTTGTTTACACTACAAACGCAATTGACTTCTTGCGCACTCTCTCACTCTAACGCCCTACATAAACATGAACAAAAAGTACTTCGCCTTCTTTCTGTTACGCAAGAAAACAACAGAGACAGCACATACGCCTCACACTTATGAGAGAAAGAGATAAAACACATCGCCATCTTAGATGCAGCCCGTGGACCAGAAGTTAGCCAATAACCCGCTTTGTGCGACGAAAAGGAGCTTATCTCAAACACAATTGACGACGTAAATTGGACTGTATTCTTAGAAAGTTAAAGTTCAACTTTAGTTACGAGGGTTGGAGGTAAAATTAATAATAACGTTTGTCAGAGGCTAGGGAAGTTCTTAAGGGGAGGGTTCATGCCGAGGCGACGTGCGGGGAAATAATGATGGCGTGTCTTTGATGGGACCTATTGTGATGGAAGTCTGGTTCTGAAGTGGCCTTTAATATAATAAGGCCTATTAGTTAACTTGAAATTGTATTTTGTTCTGCGATTTGTTTAGGGTTACGTAGGAAGCCAATTATGAAGTTTAATCCCTGGCTAATAAAATATATCAGGAAACGTGCTGAAGTTTCTTTTGAAGTCAGGAACACAGTCTGTGGAAACATTGAACATTTTTGCAGTATTTTCACCAGATGCCGTAAAATACAATGAGCCTATAATGCTCCCACTCCTGGGACACACGCCTTCTCTCGGTGAAAGAGAGTGGGCCGTAATCCACCACGCGGGCCCAGTGCAGGTTGGTAGATGTCGCATGTTTTCGAAATTTTTTGGTTCTAGAACGTGCCGGTTTCCTCACGACGGTTTTCCTTTACTGTTTTCAGAGCAGTGGTGATGAAATTATTTACACAAAGTAAAGCCTAAAATAAATAATTCAACTGTCTGGGTTCGAATCTACGATCTACAACTCGTAAATCTTGGCTGATACCATTGAACAACCACTGCTCCCGTAAAATATACGAAACATAATTTGTTCTTCGACAAGTAAATGACGCTGATTCTCAAATGAAAATCTGTTTAAACATTTTAACTTTTATTTATATACATTTTAACTTTGATAACATAGTTGTTCACACCCTCACCCTCACCTACGGAGCTCAAACATGGTCTCTTACAAAGCGTCAAAAGCCTGCACTGGAGTCTGCCAACGGGTTGTGGAATGAAGTATTCTAGGTGACAAACTCACAAACAGCATTAAGAACTCTATACTTCGTTCCAAAATACAAATAGCGGACGCTGGCCGTGCAGCTGCTGGACTAAAGTGGAACTGGGCTGGCCATATCTGTTGCATGTCGGAGCAGCAATATGCAAAAGCTACCACTCAGTGGATCCCCAATGGTAGGAAACGACTGCGCGGCAGACCCAGAAAGAGATGGCGGGATGTGCTGCACTCCTTCTTAAAGGATTGGCATAATCGCAGTAGACCGGGAAAAATTTTAATCGTCTTACAAACAAAACGCGCGGTGTCGCTTACGGTAAAAGTGTCGCGAGTTCAATGGTATTTTTCCATCTCAAAAAATGACCAACGCGGCTAAATAAATTTTCACTTCAAAAAAACATAGTTATTTACTTTATTATGCATGTTGTGGTCTCCGACTAACTGAAGGAGAGACCTATTTAATATCTGATATAGCCCATTATTTATGTGTTACTAGCTTTTGCCAGCGGCTTCGCCCGCGTGGTGTTCGGAAACTATCCCACGGGAACGTTCTGCGGGGATAAAAAGTCCTATGTGTTAGTCCAGATTATAAAAATTAATTATTTAATAACTATCTGTGTGCTAAATTTCATCCACATCCGTTCAGTAGTTTTTGTTTTAAAGAGTAACAAACATCCATCCATCCATCCAACCTCACAAACTTTCGCGTTTTAAATAATGTTACTAGCGGCCTGCCCCAGATTCGCACGAGTGCTAAGTGCTGGGTAAGCTCACTCCATCGTAGACTTTGTCTCTGTCACCTCTGACCTAGACTAGAGTCTATTTATTTATTTATTTATTTCGTTAGGGAAAACAAACAATTGTACATTATATATTACATCTAAGATTACATTAGAAGTGAGTAAATGTACAATCCACAACGTTTCCACAGATTACTAAGGTTAATGATACAGTGAAGACACAATATTCAAGTTATAGAGACACAAAGAAGAGGACAGTAAGAAAATAAAGAGGCTTACTTATTTTAAACTAAAACAAAGTCAAGAGTCAAGAGCAAACCCATTATAAATAAAAAAAAGTGCAATTCTTTTTTCGAATATTAACAAAATTTTCTTTCATATAAATCTTGTCCTGGCAATACCGAACACAAAAAAAAAGAATTATCCAATGAGGGTTTTCGTGAAAATTTACGACACCAGTTGGCACCACTGTGACAAGAGGTCTTCCAATATAAAATATATGATGACGTTCATCATTCGATTCATTCATTCGTTCATCATTCAGTCATGACTAAAGAAAATATAGGCTCTTTGACAGATGCCTGGACCTGACGTGTCAGTGCTGCCACCTAGCGAACGTCATTTCAGAAAACCCTCATTTGGTGCAGTCATTCGGAAGTTATGCGCGTACAGACATTTTGGCGACTTTGTTTTATGCTATGTTAGGATTAGTAGAATGGTAAGATGTATTGTGTATATGTTTTGAAGGAGATCCAAAATAAAAATATGATGGATAACTGACACCTAATGCTGGTACTACAAAACTGAAACGTGTAGACTCAACTGTCTTTAACATGTAATTAACAAACTACTTACAATAATTTCAAGTATGAAGGGACTCAGAACTACTAGCCTATCTTTCATACACAACTCAACAGAACCAGTAGCAGTACGCCACAAACTTATAATACTTCAAACTAACAAGCTCGCAACAAAATCATCTCGTCGGGTTTCGCACAAAAGCTCTAAACTCCGGCAAACGCATCAAAAGCGAACCCAAAAACATCAATCACTCGAACTGAGTTAATCCACAACTAAATTAACTCGCTGCAAACAAAACCACACTCACCCTTAACTCGCCGACTGGCGAAACATAATTGACTTTATTCTTAAACAATAAAGTCCAATTTCGCGTGACCGACTAAACCACCCTCTGATACGACCTACAACTTTATCGCAGTGGCATTACGATTTAGAATCGAATGTAACACAACGTTTATCTCTTGATTTCGTTCTATCTTCACATCATTTAGCTCGATGCCGCTCCTAAAAAGCTTAACCGACGTGCTACAATGGAATTTAAGCTTTATTACGGAGGGGTAAGGTTTGTTTTGATTTGTAGCAATTATGATGGGGTTTTGCGGGAAGAGCCGGGTCGAGTTTTTATTTCATTCATTAGAGAGATATTTAAGAGCTATTAAGGCGTAAATAAGCGCTTCTTTTGTGCGATTCGATGTAGTGGGTGAGGTTTTTCCGGATCATTTCCGAGAAAACGCTGGGATACCACGTCATGTAATGAGGAATTTATGTAAAACTTAGTGCTAAAAATAGCTATGGTGGCTCAGTGGTAACATGTCTTCGATTTATTTGTTTAAGGACATGCCAGTTTCCTTATGATGTTTTCCTTCACCGTTTTGAGAGCAGCGGTGATGAAATTATTTACACAAAGTAAAGCGCCTGTCTGGGTTCCAACCCACGACCCATTACCACTGGGCCACCATTGCTCCTTTTTAACAATAGGTAAGGGAAAGCACTAGGAAGTAGTGAAGGGTGGGCGTTTTGGTTGTGTCTTATGTAATTTTGACGTTCGAAAAGGGCTGATTGGCATTTTTGTTTTTGTTTGATTGTTGTTGTTTTCACGTTTTGTTGTGATATCTATTGTCAATGTCAGTTGTCAAGTAATAATGTGTGTTGTCTTTGGTGCCTGGCCCTGACATCAAGCAGTGGATAAAATTGTCAACATTTTTTAAGCTTGAATACGAGGCTTTTGACTACGTTGGGTGTGTAATTTATGTCTTACTTTTTAATCATTTTTAATTTTTATTTGCAATGTGCGTTTTTGTTTGTGCAGAATAAACAAATTTTCTTTCATCGAGATATAAGTACTAACGTACTAGAGAAGCTACGTCAAATAACTGAATTGTCCTATTCTTCGTAATTTGAATCTTTAGTTCGCTGCAGCGCTAAAATAATAACAATTCGTCTAAACCGTAACTAATTTACCACAGCGCTAGATTTGCTGCAGAAGTGTATTTATTCTCGGCAAAAAGGTCTTAAGCGCCATGTAAATCACGGCACTTACGCGTTTTCTTCGACAAAGTGCAACAACATGTCTTCCCTATAGACTATGACAGGAGCTGTAATACAGAATGGACAACGTAGGTATTTTGCCTACAGGGTTTATTTCATAAATAATAGACAATTTATTTTTTTGATATATTTTATTTAGTTACCCTTAAATAATATGAGTTTAGTCATCTTTTGCCTTTTTGTGGAATAATCAACGCTTTGATCTGTTTTTGCTTCATGTTTTAAACGAATAGCTAAAAAAAAATATATTGATACTCACATCATCATAGGGCACAGCAGACTTCTTTAGAAAATGCCTTCCCTTTTTCGTAACATACTTATCATCCTCACGAAAATGCAACGAACATAATTATGTAACTATGATCGGATGGTAGCCAGGTCTCTTCACAGCGATTGTTTTGAACAAATCGGATCCATTTTTCTCTATTTTTATAAAGAAATATGGAAATCTGGATAAGAATTTAAAATAATTGATTACATCCAAAACTAATTAAACATTAATGTAAAAACTGTCTGGTTAATTATGATATATACTCAGAGGCGTCTTTACCTATGGTGCAGGGTGTGCGGCGCACACGGGCGCCGGGTCTAAGGGGGCGCCGAGCGCCCTGCGCAAGGAACATATTTACTCTAGGAGGCCCTGCGCCCTCTAATGCGACACCTCCAAAGATGCGTCGATGCCGGCGCTCTCAAAGACCCTGCGCTCGTGTGCGCCGCACATAGGGTTGCCAACTTTTTTTAGAAGAAATAGAGTATATCTGATTTTGAAGGAGGTAAATAAAGAGTACGGACGTACAAAAAAGAGTATCATTTATTTTGTACTTTTAAAAAGGTATTTTTTGTACTTTTTGCAACACATAACAATTTTTGTTTGAATTGTATGAGTCCAAACATTCCAACACTAAATTTATATATGTTACAGTCAAAACTCTTAACCAGTCAAAAGTACTATTGACTAGCAAAATCAGTCAAAAGTACTTTTGACCGTATGCTTTAGTCAATAATACTTTTGACTAAAATAACGGTTAAAAGTACTTTTGCCCAATGGAGCTGGTTAAAAGTACTTTTGACTAAGTGATTCCGTCAAAAGTGGTTTTGACTGGTTGTATCAGTCAAAACTCTTAAAAATTATTTAGCATATTATTTAGCATATTTATTTCTTTGAAATAATGTTATTTGACCGAATTTTCAAATGCACTAATTTGCCTGTTTAATATGATATGAGGTACCTAAAGGTATTTGTATTCTCATTCACTCGCTCTTGCATACAATGTCGACGGAACCCCGCTTCGCGGGGCTCCTATTTCTGTGTAAAAGGGTTTAAAGTAACCTAACAAAACCGAACCTCGGGGTGGGAACATTACATCAAATGAACATTATACCTTTTGATCAACAGCGCAAATTTTGTTATCGCAAATAAATATTCGATGAAATGAAAATTATGTTAATCGATATTATACAAATTGATTATTTTCCTAAACGTTCGAATTAGTAACATTACATCAAAAGTTGTTATACCAAACAAGGGTGAAACTCTTTTTTATTCACATCTAACGAGTTAATAATGCTTTTGACTGATGCTTTATTGCAGTTAAAACTACTTTTGACGAAGAGCGTCAGTCAAAAGTACTTTTAACCGCAAATTTGCAGTCAAAAGTACTAATAACCAATAATTTTCAGTCAAAACCACTTTTGACCAACCTATTCAGTCAAAAGTACTTTTGACTGATTTTGCTAGTCAATAGTACTTTTGACTGGTTAAGAGTTTTGACTGCAACATATACATAATTATACCAAGAACTCATTTTTGATCAATTTCAATGAAGCTCTATTTCTCTGAAGCTATATTTTCTGGCAAAAATTAAGTCGTTTAAATTCATCTGCTCTCTGCTTATTTGGTTTGAAATTTTAAGCAAGATAAATATAGTTATCAAGGCCCTTCAAAAGTCAGACGTTGTATTGTCAGAAGCGGTGAAAATTATTGATAATGCAAAAATAAGTTTGTCTGAATTCCGTAATGAATCCGCTTTTGAGGAGCTCCTTAACCGGGCGAAAACTGTAGCGGAAGAAGTCGAGGCAATAGTAGAATTTCCCACACCTGCACGACCTCGCGCTCGTAAAAGGTTTTTTAATTATGAGGCGGAGGATGAACCGATAACAGACGCGAAAATACATTTTAAAGTAAATTTTACTACTATTTGTTAGACACCGCAATTACTAAGTTCGACGAACGGTTCGAGCTTTTGAATGAAAATAAGGTAATTTTTTCATTTCTTCAAAATATGAACACCGGAAAGATTTGGACTCTGATACAAACAAGACTGTGACTGTATATAATATACACCATCATATAGCGTGGCGACGCGTCGCCACGGCATGCGTCGCCACGCCAGAAATTTGTTTTACGTGCGGCTATAGATGTTTCACATCAAAAAACACATTGCTCTAATTTAGAAAAGAAACTTTGCCATGCTGGCTCTTCAGATGTGGAACAGTTCGAGCTCTATAATGAAATCGAATTATTACCGATGTTTATTGATGATTCCACTACGCCGTTGGATATTTTAAATTACTTGTTTACGAATAAATTAATTTCAGTGTTCCCAAATCTGTCCACAGCACTGAGGATATACCTGACACTTCCAGTCACGGTCGCACATAGCGAAAGGTCATTTTCTAAACTAAAAATAATTAAAAACTACCTTAGATCAACATTGTCGCAAAGTTGACAAATTTATCATTAATAAGTATTGAACATGAAATCAAAATTGAAGTTAGTGACATTGTTAAAGATTTCGCTAATGCAAAAGCTCGCAAAGTAACTTTTTTGTAAATACATTTGTGTGTATATATATATATTTGTGTGTACGAGCGTCCTATTTGTTATGTAACTATAATAGTTTTTCAATTAAATATTTTTGAAAGAACTAGAAAGTTGTGATTTTTTTATTCTTATAACCCGGAAGGGGTTATAAGAATAAAAAATTCACAACTTTCCTAAAAAAACTTTTTGCATCCCGACATCATTTAAAATTGCACCATTTGCATCCGAATTTCCGTTTGAAAATATAACTGTTAGTATTCCATTTTGACCCCGCTCCTACTAGACTAGAGGGCGCCAGGGTACTGGTTGCACACGGGCGCCACAAGGGCTAGAGACGCCTCTGTATATACTATAGGAAAATTTATTAAATCTTTTTCTACCTAAATATATATAATTATTAGTTTTAACAGGACTTAGCACGAACCTTTCATTTATTTATATCTGCTGACGTTTCGATGTAGTTACATCCACTGTGGTTGCGCAAGACTAGAAAAAAATATATAAATGAAAGGTTCGTGCTAAGTCCCGTTAAGACTAATAATTATCTGTTTAAAGTGCGATAGTTTAAAAAACTAAATATTAATATCAACATTAAAAACACAACATACGATATTTTCACCGTAATGTCAGTCTAATATACCTACATCCTACATTGCACTCTGTTTGATTAGTCTATGACAAACAATACAATATGGCGCGTGGTAATTATTTAATTTGTAAAACAAGGAAATTAGTTTACTTACCGATGAAACGTAATTCCTTTGCACTTTGCCGTGTTCCTTGAATTATTAGTACAATATCGCAACACACACCAAGGCATTTTTCGTCGATTTTTTCTATGAATTAATTTATTATTGTCGGAAGTACTAGGCGCGAAAGAGCTAGAGAGCGACTGAGTGAGGTGCGGCGCGATCGCCGCAGTTGAACGAGACAAAGTAGGAATTTACGGTGTCTTCTCTAATATGTTAGTACTTATATCTCTATGTTTTCTTTCTTTCTTTTGATTGAAAAAAAAAAAAAAAATATTATTTGCTATTATTTACTTATTATTTATTTATTTCTGTAACTGCCCGTGACATCACAGCGGGCCCTATCAGAATACCAGCGCTGCAACATTTATTTTTTAAATGTTGTAGCACCATGCTGAGATACAAGCCTTTTGGCCTCGTATAGGACTTTCTGTTTCATTTTCCCTTTGTTACTTTTTTTTATATATAACTTGGATTTTTATTTTGCTGTGGTTAGTTTAGTTTGTGATCTTCCTGTACGAGTCGCAATAAATACTTTTTCTTTCTTTCTTTATTCACAGCCTAATTTGAATAAATGACTTTTGATTTTGATAATAATAAGAAGAAATTAACAAAAATCTATTTCCAGTACAACACGAACTTTTACATCTAGATTCAACACCATCTTAGTCTAAAAGAATCACCCTCCCACGCGAACGCTCTCCGCCCAATATATCCGAACAAATTCAATAAAGTCCCGAACAAACAACTTCCAGCGTTTATTGCATAACGCATCTTCTAAAACGCAGGGTAAACGCTCCGGTTGCGGGCCGAGGGTGGCGCCCTCTGTTTATACGGAGTGCGCCCGACTACTTAATAACGACTTATTTATTTGCACAAAGGATCGGAGCTGGTAATTGCGTGGCCGATAATATGAGAACTATTAACTGCTGCACGCGCCTCAATGTTTGCTGGAACACTGATGACGGCTTGTTAGTTTTTGAGTACACATCGTTTCCTATTAGTTTAGAGACTTTGATTTCATCAAATGTCTCGAGATTTTGTGACAAGTTCTTTTGCAAAGGTCCGACCGATTTTATTCGAAACTTTGAGGTTTTGTTGAAATAATCAGATATAAACCGTGCTATTCTGTAGAAAACTCACCGTGAAAACTTAGGTGAAGTGAGCGTAGAGTGAGCTGTCAATAGTGTCAATTCCTAGCAAAAACAAACTCACTTCACCTAAGTTTTCACGGTGTGATTTTAACAAGCTTTCGTCAATTAACTGCGAATTGGTCAAAGATCGTAAGAATACATTTATTAAAAGCTTCCTATCGTTTTTCCAACCATGCTCGAGTCGGCTTCCAGTCTAACTGGATACATCTGAATACCAATATTTTACATACAGCGGCTGCCTATGGGGCCTCCACAACCCAGTTACTGGGGAACACGTTACTGGTTGTCAGAATTTTGGGTTTCTGGTGGGGGGTGGTTATATAGATCTTTGAAAGTCGTTGCGGGTAGTCCCGCAACGACTTTCAAAGATCTATATGATATTTAATGAATAGGTACCTATCACCCATCGACGAACCGACCGCGACAAGCGTAGCTTAACCAACAATCGATCTACGAGCCCCTTACCAAGACAAGCTCATACTACATAAATTCATATATCGAATAAAAGGACTAATATCTGTGGTACAAAAATAATTAAAAATAATGAGACAAAATTAATCAGAGCTAACAAGTCGCAATAACATCAACACAATCAATAGACTCGAAAGCTGTTAATTGAAAACGACACAAACTATAGATCTATTGTAACAGCTCATTCAATATGCAAATCAAATCCAACCACAGACACAAAATTGCTTTTTAATAAAATCCCGCGCCGTTCGAAAGCAATTACAGTATTAAGTAAATTATAAAAGAGTTCCGTTCTAAAGGGAAACTTGATTAATTGATTCGTCGCAACCGATTTTGTACAACTGCTCGAACCCGACAATGGCGCTCGATAAAAAGGGCAAAATCAATCGAAAACAAATTACTTACAGAACCGAATAAAATTGAGTCGTTAGTAACATTGTGTGTCGTGAAAAATAAACGAGAGGCAATTGAATCAACTTTGTAGAGGTAAATTAATGTCGGGTTGCACTGTCGGTGATGTGGACTGCGCGACCAATATATTTTTATATTGCTTCTTTCTTTATGATCGTTAAAGGCAAATTAATTAATTGTTCAGTATGCGCGTTTATTGGACGCCAGTCAGTTTGTTTGCGTAGTTTTATTCTGTTGGTTCGCGCGTTTATTGTGTTTGTTTTGCAGGTGTTTGATTTGGTGCGAGTGAAATCCAGTTTGCGTTGGTAACGATTCGATATAGAAACAGAAATTCATTTCAAAAATTTTAGCTTCTTCAATCGTTTTGTTTTTATTTTTTATTTTCTCATTACAGACGCTTTTAACGTTCTGCAGCGTTCTCACATGCATAATTTCAACATGAATGATATTATTTCAAAATTTTGTAACCATATGGTTTTGATTTATAAGAGTCTCTATGGAGTTTCTTGCCCGTTCTTCTCCATAGGAACCTACTACGCTTTGGAATGGGCAACTAGCTTCATCTTTCTGACTGACCGACCCTATGACAATTCAAAACTGCCTGTAACTTGTTTTTTCAAATAAATGCGTTGAGTTTTATATTTGGTTTTGCGCGTGCATTTTTAGAAGCAGCGTCTTTTTGCTAACGCTCCACAGTAACCTCATTAAGTTCTGTAACCTCCGGTTTCTAATTAAATTAAACTGTATTTAATCGAACCTCTAATAATTCCCATTATGCGTTCCTAAAAATGTTACTGAACACTCTAATAATTATAATGATTGCCCCTCTTTTTGTGAACCTCTATTAATTCCTACTTTGAGGTCCTAAAACTACTAAATGGCCAAGTAACTGCGACCAACTTGAATGCGCCGTTAGTCACAGTTCTAACCTAACCCATTTACTTGGGGTGCCCTAGCTTAGTTACTGCGACCAATTCGACGCACCTACGCGTGATTGGTCATAGTTCCAACCTAACTTGGGTTAGGTTTGGTCGGCATACGCTATCTTAGTTCCTGCGAACAACTGTGGGAAAAGCAAGAAAGTTAAAACGAGACTTAGCATGAGCATAACCAGCCTATAATTTGTCCACTGTTGGGACGCAGGCCTATTCTCTTTGAGAAGGAGTGGTGGGCTGTAATCTACCAAGCAGGCCTAGTGCAGGTTCGTAGATAGAAAGAGAATAAAAAGAGGCTTAATTATTTTTTATATAGGTATAAATAATAATAATTTAATTTTAATAATTAATAAAAATATTTTTTTTTATGTTTTTATATTTTTTTATACTAATATTTAAATATATAATTTATATGTAGGTATTTAGTTAAATAAAGGAAATGTCATAATAATAATACAAATTATAAATCGTAATTTTTTTTATCATTGTAAGCACAAGTTTTTAGACGTTCATTAATTTTAAAAAGTGCCTCATGAAGGTCAATAAGTTTTTTAGAGGATCAGTTAACTGATCTTCTAAAAAACTTATTGACCTTCTTCCTTCCTTCATTTGACCTTATTGACCGGGATTTATATTACATTTTAATGGAAAACCTTTAAATGTTTTCCATTAAAATGTAATATAAATCCCGAAACGTGACAACAGTACGGTTCCATTGAAGCATTGCTTCCATTGTGTCAGTTTGTTCTCACCGCATTCACAACTAGCCATTAGTGCCTCGAACAAATACAATGGAGTACAATGCCATGAATAGGGTTGCAATTACATGTCCCTAATTCGCTCATTTCACCCTTGAGATCCACGGAAAGGAGTGTAACAGTTTCTGATCGAGTTAATTATTTTTATATTAGCTTTACTTATCCCTCGTGTATATTAAAACTAAAAGAATTCAAATTCAAAATATTTTTTTTTTATTTCACATAAACCTACATGGGCACTTATGAAACGTCAGAATTGTGTTTTTTTTTTGTTAACCTGACTGATATACAACGGCTGACAAGAGAAGGAATCACTGGCTCTGAAGATACAGGCTATGCCTAGTTTCGGAGTCAGGGATATCTTATACTTTATTTGCTAAAGATAAGCCCTGGCTACAGTACCCAATGAAATTGCAATCCAATGTCCAATCTCCTATTTTAAGTCACTACGATGTACACCTTATAATAAGACCAATAAATTGTAATAAGGGTTGTGAAAAACATTTATTTATTAGAAGCTAGGTGCGCAGTTCCAATCCGTCGTTTCCTGAGAAAAAAGAGTCGGCAAAAAATACGGTAACTCTTTTAAAAATAATTGGCTTTTACAATGTTTTCAAGTCACAATGTTAATAGGTATGGGAGGACAGTGTAGGTCTGTTAACAAGTACAAGATACTTAACAAAATAGATAAAAAAATTGAAGTCATTAGCGTAACATAGTAAATCTGAGGAAACCGTTTCAGTTTACGATATTATTTGCTTTAGCTGAGGAGTTTGCAACATCAAAAGCTGACGACAGTAAAAAAACTGATCTTCTGGAAGGACATTAACTCGTACAGACGAGGCAAAAAAGCTCCTAAAATTAAAATAAGAAAAATTCAAATTAGGCTGAGAATCAGAACTTTTTAAATGTCAAAATTACATAAGACAGTTCCTGGAAACGACGCCCTTCACCACATCCTTCCATCTCCAGTGTTTTAGCTGGAAAGAAGAAGTGGCACAACAAACTCTCCAGTAGCAGAGCTGTCTGTTCAGTTAGAAGAACTTGATTCATAGAAACCTAACAAAAAAAACAGCATGTGTGCAATTCACATATGTCTGTGTTTCTTATTTTTATAGTTTTAATTTATGTTTATTTTCTATTCCAATTTAATTGATTTTTATTTAAATTTTTGTATTTACTGTATTTTAATTTAACTACTTGACATTTTAAATTCAATGTAAATTTTAATGTTGTAATTAACATAATTATATTTCCGGTTTAATTTTATTATTGATTATACAAGTGCTGTGCACACCTATAAGTGACGAATTCACCGCACAACAGTTAAATAGACTAGATTGTAAAAATTTAGTGAATAAGTCGTTGGTGTGTCAATAAATAAATAAATAAATAAATAAATAAATAAATTCACACGTGGTAGAAGTGAAACCTTCAATCTTAAATTCTTATGAATTTACATGTCTCTTTTTACTGTCGCTTTTTCGTTTCATAAGCTTTCAAATCACAACGATGCTAAAGAACATCCATCCATCCATCCACCCACACCCACACCCACACCCACACCCACACCCACACCCACACCCACACCCACACCCACACCCACACCCACACCCACACCCACACCTACACCCACACCCACACCCACACCCACACCCACACCCACACCCACACCCACACCCACACCCACACCCACACCCACACCCACATCCACACCCACACCCACATCCACATCCACATCCACATCCACAAATTAGTAGCATAGGATTAGATGTGATGTCATTTTTAATAATAAAAAACAAAAACACTGTATAATGCTTCCTATCTCATTTTCTCCCACGTTAAATCTTATATGTCTCTTTTTACTGTCGCTTTTTCGTTTCATAAAATTTCAAATCACAAAGATGCTAAAGAAGTTTTCACTTAAAAAAAAATACCAAACAACCAGCCCCTTTTTTTTTTTTTATGGTAACATAAGTTGCCTTTTGGCATATGCTGAAACTTCTTTAACAGTTGACATGAGTGACGTTAAATAACAGAGTATCGTTGTTGTCATTAGCGTGGCGGTGGCGGTCGCGTGGCGGGTGTGCGGCGGTCGCGTGGCCGCCCACCCCACGGCCAATCTGATGCATCACTGTTTACAAGCAACGGTGTAAGGTTACACGAGTGACTGGTATTACTGGGAATTAATTTTTGGACTTTTGTGAAGCTCACTTATCGCTCGTAGCATTTTATCCCAGAGTAATAATATGACAAGGCATTTGTAATCTCTTATTGCATAAAACAGAAAATTCTAAATAGGTATGTGGCGAATAATGCAGCGCCCTTCCAAAGTTAGTAATGATTTAAGATTCTAATTTCAAATATTTTAACTGTAACATTTTCATTGATTAAATCAAGTACCTATGGTAAGAGATTACTTGATGTTTTTTTATAACCTTGTTTCCGCTGTGGTATCATAATGTGGTATTGCAGCTGAAGTGGAAAAATGTCAACTAACTTTTGGAAGGCACTGTACAGTAAATGAAGAAGAAAGCCAATAAGGGCCAAATATTTTGACCTTTACAAACTTCCAACTGACCCATCTGAATCTTCTTTTCATTTCAACGGTACATCTATGTTGCAGAAATTGTTTGGGCTCAGTAGGTTGCCACGTTTAGAGGCGTTGTTCAGATCGCCAAGGGTGCTGGTTGCGTTTGGAACACTCTAGCAGATGTGACATAGTAGATAGATAGATAGATAGGTAAACCATTTATTTGGCACACACAAGAAGACAGCACAACACACACAAGTACAATATTAGATGATAACCAAATTACCCACATGGTTATAAAACAAGGTGCCGATAAAGACACAAAAAGTAACACAGTCTTTATAGAAGCACTGCACAGGCACTGAATGTTGGATGAACTCCTCTGAATAGAGCGAAAGAACCAGATGACTTAATCAAGCATCGATTCAATTTCAAAAGATTGGAAAGTATTCGACTGACTTAAGTTTTTTTAGAAACTTCTCCATCCATATCTAAGGCTACGAAGAGCACCCCCTTCCTATATCTCTTGTAAACACTCCTCTTATAGAAGTATTTATAGGTTTATGTAGGCGGTACATAACGGACACTTTGTACGCGCCGCGGAGCCAGCGTTAATTAATTTATTGTGACGACCTCCACGTGGTGTGGAGACGGCTTTTTTGTTGCTCTTGATTCACAAGTTTTTTTTTTTTGGTGAAGAATAACGCTTATCTTTATACGAATCACATTGTCATCTTGGCATCAAGAACAGTCAACAAGTCAGAACAGTGAACAATTAGTCATTTTTATTTTTTTTAGCTTATTCTGCCCCACTCAAAAGTGGGACAGAACTGAACTGATACTAGTGCGGGAACAGAGTTCCTGCACAAAGGTAGGAACTCTGTTCCCGCACTAGTATCAGTTTAGTTACCTTATTACGCTAATATTTTGTAACAATATAATTTAAAAGAGTGTCCATGGAGTTCCTTGCTCGTTCTTCTCCATAGGAACCTACTACGCCTTGGAATAGGCTACTAGCTTTATCTTTCTGAATGACCGACTCCTTTGACAATTCAAAAGTAAAAGTAGTAAAAGTTAAATGGTTTAGTTGAAATAAATGCTTTGAGTTTGAGTTTAATGAAGACATGAGAAAACTAAGTACTCACATATCTATAAAAAATACTCCAGAAGCAAATAATCAAGTAGGTTACCGAACTTTAGGTGAAGCAATCGATTAGCATTACCAGCCTAACACAAAGGTCAATAACAAGGTATTCGATGAATTGTGTTGAACCGTCAATACCGTCGCAAAAAAAGTCAAAAGCTTTTATGAAATTCCAAAGAAACATTTCAATTCGTCTAACATAACTTTTATATTCCAATCCCTAATTAAATTCCGCACTAACGCGAACCGCCGCCATGCTTGTCTGGCTAAAAGGTTAATTTAGTATTTGTCAGCTGTGGCCATTCGCGCTAAACGTTATAACCACCGCTCTTTTTGTTTGGCAAGAAACGACTTTATTGTTGTACAATTAGGCTGATTTTTGCTTGTTGCGTGTTATATAAGCAACTTTTCAAATTGCGTTAAGCCAAGAGACGGCGGGCACGTTAAGTTTGCAGAATCCCTCGTTGACTTATTCTTATTAGACTCCATTAATGGGCTCGCTTGAGTGGCGAATTGTAATGAATTCCTGAGCTTTGTCTTAATTGAAGTAATTATGTAATTAAGAGATGATTTGTGGCGTTCAGTCGGCGTGGTGGCGCAGGCGCGCTGTTATACAGCTTTCAGATGTTTTATTAGGTGAGAATTTGTTATTAGCCACGCTTTATATTAAGGATAAATAAAATTAATGAGTGCTTAATCCTATGAAAAGTGCTTTTATTTCGTTCGACATTAAAAGAGATAAAAGATGTGGGTAGGTAGTTTATGTAATAGATGTAGTGTGAATGAAGATATGGTTAGAGAGAGGATTACCTACTGAGATGACGAAGAAAGAGACATGGTTGTAACGACCACAAATAAATTCAGATAACGACAGGAGAATGACGAATAATAAAGAAAAAGAAAGAAAATACGTTTATTACATTAATAATGATGATGAAAGATACTTTGGTCTCCGGTAGATATTGATGTGATATTAATAATCTACTACATCATCAAGAATCATGAGAGGTAAGACAAAGCTTATGATCCTGGGTAGAAATCTGGCGATGTAAATGAAGTGACAACATTCATTATCAGTGAAGATTAAACTCTTAACGCCTACAGTTTACAGATTCCGAGTAAACCAAGTCAAAAGCACCGTCTCAAGAACATCTTACACGAAATTAGCCAATGCTATAATCCTGATCCCTTACAAAGGTCCCGAGAACTTAATACATCTGAGTTTGAAAAGAAATCCCTAGTCTCAGTGACGGTCTCAAATATCACTTGCGCAACGCAAAATTATACAGAACTACGATAAAAACTTTATAGCTGAAGGAATAGAGACGATAATCGAAGTTTCTGAAGTCGATAAAACGTTGGCGGATGAATCTTTCAACGGCCCGCCACTCGAAGCCGAATTGTAAAGTTTTCAATTGAAATGAAAGTAGTATTTGTATTGAATTGTTTGGCAAATTGGACGGATAATCCGCTTGTGCGCTTGCGCAAGCCGCCATTGTTGTTGACAACAAAATGGCGTCGGCACGCTAATGGCGCGAAAATGAGACACTTGCATTGTTGCCGTCAGCGCAGATGCGCGCTTTGTTAGAGACTAATTGCGATGTTTGACAAATTTTTGTGTTTTTTGTTATTTAAGATCATGAAGACGTTTGATGGGTGTTCACTCTACTAATTAAATGATTTTAAGACATAAAATTTGATCTTGCAATAATATTGGTCTTATGATTCTTCTTTTTTATGCCTTTGCAAAAGAAACATGTATGGAGGCTGAATTAGATATAACATTTTTAGCTCCCTCGTTTTCAACATTAAGCCATGTTATTAACGCATCCTTTTTAACAGGTGCATTTAGCTAATGAATTTTTTAATTTAGTTTTTTTTATAAAATCGATTATTATTATTTATCCAAGGGCAGACGTCAAATAAAAGCTTGCGAAGTGAACGGAAATATCAAGTTTGTAGTTCCGCCGGTCGTTCGCGTAATATACACCGACATGATACGTACGGAACCTACTATTACCCATTCAATGCATTATTCTTTCATATTTCTTCTTTGTGCAACCCCCAATATAATCAGACCGAGCGATGTTAAATCTAAAGTTCGTCTCAGAGGTCAAGATGAAATGGTTGCTATAGTAGAAGCTGTAATTGAATTACCCTTATTTAGTTGTTTCCTGGTTTTTAAAAGGTTTTTTAAACAGGATGGAGCCGTCAAATATTAATCAAATTATTATCGAACAATAGTACAGACTTATGATTACCTTAGTCAACTATTGAACTGGTTTCGCCTATTTTATTAGGGGCCCATAATACACGTCCAATATTAATTCAATAATAAGGTCTTTAGAAATTTTTTCGTCTCGTCTGAGGCCAATCATTCATAACGGTAAGACCTGTCGGTATAATTACTTCACTTGGTAATTATAACCTGTCTATGTGATTAACTGAACACTTTTGATTCAACACTTTGGCCGGACGTGACCTTAAAGAAAGATACATATGGTGATGGAGAAGTCTTTGCTTATCTTTTTAAGAAAGCGAAGTAGTTATTTCCTGATCAAAATTAGTTCGTACACTATTTACGGGTATCTCGCCAAACTGTGATGGAAGTGAAATAAAAATATACATACCTAACTATCTTCTGTCTGCGTCTTCGTTCACGTAAAGTTTCTTGTTTAAAATAAAACCATGCCATCCTATGACACTCAGCAATAGTGTAGCTTTCTATCAGTGAAATAATTTTCAGAATCGGATCAGCAGTTCCAAAGATTACCCACTAAATATAAACTCACAAATTTTGCTCTTTATAATATTAAAGTATACCTACTTAAATATAGATTTTCATGAAAGGAGTAGTATTTAGAAATCTGGTTCTAGAAATATTTCTAAACAGATTTACTTCAAAATATAGACCGGTGCGGACGGAGCGGTTGGAAATAGTTTCGCGTTGTAGGACTAAGTATGCATCACTTCTAATTTTCCTACAACTTTCCTATCGAAAGCTGCAATAACAATAAAGCCAAAAAAACGGTACAAACGACGTTATGGAATCAAACGGGGCAGGGGGCATGGCAAGGCAAGGGATCAAATGAAAATAAACGGGAGTAAATGATGTGATCGCAATAAACACAATTTCCCGTGCTGCTGAACAAATTGCCGCCACGCCGCCGCTCCCACGCGACTTATGTGCTCCTTGTGCTCAGGAATGGCATTTAAACTCGCTTATGGAGTAGATAAGCGACCTGAGGAAAGTTTGTTTTACCTATAGACTTTCCTAATCTGTGAGGTTATTATTCTTCATCCTGGCGATGGCACGACAGTGTATAATTTTAGCCCAAAACTTCGCCACTTCCACCGCATCGTCGCGTCGGTGGCAGCGCAGAGCTCACTATGGTTGCATTTTTTGGAACACAGAGGACAGGATAGGAGGTGAGACATAGTTTACACCACAGCTTCACATCCAAAGCCTGCTGCCGTACCTTCGAGGTAACCTTACTTTCCGAGGTTGTAGTTGGAAGATATTGTAAAAGACATGTCAGGTTTGAATTCTAGAATAGTGTTCAGTTAGGTATGAATTAATTTTTCTTCCCACACAATAGCAGCTGCATGAGAAAATACACGAATAACAGCATTTCGATGATGGAATCTTATTGTTGCAATTAAGTTGAGTCCTACGGATTTATCAACACCAAGCTGATTGAAGGCCTCTGATTAAAGACAGCTAAAATTGCCAACACTTAGGTAGATTTAAATACATAGAATACCACTGAAAAACTAAATAATGACGACTAATGGAGAAGTATGGAAGAAAAAGACAAATTGTGCCGACCCCAAATAAATTGGGATAAGATAAGAAAATTATGCTTACCATTAAAAATTAGATACCTATAATATTCCTAACCGTTCTTATCAACGTTCAGAATAATGTTAAAATTGGCATGGCAACTCACGGACACTATTGAGCTCAGCCAAAATACATCTTGGACAATAAATTCCGTTAAGGCCAGGATCTTCGAGCGTAGTAGGCATTTAGCGTTACCTCCGTCCTCGCGTGGCAAATGCCGCGAAAGCGCAGTTCGAATGAACTCGCTGACCCCTGTCACGGTTATTTTTATAAGTAATAGTATTGTGAATCGGCCCTATTCTTGAAATATAGGGCTGCTCGTCTACAGTATTTTAATTTCATCATCCTACTTTAGTTTCTTTCTAGTTTTGTGATTGTAAATATTATATTTTTAACCGACTTCAAAAAAGGCGGAGGTTCTCAATTCGGATATTTCTATTTTTTTTTATGTATGTTACATGGGCATAACTCCATCGTAAATAGACAGATCTGCAATTTTTTTTTTTAAGTGAAAACTTCTTTAGCATCGTTGTGATGTGATTTGAAAATTTTATGAAACGAAAAAGCAACAGTAAAAAGAGACATGAGATTTAACGTGGGAGAAAAGATAGGAAGCATTATACAGTGTTTTTGTTTTTTATTATTACAAATGACATCACATTTAATCCTATGCTACTAATTTGTGGTGATGATGATGATGAGGATGATGGTGATGGCGATGGTGATGGCGATGGTGATGGTGATGGCGATGATGATGATGGCGATGTTGATGATGGTGATGGCGATGGCGATGGTGATGGCAATGGTGATGGCGATGATGATGATGGTGATGCGATGTTGATGGCGATGGTGATGGCGATGGTGATGGCGATGATGATGGCGATGTTGATGGCGATGGTGATGGCGATGGTGATGGCGATGGCGATGGTGATGGCGATGGTGATGGCGATGGTGATGGTGATGGTGATGGCGATGGCGATGGTGATGGTGATGGTGAAGGATGGATGGATGGATGGATGGATGGATGGATGGATGTTCTTTAGCATCGTTGTGATTTGAAAGTTTATGAAACGAAAAAGCGACAGTAAAAAGAGACATGAATTCATAAGATTTAACGTGGGAGAAAATGAGATAGGAAGCATTATACAGTGTTTTTGTTTTTTATTATTACAAATGACATCACATTTAATCCTATGCTACTAATTTGTGGTGATGATGATGATGAGGATGATGGTGATGGCGATGGCGATGGTGATGGCGATGGTGATGGTGATGGCGATGATGATGATGGCGATGATGATGATGGTGATGGCGATGGTGGTGGTGATGGTGATGGCGATGGTGATGATGATGATGGTGATGCGATGGTGATGGCGATGGTGATGGTGATGGCGATGGTGATGTTGACGATGGTGATGGCGATGGCGATGGTGATGGCAATGGTGGTGGCGATGGTGATGGCGATGATGATGATGGTGATGCGATGTTGATGGCGATGGTGATGGCGATGGTGATGGCGATGATGATGGCGATGTTGATGATGGTGATGGCGATGGCTATGGCGATGGTGATGGCGATGGCGATGGTGATGGCGATGGTGATGGTGATGGCGATGGCGATGGTGATGGTGATGGATGGATGGATGGATGGATGGATGGATGGATGGATGGATGGATGGATGGATGGATGGATGGATGGATGTTCTTTAGCATCGTTGTGATTTGAAAGTTTATGAAACGAAAAAGCGACAGTAAAAAGAGACATGAATTCATAAGATTTAACGTGGGAGAAAATGAGATAGGAAGCATTATACAGTGTTTTTGAAGGTTTCATTTCTACCACGTGTGAATTGCACACATGCTGTTTTTTTTATTTTTGTAAAGATCTGATGATGACTTTCAGAGACAAACAACGGAACTCTTCAATAAATGCCAGCAAATCAACCGCGATTGCTGCTATAGCATATTATGTAATCGCAATCACACAACATAACATCACGCCTGTACCCTTCAAAGGGTAAAGCAGATGTGTTCAATAGCTTTGTTACTGATATTCACATAGCAAGTAGTGACATATGAATTTGTTTGGGGTAGGTAAGTACAACTAAAGAGTGAAAAATAAAAACTTTTTTACAAAAAAAAATCCGACTTCCAAAAAAAAAACACTACAAAGTGAAAAATAACTTTAGTTTCGAAAGTCGGTGTCAAAAAATGAAAATATATTCTTCACGTTGTAGTGTTTTTTTTTTTGAGTCGGTTGTTTTTTTTGTAAAACACTTTTTTTGGTTGCCTGAATTCGTCAATAAGTTTTTTTAATTAAATCTACTAATCAAAAACACCACAATACGTATTTTTATTGAACTCTTCCTATTTCATTCACAACGAATTTCATATTTTTAAATAAAAAAACAGCAAGTGTGCAATGCACACGTGGTAGAAGTGAAACCTTCAAAAACACTGTATAATGCTTCCTATCTCATTTTCTCCCACGTTAAATCTTATGAATTTACATGTCTCTTTTTACTGTCGCTTTTTCGTTTCATAAACTTTCAAATCACAACGATGCTAAAGAACATCCATCCATCCATTCATCACCATCACCATCGCCATCGACATCGCCATCACCATCGCCATCGCCATCACCATCGCCATCACCATCTCCATCACCATCTCCATCACCATCATCATCATCGCCATCGCCATCACCATCGCCATAACCATCGCCATCGCCATCACCATCGCCATCACCATTATCATCATCGCCATCACCATCGCAATCACCATAACCATCGCCATCATCATCATCGCCATCACCATCGCTATCACCATCACCATCGCCACCACCATCGCCATCACCATCACCATCGCCATCACCATCACCATCGCCATCATCATCGCCATCACCATCACCATCACCATCGCCATCACCATCGTCATCGCCATCGCCATCACCATCATCATCACAAATTAGTAGCATAGGATTAAATGTGATGTCATTTGTAATAATAAAAAACAAAAACACTGTATAATGCTTCCTATCTCATTTTCTCCCACGTTAAATCTTATGTCTCTTTTTACTGTAGCTTTTTCTACTGTAGCTTTTTCGTTTCATAAAATTTTCAAATCACAATAATGCTAAAGAAGTTTTCACTTCGAAAAAATATAATATTTTACCTATACAATCACAAAACTAGAAACACAAACTCAAAAACTCAAATTTTGCAATTGAATATAAACCTTATTCCGTTGTAGTAAAGTTGAAAATCTATTACAGATATTACGATAATTGTAAATTTATGGTACCGACCTGCTACTGCTAGTACTGTGACGAAAGCAAGAGAACCTATACAACTACAATATTATTCTGTCGCGTCGTCTTATAAGTGGGTAGTTATAAATACGTAGAAAAATAATAATCAAAATTACCTTATTTTTTTTTAAGCTTTGCAGTTCAATGCTGAACGTTTTTTTTTCTTTCTTCTGTTTTTATTCCCCATAATTTAATCTTAATTATCACTATATTACAACTATATTATAACAAACTAATATTTAGTTTAATTATTAATACTAGAACCTAAACAATATTTACAGACTGAATTTTGAAACTAATACACAAACACGGAAATTAACTAACAATATTATAACGTATAATTCGATCGATTAGCGGGAACGCGGCGAGCCAGCAAAAGCGACACAGGTCCTACTTCGGTAACGCCCGGCGGGCTACTGAAGTGAAGCGCGCAGGCCGCCTTTCTAGATTATATCTTGTTAAGACAATAAAAATCAGTTTTGAGAAAAATTAACCGTAGAATGTTCTACTATACGTCATTGCCTATTTTTTCATATATTTTTTGCGAGTAAAAGTTAAGTCTACTTCAAATGCGACTTGAAAAACGATTAAAAACTTCGCTGTTTTCGATTTGTTTGCGATTTTTTATGATCGAGTGAAGTTGTAAATATCGTGTTTTGAACCATAGAATAATCAAGAATGTTAGTTAAACTATGCCATATATTTTTTTCAGATTAAAACAAAGAATATTTGATTGTTTAATGTTGAATCAAAAATAGGTCGATTCCGAGATTTCCGAGAGTCCTGGCCTTAAGCGTATAGTCAGCAATGCATCGAGTGTTCGTCCATGTTGAGCTCAAGTTAAGTTAACACCGCGTCGACGCGATAACTGAATTACACAAAAGCACAGAGCACGGAACGACCACGAATAGATCAAAACGATCCTTGGATTTTAAACAAGAAAGCAGGAGTAAAATGACACTAAGATTTTTCCAGAATTTAGAGTGAGATCTGCCAGAGAATATGTGTGCTGGGGCTTTTTTTTTTTTCAGGATGGGAAATCATCAAATGACTCCTCTCGTTCTGGGTGGAGCGGAAGGGAGTGTCAGACTCTTACTGACTAAAACCCACACGTGTTCCTTCCTTCGCCCTTTATGTTCCGGGCCAGCGGTAACCCTTTCGGACAATCCCGCTGATCCGGCAGGCGTGTGCTGGGGCTTGTGGCTAAATAATAACAGCCACACGGGTCGATTGAAGGTTAAGCTACGCCTGCCGAGGTCAGTTCGTAGATGGGTGACTATCCATTATACATCGAGACTCCTCCGTGCCTCAGAAAGGACATCAAGCCGTTGGTCCCAGCTGTCGATTCTAGATCATTGATAATCGTTACGGGTAGTCAGAAGCCCGAAATTCTGACAACCAGTCTTAGCAAGGGATATCGTATTACCCAGTAACTGGGTTGTGGAGGTCAGATAGGCAGTTACTTAAATTAAATTACTTACTATTAAATTACTTAAAGAAATTACTTCCTGTTCGTTTTGTTCATTTTATTCTCGCCTCTTCTAGTCGCCTCTAAGCTCACAGCTTCACGTGTCTGGAACGTGTGGGATTAAGTTATAATAGTTATTAATTGCGCACTAACTCGATCGGCGACGGCGCTTCGTGCTAATCCAATACCACTCTACACTGTTAACTCATTATTGTGGAGCTTATACGAACGTGTTTATTTGGCTTTTTGGGTGGAGACTAGTCATCAATTATTTTGTTCATATCATCACGCCTGGGTGCTTATCCTAAACAATTAAGTTCAGTTTACGCTACAACTTCAAACATTTTTATGACTTTTTCAATAGTGCTAGTCACTCTGAAATCAACTTAATTACCATTAAAATAAAGTTGATATTTGTTTAACTTGAAATGATATCTATTAATTTGAAACCAAAGTTTTAATAATAAACTATACATCACTTGTGTAACCTTTTCCCAACAATGTTGGGGTTTCCAGTCTAACCGGATGTAGCTGAATACCAGTATTTTATACAGAGCGACTGCCTATCTGACGTCCACAACCTAGTTACTGGGTACCAGGATTCCTATATATCTGCCTACTTCTATGTAAATAGAACAATACAGGCATGTATGTGCAGTCTCGCGACGCCACAGCTGCATACGTTTACACGAGTTGTGTAGGGCGACCATAATCCCGCGTCTCGCGGTCTTTCCCGGGATCGGTCACGGGATTATCGCTACACGATTACGACCGTGTAAATTGCGTTTATTTAACAATCATCTGTCTGAGCCAATTTGTGATGGAAATAAAATAATTGGTAATTGTTTTTATATACCTATTTATTTTTTACAAATTATTTATTATAAAAGATATTTCATAAACTGATTCAGGGTTGATTTTTTAATCATCTGATAACTTTATTCGAGGAATAATTTTGAAATATTGCCAGTTATTTCTTGAATAACTTGAATCTAGACTTCATAACGTGTAACTAAAGCACAAAGATACGAAAGGTCGGACGCCCTCATGCTACTTGGAGCGACGATCTTCGCAAGGTGGCGGGTAGCAGCTGAATGAGAGTCGCCGAGAATCGAGCTGCATGGCGTGCATAATGATTTTATTTCTGTAAGTAGGTTTATCCAAACACTTTTACACGTCAAGGCTCCTGCAAACAGGCGCGACACGCGACGCGAATGGCGTGCGACATAAAGGCACCGCTCGTTGCGTAACTTGCGGTGCCTTCGTGCCGCGCGCGATTTTATCGCGTGTCGCGTCTGTTTGAAGGAGCCTTCAATTCATATTTTAAAATCTAGACGAGGTCGTCGTTTCCTATCTACCTACTCTGAGAAAAGAGGCCCAAACAAACTTAATGGTCACAGTCTCTTTTAAAGTCCAGACATGTCAAAACCATATAGATTGATGTCTGAAATGGTCTACTGAGGAATGAACCACACAGATCTAGTGGAACTGTCCAGAAACTTGTCCTATAGTGGACTGCTATAGGCTGATGATGAAGATGGTGCACAAATCGGAGAAACCATAATGAATGTAAGTGCCACGACGGTACCGCGTCACGAATCACTTAGTGAATCTACAAAGGCAATTATAGTTAGTGTCAGGAGCTAGACGCTAGACAGCTCTAACGACATGACGGAACAAAAACTACTAATGGCTATCCGCGAACCCTTTCTTCTGGTAAACGAAACGGTAATTATTGCTTCAGAGCTGGAAAATTACGGGTTTCCCCTTACAGCCGGCCGCAATTAACGGCTCAGTCTATTACCGTTGTAATTTTCTTTTAGTTAAAGTGATTTTTGTTATGGATAGGAGTGAGTGATATTTTGTGGGTCGATCTTGATACGACATATTATACTCACGCCTTGTTCCCATGGGGTTAGGCTGAAATTACAGAACGCACATGCTACGAATCCTTACAACTCCTTTCGCCTCATTTACGTTCTCAAATCGGTCATACACGCATGTCAGTTGCAAGTACTAAGCACCTAACCGGACCTGAGCTGGACTTCTTTAATACAGATTGGTCCTTGGCAGCTCTGGCCAGAGAGAGGTGGAAGAAGAGTAGGAAGGTCTTTGCTCAGGAGTGGGGCTATAATGGCTAGTAAAAAAATAAATAGTCAGGGTATTGCCGTAATGTGTAGAATCATCATCATCATCATTACAGCCGAAAGACGTCCATCGCTGGACATAGGCATCCCCCAAGCACTTTCACTTCGAACGGTTCTGTGCTTCTCGCATCCAACGGGTTCCTGCGGCCTTCACAAGGTCGTTGGTCAACCTCGTGGGAGGCCTTCCAACGCTACGTCTTCCGGTACGCGGTCGCCACTCCAGAACCATTCGGCCCCATCGGCCATCTGTTCTGCGAGCAATGTTCCCTGCCTGCTGGAGTTTCTCTGCATGATCGAATCAGAAATGAGGAGATCCGCAGGAGAACTAAGGTAACGGACATAGCCCGAAGAATTGCCAAACTTAAGTGTGTAGAATACAAGTAATTATTGGATTAAGGACTGATTTTTCAATCATCTGATAACTTTATTAGAGGAATAATTTTGAATTTTTGACAGTTCTTCCATACAAAATCTGTCAAACGTTAATTTTATTTCACAAATAAAAATTATCTGGCGATGGAAAATTCAGCCCGTAAATTACTAATTATTGTTATTTGATGAATAAATTGTAGATTGATTAGTTACAAGGACAAAAGTTAAGATTAAATATCGGACGTTCATGGAAAAATATATGTATTTGTGCCGTTATCCCGTTACAATAGTAAGCAATACCTACACTGTGATCAACAAATAAATTGTTGTAACGTACTGAAATTAAAAGACGGGGGACCTCGCCTAAATCACCATAAAAACTCAAAGCAAAGAGCCTAACTAATGGAAGTAAGTGGGAACTATTTTACATAAAAGACACTTACAAATTCGCACAAAACAATATTGCACACTAAACAAACATTTTAAAACTCATTTTCCAAGACCCCTCACACAAAAAATCTGATTACCACTGAAAAACGCACTTTAATACTTTCAATATAAAGTGCATACTCGTGTGGGGAGCTTCGCAAAGGGTATCACAACCGGGGTGTTTGGTACAAAAACGTTTATTAGCACATTTTGTCGTAAGCGGAGCGTGACGGCGATAAGTGACAAGCTATTGAGATGTTTGGGGTGAGCACCTAATGACTGCACATTGGGAAATGCGCCGCGAAAACTGTGAAAAATTATGGGCACGAAATACCGATGCAATAAACTGAAATTACGTGTTACGTATTTCTGTGGCATTGTTAAAGCTATTTGAACATAATCTATGATTGCACATGTATATGCCTGGAGGAGTGGAGGCTTTTATTTAGGTAAGTATTAAATTCTTTTTACGTTTTTATTGATTGCTTGACTATAGTTTTAAATGTTTTTGTTGGTATATTGGAGTGTGCTAGCTGATTAGTGCAAATGATTTAATGTTTGGTGTTTTGTAATGCTGATTACAAAATACCAAACAATAAAAGTATATGGTCGACTACAGTAAACAAAATCAGAAAAATATAATGATATTCTTCAGGATATATACTAGGTAGATAGTGTGTTGAAAACATAATACAACTAATTTGATACTATGGAAAAAATCATGAAGATACCTGTAAATACTTTCTTTTTACAATAAAAACCATACTAATATACATACAATCATTACGATTTTTTGACAGATTATTCTACAAGCAACATACTAAAGCACTAGTGTTTTAATTTTTTAGTCCAAACAAAAGATTTTTTGTAAATAGATAATTGCTTCATATTTTACAATAAATTACCAGCGTTGTGTCATTGCGCTTTTCTTTCTTTTCTATGCAGTTCGACAAAGACCGCGCTTTAGGTCATGTAGTCGCCTTCAGACAAAAACGTGTATCCTTATTTCAAGTATGTAGGTAGTAGGTATGGAAAACGAAAGAAAATCTTCGTGAAATGGTGAACCATTTATATTTTCCTTAAAGACAAACTCAAAGCAATAATTTCAATTAAACCAATTACAGGCACTTTTAAATAAATAAATAAATATCTTTATTTCCCAAAAATCATTTTGAATTGTCAACGAATCGGTCGGTCAGAAAGACGAAGCTAGTTGCTTGTTCCAAAGCTTATACGGTTCTAAGAAACTTAAACTTCTATATCAACATCAACATATACTACCTATAACATTTTAATCCACCAAATCGTAGTCACCCTACCGCGATCAACGCGACGCAGCGAATTCGATTACCATCGCTTTCTCATTGTTGTCTATTTGACGCTTAATACACTCCTCTATTGTAACCCGCCCATTAACAAGAGAACCCCCATTCTTAACCACTTCAACTGTAAGAGAGACCAGCGTATGTTTGTCAGATACTTCGATAGGTCAATTGAAAACGGCCAGTGAAAACAGAACCCTATGTTGAAATCAGTTGTTCGTTTTAAGAGGTCTGTATTAATTGGTGCGTGACAAAATAGAAGTGTTTATGTGTGACTGACTTTATAAAGCTTAGAATCAATTTGTATGGGAGATCTGATAAGATTATCATAAGGTCGCAATTGTTAGGAGTTACTTTAATGGGTTCTGCACGTTTGGCAATGCGTGTACTGCTGTCGTAACGGAAATTGTAAGGGTTAGATGGGTTCTATTGTGTTTGTTCAAATAATTATATGTTACCTACATTACGTTGTTATGGATGGTTCTACCTTTGAAGCATTAATCAAGCTACATTCAGCGGATTCTTGGATTTCACAAACTCAAACTCAAAGCATTTATTTCAATTAAAACATTTACAGGCACTTTCGAACTGTCAAGGAGTTTGTCAGTCAGAAATATGCAGCTTGATGCTCATTCCAAAGCGTAGTAGGTACCTATGAAGAATAATGGGCAAGTAACTCAAATTTGGTTGCAATTTTCACATGCCTACTACTACCTACTATTACTACCAATTTTGCCTACTACTACTACCAATTTTGGTTCCAGGACATGCCTTGTCCTGAAACCAAAATTGGTTTCTTCCCAATGTTTTCCGTTTTCAGAAAACTTCATGGAGCTGCAATAAGTGCCAAAGCACTTCTTCTTCAGTTGGTATCTGACTTCAAACAAAAACAATATGACATTTCCTTCGATAGTTTATTAAATCCACTCCAAATTAGAAAGAAAATACGTTTAGGTATATGTAGTAAAACATGACGAAAAGAAAAAAAAAACTAACAAATAACAACACTAAAATATTCGTCACATCCATGCAAAACGGCCATCTATCAGTTGCTAGACAGAAGCCCAGCGCTGGTTTTCAGCGACAACCGGCATTGACGTGATGACGTCAACCGGTGCGAAACGAGAGAAAAAAAAATCGGTTGTCTGTAAAGTCGGTTTACTGACGATAGTTGAACGTGACAACGTCATTAGAAAATACTGATGGAATAGTTGCATTGCATTTGTTAATATTCGCTTGCACTTCAAGCCGCCATGGAACGCCTCCACGCTACAGAGCGAGGCCGCGAGGTAACGCTACATGAGTCATGTTTTTTCGTGAGTTCTGCCAGCTTCATCGATTTATTAGACGTTGTCACGTCAAAAATGTTTTAATATTGCCTTGTCCAAACGAACAGATACAAATGCTTTTGTATATCTTTCCTCACACTGTAGAACACGGAGTGTTTGTCAAAACACAGTAATTACCGACGCGTCCTCCGTGACGTTTCAATTAGGAACCCTTTCGTTCAGAACATACTTCGCTGTTGGACGGTTGGCAGTTAAATAGAAGGATTATCTTTGTTGTAATCTTGTTTGTTTCCCGGTTTATTTAATGATATTTTTCTTGGGAAACTGTTATTTAGTTCAGCATCATTAATTGCTAAGATTTTGATTAAAATTAAGGAGTCCAAAAAAAATAATTTTACGCGTAGTGTCCACGCAAGCTGAAGTGGCAGTGGGCCGGCCATATTAGCCGTAGAACCGAGGACCGTTGGGGTAAACGTGTTCTTGAGTGAAGACCGCGAATCGGTAAATGTACAGCTGTTTACCCTTTTTTTCATTTTATACAAAGAATAAAAATAATTATCAAAAGAAGCAAATCATAATTGTTTTAACAGCTCCTAATAGATACCGGACTGTTTGTATTTCGTGCGACAGAGATAACGCTCTACGAAGCCGAAATTAACCGGTTGTCTCTTTCCAAAGGTCGATGTGCAATATATTTATCGCCGGGTACTGTAAGTTAGGACGCCCTCAGGCTAGGTGGAGCGACGATCTTCGCAGGATTGCTGGTAGCAGCTGGATGAGAGTTGTCGAAAATCGAGTTCAATGGCGTACAATAGGAGAGGCTTATGTCCAGCAGTGAACTGCTATTGGCTGATGATGTCGTGTCCACAAACAATGGATGGACTATGTGAAAGATTGCTAGAAAGAGGGTGACTCCCGAGATGATGACTTATAGAGAAGTATGGAAGAAAATGACGTGTTGCGCCGACTCCAAGTAAATTGGGATAACAGCAGGAAAACGATTTGTGTCCACAACCGACGAATTTCAAAATTATAACAACAGGGAAATCTTTATCTTACAGCATGTCGATTCTGTAAAAATCTCACCGTGAATACTTGCGTGGAGTGAGCTGTCAGTGTCATCCTACTGATGCTAGGGATTGACCAAGCAAACATTTACAATCATAAAAGAGATTTTTTGATTCCCACGTAGTTTGTGTGGCGTGATCACTTCACCCGATTCACGACACTAAATGTCGTAAATCGGGTGAAGTGAAGGTGAAGTGATAAGATCACGCCGCGCTTGCGCGTTAATCACTGTCATTATCGCATTGCAGATTGCGTGATCACTTCACCTTCCCTTCACCCGATTCCCGACATTTAATGTCGTGAATCGGGTGGAGTGAAGGTGAAGTGATAAGATCACGCCGCGCTTGCGCGTTAGTCACTCATCACATTAGAGATTTGTTTTTACATATTTAACTTGTAAGGCGTCATGTATAAGAACATTAGGAAATTATGGTAATAATATTAATAATTAATATAATACACCATGGCGACCCTGCCTTATAGACTCTGCCAAGGGGCAGATTAAGCAAAGTTTTCGTTGAGCGATTTTCAAAATGTGTAACTCTAAAGTAGAAAAAGACGAGGTATTCGTCAATCAAAACGCGGCTGGTGGAGGTTTTGTTGACGCCGAGGTGATGTTGCCATGGTTACGAGATTCGAGTGGAGTGATATATGGTACATTCCGAATTGCACTGTAATCGACTACAGCGTGCTTACACCTTGACCCCAATTCTGCTGTATGGTATTTATCTATTATTCCCCGCATAATCTTACCACGCCGTACCTACGTTTGTCAAGCGTGGTATTTTGACAGTTCAAACCGGTTTCGGTCATTGTGTCATATATACGTTATATTATAGAATACGTTAATAGCAGATGTAGTGATTAGGTTATTAAGGAATTGACGTGGTTTCGAAGTAACGAATCATTAAGTGGTCATAGTGAATTAGGGCCTTTTTCTAAATTAACGTGAACGCGATAACGATGTCCCGTGAATCGACATTTTCGAAATTGTGCTTCTGGCTACAGTCGCCACCTTACCAAAGAAGAAGAAATTCGTGGTGTATACACAAATAAATACTATAATCCAACCATGAGTAACTATTCAAGTGAATAGGTATATTACTCTCTCTCAGCTGCCATAGTGGTGATTTATCTAAATCGGAAAGCAAATTATTCATGTGAGCGATGATGACTTAATTCGGAATGAGCCATATTTCACGCCGCGCAAGCGCGTTAGGCGCTGGCGCTGTCTGGCTATATAAGGACTTACTAGTCTAGGGAAAAAAGAAAAAAAAAACAAGGTTGAGATTCTGACTGCGCTTCTGTTTTGCTATTTTATTGTAAGTAAAACCCCACAAAATATTAATGTTTTGACCACTAAAATACTAGCTTTGAATTATATAAAAATATCTATAGGATTAGCATTAAAAAATATTATTAAAATCTCGATTATGATTGTAAATGTATGCTTGGTCAATCCCTAGTATCTGGTAAGATGACACTGACAGTTCACTCCACGCTCACTTCACCTAAGTTTTCACGGTGAGATGGTTACAGAATCGCACTGCAGTACAGAAGATGATAATCGATAAAATGTACAGACGCCAGCACATCAAGCTACCCGAAACTGTCAAATTTTCCCAATCGACTTTGAACCTTATGCTTTAGTGATAAAGTTGAAGTAAGTAACCATCACGTCTACAAAAGGAACTCAATTGATATAAGGAAATGTACGTGTGTTACGTGCTCCGGCTCTGAACGATCTCAATGCAGAAACCACCATCATATAGGCATCCTTGATAATCATAGCTAAACTACAACACAGTAAACACACAGTGCAGTGCAGTTACTACAGTTGTAAAGGAGATTATAGGAAACTATTTAAAATATGTAAAATTCTACCTATCACTTACAAACATAAATATCTTTTAGCAGTTAACCATCAAGGTACCCAAGAGCATAGCTTAACTCACGTATTCAACAAGCATAACACACGATCTATGGCTGCTGGCAGATTCAATGTACCCAGAGTCACCAATTACTTTGGTGACAGAACCCTAAAAAAACGAATACCATATCTATTGAACAGTCTGCCGGCAGGCATAAGGAGTGAAACAAATAAAAATAGGTTCAGAAACAAATTAAAAAAATATTATTTAGATATATTATGTTGAGTGTGAGTTATATACATTTATATATACATGTGGTTGGATGGTGGGTGATATATATATATATCACCTATCGTCCAACCATATGTATACCATATGTATATTATGTTATGTATATCTCTGAGCTTGGGGTTCGCCCACGCACAAGAGTGCTGATGATTATACTAACAATACTAACTTAGTACCTAAGCACCATTGTTACTAACACTTAATACTAACTATAGTCGGTACTTTCATTTATCCTATTAGTGTAACTAGTGTATAGTGTCTAGAGACTCACCGACCCCACAGTCAAACCTTTACAACGGTTTTGTGGGGCTTAGTTTTATAAGTATACTTACCATCTTTAATAAATAAATAAAATAAATAATAATAATAATACGCCCCTTTTAAATCCAAAATCAAAAGTAATTTATTAAAATGTGGCTCAGAGTCAGCACTTTTTGAAAGTCCAAATTACATAAACATTGTGGAAAATTTTAAAAGAGTGACGGTGGAGTTTCTTGCCCATTCTTCTCCATACGAAAACTACCTTTTGGAATGGGCGATTACAATCAATTCTATTTTGTTGTAATTTTTGACGTTCAAAAGTGCCTTTTGAGTGCCTATTTGAAATAAATGCTTTGACTTTGACATAAGACAGTCCACCAAAACGCCCAACCTTCACCACTTCCTAGCGCATTAGTTGGGAACAAGAAGTGCCGCAACAAACTCCCCAGCAGCACAGCTGACTATTAAGTTAGAAATACTTGATTCTATATACGAGTATATGCATTACCCTGGCAAAAGCTGGGCTTAATAACACCAGGCAGAAGAGTATTAGTCAACCAGCAACGGCAATCGGTGAACTGCAGTGCGATTCTGTAACCATCTCACCGTGAAAACTTGGGTGAAGTGAGCTGTCAATAGTGTCAATTCCTATCAAAAACAAACTCACATCTCCTTAGTTTTCACGGTGAGATTTTACAGAATCGACCGGCTGTACACTGTACAGGTATGTGAGTATGTAAGAGTGTAGAACGTAGTGGGGTGTCGGTGTCTAGGCGCTAGTTTAAGCGAATTACCGGCCGCTTCCGTAGCAGACGTGTCCTAACGACACTACGCGATTACGCGAATTAACTGAAACTAGCTAAAATTCGATTTTAGAATTTTGAAGTGACGTTTTACATTTTTGAAGATGGAATGGAATCTGCTACATTGATGTGGGTTCAAGTATTAATGAGACTTTTTCTATTATTATGTACTTTCTGAGTTTATCACACTAATATTATAAAGGCGAAGTTTGTGAGTGTATTTGTATGTCTGTTACTTCTTCACGCAAAAACTACTAAACGGATTTGAATGAAATTTGGCACACATATAGTTTATAACCAGGATTAACACATATGATTATATAATACTTTCCACGGGATCGAGATTTATGCGGGTGAAAGCGCGGTAAGCGGGTAAATCTAGTCTAGGACCTAGACTAAGCAGTCTAGGTCCTAGACTAGATTTAAATATGATTATATAATTTGTCAGTTGTCCTAGACTCTAGGACATAACTGACAAATTATATAATCATATTTAAGATATCTACTCCGGCTTACCTCCTACAAAAATTGACCCTTCGCTACTGCTGCCTACTGCACTTAAGTTGAGTAGCAGTAGGTCAGACCAGACATATTCTTCAAAAGAAATATCAGATATGGTGTTACTATAATTAAGTAAAGCCATCTGCCCATACTTTTGCATTTTGTCACAAATGATTGGCAGGTAGCAAGCTGAATGCAACAATGTTATATTAAGTAGTTGTTGTGCTCAGGATTAAAAGTTGACACAACAATCTTGTTCACCTCAATGCAAAAACTACATACACTTCCACAAATGAAGAAGCAGAAATGATTGCAGTTAACAAAGGACATGACATTTTTATTACAAACTATTAAAATCGGCTTATCCTATATTGAAAACCAAGTGTCAGATTAGTTCACAACCGCATTATTTGGCAAATAGCCGTTCAACAAACTTATGAATGCGAATTCAGAGACTTTATTCCAAGTATATTAAGGCTACAATACCGTAAACATAAACGTTTTGCAGTGGCATAAGAAAGCAATTAAGAAACGACCAGTTTAATAAGATCTCGAAAATTCTGTAATGCATTCGTTTTTGTTCGTTTAGGAGAAGAAGGGAGGGTCTTGATAGTTGGTAGGGCATCAATACGGCTGACATATGTTCGGCCTGCAAAGCTAAAGGGGATTGAGTGGCATAAGCCCCTTGGGTTCATTATTGCCCTTTACCGTTCCCTAGGGCCCTTCACTCAGTGTTTGCAAAGTGTACTTATTTCACTTAATATAAGAGAAAATTTCATTTAGCTTGTTTGGGTGATCGTTTAAAAATCTGCTAAGATGTTTAACTAGTATGGGGGTCTACTCTAGGTAGATTTTCACCGCTTACCATATCGTCTCACAAGCCGAATCGCCACCCCATTTACACAGGTCGACAAAAATCGCAGGTGACTAATTAATTTTGCGTCATAATGTCGACCTTCATGCGACTGAGCATTTTCACGGTCGATTTTAGTTACCCGCCGCATGCGACCTGTCGCTCCACGAGAAAAATGGAATCCTAATCTAGTTCGGAACTTGCGATTTTAGTCACCTGCGATTTTAGACAGTCGTTTTTTGCTGTGCGAGGAAAATTGTGCGGGTATAGCCGCCTGTGTAAAGCCTGTTTTAGGAATCAATTATATGACTATCATAATGACAATATGATTAATTAATGACTTTAGTTTTATTATTCTCTTGAATCCATATTGTGCAGGCATTTTTTTGAAAAGCTTTCATTCAGAAATATTACTTAATTCAATGCTCAGAGAAATCAAAACGCAATTCTTTTAATCGAGGGACTTATACCTAAGTAAAGGCTAAAGTAACAAAAGAAGTTTCCTATTAAAGACACAGGGAATGTGGAGGGTATTAGTAAAAATCTAGCACCCTAGGCAGCTCCTATGTGTATTAATATTTTTTTAAACATTGTTTTATTCTGAAATGAATAAAGTTTTCATCCTAATAATATTATGTTTGGATGTTTGTTACTCAATCACGCACAAACACTTGAACGGATTTAAATGAAATTTCGCACACAGGTGGCATTGGATCAGGATTAACACATAGGATACTTTTTATCCCGGTAGACGCAGACGAAGTCGTCCGCAGAATCTAGGTGATTATTTATTAGTTTAAAGACACGATCATTGATGTCATGAGAAAGACGACCAATGCTATAGTTCATCAACTAACCTGCACCCTAACTTCAGGGAGGTTCACTTTCATCGCCAGCTCTTCCCTGGAGTACACGTCAGGGTAATGGCTCTTCTCGAACGCCCTCTCCAGCTCATGCAGCTGGTAGGTGGTGAAGGTGGTTCTGTTCCGCCGATGCTTCTTCTTGTTGTCTGCTGCGGAGCCTGGTCGTGCGGACTCGTCGTCACTGCCTGGGGGAGACTTGTCGTCTGTTGGCGTTCGCTGGCTGTACCCGTCGTTACTGTTGCAAGAGCCTTCGCCTGGAACGTGTGGGTGAGGGGTTAGTGAAGAGTAATTGTTGGACATGGTTAGGGTGTTAAATGCTTTGTATTATTGTGCGTTAGATTTCGGGTTATTATGATGTGAATGTATATATGTTATGGACCAAGTGATAAATACGGGCATTATTCATAATGCCCGCGCATTATGAATAATGACAAGCTACTTTGGGCAATCTGATAATACACAGATACATTGCATGTAATCGTAACTAAAGGTAATTTTTATTCTCATTCGCTCGCTCTTGCAACCTATGTCAACGGAGCCCCGCTTAGCGGTGCTCCTATTTCTGTGTAAAGGGTTTAAAGTAACCTAACCAAACCTAACCTCGGGGTGCCCTTCGCTCGCTCTTGCATCCTTAGTCGCCTATCGCCAGCAGAGTGTCTATGAATGGAAAGATGTTGTTTGATTTTAAAATATTGATTCTACGTTTGAAATAAAAATTACAGTAATAAAAAAAAAACAATAACAAAACCACAACAACAACACCACCACCAGCCACCAGTACCAGTAACAGTAATTAAACCTGGTTTTAATTGTTCTGCCCCATAGGTGACTAGCATTATAAAAAATGCCTGGTCGATTTGATTATCTCAATAGTTGTAATCACACTGCCCACTGCATATTGGGCATTTTTCATACTGCCCGGGCATTTTTTATAATGCCCAATTAATCACTTGGTCAATGACATACACATAACGTTACGCCTGTATTAGGGTTAGGCAGAGGCGAACGTATAGTACACCCACATTTGGCCATTTTTGTTTTAGTAGGTACCTAATAGGGGACTATCAACCGGGCACAAATCCGGAATTCAGGCTGTTATTGAGAAATTCCTAATGAAAAAACCCAGTAACACCCGACCCAGGAATGGAACACAGTAGCAGTAGGTAACGCTTGCGATGGTTAGACTAACGAGGCAGGTCTGTAATCTGGCGCTCAAAAGATATGGTTTGACGTTGAAACTACACATCGTGATATCCAATCAGCCTTACCTATAATGTTCTTAGATTTTATTGATCGTCTGTCACAAAGGTTTTCTCGAGATCTATGCAACTTAGAAATTTGAATTTTGGCATACTTGTAGGTCTAAATAACGTGCACATTGGCCACGAGAAAAAAGCTAAAAAAAATTGATTTATTTCAGCAGTCCATTTGGACACACACGACATTTTTATGCCCTATGCCATGTTTACACTTCAAAATTTTCTTCCCACTATCACACTAATATTATAAAGGCGAAAGTTCGTGAGTGTTAGTGTGTATGTACGTTTATATGTTTGTTACTTCTTCACGCTCAAACGGCTGGATCGATTTTGATAAAATTTTGTATGGAAGTAGCTGACACCCTGGATTAACATATAGGCTACTTTTTATCTGGATATTCCCACGGGATCGATTCTTATGGAGGTGAAACCGCGCGGCGCAGCTAGTTAATAATAATTATTCCTTTACATGTTATCTAAACAAAAACAGCTCTACTTCATACCTATCGCATTCAGTCCTACATATAGTCGGCGCCGCAATTACGCAACAAACCAACAGGGAAACAGCGCATAAATCAAACGAAACAATTTGAGCTTGCGTATGCTAATGTTGAGCCGTGTCTTGCCGATAATGCAATTATATTCAAATATACCACGCACAGTGCGCTGAAGGCAGTTGGCTGAACAAAATTAATTGTTGTAGAGAGAAAATTTAACGCTTTATTCTGCCAGTAGTGGATATTATGATGCAAGAAGGAAATGTTGATGCAGATCCATTAAATCATAATTATTCTAATAATTGAGCCTCTTTTAAAATGTTTGGCCTTTTCTCACATTTGGTCGCTGTAACTAAGCTAGGGGACCCCGACCAAACTGGTTGGTCAACCACACGTAAGCCGAATTGGTCGCTGTAACTAAGATAGGGGACCCCGACCAAACTGGTCGGTCAACCACGCGTAAGCCGAATTGGTCGCAGTAACTAAGCTAGGACCCCCAGATCAAATAGGTTAGGTTAGAACTGTGACGAAACGTTACTTCCAAGTTGGTTGCAAGTTGTTTGTATTTATCTTTAGTGTTTTTAGGACCCCAAAATAGGAATTATTAGAGGTTGTAGAAAGAGTACGCATGTACATGAACACGCGCATCCACGCGCCCGCGCCTTCGATTCTCCGTCCCGCATCACGCTCCCAAACGACACGATTTTTTCACTGGCTCAGTGTTCAACTCGAATGCCTGAACTAAGTATTTTTGTGTATTGTATTTGATGAAAGATTATATACGTATTGTTTTAGCCGCAAAACTATATTTCATTAGATTCACCCTATAAGATTCGATTAAATACATGCCTTTGCAAAGTTAGACTCAGCATGAAGCAAATCAAATACTAAACAAACATTTAAAATGTAATCTCCAATTTTACCAACAACCTGAAAGCGATACCATCGCACAGTGGGCTAAAAGCAATCCTCCCTCGACAGTAAATCTGAACGCAACTTGTATCATATATCATCGTGTATCGCCTAATCTGCAAACCAAGGCCTTCCTCACACAGTTACACGCCAATTATATCTGACTTGGAAACATGATCGTTTTATATTTTGATCTTTGTAGCTATTTATTTTGTTGTATTGCTAGATACTTATGTGTTTGATTATTATTTATTTTTCATTAAAATAATGGCTATCTGCCAATTACATTAAAAGCTTCACAAAGGTTTACTTTAAACTGTGTAACTGTCATATTGATTTTAAAGTAAAAATAAACTTTGCAGTAGACAGTAGCAATTATTATTGATATAGCGCACAGAATAAGCAAGCTGACGTGGCAATCGGCCAGTCATAGCCGTAGACCCGATGACAGTTAGGGTAGATGTGTTTTTGAGTGGAGACCGCGAATCGGCAAACGTAAGGTAGGACGCTCTCAGGCTAGGTGGAGCTACGATCTTCAAAGGGTGGCTGGTAGCAGCTGGATGAGAGTTGCCGAAAATTGTGTTGAATGGCATGCGATAGGAGAGGGCTAAGTGGATTGCTGTAGGCTGATGATAAAGCGACATTTAATCTTAGGGTAGTACCAATAACGTCACATAAAGGTACATAAAAAAAGCGTATCGATGTAGCACCACTTCCACCAAAGTAATTTTGTTATCGCATCCGAAACTTGCTTAAATATTCATACAGCATACAACGTGGTGAAAATCATGTTCCACCGAGGGAAACTCGAGGGGTAATTGTTTGCGGAAACTCTGCATTTATCACTTCCATTATTTTGTCCGCGGTGAGTGATTGAGTGGCCCACTGGGTGGGTATTTAATGCATGCATTATGTTTCATGTCAGTGAAAATTTTGATTCTTTCAAAATGTTTATGTTACTAGTTAGTAATGGTTTCAGAAGTGTACTGTTCAACATAAACCACTGTATTTGAGGGGCTCGTTATTATAAATGATAACAGTCGCACGGGTTGATCGAAGGGTTAGGTTAAGCTGGGTCGTAGATGGGTGCCCATCCATTACATCTGTGCCTCGAAAAGTACGTTAAGTCTTTGGTCCCGGCTGTCATTCGTAGATTTTTGGCAGTACGAAGCCCATAAGTCTGAAAATCAGTTATAGGTACTAAGAGGTATCGTGCTACCCAGTAACTGGGTTGTGGAGGTTAGATAGGCAGTCGCTCCAAGTAAAATACTACAGCTGCATCCGGTCACACTGGGAGCCGATCCCAACATAGTTGGGAAAAGTGTAGTCAGATTGATTGGACTACTGTATTTCTTGGGCCCATTTTATAAAAAAGGATAGCGCCATAAATATTCGATACGTCATCTGTCAGTTGAAAAAACGATTAAGAAATCAAGAGTGTACAAGACATACAAAACATCCCTACACGCCGCTGTAGATTGAGCGATCAAAAGTCACAACATTCTACTATCTCCTTCACTCGCACCGGCTTTAACGACAAACGAAAGAGAGCGCTGTGTCACATTTAGATTACTGAAGCAGATTACAAGCGGCATACAAAACAAATAAAAATATTGTGGGCAACGCATTAAGACATTTTACACTTATCATGATACGATCTGGAACCGTATTTTTTTTCCTTTTTGTAATAATTATCGATAATCTGGCAACACTCGCGAGCATTATCGTCTATAATGGCTTGTCTCGTTGTTTTTTTTTAATATGGTAACCCTAATCATGTGTCAGATTTGCCGTGTTCGTATTTATATTAAAGCTCTTCGCGGCATTAATGATTTTTTCAAAATGGATTCATTATTAAATTATTTATGGAAGGTTGGAAAAGAAATCAAATTCAATCGGTTAATTCTCTTATTGTTCGAAAGTCTCGTTTCTAAGAATATTGAATTATCGAAAAAATCACTTTATTATGCAGAAAATCATTATAGTATCAAAAAGTTCTTTTATAAATTTGCAAGTAGGTGTGGATCTCTCTTTACCTACATGAATTAAACGTAGTCTATAGATGTAATGCGAATTGGAGTTACTTAAGGCTCCTTCAAACAGGCGCGACACGCGATATAATCGCGCGCGACACAAAGACACCACTCGTTGCGCGACTTGCGGTGCCTTTGTGTCGCGCGCGATTTTATCGAGTGTCGCGCCTGTTTGAAGGAGCCTTACGTAACTCCTTTAGGCAAGCATATTTATCATAGACCCTAGCATAATCAGCCTATAGGTTTTCCCACTGCTGGGACACAGGCCTCCTTTCTGTTAGAGGGAGCGGACTATAATCTACCACGCGGGCCCAGTGCCGGTTGGTAGATGTCACATGTCTTCGAATTTTTGGTTTTAGGGCATGGCCGATTTCTTACTAACTCAATTAGGTAGGTACTCACTTAAGTAACTTGCTCCGACATTTTCTCATCTCGTTAGTTAATGGATATTAATTAAGTTGATTTTGTTTTTGCTTCGGCTTCGTATCGGCTTGACAGACAACTTCTGAAAATCTTAAGTGAAATGTTAATCATGATTTCGAATTTTTGGATTGTGTTCCTTTAATTGTTGCTTTTAAGTTTAATTGATTTATGAATTTTGTGTGTATCTTTAATTATGTTCGTGAGTATACATTATGTGTTGGAAATCCACAAATTACGACACTCAATTAGATGACAAAACCAATAGCTATATCCAGAAGCAAACTTTCAATGGACGAAATTACATTGTCGGCCATGATGAATGCAATCATACTTGACATAAGAGTAATCGTTAATTATCTAAACAACAAACATGATGAGGATGTTAATACATAGAAGATACTTATGAAATTAAGGGCTGATTTTTTCAACACCAGATAGTTTTATCGGAAGAATAATTTTGAATTTTTGACAGTTCTTCCAAACAAAAACTAAGACGTCAATTTTATTCCACCAATAAATAATATCTCTAAGTCAGTAAATCAGCGCTAAGTCAAGTAGGTAAAAGGGTGCCTGACGAATCCATAAGTAGGCTTACAATAAACGAAAAAATGATGAATGCAATCATATAACAACAATAACTGTTAATTATCTAAACTCTAAACAACAGACATATTGAGGATGGTATTACGATGTTAATTACAAATGCGTGTCCGACAATTTCAAAAGCATACACAAAACAGATGAATACAATTCAATATATAAACTCACACAGATACAACGAAACGAGCTTAGTTACGGACCAATGAAAGCTTCATCACAACCGCTCGATTACGGGAACTCGATTGTGCGGCTCACAATCGATTTGCAATCGCTATTACGAGCCAATATTCGATTATGTCCCCCTGCGGTGCTGACCGCAACGCTAAACGATCATTCGATCACTATTAATGGCTCCTAGGCATCGCTCGCGTTTATTGATGTTTGGTATCGATGTGCATTCTATATATCAGTAATTAAGGTTGAGGTTTGTAATTAGAACTATCATTATCTTCTTCTGCTTTTTAAGTCGATGGTAAAAGTAAAAATATTGTATTATGTTATATGAGTTGGGCCCATTAGGTGGCCACGCAACACGGCAACAAAGGCATTTATTAACTCCTCAGAACATTTTGAACTCCAACATATGGGACATGGTTTGGTCAAGAACCATCCTTGACTTATCCAAATTTATTTGGGGTTGGCGCAACATGATCTTTTTTTTTCTTCTATACTTCTCTATTAGTCGTCACATTGGTAGTCACTCCCTTTTTTGCCATATCATCTTTCACACAGTCCATCCATCGTTTCTTTGGCATTCCCCTTCTTTTATAGCCATCCACATTCATACTCAAAAATCTCCTCATGACTTTTTGTAACGAGGAATGTAATTAGAACCGCTTTGCAAAAGCTAACATCTTTCACATTAGAAACAATTTCATAATCAGGCATCTATTCCGCTGTCGCCGACAAGGTAGCGATCTATCGACTATTTTCACGCTCAAGAAACGTATGTACAAAAGATTGTAGGTCCCGTGGCAGTCACAGAAATACATTTAATACAGCTGATCACTAACACCACCAGTGAAAACTCTGTCAAACAAAGAACTCGTGTTTGGGTGCTAGCTTAAAGTACTATCGCTTCTCACAAACCTACTGTGTGGGATTTTATTCAACCATAAAATCAAGCGATTACCACAAAGTTTAAGGAGTCCCACAAGGCAAGTTTTGAGCCTTCATAATTGTGCTGTGGTGCACACGCACGCCACTGATCGCGCCGATAACGCACTAACTCGATTAGCTAATTAATAATTTCACACAAATTATAGTAGCCAAGTATTCGTGACCTCGTTGGCTTTTATTTCGAGCAACGGATTTTATTGGTATCAAAACATTTTTTCTATTGAATTATTGTTTGACCTTACGGGCTGGTGCAAAGGCGTCGTTCGGCGGCGGCGACGCTAAAGTTTGTTGAATTATTGTGCGTGGGTTTTGGTGATGGCATTAACTAATTATTTTATGAGTCGTGAATTGATTTTTATGGTTAGTTATTTGCCATATCATCATACATCCAATTCGGCACCACCACACTCATAATCAACTCTCTATTCCCTTCTCTAAAAATCAAATGATCAATAGGTACTCGAAAAATGTATCGTTGCGCAAGATATTTTAATGAGTGTTTAACCTGTGCTCCTGCTTATGTATTACCTGGATAATACACATTTTCTGTTTCTATAAATTCTATATCTTCTTACGCAAACTGTGCAGAGGTTAAAACTTTTCAGAATTCACTCTCTCAATACTCTGAAACACCTTTTGGATTGATAGCAATCAATCTCGAACTTGTATATTTAATCGAAGATTGATTGCAATTGTGATTGATCGTATTAAAGTTATAGTATTAAATTCGTATTTTCGGCTACAACAGCCTTAAGTAAAGTCCACTTAAACAATCGGGTTAATAAAAGGCCTTACGTATTAAAGCTCGTACACACAGGCGCGACGCGACACGCGACACAAAGGCACCACAAGTCGCGCAACGAGCGGTGCCTTTTTGTCGCGCGTCGCGCCTGTTTGTAGGAGCCTTAACGTTGTAAAACTCTCAATCATTCAAAACAAAACGCGATCAATCAAGGAATGAAACATAATTTTTCGTTCAATTTAACATTTCTTTTCACTTGTCTGAACAAGACGTCCTACCAACTTAGTCTACAACGTAAAGACAGTATAATTTGTGTTGTATCCCAAGCAGAGCGTAAGGGTCGATTCATACGAGAGCAGAGCCGAAGCGCGGCGAAGCGTCTATCTAAATGAAAACATATCAAATACAATGCGTGCCACGAAAGATGAGACTTGACACACCACGTGGTTTGACATGCGCAGTACACGATTTTAGGTATCTTTAGCGGTATGAGGTCTGAGTGCGGGACGGGACCGGACGTCATAGGGGCGGCGGAAAGAGCGGGGGAGGTGGGGTCAAGTCTCATCTTTCGTGGCACGCATTGTACACCCTTATCTCTCCAACGTAATGCACAGATTTCTAGAGAGATAAACAAAATACATGACGCACGCATTCACGCGCATTCTGTGGAAGTTTGAGTGGAAACAGCTGCGACTTACGAACTAAAGGTCGTGGGTTCGAGCCCAGACAGGTGCTTTACTTTGTGTTAATCATTTCATCCCCATTGCTCTCAAAACGGTGTAGGAAACCGCCATGTCCTAGAACCAAAAATTCGAAGATATGTGACATTACCAAATATTATGAGCTGATTATGCATATGCTAAGGATTACGCAGGTCTGTGAGCGACCAGCGCTAATTCGTGCGCGCGCTGATTCGTCTTTTAGATACGGTGGAAGGCTTTTTTTATAGGATGGAAATCATCAAATGACCCCTCCCGCTCTGGATGGAGCGGAAGGGAGTGTCATACTCTTAAGGCTCCTTCAAACAGGCGCGACACGACACGCGACACAAAGCCAGGGCCAGCGGTAACCCTTTCGGACAATCCCGCTGACCCGGCAGGACGGTGGGAGGCTTAGGATTTGGCGGCGCCGCCGAAGCCGGCCCAGGAAGAGGCTACGAGACGACGATGACGAGACGATGACTAGACACGTACCACAAGGGTTAGATCGTAGTGGCCCTAGAAAAGGATGCTTGAAAAGATTTGGGGGAGGCCTTTGCTCAGAAGCGGGGGGGGGGGGGACTTGTAGATTGATGCTTCGCTTCGCTTCGGCTCTGCGCTAGTATGAATTGACCCTAACACTTTCAATCGAGTAAAATAAAAGCAAACAGCATCGCTTAACAAAGTGTTTAATACGCAGATACGATCTTGTGCGTCACACTCACGTTACAAGGTGCATTAGTGAGCTGCTACCGACCGGCGCAGGCGCTGGGCGCTTGTATAGCGTGTTGTTATTTCGAACGGTTTTATATTGAGAGGAAATGTAATTATGGCAGAATGAGAATTTGAAATTATCTTTAAATTAACATAATAATATCTCGCCTGTGTTAACCGAAGGGTCAGACAGAGGTGCACCTCTCCTCTTCTTATGAGCGTGTCGATGGCAAAACAGCACGAAAAAATAAATACTTTTTTAAATTTGTCTGGCCCAAATTTTAGCAACGCACATTACAGCAATTGTGTTTAAATCAGTGTAACAGGGGGTGAGCCTATCTATCGCGCAGAATTCCAGACTGAGCTGCTATTGAGAAATACCAGATGGAAAAACCTCGCACTTTTTACGACAAGAATTGTCCCAGTGATCCGAAACAAAATGTAAAAAGCTTTCAAAAACAAGAAAACATCACGAAATTGAACATCCTTGCATGATGCACGCAGTCCATTAGGAGAGAAGCAAAGATCTGAGATCGATAACGTCTTCCTCAGTATTGGAACTAGTTTCACTGATATAAACACAAACTCAGGCTATGTTACATAGCTTCATTATAACGTTTAATTCAAATTCAAATATTTTATTTCAGATTTAGCATCCATATAATATTAGTATTAGTATAACTTAGCCTAATATTAGTATACAATAATTAGGTTTTGGATAAGTGCGTCTGAACACTTATCCACCTTTGTAGGAGAGGAGAGTCCCACCGGTCTGAAAACACATTCCGATGCCATTGGAGGAGGAGCGCAAGCTTAATAATACGGGGTACTTGTTTATTGCACCTGCCTGTACTGAAGCAGAACAGTGCGGGAGGAGTGTTGTGACGTGAAGCAAAAGCTCAGTGAATCGTCAACTTGTGACAACTATTACCCCTCCCGCACCGCGCAGCTACCTCAGGCAACGTCTCAGCTAAGCGGTCGGCCTATAGAAGAAGCATTGGCAAAAGAAGAAAGAAAGAAACAAAAGATTTTGGGAAAATATGCGTCACATCCACGCAAAACGGCCATCGCTCAGCATAATGCTGTGACCCTATGCGAGACAGAACCAAAGCGCTGGATTTCAGCGACAGTCGGCGATGAAGCTGGCAAAACTAACTCAAAAGTTAATGTCAAAAGTGTAGAAATCATAGAACAAAGCTTAGGTACAGAAAACAAAGCTGAACAGTCTTTTTCAATTTCCTGTAACTCAGCTTGCCTTCGACATACTTAAAGCAAAATACGTACATATAGTTTAAAAATAGGATCTGAAATCTGGGATTCATTCAAATCAACATTCTATACTACTGAATACTACTTATAATTTAAAAAGCTTGTCACTTTCGCACACGTCAGAAGGAGGACAAGGAATAGAGACACGTAACTGACACCATTATAAAAAACTTAAATTCATTCACTGACAGACAACGCACAGCCTAAATTGCTGGTTCTAGTAGCATGAAATTTTGCACAAGTTTCTTTTGTAACGAAGGTTAGTAGTAAGGAAGTAATAACAGCCGCACGGATCGATCGATCAGGTTAAGCTACGCTTGCCGCAGTTGGTCCGTGGATGGGTGACCATCTTCACATACCAAGACCTAAGCCGTTGGTCCAGGCTGTCATTCGTGGATCTTTAACAGTCGTTACGGGTCGTCAGAAGTCCGAAAGTCTGACAACCAGTCTCACCAAGGGGTATCGTATTACCCGTAGTAACTGGGTTATAGAGGACAGATAGGCAGACACTCCATATAAAATACTGGTATACCTGCATCCGGTTAGACTGGAAGCCGACCCCATATATAGTTGGGAAAAGGCTAGGCAGATAATGGTTAGCACTTTAGAAGGATTTTTGAAAATTCATCCCGTAAATGGGTTAAATAAGGAATTAAATATTTATATGGAATTATCATTTTTACAGATGGTAAATGAAAAAGCCATCGGGCACACGGCTTGTTCTTAATAACTTTTGATGGTGTAGATGTGGAGCTAAGTCCTAGTCCAATCCTACCCTCTGTGTTCCAAAACAATAATAATAAATACAAATAAATACAAATAGTTTATTGGTTCAATTAGGTATTACATTACATGTTAATGTGTTTGGAGCCCCCATTTAGGCAAACAATGCCTGTATTAGAAGGTTCCGCTCTTTCAACATCATTGTCGTAGGTACACTTATAGTAACACTAGTTGATATTATAGTGTACTGCAACTTATGGGTAAATATGCAATGTAAGTACATTTTTCTGTATTTATATTTAGCTTATACATACTATTCTTAAGAAAAACATACAGAAAGTCTTCGCGCTGCCACCGACGATACCATGGAAGTGGCGAAGTTTTGGGCCAACAAGATTTGAAATAGAGAGCTGAAGTGGCCAAGTAGCCACGACTTACGAGTGGTAGCCGTTGTAGCTCGTGAGTACGAACCCAGACAGGCGCTTTCATCATCATTTTAGCCGAAAGACGTCCACTGCAGGACATAGCAAGCACCTGCACTACGACCGGTCCTGTGCTTCTCGCATCCAACGGGTTCCTTCGGCCTTCACAAGACCTTTGTGTAAATTATTTCCTGCACCACTGCTCTCAAAACGGAGAAGGAAAACATCGTTAGAAAACCGGCATGTCTCATAACCATAAAATACGCAGACATGTGACATCTACCAACCCGCACTGGGCCCGGGTGGCTCATGGCCCACGCCCTTTCACCGAGAAAAGACCTGTGTCTCAGCCGTGGGAAAATTAGGCTGATTATCCTAGATTTGAAAATTGTCGAGCTAGTTACGGGAAGAAAAAGAAGAATAACTTTTAATCAAGACTATCGGCGTCGGCTGGCGGAAAGGCAAATCGAGCTGGACAAGCCAAAAGAATTGAAAAGAATTCGTAACCCTAATTATATTAATGTTCTAATGAAACAGTAATCTCTCACTAATGCACCGGATACGGCATGTCAACGCTGAGCCACTTCAGTGATCATTCGGAGTTGAGACACGCGTGTTTGTACAAACTGGCGGTCAGCGTTCAGCGCATTAGGCGATCGATACGATAAGTTGCGCTCTCGCATCCGCTTGTGAAACTTGTTACATTGAGAGCTGTTATTAATGTGATTGTTGCTGTTAGGTACGTATATTTTTTGTTTGCACCGTAACTGTTGATTGGCGCGCTTGGAGTTCTGTTTGTGGTACTAAAATAATAAATTCTTTGTTGGCATAAACACAGGTAGGTAATAAAAAAAAGAGAAACCCTGACTCCAGAGCTAGGTTAGAGTACCTGTATTTCAGGAGCCAACTGCGGAGACGAAGCCTTTGTTTTCTGCGTGCGTGTAACAGTTTTGAATGTCATCATGCTTTTTGAATTTGGACCCTCTTACCTCATCACCTTCCTGCCCTCGTCGGTGCCTTACGGTGCTTTTGTCAGAGAATTTTAAACTTACATAGAATTCTTCAGAAGATTGCTGTGTGAATGGTACTTCACAATGATTTCAACTGGCCCGTTGATCTCATGGTCACAAGCGCGACTGCTACGAGTAAATGCACCTGTCTACGCACACACTTGTGCACTATAATATCTTCCACGTAGATGGTTAGTCTCCGCAAAATTGGCTGCCAATGCCGAAATTCGGTCAGCATAGCTATTCACTACCATCCGTGACCCCTCGTCAGGGTACCTATGTAAAGATGGTCACCCATCCACAGACCAACCGCGGCAAGCGTAGCTTAACCTGACCGATCGACCTGTGCGGCTGTTATTATTTAGCCACGGGCCCCTCTACTTCACGGAAGCGGATCGAGTGGTTGTGAACAGCTATGCTGGAGGACTATTATTACTTCACAATGATTCAACTAAACGACCAGAATACACTAGTATTCTAAAATAGTGGTGCTAACTTGCGGGCTGCTGGTTTTAAAATTTTTGTAAAGGCTTCTTCAAACAGGCGCGACACGCGATAAAATCGCGCGCGACACAAAGGCACCGCAAGTCGCGCAACGAGCGGTGCATTTTGTGTCGCGCGCGATTATATCGCGTGTCGCGCCTGTTTGTAGGAGCCTTAAAGCGGTTTCAAAATAAGAAATAAGGTTAGCATTCCTGTGATTATGAATATTATTATTATTATTTTGCTAGAAAATGTCTATTAATCTACAGAACCCATGTCTAAAACATCACTTCACAAAACTTAATCAGTAGCGAGAATCTCCACGCGGTCCATTAAATTATGTTTCAATCTTATTATTATATGTACAGTAGCCATTCGATTTGTAATTAAAAGTCTGTTTATTTTGCAATAACTTCCTTACTTGGCTATTAAGACATTTGCAAGATTTGATCTAGTATTAATTTGGCATGTAGGCATTTTGAATTGTATAATGAATGTGTCTCTTTTAGTGAAGCTCAAATAGTTATTATGGGGTCCTAAAAATGCTAAATAGCCAAATACCTGCGACCAGCACGCTGATTGCGTAATACACTACTATCAATCTCAATCTGAATAATTTTGAAGGATATTGCTAATCCATTGCTTCGTTTGTTAGTTCGTTAGTAAATAACGCAATGGATGTTATTGACCTGTCAAAATGAAACCCATTGCTACTGTGTGTTAGGCAATGAGGGTTTTCTGAAATGACGTTCGCTAGGTGGCAGCACTGACACGTCAGGTCCAGGCATCTGTCAAAGAGCCTATATTTTCTTTGGTCATGACTGAATGATGAACGAATGAATGAATCGAATGATGAACGTCATCATATATTTTATATTGGAAGACCTCTTGTCAAAGTGGTGCCAACTGGTGTCGTAAATTTTCACGAAAACCCTCATTACCCCGCAGTACGGCGCGCGCATAGGATACGGAGGTGCTTGGGGGAGGCCTATGTCCAGCAGTGGACGTCTGTCGGCTGAAATGATGATGATGATGACGGCGCGCACATTGTTGGTCAGATTTCCAACCTAACCTAACCCGTTTGGTCGGGGTAACTTATTTATTTAATGCGACCGAATATGAGAAAGGCTAGAAAGTTAGAAAGAGGCTCAATTATTCAAAACAGGTTGTGGATAGACACAACAACTTACACTTATTTATAAACAGAACTTTGAGTACCAAATATCCATTTCAAACATCAAAAATTACGAATTTCCGTACCCGTTTGGTCGGAGTAGCTTATTTATTTAATGCGACCGAATATGAGAAATGCTAGAAAGTTAGAAAGAGGCTCAATTATTCAAAACAAGTTACGGATAGACACAACAACTTACACTTACTTATAAACAGAACTTTGAGTACCAAATATCCATTTCAAACATCAAAAATTACGAACTTCCATACAAACTTACACCTCCCATTTAACCCACTTAGGTGGGAAATTTTCCTTTTTCCTACCTACGTTATTATATTACTAGCAGCGCCCCGCGGTTTCACCCGCATAAGTGGCGATCCCGTGGAAATATCGGAATAAAACCTATCCTGTGTCCTTTCCCGGGAATCAAACTATCTCTATACCAAATTTCATCTAAATCTGTTCAGCGGTTTAAGCATGAAAAGGTAACAGACAGACTGACAGACACACTTTCGCATTTATAACATTAGTATGGATTTTTAAATAAGAATCTTGTGCGAAATTTCATGCTTTTAGTCTCAGTGGTTTAGGGCATGCGTTGTCTGTCAGTGATTTTTTGTCCTCAAATTACTCAGGTATTTTTAGCGTTACTTACAGAAACATTATTGTGTTTGTGTATTATGTTTATGCCTACTACATCAACTTTATAAGTTATATCTGCAATATGTTATCGACTGGAAATAATTGGAACTTCTGGTAACCTAACTAAAGTAAATATGGAGTCAAAATATTCCTCCGTATCGTGGTCGACTCCATCTGCCCAGCCGTTTCCCAACTATGTTTGGGTCGGCTTCCAGTCTAACCTGATGCAGATAAATACCTACCAGTATTTTACATGGAGCGACTGCCAATCTGACCTCCACACCCAGTTACTGGGTAATACGATAACCCTTGGTAAGACTAGTTGTCAGACTTTCGGGCTTCTGACTACCCGTAACGACTGTCAAAGATTTACGAATGACAGCTTTGCTAGGTACTGAGAGGTCTCGGTATGAAAAGATGGTAACCCATCCGCAGACCAACCGCGGCAAGCGTAGCTTAACCTGATCGATCGACCTGTGCGGCTGTCATTATTTATCCACGGACTCCACATCGACTGGTAATGTACCTATTTATATAAAATGTCATAAAATACGTGGCTTTGTTCTACTGTACCTTTTGACCTTCTAATGATTCTCACTTACTGAGCCTATTTTTAACTTTCTGGCATATTCTCACAGTTGCCTAGTGGGTCGCAGTATTTAAAAGCTAGGTAACATCGACCAAGCGGCACCAGCCAGCGAGTGCTACATCCCAAATAGGTACCTAGTAGTTATTTAGGTAGTATTTTTAGGTCCCTAAAATGCTAATCATTTGAAGTTCACAAAAGAGGCGCAAACATTATATTAGAGGGCACAATAATATTTTTAAGAGCTCAAAATGGAAATTATTTGAGGTTCACAAAAAGGGGCGCAATCATTATATTAGAGTGTTCAGAAATATTTTTAGGAGCTCAAAATAGGAAATATTAAAGATTCAGTTAAATACATGCCTTAGGTTACTAGTGAATCCACTACCTACTTAGATAACTAGTCAAAACTTCCATAAAATTATACAAAAGCATTTTTATGCGGAACTAAGGTTCCTACAAACAGGCGCGACACGCGATATAATCACGCGCAACGGAAAGGCACCGCTCGTTGCGCGACTTACGGTGCCATTGTGTCGCGCGCGATTTTATCGCGTGTCGCACCTGTTTGTAAAAGCCTTAACACGATAAAAAACAATACCTACTAAGGGCTCATTCCACCAAACTTTTATAACTAGAATAAGATTAATACTAAGAATAAATTTTGAATTTTTGACAGTTTTTCCATACTAGAACAGCTGTCAAACGTCAATTTTATTCGACGAATAAAAGATATCTGACTTTGGTAAAATCAGCCCTAACATAGGTAAGTATCTAGAATTTGGTACTTAATTAAAGTTTTAAAAGTACACGAGGCTAGCCACGGTATTTACTTTCGCCGTGTACCGAATGTAGGCTGTTGGGTGTATTTACCGTGACATGTGTGCCCGGGCATACAATATGTATTGTGCTAAAGCCGTCTATGGTCAGCCACAGTGCCCATAGACTAATTCGCCGAATAAACTTTTTTAAGCTGTGGATTCTTCGATAGAAAAAAATATAGGCTGTCATGGAGACTACCGACAGAAACTTAACAGCGATTTTTTTAATTTTCAAATTAATTGTAGTATCGAAAATTATTTTAAAATTACTTATTAATATTGGCATGGTTTTCATTACGAAGATATACCTAAACTAAACAGCATTAAAGGCTCCCGCAGACAGGCGCGACGCGACGCGTTTCTGGTAGAACAATTTCAATTAAGTTTTCATAGAAATCGTTCTACTAACGTCGCGTCGCGCTTAAAGTTGTACCTACAATATGTCATCCTCATAGCTACAGATATACTGCTATTACAGCATGTCGGTGACGCGAAATCATAATATTTTCCGCTGCCAAAAATCGCTCAACGCGCCTCAAGAAGTTTGCACTTCAAAAATCCACTACAAAACCTCCTCTTTTTTCGTGACTCTGGTTTTCTCAATAAGTTGACTTTGTCTATGGTTGTCAGTGTCTTGCCGGCTCTTCTCCACTGGAAACAACCAATTGGAACCTAGCTTCTATCCATGTAGGTTTACGTTGTGGCGTCACATATTGTACTTTTATTTTGTGAACGTAGCTTAAGAATACGTGGCGTCGTCGCCTTTATGTTTTAGATAAGTAGGTACCTATTTATAAGTTAGTCAGGAACGCACCCTTGTCAAGTGGCAACACGAATCTAGGATCCGGGGCGCTACCCATGGTGTTCCTAAAGTAGTGTCGCATCCCACTCTTACTTGCCAACCGTTACGGGACACGGACTAGATTTTTGTCATTAGTTTATTTTGTCCCTACTAGTTTTATTTAGCTATATGTGCTAAATAGTGTATCTAGTGTGTTTGTCTCTGCATCACCCAAAGATTGACTGGTAGAAAATGCCTATGGCATTAAGTCCGCCTCTGTACATTTATGTGCTTGAAGTATTTAATAAATAAATAAATAACTGTAAACTATAATACGTGTGTGGCAATTACAATATTATTAACTGCAAGTTGGAGTGTCACTTCCGCTCTTCGATCACAACTTCACCTCCAATACGCATAAGAGGAGACAGGTAGAATACCTTCCACCTATGGCTCCAAAATGTGAAATAGAGTATTTTGAATTTTATTTTGAATAAATTTCTAAATATATGTTTCTGTTTAAAACCGCTAAAACAATAATATTTTCCGTATTGTTTAGCATATTAATCTCCAGAAATTGTTGAGGCTGTGTAGAGTTATAGAATTCCTAAATAATTTTTTTTATTGCTGAATGGGTCTGCTCTTGACCTTGATCACGCCTGATGGAAAGCGATGGATGAGGTCTATGATGGAACGAGCGTGCCCAGAAGACGCTTAAGGCACTGGAACTCCCACGCATCGACGAAACACAGCAGGCTGCTTGATGGCTCCGGTGGGAGGGTGGTCGCAAACCAGGCGGGCGTTAGCCCTACCACTGCAAGAGGAGAATTGGCCAGTCAAATAAGGTGTTGGGTGTGACTGTGCAGGATGCGCCTAGCGCTCGGTTCAATTGAGTAACTGGCGGAACAACTGCGCTACACGAGGAGGCTTCTTCATGCATCCCCAAAGAATACTTTACATAACTAAAGTAAGTAGATAACTACTGCGTAGGACTCGTTTGAGACATGTTGCGCCGATCCCAAATAGATTGGGGTAAGGGCTGGAAGATCATGACTGATGTAAATTAGAACCATTAGAATTATTACTTTTAACGACGTATAAAATTTTGCGTCCAATTGTCGAAAAATGGTATTAAATTATTCTTCCGACAATGCAATCAAAAGTTAAGAATAATTTTATACTTACTTAATATTTAAGGGGACTACAGGACCTAAACGCAAAAACGCAAGTTTTATAATGCCTAAAAGTATAATACGATCGACTACAGTAATCAAAATCAGAAAAAAAAAAAAATAATATGATATTCTTCACGATTATATGCTAGTTAGATGGTGTGTTGAAAACATAATACAATTAATTTGTTATGATGGAAAAAATCATGAAGATAACTCTAAAAACTTTCTTTTCACAATAAAAACCATAATAATATAAATACAATCATTCTGATTTTTTGTCAGATTATTCTACAAGGAACATAATGCCTAAAAGTATAATATGATCGACTACAGCAAACAAAATTAGAAAAATATATGATATTCTTCAGGATATATGCTAGTTAGATAGTGTGTTGAAAACATAATACAATTAACTTTATATGATAGAAAAATATCATGAAGATACCTCTAAAAGCTTTCTTTTCACAATAAAAACCATAATAATATATACAAACATTCTGATTTTTTTGTCAGATTATTATACAAGCAACATACTAAAGCACTAGTGTTTTCATTTTTTAGTCCAAACAATAGATTTTTGTAAATAGATAATGGCTTCATATTTTACAATAAATTACCAGCGTTGTGTCATCGCGCTTCTCTTTCTTTTCTATGCAGTCCGACAGTGACCGCGCTTTAGGTCTTGTAGTCCCCTTATTCTTCTTAAATTTTCAACTAATTTTATAAGTAGGTACCTACATAAAATTATAAAAAACTTAATAAAATTTAAAATTCTATCTAACTTGTGTAGGTATATGTATTTTTCCACAGGGCAAAGATTCCCTCTCCCTTTTCCACACAATTCTGAATTTCATTTATTGTCAAAAGAAAATAACAAAGTTATTTGAATAATAATATGTAAACACAAAATACCTTGTGTACTACAAAATAAAAAGAAACTTCCTCATGAAAGACTTTCCTGGGCAAAGTGAAGACAAAACTTAACCCGTCGGCGGCGCGCGGTCGGCGGGCGGGATATTTTCGCACGGGCGGCGCTTATAATGCAACGCCTATTCGCAATGGGCAATGCATTGTTAGTAGTACAAATACATAACTAGTGCGGTTTTGTTCCTAAGTAAAATTGAAATATTTGCCCAATATTTTTGTCATTAATATTTAAATTACCTATTTGTTTATTTTTAATCCGTTTATAAATAATTAGATTTGGTGCTTATCTTGCATTTTATATGGAAAGTCAATTCAGAAGAAATTATTAGAATATTGTACACCATATAATGATCATCCTGTCATTCATGGATCTTTGACAGTCGTTACGGGTAGTCAGGAGCCCGAAAGTCTGACAACCAGTCTTACTAAGGGGTATCGTATTACCCAGTAACTGGATTGTGGATAATTAATTAGGTAGGTACCTACACGTGGATCGAAAAAATGCCCTTTGACACGCTTTCTTTATTTTTTTTTACTGGTAATATCAATTTGATAATTACTTACGGTTTGACTGAATAAAAGCTTGTTCGTCAACAACTAAACAAAAGAGCTTTGAAACTAAGTAAATATACTTACTTATGACGAAAGCAACATTTTGCGAAAGTGACATTATGAGAAATAGACATTTTGCGAAAGAGACATTTTGCGACTAAGCCACACATACCAAGATTATGTCTGGACATGTGACCTCTGAGTTTGTTTCGGCCTTTCTTCTCAAAGTAGTCAGATAGGAAACGCCGACCTCAGCTAGTTTTTCAAATATGATTGACGTGTAAAAGTGTTTGTACAAATCTACTTAGGTACAAATTAAATCATTATCATATAAAGTCCACCTACCAGCGCTTTCTACGGCTCCTGGCGACACCGGCACAGTCTCACACTCCCTCTCTTCTCTTCTTTGCTCAAACTCACTCTGCACTCTAGTAACTTGCCTCTGGCCATTCAGTCCTAATATAGCGTCTATCGTATGCCTCGGGCCTGGGTTAACACTCGTGGGCACTTGTGTTAAGCCTAACCTAGATTTCACCGCATCAAAACTCTGGTTCAGATGCATTTGTTGCGCGTGAAAAAACATTCCCATTCTGTTAAGTGTCTCTAAGTTCTGTTGATGTTGGGACAGTGATATGGATTGATCCGTCACGTTTATTGAAGAGTTGGAATTTGGACTGCTCATTTGTGAGCGCGGGCTGTTCGTGTCGGAGCGGTCCGGCGTCTGGTTACCGTAGTATCGGTCGTCGGGCACGTCCATCTCGCAGCGATACGCGTACGTCACTGGCGCTCCGAAACTACTACTGGCGTCGGCGGGGAAGAAAGAGGCGGGGCCTATTGGAAGGGGGGCGAGCGAAATTGCCCATTGAAAGTGCGAAATTTGGGGTCGCGAAGTGATTTTGTTTGGTAAGAAGCAAGAAGCGGCGTATTAGCATTTTCCCCTCGGAGTTTCTTTGAACGGTATTGAGAGTTGGTGATGGTTGAATAGTTTTTTTTTCTGTTTGATTGGGTCGATTGTGCTAGGTGTTAGAGTGTTGCCCGGAGTTTGTTAGCGATTTCTTTGAGGGTTCTCGACGCGCTCGTGGGTAGTTACCCGCTTGTTGCTTCCTGGCATGTTTATGAAGAAGTCATAAGCTCATGAGATTCATTTAAAATTTTACAGATTTTTTGCTATTTGTGAAGTTGGATTTAACTTTAAAAAAATCTTCTTGCTGGCATAAGTATTTAATTATACGTGACCAGATCATAAGCATTGAAAGCTCATCTTAAAACACAACTTTCACCAATCAAATTAAGCTATATATTATAATACATACCTAACTACTCAACGTTAACGTTTTTGCATACATTACCCGCCATCAAATAAAGCAGCAAAAAACAAACTAAGCGCACGGTTTAGTAGTGAGTCCAAACTTCCAATTACGCAAATGCTAATGAACTCAATTCTAATTAATCACACTAATCAATACGGGGCCAATCAGACGCTACCTGTCTCAGCGGAGCGCGGGGCGAGGGAGCGAGAGCACCGCCGGACATCTGCCTGTTAACACACAAATTTAACCAAATCGGTTAACCCGTAACCAAACAATAACAGCTTTTCCAACTGACCAGAGCAATGAATGCAATGAGACTTATAAGCACAAGTTACAACAGGAAACATAACCTTATCATGAGGCGTTTAAACTGAAAATAAGTTGCGTAGATTTTGGCACATGAGTCGTTAAAGCACCGGCACGAGAACCGTCATCGTCAATATAATTTTGTCTTCTTCACACTTACAAAGATCTCGCTCGCTCTCATCTCAGGTGTAGCGACGGTTGTTAGGGGGCGGGGCGCGCGGTGACGTCACACGTCGATCGACCAATCGTGTGTTGGATTTTGTTTTTTTCTTGGCGCGTCTTGTATTGTCGATGCGTTTCTTTTGTCCGGCGCGTTCAGTGATTGTTCGCGGGCGGCAGTTACAGGGTTAACTTTAGAAATAACAAGCTACCGGCTTTCTGACAAAGATAACTCCATTATGTTCTTATTTTGATAAAAACTTCGTCATTATTGTTAGTTTATAAATTTAATGCGCTCGTTTGTTGATGTAGTAGACAAAAAGTTTTATTTTTATTTTTGAGCCATTAGATATGTATTTAAAAAAATAAGTAGGTGCTTATAGGTATTTAAATTGGCTAATACTATTTAACAATACTTTCTTCTATCAATTAACAATCTACACTAATAATCTAAAGAAGTAAAGTTTGGATGTAGGAGTAATCTCCAAAACTTCCCATCAGACTTCAAAATATTTTACTTATAGAAAGTTACACTACCTATTGGCGCACTCGCCAATAGGTAGTGTAACTTTCTATAGGGTGTATTTTATGGTATATTTGGCTTCCACGCTGACGTAGTTGCAACCAGAAGTCAAAGTCAAAGTCAAAGCATTTTATTTCGAATAGGCACATAAAAGGCACTTATGAACGTCAAAAATTACAACGAAATAGAAATGATTCTAGTCGTCCATTCCAAAAGGTATTTTTTGTATGGAGAAGAATAGGCAAGAAACTCCACCGTTACTCTTTTCAAATGTTTTACATACAGAAAGAAGCTAGTCCTATCCTACTAATAATAATATTATATCCTACTAGGTAATATTATAAATGTGAAAGTTTGTGAAGATGTTTGGATGTTTGTTATTCAATCACTCTTAAACCGTTGAACAGATTTGGATGAAAAATGGCAAATAGATAGGAAATTTCCTGGATTAACAAATAGGATACCTACTTTTTATCTCGGTATTCCCACGGAATTGAAACTTATGTGGGTGAAACCGTAATATTATAAAGGCGTACCTAATATTATAAACGCGAAAGTTTGTGAGAGTGGATGGATGGATGTTTGTTACTCTTTCACGCAAAAACTCCTAAACAGATTTGGATGAAATTTGGCACACCGATAGTTTATAAACCGGATTAACAAATAGGATACTTTTTATTTGGTTATTCCCACGAAATCGAAACTTATGTGGGTGAAATCGTAATATTATAAAGGCGTCCTAATATTATAAACGCGAAAGTTTGTGAGAATGGATGGATGGATGTTTGTTACTCTTCCACGCAAAAACTACTCGACGGATTTGGATGAAATTTGGCACACAGTTAGTTTATATCCTGGATTAACACAGGATACTTTTTATCCGGATATTCCCATGGGATCGAAACTTATGTGGATCAAAGCGCGGGGCGCTGTTAGTATTTATAAATTTTACTAATAACTTCGCAATACTTAATACAAAAAAATACAGCCCATGTTACTCGCTGATGATGTAGATTTATTTACTTAGGTAAAAGATTTTTTTAAATCCGTTAAGTGATTTCTGAGTTTATCCATTACAAACAAACATACAAAAAATCAAATCTTTTCTCTTTATATGTCTTTATTCTACAATATCTTTGGTTTAGAGAAGAAGTTACCGCATAACACTACCTATAAGATATCTATCAAGAAATCCAATTATACCAGTTTGGAGACAATTAATTTGTTTTCCATTTAAATAGTATCTATCTACTATCCAACTTTCAAGATAGTTACATAGGAGCTGAAGCAATCTAGATTAGATGCTAAATACCAAGAATAGAGACGTATTAAATTAGCAATTAAACTTTGTTTAGTTATAGGAAGTAATTTGTTTAAGTTTGTGCGCAGACAGTCAGAAAAGCAAGGCCACTTTACTTATCTACCTACTTAGCAAATATTTTTAATGACCAAATTTTAGGTACCTAGGTAATTACTTACGTTATGCTTTATGACAAAAAAAATAGGCAGTCATTCATGAAAATTACCGGATAAATAGAATTAAATATATTAATCACATTCTTTTAAAAGGCATGTATTCAAACGAACACCTACTAATTTCCATTTTGTGCTCGTAAAAATATTATTGAAAACTCTAATTTTGTGATCCTCATATAATTCCTATTTTGGGGTCTTAAAAATACTAAATAGCCAAGTAACTACGACCAACTTGAATGTAGCGCTCACCAGCCGCAGCTGCGGCTCTGCTTGATACGCTGGCTCCGCTCGCGCGTGATTGATCATAGTTCCATCCTAACCTACCCTGTTTGGTCAGGTTACCCTAGCTAAATATTTGAGTTTCAAATTATATCTAATTTCTTAAGAAATAAGCAGTTCCTTTGTACTCATTACTTATAATGTCGTATCAGTACTTAACTGTTTTACTGTGTGCATGTCGCAGCCAACTGGTTTGATTAGCCGTTTACGCCCAGCCTTTTAACTAAACGGGGGCCTTTTATCTAACGGCCTGAATGATATTCAATTATAGAGTAGGTTGGAACTGTAACCAATCACGCGCGAGTCAAATTGGTCGCAGTAACTAATCCAAGGCACCCCGACCAAATGGGTTAGGTTAAGTTAGAACTGTTATCGACCGCGTGCAAGCCGAGAGAGCGAAGCGAGGCGAGCACTACTTCCAAAATCCAGGCGGTTAACAAAACGCCTAACTTAACCAGTTGGCTGGGACATGTAACATAAAATATTAAAATAAATTTTAGCCAAGAATCAAAGCAATCTTTTTCCACCGTAACCGTGCATGCCGCCCACAGTGCACCAATACATTATAGTGATTGGAGCTGAATATTTAACGCGCTCACAATGAGTACAAACTCTTCACTTGATTGAATGCACGCCATTGCTGCTTTTGAATGACTTTTAATTGCACCTTCCGTGTTTTTACGGTTTAAAAGCATTCATAACGTTGTCACACTGCAACTAACAATTATGTCGTAGACTTTCAATTGTTATGCTGGCAATATTGCCTAATGGATTGGCCTAATCAAGTTCCCGCTATCAATCAATTTGTTTAATGATTTGATTTTGATCTAGATTGAAATTATATTGCCGTACAAAATACCTATGACCAGTTGCATGTTACCTGGTAGTCTATATTTACATAAATAATTAGGTGAAATTACAATTAGATAAATAGAGGATAATAAAAGGTAACCGACATAGCCCGAAGAATTGCCAAACTTAAGTGGCAGAGGGATGGGTGCGTTGCTTGCAGATGGCCGATGGGGCCGAAAGGTTCTGGAGTAGCGACCGCGTACTGGAAGACGTAGCGTTAGAAGGCCAGATGGACCGATGACCATGTGAAAGCCGCAGGAATCCGCTGGATGTGCCGATACCGGTCGATGTGGCGATGCTTGGTGAGGCTAATGTCCAGCAGTGGACGTCTTTCGGCTGAAATGATGATGATGATGATAATTAGGTACCCAGGGTATGTTGATGGTATGGTATGGTTGTTGGTATGTTGTTGTTGGTTGTTGTTGTTGGGTTGTTGTTGTTGTTGTTGTTAATTTGTCAAACAAAAGCCATGAAAATAATTTTTTTGTTAAGCAACTTAGTAAACAATTAGGTATTAGTAACTTTTAAGGGCATGTATGAAGTAATACGAAGCTGTGCACTGAAGTTCTTTGCAATTCACTAACAGCCTTATCACGTTAAGAGTTACAGAAACAATTTGAATATACAACACTTGTGACGCAATATCCAATTCTCACGTTCTTGATGTGCCTTCATCCAGTGGAGCACGTCTGGAGACTGATAGATAAAAACCGGCTGAAACCAAAGATTTAATAGTTAGATGTGTCCTCACGTTACTTAGGTCGCGCAAGAAAGATACGCTGAGAAGAGTGAGCTCGGACATCCCTCGTGGAACGATGGATACGATTTTCAGTATGAGAGAGCGAGATAATAGTATGCAAAGATCAACGAAACTGAAACGTGATCATTATTAGACGCGGTATGGCGAATCCAACGATTTAAATCTTTTAGAAACAAGACCGATTAATTCTGTAAAAATCTCTTCCGTGAAAACTTAGATAAACATATTTTCTTTTTTTCTTTTCTTTCTTGATAAAGAAAGCTTCAAGTGAGCCGTCATTTCAACTGATGCTAGAGATTGACACTATTAACAGCACACTTCACCTAAGTTTTTACGTTTTGATTTTTACCGGATAGATGAGCAGTCTTGTCGCTCTTGATGGATGCAAGTGGAGGAAGTCCGGTGTCTGTTAGACGAAAATCGACTCAAATAACATCTACAGTATCTATGCATCACAAGTTCACAACACAGAGGAATTGACGTTGAACGAGACAAGGACAAGGACAAGACAGTCTCGGTCTGTCAAACATAGTCGCTTCGGTAAGTCTTCGCAAGAATTGCGAAAATCTGTCTTCAATTTAGGTAGCACCATGATTTTTCTAGACAATCGAAGACTTGAATCATTTTATAAGGAAATCCATTAATAGAATTAGTAGATTTCCTTATAAATTGCATATCCCATACCAACGCATCAAAATTTATACTAGTATAAATTCGTACTGTATGGCTATTAGAATTTATAATAAACTAGCTTCCGCCCGCGGCTTTACCCGCCAGGTATGTCGATAAAAACTATCCTATGTCCTTCCCCGGGATGCAATCTATCTCTCTGCCAAATATCGAAATCCGTTCAGCGATTTAGGCGTGAAAAGCTTACAGACAGACAGACAGAGTTACTTTCGAATTTATAATAGGTATTAGAATGGATGAAAATCGCAACACCTTATTGTACAAATTAAATAATATTAATATTATAATATTCTTACAAACATACTGTTCTTTCTTTCTTTCTTGACTTTCAAGTTTTTTATCGGTCATAGATACAGTCAATAACAAAAACCGGGCAAAAGCGAGTCGGACTCGCGTACCGAGGGTTCCGTACCATCACATGTTTTTAAATTTTCATCGGCGAGGCCTGTATTCATTACTATACTAGTGTAATTTTTGTTGAAGATTTCTGAAAAAGTGTGCTAGGTAGAGACATCGTTTTATTTTTCCTGTAATCTTTACATAAACTTCTATCACATAGAATTATTTCAGATTTTTGTCTTTGCAGATTTCGGATATAGGTAAGAGTCCCCCCTTACGGGATTTTTTTTTTACATTTTTAATCAAAAGTCGAAAACTATTCAGCCTAAAAAAAATGTTTTTTTTTTGAGAATGTGCAAACTACGCTCTTTCATAATATGATACCCAACATGCCCTAATAGCCTAGCGGCCTAGCCGAGGGGTATCGTAATACAGACAACAACAACAGTCGTGCCTTGTTAAGACAGGTTGCCAGACTTTTGGACTTAAAAGTCTGGCAACCTTCACGAGTGACAGCCGGGACCGAAACCTAGCCTAATTACGAGGTATTCCACTCAGAGCACTGATTTGAACCGCACTGAGCACTTCCACTAAACGCACTGAAACAAAATTTTTTAACGTGCGGTTCGGTGGAACAATGTATCGTTGTTATTTTTAATCTCCAAACGGCACTTGCATACAGTTTGTAGAAGTTTCTATGCGAACCAAAAAAGCAATTAAAACTCTCCAAGGCGAGGTAACAGACATGAAATTACTCACTCAAAGCTCAATAACGAGTCTATATATAATAACGATCGTAAATGCTGGATTGATGCTAAAATTAAGCGAGTTTGCGCTGGAGATTGATTGGGATAAGTGTGGGACGGGGGCGAGAGGGGGCGAAGGAAGGGGGTATGGGTCCGGGACACGCTAATCTAGTACGACCATATAACAATTTGTTGTCAGTGATGGGTTATGCCGATGTGTGTAATACGATCATAGGGTTAGGGGACTTACGACTTTTAATTTAAGTTTCAACGTACCTACAATGCGTGCCTCGAAAGATGAGACTTGACCCCGCCTCCCCCGCTCTTTCCGCCGCCCCTATGACGTCCGGTCCCGTCCCGCACTCAGACCTCATACCGCTAAAGATACCTAAACCTAAAATCGTGTACTGCGCATGTTAAACCACGTGGTGTGTCAAGTCTCATCTTTCGTGGCACGCATTGTAGGTGATTTTAAGTTTGAGTTCAGAAGATATGATGTCTAATAATGGTCGTAAGCGCTACTGCTGAGCATGAGGTCCTGTGTTCGATTCCTGAGTCGGACTATGTCATCATCTACCTAGCCTTTTCCCAAATGTATTAGGGTCAGCTTCCAGTCTAACCGAATGCACCTGAATACCAGTATTTTACATGAAGTGACTGCCTATCTGACCTCCGCAACCCAGTTACTGGGTAATATGATACCCCTCGGTAAGACCGGTTGTCAGACTTTCGGGCTTCTGACGACCCGTAACGACTGTCAAAGATCCAGGAATGACAGCCGGGACCAACGGCATAACGTGCTTTCCAAGGCACAACAGGGGTCTTGGTATGTGAAGATGGTCACCCATCCTCCAACCAACCGCGGCAAGCGTAGCTTAACCTGATCGTACGACCCGTGCGGCTGATATTACTTAACCACAAGCCCCGCATGTAATAATTATCAGCAAATATGTATATTTATTTCTTTTTTTAATCATTCATCGTATTTAGTCGCATATTCATCGATAACGGTGCACCCCTATGCCACCTGGCTGCTGACAGCGACCTCTGTAATTGTTGAATGAGCCAGCATTAAAGCGCCAATTAACCAACATTGATTGGTTTTGAACTCCCCCCTCCTTCTACCCTCCGCATCCCTCTGTGCCCGCGTTGCGGTCTCGGATAATTCTGGATTAAAGGGCTAGCGTGGATGCGGAGGACTCGGGCATTCCACCATATTTAAAGTAGATATGCCTAACATTAAATTATAACAGGAAGAAGTCACTGGCTTCTGAAATACAAGTACTCTACTCTGACCTAGCTCTGGAGTCAGGTATCACATTTTTTTTGTAACCTATCAGAGGTTGCCAATAAAAGAATACATTATTTATAATATAATATTATTATATTTGAAACTAGCCAGCCACTCCTGCTTCGCAGTTTTTAATTCTTGACACAACATAGTCATTTCTAAGTTATTTAATGTAAGTTTAATATTAATGTAATAAACATAAAACTTCTTGAATAATTTCTCTAAATTATGGCAAAAACCGTATCAACAACTGGTGCATAGATAATTTAGAACAACGCCCAAGTAGCACAAAATAGCTTTATAATCGATGGATAACAGAATTAGCATATTATTATAGCTTTATAAGAAGTCTACATATAGGCATTATAAACCACTATACAGCTCTTGTAATGCTAATTTGGGCCCCAAATTATACAGCCTTAAGTGTAAGAATGGCATTTTAGCAGCATTATATTGGTTGTCTACCGGAATGATAAACGCATTATAATCGGCTGTGAAAACAGGTTAAAGCAGTGCGCATATGTTAAATGCGGCTCTTATACAGCTTGTACCATTACAAAGGCAAAATAAAAACATTTTCAAATATTATTTTTAATTTCTGTTATTATTAATAAATCTTGTGTAAAAAGAACATGGATACTTTCAACAAAAAAATATAAGTGCTACAAGGCAAGTAATTAAACTCTTGTTTTTGTTCTCTATGAGTGAATTAAGGTTGCGAGTATCAGTTTACTGTGAAAGTATGTATATATTTGAATCAAATATTTCATGCGCCTTCAAATTAAAGAGCTATTTATTACAAAAATATTATAAAAATATGTGGAATTGTAAAAAAAATTATGCTCTTACGAAGAAATCTTTAGTTTTAGTCATTATGATACCTGTATTGTACCGGCCGGTCAATACCATAGGTTGAAGTCCTTTCTAAAGGACTATTTACCATAAAATTAAATTTTAAATATTATCGATACAAAAAGCAAAATGGCGTAAGCATAATTAAAAACTTTAGGCATGCGGATGGCCGGTATACGACTTATTGCTTGTTAAAATTCTTGTCATTATACGTTTGTATAGATAAAGGCTATATAATATTATGATGAAATGCTTTTAAAACGCTGGCATTAAAACAGCACCAATGTACACCGTTAAACAGTTGTGACCCATGCGAAAGGTCGTTATAAAACATAGAGCAGTTTTAAAGAATTTTAAAATGCTTTTTAATAGCCTAAGCCGTAATTAATGCTTACATACGGCCTACACTTTTGTATAATGCTTACAGCTGTATTAGAAGCTGTATAGAGACATAAATTATGTCTAAAATAAAACCTTTAGCTGCACAAAAGATTGAAAAAGAGGATTATATAGCTTTAGGAACTACAAAGTTAATAAAATGCTGTTATACAGAAGCAAGACATTGCTAAACCCTTCAAATTCTATAACGAAGCTAGAAGAAATTTTCTGGTCATCACTTTTTCCATTATATCGATTTTGTGTTACTTGGGCGTGGTCACATACACACACACATTATATGAAAAAATACCGACTTTTCTATCTCTGGTATGATATCATTTTATTTAGGCTTCTATTATTAAGAACAAAGGAGACTTAGTTTATTTAAAGTTACCACAGAAGTTTAACTGTTTAACCGAAATACTAACCTCTGTAAAATTTATTATACCATTATTAATATTATATAATCTTCTTTAGTTGGTTATCTGACGTCACAAAGCGTTAGGTTATCTGCTAGGTAATTCTAATTGAACTAAAACAATACAAATTGAAGAGTTTCACCCAGACCGGTAACCCCATTGCGTAACACACTTTCTTCCACAATCCGAAGGATTTTGAAGGAAATTCTTAATCCATTGCTTCATATGTTCGGAAAATTCGTCTGCTCGACAACGTAAATAACGCAATGAATGTTGTCGACTTGTCAAAATGTTACGCAATCACCCCACAGATTATTAAAAGTTATTACGAGAGACGGTACGCGATCCTTCCTAATATATCGGGTGCAAAATTTAAATCAAAAGCTTACCAATTTGAATCAATCAAAAATTTAAATTGTTTAAAACAACAATCCTCTAACCTGCCAGTGTCCAGTTGCCGGGAGAGTCCACTGTCCGACAGAGAGACACAGCCACAGAGGTACCCTTGAGTTAATTAATATGGCGAGCTGCTCGTGATCTATTAATGGTGGACGCAGCGGGCGGTAAGGGGGACTACACGATGGCCGGTCGTAGCAAGGATAGTCCCGAAATGACGAATTGACGACTATGCTACCAGCTAACTATCACAGGTTCACTTAAATCTGTGTGGTTCATTCCTCAAAAGACTATCTCAGACATTAATCTGCATGGTCCTCTTATGGCCGGACCAAGATTAGGTATATTGGGCTTAAAAAGAGACTGTGACCTCTGAGTTTGTTGAGAGTTGCCGAAAATATAGCTGAACGGCGTGCAATAGACGTGGCTGTGTCCAGCAGTGGACTGCCATAGACTGATGATCATGATGCTGATTAATAAACAAGGCAAAAGGAGTATATAAGGATCTTAGCAGTTGGCAGTAGTCTTTGTCTAACCCCACGGGAATAAGGCATGAGTTTATGTAGGTACTCGTATGTGTAATATCATTCTAATTTCATTTGAATCTTGAGTGTTATTTTAATTTTTTACTCAAGATTCAAATGAAATTAGAATTATATTGAGTGTCATTTTATTTTTTTTACACCACCGACCTGTGGACATAATGTAACATAAGAACCGGGGAAATAAACATCTTTTTATTGTATTCTATTCTATTTTAATTTTTTATTGAGTATGTGTGAATTTTCTATAAATTTTATCGGTATTAATTTATGTCCTAATGGACTATGAATGAAAAATATATTAATTATTATATTTTCCGAAATTCCCATTCGACCCCGAGGCTTGGTCGCCCTAGAACACCTGTGTTTGTCACTCTTTGATCTCCTGAATTATCCTTTATCTATTCGCTGTCCTCAGAACAAATCCATTTCATTACGGGCACCTTGTTCAGACGTGATTGTTGCCGTTCTCATTACCGCTACCTAATTACCACTTAGACTGTTCAAAGGGTTCACTAGTTACACTGAAAAGTTTTATAATAAGCTCGAAATTAAACTCGGTTCTCTTTTAAAGGGGTTACGTTATGATGTGATGAGAGGTTTTTATGAGTTTGGAGACAATTTGTGATATTAGAATTGAAGAATCTATTTAGTAATGTTTTTTTTTTTGTTTAGCCTGCGCTGGCCCACTCCTGGGCAAAGGCCTCCCTCCACTCCCTCCATCTTTCGCGAGCTCGTGCGTCCACCTTCCAGCTTTGATGGAACCTATCCAGCTCGTCCCGCCATCTCCTACGTGGTCTGCCGCGACCCCGCCTCACTGTCTCAGGGCACCAATTCTGCGCTATTTGGGCCCACAGCCTGTCCGGCAAGCGGCAGACATGTCCTGCCCAGTCCCATTTAAGTTGAGCAGCCTTTTGAGCCACGTCAGCTATCTTTGTTTTGGAGTAAAAATCTTAAATTAATTCATTCCTTCATCTGCTGACAGACAACGCACAGCCTAAGTCGCTGGCTTTAGAAGCATGGAATTTTGCACAAGAGTTCCTTTTAAAACTGTGGGGACTGTGTCTTACGTACCCATCCCTTGCATAGTTTTAAGAATGTAGTATTGTATAGAAGAACTTATTGTAATAATTTTTAGAAAGTTTCATTTTGTGTTTTTCCCACGTTGAACATCTGCAAGCGATTTAAGTTATAGGTACTATTGTCTTTCATGATTCTTTACTTTTAGTTAAGGTTCTTCATTGTTCTATAATGTTTAGTTATCTTGTATTGTACCCATTTGCTATTGTTAGTTAAGGTTCATTGTTCTGTTATTTTTAGTTGTCTTGTATTGTACCCATCTGCATTTCTCGTGTTTTATTATTGTACTTTTAAAAGGCAATCGTTTTGCCGCTTCCTTTGTTTAGGAACTGCAGATGTGGATTTGCCGCGTCCTTTGTTTAGTAAACGGCAGATTTGGGAGAGTTTTGGTTCGGAGCTTCAGTCTGTGCTGAACTACGATCGTGCGAGGTCCTCTCTGACCCCCGATCATATTTTACTCGCCGAAGCTCGCCGTAATAGTTTACGGCGAGCTTCGTGTTTCTATTAGTTTTACTCTTCATGTAACAATATTTAATTTTACCTTTTCGTGTCAAGTGTAACTACTAGCTTTAGTTACTTGATATCGTAATAAATTAATCGTTACATATTTACAACATACTTCAGTGTTTTACTCGCCCACGCGGTCACGAATAACCCCCACAGTGGTGACCCCGACGTGATCAAAACTATCAATAGCGTGAGTTCGTGACAGTGCGTAAAGAGTTTCGCGAGTGCTAAATCAAAGTACGTGTTAAAATGGCGAGCGATCCAGCGGGAGTCACTAGCGGCGGATGACGCGCATTCCCAGTCAGCCAGCTCCCACGGCTTCAACGGGTATCCTGACCACCAGCATGCAGCGACCGCGCATACCTGGTCATCACCCTCAGCCTCACCAGCAACCTCGGCACAGCACAGTGCACTTTCGGCCGGTCAACAAGAAGGGCTCAATTCCTCTCCTGGTCGACGCAGCAGCCAGCCTCAACCCGGCGCCCGCGCCACCCCGACTCACTGGGGACATCTTCGCAGACAGTTCCGACTCACCGTGAACTATGCGGCACCGACGCACTGGAGCATAACGCAGCGCCCGCGTCACCCCGACTCACTGGGGACATCTTCACAGACAGTTCCGACTCACCGTGAACTATGCGGCAACCGGTTCCGACTCACTGGAACCTAAGTTGGCCTGGCAAGCATATTCCTCGCTGTTCTGGTAGGCGAGTTAAATTTCCTGATTACTATCAGGCAGGTGTTTCGTGATCTTTATCACTGGTAGGGGGGTACTGTGGGGACTGTGTCTTACGTACCCATCCCTTGCATAGTTTTAAGAATGTAGTATTGTATAGAAGAACTTATTGTAATAATTTTTAGAAAGTTTCATTTTGTGTTTTTCCCACGTTGAACATCTGCAAGCGATTTAAGTTATAGGTACTATTGTCTTTCATGATTCTTTACTTTTAGTTAAGGTTCTTCATTGTTCTATAATGTTTAGTTATCTTGTATTGTACCCATTTGCTATTGTTAGTTAAGGTTCATTGTTCTGTTATTTTTAGTTGTCTTGTATTGTACCCATCTGCATTTCTCGTGTTTTATTATTGTACTTTTAAAAGGCAATCGTTTTGCCGCTTCCTTTGTTTAGGAACTGCAGATGTGGATTTGCCGCGTCCTTTGTTTAGTAAACGGCAGATTTGGGAGAGTTTTGGTTCGGAGCTTCAGTCTGTGCTGAACTACGATCGTGCGAGGTCCTCTCTGACCCCCGATCATATTTTACTCGCCGAAGCTCGCCGTAATAGTTTACGGCGAGCTTCGTGTTTCTATTAGTTTTACTCTTCATGTAACAATATTTAATTTTACCTTTTCGTGTCAAGTGTAACTACTAGCTTTAGTTACTTGATATCGTAATAAATTAATCGTTACATATTTACAACATACTTCAGTGTTTTACTCGCCCACGCGGTCACGAATAACCCCCACAAAACTATGAAAGAATTTTTGAAAAAAATCCCCAAAGAGTTGAGTAAAGTTAAAGGTAAAGTTGAGTAAAGTAGTAGAGAGATAGGGGATATAAGTTTGTATGGAAGTTTGTTCTTTATGGCGACGGGTGCACCGTTCAAACAAGGCTTGTTGTATGATAAGATCATTCATCTCTCTTGCAGAACTTTTTCACAGCTTCAAAACCAATTACTGTTTATATCTTCATGAATGACAACAAAAAATATACGTATAGGTATATAAAAAAACGTGTGGGTTTTGGGGGACCCCCGGCAGGAACGAAGTTCCAAGTGAAAATCCAAATTGGCGGCTGTGAAAATTTGATAATATTCGCAACCACCATCTTGAATTTTCATTTTGACCTCACTATCGGCTCCAACACTCTTTAAAACCACGAAAATGTCGTAGAAAGTCGAATGGAGGGGGCATAACGCTTTTTCGTTACGTGACAATTTCTCCCAGTTTACTCCTACCGCAAGCTCCGTTAAAGAACTTCGTTCCAAAAAATCTTAAATTGACACAATTAAAGAGAGATAAGACAAATGTCTGCACAGTAACCACAACAACAACTCAAGTAAGAACGGATCTCTGTGAGGATTTCAATTCAAATAATCTGTCACCGCTTGGCGGTAATGAAATGGTACAACCGTAGTATACAATGGTCCAATCAGGTGCTCGCTACATCAGACACAAGACACAGCGGCTCATCTCAGCCGGCAATCGAGTTACAGCGCTGTTACGTGGTCGCTTGGACACACGCATAGAGTAGCCGCGAGGATAGAGGCTGCAGGTATCACAAATCGACATCAAAAGGCAGATGTGAGTGGAAACGTCGGAAGGGGGACGCCCTTGAAGGACATAATATTGGTGACTTTATTGGTGATTTTCTTCAGAAAGGTCATGTGCATGGTACTCGTAACCGGCGTGCGTGTATGACTAGATATTATTATGAACGTAAACGAAGCAAAAGGAGATGTTAGGTGACGTTCTGTAGTTTCGACCTACCCCCATGGCAAGAAGTTGCGAGTTTATGAGTGTGACAGAGTTACTTTCGAACTTATAATAATAAGTATGGATTTCCAAACCTCTGGAGAATCTGTCTTCTTGCAGCATCTGCACTGTTCACTACTCTGTGTTACCTCGGCATGCAATCACAAGACGCGGAACAAGTAACTAACTGACCGCTGCAATAGTGTTCAGCTGGACACTATCAACTCACATAACTCAGTTACTGCTCCAGTAACACTAACGCTTGCATACTATAAGGTGCACACATTTGTCAGCCCACCTGCTTCATTACGTTTCTGTTTGTACCCTAATGAACGTAGTCTCTTCAAATTAGTTTCAAATTAGTATTATTTCAAGTTAAACAAATATCAACTTTATTTTAATGGCATTTAAGTTGATTTCAAAGTGACTAGCACTATTAAAAAAAGTTTAAAAATGTTTAAAGTTGTAGCGTAAACTGAACTTTATTATGTAGGATTTAAAGTTATTTTTTCATAAACTCATATTTGTTTAGATTTTTATAATAATAATATAATAATAATAATAATCGTTTATTTGCATGAAATATGGTGCTTACAGATGTCATAATACAATTCATAGTACTTCATATTCCGCCTACTAAATTCAGCATGCAAATTTTTGATGTGCCATGATTCATAGTTACATTCATTAAAATTATTTTAGAAAAGTCAATAAGATAAGAAATTACAAATGTCAAATTAAGAATACAGGCAAGTCAAAATTAATTAAATTACAGGAATGTCAAAATTGATTAAATTACAGAAATGTCAAAATGATTTGAATTACAGAAACGTCAAAATTAATTAAATTACAAGAATGTCAAAATTAATTAAATTACAGTATTCATGTTTGTGCAATATTCGTATTTATATTATAATTCAAAAAATCATTAATAGTATAGAAGCAATTTTCAATAAGCCATGTTCGGAGTCTTTTTTGAAATATATTCATAGGCAGTTCTCTAAATATCTTTGGTATCTTATTAAATATCTATAAATCGTGTAATATAAATAAATCGTGAATGCAGATTACATAAATATTAGACCAAGCCAAGTTAGTAGGTACATCTAAATAATAATAATATTGTATTTTATTCATAATTGTATTTTTTTGTCATGTATTTTCTGGTGTACAATAAAGTACATATATATATAAATAAATACATCTATTGCTATTTCTATTTTAATTTTTTTTTTGTAGAAAGCTTTATATTTTTTAATGAGTTGTAAGTATTGCAATATGGCAAACAACTTACCTACTTTAACAATTCGTGTTTCTTTGTTAAGTAATGTTAATTTACTTTGCATATTATTGTACAGAATCAAGTTATGTGAACCACCACTGCGCTAGCTAAGTTTATTCAATAATTGTTTACAATGATACCCATATTTATTTATTAAATCTTTATGCACAAGTAAAAACTGTACAAAGGCGGACTTAATGCCTTGGGCATTTTCTACCAGTCTACCTAAGGGTGATGTAGAGACAATACACAGTAGGTGCAATACCAGAAAACAACTTAGAAAATATTTATAACTAGATTATAAGAATAAATATACATACATATATGTATATTCATACATACAACAAAATACAAAATAAAAAAAAATAAAACGTTACGAGAGACAAACAAGAAAACCTGGAACAACTTAATTTTGAGACGAATCTGCCAACTTCTTGTGTATATGTTCTCGAGCTTTTACTTTAAATGTGAACTCGTTGGTTCTGTCCTGATATTCTGAGGCTATACATAATCTTACATATCTTATAGGCTCATCTTACATATTATCTTATAGGCTATAATTTCTTGTTACAAATGAATTAGACATCTGTGGCCGAACTAGGCGAAAGCCTGTATTACGGCTATCAGCGCCCAGCCCTCAAATAATAAACACTTAAAAATAGCCATCAAGTAGAGATGTTAACATATAATAGATTAAAAAATATATAATTATATTGAAAAAGTAATCTTAAATAACGTAATAATTTGATACAATAAAATAATATGATCGTTAAAGGTAATATTATTTTTAGGAAAGTTTCTATTGTTGGTCCTTCCAGTCCACAGATCAATACAAGTAATTTTTTTTTAAGATGCTCAAGAATGGGCTCGTGCTGCCTCTTCAAACTTTTTGCATTTTACGAAAGTGATAAAAAATTGCAAGCAATACTTGAGATTTAAGATTAGAACACTCTCACTTATGACCGGGAATAATTGGTTGTCAACGATGACTTGGCAATTTTTTTCAGTTTCTAAAATCGTCGCTCGCATGGCTAAAATTCCTATCTCATTTTTCACATATTTTAGCTGATCTGAGTCAGGACAACTACATCTATTTGTGATTCTTTGACACGCTTGGTACAGACGCCAGCACATCAAGCTTCCCGAAACTGATCAATCAACCTTGAACCTAATGCATTAGCGATAAGGTTGAAAATCTATTAAAGAAATATGACAGATTGTAGTAGCTTGATGTGCTAGCGTCTGTACATTACATATGCATACTAGCGAGTAATCGCTTGTCGGCGTTGCTAGCTGTCACCTAGCTGCTAGCTCTACCTGCTTCTCGTTAATTGTCGGCCGTGGGACAGGTGCCTTAGAATTTAAACTATAATGTAGGCCAAATCAACAAAGAAGCTAGTAAAAAATAACTACCTACCAACATCCAAGCCAATTAAACCTGATACTTATTCCAAACATTTGGACCAACATTAGCCTAAAATGTTCCAAAACCAAATATTCGCTTACTCATCCAATCCATCACCGCAGATCGTAATAACATTCACTCAAATTAATACCTGCCTGTTCAAAAATAGAATTGAAAAATTGATGACCAACTTAGTGAGACCCCTCGTTATGTTCCCCCATTCGTTTTACATTCAACCAATTCGTTCACAGAAGAAGGGTGACGGGTCTCAACAAACTGGTCACATCTTAATACGGGCTTATTACTGATGTTAATTTTTGGGTTGTTTCGGCTGAAAAAAGTTTGGAATGGTATTTAGAGTGCTTTTAGAATCGCCATCGATATATTTACGTACAAACTCTTAGTTCTTTTTGTACAAATTATTATCATTTGTCTACTTTGTGCGTAAGTGACGTTTAAATTGATAGTTAGGGAGTTGATAAGTTGCTAGCATTTGTGTATGTTTTTTTCGCGGAGGTCTTAATAGACTTGTGAATTTATACGGCAGCTGTGTGCCATTATAAAGAAAAATAAGGAAGAAAATGTACCTACCTATTTATTGGGACTCGCACAGGAAGATCAAAAACTGAACTAAACACACTCATAGAAATAAAAAAATCGGCCCACTTGGCCGATTTTTTTATTTCTATGAGTGTGTCGGAATCGGCCAAGTGTGAGTGGGACTCGCACACGAAGGGTTCCGTACCACAACGCAAAAACGCCGAAAAAAACACGTTTGCTGTATGGGACTTATGGGAGCCCCCTTAAATATTTGTTTTATTCTGTTTTTAGTATTTGTTGTTATAGCGGAAACAGAAATACATCGTCTGTGAAAATTTCAACTGTCTAGCTGTCACGGTTCAGGAAATACAGCCTGGTGTCAGACGGACAGTGGAGTCTTAGTCATAGGGTCCCGTTTTTACCCTTTGGGTACGGAACCCTAAAAAGCTATAGGTATACTTACAAAATAAAACAGAAAAATGTATATTTCATTATTTATTATTTTATTTCACATCTATGTACCCAAATTTATAAACAGACAAGAAAAAAATCAGAACAGAAAAATAGGTACAAACGCCAGCACATCAAGCTACTACAGTCTTTCAAATTTCTTCAATAGATTTTCAACTTTATTGCTATAACATATAAGGTTCAAAGTTGATTGGGAAGATTTGACAGTTTCTGGTTTCGGGAAGCTTGATGTGCTGGCGTCTTTAGAAAGGTGGTATAAATGACACATGACTGGTTGACACTTCCCGTGGCCCAAGGGCTGACTTTTACCTTGGCCATAGGCTAAACATTGCCATACAACTTGGTAATGCCGCCAGTTTCTTGGGTAGTAGCGTTGAAAAATTTATTATCATCGCTGTCGACGGTGGTAATGTAAATTTACGTAGATTCTGATCGTAATCATTCAGCACAACATTGTTTTTTCACTTATTTTGAGAAAAAACCCTTCTGTTTAAGTCAACTTTTTAAATATTAAGAAAAAAATATACACCAAAGTAATTTATTTAACAAGCGTGACACAAAACGAAGAAATCGATGATAAAATAAAGATAATAAAACAATAATGGTTACACAATCGAATCAAACAGCACTCAGGTTGAAGCGCCCAGTTGTCGGCGTGCTAGCACGGCCGTCAATTACGCAGCGTACAAAAAGTCTGATTGTCGACTATTTCGCTGTTACACGTGTTTGGTCGATGCTTTTAATGTAGATACAGTACTCAGTAGTTACAGTTTTTTGTTAAATGTTAATAAATTGCTAACAATTACTTAAGTATTTCAGTGTGGCTTAGATAACTATAATTTGCAGTAGTAGTAGGTACCTAATGATTTTTCGGCGTTTTTTCTGTTGTTTTTTTTTTTTGCAAAAAACGTAGGTAACCATTATCGTCAGCAGTTCAGCACCAACCATTTGAGTGGCAGTAGTAACATTAGTTTAAAGTATTCTTTACTAAAACTACTGTATGGATTCCCTGTGGTCTGGTATAAAGGTTTATAATATTTACCAATAACTTAAGGCGACTACATGACCTAAAGCGCCGTCTTTGTCGGACTGCATAGAAAAGAAAGAGAAGCGCGATGACACAACGCTGGTAATTTATTGCAAAATATATGAAGCAATTATCTATGTACAAAAATCTATTGTTTGGACTAAAAAATTTAAACAATAGTGTTTTTGTATGTTGCTTGTAGAATAATCTGACAAAAAATCAAAATGATTTCCGGTAGTCGATCATATAGTTTTATTGTTTAGGTCCTGCAAGCCCCTTAAATGGGACTGGGCATATCTGCCGCATGCAACAAACTGTGGGCCCAAATAGCACAGAACTGGTGCCCTGCGATAGTGAAGCAGGGTCGCGGCAGACCACGTAGGAGATGGCGGGACGAGCAGGATGGGTTCCATCAAAACTGGAAGGAGGACACGCAGACTCGCGAAAGATGGAAGGAGTGGAGGGAGGCCTTTGTCCAGAAATAGGACAGTCTAAGCTAGAAAAAAATTGTACATTATGATACGTGTGACCTAAGTAGGTAGTCCGTTATTGACTAATTAAGTCACACGTATCGTATAATAATAAAATGTAAAAGGGAACAGGGTGTGCGATTCTCCATACAAATGTATTCCCATTTTTACTTCCTGAATAATAATGCCTCTAGAGCAATTTTTTTTTTATAAAGTCATTGTCTGCTGTAAACACGTCCCTGTTATTTTCTATTTTTCAGCATTAACATAAAAAAAAATGTTAAGAACCTAAACATACTCTTTTTTATTGAATCGGCTTAATTTTCGAGGAGAAAAAAGGGGAATACGAAACGTCGATCTCGTCAAAATTTTTGCGTTATTTCGGTCTGAGTTGCAGCTGTCCCTATCACACACTACGGGGGCAGACTTGAGGTAAGGCGACGGCAATAGTTTCTTTAAATACCTATTTTTCAAATTCCTCGCAGGCCCCGTCCCCTCTTCAGTCACACATAAAGCAGGTTTAGCTCACAGAGTGCTATAAAAATATCTTAACACTAAGTGATATCTCTCTAATAGTTCGAAAAATTTTTGAGCCTTATCTTTACCTTCTTTGATTTGTATTATCACGAACCTCACTGCTATGTGACAAGTGGACAAGTGAGCAGTTTACCAACATTTCGTGGAATATCTGTATGAAGAATTGCCATAATAATGATGGAACTCGCAGAATGGTCTCATTCACGAGTGCTACCTACTTGGACTATACTGGCTAATCTCGTTTGAATAGTACAAAAGTAACTATGTGTTATTGTGGTATTTTGGATGATTTTTATTAGAAACTGTTTGAAATACTTGTGGCTACATTATTTGTATTGTAGAAAAAGGATTATGAATGAAATAAACCTTTTGGTGTGTGAGTTTAAGAGGCTATTGTAGTCAGGGTATTTGATACATGTGTATACACCAACATTAGACGAGTCGGCGCCTTACTGAGAAGGTACAGCTGGAAAATCAATGATCGTATTTAAATTATTAAAGGACGATGCAACTAAATTTTTGAAACATGTTGGCTAAAGTTGCCTAAAATTGAGGCTTCCAGTCTAACCGGATACAGCTGAATACCAATCTTTTACATGGAGCGACTGCCTATCTGACCTCCAAAACCCAGTTACTGGGTAATACGATACCCCTTGGTAAGACTGGTTGTCAGACTTTAGGGCTTCTGACTACCCGTAACGATTGTCTAAGATCCACTCACTTTTTAGGGTTCCGTACCTCAAAAGGAAAAAACGGAACCCTTATAGGATCACTCGTGTGTCTGTCTGTCCGTCCGTCTGTCACAGCCAATTTACTCCGAATCTAACGGCCCGAATAAGTTGAAATTTGGTACACATTTTGAATATGGGGGAATTTTAAGGGGCAAATAGAAAATTAAAAAAAGAAGTTTCGCAATCTGTACCGAGTGACATATCAAATAAAAGGGAAATTTACCTTTCCCCGCCTTATCTCCGAAACTACTGAGCCTACAATTTTGAAAAAAATACAGAAAATAGTTGTACTATATAAAGATTACAGGAAAACCTATAAGAACTCTGTGGTCTTAAAATAACATGGTAAATCTCTTATTATTGTGCGTATAAACACATTTTCAGTTGGAATGTATGGGAGAACATGTTTTTCAACTAGAATGTTAAGTTTGTTCTTGGGATAAATTCATTCCATCTACGGAACCTTTCATTGTGCGTGCTCCAACACGCACTTGGCCGGTTTTCTTATAAGTAATCAGCAAAAAATTACATAAATAAAGTCTTAAATTAAAATGTGACTGCTATAATTAGAACATGATTAGGAGGCTCCTTCGTTAAGCAGTTGGCGTTCAATCAAAATGATTTTACGGAGATAAATTGAGTGTAAACAGAGCGGGCGAAACGTGAAATAATCTCGTTTATAACAAAGAACGAACATCTCGCTCTAATCTTATAAAAGCACAGACTAATTTGTAGACAATTGCAGAGTTAAGGAGCTTGAGGCTTGATGCCAGTTCGGCATTCGCTTCATTGGGGTCTTTGAATCATTAAGATTATAGTCACAAGACAAAAATCTGACATGCAATCTTATCAAGTATCATGTTACCCAGCAACTTGGTTAAAGAGGTCAGATAGGCAGTCGCTCCATGTAAAATACTGGTATCAACTACATCCGGTTAGACTTGAAGTAGATCCCGACATAATTGTGAAAAAGGCTAGGCAGATTAATTTGATTTTTGTAATGGCATCCAGAATTATTACAGTGTAGCGGTATCTACAACGCCACATGCGAACAACGCGTCATAGTGACGTCACGCAAAATCCTGCATCTCGCAAGCAGAGTTTGCCGCGCAACTAGCATAGATAGCACGGCCCGAAATGTAGCGACATACACTTCAATAGCATCATCAATACATTGGTATATTTACAGCCGCAGCATTTGAAGAAAATCAGCTCATGATACTCCTGTCCTTATCCCAATTTATTTAGGTTCGGCGCTAAATGTCTTTTTCTTCCATACTTCTCTATTATTCGTCATCTCGGTAGCCATTCACCATCCATTGTCTCTTTAGTCTTCCCCTACTCTTGTCGCCACACACATCCACATCCATACTCAAAACTTTCCTCATGACATTTTCCTCATTCCTCTGCACATTGATTTTAACTTGAATTATTAAAGTTTAGTAGACGATACTATTGGAAAGCCTCCCACGGGGTGGACCGATGGCCTCGTGAAGGCCGCAGGAATTAGCTGGATGCGGTAAAAACAGAACCAGTCGAAGTGGCGGTGATTGAGGGAGGCCTATGTCCAGCGTGGATAGGGTTGCCATACGTCCGGAATTTTCCGGACAAGTCCGGAAATATAGGTCTTTGTCCGGAATGCGGGGGGAATCTTAAACCGTCCGGAATTTCTACAAATAAGTGAAGAGTGAAATAAAAAATAAAAAAACCAAATTATTTATTAATTATTTTTATTCTAAATCAAAGAAAATCAAAATTATTTTTATTCTAAATCTACTACATTACTTCTGATATTTAATGCTCCCAGAAATATTGTTCAACATTTCTGAATCTTTAATAATAGTTTTGTAGAACACTTCGCAAGACATATTTTTTAAATTATATTGAGTTAAGAGAATCGACTTGACAGACTCTACAGAAAGCCTGTTTCTTTCCTTTGACCATTGGGTTCCCATTAAGGAAAACACCCTTTCAACATTGGCATTTTGTGCCTGCATCGCAAATATATAAGAGCATATCTTACTTAATTCCGTAACTTTTCCTGGTCCAGCAATCGATTTGGTTAGTTTATTTGCTTGCACGATGCGTAACGATTTTAATAAAAAATTAACAAGATTGTCCGGAAATTTCATGGAATGTCAGGAATTTTCTCCGGATTTTTGATATTTTGATCTGGGAACCCTAAGCGTGGACATCTTTCAGCTGAAATGATGATGATTGCTACAATTTAATTACAGCCGCATCATTAGAAGAAAATCTCTTGATACCTATGTTGCTTTAAAAAAATCCAAATTTTCAGCTTACGTATCTCTACGTAAATCTCTTGTATTGTGAGACAAGCAAAATTTTTTGGATTTCTAAATTTTCATCTTGACAGGGGCTTACTAAAGCCTACTCACGGCTAGTCACAACAAGTCAAATTCGAATCCAAAATATGTTATTTCACATACTTTACTTGCCTACATGGGCACCAAGTTGTCGTTTCCTATCACCATACAGTACCCGGCGATAAATATTGCACATCGACCTTTGGAAAGAGACAATCGGCTAATTTCGGCTTCGTAGAGCGTTAGCTCTGTCGCACGAAATACAAACAGTCCGGTATCTATTAGGAGCTTTTAAAACAATTATGATTTGCTTCTTTTGATAATTATTTTTATTCTTTGTATAAAATACAAAAAAAAGGTAAAGGTCGATGTGCAATATTTATCGCCGGGTACTGTACAATAGTTCACACCACATCTAAAGACACCCAAATACCGTTTTTACCCAACCAGCAGCCCGCCGTGTTGTTCCAGCACAATATAAAACAATAAAAAGCCTATTAAGTTGGAACAATATAATCTTCGTGGGCCTCCCCTCCCCACACCCCACACCCCCCCTCGGGTCCACCTCTCGGAGCACTCTGGCGTCCAGCGGGCGGTAATTACCGACGCCTTGAGACTCGGCAGTCAGGAGGCAATAGCGTTATTTAGCACCTTCACAATTTGTTTCTAAGAAATCACTTTTATCTCATTATTTACCTACGTATTTGTTGCTTTGAACGAAATTGTTATTAAATTGTAATGTTTTTTTTAGTAAAAATATTTTACTTTGCAGTTTTATATGGTTTTATGTGCTCAGTGCGCTGGACTGGAAAATACTTTGTATGCATTATGCCAACTGACAGAAATGTGTCTAACATCAGAAAAATCATCATCATAATTATTATTTCGGCCGAAAGACTTTCACTGCTGGACGAAGGCTTCCCCCAAGCAACCGGTTCTATGCTTCTCGCATCCAGCGAAAAAAGACTTATTACAAAAAATTTGGCTATTTAGAGATGCACGGCAATTTTTAGCGGAGAGCTATTTGCTAGTTTATCTACTAGGTAACTAAAATATAATTTTATGAAGAAATACCACCCCAAGGTATTTCAATGATTACGAAACAAAAATAAAATGTAACTTGAATCTAATCTGAAATTCTGATCCAAGAGATATTTAAATAAAGAAAATACCAAATAACTAAATAATACGGCAATTTGTCACAGAATGATTTGGGGTCTTTAAAATGAATTCCAAATTGAATTGTAACAACTAACAAAACCGAATCATGCATCTAAATAACAAAATGTTATCAAAGAGAACAAAAAGCTCTCAAACACTACGGGCATCCTCTATCCCTTTCGCTCGCTATATCGGCGTCCCGCTCACTCTAATCGTATTAAGCATCCATTTTTGTAAGCGCTCCGAGCCCGATCCAATTTCAAACTCATTTGTTAGAGCATAAAACAATTATTAAAAAACGCCAGTGATTTGGCGAGCAATTTTTGCCGTTTTACATCACTTAGCGTTGGCTATAAAAAGCTGTGGAGAAGGGCGATTGTTTTACAGACAACGTTGTACCATCATTGCAGTGAAAACCACTGAATATATTGATATATAGACAGGGACTTTTTTACAAATTACTTAACTGACTTGATAATGTTTAGGTACAGACGCCAGCACTTCAAGTTACTACAATCTGTCAAAGTTCTTTAATAGATTTTCAACTTTATCTTAAAAGCATAAGGTTCAATTTTGCTTGGGAAAATTTGACAGCTTCGGGTAGCTTAATGTGCTGGCGTCAATTTGAAAAAAATATCACAAACAGTTTTCATATCAGAAAAAAACACCGTTAGGTCACTGGTCACTACTTTATAAATGCAATAGGCATAATAATATCTTCATTGCTACAAAAAAAAAACACAAATTTATAGAACCATAAAGAACAGTCTCCTTGTCCACCACTGTCCACATACGCAGGACCCGTGTTTTTTCGTCGAAGTAATCGAATGATCGTGCGTGCGAGCCTACAACGGGTGCGCTCACCCCGCCGCTACGCCGCGAAAACAATACGTTTGAGTGATGTACAATGTGAGTAAATATAATATTAATAATACCTATAGTAAATGAAAAAATGTAAGTATGTTAAAATATAATAATTATATTTTTTAAAGTAAAGTACCTACGAAGCTACTACAATCTGTCAAATTTCTTTAATAGATTTTCAACTTTACCACTATAGGATAAGGTTCAAAGTTGATTGGGAAAATTTTACAGTTTCGGATAGCTTGATGTGCTGGCGTCTGTACCTAAATAATAATTTTCAAATCTTCTACTTATTATAAATTTTAAATTCATTCATTCAATGACAGACCACGTAGGTAGGTACAACCGTAAATGCTAGCATGAAATGTTGCAAAAGAGTTCCATAAATAACGAAAAATTATGTCTTTGCATCCCAGGATTTGATCCTTATTAGCGACACTATCGAATGGTGTAATAATACAGTGTTTTTTTTTTCAAAATCAACGGGTTCGATTCCTGTTTAAAAAAAATATTTTTCAAAAATCCAATGATGCAGTTTTAGTTTTCATCACAATCGAGCCCGCGACTCCTTTCAGTACATTTCGCTATTCATCTAGTTTCGGATTTGGCCATGCACGCCCACTTAATTCTTCTGAACGTGTGTATGTCACTGAAATCCTCATAAACGGCTAAACCGATTTTAATTACATACATTTTTGTGTGTTTGACTTGATCAGTGGATGGTTTAGATTCACAATTGGACCTGGTGGGTGGCGCCGTGATCGAGTTCTATGAAGCAGGATGTCAATCCGGCCACCTAGTCCAATACGAAAAGTAAAAAAAAATCTCTGTGGCTGTCATTACTATAATAATTGCAAAATGTGATTGTTTCGAGATATTTACAGTTATTGGGGCGACCCCGCGACATGTTGCACCGAGTCAAATACTGAACATGTTATTACGAACAAACGTGTCGTTTTCTCTGCGGGACACCGCGTGACAATCTCTATGTTGTATTCTTTTGTGTGTTCCCTTTTTATTAGGGTTCCGAGTTATGAATGTGGAAGTGCTATTCTGTAGAAATCTCACCGTGAAAACTTAAGTGAAGTAACGTTTTTCAGCATTCAATCCTCAGATTCCCTAGCGCCTGTTAGGATGACAGTACATTTCGAGCACACTACCTAAGTTTTCATGGTGAAATTTTTACAGAATTGACCGGCTGGACTTAACAACAGTTGACAGAAGACAGATTGGCTTAAGTGTAAGATCAGAAATACTGATAGGGACTATAGGTGGGCGCATCCCCCAAAAATCTGATAGGGGATCCGTCAGGAATAAAAACAAAAGAAAAAGGGGCTTAGACCGGAATGAGAAAGTTTAGGTGTAATGGATAAGACGGAGATTAAAACAGAAGAATAACTAGCAAGGGATCAGAGGGCCTAAAAAGGTCACTTTGGCAGAATCATAAAAGGATAACATTATGAATCATAATATGGCGAAGACAGTCCGTGTTTATCTTTTTTTCGCTGCACTACGTAGGTATAATCAAAGAGATTGGGATTGGATTTGGATTGGATTGATTGGTATTTTAGCACAAACAAAAAATAACTGAAAAATCCTTTCACCAACGGGATTTGATACGATTAACTTAACAGTTAACTGTCCATTATGATTCATAATGTTATCCTTTTTCTGATAAAGTGGACCTTTTAGGCCCCCAGACCGGAATAACTATTGCGCAGCACACTTTCTTTCACAATTCGAAGGATTTTGAAAACAAATCCTCCATTTCTTCGTCAAAATGAAAGGCATTTCAATTGTTGGTGTGTTACGCAATTACCCCGCTGATTTCCGGAGTAAATTATTTGATTTACTTAACTAATTAATGGCTAAAATTACACAAAATATGATTGTTATTATTTGGTTAGACACACTAGCAGCTAATTAGCTGATGCGTGTGTATCGTAAAGCTTGGAGATATATTATAGTCTGTCCAGACGAGTCTTGAAGCATTTCAGTGTGGGAGTGAATCTTAAGACATTTCAGATTTTCCAGTCGAGAGTCAAGTTAGTTGTTTCTCATAGAGAATTGCGTACAGAACCATTGTAAATAAAACTTTAAAGTAACAATATTAGAGACGGGATGTCGCCAGCGGGTGGTGAGCGGTCTGTCCCGGGTTCGATCCCGGCCGGGGCGGGGCTAGCTTTGACGCTGTTACCGGGATCATATCCCGGGGCTAGCAAACTGTTCAAATCAACTCTCTAATATGAAACTTTGAAGGGGAATTAGATTTTAAATTTAAATTAACTGAAGGCACACACCCTGTATCGTCTCAGTTAGGAGATGAGAGGGTATTTGTAATGAGAACTGCGTGCGTCAAGCAGCGATCCATTAAATTCGTTTAAGAGATGATAATCTAAGTGTAGTTGGATAAAAACGAAACAGTGTAAAAAAAACATATGTAGAAATGTGAATTTATACCTACAATACGGGGACATCGACGCGCAAAGTGAAACCAAGAATTCAGCGCACGATTCTAGACTAAAACTACTAAGAATTTTTATTTTTAGCTTCTTGCTTAACGTTATCGCCCTAGGTAGCAATTTGCTTAGCTAATTGAAAGTTCCGTTTTTCGAAACTAAATAAGGTCAATTCATTACTATTTGATATACCAGGCCACTCAGAAAGTATTGCGAAAAAAGTTTTTCTCTACGAGAGACTGGCCAGTTATAATCTATTTTCAAAATATGATTATTGGTAAGTAAAAATAGATACGTTCCAATTTCAAAATTTCCCTCCACATTGTTTGCGAGCTACGTACGTTCCACGTATACTATAAAGTACAAAGTGGAGTCGACAATACGACAATAAATTAAACTTGGTGCCTATTTAATAATAATAATAACGTTCCCGTTCGTTAACGTTCATTCGTTTCGTTCGTTTGTTGACTTTCCCAGTCTGTATACAAAAATTCAAACAAATACATCCAATAGTTTAGTCAGTACCTATAGCTAGTCAAAGATTGGCGAAACCCACAGCCGGCCCATCACTACTATTTAGTTTGTATGAAAAAATCACGGTTTATGATTTCTTTGATAGTTCTAAAATACTCTTAATCTACATTCGCGATTTATTTGCCAAAAATGTAAACAAATATGAGTTTATGGAAAAATAACTTTAAATCCTACACAATAAAGTTCAGTTTACTCTACAATTTCAAACATTTTTGTAATTTATTCAATAGTGCTAGTCACTCTGAAATCAATTTAATTAGGTACCTACCATTGAAATAAAGTTGATATTTGTTTAACTTATTAACTTATATTAATTTGAAACATAAGTTTGAAAATAAATTATATAGGTATTAGTATTACCAATGTTTTCATTTATTCTCGTGTTGTCGTCTCCACATTGTATATTTGGCTATATTTCTTCGCATACGCCCACGTAGAGCACTCCTCATAGTTACCAAAAAATTCCCGTAGTAGGTAGTCCTAACAGCCTCCTGATGATATGTTCGTTATTGCATTACACACACAAAGACGAATGGTAAAGATGTTATCACAACGATTAACTCACGACCCGATCCCTAAGCGATTGTTCGCGGCAAATTGTTCGAGTCTTAACAATCCGATCGTGTGATAACGGCCTAATAAGAGCCTATTTAGAAGATATTGTTAGTTTTTTGCGAGAGTGCGACAGCTGGCGATGGTTTTTGTAATTGTTGAAGCCACCTATAAAATTGTGCAACGTCATTTCTGCTTTATATCTCGAAAGATTACAGTGAAACAGACAAACGTAATCTTAAAACCAGAGGGGTAATTGCGTTACACACATAAAATGACAATTGATCGCAATGGGCTTCATTTTGACAGTTTACCCGCGTACAATGCGTGCCGCGAAAGGTGAGACTTGACCCCGCCTCCCCCGCTCTTTCCGCCGCCCCTATGACGTCAGGTCCCGTCCCGCACTCAGACCTCATACCGCTAATGATACCTAAAATCGTGTACTGCGCATGTCAAACCACGTGGTGTGTCAAGTCTCATCTTTCGTGGCACGCATTGTACATTGCATGATTTACGGTTGTTGAGCAGACGTATTTCACAAACCTATGAAACCATGAAGCAATATTCTTCAAAACTTTCTGATTTTGACTGAAAATGTATTACGCAATTAGGGTGCTAACTTGTTTCCATACGTCATTTAGGATTACTAGCATGTCGTCAGAAACGCAAGTGGTCAAATACGCATTTCGCCAGAAAACGCATGTTGACAGAAACGCATCTCGTCAATTCGTCAGATTTGCACCAAGTCAAAGACGCATTTCGACAAACACGCAACTTGACAGATTCGGGTGACCAATGAAAATCAGCGCTGTGCTGTGGGACCCCCATAGTACAGCATCAATTGGCCAGCAGTGCGATTCTGTAACCATCTCACCGTGAAAACTTAGGTGTAGTGAGCGTGGAGTGAGCTGTCAATAGTGTCAATTCCTAGCAAAAACAAACTCACATCACCTAAGTTTTCACGGTGAGATTTTTACAGAATCGACCGGCTGGAAGCCTTCTTATCACAGTCACGACGAGCAGTTGCCGACTATTTCTGCTGTGTGCTTGGAAACATTTTTTTTATATTTTTCTTTATTAGGTAAGTAGTAGTAGGTACTTACCAGTCTATTAAAATTTATGTTTCAAATTGATGGTATTTGAAGTTAAACAAGTATCAACTTTATTTTAAAATGGTAATTAAGTTGATTTCAGAGTGACTCAACTTTATTGTAAAGGAATTAAAGTTATTATTCAATGATCTCATATTTGTTTACATTTTTGGAAAATAAATCGCGAATGCAGATTACTTATTTTTTGTATGCACTTGTTTCTGTGACAAATAAACCTATTTTTCTTTCTTTTCTGTAAAGAAAAGAAAGATAAATAGGTTTATTTGTCTAGTTTGAAAATAATTTCAAACTAGAAACATAATTCCTTTGACATGTTAATGAAGATCATTTACGAACGTGACAGACTTACAAAAACACCATTTACTACTTCACCAGTAAAAAAAATATACTTGCAAACATAACAATTTGCAAAACAACAAATAACACAACAATACTACATAATAGCTATTAGCTCTAATCACTTCCCAAATAATACTCTTAAATGTGTAGGGATAACAATTGTGGCATTTACCCTGTGTAATGTAATGACGTCAGCGGTTCTGGAACTGTTAAGTTTGAATTATCTGATTTTGACTGACTGAAGTCAAAAGGGTATACCTACAGTTTGTCAGATAAGTATGTAATATTGACTGATTGCTACATGTGTGATAGAAAATAACTAATTTCAAATTATAATAGATAATCAATAAAGTAAACTGTTAGATAGTATCTATTTTATTTAGAATTATATATCTACTAATACTTAGTTGAAATAATTAATTTCAATTATTACTAAGTTAAAATTCTTGTATATTTTAACTAATGTGTAATAAGTTGTTGTTAAGTAGTTGTAATAAATGGATGCTGCTTAGATCCGAAATAATTATTGTTTTATTTTGTTAACAATATACCTAATTATATATTTTTATTAGACCGCAGTGCAAAACAGTCTCATAAAATAAGTTGTTTAAACTTTTATCTCTATACCTTTTCTGACATTTACTGTAGGTATCCTTAGTCTAAAGATTATATCCCGTTTCATCTACACAATACTACACACAAACATTAAAATATTACAAAAATATTTATAAAACTTTGCAAACCACAAATAAACGAACGCAGTTGTCAATGCACAGTGGTTTAGAAGCCAAAAGAAGAGGGACAAAAACTTTGACAATCGTGAACGGACCGAAACCACAATGCAACAAAACAAATCATATTACATATCGCTAGCTCTCTTTCTCCATCGGACCTCTCGCTTGCACAGACTCCCTGCTGTCTCGTTAGCGACGAATAAACCTTGTAATACAATAAAACAGAAAATAGTGTAAAAAATACTTGTTGCAGATTTAACTATGCTCTTAAAAAAGCTTTATTGCAATGTGTTAAGGATCGTTATTGCGTGATTGTTTGTTTTTTCAAGCTTGCTCTGCTTGTGAATAGTGACATTTGTTTGAGGCGTTCACCCAATATGGTGCTAGAGAGAGATAAATTGTATTTTTCTATTTTTAATTGGTGAAAATTTTCGTATATGAAGGGAGATGAATGCGAAAACAAATTATTTTTAACTGGATACTTTGAGGCGGTTATTGTTATTCTTTTTACAAGAATTTTGAGGGGTCTTTACGGGTTGTCAGAAGCCCGAAAGTCTGAGAACCAGTCTTACCAAAAGGTGTACCTATATTAAATTAGATCGGCTACGGTCAAGGGTTTGTTCGGAGGCGTTCGCGGTAAGCTTTTTATTTTCGAGTGCGTTATGGATTAGAAGCTTGTTTGCTTTATTGAATGCTTGGTTGTAGATTTATATACCAATCTAAACTCATATAATAAAGAGAAAAAATTTTGTATGTTTGTTTGTTACGCTTTCACGCTAAAACGGCTTAACAGCAGTGCGATTCTGTAACCATCTCACCGTGAAAACTTAGGTGAAGTGAGCGTGGAGTGAGCTGTCAATAGTGACAATTGCTAGCAAAAACAAACTCACATCACCTAAGTCGATTCGGTCGATTCTGTACAACAGAATCGACCGGCGGATATGGCACATGGGTAGTCCATGACCTGGATTACCACATAGTATACTTTTTATACCAATATTCCCAAGGGGTCGGAACTTATGCGGGTAAAACCACAGGGAGCAGCTATTCATTAATATTACTAAGATATTATTATATACAAAAATTTCTGATTTTGTTTACTGTAGTCGATTATACAGTAAACAAAATATATTATATTCTTCAGGATATAATATATGGCAGTTAGATAGTGTATTGAATACTTATTACTAATTTGATACGATAGAAAAAAATCATGAAGATACTTCTAAAAACTTTCTTTCACAATAAAAACCATACTAATATACATACAATCATTCTGATTTTCTCTCAGATTATTCTACAAGCAAGATATAAAGCACTAGTTTTTTAATTTTTTAGTCCGAACAATAGACTTTTTGTAAATAGATAATTGCTTCATATTTTGTGATAAATTACAAGCGTTATATTATTGCGGTTCTCTTTCTTTTCTATGCAGTCCGACAGTGCTTTAGGTCATGTAGTCCCTTTAATCAGAAAATTATGTCTAAAATAATAAAACAAAAATTATAAAAGATTAAAATATTATCAATACAATACTATATAACCAAGCATCCGCTTGGTTTTTTAATATTAAGTCTAAATTAATAAATAAGAAAAAAATAGGAATACAAACTTATGTCACTTTTCATTTTTTTAACACTACATACTTAAGTGTTATTTCTGTTGTATAGTATTTCTATTAAACCCGCGATGAATAAAAATCAGGAAAAAAACTGTGGAGGTAACGTTACGCACGTCGGGCATCTTTGTGAAACACAATCTGTTTGAGATCAAACATTGATATTTGTGGCACAATCGGTCATTGTGTCAATGGAAACGGATGTCTAACTAGTAATTACGCAACAAATCTTACCACAATTAAACATACAATGAATAAAGTAACGATTGTTTTTTGCTTGATCATAGGACTATACCTAAATATTTAAAGTTTTTTTTATTGCTGAATGGGCCTTTTGATCTCGATCATGCCTGATGGAAAGCGATGGATGAGGTCTATGATGGAACTAGCGTGCCCAGAAGATGACTAAGGCACTGGAAGTCCCACGCATCGACGAAATACAGCAGGCTGCCTGACTCCGGTGGGAGGGTGGTCGCAAACCAGGCGGGCGTTAGCCCTACCACCGCAAGGGAAGAATTGGCCAGTCAAATAAGGTGTTGGGTGGTAAGTTCATAAGTGACGATGAAGTTTCATACAAATAGATTTTTGAAGTGAAAACTTCTTTAGCGGCGCTGTGTACTTTTTTTGGAATGGGTAAAAACTTCTAAATTCGCGTCAGGTCACGTGACCCTGATCGAAAATTCGTAAGACGTAAAACGTCAGACGTAAAACGTAAGACGCGCGTTGTTGAGGACAGCGCCATCTATGCACATCGGGAAGAACTACGAGGGCCTCGCGTACTAACGTCAGACGTAAAACGTAAGACGCGCGTTGTTGAGGACAGCGCCATCTATGCACATCGGGAAGAACTACGAGGGCCTCGCGTACTAACTACGTAGTTCATCCAACAACGACGAGATGGCGCTGAACCACGGATATATAACTGACGACGAGCTCTATGCGAGCGGCTTGCTTCTCTTACCACTGCCGCTACCAACACCACGAACTGAAGTCTATCCTGTGTGCTTATTTGTAAATCTGAATAAATTCCTTTCACGAGAAGAATAAACCAGTCACTTTGGTCATCATACCTGATTTGCAAAAAACCCTATAAAATAAGGAACACACCTTAACACGCGTGTTTTGTTTATAAGACGATTCACAAAATACACTCGTAATTGTTCAAGTTTTCACTTCTGTCGGCACTACCGGAGTGCCAGTGTTTTTTTTTTTTTAGATTTATGTTATGATTTCCTAGAAAAGCGGTGACCGCCACATAGCGTCTGCAATTTACCGACGAATGACGTCAGTGAAACGTTATTTATGAAATTTTGTTGGTGTGCTTTCCTAGAGATCGTTTTTTGATACCGTGAAGTCAAACCCTGCTGCCATAATTTTCATGATAGCCGTCACTGTGGCCATTTATTGGCTGCCACTGCTCTTATAGGAAACCGTAGCTTTAATAGAAATATATAATTCCAACCCGTAACGCATTAAACACAAAAAAAAAATCGGTTGTCTGTAAAGTCGGTTTACGGACGATAGTTTAACGTGACAACGTCATAACAAAACATTAATGAAATTGTCGAATGCGGAGGCCGATTCGGCAGCGTTCGACATCATCTGTCTCTCATCGCTCTTTCCGCGCTCTCGCTTGCACTTCAAGCCGCCATGGAACGCTACAACGCTACAGAGCAAGGCCGCGAGGTAACGCTACACGAGTCATGTTTTTTCGTGAGTGCAGCCAGCTTCATCGATTTATTAGACGTTGTCACGTCAAAAAACACACACAAACAAACGTACAAAAAAAAACACGACGCAAATTAACGTATTTTCTTTCTTTATTTCTAACGCCACTAAGCTAATGTAGCTACTGAAGCTATGGCCACGTCATCATCATCATCAGCCTACAGCAGTTCACTGCTGGATATATTTATATAAGCCTCTCCCATTGCACGCCATTTAGATCTATTCTCACTTTCTCAGCAACTCTCATCCAATTGCTAGCAGCCATCCTGCGAGGATAGCCGCGTATAAGCGAGAAAAAAAAAACTATTTGAGTAATATTAATTAATAGCTGCGCCCTGAGTTTTCACCCGCATAAGTTCCGATCCCTTGGGAATATCGGGATAAAAAGTATCCTATGTGCTAATCCAGGTCATGGACTACCCATTTGCCATATCAGCCGGTCGATTCTGTAAAAATCTCACTGTGAAAACTTAGGTGAAGTGAGTTTGTTTTTGCTAGGAATTGACACTATTGACAGCTCACTCCACGCTCACTTCACCTAAGTTTTAAGGTGGTGAGATGGTCACAGAATCGCACTGCTGTTAAGCCGTTTTAGCGTGAAAGCGTAACAAACAAACATACAAAAATTTTTCTCTTTATTATATGAGTTTAGATTTGTATATAAATCTACAACCAAGCATTCAATAAAGCAAACAAGCTTTTAATCCATAACGCACTCGAAAATAAAAAGCTTACCGCGAACGCCTCCGAACAAACCCTTGACCGTAGCCGATCTAATAACGTAGACGAAATCCTTTTATATATCCAACAAAAACCTAATACTCCTAATAATGCCGCAAAATTTCGAAGAACCTTTTTTTCCAGGGATATCGAGTAGTGACCACTGTGCGGCTGAGATGTTAAACTACAATGAGCACTGATCGGTTTTGTGTAAGATTTCAAACAGCTCGTATTACTGTGTGTAAGTGTGATGCACAATGGAACGAATGGTGGAAAAAGTTAGTCGTGAAATGACCATTTGCAAGGATTATGCGTTTGAAGTAGCACATTGTATTGATGCTTTTATTGATGTTTGTGATGTTTTTGTGGTGAGACTGTCGTTTGAAAAAAAGTTGGTCCTACTAGACGAAAGGTCTATTTGGAGCAGTGGACTGTGACACGATGCACGTGAGTCTGAAGTAGGTACAGACTTTACTGATGTAACAAATAGTAAATTGTAATAGGTAGGACATTTTTACGCCTAGATTCATTCTTACGCCTAGATTAGAGATAATAAGTAGGACATTTTTACGCCTAGATTAAGTCTTACGCCTAGCTTAGAGCTAATAGGTAGCACATTCTTACGCCTAGATTAGAATGAATAGGTAGGACATTCTTACGCGTAGATTCATTCTTACGCCTAGATAAGAGATAATATGTAGGACATTCTTACGCCTAGATTAGAGATAATAGGTAGGACATTCTTACGCCTAGATTAGAATTAATAGGTAGGACATTCTTACGCGTAGATTCATTATTACGCCTAGATTAGAGATAATAGGTACCAAGAACATTCCTACGCCTAGAATCATTCTTACGCCTAGATTAGAGATGACATTCTTACTCGTTCTGTCGTAGATCTTTGACAGTCGTTACGGGTAGTCAGACGCCCAATATATTTGACAACCAATCTTACCAAGGTGTATCATGTTACCCAATAACTGCGTTGTGGATATCAGATAGCATTCGCTCCATGTAAAATACTGGTACTTATTCCGTTGCATCCGGTTAGACTTAGATAGACCATTCCCGGGATTAACAAATAGAATACTTTTTATCCCGATATTCCCACGGGATCGAAACTAACGCGGGTGAAACCGCGGGGCGCTGCTAGTCAATAATATTTATGTTATTAAGATTGTGATCATCTCAAACACACAGCACACTGAAAAACACAACAATATTTTTCCTAATAGAATCATTACCTTCTGAAAATTCATATAACCAACGACGCATGTTTTCAGGCGCTCAATTTTAGATATATTGTGTACATACATCCACTGCCAGGTGCTCAGAGCACAGGGGGGGGCGGGAGGGGCGGGCGGGGAACAGGGAGGTGCCTGAATTCGATTCCGGGCTATTGAAAAGTTTCAAGAGGCGAAAAGCTTCGACAAACGAAGCTAAGTGAATTTCGAGCCCTCGGAAAAGACAGGGCTGACTTTGGTTTTCGGGAATTGGTGATATTGGGGGTAATATTGGTAGTTTATATAAGAAAAACACAAAGAAAAAATAGGTAAGTTATGATAATGTCTATTCGAACTACGCTTGACGCAGAGAGTCCATAGGTGTCAATTAGTCCGTGATTGGTGTTACAACACTTTGTGTATCAGCTAATTTATTTACTTATTTATATATGTTAGCCAACAAATTGTTTATACAAAACATTTAAGTACAATAAATTCCTTATTATTTGGGATTTTTATGGAGTTATTCACTAAAAACAGAAGTTGAAGAAGCTAAAACACAGATGATTCAAAGTTTCAAGATAAAAAAATGTTTAATTTAAACAGCCGGTCGATTCTGTAAAAATCTCACCGTGAAAACGTAGGTGAAGTGAGTTTGTTGCTAGGGATTGACACTATTGACAGCTCACTCCACGCTCACTTAACCTAAGTTTTCACGGTGAGATTTTTACAGAATAGCACCGCAGATCAGACTGACGGGCGTGACGAAATGATAAGAGTTCCGTTTGTGACTTTTAGCTACGGAATCGTAAAAACAAAAAAAACACCTTTACTCTAGTAAAAAAAAAAAAAATAAGTGAAAGGTTCCTCTTTAGAGTTCCTGTTCATGACTTTCCCATGGGGTCGGCTGCCAGTCTAACCACATGCAGCTGAATATTTAAGGGTAATGAATCCAGATTAAAATGAATAGGTTCGCCATCATCAGCCTACAGACTGAAGTCCTTCGCTGAACATAGGCCTCTCCAATTGCACGCCATTTAGCTCGATCCTGAGCCACTCTCTTGCAGCTGCTTCCAGCCACCCTGCGTATCTCGTCACTCCACCTAGCCTTAGGGCGTTCCTACGATTGTCGATTCGCGGTCTCCACTCAAAAACACCTTTCAACGGTTATCGATTCTACGGCTAATATAATATGAGCGGCCCATTGCCACTTCTGCTTGCTCATTCTGTGAGCTATGTCGACAACTTAGGTTCTCTCCCGGATCACTTCATTCCGGATTCTATTCCTCAGAGTATGGATTCATAGTAATTTATTATTTAGTGTATAAGTCAATAGGAAGCTACTAACGATCTGCCATAGATTAAGCCGACAACCGTAGCACATAAACAAAAACAATTACTTTCATTGGCCGAGTACGTCCCTGCGCAGGCGGCTTGGTTCCAATTTTTATCAATCCCATTTCATTTCCCCTTACGAAAGTTTTCCTCCAATTTCGCGCTCTCGCCCCCGCCCTTTTAGTGTTGGGACAATCGAGGCATATAATAGCTATCGACATTCAATATTTTTTTCACTCCTCTTGCTCAAAAAGACCGTCATTGTAGTGTACCGGAGCAAGGAATAAAAAGATCTTCCTCTAGGGGAAAAAGTCTTTTTTTTTTTGTTAGCCTTCAAAAACGATACAGTCTTTATTCAGAAGTAGAAAAATCATGAATAAAGACTCGACATATTACTGTTTCATAAATTATTTTTGAAAATGGAACTTAAAGCGGCGATCTTTTCGGTAGAATGCGTGCATTTGCGTTGCGGCAAAAAAATTAAAAAAGACACTGGCGCGAAATCTTTATAATGTTTCTCTAATTGCAAATTGAATTGGTGACCATAATTTATTTTACAACAGTGAAAATGTCATCATCTAGCATTGAGAATGGAGACCCTAATTTGCAAATGAAAGAGAAAGGAAAAGAAACAAATTTGATATCACCCAGCGTATCACGGAACGCATCAATATTCTCCCAAACAGACCGCGACCATTGACATCAAGGGATGAGTCAACTCAGCTGATAAAAATGACAGATTTACTACTACTTAATATACTCAAATTATAATATTAGTAGATAGGGGTAGGTAGGATACGTTACAAAGTTATCATTTTTCTCCTTGTTATCTTTTTTATGTGCATAATTAACACTACTGTCATTTGTAGTCTCGTAGAACTATTAAAAAAAACCGGTCAACACCTGGACACACCCGGACTCGTGCACCGAGGTTTCCGTACAAATTTTTAGGTATGTAAATAGCTTATCACGGGATTTTTTTATTGTAACTACACATTTACGGTTTTCGGATTTTTCCTTTACTTGTGCTACATGAACTTGCTTCTTGCCAAATTTCATGATTCAACGTCAACGTCGCCTAGGTCAACGGAAAGTACCCAATACATTTTGATTCCCTTGAGAGTGTCGAAATGTGTGTCGAAGTGCCCCACCTACCTACAACAAGCATCGTAGATGTTATCATAGTTCCACATCGTAGAGAGGAACTAAGACCCGACTCAAATAAAAATATCGATATACCGCCAGCAAAGTACATCACTACAGTCTGTTTAAACATTAAAGTATTTCTCGGGAGACGCGGACGTATCAAGTGATCATTTCTCTGTTATTACGCGACCGAATTCAATTGAGGACCGTTTACATCGACACTTGCTTATTAACTGACCCACTGCATTTGATGGGATCATCGAACAAAAACCAGCAATATCTACCATAAAACGCGTTTCCCAGTTACTAGGTACCTATGTCTATTAGCCCAAATTTTCTGGTTATCAGAAATGTTTATTTATTCATTTTATTTATTTATTAATTACATACATACTACCATTACAGTTTCCCAATTCGGTAGTGTGAAGAACTTAATTAACAATTCATGGAATACAATAGAATTAACAAAACGATCAGTATCTTCTTATTCTTTTACCGAAAATAAATGCAAGAAAAGGCTTGATAGTTGGCTAAAATCGCCTACTTATGATGCAACAGAAAAACTTGCGGAAGTACACACATACACACTCACACACGCTAACACACATGCAAACTCACCCTCACACACACACAGACATACACGCAGTCACACTTACACTACACTTATCCCGGAATTGTATTGTTTTTGTTTTTTTTTTCCTTTTATCTTTTAATTTTTTACTACTTATAAATAATTTAAAATATGTACAATATTTTTCTTATCTGGAAGGAACTACCCTCTCACTAGGAGCCGGGCGTTGATAGCTGCGCCACAGTTATTAACTTTTGCAGTTATCATGGCAATATATATGGAGTTATGGTCTCGGCCCAGAATTCGGCTACTTGTTTGGCGCCATCACCAGCGTCCACCAGTTCCTGTAACGTGCAGCTGACAGGACACGCAGGACACGATATTAAGTGTTCCATCGTTTGTGGAACAGCACCACATTTACACTCCAGGCCGGAGTCGTCTATGAATCCCACCAGGTTTTCCTCGCTTCGGCCAACACCGGTCCGGAGTCTACGGAACTCCGTTTACCTATTATGAGAATAGGATCAATGTCGTCGTAAAAAAAACCCTTACTAAGCTGCCCTCGGCATCAACCTAAGTATTTTAAAGGTAAAATAATTTTTCTCTTCAAAAACTCTTTTCGCTCTTTATAATTTGTTTTGTTGAGAACCGTTTAAAGAGCAATTACTGAGTTCTCTCTTATTTATCAGACTCCCAAATAATTTAGTTTCGTTATGAAAATATAGAATTTTCCATTTACACGGAAATCCGTGATTCCTTTTAAATTGGTTCGCTTCACTTAATTACCCTTTTTTCGATGTGAAGTGTCGTTTGACGAGTAGATATATTTTATAAAGCCTGGCCAATTTTCTATTATTATTTTTTATTATTATTTTTTATTTTCTATTTTTTATTATTATTTTTCTTTTTTATTTTATTATTATAATTTTTTTATTTTTTCTATTTTTTATTATTTTTTTTATACCTTTTTAGAATTCCGTACCCAAAGGGCAAAAACGGGACCCTATTACTAAGGCTCCACTGTCCGTCTGTCACCAGGGTGTATCTCGTGAACCGTGATATCAGGGTTCATGATCATCAAAATTGAATTTTATTCGAGAACATCCATCAGTTTCTTACTAAACTTCAACTATATCCGACGATCCTGCATACTTATCTCTTTTGTGTTATTAGATATATGTACAGTCGTACATATATCTAATAAAGTAATAACACACATCATTATTAATATTAAATTAAGCTACAACCTATTTACTCTTTAAATCTCAAGCAACAGACAATTATCCGTCCTAACCAAAAGGTGTTAATGTTAGCTAATCCTTAAGCCCTTTTCACACAGGGCGGCGGACCGCAGCGTTTCGGCAATTACACGCTCTGATGCGTGCTCATAATGTGCTCTATTGTCATTTTGAGCCCGAAAGTGTAAGTCGGTACATGGCTCGATTTTGTTATGCATAACAACCCAAAACTTTCAATGAATAAGTGGTAATTGTGATAATTTTTATAAATGTTTTGAGTTTGAGTTTGAAATATAAAATCTCGAAATTCCGTAGCATCTAACAACGAAAAACAACAATAAGTAAAATTAAACGTTGTCAGTGTTAAGGGCAGCTTAACGTTGACAACGTTTAATTGTACAGACGCCAGCATATCAAGCTACCCGAAACTGTCAAATTTTCCCAATCAACTTTGAACCTTATGCTTTTGGCGATAAAGTTGAAAATCTATTAAAGAAATTTGACAGATTGTAGTAGCTTGATGTGCTGGCGTCTGTACTATTAACTAATTAGCAGTTAGCACAAAAAATTTACAAATAAAAACGTTTACAATGTAGGGACGACTATACGACAGTAATTTAAAAAAATTGACAATAGGATTATTTTGAAACAAGCAAATAAATCCTATATCGAAATCAAAATAGTAGTGATGTGCCGAGTATGGGTTTTGAAAATCTTTGACTTGCTATTGTGACTAAGCTCATCATCATCATCTGCCTCACATCCACGCAAAAAGAAAAAAGAAAGAAAGAAAACTTGTTTATTCTGCACAAACAAAAACGCACATTGCAAATAAAAATTAAAAATGAATAAAAAGAAAGACATTAAAATACACACACACAACGTAGTCAAAAGCCTCGTATTCAAGCTTAGAAAATGTTGACAATTTTGTCCATTGCTTGATGTCAAGGCCAGGCACCAAAGACAACACAACACACATTATTATTAAATAATAATGTGTGCTGTTGTTGCCGTTTTGAAAAAAAAAAAAAAAACACTGGCATTCCGGTAGTGCCGACAGAAGTGAAAACTTGAACAATTACGAGTGTATTTTGTAAATCGTCTTATAAACAAAACACGCGTGTTAAGGTGTGTTCCTTATTTTATAGGGTTTTTTGCAAATCAGGTATGATGACCAAAGTGACTGGTTTATTCTTCTCGTGAAAGGAATTTATTCAGATTTGCTCGTCGTCAGTTATATATCCGTGGTTCAGCGCCATCTCGTCGTTGTTGGATGAACTACGTAGTTAGTACGCGAGGCCTACGTAGTTAGTACGCGAGGCCCTCGTAGTTCTTCCCGATGTGCATAGATGGCGCTGTCCTCAACAACGCGCTCGTCGTTGTTGGATGAACTACGTAGTTAGTACGCGAGGCCCTCGTAGTTCTTCCCGATGTGCATAGATGGCGCTGTCTTACGTTTTACGTCTTACGAATTTTCGATCAGGGTCACGTGACCTGACGCGAATTTAGAAGTTTTTACCCATTCCAAAAAAAGTACACAGCGCCGCTAAAGAAGTTTTCACTTCAAAAATGCCGTATAAATTTTATACGGCATTTTTTTTTTTTCAAAACGGCTATCACTCAGTACCTATTACGTGCGACCCTATGCAAAACAGAGCCCCAGCGCTGGTTTTCAGCGACAGCCGTACAGCGTACACAAAGAAATATCATCATCTTGCCTAGCCTTTTCCCAACTATGTTGGGGTCGGCTAACCTAACGGCCAGTCTAACCGGATGCAGCTGAATACCAGTATTTTACATGGAGCGACTGCCTATCTGACCTCCACAACCCAGTTACTGGGTAATACGATACCCCTTGGTGAGACAGGTTGTCAGACTTTCGAGCTTCTAACTACCCGTAACGACTAAAAGATCCACGAATGACAGCCGGGACCAACGGCTTAACGTGCTTTCCGAAGCACGGAAGGGTTACGCTATGTAAAGATGGTCACCCATCCACAGACCAACCGCGGCAAGCGTAGCTTAACCTGATCGATCGGCATGTGCGGCTGTTATTATTTAGCTACTGGCCGTAGTTTAGCTATGGTGACTAAACTATTGAATATATTTGATAGATTTTTCGTATGCAGACTGGGAACATCATAAGATACACGAATTTTATCTCATTGTCGTCTCTACCATAATGCCTGATGGTACACTACTCTTACCATCTTTTATATATATATAAAATTCAAAGTCCTGACTCACTGATATATCAACGCACAGCCTAAACCGCTGGTCCTAGAGACATGAAATTTGGAGGGTGTGTTCTTTGTGAAAAGTAGGTACCTATTCACTAAGAAACGGTTTTTTGAAATTCCACCCTTAAGAGGGTGAATTGGGGAAGGTGAAAGGTTTCACACGGACGAAGTCGCAGGCATAAGCTAGTTCACTATATTAATTCACTCCATTAGGCATTTCCAGTACTAAGTTGGTTATATCACCCTGTATTAAATACAGGATTGCCTTACGATTATTCTCATCCAATAATGACATCGGAACCATTAGCACTCACCATTCCGTGAACATTCTCATAATAATAAATACAACATTAGCTATAATGCACCTCTGATATAATCCGCTCATTCACGGATCATAATCGTTCATTCACGAGCATATTCGTTCATTCATTGAACATATTTAACGGTTTATCGCTGATACTGTGAGCGACTACAGCGGGAGGTCTCGGAAATACGGTTTTCGGATCAATTCTAATATTGTGGGGAGAGGTTTTGTGAAGATCTACTTAGTACACCGCTTTTTTTTTAATGCTGGGTAGTTGCCAAATTACTGTAGCTAATATTTTTTTTTATCTGACTACCCACTACATAACATAAACATACAATACCATTACCAAAATGATATACAGTATGTTAACTAACAGAGGGCGTTCCCATTAACCCGCAATAGTATAGCATCCATACATGCTAAAAAAAATATTACCATTCGAAAATAAAATGTTTTTATTTTTTTTTATATTAAAATATTCACTTAAAATCGTAAATTGATACTCTATTTATTTAATTAATTCTAATTTATTTAATTAAATAAATTCCGACATTGCTGTCCTTCAAGTACGCGTGTACAGAGTGTTTCTTTAAGATATCAATTTACGATTTTTAGTGAATATTTTAATATAAAAAAAAATAAAATCATTTTATTTTCGAATGGTAATATTTTTTTTAGCATGTATGGATGCTATACTATTGCGGGTTAACGGGAACGCCCTCTGTTAGTTAACATACTGTATTTTAACGTGTCCGTACTCCGTAATAAGCGCGTTCTCTTACTACAAAAAATATTGGCTACAACATAAGAACGCATCCCCGTAACCCATAGTGTTTGGCCAGACTGGCAGCGTGGGCGTGGGGTTAGTACCAATCTCTAGCGACTGGGCAGACAGTACCCACCAAATATCGTGCAAAACTCTTCTAACACATGATCTTGCCCTGTAGGCTTTGTGAATTTTACTGCAAGTACATTCTGGCTAGGTACCCTTCGAAACAGTCTAAATAACTTCCGTAGAACATTAAACATAAGTAAAATGGGACGCGCTAATTTACGCGGAAATTGTAAAGAAAATGCATTCACTCCTATGCAATTGGGTTGTGGTGCAAGTTAAAAGAACTGGGGGCCTAAAAAGGCCACTTTGACAGAAGCATAAAAGGATAACATTATGAATCATAATGGACAGTTAATTATTCTAGAAGCAACATACTAACACACTAGTGTTTTAATTTTTTAGTCCAAACAATAGATTTTTTGTAAATAGAATTTTGCAATAAATTAACAGCGTTGTGTTCTCTTTCTTTTCTATGCAGCCCGACAAAGACCGCGCTTTAGGTCGCCTTAAAGCAAGACATTTCACGAGGACGATATCGCGGGCAGAAGCTCATAACTAACACTCTCAGTCCGCAGTACCCTTATAACTTATACCACACATTGTCACAATGAATGAGTATCGTTAATCGCGTTATATTTTCCATTTCCACTCGTCTTCGGCGGCAGTTCACTTCCATTTCACTCACAATCAGCTGCTGCAGCTATTTACCGACAAGAAATTATCTTTTAACTAAAATGTATAGGTTATTGTCACGGGAAATCGTTCCAAGACGTTGGGTTTCACTTGGGAGTGGTGAAGAGATTTCATATTGCTACTACTTCACGCCTGTATTTCCCGAACTGTTAAGGAGAGGTGCACCTAAGTACACCAACATTTCGCTAGTAGGTAAGTACACACGCCAGCACATCAAGCTACCCGAAACTGTCAAATTTTCCCAATCAACTTTGAAGCTTATGCTTTAGCGATAAAGTTGAAACTTTATTGAAGAAATTTGACTTCGAATTTATAATATTAGTATGGATTAGTATTAGTATGGATTATGCTATTAAAAATCTTCCTGACAGGTTCCACTTCAAAGACCAAACGTTAAAACTGACTACCAGCTCTTTTCCTTTCATTTTTGTGTGCATTGTTACTGGCTAATATTGCGGTTTGATCAAAACCTCTTTGTGAAACATATCCGTTTCCTTGTATTTCATACATGCGCATGATCTGCTCAAAATGTTGTATAACACTTCACACCATTGTATGAACCAGCCAACATTCCCCACACACAACATTATTGTATTTTCAGCCTTATTACAAAAATAATAAGACATCCGCAACCGCAGATAATATTTTTGTAACTCATCCTAATCCGCAAAAACAAATCCATTTGCGCAAACCGCCGTGCAAATTACAAACTTACATTTTGCGTTTGATAATAGAACATTTTGAAGTTATCTCTTTAGAATTTAGTTTTCAGAACTGCGTATTTGTTCTGGTTTTCAGTGCTTTTGTATGGAGGCGTTAGTTGTGACACAAAATGTTTTTTGCGTGTGTTTTGGAGTATTTTGCGCAAATCTCGAGAGTGTATTATATTATATTATTATTTGATAGTTTCTAAGCGTGTGTCGGGTGTTAAAATTAATATTTTTTGTGTCACAATAATGCTTTCGGCGAGTGTTTGTTGATGCTGATCTGTTTGGTTGTTTGTAATCTTCAAGTACAAATCCTTTGCAGCTTTGGATTATTATCGCAACGATATTGTCGAAATGTTGCAGGTGTAGGTTTGACGTATATATTGATGTATTATATAATTTTAAAATCAAAAATAATGATGTGACTAATATTTTTGTGAAATATAATTTAAAAAGAGTGTGCATGGAGTTTCTTGCCCGTTCTTCTCCATAGGTACCTACGCTTTGGAATGGGCAACTTCCCACTGCTGGGACACAGGCCTCCTCTCTGTGAGAGGATATCAGATAAGTAATAGATATATGTCTTACTATTTATTACTTTATATTTCTACTTTTTTTTGTATTTATGTCTGTAATTTATATGGTGTACATAATAAAGAGTATTCTATTCTATTCTATTATTGAGATATTTATCAATCGACAGATAATTCTTATTCGTGAAATAAAAGTGACGTCTCGACAGATTCTGTTTGGAAGAACTGTCAAAAATTCGAAATTATTCCTCGGATAAAATTATCTGGCGTTGGAAAAATCAGCCATTAGAATAATAGATTGAGGTTATTACTGTGATATTATTCAATAATAGATTAAAAATTGTAAAATTAAATTCCTCTTTCTTTTCCTCTTTTGTTAAATTCCTCTTCGGGACGTTGGATGCATATTTAATCATCAAGCAATGTACTTACATCATCATCATCTGCCTAACCTTTTCCCAACGATGTTCGGGTCAGCATCCAGTCTTACCAGATGCAGCTGAATACCAGTATTTTACGTGAAACAACTGTCTATCTGACCTCTAAAATTCAGTTACTAAGTAAGTAATACAATACCCCTTGGTAAGACTGGTTGTCAGACTTTCAGGCTTCTGACGACCCGTAACGACAGTCAAAGATCCAGGAATGACAGCCGAGATCAACGGCTTAACGAGGCACGGAGATGTCTTGATATGTAAAGATGGTCACCCATCCACAGACCAACCGCGGCTTAAAACTTGATCAATCGACCAGTGCGGTTGTTATTGATTAACCCCTATTTATTATACCTATACATAATTACATGCGTACCTACAAAAATAAATTGCATTACATAATGCAATTTATTTTTGGATAATTATTGAATATTATTTATTACTTTCATTTTCGTATTTTTCGATTTCGATTCGATTGCAATGAAGAAAATAATTTCAGATTATAACTTCAAACAAATTAAATCGTGACAAAATAAGCATCTAATTTAAAGGACGACTCAATCAACAGTCGTTCAAACAAGATCACCCTTACTGACACAGACTGACGATTAATTTCGCGACACGACAGCACGACAAACACGAAATCGCTCTCAAATAATCGTTCAGCAATTAAAACTGCTTATTTCCTTAATTCAGAGCAATCGGACGTTTAAAGAGCCTATGCTGCCTCTTCACACGAATTTCAACCTTATTTGACCGTTCTATAATACATATTACTACAGACTGACGGGATGATTTTCCTAGTAATGTTTGTAAATGTAAAATAAGCTTTATTCGAGCGTGTTAGGGTTAAATGTTGTGTAGCAAACGATGATGAGGCGACGTAAATGGGAAATTGTGCGCTAACTCGCCGTGCCGTCGGAATAAAACAACTCTTTGCGCTAATAATGAGGAAGAAAGCACAGAGTAGTGTCGATCAGATCCTACTATCCTAATTTCGCAGAGTTCATAATCACAGATAGTTTACATTCCATCGCCACTTAAGGGGCTTACATGATGTTAAATAACTTATAGCCTTCCTCGAGAATTGAGCTATCAAATACAAAAATATTTTTTCAAATCCGACTGGCAGTTCCAGAGATTACCCCCTACATACAAACTTACAAACTTTACCTCTTTATAATATTATTAGTAATTAGTATAGATTTATGTGGTACAGTTACAGCATCTGTCTGTTGAAGCTGCTCTGTCTCAGTTCGCTCCGAATCAAACGTCGAGCATTACCAAGGATGTGCACTCGGCACAAGAATTACTTTCTTGCTTGATTACTTCGTTTGCTGTCGGTTCGTGTATGTGTTGCTTGTTTATTCCCTCGTTTAGCAGTCGTTTCGTGTTCTGATTACCTTGTCATGTCTACCTGTAAAGTCCCCAAATATAACTAAGTAGGTAGGTAAGTACTGTTGAACACTTTAGAATAAATTCTTGCCTACATAAGTGTTTTTGGTAGAGTTTACTGGTGCAATTGTGATATGATGATGTAAAAGTTTTACCAAACGCAGCGGTATTTTTATATTGGCAACATATTGATTATACGCCATCTTATCCTTTTGGTACTGCTATATAAAAATGTCACTGCGTTTGGTAGAAATTATCATCATCCAACGGAATACAGCCACTAACGTTGTTGCCACAGTAAACCTTACCTCATTCCTTACCTCATTCTAATTACCTAGGTTCGTAACAACAAACAATCCTGCATTTGTACCAGCCAGTGGCGTAGCTAGTTGATAGGTACTTACCTACCTAATAAAGGGGCCTTGCATCAAAATATTTTGGGGGCCCGTTTTACGCGACTGTGGCAAAGATCAAAAAGACGGTAGGTAAGTATTGTTTTTATTATAAATTAAAGGAATAGAGCATCCTAAATTCCTGAAAATTAAGGCATTCTGGAAAGTAACAAGTAGGTTTTCATAGTAATTTAACTAAGAGATTGCAAGAGAGAGCAAGTTAGTTGTATTTAATATTTTATTATTTTAGTTTGTATTTTACCGCTGTTAAACTCGCGATAGTTTGTGTGGTATGTTTAATAATAATTGTTCAACAAGGATTATTTTGTTACTGTTTTGTTTTTGATTAATAAACAATACCTAATTTAAAAAAAGTTTGAGCGTCCTGACTCGGATAGGTTAATCTGTCACTGTCATGGCAGTAAGCCAAGCGAGCTCTAAAATTGGAGCTGGGGGCCTCAAAAGGCCCCTTTTTGGTGAATCATAAGAAGATAACATTATGAATCAAAATGGACAGTTAACCGTTAAGTTAATCTTATCAAATCCCATTGGTGAAGGATAAATTTTCAGTTTTTTTTTTGTTCGTGCTAAAATACCAATCAATCCAATCCAAATCCAATCCCAATCTCTTTGATTATACCTACGTAGTGCAGCGAAAAAAAGAAAAACACGGACTGTCTTCGCCACGTTATGATTCATAATGTTATCCTTTTATGATTCGCCAAAGTGGACTTTTAGGCTCCCTGATAAGTTTTTCAGTAAAGCAAGCACGAGTGCACGACACAATGTCACCTACGTATTGTGATGAGTATAGTGTGGGGTTATAAAAGGATATAACGTTACAATTATTACGTTTATATAAGCGAACGTGATTACATCAACACGCCTACCTACTATCACTGTTTTTCGAAACAAAAAAACCTACTACAAATAATTTGAAAGCCCATTCTAAATTCGCTTGAATGTTCGAACGCAACCATAGTAATTTTTCTGCCAGCCTGCACATCATAAGGTCGATTTTTGCAGACAACCTTTATAGTATGTAGGTAGGTAGGTAGGGTACTTACGACAAACGGCAGAACTTCTTAATTGCCGTTTGGGTAATACGTAGTTAAAGCAAGAAGCAAGAAAATTATCGGAACAATATTAATTCAATATATTTATTACATAAATACAAAATAAGTTAGAATAAGTTAGCAGCAGGACACCGTGTGGTTTTAGTCAGTTAGAGGCTGACAGACCCCTCCACCCACCCCAGAGTGGTGGACACACATGAGTATTTCCACAAGATAAAAAGGTAGATAGATACATACATAATCAGCAACAAAAAAAAAATACAAAAAGCAACAAAAAAAAAAAACCAAAAATATAAATTACATATATGTATGTATAAAATATACAACACGAAAACGATTAATGTGGCCACTTACTGGCCTAGGTAGCGATACGAAAACATTACACGTTAATACAAAATTTAAATAATAAAATTATATTTATAATAAATGTCAATAAAAGAAAATAAATAAATACCTAAATTAAAAAAAAAACTCAAACACGTCATACGAAAGACACAACGACATCTAGCGTCCAGTAGCTGCAACTTAATTTGGCTACAAACAAAAGTTTCAAAGCGTTTAACTTTGAAGTCATTATTAGGTAACACAATATTAGACTGTAGGATAAAAATTATGCGTTGTTCTAGAATCCTGTCGATTCCGTTTTAAAACTGATTATATTATTTTACTAAACTAGCTCATCAGTCATCACCGAACCAAGCCTATCGTTCACTTTTCAACTGCTTCCAGCCACGTGGTGACTGACAGTTAATAACATTAGTGACAGCTACCTCACTACTTCTGTGCATGAGAAGATGTTAACATATGCAATAATAGATAGATACACTACAGTTATAATTTTATAATTATAATTTTACATTCTAACGCAAATAACTGTTAAAATAACTGTTAAGTACATGCCATCTAACGGGTAATTGGAACAACTTAATAAAATACGTAATTTTAGAACCTACCCGACATTATTTCGTTATTCTATTATTTCGCATTTCTTAACATCATGATAAATCACATTAAAAATGTTTCACACTGTACACTTTTTTTATAAAATACTTAAAATAAACTTCAAACAGCGCCATCTATCCTTCAGTAGCGAATCTTTTTGGTTTCAGCAATGTTTGCTGTTGCTCGTCGCGGATTATTTCGGCTAAAGTTTGTACCGCGACATTCATATCTTCGAGACGGATCTTGCTAAACGTTAGCCGTAAAAAGGGACAGGGGGCGTTAGTATCATACTGGAATGCTTGTCCAGGTACTAACATGAGGCCACGTTTAAACGCTGTTTGGAATACCTGAAAAAAAAAGAATTTAAGTAAGCAATTAAATTAAAGTGACGTCAAATTAAGTAATATACAATAATATTACTTAATATCATCATTTTCCTGCCCATATCCCAAATTTATTTGTGGTCGGTGCAACATGTCTTTTTCTTCCATAAGCTCTACGAAGCCGAAATTATTAGCCGATTGTCTCTTTCCAAAGGTCGATGTGCAATATTTATCGCCGGGTACCGCGGCGATAAATATTGCACATCGACCTTTATCTTTTTATGTATTTTATACAAAGAATAAAAATAATTATCAAAAAAAGCAAATCATAATTGAAGAGCTCCATTCCAATAAGTTCTAAGTCAGAAATGTCAAAAAGAAGATAAACGAGAAAATATGAATAACTATTTAGTTAGTGTATAGATACTGACAATAAACAATCAGCTGTTAAAAAATTGAAATAAGAATGTAATGTAATTATTAGGTACTCTGCACTTAATACATATTTTTTCAAAAAATACTATTTGAAATCACTGATTGTTTCCAAAATGAGTTAAGTCTTTCCACAAACTGTACTAAGTCTTAACTTAGCACATTTTGGAATAAAATCACCTAGTACTTTTTGAATAAAACAATAGAACATTATAGTGTTGCCCAAATGCAAGACCAAGACAAGACCTTAGCCAGTCTTGGTCTTGGTCTTGCGTCAATACACCTGGTCTTGGTCTTGGTCTTGGTATTGCGCTCTCAGTCTTGGTCTTGGTCTTGGTCTTGCAGCAAGAGTCTCGCAAGTCTTGCGAGACTCTACTACTTAGACTAGACTACATTTAAATACCTATTAGCCTATTGCTCTGGGTGTCAGGAACATCGACGCGCAACCGCTTACCATGGATTCAGTAGGTACATGATTCTGGACCCCCCTGCGTTGACATTTTTCGTCGGCTTTTTCTTAATTTTACGTTTTTTTCTGCAATTTTTTTTACTGTAAACTGTATAAAATCATTATGTATATCTGACCCAATGAGATTTTTAATAAAAAAATAGTAAATTCACTAGTTTCACTTAAAACAGCAATGTAAATAAAACTCGAAAGGGCTACTTGATCAGCTGTATTGCTAAAGTTCATTTGCGAGGTCAACACTGTCTTCGTACCTACGCTATTCGCTTTCAAATGCCGCGACAAAGGGACCGCAGCACCAAGCAGTCTCCTCGTATTATTAACGCACTTGAAAATAAACTTTAAAATTATTACAATAAAGTGCATAAATGCTTGAACCTGACAAAAAATGCGGAAGATTGCGGGAATCCCCGCGCGGCGGCGGCGTCTTTGTCGGTAAATTATCAAATAAGTAGGTACGTAATACACTGACCGACCAACAGTTTATTCGCGGAACGTCATATTTTACGAATCAACCATGGACCCGAATGCTTTAGCGATAAAGTTGAAAATCTGTTAAAGAAATATGGCAGACTGTAGTAGCTTGATGTGCTGGCGTCTGTACCATAACATCGGCTGGCTTAAAAACTGCTACTAGTACTAGACCTACTCGACTCGCTGTTAGTTTTAAATTTTGCTGAATAGAAGAATAATAATTATAAACTTTAAAACATAAATACATACATAATTTTTACCAACCTACTAACGTTAGATCTGCACATTAGACTTATACAAGTATAATATAATACTCTAAGTAGATATACCTATAAGGTATGAAATGAACTTTTCTAGAAAGTTATGCTAGGTACATTTTTATCACATATGGGAACAAATTTGTAAGTAACACGCTACCTACCTACTTAATAAATAGTCGAAACATATAATAATCAATACAATACCTTTTAGTGTTATGACGATACGGTTTTGATACTGGGGAACGTCTATCAAAATCAGGATTGAAACCAAATACCTACTATAACGCCCAAATCTAAGTTTGACTTAACTGCGAGACGCAAGAGTCTTGCAGGCTTAGTCTTGTTCTTGCTCAAGTCTTGCAGGGTTCAGTCTTGGTCTTGGTCTTGCTACAATAAGTCGGTCTTGGTCTTGGTCTTGGTCTTGCAAAAATGCAAGAACAAGACCAAGACTGCAAGACCAAGACCGATTTTGGGCAACACTAGAACATTAGAAAGGAAACTACTTTTTATTATGCAAAATAAGCTAGGTAATCAAGTTAAGAGGAGTGTGACCCTGTAAGCCTCCATACAAAAGGCGTTGACGTTTCCCACCCCCTAAACCTTATCCTATTGTCATAGGTTTTCAATATGTTGAGGAAATACTGAAGAACTAGGTTTGTACATTTTGATTTTCATGATATTTTGCATAAATCAAAAAATATCTGAATTTATAATTTGGTATGAAAATATTAAAGTGCAAATAATTTTAAATCTATGACCAATATTTTAAAAATGTAAACGTTACAAACTTACTTCTTTAAATATGCTTACTTGTTCTCATACACAGAGGAAAAAAATTTGTACAACAGAAATAAAAGGAATACAGTAGAGATACAAAAGGCGGCCTTATTGCTATAGTAGCAATCTCTTCCAAGCAACCTTTGGGTAACCAAAACGTGCTATGGTAATGCAAATGCGTTCCGAAATGTACTAAAATGACTAAGCACGCTTTGGAGTAAAATAGACTGGAACTTAGCACGTTTTGAGAATGAAACCTCAAATTCAAATTGATATTGTAGCTGACTTAGTAGGATTTGGAAAAAAAAATGTTTTTCTGATAAGCCGTTTCTAGCCATAGACGAAAATCAAACAATTATCTCGAAAAGTAAAAAAAATGACTTAGTACATATTGGAATGGAGCTCTTCAATTGTCTTAACAGCTCCTAATAGATTCCGGACTGTTTGTATTTCGTGCGACAGAGATAACGCTCTACGAAGCCGAAATTAGCCGATTGTCTCTTTCCAAAGGTCGATGTGCAATATTTATCGCCGGGTACTGTACGTGTTTTACGACTTTGATCTATATTAGCTACTAGAATTGTCGCAATGATAGGTTACGGAACACATTCTCTCGACGGTCGACGAAAGAATCCCGCTTTTTATATTCAAAGGGTTTAAAAATCCCGCTTTGCCAAAACAAAATCTGGCAACGCTGCTCGCGTCGTCGCTTGTTTAACTAGTAAGTAGTTGGTCACCCACGGATGTAATTTTTCGAGTTATTCTGGTCTGAACCCCTGAACCACCGGGAGGTGGTTCAGGTTTAGGTTCCCCCTCCTCGATACCCTACTAGTTCTTCTTCCGTTTTTTCCCGCGATGATTTTTTATAGCGCACTGGAGCTTGGTGTTGAGCCGAGCATTATTTATTATCATTTTCCCAATCTTACCATGTTGTGCACATCATCGACGCCGTTGACTCGCAGCCAGAAGAATAGGCCGGCATGGGGCATATAGAACGGTGCTAGATGTTCTACGGGCTTGAGAGCCGTGTGCAGCGCGTCACGGCGGTGTTTGTAGAAGGCGCGCGCGCTGCTGAGATGGGCGGCCAGGGATTTGCGGCACTGCATCAGCTGGAGGAGGATCACCTGAAACAGTTGTGATTTTACATGATTATCTACATTAGATAATATTGTAAAAGTTACTATCCATTTAAAGATTTACTGTACGCGTTTTCCCCATTAAAGAACTACAGTAGGTACCCGGCGATAAATATTTCACATCGACCTATTCGATCCTATCGATTTTATAAAAAGAATAAAAATAATTATCAAAAGAAGCAAATCATAATTGTTTTAACAGCTCCTAATAGATACCGGACTGTTTGTATTTCGTGCGACAGAGATAACGCTCTACGAAGCCGAAATTAGCCGATTGTCTCTTTCCAAAGGTCGATGTGCAATATTTATCGCCGGGTACTGTACACTTAGGCACCTTTTCATACGTACGTATGTTCATAATGTAAATGGTGTTGTACCGTTTAAATTAACAAAGATAATCTCATGAATACCTACTAAAATGTGAAAAAAAAACCTAACTAACAATATTATCACCATTCACGATTTGTATCTGCTTGGTAGGTATCGTGTTTTAAAATTCCGTAACCAACACCCTGCGTAACACACGATATTGCTAATCCATTGATTTATATGTTCGAAAAATTTGCCTGCTCAACAACGTAAATAACGCAATGAATGTTGTCAAAATGAAAGCCATTGCTACTGTTAGTGCGTTACGCAATTATCCCGCTGTTTAGGTCTTTACTAAGAGTACTGGGACAAGCAGTGCGATTCTGTAACCATCTCACCGTGAAAACTTAGGTGAAGTGAGCGTGGAGTGAGCTGTCAATAGTGTCAATTCCTAGCAAAAACTCACACTACTCACTCACTTCACCTAAGTTTTCACGGTGAGATTTTTTACAGAATCGACCGGCTGGAGTTATATGCGAAGTGAGCAAGTACTACTTTCCCGTTTTCCTCACCTGTGCTAAAGTACAGGAATGCAACAGCTCAGCTTGTGTGTGTAGCTCCAGTCGATTCAGCAGAGGTTTGGGCGCCGTCACCCAGGCGCCGCGAAGCCCCGCACTCACTACCTTGGAGACGGAGTCCAGACGTAGAACACGCCCGCAAGTATCCAGAGACAGGAATGATGAAATGTTGCGCTGTGGAAAAATGGCGCTTATGGTCACTATGAATAGGTATGTGACTTGAGGCGAAAGCGCCAGGATAGCCCGTGAAATTTACAAACGTTTTTTTGCAATTTACAGGTCACTATTACGGTGTATGTTGATTCAGAATTGTAACCATTAAAATCATCAAGACAAAAGGCTGTAACTTCTGCCAAAACTACTGATACTGCTTGGGGAGTAGACCTGAAATATGCCATTTTTGAGAACTTCATGTAAGAAAGGGTGTTTCTCAAATTTCGTGCATATTACATGTCCAGATCAAAAAATAATATTTATTAATTAAATATCTCTATTCCTTGTATAGGAAACCAAACAAAATAAAGTTGTGCTTACATGCATGGAACGTTTACTGATCAAAATAATACAATTATTGAATTATAAATGAAAACCTTCACTAATTGTCATTTCCTTCGGTGTCCATTTACTAATTTCCTAAATAAATTTGCTTTTTACCAAAATATATCCATACTGAAAATAAACAAAGTAACTATCATATAAAACTACATTAAAAAATACAACGTTTTCACCTAAAATAAATAGCAATAACTCAATAATATAATGAAAATTTATTTTTAAATATTTGTCATATATTTTTTCTGATTACCATCGGTCAGAATGAAAATTTAAGTTATAGTGTGCGTATAACCTTATGTGCGGCGCTACCGTCATCTGCTCCCCCGCGCACGTCTCAGTCAGCCAGCAAACGTCTCAGGGGGTAGACGCTTGTTCTTAATAAAAAAATATTTACGTGTAAAGTTTCACGTCAGGTGAATATTTTGGAAACGTTCTCTTTCTTATCGCACGTATTATTGAGTAAATATTTATGATTTTGTAAATTTTATTACCAATTATTAATTTAAATAATTACCTTCGTAGTTTAGAATATGCATGTAATTCATTAAGTTGATATTATTTAAGAAAAAAATTATAAAGTTCTCAAACCTCATTACCTTCATCCTCACTGCCTTCGTTTACCGTCGTTTTTTTTTTGAGCGATAGTAATGAGGTCAAAACGATGGCAATTAGAATCTTCAACAAGAAAATTCATTAATATTTTTTATTTCGCAAATATTTTAAATTAGTTATATCTGTCAAGTATATTGGCGTGGGTTCTATTCCCGCCCGTGAATTTGTTTTTTTTTTTCTTATTAAAACAAGCCTGTGATTGTATATTTTAGATTGTTATACCTATCCTTTCAATGAGCGACTCAATATCATTACCCTCTCTAACACTCTCATTACCGTCGCACCCCGTAATTTAAATACATAATACTGATTTCTTTATTACCTATAGAAAGAAGGTCTAATCCACAAAATGTTGAAAGATTGTCTACATATTAATGATATTAGAAAAAAAAACAATGTTATTTGACAATAATTTGAAATTTAAAAATATCATGGAATATGCACCAAATACGCGAAATACCCGAAAACGATGTACTCACGTCTGTATAATTCAAGAACATGTACGGATCATCTTCCACAATGAGAAAGTCGTATCTGCAGGCCAGTTCATAGATTTGTCTCCGTCTGTCTTCGGGCAGCACTGTGCCCGTGGGGTTGTTGCCCGTCGGTATGATGTACAACATCTTAGGCATCTTCAGACCTCGCCGCAACCGTTCCCCAAGAACTGCGTCCAAGGTTTCTGGTAGCATTCCGTCCTCGTCTTCTGGAATGCCTATGATTTCTGGCTGGTAGGGTTTGAGCTGGAAAAAATGTGAAAGCTGTTAGCTGTGTCTTTAAGTTCGTAGAGTTTCTCTTACTATATTATTTTAAAATAAAAGGTGAACTCGAAATTCAGATAAGATAAAAAGAACCCATTTGGTTTCCTAAAAATATGTTTGAACACTCTATTTGTGAACCTCAAATAATTCCTAATTTGAGTTCCTAAAAATATTTAATAGCCAAGTAACTGTGACTAACTGCCGCGGCACTGCTCGCTTCGCTCGCTCGACTCGCGCGTGGTATTCAAATTTCTAACCTAACCTATTTGGTTGGGGTGCCTAAGATTTTCTATTGCGACCAACTGTGTGGAGATGCCAGAAAGTTAAAATGAGGCTCATTTATTTAAAAAAGAGCATTATTAAAAGAATAATAAGTTTATAGGTTATTTTTTTTTTTAAACATTTATTATTACATGGTCATTTAGTCCCTAGGATCAGTTAATATTTCCCGAAAGAAAATCACGAAATAAGCCTCACAGTGCTATGTATTCCGGTGTAGGCGAACTCGCTGGTGATGACTGGGTCTCCCGGTTCCACTAATAGCTCAACGCACTGGTAGATGCCGTGCTGGCCCCCGTTGGTGACCAGGATGTCGCGTGGCAGCTCCGGCGGCCGGTGCGTTTCCGTCTGGAATGCGCGCAGCTCTGATAGTAAGGCCGGGAGTCTAAAAGAGTTTACATTATCATTACTACGGTTATGGGGCTCGTGGTTAAATTATTACAGTGGCATGGATCGACCGAATCCTCGTATGGCTGTGCCTCGGAAAGCACGTTAAGCTGTTGATCCCGGCTGTCATTCGTAGATCTTTGACCGTCGTTTCAGGTAGTCAAAAGCTCAAAAGTCTGACAACCGGTCTTAACATAAGATATCGGTTACCCAGGAACTGGGTTGTGGAGGTCAGATAGGCAGTTGCTCCATATAAAATACTGATATGCAGCTGCATCCGGTTAGACTGGAAACCGACCCCAACGTATCTGGGAAAAGTCTAGGCAGATTGATGGAAGTACTGACCCTTGTGACGGCACATACTGCAGGGCAGCGGCGAGGTCCTTGCCCTCCAGCACGAAGGTGGAGTAGTTCGTGTCCATGGTCAGACGTTTGAACGGGAACACCTGCTCGTTGGGCATGCCTTCCGCCAGCGAGATCATCTCCTTGCCCACCTTGTACGCAAGAGATGCTGGAAGAAAAATGTTGCTTTAAGATCATAGGTCCGTATAAGTCGGAAGTTTGACAGCAGTTTCGATTAGGATTTCACATTTGTAGTTTACGTTATAACGAGCAACAATTTTTGTGAACTAATGGAAGTCAAAATATTTTTAGTAACAAATAAATAGTTATTAGATTATCTAAACCATTTATTATTAATAAAATCAATAGCGGGTCAGACTCGCGCACCGAAGGTTCCGTACCACAATGTTTTTAATTTTTCAACGGCGAGGCCTATATTCGTCAGAGAATTTTAACACTGTGCGCTGCGGTGTAGAATATTGCAGTTTTATGTCAGCGCCATCTCTTGACCGATAGTGGAACTAATGTAACTTTGTTGATGATTTCTGAAAAAGTGTGCTATTTAGAGACTTAGTTTTATTTTTCCTGTAATCTTTACATAAACTTCTATCACATAGAATAATTTCAGATTTTTCTCTTTGCAAACTTCGGAGATAAGTTGTATACGAATTTGAAACCAATTAATTACAAATCAATTTGAGGTCTGTTTTAACTTAGAGAGTTCTATTGATGATTTTAATGATTTATAAACGTTGCTTAAAGTTTTTTTAATAAACGTCAAAAATGTTTGGTTAAACAGTCGCTAATCATTACTTAACTTTAAGCAACGGTTATGAATAAGGGCGGTTTTCGTAGTTCAACGAACCACATAGGTTAAAATGGCGGTCAAAGAAGTGTAGGTATAATAATTATGCTTGTGGTTGTTTCATTATCGACTGGGCCCTCAAACCTTAGTCATAGCCTGGATGGAAACGAAGGTAGGTAAAGTCAATTCAAATCCTTGTTTCCAATCAATGCTAATTCCACATAAAAATATCAACTTCAAACTATTTTAAGTATAATCATGTTTGAAGTTGTGGCGAAAACTGAACTTTATATGTCGGGAATAAAGTTATTTATCCAAAAACATATATTTTTGTTTACATGTTTTGAATCTAGATTGCGATCGCAGAATAAACAATTATTTTGTTTGCGCTCACGACAAAAACATTTGCAAAGTTTTCATCAATTTCCTTCTTAATTTTTATCAGCGCAGCTTACGTCATCGGAGATAAGATTTTTTTAATATCATCGTTAGCTCTGCACTTTGTTTGCACTGCTAGGCCTATCAGTAAAGGCACAAACATACTCATTCATCAAGAAATAATCATAATATTAGCTAACGACTTACTTGGTAAACATGTCGGAAAAACATAACAAAAAAGATGACAGGGGAAATCATTTTCCAATTTTAGCTGACCTCCCATTGTGTAAAGTTTTTCGTACAATCAGAAGTCATCATATACTGGTTATGTGTAGCCATAGCGAATATTATAGTACTTGTGCGTAACTGCGTACTTTATAGTACGCAGTTACGCTACACACGGTACAGGTCTTAACTCTTCGAGGATAACAGGCGTGATGTTATGGTATGTTGTCATCACTTAGCTAGCCTTATCCCAACTATGTTAGGGTCGGCTTCCAGTGTAACTAGATGCATTTCCGAGGCACAGTCTTGATATGTAAAGATCGTCACTCATCCATGGAACAACTGCGGCAAGTGTAGCTTAACCTGATCAATCGACCCGTGCGGTTGTTATTACTCGGCTATAGCCCCTCCCTGATGTTATGTTATGTTGGAAAAAGCGTATGTTGAGTTCACATCGACAAACACGAATTGATTTCCAATTTTTGAAAATGTGCGTCATTCTATCTTCAGTATAAATTATTTCTTCGCTTGATCTAGGCATCTCCTTACTAGATATGATTGGAGAAGTGTTAATAATAATAATATTGTTGTAATTACCGGAGATTTATTGTGAAAGTCGGTACGGTTGACATCTGTCGGGCATGCCACCGGCCGGGGGAATAAATCAGGCATATTATTTCCGCGTGTTCTCGTCTAGCTAACGGAGAGTACTTGCATAGACACAACCCTAGCCTTGTGGAGTGGGACGTTCCGTACTGTAGTACGGAACCTCCGACTTCACAAGGCTGTATCTGTAGGTATGTGCTCGACCCAGTTCTCGAAAATGGTAATACCACATTTAGGATCGATCCATCATCACTGACAGGATTATTGTTGCCAATAAGCCTGATATTATATCGATTAGAGCGGCGCGCAATGATTGTTGATATAACCGTCACGCATGATGACAACGTCGTGAAAGCCGAGAAAGATAAACAAATGAAGTACCTTGACTTGGCTCGCGAGGTTGTCGACATGTGGGATGTGGACTCAGCAATCATTGCACCGATAGTTGTGACAGCCAATGGGTTAATAGCCAAGAGCCTCGTCGGGCAGCTGGATCAAGGGCTTAATTCAGAAAGCAGTACCTGTTGAGAGCGAGTCGTTTGTATAACGCAACCTGCCAGGAAGCTGATATCAACATTTTCAATACTAGTGTTGCTAAATTAAAGAAAATTTTAAATAATTGCTTCTTCGAGCGTAAATAGTATTTTTTTTCTGTTTTGTCATAGAGTAATTTTTTCATCTTTTATTTTCTGTTTCACATGATTTATAAACTACACGTGGAAACTTGTAATTGGCTTTATTTTGTATACATTATTTTACCTACTGTATTTGTTTAGCTGTAAGTTTTCCTAAAATAAATAAAATTAAATAAAAAGCAGTACTTCTGGTCACGGCTCGCATTGTCAAGAGGTTCCTCTCTCTGGAGGCCTGACCGCCGAGCTTGGACCCTGGTCCCGATACCGGTGGGCTACTATTTTTTATATTTTTAAATGTTTAGGTATATATTTTATATCCGTGGCTGGCGTGAATATGTTGACATGTCTAAAATGGCAATTTGTCAGGACGGCCATTTTAAGGGTTTGACCTCTTCTGGTAAATCGGTAAATTAGTTAACCGTATGTGTTTTAGTTGTTTTAAGGGTTATTTTGTACCATCTTTTAGATGATGACAATAAATAAACGAAATACCCCATAGTTTGCATAATAATAGACTTGTCAAGTCGTTCACCAACGAGTTATCAACTTATTCACCGAGTTGTCAACTTATGCACCAGCAGTTATCAACTTATTCACCTTCTGAGTGGGGAATATTAGTATATAAACAATGTTATTAATGACAAACACAGTGAGGCCCAATCAAACCACTGATGACGAATATAAATATATTTGTTGATTCGTTGAAGGACTTACTCAAATCAAGCAAAGTTTTTCTAACTGAACAAATATTAAATTGAAAAACCACGAACCTATCAGTTTCCTAGTGTAAAAGCCATAAATATAAAAATAAATAACTAGTAAATTGTTTTATTGCGCCAAACAACGGAAAATACTTAATAAAGAAAGAAAAGAATAAAGAAGGAATAACGTAATAATAATGATTTAAAGTTGACAGACCTGATCAACTTTAAATATTATTACGTACACAGTCATATTTTATTGGACCTTAAAAATCTCGTCATCTGGGTTGTCCTCGTCCAAATCTGGATCATTAGACGCAGAGACGACACCGACAGTTTTTATTTTAATATAAAATTCCTTGAAGGAATCGTCCATGAGGTCAATCATGTCCATCAAATCCTTTTTTTTCTCTGCGCTAATTGGCAAAGCCTCCTTAGTGATTTGGCTCAACTTATCAATATCAATGGTGGTTTTTCCTCTTTTCCTAAAATTTATTGAATTGAAAGGAGGTTCGCGATCCAGGTTTTTCTTAAAATAATTTTTTCCGACGCTGTTTTTGTCATATTGCAGCCATTTAATAGGTTGCCACAGAAATTTGTGTCCTGAATCATCCAGTTTCTTGACAGTAAAGGGTACTTTCTTGGATTTTAGTTCGGCAAAATCCAAAAAATCATTTACTGTCATCACCACGACCAGCAGTTGATGAGGACATGCAAAGTTCAGAAACCATTCAATGGTTTCTGAACTTTGCAAGTCCTCATCAACTGCACCCAATCATATAAATGATTGATTCTCATTTGAGTTCTCTACAATTTAGGTCTATATGTTGGCTACTAAACATATTCATTTAATGTTAAAGTTTTTTGTAACCGACACTTAGTGTCACTTAGATACATAGTACATTTAGGGTTCAGAGCTTAGCTGACCGTAACTGGACATCTCAATATATCACAATTTAAACAGAAATATTTCGATGGGCTATAACTTGACATCTCAATTTGTCAATTAAAAGAGAACAATTTTATGTGAATAAGTTGAGATATCAAAAAACAAATAATATTTTGGTTACTGGGGATAAGTTGATATAACAAAATATCAATGTTCGTTCACAAAAACTTGTGAATCGTTAATTTGACATGTTGTGTTGTCAAGTAAAACACGTAAAAATGCGAGATGTCAACATAATACCATAGTCGATTGCTCCAAAAGTTATGTATATTATGAGCTGTCAATTTTTTCCATATAAATTCCTAATGCATAGGACGTATTAAGCCAATAAAAAAAAAAACATACAAGTCGAGTTGTCAATGTATTCACGCCAGCCACGGATATATTCTAATATTTAAAAATATAATTTATGATATGTGACAAGCGTCGGCGGCTGACGCCGACGCTTGTCGACGATTGCAGTTGCCTCTGTCGTAGACGCGTATCGCTCGTCTGTATGTACAGACGCCAGCACATCACGCTACTACAATCTGTCAAATTTCTTTAATAGATTTTCAACTTTATCGCTAAATAATTAGGTTCAAAGTTTATTGGGAAAATTTGACAGTTTCGGGTAGCTTGATGTGCTGGCGTCTGTAGGTACACTAAAGTAAAATGTATCGGTAGGCACTATTAAGGCTCCTACAAACAGGCACGACACGCGATATAATCGCGCGCGACACAAAGGCACCGCTCGTTGCGCGACTTGCGGTGCCTTTATGTCGCGTGTCGGGTCGCGCCTGTTTGATGGAGGCTTTATTATAAAAATTATATCTTATCTGTTTACCTACGTTATAAACAAATAAATGATTGATTTCCTTTTTCACGTGTTTTATGGTTCTTATCTGATTATTATCTATAGTATTAATCAGTACCTACTACATATTTTTTAATTGCGTGCCTCATTTAGTGACTAAGCCGTGATAGGACTTATTTTCTTTTTAGGATTCCGTACCCAAAGGGTAAAAACGGGACCCTATTACTAAGACTCCACTGTCCGTATCTCTGTCACCAGGCTGTATCTCAAGAACCATGATAGCTAGACAGTTGAAATTTTCACAGATGATGTATTTCTGTTGCCGCTATAACAACAAAGGCTAAAAACAGAATAAAAAAATATTTAAGGGGGCTCCCATACAACAAACGTGTTTTTTCGGCGTTTTTGCCTTGTGGTACCTACAGAAGCCTTCGTGTGCGAGTCCATCTCGCTATTGGCCAGTTTTTACTCGACTCCTAAGGGCCTTAGCGTGATGGTAATATATGTTATAATCTATAGCCTTCCTCAAGAATTGGGCTATCAATTTCAAACATAATTTTTCAAATCCGACAGGAAGTTTCAGAGATGAGCTCGTACAAACAAACTCTTCAGCTTTCTTATTAGTACCTAAGTATAGATTGATATACCTAATGTATAAGCCATTATACACCTATCAATAAGTTTTTTCGTCGATCTTCAAAGTTAAGCAACGTTTGCCGAGGTCGGTCCGTGGATGGGTGACCATCCATATAATACCCAGACTCCTTCGCACCTCGGAAAGCACTGTAAGCATTTGGTCCCGGCTGTCATTCGTAGATCTTTGACAGTCTTTACGGGTAGTCAGAAACCCGAAACCATCATCGGCCTATAGCCTTTTTCCCAACTATGTTGGGGTCGGCTTCCAGTCTTACCGGATAACGACGACGACAGTGACCAGTTACGTTTAAGTTTAAACAAAAGCGAAGTGTCATCTGCAAACAACACTATAAGTATCATGAGTATCTAGATATACTTGCCGTACCTCATAAAGATGAGGTACGGCAAGTCATTAATATAAATAAGAAACAAAAAAGGACCAAGAATTGAGCCCTGTGGGACTCCCATCGTTACTAAAAATCCGGGTGATCTTTCTCCATTAACGTCAACGCTCTGAATCCTTTTACTCAAGTATGAAGTAAGAAGATCCAGAGCAGTATTTCGGATCCCGTAGTGGTGGAGTTTCCTGATTAACGTTTCGTGAAGAACGCTATCGAATGCCTTGGGTAAATCACAAAAGATGCCCAAGGTATCGCATTTATCTTCCCATGCATTATAAATATGTCCTAAAAGTTCAACACCGGTAGTTGAACGACCCCTTGTAAAACCGAACTGTTTGCTATGTAATAATTTATATTTATTAAAAAATCTTTGCATTTGGTCTAAAATTAATTTCCTTGCCTTGATGCCTTTGTGCCGCGGGCGATTTTATCGCGTGTCGCGCCTGTTTGAAGGAACCGGTACTAGGTTGTTGATATCAGATACGCAGGAGCTCGATGTAAAATACTGGTATTCAGCTCCATCTGGTTAGACTGGAAGCCGACCCTGACAAAGTCTGGAAACGGCAGACAGATGACGATAAGGAAATACCCAAACATGTTAATATCACGGATGTTATTACATACTAGGGTACTGAACTTTTTATCTATCCGTTAGCATCATTTTGGAGATAACGTACAATTAAAATCACATACCGCATTAAGGCTCCTGCAAACAGGGGCGACGCGCGACGCGAATCACGTGCGACACAAAGGCACCGCTCATTGCGCGACTTGCGATGCCTTTGTGTCGCGCGCGATTTTATCGCGTGTCGCGCCTGTTTGAAGGAGCCTTTATGGGAAGAGCCCAGTGTCGCACGTTCTAAAAAAAACCGGCCAAGTACGAGCCTCATACGAAGGGTTCCGTACCATACCAGATGTAGGTAGGTACAATATCTAGCACCAGGTAGATATAAAAAAAAACAGATTTTTTGTACGGACCTTTAAGTTTTAGTTTAATTTTATTTGTTGCTATAATGGTTCACCATTATAGCAACAAATAAAATTAAACTAAAACTTCAATTTTCACAGAGTGTAAGTTGTACACAACACACTCTGTGAAAATTTCAAGTGTCTACCTATTACAGATATATATGATATGTAGATTGTTTTTACACAATAATGCGTAGGAAGGTGCGCTTCCCTGGTGCGCAGGCAGGTGTGGGGGGGCGGCTCCAAAAGTATCTTAAATATGGTTGCGAGTCGAATTGGCTGTGTTTACGCGGGTCACTGTTGTGCCGTCTCTCATGGGATGTTGCAACGGTGACCAACCGTTATTTCTTGTGTTTTTGTTTAGTGTCTGTGCTTACTAATATAGTCATAAGTTTTACTAACAATCTTGTATGAGTTTTGGTCACTTTAAAATAAAGAGTTCTGTTCTATTTTATTACAGCCATGCACTCTGACCTGTGACAGACAGTCGGACGGACGGACAGACATCGGAGCCTTAGTAAGTAATACCCGCACCTTTATTGCATAACACACCAATACACCATCAATTTCATTCTGAAGCATCCCCTCTGTGGCGGTAGATGTTCCCGCGCTTTCGTTTTTTTTTTATTTTTATTTGCCAAGATACAGCCTAATTCTGAATAAAATCTTTTTGCATCTGACTATTTTTGAAACAAAACTTTACAGTAGCAAAGCGGCAGGCGTTATCGATGCCGAGAGAGGTCCAATTCAGCAAAAAATTACATATGACGCGGTTGACAGGGGGCCGAGGGAGCTTTATAAAAATCTGGCTATTATTTTAGTATATTGTTTATCTTACGACTTCTTTGCGAACGAAATCACGGGCAGAAGCTAGTTGTATGTAAATCTTATAGCAAGGAGCTTGATTTAAATCGTAATTAATTAAATGCAGTCATTTCGATTCGTAAGTAGGTACCTACCTAAGTATATCGATAAACATGTGTAGGTAAATACATATTTTGCGCGAATCGATTGATTCACGTCAGAGACTTGTGTAAATAATATGAAGAATTCACCTAATTCAATGTTATTAATAATTCATAATATTCAATCAATCTACTTTAACAATGGTCCATGAATATTAACGTATAGGGTGAGTGACCAATTTCATGGTTATTGATTTAAAAAAAGCGGCCAAGGGCGAGTTGAAATCACACACGAATGGTTACGTAGGTTATACAATATACACAATTACACATGGCAAAAAACGCCGAAAAAAACATATTTATTTTATGGAAACCCACTTGAATTTTGAAGTTTATTTTATCATTATTACCTATCTCTTTATTTATTTTGTAACAAACTTATTACATTTTTAAATATTCTTTACAAAAAAACAATAAAAAAACATTTAAAAATATAAAAAGTTGTAGCCTACCGGTATCGGGAACAGGGTCCAAGCTACCGGCCGGTCAGGGCTCTAGAGTCATTATTATTATTATTTGTTGTTATAGCGGCAATAGAAATACACACCCTGTGAAAATTTATACTGTCTATGTCTAAATGTGTTTCATCCTGACTGTAAATTTTTATCGTTTCGTTTAGAGTCGGGATCGGTGAGAGTTGTGACGAAGCGATCTATTTCGGTTCATGAAAATAAAGGATAACCCGCTGAAAGACGGACGGGGACGGATGAACGGATGGATGGACAGACCAGCGGAGGCGTAGATGGGTTTCATTTTGTTTGACAGTTCAACAACATTCATTGTGTTATACGTTGTTGAGCAGACAAATTTTTTCGAACATAATTATGAAGCAATGGATTGGCAATATCCTTCAAAATGATTCAGATTGATACAGTTTTGATATTCTATATTCTAAAAATAATGTGTAATCATATAAATTCTTACAATAAGCATGTCCCAATCACCATCTTATTTCCAAAACTAATAATAATAATAATAAAAAAAAATTAATTAATAAATTATAGACCGATTACGTGTCTTCCAACGGTCTATAAAGTTCTTACCTCCATTTTGAGAGCTAAAATAAATAAACATATTAACGAGAATTCTGTTATGTGTGCTTCTCAAAATGGATGTAGGAACGGGTCCCGTGGTACTAAGGAGCTACTCCTCATTGATATGGCCATTAGCCAACAGGTTCGCCGTTCCCGAAAGGATCTGTCGACATGTTGGATAGACTATAAGAAGGCCTATGACTCGGTGCCACATACATGGCTCATGAGGGTGCTAGAGTTGTATAAAATTGATGCAACCCTGCGCACCTTCCTGATGTCGTGTATGGGGCAATGGAGGACAGTTCTTCGCTATCCAGGATGTCGGCAAATCCAGAGGAATAGTGAACCGATAAGGATAGAGCGGGGTATATTTCAGGGCGACAGTTTGAGTCCACTTTGGTTCTGCTTAGCCTTGAATCCTCTTAGCACGCTGCTGGAGGATTCAGGTCTAGGCTATCGGTTGAAGAGAGGTGGTCAGGTTATATCTCACCTCCTTTACATGGATGACCTGAAACTCTTTGCCCCCAACGATTTGCAACTGATGGAGCTATTGAAGGTCACTGAAACTTTCAGTAGCGCCATCAGGATGGAATTCGGTGTGGACAAATGTGCGGTCATGCATGTAAAACGAGGGGAGATTGTGGAATCTGTGGGAACCCAGCTCACAGATTCCATAAATCTTAGATCCCTCTCAGCAACCGAAACCTATAAGTATTTGGGTATGTCGGAAGCACTGGGCATCAACGTTGCCGACATGAAACAATCGCTGAAGGAGCGCTTTTTTGGCCGCCTGAGAAAAGTATTTAATAGTCTTTTATCAGGTGGAAATAAAGTGCGTGCCTTCAACGGTTGGGTCATGCCGGTTTTGATGTACTCTTTCGGCATACTCAAATGGACTCAAACAGAGCTAGACGCCCTGGATAGGCGGGTCCGTACATTGTTGACGGCATATCGAATGCATCACCCACGTTCTTCGGTTATGAGACTGTATATCCCACGGAAGTGTGGAGGTCGAGGCTTCTTAAATGCTAAGACTCTTCACAATCGTGAGATATGCAGTCTCAGGGAATATTTCCTAGAAGCCGACGTGGGGATGCATCGAGATGTTGTGGCAGTGGACAAGGGCCTTACCGCGCTCTCCTTGGCTAAAGAGAACTGGCGCAAACCTGTAGTGCTTGACACTACGACCGCATGGAGGTATGGCAGAGTAAGGAGCTTCACGGACGCTTTTTACGGGCCCTACATGGACCCGATGTAGACTTCTTAGCGTCCGTAGCCTGGCTACGTTCCGGGGAACTCTTCGGAGAAACCGAAGGGTTTGTCTGTGCAATTATGGACGAAGTTATGATGACGAATAACTACCGGAGATTTATTGTGAAGGACGGTACGGTTGACATATGTCGGGCATGCCACCGTCCGGGCGAATCAATCCGTCACATTATCTCCGGGTGTTCTCGTCTGGCTAACGGAGAGTATTTGCATAGACACAACCTTGTAGCCAGGATTATCCATCAGCAACTTGCTCTGCAGTACAACCTTGTGGAATCGGAGGTGCCGTACTACAAGTATGCGCCCGACCCAGTTCTCGAAAATGGCCATATCACACTGTACTGGGATCAATCCATCATCACTGACAGGACTATTATAGCTAATAAGCCTGATATAGTGGTGGTGGATCGATCAGAGCGGCGCGCAATGATTGTTGACATAACCGTCCCGCATGACGAGAACCTCGTGAAAGCTGAGACAGATAAGCAAATCAAGTATCTTGACTTGGCTCGCGAGGTTGTCGACATGTGGGGTGTGGACTCAGCGATCATTGTGCCGATAGTCATTACTGCCAATGGCTTAATTGCCAAGAGCCTCGACCAACACCTGAGGAGGCTCTCGTTAGGCAGCTGGGTCAAGGGCTTGATGCAGAGAGCGGTACTCCTGGACACGGCTCGTATCGTTAGGAGGTTCCTTTCTCTGGAGCCCTGACCACCGGTAGCTTGGACCCTGTTCCCGATACCGGTGGGCTACAATTTTTTATATTTTTAAATGTTTTTTTTTTTTTTTTGTAAAGAATATTTAAAAATATAATAAGTTTGTTTAAAAATAAATAAAGGAAATAATAATAATAATAATAAATTTTATTCAAAAAACATAAGGTATGGTGTTAAATACAGTTTTCTTAAATCTATGTTAAATTCACACATAATTTTGAGCCTGAACTAGGAAAACCTGTGTTTCAGGCGATTTCAGGTAACATTAATTTATAAAATAATCACATTATTGGCATATTAATCTTATCTATGTAAAAGGTGTATAAAATTATAGTACTTATACTAACTTAAAACTTAGCTAACTAATTAAAAATAAACAATGAGCAATCTGCAAAACTGGCAACATAAAGACCTACCCGAATACTTGAATGAAAATAATAATCTTATTTTCTTTAAACCTTTGCCAGGTAATGAAAGCTGTGGCGGGATTTCCACTATTATCAGTCATTTTTAAAATATTATTAACTTTTTGTGCGCACACAAAAAATCTGTCCTTTTTTTTCAGGATGGGAAATCATCAAATGACCCCTCCCGCTTTGGGTGGAGCGGAAGGGAGTGTCAGACTCTTACTGACTAAAACCCACCCGTGTTCCTTCCTTAGCCCTTTATGTTCCGGGCCAGCGGTAACCCTTTCAGACAATGCCGCTGACCCGGCATGCTGCATGTCCCAATTACCATCTTATTTCCAAAACTGGCAACATAAAGACCTCCCCGAATACTTGTATCAAGGCTCCTATAAACAGGCGCGACACGCGATATAATCGCGCGCGACATAAAGGCACCGCTCGTTGCGCGACTTGCGGTGCCTTTGCGTCGCGTGTCGTGTCGCGCCTCTTTGAAGGAGTCTTCAAAATAATAATCTTATTTTCTTCAACCCTTTGCCAGGTAACGAAAGATGTGGCGGGATTTCAACTATTATCAGTTATTTTTTAAATATTATTAACTTTTTGTCCGTACTAGGCCACAAAAAATCTATGTCCTCTTTTTTCCAGGATGGGAAATCATCAAATGATCCCGCTCTGGGTGGAGCGGAAGGGAGTGTCAGACTCTTACTGACTGAAACCCAACCGTGTTCCTTCCTTAGCCCTTTATGTTCCGGGCCAGCGGTAACCCTTTCGGACAAACCCGCTGACCTGGCAGGCTTCGGCCCTGACGGGCCCCTTCAGTTGCTGCTGACATCTCTTTGAGGCGTGTGTAGAACACGTCCGCGCCGTCCGGAAAATCTATGTCCTTTCATCTAAAGGCTCATTCAAACAGGCGCGACACGCGATAAAATCGCGCGCGACTCAGAGGCTCCGCAAGTCGCGCAACGAGCGGCGCCTTTGCCATGTATCGCGCGCGATTATATCGCGTGTCGCCCCTGTTTGTACGAGCTTTTAATCGGTTCAGCGGCTTAAGCGTGAAGAGGTAACAGACAGACAGACACACTTTCGCATTTATAATATTAGTCTGGATTCTAAAGTAGTGTTTCATTAATTGGTTTACTAACACACTACACGCACAATCGGATTATTAAAATTGCATTTCAAATGACTGATTATAGCGTCTGGGCGTGTTAATATAATTACCACATGATATCTAGGTACACATCGCTGACGTATGCTAATGCATACGTCAGCGATAAAGATAATTCTTTGTTGGCGAAATTGTATTATTGTAAAAAATACAACCCAACATCTAACTGAACATACTTTTCTCTTGACTGTACTCACCTGTCAAAAAGAGTAAACCTAGATAAAGTGACCATCTCTGACCTAGATAGCAAACCAATTTCAAATAAAAAAATAATTAATAAGACAGAGATTAAAACAGAAGACGAACTAGCAGGGGATCGAGAAGGGGGGGGGGGGTGGAGGGGTGGAGGTTCACGGGATCAGACCAGATAAATCCTTATATAGTAAAATCTTACTTATTGAAAACAATCTACCTAGCCTTTTCCCAACTACGCGTACGTTGGGATTTTGGGAACGGCTTGCAGTCTAACCGGGTGAATAAATCTAAGAAAAACATATGTTGAGGTACCAATGAGGTACCAAATATTAAAGAAAATAGGTGAAACCGACGTGGTCCATATTACAAGCAAAACTTCTAGGTGTAAATTTTTTTGACTTACCGAAAAAAACTGAGAAAAACATGTGTTGAAGTACCAATGAGGTACAAAATTTTAACGAACAGATGAACTAGTTATGAAGTCTACAAATAGGTAAAATCGACATGGTCCAACCATGATTTTGTAGACAAAATGGCTGGCCACTTTGCTCGTAATAGTTTTCCCTCTTTAGCCAGCTACCAATTACTTAATGTCTGGTACTAAATAGGTTCAAAATCTTGGTATTATTCGTCATGATTAGGAATTTCTTAGTAGCAGCCCGGGGTTTGGAAGTTGGCGGTGTGATACCCCCGTGCCTTGGAAAGCACGTTAAGACGTTGGTCCTGCGCCTGATCTCTTTTCGTGTCGGATTGCCGTCCCATCGGACTATGAGAATGAGGGAAGAGGGAGTGCACCTGTGCCTGCGCGCACACTTGTGCGCTATAATATCTCCCGCGCAAAAGGCTAGTCTCCGTTGAGATTTGCCACCGTGGCTGAAATACGGTCTGGAGGACTCTATTGCTCGTACTTTCGTAATCTCTTGGTCCAGTCATCCTGACGCATACCAGGCTGCTACTCAGAAAGCAGAAGTATTTGTACAAACCTACTTACAGAAATAAAACCATTTGAGTAGATGTCATACTCACTGATTTGTCTAGTCAGTGCTGGTTCTCTCCTCAATGCCCGCGTACTTAGGAACCTGTCATAGTCGCGCTCGGCCAGCGGCTTGTATCTGTCGTCGTGGTAACTGTTCTCACTGTAGAACTTGAAGAATTCATCCACATTCACGTCTTTCTGCGAGAACTGTTTCTTCAGAAACAATGTCACTGCGCGGGCTTCGAACAGTCTCTTCGTCAAATCGCTGTTCACCTTTCCAAATTTCGTAGTCACGAACATTTTACGCGGAAATTATTCCTATTCTCTTTTATGTTGAGTCCTCGTGGTCGATATATTTCGAATTCGCGCCGCGAAATATGTTCGTACGTCAAGACGTTACCGACGAAATGTAGGTAACCAAATCACTGTTCCCTAAATAAATGCTTAAGATTACGTCAAATTTAATGATAGCGTGAATATGCGATAAGATAGATAATGAGATACAAAATTGTTAATGAGGCGGTGTTGTTTACCAAACACTCGCGATCAAGTTCGAGGTCTTAACTAAATAGAATGTTTTATTGTATCTGATTTGTCCAATAAATATCATAAGGTTACCTACACTGTCAAAAATACATAATGACATTGACATTGTATGATTTATTTATTTAACATAAAACGACCAAAGCCAGGTGGAGACTGCGACTCGGCAAACGTAGTGTAGGACGCCCTCCGGCCAGGTGGGATGACAATCTGCGAAAGACTGCAGGCAGATGCTGGATGCGTCAAGCTGAAGACAGGACGCTATGGCACTCATTAGGGGAGGCCTATGTCCAGCAGTGGACTGCTATAGGCTGATGATGATGATGATGACCAAAGCCAATTAGGCAAATGTGTCAACTACGCGAACGTTGGGATCGACTTGCAGTCTAACCAGGTGAATAAATCTAAGAAAAACATATGTTGAGGTACCAATGAGGTAACAAATTTTAACGAAAATATGAACTGATTACCTGTAACGTAACTGTAATGTAATGACATTACCTATATCAGATATGACAAAAACGATAATATTAAGTACAGAGCGACTTGTAATTTGACGTAGTTATTACGTGATATATCTCCTTTTATGTAAGTTTAAAACGCTGGTGTTTTTGTATTTGGTAGAGACCTTCTAGGTTAGCAAGATTACAATGAAACGATTTTTGTAAAAAGTGTCCCTTACTAGGTTTTGAAATGGGACAGCCGTACGATCCAAGAATAAAATAATAACCGTTTGAAATAAAATCGTACAAATTATTTTTACGATACTGGCAATAAGGCAGATGCTCTAAATGTTTGGACTTTCATTTACTATTTTATATTTATAAAATGATTTTGCTTCTAAACAGAAGAATCCCAGCTTTGACAGACCTCTTACTCACAGCGCTGAAGGATTTGTAACCCAGAGTGGGTTAGAATATGACTAACTTGCCCTGTACAGGCCTGTATCCTCGAAATATTTCTGCATCTTTCCACTTCTGAGTTGGGACTGTATATCCCTTTGGTGGCGAGTATATCTGCAGTAGGAGAAGACAACCGCTGCGTCAGCGAACACTACTCTCAAAACAGTGAAGGAAAACATCGTGAGGAAACCGGCATTTTCTAGAACCAAAAAATTCGAAGACATTTGACATCCACCAACGTGCACTGGGCCTGCGTGGTGGATTCCCACTCCCTCTCACAGAGAGGAGGCCTGTGTGAGCCAATGCAGCCTTATTATGCTTATGATATATTTTTTAAATTGCTTATTGTTCATTTGTGTCCTAACTTTATCATAAGAATACATTTTATACCTTTTTCTGTGCCCTACAGGGTCTATAATTGTACCTTAGCTTTAAGCCATTGTAACACCTCTACAACATTATGGAATGCAAATAAATATATTGTTGCGCACCACCATTGATGCCTGGTACATGGTTATCACTAGCGCCATCTAGTATCGGGTAGCAGGACTAGTAGGGTCAAGGTCCTAGAAATTCCGAGAACTATCGATATCGGATCAGTCGGGACCGGTATGTACTCGAACGTTCTAGATGTTTATATAGTAGCTCTGTGGCACTATTTAAGGCCGGTGTGAGCCGCGAGACACAATATACAGTATTGAATAAGCGATACATGCGAATACATCGAGAGCGATCTTTAAGTGCGACTTAAGAGTGATCAGTAGTGAAATTGTGTTTCATATATTAGTGTGATTGAGTTGTTATTAGTGGTGTTAATAGTGTCATTTTTGGTTATTAAATCGGCAGTTTTTATTGTAACAATATGAATATGACAAACATCGAAACGACTACTAGTTACTTCATCCATTAAGTCGGAGTCCGCAGGTACTTGGGACCTATGGACTCCGACTTCTTCCTGCTCTAATAGGTATGCTTATCCGGAAATCTTGAAATCCCTCCTTTATTCTTCAATTTTTCTGAATCTATCGCTTACTAACACAATTACAATTGGTTGGAAAAGAGAAAATAAATATCTGTCTTATATTATACTATTTCATAATTTGTGAATCTTGCTATGCCTCGGCGTCGATTTCTCGCTGCCAGTGGGTGTGCCAACAACGCTCGATGCCGGGAATAATCTGCAAATAAGTCATTCAAAGTTTCAGGCGTCGCTCATGACGTTTAGTGGTTCGTTACACATGTAAAGAATCAAGTTCTTCTACCTTAACAGACAGCTGTGCTGCTGGGGAGTTTGTTGGCCACTTCTTCTTTCCAGCTAATGCAATAGGAAGTGGTGAAGGGCAGGCGTTTTGGGGGACTGTCTTATTTCATTTTGATGTACGAAAAGTACCGATTCTTATGCTAGTTTGAATAAATAATTTTGATGATATTGAATAATAATAGAACTACATCGAACCTCATGACTCGTTTGTATTCGTCCATCATCTCGTCGACGGGTTCCACACGAATGGGGTCGTATGTCTTCAGCGCTAAGTATGGCGCTCCTGCAGACACTGCGTTTGACATCTGGAAGCACATAAAAGTTTAACATAAAGCCGCGGGTCAATTGCGTAATTATCAATCAATCGGAATCGGTTTAATTTTGACAGTTCAACAACATTCATTGCGTTATTTACGTGTTGAGCAGACAAATTTAACGAACTTATGAAGCAATGGATTAGCAATTTGCTTCAAAATGGTTCAGATTCCTATTGATAATGTGTTACGCAATTAGGGTGCAGGTCAAGAACGCAGTGATGGCTCACTGGTTAAGAGCTCGTCTCTCATGGGCGAGACTGCGGCTCCAAATCCGCGGAAGTACCGATGTGACTGTTTGATCTATTCAAACTTTCAGAGTTTATTTTGGACATTACATAGGTAAGTAAAGGAATACCTTCGTGAGAAAACCTGGACTTTATGATATTAATTCGGAAAATCCATAGTTGTTAGTATAACATAAATATTTTGGTATAGAACCTTCAAAACAATAAATTGTTGAAGGTAAGTATTCAATTTTTGTATTTATTGTTATAAACTCCGTCGCTGGTATGATTTCAGAAAATCTTGTTTAAAAAATTCGAAGGCTCTTTCTGCGTCGTCGTTCCGCAAACAACATTCTTCCTGTCGAAGTGTTGGTTATTCTTTAACATGAAGTCAACATTTACATGAAGAATGTTCTCACTAATGATAATAAGAATTAAAACTATAGATTTATAAACTATTATTGAATAGATTGTCATCTTCAAAAGATTGATAGAAAGAGAACGGTCGATGTTTTAAATTTCGTTTAGCGTTATGCCTGTTTTCGTGGTGAAAGCGGGCCTTTTGATATAATACGTAACCACTAACCATATCCTTACATCATATCAGTGTCGCTATGCATCTTTAGATGGCGCTGTTAACAAGTTATAGTTTACATCATACTAAGAATAGTACCGATTCGAGATGGCGGTAGTTACTAAGAATAGTAACTACCGCCATCTACCGACCACTAACGACGACTAGTTTAGTTGTCTTAAATGGCCGGTAGATGGCGGTAGTTGTTAATTATTCTTGTGGAGAGAGTTGAATGTTGAATGTAGACGGCTTCTTTCTGAATAGTCAATTTAATATAAATCATATTGATATAATGTCAATATTGGCTTACCACTTCTTTGTTTGCTTCCATTTCGGCTAGCTTTCTGTTTAAGTCGTTCTTCAATCCTTGCATCAGCACGAAGTCCTTCTCCAAAATACCTTGTAGTCCTGCGTTGGAGAAGATTATGCGTATAATAGGTTTTTTTTTTGAGGATGGGAAATCATCAAATGACCCCTCCCGCTCTGGGTGGAGCGGAAGGGAGTGTCAGACTCTTACTGACTAAAACCCACCCGTGTTCCTTCCTTAGCCCTTTATGTTCCGGGCCAGCGGTAACCCTTTCGGACAATCCCGCAGACCCGGCGCGTATAATAGGATTACAGAGGCATACAAATGAACGAGTTTGTCAAATAGATCACTGTGTTTTGTTCAATTTTATTTAGGCTGCATTTTTGTCTTGACAGTGATCTCATCAGCTGGATATGCTGTATCTTCGCAGATGACTATCGTATTTTTTATCCCCTCTTTACGTTTCATACACGAGTTCTTGTGTGTCTTTACTAAAGTGGGTCAGTCGCAGAACGTCCACTTCGCAAAATGTCTAGATGTCTGACTCAGAAAGTGTGCAAAATATTTTTTTGGGATAATGTTTTTTTCACTTACAAAATTAATTCACCCTAAAATCAGTCGTTCAGTTTTAATCAAACTATTATTTACCTACTAGAAGCTCAACAGTTTGTGTATTACACTTATTGTTGTTTCAAGTGTATTTTTATTGTGAGCCATCACTGGTTCATTGGACATTTCTCCAATCAAGATTTATTTATTAAACCATCCCATGTGCCCATTTTGGCCAAAAATTACGAACTTCATCCGAAATTTCATCCCCCTATTAAACGCCTTATGGGATGAATTTTCTAACATCCTTAGTGCTCACTTTCCTACTATAGGTATATCTACTCCTGTGCAAAATTTCATACTTCTAGACCGATCGGTTAAAGCTGTGCGTTTTCAGTGAATGAATGAATTTAAGTTTTTTCAAAGCATAGACCAACCAGCATTTTCCAGAAGTGTATCGAGGTCTGTTAGCGGGAACTCTGCTGTGGAGGGCGACAGTAGTTGCGCGGTCGCGGTCGGCACCGGCGTCAGTCGCGGACGTGGCGTCGTAGATGAAGCTGTAATAACAGGGTTATCCAGTTTAGTCTTCGAGTTCATTCGCTACTGCAAACTCTTTTCAATTGCACGATGGTTTCGCTGATCGCCAAGCAACAGTTTTGTTTCGGATAGATCTACGAATTCGTAAGCATGATGTTGTGTGTGAATGTTGATCGTCAGTTGCTATTGCCAATACTATTAGCAACTGCTGACTGAAAAAAATGTGCACAAACCTAATATTCGAAAGTAGAATCTTTAAATCGCAAATTCGCAACAACAGTAGGTAAGCGCTGATTTTTCATTACCTACATCATAACTTTTATCTGAGGAATAAATATTGCGGTTTGCCTGTGTTTGTTTAGAAAATATGTCAAACTGTCATATTTATTCTTAAGAATAAAGTTACCTGTCTATTGAAAAAAAATCAGCCCTGACAATGTTATCTGACAGTGTTTTGTTCCCATGCCAATAAACACATTTTATGTAATTTATTTCTTTAGTCCCGTTTTGACGGTAAAGTTATGAAACCCATTAAAAAGAACGTACTGCTGGTAGCGGGGTAGTCGGGGAGGTCCCAGGCGGAGGGGCGGCGCGCGCGCAACGTGTCGGCGGGCGGCGCCACCACGGCGCCCGCCACCTCCGCCAGCCGCAGCGTGCACACGAAATCGCAGCACGACAACAATAGCTCGCACCGGTTGTACCGCCTGTACTCACTGACAAACAAACTCTTTCTAAGATCGATCCGCAATCAAAATTGCCAATGATACGACTGTCATTTAAGGGGCTTAAATGACCTAAAGCGCGGTCACTGTCGGACTGCATAGAAAAGAAAAAGAAGCGTGATGACAACCCTAGTAATTTATTGCAAAATATGAAGCAATTAATTATTTAATTACAAAAAATGTATTGTTTGGACCAAAATATTAAAACACTAGTTGCTTGTGCTGTTGCTTGTAGAATAATCTGCCAAAAATCTGTATGAATATTAGTATGGTTTTATTGTAAAAAAAAAGTTTTTAGAGGTATATTCGTGATATTTTTCTATCGTATCAAATTAGTTGTATTATGTTTTCAACACCCTATCTACCTAGCATATATCCTGAAGAATATCATATATTTTTCTGATTTTGTTTACTGTAGTCGATCATATTATACTTTTATTGTTTCTAAAACTTGCGTATAGGTCCTGTAAGCCCCTTAATTTTTCGTGAAATTAATATACGATGGGCGAAAAGTTTCAACTGGCGGGTAGAGATAAGTAGTGTTTTGTTTTCGTCGTATTTGATGAAAGCGGTAGGCAAGGGCGAGTTATAGGTGAACTTAGATTTTCTGGGTTACTATACGCACCCATAAGCGAATTGAACGGAAAGTTATTTTCTTTTATTCTCGTCCAATTAAATATATTTCTGCTTTAGCTCGTTTAGGCTACAAAGCGTCTTAAAGAAATAGACATAATACATACCTATAAAACATTATAAAACCAACCCTCTCCTGCTGTTTTGAGAAAGTCAGGTAATAACTTGGAGCGGATACTAAAATATAGATAAATGTAATTACTGACGGTTCATCTTCGAGTCCTTTCTTGTCCCAATCGTCTTGGTTGTCGAGCTGCAGCATCAGTCCGCCGGTACAGCCCTGATACACGCTGGACGCGCGCCGGGACAAGACTGTCGGCTCGTCTAATAGCAATTCTTCCTCTTCTTCCTCTTTACGAACTGGACCTGAGAAGAAATCATCCTCGTTATGTAATTACTCCGGTGGTTGGGCCCAATTTTCTTTCCCCAAAAGCTCCACTTTCGTCGTTTCCAAAGTGGAATTTGATCAACCTGATACCTTGGAAATCAATGTAGGTATCTCTGGCTTCACCCAGCCCCTTGTCTTCGTACCTAATACTGTTGCGCGCCACAATTAATGCCTGCTACATGGTGACATTAGTTACCACTAGCGCCATCTAATATCGGGTAGCAGAACTAGTAGAGTCAAGGTCCTAGAAATTCCGAGAACTATCGACATCGGGTCAGTCGGGACCGGTATGTACTCGAACATTCTAGATGTTTATATAGTGGCTTTGATTGCACTATATAAGGCCGGTGTGGGCCGCGAGACACATAGTGTTGGGTAAGCGATACAAGCGAATACATCGAAAGCGATCTTCAAGTGCGACTTAAAAGTGATCAGTAGTGAAATTGTGTTTCATAATTAGTGTGTTTGAGTTGTTATTATTAGTGTTGTTGATTAAAGTGTAATTTTTTTGGTTATTAAATCGGCAGTTTTTATTGTCACGAACCCCAAGCTCGTAACAATACTAAAAACTTGACACAAGAAAATGAGAAATGGTTTTCTCACCAGGATGTATGCAGTAAGGTCCAAACTCGACCTTCTTGCCGAGTACACACAGGAACGGAAACTTGATCTTGATGGTCTGCAGCAGGCACTCTTCGTATAAGTCCCAGATGTGTACTGTCTGTTCATCAGAAATTATCACGTGAACAATTTCATTAATTTCACAGTTTTACCCTACTGCAGGACGTATGTAGGTAGTTGGTTGGTGGTGGCCCAGTGGTGACGACCACGACTTACGAGTTGTAGGTTGCAGGTTCGAACCCAGGCAGGGGCTTTACTTTTTGCAATACACCATTGTTCTCAAAACGGTGAAGGAAAACATTGTGACATACCGAGACCCCTCCGTGCCTCAGAAAGCATGTTAAGCCGTTGGTTCCGGCTGTAATTCGTGGATATTTGACAGTCGTTACGGGTAGTCAGAAGCCCGAAATTCGGACGACCAGTCTTACCAAGGGGTATCGTATTACCCAGTAACTTGGTGGGGGTCAGATAGACCGTCGCCCCATGTAAAATACTGGTATTCAGCTGCATCCGGTTAGACTGGAAGCCGACCCCAACATAGTTGGGAAAAGGCTAGGCAGATAACGATGATGTGATGTTGCCGTATGCATCGTTGGGTGTTTTACCCGTACTATGTATAATCAAGTTACGTTTTATAAGATTTGTCTGCTTCTAGCACTTTGGGAGAGTGGTAATCCTTTTTCTTATTTACTTTAATAATGAAATTGAACTCACACAATTATTACAATACGCGATGACGAGCTCATGAGCAGCTACAACCACGAGATCAATTATGGCGGGTGAGGTGGGAGCGACGAGCGTGGCGAAGGGTGCACGGGCGCACGGCTGCCACAGCCGCACCGCGCCGTCACACCCGCCCGTCGCCACCAGATGCAGCGCCGACACTACGTGGAAACAAGTGACTCCCTGAAATATACATGTCAATGACTTGACACACCACGTGGTTTGACATGCGCAGTACACGATTTTAGGTATCTTTAGCGGTATGAGGTCTGAGTGCGGGACGGGACCGGACGTCATAGGGGCGGCGGAAAGAGCCGGAGAGGCGGGGTCAAGTCTCATCTTTCGTGGCACGCATTGTAATACTGAATTCTAAAAGACATTCAAGATGTTGGTCTAGTCTAGTTGGTCTAGCTCTGCTGAGCATGAGGTCCTGGATTCGATTGCCGAGTCGTGTAAAGTGTTATTGAGTTTTTCCATCGCATGAATTTTAATGGATTTGTGCCCGGTTGATGGCAACAGGCTCACCCCCCATTACATGGCGAAATATGGGTGCACCTCTGTCTAACCGTTTGGGTAATAAATACGTTGGTACAGATGTTCTATGTCACGAAGTCCCTTTGGCTATGAATGTTTTCAAGCATGCACATGCACATTGTGATCAACAGAGACTCGACAATGGGTGAAGTAAAACGGTATACATTCGCGGAAATAGCCACATGCTCTCAAGGGGCAGCCGCTGTGGGAGCGCGTTTGTCGGGATACGTACTACTACAATCAAGGCCGAACGGACTTCGTGAAATAGAATATCTGTACGTGATGTAATGTGTTGTGTTTGTGGGGTAGAAAATATCAACTCCTCGAAAATTTCTATCCATTTCCTTCTCAGTGATTCTTATCGGAATTCAAGACAATCAATTTTAATGTTGCCTCTTATGAAGTTGTTTCAAACTCCATTTTCTTTTGGCTAAAAGTCACCCAAAGGGCTATGGATGCTACGCTTGGAGTTTCCCTGCGTGATCGAATCAGAAATGAAGAGAAACACAGAAGAACCAAGGTAACCGATATAGTCTGAAGAATTGCCAAACTTAAGTGACAGTGGGCAGGGCACATTGCTCGCAGAGCAGATGGCCGATGGGGCCGAAAGGTTCTGGAGTAGCGACCGCGTACCGGAAGACGTAGCATTGGAAGGCGTCCCACCGACGACCTTGTGAAGGCCGCAGGAACCAGTCGAAGTGAAGGTGTTTGGGGGAGGCCTATATCCAGCAGTAGTCGTCTTTTGGCTGAAATAATGATGATGAAACATTTCTTTAAATTAATATTTGGTAAATGTTGTGCTGACCACATGGGACAAAGGCAGGAAGATAATGACAGATATTTACCCTCCTGCCGGGTCAGCGGGGTTGTCCGAAAGGGTTACCGCTGGCCCGGAACATAAAGGGCTAAGGAAGGAACACGGGTGGGTTTTAGTCAGTAAGAGTCTGACACTCCCTTCCACTCTTGAAAAAAAAAAAATATTTACCCTCATAACTTTGAAGACGTAGTCATCCATCTTGCCAGGCACGTGTCTGATGCGCACGCTGGCGGTAGCGTCGTGCGAGCACGTCACGAGAATGATGCCGCCGCGACTGAACGCCACGCGTTTTACTGAACGCGAGTGTACCCGCCGCCAGCGGGTGATGCAGCAGTACGACGAATGAGGGGGGGACGGCAACTCCTGGAACCGAGGTTCATAATGAACATGCCCTTCACAAACTGATTGAACGTCAATCTGCTCTAACTGAAATACTAGCCTGTATATTATGATAGGAAGCAATTTTCTTCCCTTATTTTGTTACAAGCTCTGCCCGCGACTTCGTCCGCTTGAACTTTTGGCCCCCCACTCACTGTGTCGCATCGCATCGCCCGCCCACGCTACTACTTCGTTACACCACGCTACTATTTTTTTCTTAATTGTTCGGTTCCTAAGTTTAAATCTATGGGCTAAGGTTAAATAGCCCATAGTTTTTTCCAAGAATTAGGCTATCAAATGCAAAAATAAGTTTTCAAATCCGACTGGTAGTTCCAGAGATTAACGCGTTCAAACAAGCAAACAAAAAAAATTTGGTTATCTGTAAAGTCGGTTTGCTGACGATAGTTTAACGTGACAGCGTCATAACAAAACATTAATCAAATGATTGCATACTTTTATGAATATTGCAGCAATTGTTGTAATAAACAATGAAAACCACTTAAACTTTTTACTTCACTTTATAAACAGTCGACGAAACAGTTCACGTAAGTAGTGTGCTGCCGTTGTCTTTCTTCTCCTCGACGCATAGGCCAATCGAGTAGAAGGGAGATAAATGCGGCGCAAGCCGAACGCTCAAGCCGATCGTGCCTTTCGCTCGTTCGTGCCGCGCTCTCGCTCCGATCGTACTCGGCTCGGCTGAAGCGTAACGGGACAATGAGTCATCCTTTTTCGTGCATGCAGCCGGCGTTCATCGATTTCTTAGACGTTGTCACGTCAAAAAAAACTCTTCAGCTTCATTATTAGTTTAGATTGGAATATAATGTTAATTTCGAATGATGTGAATGACCGAGTAAGTAATCACTTAGAGCGTGACTTACCATCCAAAAGTAGTAATTGATGGCATCGGGCGTCTTAGTGTGGAACAGTTGCACCTTTGGCTGGAGGAAGCGGACGAGCGTGACGTCACCCCTCTCCGTGCCGAAAGCAAGCTCCGAGGTGTCACACGTGTGAGAAGACGAGGAGTACGCCAAACACTGCCCAGTAACAAAATGAACATATAGAAAATGATTTTGAAGTGCAAAATGATTCAGGTAGGTAACATAGTCTGGCCATAACATCAACTAGTGACTATCTACCTAAAGTTAGCTGTTATTATTTAATCGCAGGCCCCTCCATACCAGGCACCAGCCTGTTACAATCATAACCTTTGGTTCTGCTGTAGTCTGGTAAAAAGTGGTGTGGAAGTAGGTAAGGTTCTTACAGTAGGTATATTGGGCAGTCCGGTGATGCAGTACATAGGCGTGTGTGACAGCGTGGTCGCGTCGTACATTGTTAAGCTGCGATCCGATGCGGACATCACCAGGAATTGCGCGTCCTGGACATAAGATAAGAAAAGTTCAAAAATCTCTACAACTCTACGACATTATGATCACTCCTATACACTGTAATGAGACTAATCTAGTTAAGGCACCTGTCCTGCAGACGAGGAAGGGACTAGCTATCAACGATTTTCACACTTAAAGTGCCACCAGTCGATATTTTTTCCATACACATTTCGGGAGAGTATTACTCCACTGTTTGACATTGTGCATTCAATGTTAATTAATATGATATCGTTTTGACTTATTATTAATTTTGTCTGTACAGAAACAGTCTTAGCCTTCGGCGCGGGAGATATTATATTGCACACGACCGGAGACAGATCAGGCGCAGGACCAGCGGCTATTTTTTTTTTTCAGGATGGGAAATCATCAAATGACCCCCCTCCCGCTCTGGGTGGAGCGAAAGGGATTGTCAGACTCTTACTGACTAAAACCCACCCATGTTCCTTCCTTAGCCCTTTATGTTGCGGGCCAGCGGTAACCCTTTCGGACAATCCCGCTGACCCGGCAAGGACCAACGGCTTAACGTGCTTTGCTTGCGAGGCACTGGGGTATCACACCGCCAACTTCCAAAGTCTAACTAAACTGTTACTAAGAAATTCCTAATGGAAAATCTCAATAACACGAGAGACGAACGTATATGCGTATGGATGTATCTCACAGCGAGAGTGGCGACGAGCGATTACTCGCTGATGCATACCTATACCAGCGAGTAATCGCTTACTCGCTGGTATGGTATGCACCTACCTATACCAGCGAATAATCGCTCGTTGCCGTCGTTACTCGCCCACTGATTTTTAGTTGCTAGCTCAACTCTCTTGTCATTAATCACTGGAGGCGGTAAGACAGGTGCCTCAGTAGCCGGTTATGGAACACTGACCGCAGGACAGAATAGTTTTGATGCTGGTGATTCTGTGTGTTGCTTGTACTTTCCATCTTTATTTCAGATGCGTGTTCCTCTCCCCTGGAAAAAGCATATACTCATCTGTTGCACTGTCGCAGCTAGAGATGGTGGTGAGTCCATATTTTTAAAATTGCCTGGTATTAAACAATAGAATCACTCACCGGTAAGTAAATCGCGTCGGTTATCCAGCGGTTCTTGACGCGGCTATGGAGTCCTGATCTGTGGTAAAACATCTGTAACATGGAAAAATTATTTAGGAGTACTTCATTATAGTCGTAGTAGTGAAGTAGTGGCAGCGGCTGCGATTTACGAGTGATAGGTCGTTAGTTCGAAACCAGTGAGACGCTTTGATTTGTGTACCTACTTAAATAATTTCATCACCACTGTACTTTCAAACCGATGAAGCAAAACATCGTGAGGAAACCAGCATATCCTAGAAGCAATTCTAGGACATGTGATATCCGCAATTCCGCACTGAGCCCGCGTGGTGGACTACGTTTCCTCTCACCTATGTCCTAGCAGTGGGAACATCATTGGCTGACTAGCTTCACGCGACTTCGCCCGCAAGGTATGTCGATAAAAACTATCCTATGTCCTTCCCCGGGATGCAATCTATCTCTCTGCCAAATTTTATCGAAATCCGTTTAGTGGTATAGGCGTGAAAGGTAACAGACAGACAGAGTTACTTCGAATTTATAATATTAGTATGGATTGTGCAAGTAGTTTAGGACGTGATGTAGTTTCTAACACTCCGAAGAAATACGACATTACCTCGTAAGAATACAGTAGACGCATATCTCCACTGTATACGCCAACTCGGCCGCCGCGAGACACCGCCACGTAGCAGAAGGACTGCTCACGCTCCACGCAAACTAACTTCACCAGTGTCTCTCTCTGTCACGTGATTAGATTTATTTGTTAACATTTAACTGAATCAATAGACATTCATAATCCTCACTATAAATTAGGAAAAAAATTGTTTTTCAGAATCGTTTGCTGCGTAAGACTCGCCACCGGCGTGCGTGTATTACCAGATCTATGAACGTAAACGAGGCAAAAGGAGAATTTCACGATCGTAGCAGGTGGCCATCTGTAGTTTCTGCCTAACTCCCATGGGAAGAAGGCGTGAGTTTATGCATGTAATTGTAAAAAAGAAGGTAACGATAGGAAAATTCTGATCATCGTCTTAGTACAACATTCTAGTTTACTTCATTTTAACATTTACCTACAATCTTTTTTCTTGCTAGCTTGATCAATGCATGTGCAGACGCCAACACATCAAGCTACCCAAAACTGTCAAATTTTCCCAATCAACTTTGAACCTTATGCTTTAGCGATAAAGTTGAAAATCTATTAAAGAAATTTGACAGATTGTAGTAGCTTGATGTGCTGGCGTCTGTATAAGACGATAACAGTAACTCTTGTTTAGTTTCAGCGGCTTAATTGCGTAACATATTATCAGCAGCAATGCCTTTTTATCATTTAAGTTTTTAAGCAGACAATTTTTCGAACATATAATGCAATGAATTGAGCAATATCCTTCAAAATTAATCAGATTGAGATTGCTAGTGTGTAACCTTCGCATTTAGGGTGCAGGTTGTAATAATATTCAAGTGCGCATCTTTATAACTACCGACTCTTAGTTTGTATCACACTTTATCATAGTATCATACCTTGCAGTGTTCCAGCCTTTTGACGTCTTGTTCGCAAAGAGGTGTCCACACTTCTGCTCTAGTGCTGGTCTTCTTGGCTCCGACGGCCACCAGCCTGTTTATAAGCTGTCTCCACCATACCTTGCCGGTGCTGAAGCTGTCCAGTAATTGGAACAGCTTATGTGCATGCGTCGTATACTTATGGTGACCTGAAGTTGTATATTGTAAATGATTTTATTTCTGTAAGTAGTTTTGTTATGCAAACACTTTTACATGTCAATCATATTTCAAAAACTAGATGAGGTCGGCGTTTCCTGGCTGAGTACTCTGGGAAGAAAGGACGAAACAAACTCAGAAGTCACATTCCCTTTGAATGTCTTGGTCAAATCGTGTGAAGACTATGTAGATTAGTGTCTGAAATGGCCTTTTGAGGAAAGAACCACACAAATTGAGCGGATCTGTCCAGTCAGTGCACGCATTTGTCAGTAATCATGTAGCTAATCTCAGAACTTAAGGAGTTGAACGATTCGACAAAGAAATAATATCAAAGAAAGGACATTTGGGTAGGCCGCATAAATTACTCAAACCGCCAGACTATGATTGAAAATAACTGAGAAAAAAATAACCCATATAGTGTTCACATTCACGATGTAAGAACTCTATAGTTGCATTTAGATAAAATATGTAGTTTAAAAAACTAAAAAACACGCTTATCCAATCAATTGCACTCATAAACAAAAACAAATCATATGAACCCAAACTCGAGGGGTTTACTAGTAGCCAATAAAGAGTTGCACTATCCACCTTCTGGCTCCATCATCAGATCAGCTCCAAGATACCAGATTATAGTTTTGTCATCTGAACGACATATACGTATACATACAAAGTTTCATTTCCATATGACAATTAGAAGTTGTGGTTGTGGTTGTGTTGTGGTTTGTGGTTGTGTTGTGGTTGTGTTGTGTTGTTTTGTTGTGGTAGTTGTGTTGTTGTTGTTCTTGTTGTTCAAGATTTTATTACCTATATTTATTAAAAGCACCAAAAACTCCTACAATTTACCAAATATATTGTCCAGTGAAGTAACAAATCCGACCTCGTCGAGCCATAGTGTGTCTTGAGGTGGTGCTGCAGTTTCAACAAACTCTATGCCTTCCTCAGCAGCCGCTGCACGCATCACCTCTTCCACGCGCCTTTAACATACATTCAAGATATTTGATCAATAGTCTTTTTTGCCTGACTACGGCGAAGCAAATGATTTTGACCGGTATGTGAATAGGTATGTACAGTACCCGGCGATAAATATTGCACATCAACCTTTTTACACAAAACCATTTTATACAAAGAATAAAAATAATTATCAAAAGAAGCAAATCATAATTGTTTTAACAGCTCCTAATAGATACCGGACTGTTTGTATTTCGTGCGACAGAGATAACGCTCTACGAATCTGTTTAGAGCATGATTCTTTTAATACTGTCGATGACATCATAAAGCTTTGCGTTAAGGCGACTACATGACCTAAAGCGCGATCTTTGTCGGACTGCATCGAAAAGAAAGAGAAGCACGATGACACAATGCTGGTAATTTATTGCAAAATATGAAGCAATTACATATCTATTTACAAAAAAATCTATTGTTTGGACAAAAAATTCGTTTTGCATGCTGAGTTTACCTTTAAGTGATTGTACACTATTGTTTATCTGTTTTTGCTTGTTTTTTTGCCCATAACTGGTGTAAACAATCGTTGGTAGACCAATAAATAAATAAATAAATAAAAAAATTAAAACATTAGTATTTTAGTAGGTATGTTGATTGTAAAAAGAAAAAAGAAAGATTATGTATTTTTCTGATTGTGTTTACTGTAGTCGATCATTACTTTAATTGTTTCTAAAACTTGCGTTTTTTGTGTTTAGGTCCTGTAAGCCCCTTAAGTGAAACCCACCTGTCAATATCGTGAGCTTTGTTTCTCTCCTTGTTCTGCTTAAAACATCGCCTCAGTTTGCTAAGCATTGCCGGAGTCATCTTATTCATCAGTACACGAGCCAGTGATTCATCCTCATCATCACTGTTGGCAGATTAATGAACTTATTGATAACTAAAAGGAACGAATGTTAGATTTGGTTTTTGATAAAAAGGAAACTACTTATAGTGTTACTAGCAGTGGTGGACAGGTTTTACGAGTTATTGGTCGTGGGTTCGAACCCAAATAGGCGCTTTACTTTGAGTAAATAATTTCATCACCACTGCTCTCAAAACGGTGAAGGAAAACATCGTGAGGAAACCGGCATGTCCTAGAACCAAAAATTCGAAGACATGTGACATCTACCAACCTGACTGGGCCCTGGAGGAGGCCTGTGTCCCAGCAGTGGGAACAGGCTGATCATGTATACCATATATTTATATAGTGTTAATAATCAAACAAGTACGCACCATGACAAACTTTCATCCGATGCACTCCTCACTGAATAGCTTTTCTCAATGATCTCTGAACACTCGTCGAGCAATGATTTCTCTGATTTTAGAGACATTAAGTTGTAGAAATAATATTTATCTACTGCTAAGTTTGGTTTGGTTGTTTGGATAACAATAGCAACTCTTACAAGTTGTTCTTGTTTTGTCAATAAATTGGCGGCAACGGTCCGGGTATGGTACAGCGCCATCTAACGATCCATTTAACTAGCTTGATAGAACTTTTGTAGTTTGATAAAGTTGTACCTAATATATCTAGTACAGTACCCGGCGATAAATATTGCACATCGACCTTTGGAAAGAGACAATCGGCTAATTTCGGCTTCGTAGAGCGTTATCTCTGTCGCACGAAATACAAACAGTCCGATATCTATTAGGAGCTGTTAAAACAATTATTATGATTTGCTTCTTTTGATAATTATTTTTATTCTTTGTATAAAATATAAAAAAGGTAAAGGTCGATGTGCAATATTTATCGCCGGGTACTGTACTAGCTTCTGCCTGCGACTTCTTCCACGTGAAATTTCACCTTCCCCCCATTCAATCTCTTAGGGGTGGAATTTCGAAAGACCCTTTCTTAGTGGATACTCTTCACAAAGAACACACCCTCCGAATTTCATGTCTCTAGGAGGAGCCTTTAGGCACAGGTGCGCCTATAAGATACCCACATTGAGCAACAATGTGCAGTCATTCATTTCTGTCAGCGTGTGATGAAATACAGGGTCATATTGCTAGCGAAACTTTGCGTACAGATGGGTGTCGAAATCTAAACACGATAAAACAAAAAAATAATTAATTTGAAGATTTTTTTTCGTGCGGCCACCTTTCGCAGTTATTTGTAGTCACTTGAAATGACAGTTTAAAACTCAGATTTTTGTTGTGTAAACTTCACAGAAGTGATGGATGTCGAATGTCGATACCTACTTATCTCAACATGACGAAACTAAAAAAAAAACATATTTTCTCAACTCATACTTCAAGTAACAAAACATCCAGCGTTCGTTCAACCCCAAAAAAGGAACTTTTTTTGTTTTCATTTTATAGTGTTTAGATATCGCGGCTGCCCCATTTCAAAACCTAGTAAGGACTTAAAATGAAATTTTACAGGAGAGCGCATACACGTAATAATGCTGCCGTACTTACAATAAGTGCAATAACTCGGATTTTTGGCTTTAAAAATTTACATACATACTTATTGTAAGTACGAAAGAATGGTCAGCCTATGAAAAGTATTTATTTATTTAGTAAAAAAAATGGTAATGGTTGTAAAAGATACTAAGGTTTTGAATTGGTTAAAGTGACTTATTAGGTTTTAAAGTGATCACTAGGGAGTGAAAGGTGCACTTACTAGGTATCGATGCTTAAATATATCTGCTTTTATGTAAGTTTAAAACGCTGGTGTTTTTGTATTTGGTAGAGACCTTCTAGGTTAGCAAGATTATGCAATAAAACGATTTTTGTAAAAAGTGTCCCTTACTAGGTTTTGAAATGGGACAGCCGATCGGTATCCACCACGTCTGCAGGGGGTTTCGTTAGCTAATTGAATTTGACCCTGTATCGTATGTTATTTATTTATTTAAGGACAACCAACAAAGCATACACCAAAAATACATGTTAAAATCCCCATGTTATTATAACATTTTATTAACCTTAATTAAAGGCTGCCACGGCATGCATTAAACATAGGATTAGGAAATATAGTTACAAAACATATTTAACTTATATATACAGATTATATAGTTTTAAGTGAACGAGAAAACAAAAGAAACCACACTATTAATTTTTCACTCTTAAGATAAATCCCTATACAGGGCAGCCTTGAACTTATGTAAAGAGTAAGACATATCAATATCTACGCTGGGTGAGCATGACAGGCGACAAAATTGAATCTGCATTCTGTTAATGGTGGAAAAATGACCCAGATTGGTTTTAAAGCCCTTAGCGCGGAGCAACAGATACCTGGACCTACGAGCAAGCTTGTAAGGTATAGGTTATAAATAAAACACTTATGTGAACATTGTCTATTTTATTGTATGTATGTATAATAATACTTATAAACTAGTACTGTAATTCTAGAATACAGGCTATACATGGAGCGAGCGAGTTATTGTATTCCGTTAAAATATTATTTGTTCTAAACGTTATTAACCACTCAGTTCTTTACTTATAGAAAAAAACTCATTCATAAACGGCAAATTACTATGAAAAGGTGTAGTGACACCATTAGTTTAAAAAAAATCAGGACGTTTTTGAAGCAAACTGCATATTGTTAGTTAATCGAAAATTTATTAGGTTCCCTTTGGCGTCTGTAAATAAAAATAACTATTATACAGATATTATACTTAAAACTAAGAGATTCTAAGAAACGACGGCTCCGAATAATGTTAATGTAAACAAAATCATTATTAGGGACTTACACACAAAACAACGGACGGAAATAACATCTCGGATTAAACATAATTATTAAAACAAAAATACGTACAGACGCCAGCACATCAAGCTACTACAATCTGTCAAATTTCTTTAATAGATTTTCAACTTTATCGCTAAAGCATAAGGTTCAAAGTTGATTGGGAAAATCTGACAGTTTCGGGTAGCTTGATGTGCTGGCGTCTGTACTTGAATGAAATAACAAAATTATCTGCCTCTTCGGAGCCCAGCGCCCTAATTGCGTAACACACTATCACAATCTAAATCATTTTGCAGGACATTGTAAGCCATTGCTTCATATGTTCGAAAAATGTGTTTGCTCGACAACGTAAACAACGCAATGAATGTTGTTGAACTGTCAAAGTGAAACCGATTGCTACTGGTAGTGTGTTACGCAATTACCCCGCAGAAAACGCAATAGGAACTATCAACCACTTTGAACTAATAAAGAAATGTCAAAAATACAGTGGCCGTGAGTCTCCAATTTTGTTTATCTATATTGAATATACCTAGCTATACATTTACACACATAAAACATACTTTGGATCGAAACACCGTATACAGCATAAGGTCTGGATTATTTTTCTTGAACTCTGAGATACGCCGAATCGCATATCTGCTCAGAATTGTTCGTATAATGTTAAACACTGTTCTAAATTACCCTCTTTTGTCGTATAACTATTTATCAGTAGTCTAGAATAAAACTTTTTGGGATAACACTGCTCAATCGGGTTTTATTTGCCTTTTCGTAAAGAACTTCACAATTGGGACACATTTAAAATTACTATCACATTCCCTATTGCATAAAATATTGTATTTTGGCTGCACTAGGTATGTGTAAAATCAACTATAAGATTTCGGGCTCAGTCTTAATCTTAAGTTTCTATTTCGAAATGCAGGTAATACTGATTACATTAGACGTTTTTATAATTTCTAACGTGACGATATTTGCGTGTAAGTCCACAGCATTGGCATCACGCCAACACAGGGAAATAAAATGTATGGAAATATATGAAAACGCTTTTAAAGGGGATTGTAGATTCTAAGGCGCTACCTCGAAAATAAATCATAGCGACTGATCTACTAAGCGAGCAAAAGTGATGCAATTACTTTTGAAACGCAAAAGAAGAGAGATGACTATAATGTGCGTGTGCTCGGAATAAAGCGACGTATGTGCCAAAACGAATTTACTCCTTTTTTTAACTAAATAAACGAATTAAATATAAAACTACTTTGGGTAAACTTTGGTAAGATAATCCTCTATGTTTTAAAGTTAATTCCATTGAATAACTCTTAAGCGTTACGCCGGCCGTGATGTCGAAAAAACTAGGAATAGATACGTACCTATAACTTTGCATCTTTTTGTATCGAGAAAAATTCATTGAATCGTGTATTCCTTTTACATGATACTAGACCAAAGAGTCAAAAAACATATGCCTACCTAAATGTTAAATCCCTATTCCACATACTTAACAAGTTACACGAAATAGAAAAACCACATTTTTTTCAATATGAAAGCGGACTATTGTCGCGCCATTCGGTTCTTTTTTCAAAATTTGAAATAATCTCTGAATGTTTAAAGTAACCAAACATCTATCAACAAGTTGTACGTAAGTTCAAAAATGTGGACGTCATGTGATCAACTTTGAACGTTCATATCTCAGAAACGTGACGCTTTACGGGGTTTGGTCCGATTATATTTTCTGTTAGCATTGATGTCAGTTATCGATTTGTATAGATTTTATGAACAGCCGCCATTTTGAAAAAAATGACTGAAAATACCTAGGTATACCAAGACCTTCAAAGCCCTTTCCGTGCACTATAATGTTATAACGTGCACGTATTTCCATACATTTTATGGACGTTGACGTCCACGATATATCGTTACGTTCGAGATTATAAAAGCGCAAATTCTTTCACAAGATCTATAAATGATTTACGACGAAGCCCGAATAAACAAAAATATTCTCTCTATACTCTATGACGGTAGACTATTTTACATTTGAATTTGGAATGTTGAGAATCCGTACCTAAAGTATAACCTCGATTACGTCAAATTGCGTAAATACATTAAAATTACCTGCTATTTAACACTATTTAATACTTTATTATACTCGTTACTTAAACAATAAATAGCTTAATATTAAACTATAATTTATTATTGTACGAATGCGTATACATGTATTTTCTCGAATACAGCTCACAATTTTATCGTAAGTGGGAAATAATGTCTCTCAAAAATCGCAATCAATGTCGCCCTAGCGTTGGGGAAAGTGTAAACACATATGTATCTACCAGCCGGTCGATTCGAAAAATCTCACAGTGAAAACGTAGGTGAAGTGAGTTTGTTTTTGCTAGGAAATGATACTATTGACAGCTCACTCCACGCTCACCTCACCTAAGTTTTCACGGTGAGATTTTTACAGAATAGCACCGCTGAAGTTTATAACCTTTATGTACATGAAGATCGGGAATAGTGTGCGTCTTTATCGTAAAAGGCTAGCGATTTTCTTTAGTAAATACCCGACGCGCTATGACCTACCAAAATTTTCATTCTTCTGGGGCTTTATTACGAAATATTAATGCCACCATGGTTCCAGTGCGAAAAAGGGATCGGTCATGTATACGTATATCTCCGTCTCTCTCTTACACTGGAATCATGATGGTAGTAAGCCGTCATAATACGGCACCTTTTTCGTATCTTAGAATAACAGCCCTAAAAACGAAAAAGAACAAAATTGTATATATGACAATATTTACCCTTCGTATACTTTGTATTTAAGGGGGAAGCGCTAAGGTAGCCCGCGAAATTCAAATTTTCTTAGGTTTTTTGCAATTTGCTGGTCAGTATTAAGTTGTACGTTGATTAATATATGAATCGCGGCCGTAACTAACATGTATTTACAGAATTATGATCATTAAAGTCATCAACACAACTCTGTAAGACCACGTAAGTCCAAAGAATGATAATTTCATGAAACAGTTATTCTTTGGACGTACGTGGTCTTAGAGAGTTTTCTTAAAAACAAATTTCGCGGGCTACCCTGGCGCTTTCGCCTTAAGTGTTTAACAAAAAGACAACAGAATTGAACCTATAAAAATGCACAATTCCTGATAGAGGTGCTGCGCGTTCAGTAGACTTGACAGGGCTGTGAGAACACGGTGATTCATGAGCGACACTAGCGCTTGTACCTATCAACCAGACTGAAAAGTTCTAGACATCAAGAGATTAGTCCGCTATAATACAGGCTACAAAACCATTAAGACACACAGGCGCGACGCGACGGTGCTACGAGACGGTGCGACGTGAACAATTTCTATGAAAATTTCATGGAAATTTTTCTACTAGAGTCGCGTCGTGTCCGTCTGCGAGAGCCTTTATAATGACGTAGATTTGAGCTATAGACTTCTTTTGAGATGCGACACTCTAACAAAACAATGCTTCACAGAAAAAAGGAGTCAACGCCATTAGGCCATGCCACGCCATTACGCCTTAAGGCAACAAAGACTGTTCGCGGTCAGATTCCCGATCAGAAGGGACTGAGCAGTCAGAAGATGGGGCTGTGCAATCAGGGCCCTAGTTCACAATGACCACTCAATGATTCCTTACTGCGAAACCACGTCATTTCCTCAATCACGCCAACTTCGCGTTCACTGCGCGCGGTTTCGTTCATTGTGTCACAGAGAATACGGTATCAGGAGCTGCGCGGTCAATAGACGGGGCTGTGCGCGTCGTAGTTGAGCTGCAGGTAGGGCGGGATGGCGGCCGACAGCTCGCTGGCGCGCCGCCGCAGCGCCGCGATGCTGTGCCCGCGCCACACCTCCTCCTCCGCCGGCTCGCCGCCGTTACCTGCGCAACATTCACCATATCGATATTAGCTTAAGGAGTTTCGGAGTTGCTACTTGCAAAAAAAATTCTGAGAAGAAATGCCGAAACCAACTCTTAAAGTCCAGACTAAATCTTGACTATGTAAAGAACCACACAGATTGAGTGGACCGACTGTCTGCACCGACTGGGGTGCACACATTTCTCAAAAATCGTGCAGCTCAACTCGGAACTTGACGAACGATACCAAACCACAAAATAAACATTTGGGTAGGCCGCTTAAATTACTCAAACTGCCAGATCATGATGCTGTAGTATTTATCTTAATATGACCTAAAGCGCGGTCACTGTCGGACTGCATAGAAAAGAAAGAGAGAGAAGCGCGATGACACAACGCTGGTAATTTATTGCAAAATATGAACCAATTATCTATTTCCAAAAAATCTATTTTTTGGACAAAAAAATTAAAACACTAGTGCTTTAGTAGGTTGCTTGTAGAATAATCTGATAAAAAATCAGAATGATTGTATGTATATTAGTATGGTTGTTATTGTGAAAAAAAAGTTTTTAGAGCTATCTTCATGATTTTTTCTATCGTATCAAATTAGTTGTATTATGTTTTCAACACACTATCTAAATAGCATTTCCCTGAATTCCTGAAGAATATCATATATTTTTCTGATTTTGTTTACTGTAGTCAATCAAGTAGGTACGCAAGTTTTTTAATGCCTAAAAGTATATACTTTTAGGCATTACAAAACTTGCATTTTTTGGGTGCACGCATTTCTCAAAAATCGTGCAGCTCAACTCAGAACTTGAGGAGCTCAACGACTCGATGAACAATACAAAACAAACATTTTTGTAGGCCGCGTAAATTACTCAAACTGCCAGATCATGATACTGTAGTATTTATCTTAATATACATGCCATCAACTTATAAAAGAACCATGGCGGTTGCATAGAAATCCATGCAGGCCAAAACCTCTACAATACCACAGAATAATTAATAGTACAATGCGTGCCATGAAAGATGAGACTTGACACACCACGTGGTTTGACTTGCGCAGTACACGATTTTAGGTATCTTTAGCGGTATGAGGTCTGAGTGCGGGACGGGACCGGACGTCATAGGGGCAGCGGAAAGAGCGGGGGAGGCGGGGTCAAGTCTCATCTTTCGTGGCGCGCATTGTACTTAGACAATACTCACCGGAGGCGGTAGGCGAGGCGTTGTTGTTGCCGCAGTGTCCCATGTGCGGTGGCGTGGGCGAGCCCTCCAGCGCGCCCTGCTGCTGCTGACTGATGTTGTTGCAATAGGACATCATCGTGTCTCCTGCAAATGGCAGCCATACATACTTCTGTTCAATATTTATCACCAACTGTATCAGTTGCAAGAAACACCTCATCATCTGCTAGCCTTTTCCCAACCAAGTTGGGGTCGGCTTCCATTCTAACCAGATGCAGCTGAGTTGCAATATTTTACATGGAGCGAATGCCTATCTGCCCTCCACAACCAGTTACTGGGTAATACTATAACCCTACAAGAAACACCTACTGTTAATTATTAGTCATTAGTCAATATTGTCAGGTCTCTTTACATCAGTGTTAAATGAATTAATTTTGAAGCCTTCTTCAGCTTAAGCCGTATGCCCGATGAGATTTCCTAAAAGCAAAAAAGACGAACTTCCGTGCCCTATGTAACCCCTTTAGGAGATGAATTTTCAAAAATCTTTCGTTAGTGCTCACCTTCGATAAAGCTAGATACTAGAAACTCGTTAATTTAAGATTTTTATTTTTTGTATGTTATAACCCAATTACGACGGAGAGGATGAATTCAAACTCACGTAACCGTGATATATACTGCAAACGGCATATTTGTTTCTAACTCACAAAGCTCAAAATAATGCCATAAATAAATATAATTGGTTTTTTATACCCCAACTGCCCTTAACGGGTGAACAACTGTTTTAATTCAGTCTAATCAGTATTTCTGCATCTTGGTTTTACTTACCGAGTGAGTTGAGCGGGTAATGTCCCTGGTAAGGCTGTCCTGAAGCGACGGAGCTGATAGGCAGCGAGGGGTTGAGGTCAGCGGCGAGCTGCGGCAGCCCTCCCGCGCCGAAGCCGCCCATAGACACGCCACCTTGCGATAGCTGACCTAGACCTGCAATTATGAAAGTTTTGCGTCTAGTCATGTTGTCAGATTAAGGCGGCATTGTCACTGGTAATTTTTTTTTGACACCGTTTTTTGGATTTTCGGATCTGGCAAGAAAAATCCTCACCTCAGTCGAGGTCAGACCTATGTGCACGAAGAGCGACGAAAGTATTGTTGTGGTGGTGTTTAAGAAGAAATTGATTAAAAAGAAAACATTGGGTACATCCTATTTTACGGAAAAGATTTCACTTGGAACATTTGCAACTGAACTGATGCGCTAAGAAAGCATAAAAAAATTTAAATTTTCTTACATTTTTTATTTTGATCAAAATAAGATTCGGGACCGTGACAAATGTATTTTAACAGAATTATACTTATTAAAATCCTCATTAAAATACTAAGATTTAGAATTATTGACCTTGAATGTCATGATTTCATCAAATAGTCAGTACAAACAATAATTTGAACTTAGGCTGATATGACATTGGGCGTGCGCCGGGCGCGCGCGTTTCTCGAGCGTGCAACCGACGCGAACGCCGCGTGCGCGCCACGTCCACCCAATGTGATATAAGCCATAAGGAGATTGGTGACTTTAATGTATAAAATTGTATAAATACATATTATTTGTTACAGTCGCAAATCATATTTTGATCAACATACAACCTTACACTGTCCTGTAAATTGCAACAACCTTAAGACAGGGCGCTATGGCGCTCATTAGGGGAGGCCTATGTCCAGCAGTGGACTGCTATAGGCTGATGATGATGATGATGCTCTCGCGCATACATTCTAAAAGCTACAATTTCTTTTCAAATCCTGGCCTGGCAACAAGTACTAGGTAATTAACAAAATAGATAATGAACAGGCTGTTTTCCCAATCTACTCACCAGCTGGCATTGACCAGGGTCTGTCGGCAAATACGCCGGGGCCGCAGACGTCGCCCGCGCCAAATGGCGGCAGGCCGTGTGACGGCAGCAGGGCGCCTGGTGAACGGAACACGTTGGTACTCTTCTTGCGTTTCTTCCACTTCGCACGACGGTTCTGGAACCACACCTGCAGAGAAAAGAAGAATATTTCGATATTTACTTAGAGATGGAGGTCCTAAATCGACAACCAAAGAATACACAATACTCTTACGAGCTTGGGGTTCGTGACAATAAAAACTGCCAATTTAATAACCAAAAAATTACACTTTAATCAACAACACTAATAACAACTCAAACACACTAATTATGAAACACAATTAATTGCACTACTGATCGCTCTAATTCGCACTTGAAGATCGCTTTCGATGTATTCGCTTGTATCGCTTATCCAACTGTATCGCTCGCGGCCCCTACCGGTCTTATATTATAGTGCCTCAGAGAGTTCTAGAACCTTCTACTGTAGAAACATCTAGAATGTTTGAGTACCTACATACCGGTCCCGACTGACCAGATGTCGATAGTTCTCGAAAGTTCTAGCATCGAAATTTCTAGAAGGATCTTGACTCTACTAGTTATGCTACTCGATACTAGATGGCCCTGGTGGTAACTAATGTCACCATGTACGAGGCATTAATTGTGGCGCGCAATAATACGTAGCATAAACATAATCAGCCTATAATGTTCCCACTGCTGGGACACAGGCCTACTCTCTTCGAGAAAGAGTGGGCCCAGTGCGGATTGGTAGATGTCACGTCTTCGAATTTTTGTTCCTAGAATATGCCGGTTACCTCACGATGGTTTTCTTCGCCGTTATGCGAGAGCTGTGGTGATGAAAGTATTTACACAAAGTAAAGCCTGCCTGGGTTAGACCCCACGACCTGTAACTAAATTAACATAAAGTGGTCGAACCTGCGACCTACCACAGGGTCACCAAAGAATAAAGTTTATTTATTTAGGATAAGCAAAAGATATAGGTACATGCAAAAGATATAACAATTAATTGATTTTGATATTTTCGCGCTGTTGCAATCTAAATTTAAAAGAATGGTTTTACAATTTCTTGTAAGTCGCCCATAAGACGGATGCTCTGTCATCCGCTTCCTCCGATTCGTCGGTATATAGTGATATTCTTCTAAATACCTTTGTACTTACCTACTCTTTTTTTTCTCTCATTTAACATGCGTTCCTTATCATACTCAGATGTCACGTCGTGGTCAATAGTTTGGGTTATACGTTTTTTCGACTGTAATATAACTACTTTTTATAAATGCTGTAATGTATAACTGTTTTTTGACCTAAATAAATAAACAAAAAAAAAATTATAAAATATGGGTGACACATACAAAAGATATAGATGACCACATCATTCACAATAAAATTAACAGCTAAGGTAACAAAGTTACAAAATTTTTGCTAGATTTTGAGGCAAAGTGCCGAAGGATTAAATTTTTCGCCGCGGAAATTAAAATTACGACCAAGACCTTTTAATACTTATTAGAATTTTTTTAAAGTATTTGGTTTTGCAGTCACCCTTATTATCATACCTATATGGCTATAATTAACAAGTATCAACCGTCAATAATGTATGCATTAGGCGAAAGTAAATGAAACATTTTCTGTGGTTTCTCCCAGATTTTCCTACGAAGGTTGCGGTTGATGTAAAATTTATTAAACTGAAATTCAAAGCATTTATTTCAATTAAACCAATCACAGCAGGCACTTTTGAATTGTCAAGAGGTCGTTCAATCAGAAAGTTGAAGCCAGTGAGGTACCCATTCCAAAGCTTAGTTGGTTTCTATGGAGAAGAACGGGCAAAAACTCCATGGACACTTTTAAATCAAAATATTGTTACAAAAATTGACAAATATACAAACTTCATATCATTTATAGTATCTTTTTAATTAGTTCAGGAGTCAGCTGTTGAAATTGCTTTTGACAACACACAACACTTGTACAGACGCCAGCACATCAAGCTACTACAATCAGTCTTTCTTTAATAGATTTTCAACTGTATCGTTAAAGCATAAGGTTCAATGTTGATTGGGAAAATTTGACATTTTCGGGTAGCTTGATGTACTGGCGTCTGTACAATCATGTTTAGTGTATGACTAACTACAACTACAAGTATGTGTTTCTCTTTTTACAACAAAGCTTAAATTAAAAAAAAAGATAGATAAACCATTTATTTGGCAAATACAAGAAGACAGCACAACACACAAAAATACAATATTAGATGATAACCAAATTACCCACATGATTATGAAACAAGATGCAGATAAAGAAACAAAAAGTAAACACATCGAAATAAAAGTGACACTATGACGAATACTTAAAATAAAATTAATAACGAAACAAAACAATTTTCAATACAAAACGAAAACTTAGATTGCACTTCTTCAAATTGACACGGGCGTTTTCAGGAAGAATGAAACGGACCATACCGTCAAACTCTGTAAGATGTCCCATAACTTACATCACCCTTCGTCGATTATCATCGATCACTCTAAACCCCTAAGATCGGCGCGTCCACGCGGGGCTTGTCTTGAATCGCGCGTCATTTGTCCGCGGCTCGCACCTTATTGATTTCGATAATACTCGGATGAGCCGATGTTATTTATCATTCTTTGTTTTTTTTTTACTTTTGCTTGATTGCTGACGTTGATCAAATTTGCTTTGCAGCGTATATCAGAAATGTGTGGTCATATGTATTAAGGATGTGGTACAGATAATAAAAAACCAAACAACTTTGTCTTTTGAATCAACATCTTAAGGCTACTGCCATGTTGTTTTTTTTTTTTTTTTTTTTTTTTTTTTTTTTGTTTTTCTTATGTTTTTCTGCAATCAGTCCCTGGACTATGAGCAGATTTGTTGTTGGGTTGATGGTGCAGAGTGGTTTCTCCAGCGAGATTTCCCTCATAATATTTCCTGGCAGCATGTCCTAGTTGCCTAGTTGGCATTGGCAAGGTCCACCACAGCTAACCTTTTCAGCCGCCTTTTATGATCCGGCTTAGTGAGCGCTTTCGCCAAAGGATTTGGATGATTCTGTAGGCGTGCTCTGTAGCGTTCTGCCCAGTTTTTTACTTCCTGATGCACTGTGTTTTGGTTAAGATATTCATGCACCTCGCAGTTTCTTGTAAACCATGGTGCATTTGTGATGTTTTTGAGGATGACATTTTGGAATCTTTGGAGCATGTTAATATTAGAGACACTAGCAGTTCCCCATAGTTGGATGCCATATGTCCAAATTGGCTTTAAGATGGTGTTATACACCAGTAGTTTATTGTCTATTGACAGGATAGAATTTCTTCCAAGGAGCCAGTATAGGTTCCGGTATTTGATATTGAGTTGATTTCGCTTGGCTTGAATATGTGTTCTCCATGTAAGCTTGCGGTCAAGGTGCATGCCCAGGTACTTCACAGAGTCCTTATGTGGAAGTTCGTGATCGCCTAGTCTCACAGGTGGACATATACCTTGTCTCAGACTGAAGGTCACGTGGGCTGATTTGGATGCACTTGCTTTTATTCGCCACCTCTTTAGCCATTTATTTATGTCATCTAGACTACTCTGAAGTATTTTAGATGCAACTTCAGGATCTTTGTGGCTAGCCAAAACGGCTGTGTCATCTGCGTATGTTGCTGACGTAGTATCCGTAGTATGTGGCAGATCTGCTGTGTATATAGTGTACAACACCGGTCCCAGCACAGAGCCCTGGGGTACTCCTGCAGTTCCATGTTGTTAGGAAGAAGAAGTGGCGCAACAAACTCCCCAGCAGCACAGCTGTCTGTTTAGCTAGAAGAACTTGATTCTATACAATAGTATGCAAAGTAATCAACTTACGAAACGAAACACAAAACATTAAATTAAATTATTTCCCATAAATAATTATGTCAGCTAGCACACGTCAATGATGTGAAATGAAATGTTTTTTTTATTTAATGGCTGATTTTTCAATTGACAGGTGTTTTTTATTCGTGGAATTAAATTGACGTCTGACAGATTTTGTATCGAAAAACTGTCAAAAAATTTTAAAATTATTCCTCCGATAAAATTATCTGGCATTTTAAAATATTGACGTATGTCTTAAATGAGATCATCTAAGACACTTTTACACGTCAATATTTTTAAACTAGGTGGCGACGGCATTTCCTATCTGACTGATCCCTGAGAAGAAATGCCGAAACAAACTCAGAGGTCATGGTCTCTTGTAAAGTCCAAACATTATATTACTAGGATTTTATGTGAGATCTACCAGATCAGCAGAACATTTACGTAGGTACAAAATACTCAAATGTTGTCGTTTTATTTGTATTAAGCTCAAAGATTTTCTATTTGATACAAGCTTGATGCACAAGCATCCCATGCATCATGGAGGTAGGCAGCATTACAACTTTTAACAACGAAACAAAATAACCCTCGCCACGTGGGTACGTCGACCACATTAAAAATTTAAATAATGTCGCTTGCTTGGTGATAAGAGGGAGCGATTAACTGAAATTAATGAAATTTTATTTATTTACTATGGAAATAATAGTTTTTGAACGAATTCTGTGCTTCTCTTATGACATGTCCTAGAACCAAACATTCGAAGACATGTGACATCTACGACCCCGCACTGGGCCTGCGTGGTGGATTACGGCCCACTCGTTTTCGCAGAGAGGATGCCTGTGTCCCAGCAGTGGGAACATTATAGGCTGATTATATTAATAACATCGCTGGACATGATGGTTATATGCTATCTGATAAGTTTCAAAGTTGTCGTTCTAGTTTATCATTTTAGAAATACTAACTCATGGGAGAAACATAGCTTTACCCATCTCCCATCATTGTTAACAATCCACTGACCAATCAGATTAATTGTAAAGATTAGGCTATTATATTGGTTTATATAAAAGTAGTTTCTGCCCGCGTAAAGTTTCTTGTTTTAACATAAAATATATCCTTTGACACTAGGCAATGCTTCCCATTAGTGAAAGGATTTACGGAATCGGAGCAGGAGTTCCGAAGATTACCCCCTACATACTGTTAGAATCCCAACACTAAATATTACTAAATAAAATTAATACTATGGACATCACTAGCATGCGCTCTCGGTGGCCATATTCCTTTGAATGTCTCGTTCACTTTCCTCTGGGGTCGGGCCGCGACAACTTGAAGTCAACAACGTGCTCCTACCTGTCTACGATTGATATTGTTGAGTATAAACTTCATTATTTAGAAGAACTGACCGTTTCCTTACTGCGAGTACATCTCCATTAACACAAATCCCCACACGTACAAACTCACAATTTTTGACGTGACAACGTCTAATAAATCGATGAAGCTGGCTGCACTCACGAAAAAAACATGACTCATGTAGCGTTACCTCGCGGCCTTGCTCTGTAGCGTTCCATGGCGGCTTGAAGTGCAAGCGAATATTAACAAATGCAATGCAACTATTCCATCAGTATTTTCTTATGACGTTGTCACGTTCAACTATCGTCAGTAAACCGACTTTACAGACAACCGATTTTTTTCCTGTATATTATGAGTATAGATGTAGGTATTCATATAAAATCCAAATTCCTACTAACCTACCCGCTTCCGCTAAACTAGCACCGCAGCCTTATTATTGCCTGCAAGCGAGACAGCAAACGATAGAAAGAGAGAAACATACTCATTTGGCAACTGTCACGGGCAGGACTCTATTATTTATGGTGTCAGCGGTCGGGATGCTAGCTTTGCAAACATTCAGGTTTTCCTGCTTTTTGTTTGTTTTCGACTTCGTGGTAAAACAAATGTATTGTAATGTGTGGAAATGAAGTCTGCTCTTAACGTGCAGTTGCTTTAGTCTATTAGATATTCGCCACTGGCTGGAGGCTTTGAGTATACTAAAGGCAACCACAGACAATTACGAGATTCCATTTCTAAGAAAAAAAAAAGGAAATGAAGTGTCAACGCTCATCTTGCTAGTTGAAAGAATATTATTCAAGACAGCTAGGTGAGAACGTTTTGCCAACTATTTACTAGATTAATAAATTAAATGAGTGAACAGTTCAGTCGGTCGATTCTATAAAAATCTCACCGTGAAAACTTAGGTGAAGTGAGTTTGTTTTTGGTAGGATTTGACACTATTGACAGCTCACTCCACGCTCACTTCACCTAAGTTTTCACGGTGAGATTTTTACAGAATAGCAGCGCATTTAATCATATATCCAAAATTACATTCTGTGGAAATCTCACCGTATTAAATTAGGTGAGCTGTCAGTGGTGTCAATCTCTAGGGTCGGGTGGAATTACAGCTCACTTTACCTAAGTTTTCAAGTTGAGATTTTTGCAGAATATACCGACAAAAAAGAAAAAAATATATGTAGAAATGAACAAAGGAATACACTAAAAAAGGTCTGTAGTGTATTCAATGGTGAGTCATACACAATCGTAAGCAGTTAACAAGCCCTTATGAATTAATAGGTAACGATCTACTAAATTTTTACACCTAGGTACTTCTTGCGCAATGTTTAATTCGGGGCTGATTTTTCAAAAGACAGATAATTTTCATTCGTGGAATATAATTGACGTCTGACAGATTCTGTATGGAAGAACTGTCAAAAATTCAAAATTATTCCTCCGATAAAATTATCTGGCATTTTAAAAATACTGGCGTTGGAAAAATCAGGCTCTAGACTCATAAAGTGCTTGATAATACTAAGTCCATAATAATATATACATTGTCTATACTATTATTACAAAGAGGCAAAATTTGTGGTAATCAGGGTGTAATCTTCGGAACCTCTAATCAGATACAGATTTTTTTTTTCACTAAAGCTACAATATTGCCGAGGCTCATACGATGTACAGACGCCAGCACATCAAGCTACTACAATCTGTCAAATTTCTTTAATAGATTTTCAACTTTATCGCTAAAGCATATAAGGCTCAAAGTTGATTGGGAAAATTTGACAGTTTCGGGTAGCTTGATGTGTCTGTACCTATTTTATGTTAAAAGAAGCACACGGACAAAGTCGCGGGCAGAAGCTATTTTTAGGGTTCCGTACCTAAAAAGGAAAAACGGAATCCTTATAAGATCACTTCGTTTTCCGTCTGTCTATCCGTCGGTCAAGACCCTTTTTCTCAGGAACGCGTAGAGTTATCAAGTTGAAATTAATATAAAATACTCAAGGTTGCAATCCCTTGAAGCAGTGAAAAAGTCAAACTTCTAAATCAACGCAATCAAAAGATACGGGCGTTTATGTTCCGAAATCAAAACCTATAGGGTACTTCCCGTTGACCTGGAATCATGAAATTTGGCAAGAAGCAATGTCATGTAGCACAAATAAAGGAAAAAATACTAAAACCGTAAATTTGTAGTTACATAACAAAAAAAAAAATCCCGTGATAAACTATTTACATAGGTACCTACTTTGTACGGAATCCTCGGTGCGCGAGACCGACTCATCATCCTAAGAAATACCAAGATAAAGAAAATAGTGACGTAGTAACAAACCATTTATCTTGGAATACATTTGGTGTGAAGTTGGTCCCCATGGGACTGTTGATCCCGGTCGCTCGGCCCAATAAGGGTGACCCCCGCGAGTCGTGACCGACGATCGGTAGGTGAGCCCAATACCGCTCATGACTTTACGATTTGGGACTTTAAAAAGTCTAATTATGATAAAATTAAAATATGTCTGTAACATGTCGGTATTATTATATTACTTGCTGCGCCCCGCGGTTTCACCTGCGTAAATGTCGGTCCCGTGAGAATATCGGGATAAAGAGTAGCCTATATGTTAATCTAGGGTGTCAGCTACCTCCATAGAAAATTTTATCAAAATTGATCCAGCCGTTTGAGCGTGAAGAAGTAACAAACATATAAACACACACACACCACACTCACAAACTTTCGCCTTTATAATATTAGTGTGATTCCACCATTGCTATATTATAACTCATTTTGATTAGTTCTGCTAATGCCTCATTGAGATTTTTTTTCGAAGGTGATCCATTGGGTTGCAGTTTTGTTTATTCAATTCAGTTAGTGTACTTTTATTTATTTATTATTTATATCTTTTGCCTGCAACTTCTTCCGCGTGAAGTTCCTTGTTTTAATATAATATAAAATTTATATCCTATATCACTCGGCAATAATGTAGCTTCTCATTAACAAAAGATTTGTTTGACTCGGATCAGTAGTTCCGAAGATTACCCCTACATACAAACTCACAAATTTTAGCTTTCTATAATAGGTATTTGTATACATTTTTTTTAAAGCTTTATGGAAAAGTAAAAATACTATACAAAGGCGGGCTTAACAAGAGACATTGAGATCACCAAAGTTCACACTCCTAATAATTTTTTTGACCCTGATAAGTCCAAGCTGAGTACTTCAGGGCATGATGAGCGAGCAGGGCAGTCTACACAACTATTGCAACATGGCGTCGCAGGTACTTACTTCCTGAGACATCAAAACTGAAATCCTCAAGTAAAATTTGCTTTGCCAGATCTATTTGAACGACTCAGGAGCGAGGAAGTAAATTTCTGCATGTGGCAGACGGGCTTCTTGAAGTTTCATAAGCCATTCAGAAAATTCTATGTCGTCCTGATATACCTAAATCAAAATCGCCAAAACTTAGAGTATAATTTTGTGTAGACAAGTCTCGACCTTCGATTCCTCGACGAAACTATCAATATTGCAAAATAAACTTACAAATAAATATCACCATCAGAAAATGCATATTATCAAGTTCGAATTTCCTAATCATAAAGGCTCCTGCAAACATGCGCGATGCCCGACGCGAATCGCGCGCGACACAAAGGCACCGCTCGTTGCGCGACTTGCGGTACCTTTGTGTCACGCGCGATTTAATCGCGTGTCGCGCCTGTTTGAAGGAGCCTTAAGCCAAGATGACGCAACATTTCCCTCGACCCTGTGTGTTTGAATGTTAGTGCAATACAATGAAATTCATAAAACGGGCGTTGCTTCTAATTGGGCGTACGGTATAGTTTCCCAAGCGTGAGCGACCCGTCGTGAGCCTGCAGTTAGCGGGCAGTGTTTGTGTGTCGTGGACTCGTGGCTAGCGCCTGAGCTAGCGGTCGAGCCTTGCAGCTTTTACAGGCGAGTGCTGCAAATTATAGCAGCCAGCGGGAGCGGAAATCGTGGTTTTTATGGTGTGGAACTTCACAACATTCTTATATTCTACCTCTAATTCTTGTGAATGTATGTTTGGGTACTATAAACGGCCTACCCAAATGTCATTTCTTTGGTGTTGTTCGTCGAGCTCCGGGTTGAGCTATAGGTACGATTTCTGACAAATATGCACTGACTGGACAGGTCCACTCAAATCTGTGTGGTTTTATCGTCAAAACACCATTTCAGGGATTAATCTACATGGTCCTCACCACCTCAGACTAAATAAAAAACCAAGACAGGGCTGTCAACAGTAAAGTGAAGCCGGTTTCGTAAACATGTGTGCACATAGTGAGGTGTAGTTTGATTGTAAATGGTTTTAAATGTGTGCATGTATGGGGTTATTGTACATTCGTCACAAAGTAAATTCGTCACATTTTTTAAACTCCATACATTGAAAGTGTATTCGTCACATGCATAAAAAATATGTGTAAACTCGTCACAAGTCTGCATAGGTACATATTTTTTGCATAAAGTACTGGTAGAAAACAAAGTTATTGATTTTTAGTGCTCAAAATGAAAATGATTTCCAAATTTTTGTTTTCTCCTGCGCTCCTACACATGCTATCACGCACTCGCTCGCTCGCTGTATCTATCTCATTCTATCCGTACCGGTCATGTTATACCGGAAGATGTTATTATTCCACAAAAATATCAGGAAAATCAGCCTATTGCAATAAATATATTGTACCTAAGTAAAAGTGCGCCTTTTTATTTAGATGCAAATTACCAAAAAAAAAAGATGATCATGATGATGTCACGCTATCCTTGACAACGCGGGCTTAAAAACGAACAAAACCAGACAATATTACCGTATATTTTAGCTGTAAGTAGAACTGTGATTTTTATGTGAATTTCTATGATTATGAAAAATAAAGAAATAACGTTTTATTCTTTATTGTTTGATTTTTCTGCTGTCTGTACGGAAATAAACAATATGGCGGATTTTCTTTCATAAACATAGAGTTGTGACGAGTTTACACATACTTTTTTTCGTGGCGAATTTACTTTGTGACGAATGTACAATAACCCCATGTATGCGGCGGTGTAGTTTTTGCATGCTTCGCTTCGCAACGCTATGTCTTGACTTTTTATTTGGGCTGAGCTCACCTCATGAGATGATCAAGATTGCAGATTTTTAGAGTCGTGAGGTTTATTAGATTCGTAGGCCGTTACCATTGGGCTGCCACTGCTTTCGGTAGGTCCACAATTTAATGACATAAATACGCGTTTAGCAATAGGTTGCTCTCAACCAACACCCACGGAGACACCCACGGGGTGGCAATACAACCCAACACCTTGTTATTCGTTTTTCAGCACAATTTACTAAGAAGAATGCTGTTCAATTCAAAAAGCCGGTAAGTTGAAGTGGAACTGGGCTAGCCACGTGTGCTGTATGCCCATTATTTATATAATGGGCATACGGCACATAGCCCACAGGCCTGACTGTCCTTGACAATTCAAAAGTGCCTGTAAATGGTTTAATTGAAATAAATGCTTTGAGTTTGAGTTTGGCCAGGCCTGGCTGGCGGGCACAGAGAGGAGGCCTGTGGCTCCTCTCTTCGAGAGAGAGTGGGCTAAAATAACCACCACGCGGAGTCCTGACACAGCTAGAAGGCGTCGCGGCAGACCATGTAGAAGATGATGGGACGAGCTGGACAAAAAAAAAACGACCAGTGGTCCTCTTTAGCCCTGGATCGAAAGAGCTGGAGGTCATGGGGAGAGGCCTTTGCTCAGCAGTGGGATGATAACAGTGCTTAACAGTTACAATTTAACTGACATTGTTCTCGAAAACCCTAAAACATTTTGGGAAATAGATCTACGAGTACATATACCACACAGACTCGGATGTATTCTTGTTTGTCTGTTACTCTGCATATTATAACTGCGCCAGTAACACGCTTGGTTGTTGGCGCCAAAAATCTGGGCATTCAACACAACATGTTATACATGTCTATGTAGTTGTGTACTCGTTTAGTCATCTGCACTTAGCTGCTAGATACACAACAGACACTGTACGTGTGAAAAAAATTTGCAAATGTAAAGAAAATCATCTCAAATAGGTACATGAATATTGTCTGAACGTTATGTACCTAAGCGTTATAAGTCGTGCATTTTTGGATTTTCCAATTTTTTTTTTTGTTTACCGACTATACAAAACTTTAACACCTACTCGATCCAAATATATGGGACAGCCAGTATTTTTTTTGCGATTACGACGTCGGTTCCACTGAGAAACTTGTACAGTTTGATGGTACCACACCCTTTTTGACTAAACCTTTTTGATACTTTCTGTATACCTACATGTGTACATACATACCCTTCTAGTATATCTATTTTTTTAGACGGTGATTCACCACGCCAAGGCTATAATGAATGTAGCACGCGAGCCGTGGCGCCTGTCAATTGCGCCAGCGCTGCTAGTTCTAACACGAAGAACAAACATGTAGTCACGGTAGCTGAGCTGTTGCTACCAGAAGAAGCACTACACATAATAAAAAACTAGATAATTTAATGATCCATTTCCATTTAATTCAAAGATGAAGTAAACTAACATGCTGATGCTCGATAGTCAACTGTTTTGACACAAGCTCAATGCATAAGTAACGTGTGGTTTTTCCATCGTCAGATAATTATTAGTGTCCGACCGAAACAGGTTTTTCAGCCGAAACCGAAACCGAAACCGAACTTTCGGCCTTGCTCTTAGTTTCGGCCGAAACCGAAACCGAAACCGAAACTTACTTAAACATATTTAAAAATTTTTTTTTTTTTTTTTTATCGTATACAGAAATCTGGTGTGTTTTTTACACATTTGTTTGCATATACAATGTATATTATACATACAGACAGTTGAATACTTACCTAATTATTTACGATATCGGTCCCATAATGAACTGGCCTGATATACATAGTTCTACGCGACATGTTGTGTTGCATTAAATAGTACGTTTATCGTGCACTTAATATAAGAAACACGCATCGACATGAAATGCTTAGTCTTAGTTTAGCAGGCATTAGCATAACGAGTCGCGTATTTTTTCAAAATGTCGAAAACTGAGTATCGAAGTGTCATAAAGTTTTTGTTTAAAGAAGGTTTATCCCTGCCCAAATAAAAGAACGATTGGATGACGTGTATAAGGAGTCTGCCCCCTCCTATAGCACAGTGAAAAATTGGGTGAAAGAGTTTCGCCTCGGGAGAGAAACCGTCGAAGACATTTGCCACGACGGTCGACCTGTGGAAGTGCTCACTCCCGAAACGATTGCTCTTATCAAAGAGGAGGTTCTGAGTGACCGCCGTTTGAAGATTAGAGAAATTGCAACTAGGCTTGGGCTCTCTAAAAGTACGTCATCGTGCGATCCATGAACATCTTCACATGAAAAAAGTGAGTGCAAGATGGGTACCGAAACTTCTTTCAGCGGTACAGAGACAGGAAAGCGCTGCGCTTCGGAGTTTTTGGATCTTTGTGGCGAAAATTCAAAGACTGTGATCGAGCGGCTAGTGACTGGTGATGAAACTATGATCTTGTATTATGACCCACAAGCAAGCGCGAATCAATGGGATGGCGTTATAAGGGTGAAAAGCCCCCTAGAAAGGCAAAGGTGCAGCAACAATCGGCTAAAAAACTGATGTGCACAATCTTTTGGGATTTTCAAGGCATTTTGATGGTGGATTTTAAAGAACGTAATTAATACAGTCGTGAACGGCTAATATTATGCTTCTTTAATAAATAAATTACGAGACAAGATAAAGGAAAAACGAAGAGGCAAGCTGTCTAAAGGTGTCCTGTTGCTCCATGACAACGCCCCTGTTCATACCGCTGGTGTTTCGAAGGATGCACTTCGTCAATGCGGGTTCACAGAAGTTGAACATCCAACTCACAGTCCAGAAAGCCCGCCCGCCCGCCGTCTCGCTTTAAATTTTCTCCTCTTAAGAGGAAGAAAATTTTCAAGCGATGAAGAGTTGCAGGCGGCCGTCTTCGATCATTTTGAGGCTAAAAATTGTGATTATTTTTATAAAGGTTGAGAGATGTTGATTCACAGACGTCAGAAGTGTGTTCGTAGTATTCGTGGTGATTATATTGAAAAATAAAATTGGTTTCGTTTCATTTCCTTCATTAGTTCATAGTTAGGCCAATTCATTATGGGACCGCCCTCGTATGTGCAAAACACAACCTCAACTCCATGCGATTAACGATGGACGGCGGCGAACTGGGCCGGCAACGCGACGAGCGAGCACGAGCTAGCCGCGAAGTTCGCCGAACGATGGACGATAATTCATGAACACTCGAGTTTCGGCGCGGCCGAAAGTTTCGGCCATTTTCTGGCCGAAACCGAAACTAAGGCCGAAACTAGATTATTTGGCCGAAACTGGCCGAAACCGAAACCGAAACCGAACTTTCGGTCGGTCACTAATAATTATATCCGAGGAATAGTTTTGAATTTTAGACAGTTCTTCCATACAAAATCTGTCAGACGTCAATTTTATTCCACGAATAAAAATTATAATGTCTATAGAAAAAGAAGAACCTTATGAACTTGGTATTTGAATGGTTGTACCTAAGTTAAAAATATCAAAAATCAACTTAATTTTGTACATGATTATAGTTTCAGGAATATTTTTAAGAAATATTTGCGTAAAAATTTGTCAAGAGAAATTGAAAATAATTCCTACATAATAAGCCTCCGCTTTTCGAGAGGGAGTGGGCTAATAATCCACCACGGGGTCCCAGTGCGGGTTGGTAGATGATCTTTGTCTTCGAAATTTTGGTTCTAGGACATGCCCGTTTCCTTACGATGTTTTTCTTCACCGTTTTGAGAGCAGTGGTGATGAAATTATTTACACAAAGTAAACCGCCTGTCAGGGTTCGAACCCACGACCTACAAACTCGTAAGTTGTAGCCATTATCACTAGCTACCACTGCTGTCTTATAATTAAGGCTCCTGCAAACAGGCGCGACGCGCGGCGCGAATCGCGCGCGGCTCAAAGGCACCGCTCGTTGCGCGACCTGCGGTGCCTTTGTGTCGCGCGCGATTTTATCACGTGTCGCACCTGTTTGAAGGAATCTTTGTCTGCTTTAATTATTATATTTCAAGGATTTTAAAACGTTGTCAATTAAAACTACCGAATATTATAATATTCCGACTGAAGTAATAAATAAAATTTGTGTGCTAGCAACACTGTCAACAAACTCGCAGATTTGACATTATGAAAGTATTGAAGTCACTCGAGACGCTACGCCATGACAGATGGCCGCGTTTTGACTATAACATAAAAATTACGTTATAAAAAGGAAAAAATGTTCTATTACTGTTAATATTTTGCTGAAGTATCCATATTTTGAGATAAATAAACCACAAGAAACATTACTAATTGGTTTCTCAAAAACTTAGAACTAGCCTATTTTCAATATTTTCAAATAAAATGCATTAATGTGTCCTTATAACTTCTTGTTTTAATTAATAATGGCAACGTACGGTAAACAATCTATAGCGGTCTTGAGCGTGAAGTACTACGCCGGTACATAGCGGGGTATATAGCCACCGCTCAATACATACGCGCGCACGCGTAAACGCCCTGCCAGTGATGGGCTGCCGGTATCGATACAAGGGGCTAAATAAAGTAAGTTAGCAATATGAGAGTCTTTTTGGCCTCGCACAGATCTTTTTTTTTTGTCAATTCGAAGAAAATATTGTTTTAATTATAAACTTAAATGTTCCTATTTTTACTGCTTGTATTTCATGTGCGTGTCCAAATAACATATTTTTCATTATTTGTTTAAGTTTTTTAACAATCTCCATTGAAGCAATAGCCTTTAAAAAAAAAACAATCACGCTTGTGAAAACTATTTTTAACTTTCCACACAGGTGAAAATATTCGGACAAAGGATGGCTGTTGAATGCAATTTCTAAGAGGAACAAAATCAAAATGTAAATCATGAGGAACAAATTTCATTGGGTATGTTCTTTATCACACGGAATACAACGGACTAATAAATTGTCGTATGTGCTCATCTTGCAAATTATGAATTTTATCATTTGTAAGCGCTCGTACCATTCGGCGATTTTTTCTTGCGACGATATTATTTATCGCACTCTGAATTTTTAACTTTCGGTGTAGAGCCGAGCATGGAGAATTAAACGCGCATGGAAATTTAGCGCGGCAAAAATTACACCGTTGAATTTTCAACTCTCGGCGCTAAGCATTGCGTTGAAAATGCAGTGCGCGATAAAAATCGCCGAGGGCTCAGTTCTGGTAGTTTTCTTTTGCCGAAAACTATGTAGGTATTGCATTGACAAAATAATCATCCTATATTTAAACAAAAGTGAAGGATCGGGATTCGGTTATTGATTGAAAAATACGTTAAAGGGAAATACTTCCTTAAAATTAGATAAAATATAACTGCAACGCTATAAAATGCTCTTCAATTCAAGGTGACTAGCATGTGTCTGCTAATTTGAATTGGATTATTTCAGCAAGTCATTCATTTACTAATATTATTACATAACTGACTCAATCTGCCTAGCCTTTTCCCAAATATGATGGGGTCGGCTTCCAGTCTAACCGGATGCAGCTTATTACCAGTATTTTACATGAAGCGACGTTTGTCAGATTTTTGGGCTTCTGACTACCCGTAAAGACTGTCAAAAATCTACGAATTACAGCCGGGATCTACGGCTTCACCACCTTCGGCCCCATGTGTATCTTTTAGTCACACAGTGTCTGGAACTTTGTGTATCCAAAAGTATACACATCTTTCTACTTAGTAAATGCGCGGTGTATCCTTTAGGAACAAGTTTTTTATACATTTATTACGAAAAAATGAAAGCCTTGGCCTGAAGCATTTTTTTCGGTATAAATGCTGTGAGAAATGGCCACTTAGGGTCTGGCGCTGAGGTTGACTGCTTTCCGAAGTACGGAGGAGTCTTGATATGTAAGGGATGGTTACCAATCCAGGAACTGACCGCGGCAAGCGTAGCTTAACCTTCGATTCGACCCGTGCGGCTGTTATTATTTAACCTATCTTTGGTATTGTTCGTCGAATCGTTGAGCTTCTCAAGTTCTGAGTTGAGCTGCACGATTTTTGACAAATGCGTGAACTGACTGGACAACAACAAAGGTCCGCTCAATCGTTGTGGTTCTTTCCTCAAAAGACCATTTCAGACACCAATATACATGGGCTTCACATGATCTGACCAAGATTCTGACTTTACAAGAGACTGTGACTTCCGAGTTTGTTTCGGCCTTTCTTCTCAGAATAGTCAGATAGTAAAAAAATATGATTGACGTGTAAAAATGTTTCTACAAACCTACTTACAGAAAATAAATCATTTAACTGCGAGCCCGATGATCGGAGAGCAGTTTAAACATATTGACTGGAATTATCGATACAATACTTATCGTGATCAGGGTACACCCCAGCCAATGGCCCCACCCGCATCCGCGCGCTGTGTAGCGTACCTACCTACGACTGTGTTACCTACATCAATAATTATATAAATATGTACTTATTTTTATGCTTACCAATTACTCATCAACTTTATGTTAATACGAAAGATACATATATTATAAAATTTAATTGAAATTATGTATGTTGTTATTATTTTAGTATCTATTGTTTCCGTCGATGGTTTGATTAATTTTCGGCTTTTTTGTTTTCTTCTTTTAGCTTCCATTCCCATTGAATTGCCTTCAATAACTCACACACAATTTATCACAGAAATTGCAACCACTTTAGAACGTAACGTAATATTGATACATGATGTACAGACGCCAGCACACCAAGCTACCCGAAACTGTCAAATTATCCCAATCAACTTTGAACCTTATGGTTTTGCGATAAATTTGAAAATCTATTAAAGAATTCTGACAGATTGTAGTAGCTTGATGTGCTGGCGTCTGTACCTAACATCCTAATATTATAAATGCGAAAGTGTGTTTGTCTGTCTGTTTGTTACCTCGAACCGAACCGACTTCGTAGAAATTTGGTATACCTAGAGATATTTTGAGTCCCGGGAAAGGACAGGATAGTTTTTATCCCGATATTACCACGAATCCACACTTATGAGGGTCAAACCGCGGGGCGCTGCTCTGTTTATTTATATAACAATTCGCATTGTGTTTGAATAATATGTAGTAGGTATACATTAATTCATTTATTACAGCTAAAAATATTAATTTATGAATTTCAAACAGTAAATTTCACTAAAAATAATCAATAACATATCATAAATATTATATCAATAGATTGTAAATACTTAGTTATTATATAAATGATTGTAAATATTAATAAATCAGAATAAATATTTATAATTACAACAAATTATGTCATTCGTGGATCTTTGACAGTCATCACGGGTAGTCAGAAGCCCGAAAGTCTGACAACCAGTCAAGCCAAGGGGTATCGTATTACCCAGTAAGTGGGTTGTGGAGGTCAGATAGGAAGTCGCTTCATGTAAAATACTGGTATTCAGCTATTCGGATTTGAGATCCGATAGTAGATCCAGTCTAACGGACGACGCCATTTGTAAAACGCGGAATCATACAAATTGCCTGCGATATAGGTATATATGAAATCATCGATACAACGAAGAAGACTTGGGCAAAATCAGTGGGTAGTTCAGCAGGCAAATCAATCTACTACACTCAATCTATAGTGGAGCGCCGTAAGATTTATACCTCGGAATCCAGGGCCTGTCAATGAATCTTCATATAAATTTTTGAAATGTGTTTTTAACAGTATGTAGAAAAATGTTAAAAAAAATTTTTTGCCCGATCTCAATTTTTTTTTTTTCTCAAAAAATGTGTTTGCAAAAAATTTCGAAAAACGGCTGGACTTACAAAATGCTGCGACAGTTTTCAAAAATGAATGCAAAGATGCTAATGACATTTTTAACGCTGGTGTTACATGCACTGATCTTGCTTTATACGCTGCCCCCCAAAAAATAAAAGATTTCAATATATGTACTAAGATATAACTCTTTTTTGAAAGCAACTGCTAAAAATACCTGCGTTAAACTATCGTCTTTGCCACCTACCGCAGATGCCGCTTTTGGACACTTCAAAAGAGTATATCTGCAAATTCAAACATGGCTCGGAAGAGAAATATCACCAGAAGAATGGGGTTGGAAATATGAATGCGGAATACTGATGCCCAACAATGACGCAGCTACCCGCTCCAGAAGCCTTACTAAAAATGATTTTTTGCGCATGCAAAACAGGATGCGGAGCATCTTGCGGGTGCAGGAAAAGTGGATTAAATTGCACTGTAGCTTGCTTAGAATGCAATGGTAACAGCTGTACTAATCCTTCACTTACAATCCACATCAATGAGATCGATGACGATGACGACGAAAATAATGAACAATAATTTAGAAATGTATATAGTTGATAATTTTTTTTTTTTTTTCGTAACTCGTTATTTTTTGCTAAATATTTATAAATTAACATTAAAGTTACTATGCAAATATAATTTATTCGCTATAAAATTGAAATCTTTACTTTTTTCATATCATATCTTTACATTTTTTCCCTTGTCCCTCTCATTTTTCAGTAAATCGTTGTTATAAATTGTTGTAATCAAGATCGGCCAATTTTTTTTTTTTAACTTTTTTATTTGAGCTCTTAACAATGCAGTAGAACAGCTTTTATGAAAATTCATTGACAGGCCCTGGATTCCGAGATTTTACAATTTTTATGCCTTGCGGCGCTCCACTACTACTACAAGGTACTGGAGTTAACTCGAGAGAACTCCAAGAGAGGTATCAAGTTCTCCGACATGTTAGCTAGCGATTTAATACAATTGTGTAATTCCATTTCTTGCTTAGGTACTTTCAACTTCGTTTTGATCTATCGTTTCAGAGTTTGCAGGGGCTCGTGACTAAATGATAATAATAATAACTTTATTTTGGGTGGCATAGACGCGCTGCACCGCCACGGCAGACCCAACAACATGTCAGCGGGATTGTCCGAAAGGGTTACCGCTGGCCCGGAACAAAAAGGGCTAAGGAAGGAACACGGGTGGGTTTTAGTCAGTAAGAGTCTGACACTACCTTCCGCTCCACCCAGAGCGGGAGGGGTCATTTGATGATTTCCCATCCTGAAAAAAAAAAAGAAATACCCAACAACATTCTGAACGCATTTATTGTACTGGGTGCGCAGGGCTCTGTAGGCTCGCTGCGTATATCTCACCCACAGGCCGCAGCGAACGGGACAATCGAAGGTAACCTACGGTTACCACGGTCGGTGCGTAGATGGCTGCCCATCCATTACATACTGCAACCCTCTGTGCCTCGGAAAGTACGTTAAGCAGTTTGTCCAGATGTGATGATGATGATGATGATGTCATCCGTAGATCTTTGGTATTCGTTTCGGGTAATCAGGAGCCCTAAAGTGTAACTGTATTACCTAGGGATTGTGGAGGTCAGATTGATAGGCAGTTTAATAATAAAGGGCAATGGTTTCAAGTTATTATGTCTAGTGAGTATGACATATTATTGCCTACATTGTGAACGTCTTTACTAGAGAATTTCTTGCAAATTAATTGAAGGTTTCTTACTCCAATACTTCTAGTGATTTCTGGCGGAGAAATACCTATCCTTCATGATAACCATTACTTTGCTGTATTCTAGTCTATACGATATAGTGCTACTACTTCGACTTCCCTTAGGGTTCTTTCTGATTTATTTTCCTTTTGCTCGGCTCCTAAGGGTCTTAGCGTGATGTGAAATACCCTATAGCCTTCCTCAAGAATTGGGCTATCAAATGCAAAAAGAATTTTTCAAATCCGACGGGTAGTTCCGGAGATTAAGGGACATACATAAAAACAAAATTTACCTCTTTATAATGCTGTCATAGAAGTATAGATTTCATCAGCACTACTCGCGAAAACGGTGAAGGAAAACATCGTGAGGAAACCGGCATGTTCTAGCACCAAAAATTCAAAGACATCTAGCAACCCGTAATGAGCCCGTGTGGTAGATTACAGCCCACTCCCTCTCGAAGGGAGGAGGCCTGTGTCCCAGCAGTGGGGGCATTATAGGTTAATTATGTATTCGCAACGAAGACGCAGGAATAATAAGTTGGAGACATTTAAATGGTCAACCAAATTAATTTCCTTCATTCACCCGTATATTTTCATAACGATGAATCAACTCTTCCGCTTTAGATCTTAACAAATAATTATAACTTGAACAAAGTCGAGCGCATTTCGTTTACATTTATGAAAAGTTAATAATTCGTTTTGACGTGATGAAAGTCGACGGGACGTAATCCGTCGGCTTCCCAGCTATGCGTAAATTGAATGGAGTCGCTTAGAAGCGTTTCATTACGACGCGCCGCGCTTATATTAATGTTAGCCCCTTCTTAGCTCAGCTTCTCACGGGCGCGATTTTCCCGAGGCGGTTTTTTATCGCTCACTGGATTTTCAACGCTTTGTTTAGCGCAGAGAGTAGAAAATTCAATAGTTTGTTGTTTTGACGTGCTGGGATGTGCTCTGTTAGATTCTCAACCCTCAGCTCAAAGACCGAAAGTTGAAAATGTAGTGCGCGATAAAATCCCGCCGCGATATATTTAGGTCCGCGTGAACGTGGGCTCAGGCAGCCGTCGACGCTAGTGGAAAGTTTCACAATTTTGGTGCAAAGAAAACTTTAGTCTTATTTTAAAGAAGTTTTCTCGGGTCCCTACATAATTATTATACTAATTAAAATCCTGAAATTGTTATACAATTAGCTACCGGCGAATTTCATACCGCCTCAAAAACAAATGACGAAAAAGAAATGTATCTTAATATTTTTTCTTTTTTGTGAATTGTTCCCATGTTTTAATAGTTATTCTGCTATTTGGGCAAACCAAATATCAACAAATAAAAACCAGTCCAGCCGTTCTTGAGTCACAAATGGTGTAGGTACTTACCTAGATGTAACTAACCCGACTTTGTTTTATTTGTATAGATAGATGTGAAAACAACTATACGACAATAAATAAAAATACTGGCTATACTTACTAATGAATTTTATCAAATAAATCCTATAAGTGAATAGTGAAGTCCGAGTTGGATTTTGTCGATAAGCCGACAAGGTATAGTGACTAAACTATTGGATATAATTTTCGTATGCAGACTGTGAACATCACTAGATATACGAGGTTCAATTTACATTCGTGTTAAGGCTCCTGCAAACAGGCGGACGCACGCGATTTTATCGCGTGTCGCGCCTGTTTGAAGGAGCCTTTATCGTCTCCACCTTGTATGCAGTTGTTTTTTTTCATTAATGCATCTTATAATCGTACCTAAATATTTTTTTAATTCACAAAACAAAGTGCTTACTCTACCCCGATCCAAACAAAGACAGCTGCAGACTACCAGGGAATCATAACAACGAGCATCCCTCGGGAGGTTTAATTTAGTTCTTGTGTATCTGTATGAGGCGAGAGGCGCGGTGGTGCGTGGTGGCGGCGCGCCCGACAACGCGGTACTTGCTCCATTAATGGTGGAGAGATTTTCTCCTCTCCCTAGATGCAGGAATTAGAATATCAATTTTTTATCTAAATAAAGTTTCAGATAATACTAGGTATATTTAAACTGTTATTATAAAAAGAAAGATTTTATTTTAAGCGATTGGCACACTGCTGCGTTTCACGCAGCGGTGTGCGGGAAACGGAACCAAATTCCACGCGCGTGAGTGCGTTTTTATTGAAATTGTATGTAAAAAAACACGCGCGTGGGTGCATTATCTGCGCCCCGCTGCGTGATGCGGTGCAGTGTGCGAATCGCCTTAATATTTGTTGCTGCTGCGGCTGAACGAATTTGGATGAAATTTGACATATCAATGGGTAGACCATGACCTGGATTAGGATAAAGGATATTTTTTCCGATCGAGACTTATGCAGGTGAAACCATGGGGCACAGCTATAATCTGTTCTAATAATAAAGCTGAAGAGGCGATGCGATACGATGGGGTGAGTCGAGGAAGCAAGAAATTTCACAATTTCAAATTTGGTACACAGATAGCTTATAACCTGGATTAATACATAGACTATTACCCCAGTAAATGACATTAACAACTGTTTATATTAAAACCAGCTTCTGCATTTTGGACCCAATTCTGTCACGCAGACGAAGTCGCGAGCAGAAGCTAGTACAATATCAAATAATTTTAAAATATGTGTAGTTGTTTCAAAAAAAAAAAAGCTTGTAATACACCATAGAAACCACAAAACAATACAATACTCGAAACGGAACCAAAAAAATCTCCACAGATAAACAACATATTCATAATCTGCATTCAAAACTTGACATTAGCGACGCATAAACCGAGACACATATTTAATTGAGCGCGGTAATCCGTATTAATAATGGAGCAGCTGGCGACCCCTGGCGTGATACTACAGATTTAAAAGTCAATATACTGCCAGGGATTACACCAGGGTACGCAGAGGCAGGGGAACGAATAATTAGGTGTTGGCCATAGTGCGAAGATGCGTTTAACCAGACGAATTGTTTAACGAATTATTGTGTTAGAAAGAATGAAAGATTTTTTTTTTATTTGGGTTTTTATAGTGCATGTTTGTTTTAGGAATCGGTTGGATGAAATATAGAAATTTTATGGCACTCGTGTCTTAAAGTAGTATTTAACTACTTACCTTAATTTAGAAGGGGTTACCCCCTTACTTTTAACTAGGGATGCCGCGATACGCCTTTTTGCCGATACGATACCGATACCGATACTCTTATAAAAATATCGGCGATACCGATACCGATACCGATACGCTTACTGAATTCAAAAAGGAAGGTAGATTAAATAGAACACAATTAATTAATAGTTTTAGTAATCAAAATTAACTTTATTTATAAGATTTTTATGGAATTAAAAATCTTATTTTCATGGAAAGATACTACGCGCAACAACATTCAACCTAACGAAATGGGATAGATGTGCGAGTGTAGTTTGGAGTTAGTGTAGTGGAGGAGTGCATTTAGTGCGAGGCCAAAGCGGGCGGGCGAAACAAAACACTGAATAAAGCGCGGGGTTTCCCCGAGCATAGTTAGTTCGTGCCTCGTTTGCAACTAAATAGACGGGACAACACGCGCGTTTACATTACATTTTTAAAGCGTAAAAGTATCGTTGAATCGGCCATAAAAATATCGCTGATACCGATATATCGGCAAACCTGAAGTATCGCCGATATATCGGTATCGGTATCGGTATCGGATGCATCCCTACTTTTAACCATTGCTTCAAGTTAAGATAAGCCTATACACAAAAATATTTACACTGACATTTAAGCAATGTCTATACAAGTTTAAATAAAATTAGCTAGCGGAACTCTGCAGACGTGATAGGTATCGATATTTAAACACCATAAAAAAAGATTTGCTGTTTTTTTTTATGGTAAGTATGTTGTTAGTGTTGTTACTTGAAGTATGAGTTGAGAAAATATATTTTATATGTGAAGTTTTGCTAGTTAATTTATTTTAACCCTGTATAATAATTGTGTCAGAGTAGCGTATGCACACAAACTTCTGACTGAAGCAAAAACTTTTGGCAATCTTTTTTAAAAGTTACTGGCATTCAGCGTGGTACCTAATTGCATAACATACCTACTATCAGTAGTAAATTCAGAGATGTGACTTATCTAAGATACAAGTATCTGAAATACAGATACAAGATACAAAATACGTATCTTGTATCTGTATTTCAGATACTTTTTTGAAATGCATTTTGTATCTTGTATTTAAATACCTGTTGTTTGGTATCTTAGTATTTTGTAGATACTATGTTTGCTAAAATACTTTTAGTAATTGGTGATTTTATTGTGACATCTTAGGTGACAATAATTTTAAATATTAACGTTGTCTTAGATGAAACTGAACGCATTATTGAATCTTCAGTCTTTTAGGGCCGAATTGATAGGTGGCGTGGCAATTCTTTCTTTCTACAAAATGTTATTGGCTATGCCCCTTGTCATTTTTAATTATTTCGCATAATAGTCTGTGTTTGAGGGAGACAGACACATAAAAGTTCGGTCGGTTGGTCGCAGCTATGAGAAAATTGAGTCTTTTCTTTAAGCCTTGACTTTTTCATAACACTATCTAAAAAAAAAATAACACAATATTTTGACGGCTGTTTATACAGTATTGTGTGTATTGAAATAACGATTAAAACTGCATAAAGAACCAAAAATAACTAAATAATACATAGCGGCTTTTGCACGCGCAACGACGACATGTGATTCATGTTGATTGTTTAACTATTGTGTCTACTTTATGGACAGTGAATCTGTTTTGTTGTATCACGTTTGCGCAATCAATGCGATTTACATGTAAAAAAATAAACTTTCATTAAAAAAATGTTTTTTTTTTTTACAAAAGTATTTTATCTAGGGATGCATCCGATACCGATACCGATACCGATATATCGGCGATACTTCAGGTTTGCCGATATATCGGTATCGGCGATATTTTTATGGCCGATTCAACGATACTTTTCAAATTTCGCGCTTTAAAAATGTAATGTAAACGCGCGTGTTGTCCCGTCTCTTTCGTTGCAAACGAGGCACGAACTAACTATGCTCGGGGAAACCCTGCGCTTTATTCAGTGTTTTGTTTCGCCCGCCCGCTTTGGCCTCGCACTGGCACATCTATCCCATTTCGTTAGGTTGAATGTTGTTGCGCGTAGTATTTTTCCATGCAAATAAGATTAAGATTGTTACTTATCGTAATTGTTTGTGTATTGTATGTCATTTATAACTAGTCGTTTGAGTCAAATAAAATAAATAGTAGTCATATCAACTTCAAAACACAAAAGTGCTAGGTATATGGAATCACTTTGAAATTTCGACAATTGTTAATTCCATAAAAATCTTATAAATGTTAATTTTGATTACTAAAACTATTAATTAATTGTGTTTTATTTAATCTAACTTTCTTTTTGAATTCAGTAAGCGTATCGGTATCGGTATCGGTATCGCCGATATTTTTATAAGAGTATCGGTATCGGTATCGTATCGGCAAAAAGGCGTATCGCGGCATCCCTAATTTTATCTATAAAAAGTATTTAAAAGATACGTATTTTATATCTTGTATTTCAGATACCATTACAGAAAGGTATTTTCATCTGGTATCTGAAATACTTAATTTATAGTAGTTTATAAAACTGTCGCATAATGAGGGGTATTAAACACGAGTGTGTGTTTACAAACCGAGCGGAGCGAGGTTTGTAATAGTATCACACGAGTGTTTAATACCTTATTATGTGCAGTTTTATACAACTTTTTATCTACTTTCATACATTGACATTGAATATACTAAATAAAAGATCAAAGTTCAAAAAGTAAGACATACTTTACTGCTTATGATAATTATTGAAGTTTTGTATAAGTCATTTTCGTCGCCGCATCTAAAATATCGGGCGGAGTCAAATTTCCTTCACATTCACTGGTATCAGACATTTTTAAGCAATAATAGAATAAAACATTTATTCAGAAAAAACGTAAAAATGGCGCCAAAAACCCAGCTCTTCACCGCACTTTAGCGCAACCACAGATAAGTAAAATTTACAGAACAAAACTTCACGCTCCCGTATATAGGTATGTAAAGCCCTATCCACACGCTGGCTGTTTGTTACAAACACCGCAAACAGCACACAAAGTGACACACACATCCTTTGATCTGGCAAGAAAAACCGACACCGATGCCGAACACTGCCCAACACAAACACAAACAGGCAAACAACGACAAACACCAACCACATGTCCGTGTTTGCTGTTGGCTGTTTGCCATTGTTTGTCAAGCATGTGGATGGGGCTTATAGAGTTCGATTAAAAAAAGTTATGCATTCTCCTTCGTGATTTAACTTCTTGGTTAACCTGTATCGTAATGGAAAAAAAATTATTTTATAACATTATTTTGTTCGAGAAATAGTGTTATAATGATTTTTTTTTTTTCTATTTCGGTATTGTGTTTATAAAGTATGTTAATATAAACTCGTTTAAAATTTTATAATTAGAATTTTACGACATGAAAGTAGATAAAAAGTATTTTGTATTTTGTATTCCAGATACTTTATTTAAGGTATCTTGTACATCACTGGTAGTAATGACCTTTATTTTGACAGTCCAACAACATTCATTGCGTTATTTACGTTGCTGAGCAGACAATTTTTCCGAACATGTGAAGCAATGGGTTAGTAATAATCCTTCAAGGCGCAAGGGTGCTGGTCGAAAAGGGATAAGCAATGGAGAATACAAAAACGCAAAAATCATTTTTCTTTCTTTCTTTTCTTTATAGAATGCTCACTGTTTATCATCATTCTTTCCTTGGTTTTGACAATTATTTAAAGACAGTCCCTTCCCAAGAAACCATTATTAACCAGAGTAACAAATGATCGCTCATTTCTTATTACTTTTGAAACCACCTGGGAATGAACCAAATACACTGACCCTTACTTAACCAACTCCGGTGTTGCCACCAAAATTAACTCTCCCGTTGATCCTCAATACAATTTTATTGCAAATGGCCCCAAATAATGCTAAATCACAGCTAATCCCTATAATATGGGGTAGAACTCGATTTCGGGGTCTATTTTTTCGGCTTGCAACATTATCTTTTATTGTGATAAGTGTTTATGTGATGCAATTTTTGGTTTTGTTAATGCGTTATGAATTATTTTATGGAGATAAAATGTTTCAAAATAAACTAGCAGACCTTTATATTGAATACTTTTAGGCTATGTATGTAGGTATATTATAATAGAAACTTCTGGAGTTTAAATAATTTCCTAAATAAGCTCTTATTTACATAATAGTACCTACATTATAGTACAGGAGAGCTAAGTTTGTCATTACACTCGAGGCTGGATGCAACCTCTAGCAACCTTCTCCAAAACTTGTTACGGATAAGGCTTTTTGCTACAATTAAAAAAAAAACGCACATTACTGCACTAGTGTGGTGAAAAAAAACGTGTTTATAATGAATACGCTGCATAATGAACCCATGAGCGGTGCAATAAGAGAGTCACTCTATGTATACTTAGAATCATCATCATACGCTCTTTTTTTCTAATTTACATTAATTTTATTGTCCTATAGTCAGTTAGCCGACACTACAATTTAAATTAGGGATTGACTTAATCCATTCATGACTATTATCGATACTTCGATAACTGCGTCACCTGCCGATCGATACGTTTTCCAGGTGTTAATATATTTTATTATGATTACATTGTGGTTAACCGCCCCTTCATTTGTTGTGATTCATAACATCATAAAGCTATTTTGGGAATAGTTTGTAAACAACACAGAAGTAAAAATTATTTAAAACATAGTGGCATTTGAAAAGGCGTAGTGGCAGTAAATTTTACATCAATAAATGATATTTATTTCTGTAAATTAGTTAAAAAGAACACTTTTACACGTCAAAATGAAATTTCATATTTATAACTAGATGAGTTTGGTGATCAATGATCAAACCGTCAACGTGTTTAAGGGTTCTATCTCAAAACCTTTAAAAATTGTTACAAATGCAGTGTTGGGTATTTATAGGATGCTCCCTAGGGAGCTCAATTGGGCTCAAACAATATTATATTGATTAGATTGAATTGAAAACTGGAAATCTACCAACGCAAATAATGTGGTGGAGTTGTAAGGTGTAGGTATTTATTTTTTTTGCTGTAATGCCAATTTTTCTTTCTTTCTTTTAAATGGACATTACTGGGTTTTTTTTTAATAAGCACAAAATAAAATAATTTACGAAAAGTGTTAAAATGCGAAATAATCAAACATTACACGTCCTAGTGTGCTAAGGGTCCGGACTTGGTCCCTAAGTTATTCGGTTAATAAATCTTAATATACCGCGCCGCGGCCGGCATGCTAATGCCTCCTAATGTTGCAGGGGCGGCCACGTTTGCCCAATATAATTATATTTTGTAGGTAAGGGTAAAATGTGCACATAGTCCAACTCCATATCATTACCCTGTTGGTATTTAAAAAGAAAACGGTTTTATTTTGTTTCATTAACATGGAAATAATAATAGGCTATTGGTTTTTATTTTATGTTCATTAGGAATATTCGTAGAAAATTATTACTGTGTTAGTAATTGGCTAACATCTATAATAGAATAGCTCACACCCTGACTTATTAACTTCGTGTTAAAAAGTTTATGAAAATCTTATTTTACAATGATTATGTGGGACATCGTATTCATCGAGCGTATATACGACCTGCGCAACTGGCGGACCAGCACTGGCTGGAATACAATCTCGATGCCACAATAAACGTCCAACATAAAATGACAATTAGGATTAATTTATCTAGGAGAATCTACATAATACTTTAAAATAGTTATATACAATAAACCATTTTTCCACATTTTGCTAACCATTATTAATTACTAATACGTAGGTACATAAGTACCCATAGTTGTAAATATGTGAGCACCATGGGCATGTACCCATATATCACAAAATTAATTTAAGTATCTGTCATGGCTTCATTTTTATTTCTTTTACCTATTTTGGTATAGTCATGTTATTCTAGGTGCATCGTAAAATAATTATACAATTCATATACCTACTTATATAAAATAAAGAGTAACGGTGGAATTTCTTGCCCATTTTTCTCCATAGGAAAACTATCTTTTAGAAGGGGCAACTAGAATCAATTCTGTTTTATTGTAAACCAGTAGCGCCCCGCGGTTTCACCCGCATATGTTATGATCCCGTGGGAATATTGAAATAAGAAGTATCCTATGTGTTAATCCTGGTTATAAACTATCCGTGTGCCAAATTCTTTCAAATCCGTTCAATAGTTTTTGTGTGAAAGAGTAACAAACATACAAACACACTCACAAACTTTCGCCTTTATAATATTAGTGTGATTTTGACGTATAAAAGTGCCTTTTATGTGCCTATTTGAAATAAATACTTTGACTTTCTGAATTATTTAAGTAACTAGACGACACCGAATGACTTTCCGATATTGCCGAATAGTTAAATAAAAATAGAACGTAAACGCGACTGGTTGTGCCTAAATATATTTACAACTTTAAATGGTTTGGCGTCTGTCTGTTACATGTATCCATTATACAATTAAAGCAAAATCGCATGCAGAAACTAAAAAAGTTTTATACAAAAAAGGCTCGGAATAATTAATGATAGAAAAAGATTTCCCATGTAACGTACCCGGCGACCATTTAACTGTCTAATCGTCGAGAATATCGAATGAGGGGCACGCGTGCCATTTATTTTTATCGATGTCGGTACCCAGTATAGTGTCACAACACTAGGGCTATGCATCTTTTTAATAATGAAGGGATTTGGTAAATAAAATGCGACACAGGCAGGGCAGAGACATTTTTTATTTATTTTTATTTGATTCGGTAGTAGAGCTATGTGCGATGTTAATTTTAATATGAAATAGCAGATTTTAAAATGCTGTTTAACTTACGGATTAAGAAATTAAAATTTTTAAAGTCTGATTTTTTATTTGCTAGACTAAAATAACAGCTGTGATTGACCAAAGAGGCAATTCTCGTAATTTTTAGAACGTTGACTGTAGTCTGAGCTCAGTCACAATCTGTCAAAAATACCTCTGATTTTGCTACATTTTTGACTAGTATTTGACCTTGATTGTCGCTGAGATGAATTTACGACTAGATTTTGAGCGTTTTTAAATTCCGGGAAGTAGCCTTGAGTTTTTGTCAACATGACATTAATGTAATGATAGCAGCTGTTATTTTGGTCTAGCAAATAAAACATCTGAGTTTAGTTAGTCTATATTACTGTACCCGGCGATAAATATTGCACATCGACCTTTTTACACAAAACCATTTTATACAAAGAATAAAAATAATTATCAAAAGAAGCAAATCATAATTGTTTTAACAGCTCCTAATGGATACCGGACTGTTTGTATTTCGTGCGACAGAGATAACTCTCTACGAAGCCGAAATTAGCCGATTGTCTCTTTCCAAAGGTCGATGTGCAATATTTATCGCCGAGTACTGTAAAGGTACAAACTTATAAGTTTAGATGTAGGAGGTATTCGCCGAAACGAGTTATTCAATTTTAAAAAATATTTTACTGATAGAAAGCTACACTCTTGCCGAATGCTATAGGAAATACAGGGTTATTTTTAAATTGACTAGCTAAACTCCGCAGACGCGATGGGAATCGATATCTAAAGATGGAAAAAACAAAAAAGAAATTACTTCTATAATTTTTTTTTTTCAGTTATTGTACAGACGCCAGCATATCAAGCTACCCGAAACTGTCAAATTTTCCCAATCAACTTTGAACCTTATGCTTTAGCGATAAAGTTGAAAATCTATTAAAGAAATTTGACAGATTGTAGTAGCTTGATGTGCTGGCGTCTGTACCTTCACAGACGTAATGGTTATCGATACCTAAATACGATAAAACATAGAAAACTGTTTTTCTCAATTCTTTTCATTTTTCACGATACCTACGTTTTTTACGTGTTTATATATCGATAACCATCGCGTCAGAGAAGTTTAGCTAGCCAGTTTAAAATAACCCTGAATGTGATTGGCTTGCACGTGAGTCTCAAGCAGAAGCTAGTACTTATAAGCAAACAACATTTCGGCTACGCATGTTAACACCTAAACGACAAGTTTGGACAATGAAATATACAGCAGGATGTTTTTTTTTTACCGGTTCCAAATTTTTACAGGGTGTTCTACCCATGAATATGAACAACTTTTACTATGGGACCAACTCTGACATCACGAAAAAAAATCAGCTGTTTCATACAAAGGTTCAATACCTACTTGACCAAAATGTATGAAACAACCGTTTTTTTTTTCGTGATTTAAGTGTTGGTCCCATAGTGAAAGTTGTTCATATTCATGGGTAAAACACCCTGTACAAATTTGGAACCGGTAAAAAAAAATCACCTGTGTAGTTGGCCTGGCTGTGAGAATTATGGATCGGTGGCCTCTCATGTACAGACGCCAGCACATCAAGTTACCCGAAACTGGCAAATTTTCCCAATCAACTTTGAGCCTTATGCTTTAGCGATAAAGTTGAAAATCTATTAAAGAAATTAGACAGATTGTAGTAGCTTCATGTGCTGGCGTCTGTACAGCACAGTGAACAAACGTGCGAACAAATTGGAATCTCGAACAATGCACGGCAAACATCGATCGACATACAGACCGACGGCACATCAAACGTAGAGACTGAGTAGAGTGACCATACGGCACAGTGATCCAAGAATATTTTGAAATCGACAATCATAATAAGGATCAACACACACGGTTTAAAAAAAAAATAATTGTAACCGTTTAAAAAAATATCGACATCGCAGCGGTGCGCGGCCTAGTTGACGGACGTCAGACGCGCGCCTTTATTTCAGCCGCTAATGTCAAAACAAGGGCGCGTGACGTTTGTTTCTCAAACGGCTTCTAGAATATTCTAGAAGCTGCGCCCTTATTGGACGAGCAGATTGTGGCGGGAGCGGTTCAAAATACATAGGTTCGATTCGCAATATAAAGAGATACTTGTAACAAGAGAAAATGTGAAGACGTAAGTACTAATTTAATTTATTTTCAACCAATTTATACAGTACCTCCCTACATTGCTAATAACCTTAGTCCTAAGATAACTAATTTGTTACTAACAAAACATCCTAGTCTGAAATAAACAAATTTTATTTTTATTTTTATTTATTTTTACTAAAGACTTTTACTCAAGAAAGTTATATAGAATTGGAATTTTTAGTTAAATGTCTATCCGGTCCCGATATTTATAAAAACTGACGAAGTGCGAGACGGACTCGCACACGAAGGGTTCCGTACCACAAGGCAAAAACGCCGAAAAAACACTGTTTAGTATTTTGTTGTTACAGCGACAACAAAAATACATCTGTGAAAATTTCCACTGTCTAGCTGTCACGGTTCATGAGATACAGCCTGGTGACAAACGGACAGTGGAGTCTTAGTAATAGGGTCCCGTTTTTACCCTTTGGGTACGAAAACCAGCATAAAGAATGTAAAACTAGAAAGTGACGTCATCGGAAAGATAAGATCCACATCGTGTATTAGGCAACACGAAAGTGTTCACCACTCTCCCGAAATCGGAAATGTCTATCATGGTGCGCCTACCGCTACGTATACGGTATAATATTTTTATGGTAGTGCTAAAAAGTCCGACCGGAGGATTTCCGACCTCCCTTTGTTCTGATATCATAAAGTTAATAGTGTAAGATAGCGATACACTTCTGCATTTGGGAGCCAAGTCGCCAGAATAATGACTGCCTTTGTTGTATTTACCTAGGTAATGGAGTGTAAATGCCTAATTAATAAAATGGACTACAAATAATGTGATTTGTTAACGCTTTTAATTATAAGCACGAGCTATTAGACAACTGAGCGACAAACGAAATGAAAACAAAATCAAAAGTCATCAGGCGGTGAAAACAGTGCCGAATGTGTTTAGGTCCATCACTGGTTGTGGCAAAATCGATTGAATGCTCGTTGCTGTGTTCTTGACGTGTATGCAGGTCGGCCAGTCAAGCCATGCTGTCGGGCTGCAGGAACGTCTGTCATCTTTCCTATATTGCTGACAGAGAAGGCTTTAAATTGGGCAAACCAGAAAAGTGAAACGGCAGTGGGCTGGCCCTGTTTGCCGAAGGACCGATGACCGATGGTAGGGCAAGCGTAGCGTGGGACGCCCGCCAGCTAGATGGGCCGATGACCTTAAGTGGCAGGAAAATACAGAAAAACAGGCTGTCGTGGCCCAGCTGAGAGAGGCCTGATCCAGTAGTGGACTGCAATAGGCTCAGTTGATTTGATTTTTTATTGAGACGGCGGTGACGTCATCATTATCATACTCCTAACCTCAATCCAGTTTATTTGAGGTCAGCGTAGAACATCGTCTTCCAAAGTAGGTACAGATATTCTATTTCACGAAGTCCGTTCGGCTTTGGTTGTAGTAGTGACGTATCCCGACAAGCGCGCTCCCACAGCGGCTGCCCCTTGCTGCCGTCGCATGAGGCTGTTTCCGCGAATATGTACCGTTTTACTTCACCCATTGTTGAGTCTCTGTTGATCACAATGTGCATGTGCACGCTTGACAACATTCATAACCAAACGGACTTCGTGAATAGAACATCTGTAACCCACATTTTCTATAACTATAACCGTTGGTAGATTGTAAAGTTATATAAGTTTTCTGTTAGGTATAAAAATAGTAGCATCTTTGTAACAGACTGGACCTTGTATATTTCCATATATAGAATTTTTGTTTATTCGGTCGCTTGGCTGCATATTTATATAATACAGTGCCGAGTGCGTCCGAAGTCGAGCAAATAGTCAGGGAACTCAACCATAGTGTTTGCAATTGACCGGCCGGCACTGTAAATAGTTCATGTGTATCTACAGTATGTTGTCGAGGATGTTCTCTGAGTACGGTGAGCTGTCTACAAGTCGTTCTTCAAATCTATCAAATTTTGGGATGAATAGAACTTTTTTGAGGTTCGTGTTTAGCTTGCCAACACCGCACACTTTTCGCGTCCGCTAATCAAAAAATTTGTCGGTTATTTTTAACTTATTAAATACTTTTTCGTGTCTTTTGGTGATATTAGGTATAAGACAGTTGTTATAACTAGGTATATCTCTGATCTCAAAATTCAACCGAAGTCCTCAGACAGACATTCTCAATAGCTATTGATTTATACGTGTGTTCGACGGCCAGCCGTTGGCTGATTTTGCAATTAAACCGAACGGTATTACCGATACAAGAGTCCCGTTAAAACACTGAAATAAAATAAAGTTATGACAAGAATTAACGCCAACGACAAAATCAATTGACGACAATTTTCTCTTTATTCTTTTACCAATTAAATATTTTTTTTTTTACCCTTTTTAAACTTTTTAGATTAGAGGAGTTAGTTATTATATTATTGTGTTAAATTTTCCATTACTTTTTAGAAAATAGTGTTAGTTCTATAAATTATTTTTAAATCGTAAATAATAAGTTAGGATAGATTTGTAAATGACCATACTGTCGCATTCGGTAGGTATATACGCCTGTAATGATAGTTGTAAGGGAGATTTTAATAAATAAATTATGTGATAAAACGCTGTTAATAGACACAAAGAGTTCGAAACATTGGGAGTTCATGCACAGTAGCCGGTTGTCTGGCATTGCCCCGGCCGGCGCGGCGGCCACACGGACGCAGTGCGACGGACAGACAAACACATTTGTGTTCGTGTTGTGTGTTTCTCCGGGACCACTTCGCGCCACACTGCGACATTCTTCGTACGCGTTTTATTATTTATTTATTGTGCGTAGCAAAGCATCGACTTTTTTGTCGACGCTGCTTTTTTTAAAACTCCGAGGTGTAAAGGTTAGTAGTGTTTGTTTTGTACGACGGTTATTCATACATCACGATATTTTTGTTGAAATGCGTTTCACGGGCCAAATGTGTTACCTAGATGGATTACCAATTCTCAGTATTCTTCGATTCAATGCTTCGTTCAACAATTATTGTTGATCGAAGATTCAATGTCAAGTTACGAAACGCCCGCTGCACAGAAAAAAGAATGTTGTTGAAGGATGATGGCCAACGGCGGTATTACCGATATTTATATCGTCAAAATTATTGAGCCTTCGAGCCGGATTAAGCATTTGAATAAAATTGTTGTTGATCTTATTCTCTGAATTTCACTTTCCAATCATATAGGATAGATGATGGACACCTAAGTATTGGGTTAGATAAAACTTATTCATAACATGATCCACATAATATATATTATTCAATAACTACTAAAAGGTTTTATTATAATTTCCGAAAAGTATTTTCGCAAATTATAATAAAACGATTTCATTACAACAGAGAGACGAGCAAACAGCTACACCTGGCCAATGCAAATGGCTTTCTAAATGGTTATAACTACTTGAAGTTCCTGAATTCTATCAATTAACTTACTGACTAATCTTTCGTATTCATCGATCTTGGATCTTTGTTGGAATCCTTCATCCTCCATAAAATTTCAAATTTAAAAATAAATCTCTCCCGTCCATTCCAGCATAACCGCAAAAATTGCTTCAGAATGGATATCGGGGAAATCATTTATTTTTTCCGATTTTTGAAGTGTTTTTAAAAAGATCCTTCCTTATTGTTCACTTTCTTTATAAAAGGAATTCATGTGCGAAATTGTATGCTTCTAGACGCATCATATTAGGCCGTGGGTTGTCTGTCAGTGAATGAATGAATGAATTTAATATTTTTAATACATTTTAAACTCTTCACACGTCAAGTGTACCAATAACAATAAAATTTATATTGTATCTGCTAATTAGACGTGGGACTGGTAGGCACTTTTGGAGGTTTCCACAGTAAACTTAACGATATAGAATAAATGTACAGCAAGTAACCACACATGTAAGAGGTACCTACATATATGGTTTTCATAATCCAAATTCATCTATAATTAATTAAAAAATGTTATCCCACGGCAGCGCACCATCAAATCCTACTTAATTTGTTGACATATCCTTACATACATAGGTAATACTTGTAAAATGTCACAACTTCCTAAATCAATTTCGGTTCCTAAGTCGACCGCATACAACACTGCCATCAAGTACAGACCGTCATTAATATGTATTAGAGGATCCAGTCAATGAACGAAGCCCCATTCAGTAGCAGCCCAGCATATAGTCGATAACAGTTACAATGAATAACGTAGCACTAAACTTATTACTGTGACGATAAACGGGCAATTTTCACGGATCACAACTGGCTTCTTGTTGACGAACACACGGATGAAAAAAAATACCAGCGAGTCGAACAACTTAGCAATCTGCTTAGCTTTTCCCCAATTATATATCGGGTTCGACTTCTAGTCTAACCGGCACCCTAATTGCGTAACACACTATCAGTCTCTGAATCATTTTAAAAGATATTGCTAAACCATTGCATCTTATGTTCCAAAAATTTGTCTGCTCAACAACGTAAATAACGCAATGAATGTTGTTGAACTGCCAAAATGAAAGCCATTCCTACTGATAATGTGTTAGGCACTTACTCCGCGGATGCAGCTGAATACCCGTAATTTACATGGAGCGACTGCCTATCTGACCTCCACAACCCAGTACCGAATAAAACGATACCCCTCCATAAGCTTGCCAAATAACATATCCCAATATGAATTCACGGTACTCATACGTTTGCTTCTTCATTTTGAGTTTGTTTTAAACGTGTGATATAAACTAGAGATATTTTTAGATCTACTTGAAGTTAGATTATCGATTCTGTTCGGAATAGATATTTCTACAAATTAGGAAGTTCAACGTTGATTGAAATTTTGCTCTACGTGCCACATGAACTTTAAGGAACAATTGTTTGGGTAGCTCTTGTAGCAAAAACGGCAATCCACGAATGTAGGTAGTGTGTGATTTGCAGGGGTGAAGCAGCGATTTAAGACCTTTTCAAAAATATCTTGGAAGTTTTGGATAAAAATGTCATCAAATAAAACAAAATATAAAATCAAAAACCTGTCCTAACCTAAAATTCAGCTAAACAAAGTGCAAACTATGAAAAGTGCAAATATGAATAATACTGCCGCATTTGCTACAACTGCAACGAAAGTTTAACAAAAGCTCGAGGTCCCAAGAGGCCGTGTGTCACCGGTGTTAACGAAATACAAATATTAGTCAACACACGACACAAATTAAGACTAATGTCTAATGTAAAGCATAGTTTAACTTGAAACTAAGTGCTTGAACAAAGTGACAGTGGCTGATTACTTGCAGTTACATTCTAATATTCGTATTTACAATAGTCTGCGAAGGTGACGATCTGATATGGTTTGCAGGACATGGCCAGAGACCGCACGAAACAGGGAGATTAGGAAGGAAAAAGGAGAAGCTTGCCCAGCACTGGTACACAATATCAGCAAACAAACAAAAACCTTAGGACTTTTGTGATCAAAATTTTGTATAAATTGTCACCAAAACTCACAACTATAACAATCTTATGGCTTATGCTTGGTTTCTATAAACAAAAACTAATCGATTTGCTTACCATTCGTCGCTTTTTTTATGCCCAAAGTAGGCGTATAAATAGATTCGTAAACTAATTTTACCTGTGATAGCTACTTTTATATAGGAGGATTTGGTGAAGACACAAGAGTCTTAATTTTAACCAATCTCGGTCCATAAATTATAGGAATCGGTCATTAGTAAGGATAGAAGACACAACGCCTTACTTTTTTAACCGACAGCGGATAAGGAAAGTCAACGCAACAGTCCTGTGTGTAAGTTAGCCCAAAACCTACTGTTCCGATTTTGACAAATCAGTGTCATTTTTATTTGAAAAGTTTGCTATTTCGTCACTATGTTTATTCTTATTTTTTTTAACTTTTATGACCCGCTGTTGATGATTATGTCATAATTAAATTAGTTATAACCATAAGTTATTTATGTAGAGTCAGACAACAATGTAGTTTATGTAGAGTCAGTTATAGCAATTAGCTGACCTACCTTCGCATAAATCGTTATATTTTGTTTACATTGCTCAAATAAATAAAATATAAAAGAATTATAAAATTCTATGGATTCGTATTCTAAAAAATTTCAACCATTTATGGAAAGGTGGGTCAGCTAATTGCTATAACTGACTACATTATGGAATGAAAACAAAGACATGAATATGAGTTAGTCACTAAATTAATTCTGTTCTGACATGTCAACACATCAGTAGGTTGCACACGTGCGAAACAGGGACGGGTCGCTAGCTATTGATATATATAACGATTGCCAAAACTATTTATTGCTCGAGAGCATTATATAAAAACGAATTCGTAAAATTAACGTAAAAAGTTGTTATTCAAGTTGACTAAGCGTGTTAAAAAAGAACCAAAGGTATCATTAAATGTCGTAATTATTAACAATCTGACAAACACGGCTACCGCATAGCTGGCAGGTATCTCAATAAAAATGTGTCTCAATAAAAAGTTAAGACACGGAGCTTAAGACCCATAAAACTCCAATACTTAGGTTTATTCTACTACGAAGTTTTTACTAAAGCGTTTGATAGCCTCGACCACCCATTATTGTAGCTTTTAAAAGAGCATAACTTAAAATTACATTTTTATTCGTGCAACGCGAAGGTTAAATCAGGTAGAAGGTGCCGTGAAATGTATCAGTGTAGTGCAACTTTTGAACTGGACGTGCGAAGAGGGACTCTCACAAGGTGAACGGTTGGGACCAATTCTTTTTATATTGTGTGTTTTCAGCGGATGTTGGTAAGGGTATAAGTAACGGTGTGAGAGACTCGATTTGTTTGCCGTTTAAAATCACCTGTTGACTGTTATCGATAAGATAAACAACAATAATTTATGTTTAATAGAAAATTCTATTTCAATAACCTTATAATCTGCAAACAGTAGGAAACATATTATTGTATTTGTTATTTTAATTTTACGAACGATTGCATATTATATTATGGTAATAAAATCGTGACCGCACCTGTGACCTTTTGAATGAAATGAAATCTTTTCTTCTAATTCGTACAGCGGTATAGCATGAATCACTGACCTGCACTCTACTCTCGGTGAGACCGATCCTCATAGCGATTTCCTCACGCATGAAGATGTCAGGGTAGTGCGTCTTAGAGAAACATCTTTCCAACTCGTTCAGTTGTGCCGGTGTGAACCTTGACATAAACAAAACAAGAATTATTGATGCTATCGATTAAATGTGGCGTGATTTCCAGTCACTTTGACACTGAACTCAATTCTGTTGACGGTCAACTCGTGGTGTACTTTAGCAAGTTTGGTGCGTGCTGTAGTCACAAGCCGTTTGGCCCTGCGCCTGATGTCTCTCCGGTCGTGTCGGATAGCCGTCCCATCGGACAACAAGAGTGAGGGAATAGAGAGTGAACCTGTGTCTGCGTACACACTTGTGCACTATAGTATCTCCCGCGACGATGGCTAGTCGCCGCTTGAGATTGGTCGCCATGGCCGAAATTTGGTCTGGAATAAATGAATAAAAAATTGGTTTTGTTTTCTTACCTCGTCCGATGTCTCTTCTGCTTGGCAGGCTTATCGCTGTCGGAGGCTGATGACGACATGCTGACTGGCACGGTGGCCATGTGCCCTCCACTGTGCTGTTGGTGGATGCCACCTATACAGAATAACTTATTAGTAAATATTTTCGAACGGAAGGAACTTTTGTTGATTAAGGCGGTAAACACACGGCGTATTTTAAACGAGCAGACGACGCGCGTTTTAGTCATCTGTGATAGATATATGATTTTCGAGTCATTAGCACGTCGTCGTCTAATGACTAATCTAATGTCTATTTTCAATTGTAGGCTGCAGAGGAAAACATGGGTGTTGTTGTGCACTTGTAAAATGCAACGTGTTGATACATAAATAAACTCTTTATTAGCATTAAAAAGTAACAACACAAACTCAGTGGATATGGAGATGATTATCACCCACTGCATTTCGAGTATTTCTGCCAAGGTTTACGTATACAGGCCCTACAGGGTGGTCAAAAAGTCGTGGAACAAACGAAATAAGGAGGTCATTTCCACCGCTTTTAAAGTGAGAAATAATTTTTTGTAACGCTTCAAAATTTTTGGAAAAAATTGAATTGCTCTTGAAATTTGGCACCCAGAGTCGTAATAGAAGTTTTGTAGTGCTGATACATTATCTAGTAATAATACAACACGGCTTTTTTTATTGTTTTATATCACTTTTTTTTTAAGTTAGTCTAATTGTAATAGAACTCGGTATACAAAAATATTCATAACTTTTAGGTACATAACAAATTTATAACGGCCATGCTGTAGAAAGATTTTTTGTTGGAAATACCTCCTTTATCTCCCTATTTCGTTTGATCCACGACTTTTTATCCACCCTGTATAATAAATTAATATGTATTTTATTCAAAAGCACCTGCAAACAGGCGCGCCGCGCGATTTTATCACGTGTCGCGCCTGTTTGAAGGAGCCTTAACTTAGACCCAGCACATAAATCTCGACGGTTTGACATGTCGCCATATCAGTCGGTCGCAACCATGCAAAGTAAAGGCAGGCAGCTAGTCTTGTTATAAAACCACTAATCTAATATCTACCCGCGACTTCGTCCGCAAAATCCTATGACCAGTCGGCGTGATTTCTTCTGACAGACATCTTCAACAATCATCGTTATATTTCAGCCATCATCATCATCATTTCAGCCGAAAGACGTCCACTGCTGGAAATAGGCCTCCCCCAAGCACCTCCACTTCGACCGGTTCTGTGCTTCTCGCATCCATCGGGGTCCTGGGGCCTTCACAAGGTCGTCGGACCACCTTGTGGGAGTCTTCCATCGCTACGTCTTCCGGTACGCGGTCGCAACTCCAGAACCTTTCGGCCCCATCGGCCATCTGTTCTGCGAGCAATGTGCCCTGCCCATTGCCACTTAGGTTTGGCAATTCTTCGGGCTATGTCGGTTACCTTGTTTTTCCTGCGGATCTCCTCATCCTTGATTCGATCACGCAGGGAATCCCCAAGCATAGCCCTCTCCATTGCCCTTTGGGTGACTTTTAGCCTTCTTATAAGACCCATTATGAGCGACCACGTTTCAGTGCCAGAAGTCATCACTGGCAACAGGCACTCGTCAAAGACTTTCGTCTTGAGACACTGCAGTATGTAGGACGAGAAGATATTGCGTAGCTTCCTATTTATATTTCAGCCAATTTACACAAAACCTTAAAGTATTATACACTTAAACCTTTCTCATGAATCACTTCATCCATTAGTGAAAACCATATGAAAATCCGTATGGAAGTTTATTGCGTTCAGATAGACTCGGCGGGGGACTTTGTTTTATAATATTCAGTGAGAATAGATTTAGGACAGTGGGCAGTCCCTGCGTGACCCGTGTGTTTTATGCGACTTCATAAAACACACAGGTCACGCAGGGACTTCCCCAATATGCTGCCGCAATTCACATAAGTTTATGACTAATAAACTTATGTGAATTGCGGTAGCGTATTTATACCTTGCAGAGTAACCAAGCTGAAGTGTCAGTGGGCTGGCCATGCTTGTCGAAGGACCGATAGCCGGTGGACCAGATGTCCTGGAGACCGCGTATCGGCAAGTAGTACCCGGCGATAAATATTGCACATCGACCTTTTTACACAAAACCATTTTATACAAAGAATAAAAATAATTTTATCAAAAGAAGCAAATCATAATTGTTTTAACAGCTCCTAATAGATACCGGACTGTTTGTATTTCGTGCGACAGAGATAACGCTCTACGAAATTAGCCGATTGTCTCTTTCCAAAGGTCGATGTGCAATATTTATCGCCGGGTACTGTAGTGTAATATGCTGCCCAGCTAGATGGACCGACGACCTTAAAAAGGTGGCTGGGACAAACTGGATGCGGAAGGTGTTATGGCGCAGCCTGGAAGAGGCTTTTGTCCAGCACTGGACTGCGTTAGACTGAGTTGATTGATTGATTGAAAGAAAGAAAAAGTAGGGGGGGTGGTAGTAGTATTGTATCTATACCTTGTAAGTGTTCGGTGCGTATATTGTGCGCGATGTGCAGACGCGGCCCGAGCGCATGGTGCGACCGGTCGAGGCTCGGTTTGATCTCGTGTGGCTTGCTGTCCTCGGAGCACGAATCTTTGTGACCTGCGGACACACATTCTTGTAAGACACCTGTCTGTATTCAATTTCATCCAAATCCGTTTAATCTCATCTATTCTGTTACAATATTATGAAATTTTATTTTATTCATTATTTATTTTTTTCTAAGGGCGCGTAACGGTAAATGACAGACAGAGTTACATAATCGAAAAGGAACCAGGGTTTACATACCTAATGTTATTGATCATTTTATGTAGTTCATTATTCAGGAAAAAAAAATTAAACCGTCATATTACTCTATACGCAGATGACACTGGCTTATTTTATTTCGGATCTTCCAATTATGATTTAGTTTCCCAGGTTCAGAGTTTTAAACACAATTTTTCATGATTTCAACATAGCTTATTAAAGATAAAAATTTCTAAAACATGTTAGGTATACCTATCTCATTTAGGTAAAGCCTTTTAAATAAAATGCCTCTAGTCATCCACATACACAATTAGTAATTAACAATGCTTTTCAGTAATTTAATAGTTTTCTACCGTGGAGTCACTCACTTGAGTCTTAAGTAATAACAAGGTTTAAGTCACTACTTGGATGGCTCCGAGACATAGTGCGATGTATTCCACATACGAGCATTGCGTCAGCACCATCTCCTATAACGCCTTAGTGAAACCACATCTACTATGGATATGTGGTTGAAATTTGGGGCAGGGCGACCAAGACGGTGCTAGCAAGTCCCCAAGCTACACAAACTAAATACAGTACCCGGCGATAAATATTGCACATCGACCTTTGGAAAGAGACAATCGGCTAATTTCGGCTTCGTAGAGCGTTATCTCTGTCGCACGAAATACAAACAGTCCGGTATTATTAGGAGCTGTTAAAACAATTATGATTTGCTTCTTTTGATCATTATTTTTATTTTTTCTATAAAATCGATAGGATCGAATAGGTCGATGTGCAATATTTATCGCCGGGTACTGTACTCATATTTACCTCAATTACAATGCACAATTTATGAAGAAAAGAAAAAGGAACGTATTGTTATCTTTACGGCACTCAAGAAAAGTCTATCAATAAGTATCTATTGACTAATGTATTGTTTACTAAAGTAAAACAAGTAACACTCGCCGAGCAAATTTTCCGATTTTACCAAAGATGAGAAGAATAGCCAAAATTTTTTTTTAAAGTTCAATCAATTCTATCTATCTTGCCTTTTCCCAACTATGTTGAGGTCGGCTTCCAGTCTAACCGGATGCAGCTCAATACAACAAAAAAAATCAATTCAACAACCACAATCAACAGCTCAATTTCACATTGAGCGGACAGCATATCAGACCTCCATAACACAGTTACTGGGTAACACGATGGGGTCAGTAAGACTGGTTATCAGACTTCTGGGCTTCTGACTACCCGTAATGACTCTCAAACATCTATGAATGACTGCCGGGACCATGAGGCATGAAGGGGTCTCGATATATTATGGATGGTCACCCGTCCTCGACCCAACCACGGCAAGCGTAGCTTAAAATCTTGATCCGATGGACTCTTGAGCCGAGGAGTATCTTAACGCAGCAATAGTATATTACGGTTTCGCACGTGTACTGATCGACTATTTTTAATACAGTAATTGCGAAAAAATGAAGCAATTTAATAAAGAAACTTTCTGAAAAATGGCGCCAACCGTAGAATATAAGCAGCGATTTTTTTTTCTTCACCCATTCTGGTAGGCAAAGGGAACTATGCCCATACAGCCAAGTCTTCAGTAGAATTTTTTTATTGATATGAAATGAAAATGAATGAAACCTAACCTAACTCATTCAATCAAATCATTAAATCTGATACTGAAACAAATTAGTAGCTTCTTTTTAGAAATATACGTATTTGCATGAATCATAAAAACTTCTATGAATTTTTTTAGTAAAAACTTCATGGTTGGTTTTTCTTTTTATTAGACATTATTTTGACAGTTGGGAAAGAGAACGCACGAGTTCGGGAAAGGTAAAAAAAAAGCACGAGTATGTAATAGCCCACATCCCGAACGCTATTACGTCCCTGCAATACGCCACTTTTTGAGCAACTGTATTAAAAAGACAATTTAGAGTCCGTCTCACGAAAGAAGTCTCGCAGACGCGGCGCTACAGATATGCGACGGAATCATAAATCTTTATTTATATATTTATTTCAACATCATATTATAAGCACTGATTAATAAAATGTTGTAGGAATGTTGCTAATTTGTATAATAATGTTAGTTCCACTTATTGCCGCGGGTTTCGTGTGACGGACTCTAGAATGTCGGAAATCGGAATTAACTTAGAACTTGCAAGACAACAGTAATATTTTACACAAAATAACACAGCACAAAATAGACAACGTTGAATCGGAATCAAAGTAGAAGATACTACAACAGAAATATTTTACGCAAAATAACAACCGGCAAAGATAACATGGCATCGGAACAACGGATAGTGAAAGGCACAGAAATAGACATAGATTATTGGATCTTATTAGTATCACAAGATTTTAAGGCACGTTTTTAAGATTCCGAACTTGAAAAAACCTTTATAGTAACACTTTTTTGTCCTTCTGTCACATAGGTTTTTCTCTATGCATCGGCATCGTAGGAATTTTTATTTTGGCATAAGTTCTCAGTGAAGCGCACATAGCTAGTCAAAGACCAAGACATATCTATTTTTTAGTTTTTTGGGGCGTATTTAAGTAAATAAGTTTGTTAACAAAAGTATTTTTCACACCACCTGCTCGGTAATGCCAAATAATATGTCATGCAAATCTAACCTAAAGTAAGTCATAATAGCCCAGGCGTCTAGCCGTTCAATAATGCTGAAGGTACTGAATTTCATAATAACCAAATAAAAAATTAAATAATAATGTCTAGCCGGGCAATAATATTGTACTGAATTTCATTATGACCTGCTGGTCGATAATGTGATGAGAATTTGGAACCTCAAATAAAAAGAACAATGGCCAAATTCCTATACAAGCTGGACCTGACTTTTATTTTCCATGTGCAACAACACATTATAATGAGATTGAATTATTTTTTATGTTTGAAAATAATATCTGAATCCATGCCGTTTCAAAATAATATCTGAATAGTCAAGATATTTTAATATCGTAACAAATATTTTTGAGGTTAGAATATTCAAATAAGTTGAATTTAATACTCGACAAATGACACAGAGTTTTTAGCGATCTAATTTCTATGTATTTACCAAAGTACATTGCATAGATTTAGTTTAGTTGGGAAAAGGCTAGGCAGATGATGACATTGCATAGATTTCCCTCAGAGAATTTCCCAAAAGATAGGACTAACCAAATCAAAACGACATTAGGAAATCCAAAATAGCACAGTACGTATTATAGTATATTCAAAACTTGCATTTTCGCTAAAGCTGGTTCAGCGTCGGTCTGTTTAATTAACAATATTGGAATTTAGATTATTCCAAATCAGCCGGTCGATTCTGTAAAAATCTCACCGTAAAAACTTAGGTGAAGTGAGTTTGTTTTTGCTAGGAATTGATACTATTGACAGCTCACTCCACGCTTACTTCACCTAAGTTTTCACGGTGAGATTTTTACAGAATAGCACCGCATAGAGCTGCCGGTCGATTCTGTAAAAATCTCACCGTGAAAACTTAGGTGAAGTGAGTTTGTTTTTGCTAAGAATTGAAACTATTGACAGCTCACTCCACGCTCACTTCACCTAAGTTTTTACGGTGAGATTTTTACAGAATAGCACCGCAGAGGGGCAATTCTCGTAATTTTAAGAACGTTCACAGTATCTCAGACATAATTTGTCAAAAATACCTCTAATTTCCTTACATTTTTGACAAGTTTTTGAGATTGATTGTCGCTAAGATGAGATTGCGACTAGATTTTAAACGTTTTTAATGGACAGAAAATAAACGGGATTGGGAATCGGCCTTCTGGGGACCTAAAAAAGCCACTTTGGCAGAATCATAAAAGGATAACATTATGAATCATAATAGACAGTTAACAGTTAAGTTAATCGTATCAAATCCTGGTGAAGGATTTTTCAGTATTTTTTTTTTATCTGTGCTCATCAATCAATCCAATCCAAATCTCTTCGATTATACCTTACGTGGTGGAGCGAAAAAAAGAAAAACACGGACTGTCTTCGCCATATTATGATTCATAATGTTATCCTTTTATGATTCTGCCAAAGTGGCCTTTTTAGGCCCCCTGTTCTCTTCAGCAAACTATTCAAAACAACTCTAACGATACTAAAATGAAACTACGCCGTTTAATAAATCCAATTTGGACGAAGAACAAAGTGTTAATGCGTGAAATTGGCAAAGTTTGGTCGTCGGCTCCTACCAACGACTTTGCGATACTCGGCATTTTCTATTTGCCAAGAAATTGCGAATTTTCAAGCATAAAACTTGTGTCTCAAGTTGTAATAGGATATGAAATGGTACCGCTTATAGCCGGAATGGCAGACAACGACGTTTTACAAGATGAGGTTTAGGATATTTATTTATTTATTTATTTATTTATTTATTGACACACCAACGACTTATTCACTAAATTATTACAATAATATATCTGGTCTATTTAACTGTTGTGAGTGAATTCGTCACTTATAGGTGTGCACAGCACTTGTATAATCAATAATAAATACTAAACCGGAAATATAATTATGTTAATTACAATATTAAAATTTACATTGAATTTAAAATGTCAAGTAGTTAAATTAAAATACAGTAAGTATAGTAGGATATTATTGTATGTAGGTAATACGAACGGTGACAGGTGCCTACTAGCTTTTACGAGTCATTTAAAATGTGTTATTGTGCATATAATTATATGGTTGAGTCCGTTAAAGTGGAAAAAAATGTTTGCAAGCGGCCAAACCCGGTTTTAGGATGAACTAGTTTCGCCTAGGCCAAACCAGTTCTCCTTATACGGGTTGCATGATGGTCGGTCGACAGGCGACGTAAGATGCAAGAGCGAGCGAAAGGCACCCAGAGATTAGGTTTGGTTAGGTTACTTTAAACCCTTTACACAGAAATAGGCGCCCGGCGGAGTGGGGCTCCGTCGACATAGGATGCAAGAGCGACCGAATGAGAACTGCCGGTCGATTCTGTAAAAATCTCACCGTGAAAACTTAGGTGAAGTGAGTTTGGTTTTGCTAGGAATTGACACTATTGACAGCTCACACCACGCTCGCTTCACCTAAGTTTTCACGGTGAGATTTTTACAAATAGCACCGCTGGTTTGGCCTAGGCGAAACTATTTCATCCTAAAAGCGGTGTTGCCGTTAACATATTTCACACTTTAACGGATTGTACCCGGTAATTTGCAAATTACCTATAGTTAATGCGCATATTAACGTATTCCGTATTCTAACGGTAACACATACACACGAGTGACAAGTCGATGACAGAGTGTTTACGCTAGCAGCCCTACGCCCCATCTAGCAACCCTAACGGTGGGGATCACATCATCTTCAAGGTTTCTCATTGGTTCAAAATGACGTGATATCTGTCGGCAGCCAATGCAAACAATTTCGTTGTCGTCGTCGCCATTTCCATAATTTAAAAAAAAAACTAATATATACGCTATTGTTCCCGCACCCAACGCACCTCGATTTTTGTAAAGCAACTGAAATAAATCAAAGGTTCAATTTTCAAGAAATTACAAATCATTTTTACACCTCAAGACCTCATAAACACAGAGCCAACTGCAACCACCGACAACATACCGCTCGTGTATTTGAGCAACGTACCTACCTACTCAAATACACCAGCGACACGTTGTCGACGACAGCCGCTGACGCGTCGACGGTTGCAGTTCTCCGTCGACGACACGTGTCAACTTTACACCTCAACGACACAGCATAAGTAAATGGCCAAAAAAACTTTTTAGGTAACGATTAAATCATATCGTATTTGGTAGGTATCTAACAAAAGGTGTTTTCTTAAAATATGTTGGTTAACTACTATAATTACCTTAAGATACATAAACCCCAGAATAATTTAAATAAAAAAGGGAGCCAAAAACTGAAAATATTTATATCAATAGGTATGTCATGATATTCCTTCGTAAGGTACCTATTTGAGAACGACTGGACCAATTTGGCTATTCTTTTTTGTAAAATGTTCGTAAAAATAATTGTAAAATTGCCCGGAAAATTCGAAAATTCGGGAAAAACTGAAAAAGCTTTTTTCTATGGAGTTTTTGTATGAACTCAAGACCATATTGAAATTTTGACAGGAATTAAACTTAGTCTGTCAGCTCAGCTATTCCTTAAATAGAACTCAAAGTAGAAAATCGCTACCAGCATCAAGTTTAGTAACTCTGTTAACAAATAAAATATGCAAAACCTTTCAATTCGTCTAATGAAAGGTGAATTAAAGGAACTTAGCCTTGTTTAAGAGGATCACAGGACCTAAACGCAAATTTTAGAAACAATAAAAGCATTATGATCGACTACAGTAAACAAAATCAAAAAATATATGATATTCTTCAGGATAAATGCTAGGTAGATAGTATGTTGAGAACATAATACAAAGAATTTGATACGATAGAAAAAATCATGAATACCTTTAAAAACTTTATTTTTACAATAAAAACCTTACCTTACCTTACCTTATAGGTACGTACAATCATTCTGATTATTTGTCAGATTATTCTACAAACAACATAATAAAGCACTAGTGTTTTAATTTTTTAGTCCAAACAATATTCCGATCTGCGCCACTAACGGTCAGTAAATCAAAATTCATTTCTTCAAAATAGGCTGAAAATCAGCACTACTAACTACTACTAATATTATAAATTCACAAGTAACTCTGTCTATAAGTTATCACGCCTAAACCAATGAACGGAAATCGATAAAAATTAGCAAGGAGATAGATGGCATCCTGGGGCAACGACATAATGAAGGCTGCTTCTTGACCCGGTAGCACGTCGTCCCCGTGGGATATTTTAGACATCGACGCGGGTGAATCCGCGGCTAGAAGCTAGTTGAAGATAAATCTTCATCTTTATATCTCCACATCGTACTACACGCACTGGTTAATAGAATGCACAATGTTTAATAGAGAAAGGTGTCTGAAGTAGGAGCGTCCAGACGCGTCCAGACGCTCCTACTTCAGACATAGTTCCTACTCAGACGCTCCTACTTCAGATATATATAAAATGTATGAATCCAGATTCATATATTTTATATATATCTAAATCTGTCTGTATAATACTCTAGTTTTTATTTTAGCAGTCTTCGGATGGAACTTAACAACGCCAATTCTTCGGAGAGTAACCATAAGAGGGAGATTTATGTCCAGAAAACAAGCCGCAATCCATTCCTCCAAACATTTTGGTTTTCATAAATTATATTAACCTTTCATGTCATTATAACAACGAAAAAACTGAAAAATAACCTTTAAAATACACGACGTACGCACACCACTGCAAGTTTGAGACCAGCGGTGCTATTCTGTAAAATACTCACCGTGAAAACTTAGGTGAAGTGACCGTGGAGTGAGCTGTCAATAGTGTCAATTCCTAGCAAAAACAAATTCACTTCACCTAAGTTTTCACGGTGAGATTTTTACAGAATCGACCGGCAGCATCTTAATTGTAACTTTAAATCACATTTCGAGGGTTTTGAAGGAAATTCCCAATCCATTGCTTCATAGGTTTGAAAAATTCGTCTGCTGAACAACGTTAGTACCGTAATGAACGTGGTTGAACAATCAAAATAAAAGGCATTGCGGTCGATTGCCATTTTATGTGTGTGACGCAACTACCCCGCAGTAATGAGGGTTTTCGTGAAAATTTACGACACCAGTTAGCATCACTTTGACAAGAGGTCTTCCAATATAAAATATATGATGACGTTCATCATTCGATTCATTCATTCGTTCATCATTCAGTCATGACTAAAGAAAATATAGGCTCTTTGACAGATGCCTGGACCTGACGTGTCAGTGCTGCCACCTAGCGAACGTCATTTCAGAAAACCCTCATTGACAACAATTTTTAGGCTTCTGACATTGACATTGGCACGACAGCCAAGGCAGGGGATTAATAATTAACGAGTGTTAGTAGCATGGGGGTCGATGGGTACCTATATTGCTGTGTTATGTTTTCAGGCGTTGTTTGTATTTGATAAAAGTTAAAACAGTATAAGACTGACAACAAAGTTCGAAAAGTTATTTCAATTCTCTTTTTGTTTATCAAAAACTAGCATTCAGCTCGCTGCAGCTTCGGCTCGGGAGACAGTCTGTTCTTGTAGATGTAGAAGTGTAGGTGGTATGGTTACAAAATAATATTACCAGCCTATTACTGTCCTACTGCAAGGGTAAAGATCTCTTCTCATATATAGAAAGCATGAGCATTGATCACCACGCTTGTTCAAAACGGGTTGGCGATTTCAGATGGCATCCATTAAATCTAACCTAACAGAGTCATGATCATAGAAATATAAAAAAAAACGGCACGCAGAGTTCCCAACAAGGCATAAAACGCCGAATAAAACGTTTATTTTATACCCCTTTAAATTTTAACTTTATTTTGTTTTTATTATTTGTTGTTATAGCGGCAACAGAAATACCTACATCATCTGTGAAAATTTCAACTGTCTAGCTATCACGGTTCATGAGATACAGCCTGGTGACAGACTGACAGATGACGGACAGTGGAGTCTTAGTAATAGGGTCCCGTTTTTACCCTTTGGGTACGGTAGGTACCCTGAAAACAACTTCTTTCTTATATCTGTATAAATCCAGGTTTACTCACAATATTTTCCTTCACCGACTCAGTACCTAATGTTCAAGATAAACACAGAAAGAGTATATGAATTAGTAGGAAAACTCCTATTGCAAAAGACCACTTCGTAATTTTCCGCCCCTTAAGTTAACGTAATTTGATAATTTGGTATGATAGAAAAAAATCTTGAAGATACCTCATCTTCAAGATTTTTTTCTATCATACCAAATTAGTTGTATTATGTTTTCAATACACTATCTACCTAGCATATATCCTGAAGAATGTCATATATTTTTCTGACTTTGTTTACTGTAATCGATCATATACCTACTTTTATTGTTTCTAAAACTTGCGTTTTTTGTGTTTAGGTCCTGTAAGCCCCTTAACAGATTAATCCGATAGGCCGATACTAACTATTATGGCTGCCCCGATTCCGTAGCGCATCAGGAATGTTCGCCGAGTTGCAAATAGACTGTTTTTGTTCTACTATGCGAAAACGGTGCACATCCCTGGTGCGCAGGGTTCGGGCTAGCTCCAGCGGCATCCTCAGGGCATTCGCGCAAAGATTCTATTGTCAGTACCTGAACCATTGCTGTGTGGTTCACGTACTGAGCATAATATGTTTATGTATAAATTGAAATATATATTTTTTTAAATTTTGTACTTACTATGATCCCTTGTTGGAAGGGCTTGGAACCGTTACCAAAAGTATAGATTCTGTATCGGTACTTAGCGGTTCTTGCCATTTCAGCACCTGGTTACCGGTTTTAGATTTGTACCTACCGATACTCCACCTTACAAGTAGGTACCAATACCAAATTCAGGTACCCGGAGCGTAGCACAAATCTCATATTTGTACGAGGAACCTCCTATGGTTGGCCACCTTGATGTTATTTTTCTAATACCTATGAACTATCCTTTATAGGTACTTACTATGTCGGTTTTCTCACTCTGACTTACAGAAATACGTATGAGTATGTTCGTACTGGTACAGTACCGATACTGATTAGAAATTCCCATAATATAGAGTACCACGTTTGGTACAGGTATTTGTTTATTGTTTGTCGCTAGATGCCTGACGCGTCCAATATAATACTCGTAATGTTTTTAGGATTCTATTGGGACTGCCCCGTTTCTGTAGTGCATCAGAAATGTTTTCGCTAAACCGAACTGACGGTTTTCACGCAGTGTATGTCTGCGTGAAAACCGTCAGTTCGGTTGTCAAAAAAGTTGCTTCACTGATGCATCGAATGCGGGTCAGTAACAACAGTATCCTGAAAGTAGTGGCGGAGAGTCCTTACTTATTATACGTGTTAGTCCCTGTTTTGAAGCATTTTGTGGAGAGTATTGTCAGCTAGGTAGCTGATCTCTGGCTTGATCGTTCTTTGAGCAACTTGCCTCGGTGTTGCCAGTGTTGGTTGTGTGTTTTGTTATGTATTACTAACATTAGTTATACCTAAGGTATTTTTTCACTAACAAAATGGATTGTATTGTTGTCCGAAACTGAATAAATAAATGTAATTTAATTAATTAAACGATATTTATTTATTATCCATGCCTACAATACCGTGACAGCCAACTGATATCCCTACAGTTCACTGTTTTCTTCACAAATCAGCATTTAAATTACATCCACCCCAAGTCAGGGGCAAAAGTCGAGGCGGGCCCAGTCTTAGCGCCTCAGTCCCGGCTCACCGGGATTACGACCGGCTCATAAACACGACTTAATGGAATTGAATCCCGTAAAACAGAACGGTTCGACGGCAGCCCGTGGTATTGTGTGCAAACTGTTTTATTGTACTCTAGCTTTTCTGGGGATCGGGGTTTTCTTTTGCCGTTTGAAGAAATTTATCCAGGTTTGCAACTTGTGTAGCATTTTGAATTCAGCTTTGTTTATAAGCCTTCCCCCTTTTCCTTCTTTCTTATGTTTTTGAACTTGTATTGTGTATTTATTTTATTTTTCTTTTTTATTTACCGCTGCACCGGTAGACGTCATCGCGTCCAAAACCAACCCTACGACATACTACAGTGACAGCATTATGCTGAGCGATGGCCGTTTTGCGTGGATGTGACACAAATTTTCTCCCAACTTGTTTTTTTTGTGTTTTTTTTTTGCGGTAAGTTTACTTCAAATAAATGTTTTTTTTTTTTATAAATTGTTAATTAGGTACTTATACCTAGACTGTATTGAATTATTAGATTTTAATTTAAATTTCTTAGAGTTTTAAATGTTTTCCGTTAATATTTTAACAAAATTGTGGTATGTTTGCAACTTGGAGCTAGCTCTATTAAATTATCATCTAGGTACTTATAAGTATATATCTATCTAATCCTGACATATACATACCTACTTACCTAGTACAAAACAAACACACCAAAATGTCTGTAGGTACCTACGCGCGCGCATAGCTTCCAAATGACTGCACCAATTTGGATAATTCTTTTTTTGTTGTGTTCGCTATTGCCAGGACAAGGTTTGCATGATAAAATATTGCACCCGTGTGAAGCTGAAACGGGCCGTGCTAGGAAGGAATTTAACAAATATTTTATGGTCTTGTGCCCCTATATACGTGCGTGATACCTAGGTATATAACTACCTACGCTTTATCAAGCTATTTAGCATCTAGAAGTTGCAACTCCTTTATATGCGAATGCGAATGGTGGTATATTTACAACTAAGCTACACACCTTTATGTCTAAAACAATAAGGATGTCATTTTCCACAGACAATTTAGGTACTTTCTCGATGACTAGGTATGTAAGTAGGTACCTAGGTTTTAACCTTATATTTTGAAATGTTTCTTCGTTTGTGTCTTTTTTTTACATTGTTCTCACATATAGAGTCAACAATAATAATGTACCTACCCAGGATTTGTAATATCTTGATTTAAAAGAGTGTCCATGGAGTTTCTTATCCGTTCTTCTCCATAGAGATCTTCGTTTTAGAATGGGCAACTAGCTTCTGACTAACTGACAGACTGTATAAATTTTGACAATTCAAAAGTGCCTGTACAAGGTTTGATTGAAATAAATACTTTGAGTTTGAGTTTGACCTATTTTGTAGGGTAGGTACCTACGGAAGTTATATATATTTATATGGATAAACTGGTAAGTAATACTATTCTAACCTAACTAGTTTGTATTATCCCATTGAAAGACAAAGGCGTCCCTCTCCCTTTTCCAAACAATTCTGTCTTTTGCTTTTGTGTTAAACGCACGACGAAATCGCGGCAGGACAAAGCAAAGATGGCGGGATGAGCTTGACTCCTACGGAAAGGACTGGCAAAGCAAAAGATAGAATTGTGGTAATGCTATCACCACATAAAAATCCGTATCCGAGGCAGGAAATTAATGGAGTATTCCACGAAACGCACCAACATTGAAACGCACCAAATGAAACGTCTATCGATATAATTTATTACGAATCCTTCATGCTCTTCTCTATGTTTCATCGTTGATGCATTTCGAGGAATATTTTTTTTTTCGAGGAATTCTTTTGGTGCGTTTCGAGGAATACCCCAAATGAATGATAACTTACCTCCCAAAGCTGTCGCTGTGAGGTTATTGAGCATGGCCTCTAGGGGCCAACCCTGGCCGCCCCCTATGTCGACATCGTCCTCAACACAGCTGCACAAACCAATGGCTACCGCTGGCACCACAGTCCACTCCCTAGCACTCGCGAACTATCAGCGAACCCGCCACAACTTATCAACGGGCATGATCCCTTAACCAAATCACAAGTCCACTCTTAACGGCACGAAAAAATCCAACGACACTCACTCAAAACGTCAAAAAGGACGAAATTCCAGCGAAAACCCGCCTTAATACAAAATAATTAGCGCTATATTAAACCCAATTAGTTTTAATTACGACTCCGTTCAAACTTATTTACACACTTAATTTTTGTTATAAAATTAATATAACCCGTTTAGTATCAATTTGTATAAATTTGCAGTTTGATTGGTTCGCCCTTAAAATGATCGTTTAATGTGGAAACCGACCGACGACTGCTACAAAAACAGATAGTGCTCACATTGTTGCCGACCCTGCTCCACGGAAAGCTCTACGCGAAGAAATATACGCGTCCTTCTCTAACACCTGCCAAACATCCGAGTGTCTCGCTCGTTTTGCACGCGTGCATCAGTAATGGATGCTTACATTTTGTTTACGTTCGATTTGAACAAACGAATAATCTATTATTTCATTCGTGCACGTATTATTGATACGGACCTTTCCCATTCATACAATATTCATATACTGATATAACTGCTTTTGTCTCGTTCTTCCTGGAGCGTTCTGTGCGTCAGGATCGTAGTTCTGTCTCTATCGCACATGGGTTTTAGATATCGAACGCATTCCTTGCCTCTACACGGCGACCAATCGGAGCCCAGAGAAATCACTTTCAAAGCATCTAGGGCTGGCACCCACGTCGCAATATTGAAATATTATTGCTGCGGCGAGCGCAGGGCGTTCCGTTCTTTTGTAATGGAAAAAACAAATACAGGCAGTGTGTTCGTGATATAAGTCGCTATAGTTGTGTTGTCGGAGGTAAATAAGAGTACTCGAATGAGATCCGTTGGAAATATTTCAGCTGGGTTGCGTTCGAAAACGTCGCAGTCTGAGTGCGATTTCTTGTAAAAGCGCCTTTAATTTTTGGACGTTGTTGAATAAGGAATGCGGGGAATGGACACTTGACGAAATGGATACGGACTACGGACCGTTTTTATGCTGGCTTTTTTGTTTTAGATCCATCGAAGCATTTATTTTGTTTCGGTACGATATGTTAAAGGTATTTTGATTTGTGTATTCATGCATTTCATGGTTTTATTGTAGATTCGAGGGATACCTAGTTCTTGAAATTCATTTCTCTGGTTTCGGTTTCAACTTCCAAAGCTTTTTGTTGGTAGATATGTAAATAATACTTGAAATTGTTTTTAAGTCCATATATAACAACGGAGTAGTTACGTAACACACTAAGATTAGGTAGGAATAGCTTTCATTTTGACAGTAAAACAACATTCATTGCGTTATTTACTTTGTTGAGCACTCGATTTTTTCGAACATATGAAGCAATGGATTAGCAATAAGTCTCCTTCAAAATAATTCAAATTATGATTTAAAGTGTGTGTTACGCAATTTTCGCACAAAAGATACAAAGGCGGACTTAATGCCTTAGACATTCTCTACCAGTCAACCAAGGGTGGTGAAGAGATTGGATGGTAGGTGCTTTGATTGAGAGGAATAATGATACAAAAAAAACTAATAAAACTAGGTACCTACACAAATATATAAATAGGTTATATACACATACATACTATTTACTATAATAGGTATAGGTATACCTACAAATTCAAGGGAGAGAGGTGTTGAGATGACTCTACGCTATATTTGTTTTGTAAATAACTCTGCAATTTCCGCATAAATGCATACCGACTGGTGGCCGTCCTGATATCAAGAGGAAGTGCATTCCAAGATGAATGGACTGAATATGAAAGGAAGAATGAACAAAGTCAGAAGTATGAAAGCACCAAACAAATATTTCTGTAAGTTGAAGTGTGAGTGAAACACATAGGTATATGTACCTAGTAAGTAAAAAGGATAGTGAATAGGTATTAGAAAAATAACTTTAAGGTTGCCAACCATACGAGGGATCCCGTACAAAATATGAGATTTGTGGTACTTGTTAGGTGGAGTACTGGTATACCTATAGGTACCCGTCTGGAACCGGTAGATTACCTAGTTATATATAATTTATTGTACACCACAAAAATACATAGGTACTTAACAAAAAAAAAAATTGATCGAATACCTACTAAAAATATACAATGGGTGGCCTTATCGCTTTCTGCGATTTTGACTTTTCGCTTTTTTGATTTTGAACGTTGGAATGGACAGCGATAGGTACCAGCGGTACCCATGCAGGTACCGAAATGGCAAGAACCGTTAAGTACCGGTATAGAACCTGTACTGTTGGGCTTGGACCCGGTAATTTTGATACCGGTTCCAAGCCCTAATCACGTGTAGGTACACTACCCGGCGATAAATATTGCACATCGACCTTTGGAAATTGGTTTATTTTATACAAAGAATAAAAATAAATTTTATCAAAAGAAGCAAATCATACCTAATTGTTTTAACAACTCCTAATAGATACCGGACTGTTTGTATTTGCGACAGAGATAACGCTCTACGAAGCCGAAATTTGCCGATTGTCTCTTTCCAAAGGTCGATGTGCAATATTTATCGCCGGGTAGGTACTGTACGATGCTCCACGCCATTATTAGGGTTCCGTATCTCAAAAGGAAAAACGGAACCCTTATAAGATCACTTCGCTGTCCGTCTGTCTGAGTTATCAAGTTGAAATTAATATCTAATACTCAAGGCTGCAACCCCTGCCGGGTCAGCGGGATTGTCCGAAAGGGTTACCGCTGGCCCGAAACATAAAGGGCTAAGGAAGGAACACGGATGGTTTTAGTCAGTAATAGTCTGACACTCCCTTCCGCCCCACCCCGAGCGGGAGGGGTCATTTGATGATTTCCCATCCTAAAAAAAATCGGTTGTCTGTAAAGTCGGTTTACTGACGATAGTTGAACGTGACAACGTCATAAGAAAATACTGATGGAATAGTTGCATTGCATTTGTTAATATTCGCTTGCACTTCAAGCCGCCATGGAACGCTACAGAGCGAGGCCGCGAGGTAACGCTACATGAGTCATGTTTTTTCGTGAGTGCAGCCATCTTCATTGATTTATTAGACGTTGTCACGTCAAAAAAAGGCTGCTATCCCCTGATGCAGTGAAAAAATCAAACTTCCAAGTCAACGCAATCAAAAGATACAGGCGTTTATGTTCCGTTTATGCCGCATATTTTGACACTCGCAAGGTAATCAAACCTATAGGGTGCTTCCCGTTGACCTAGAATTATGAAATTTGGCAAGAAGCAATGTCATGTAGCACAAGTAAAGGAAAAGATCCGAAAACCGTAAATTTGTAGTTACATACCAACAAGCTTATACGGAACCCTCGGTGCGTGATTCCGACTCGCATTTGACTGTTTTTTACTACCAGTATCTACTTCCAGTTATATATAATACATACATAACACACACATACCCAGTCGCTTTCATTAATTTTGATGAAATTCCTTGTGCTACAGAGAAAAGTACCTCCTAGAAGAATTTCATAAAAAAATTGTAAGCGAAAGTTCGACAATCAGTCTTCCATCGTGTTACCCAGTAGGTAACCGGGATATGGAGGTGAGACAAGCAGTCGCTCCATTTATAAATCTGCTATTCAGCTGCATCCGGTTAGACTGGAAGCTGACGCCAACATAGTTGAAAAAGGCCAGGCAGATCCCCACCTACCTACCAACTTTCAGTAATAAACACTTTCAGTAACAAACATACTTTCAGTAAAAAAAATTCACACACACACATAGCATACACATACCTACCTACTCGCTTTCCATATCAACTTTGATGAAATTTCTTGTATAGAGAAAAGTAGAAGAATTTCATAAATTTTTGCAGCATGTAACATGCTCCAGGAAAAATTCTTTACATTTTCGACGACTCATAAGTATACACAGGGCCAAATTAAATTTGCTAACGAAACTGCGCAGACGTGATATCGATAGGTAACTTAAGGCTAAGAACTCACGGAGCGATTTTCGCCCGCAACCGCCGCGGTCGTGGATCTGCGGTTTTATTTCAAAACTCACGAGACCGGTTATTCGCGCGGTTACGAGGCCGCCGCGGTTGCGATCATCGCCCGCAAACGTGGCGGGCGATGATCGCAAGATTGCAAGACGGGCGGTTAACGATCAGTTGAGGTCCAGACCGCCATGGACACACACCAGAAGCGAGCGCCGCCGGCCCCCGCGGTCGCCCGCCAACCGATCGCAAAGCGCGCGGGCGCCACCCGCCGAGGCTGCGGGTAACCGCGGCCCGCACGATTCTACTAGTTGCCCGCCGGTACAGCGGGAGCCGCATACAACCGCGTACACCGCGGGCGTAAAACGCGTCGTGAAATGTGCTTTAATTTTTTATATAAATATTTGCATTCTACAGAAGCTGCGGGCCCGCAACCGCAGTGGACGCGGGCGAAAATCGCTCCGTGAGTTCTTAGCCTAACAGTACCTACAAAACCAGAATGAAATTGATTCAATTTTAAATTCAAATTTATGCGTCATGTTCGTGAACGGGCGCCGTCAGTTGGGGCTGGTCATCTCTTAGCTGCCTCGGCTTATTTTTAATTATTTTATTGGTTGATTACTTACCTTTGATTTTGTTAATTACCTTTAATTTGGCACTTTGTGATTGGTTATTTGCGTAATTTGCCGAATAATGTCAAACTGAAAAAAAAAAACAGAGAAAAAGAAAAAAGGTATTCAGAACATTTTAAGCTTATGATTTAGACAAGTTGTGGTTCTTGTATGGTCACCGCTTTCTCCATAACCCGTGAAAAAACGACTGCAAAATGAATACTGATTGTAGTTTTGAAAGTATCTGGCAAACATTCTACTTAACCAAAACCGGGACTGGTACTTCTTAATATATTTACATTAAACTTATTTATCATAATATTGTAGCCGCTTTTTCAGAAGGTTTAAAAATAATAATACTGAAACTAAAACATTATATGTACCAAAATTTGGATCTGAAGTGTGACAGCAGTAGCTCTAGAAGTATCAGGATAGGATAAGAACAAGGAAGGGGTCGCAACGGCGTAGCAATATTCCGCGGCGTAGCAACATTCCACGCCGTAGCAATGTTCCACGACGTAGCAACGTTCCACGGCGTAACAACATTCCACGCCGTAGCAACGTTCCACGGCGTAGCAACATTCCACGCCGTAGCAACGTTCCACGGCGTAGCAACATTCCACGCCGTAGCAATGTTCCACAACGTAGCAACGTTCCACGGCGTAACAACATTCCATGCCGTAGCAACGTTCCACGACGTAGCAACATTCCACGCCGTAGCAACGTTCCACGGCGTAGCAACATTCCACGCCGTAGCAATGTTCCGCGCCGTAGCAACGTACCACGGCGTAGCAACATTCCACGCCGTAGCAACATTCCACGCCGTAGCAACATTCCACGCCGTAGCAACGTTCCACGGCGTAGCAACATTCCACGTCGTAGCAACGTACCGTGCCGTAGCAACATATCGTGCCGTAGTCGTGCTACGAGTTAATTAATCTCCGTTCATTATAATAATCAATATTATAGTGTTTAATTTTACTTTTTTGTTCGTCAGCTGTAAATAGGTAATTTATTTTTATTTTTTATTAGGTAACTATAAATACGAAGTGAAACATCTCACATAATACAATTAAAACCGGCTAAGTGCGAGTCGGATTTACACACTTGGACAACACAAAAATCGCAAGTTTTAGAAACAATAAAAGTATATGATAGACTACAGTAAACAAAAGCAAAAAAATATATGATATTCTTCAGGATATATGCTAGGTAGATAGTGTGTTGGAAACATAATACAACTAATTTGGAACGATAGAAAAAAAACATGAAGATACCTCTAAAAACTTTCTTTTTACCATAAAAACCATACTAATATACATACAATCATTGTAATTTTTTGGCAGATTATTATACAAGCAACATACTAAAATACCAGTGTTTTATTTTTTAGTCCAAACAATAGATTTTTTGTAATTAAAGCTTCATATTTTGCAATAAATTACCAGCTTTGTGTCATCGCGCTTCTCTTTCTTTTCTATGCAGTCCGACAGTGACAGCGCTTTAGGTCATGTGAGCACCTTAAATCAAGTTTGAAAATATAATTTGTATAAAAGATACATTGCCAAGCAGTTAGGGTCGACTATTCACGTGACAAAGAATCAGCATTGCCATACAATGTGACAATGCTGCCTTTTCGGCACTTTTCCTTTTGACAGCGATGCGAACGAATTTTTTATATCCTATGATTATTTCTTATTTCCCATCCTTTGTTATATAGATTTTCTTGGTCGCGTACTTCATTACTGAAGGTCGTGTCATGATGTTCCTCCACTTCGTTCGGTTCTCAGCTTCTCTCAGGGCGGTCGTAACAAAGAGTCCATGCAGTGAGGGCGGTTACTTGATCTGACCAGGCGGTCAGGTGACCGACCGCGAGGATTTTAGAGTTCCGTACCCAAAGGGTAAAAACGGGACCCCATTACTAAGACTCCACTGTCTGTCTATCTGTCTGTCTGTCTGTCACCAGGTTGTATCTCATGAACCGTGATAGCTAAACAGTTGAAATTTTCACAGATGATGTATTTCTGTTGCCGCTATAACAACAAATACTAAAAACAGAATAGAATACAGATTTAAGGGGGGCTCCCGTACAATAAGCGTGTTTTTTTCGGCGTTTTTGCCTTGTGGTACGGAACCCTTCGTGTGGGAGTCCGACTCGCCAGTTTTTCCCATCTACCTTGCCCATAATCATAGATACTTGAACAAATTATTAATATTATATTTAGACTTCTATAATGGTCATAGTCGAGGAACCTAATCTACACGACTGTAAGAGTAATTGCTTGATTATCAAAATTGGTACAACCGCAGCAATAATTGCTATATATAGATCCCCATCTGCTAGAAACTTGGATGCATTTCATGCTTCCTTAAACCAAATTTTACAAGCAGTAGGCACTTTTAAGAATGTTGTACTAACAGGAGATATAAATATAAACATTAACTCTGATAACTGCAATGCAGGAATCCAAGACTATCTTAATATCTGCTCTTTCCATGGTTTTTTGTCCGCACATACACTGCCTACTCATCAAAGTGGTTCCTGCCTCGATCATATGATAGTCAAATCCAGTTTTTCGTTTATTACGCTTGTTACTAACTCTACAATTACCGACCATCACGCAGTTTTACTGACCCTCAACCTAACGCTGCCTAAGCAAAATCGCCCACAGACCAAAACGCAACTAAACACTAACAAACTTGAATATGATTTACGCAACATTGATTTTAGCCCAGTTTTCAATACACCTGACCCAAATTTTGCTTTATCGTACTTAATAAAAAATGTTCAATCAGCTATATTACACAACACGACCGTTGTTACAGTAAACAAGAAAAATTATAATATCAAACCTTGGATTACTCCTGGCCTAATTCGGTGCATAAGACAGCGAGATAAACTTCATCAAAGATATAGGAGGGACCCAGATAATCTAGTCACTAAAATTACCTATACCAGATACAGGAATTTTTGTAACAAACTTCTAAAGGATTTAAAGAGAAATTACGATAAAAATGAATTAAATAGAGCGGGAAACAATAGCAAGCAACTTTGGAAACATATCAAAAACGTCACCTATATGTCAAAACAGCGCGAATCAAGTTCAAGTTTACTGCTTTCTAATACTTCACCTATACTGTCAGCCAACGAAGTGAATAATTTTTTCGTAAATGTTGGGAAAACTCTTGCTGAGCAGATTCCAAAACCTGACTGTGTTCAACTATCTTCACAAAAGCGTGAAAATAGACGTACCCTAAAATCTTTTGCCTTGCTAGACACCGACGAAGACGAAATTACCCGAATAATCTGTGGACTAAAAGATGACTGTGCTGTTGGATGGGATAACATTAGCAATAAGACCCTTAAACTCTTTAAGCATATCCTTGTACCTCCCTTAACACATATTTTTCGTATGTGTCTTTCTGAAGGCATTTTCCCTAAATGTCTAAAAAAAGCAATTGTAATCCCTATCTTTAAATCCGGAAACAAAGACCTAGTTAACAATTATCGACCAATATCACTACTCCCCTCAATATCTAAAATACTAGAAAAAATTATAAACAGTAGACTAGTTAACTATCTAGAGAAAAATGAATTCTTATCATCTGCGCAATTTGGTTTTAGAGCCAAATTATCCACAGCTGATGCAATGCACAGTCTAACAGATTATGTCTCAGAAGAACTTGGTAAAGGAAACCAGACCCTGGGGATCTTCCTTGATCTGGCGAAGGCTTTTGATACAGTCTCTGTTTCGAAGCTTTTGTATAAATTAGAGGCCATAGGAATAAGGGGATCGCCGCTGAAACTTTTTGCTGACTACTTAGACGATCGCTGTCAATGTGTTAAAATTGACAATATTAGTAGCGACGAGCAAAAAAACACAGGTTTTGGTGTTCCCCAGGGAAGTATTTTGGGCCCCACCCTTTTCCTGATTTATATTAATGATTTGTGTAGTTTAAACATTAAACAAGGCAAAATTATATCGTATGCTGATGACACGGCGTTAATTTTCACCGCTAAAACAAATAGCGAATTGTACGAATATGCTCAAATAGGTTTCAACACTGTGTGTAACTGGCTTCAAAGCAACTTGCTAACATTAAATGCCGACAAGACAAAATATATTCACTTCTTCATCCGCAAACCCCATTTTAATATTACTAACTCTCATCTGTACGCCCATCACTGCGGACTCCGCTCAGTCAGCATATGTAAATGTCCTTTTATCCTCAAAACTTGTAACATAAAATATCTCGGGGTTATAATAGACGAGTCGCTCTCATTTAGACCACATATTGACAGTTTGGTTAAAAGAATGCGCAAGTTAATTTTTGTTTTTAAAAAATTGCGAGCAATTGCAGATAAAAAACTAGTGTCACAAGTTTACTTGGCCCTAGGTCAATCTGTAATACAGTACTGTATCACTTCATGGGGTGGAGCACCAAAAACTTACTTACTGCCTCTTGAAAGAGCACAGAGAGCAATTCTAAAAGTCGCAAACTTCCATCCCTTTCTCTATCCTACAGATCTGCTTTACAAATCCTGTAACGTGCTGACTGTTCGCCAGCTTTTCATAATGCACTTGGTATTAAAACAGCACACCATGCTCTCCTATAACATTGAAAGTACTAATAAGAGACGGAATGATATTGTATGTGAGTCAAATGCACCCTCTAAGTATGTCTTTGTAAACAGATTCTATACTTTTTTAGGCCCATTTCTGTACAATAAATTAAATAGGAAATTAAGTATCTATAAATTAAATAATTACGACTGTAAAAAGAGTATTCTGCAATTTTTACTTAGCATATCATACAGTAAGACAGAGGATTTACTCGTTGTCTGTAAATAAAACATGTTAGTCTTTTAAGTTAATATTAGTTTTAATTAGTCTTATCAGTTTTTATTTTATATTTTAAAATTGTTAGCTTTTTTTCTAGCCTGAAACACAGGTTCTACCTAGTTCAGGCAAATGAGCGACTGTGTCCACTATAATTTTTAAGTTATGTTACTGTAAACTGCACCATTTTTATAAATAAACGATATTATTATAAAAAAAAAAAAAAAAAAAAAAAAAAAGACTTAGCTTTATAAATGATGTTAATATTATGCTGGAAATACTCGTACAGCATTAAAATAAAAATGAAATAAACTTTTAAATTGGAAAATACAGTTCAGAAACAGTATTGCAATTAGCTGGGAACTCAGACGGAAGTGATTACGTCATACGTCTCATAGATAGTGCCGACACTGCGTCACTAGAACTCACCCGCTCTGACGTCACTCGCGTAATTGTAACATATTGCGTTGCTGTACCACTTGACGTACAGCTGACAACCCGGTTCAATAATGGAGGGTACTCTTTGAAAATTTCAAAAGTATACCTAATCAAAAATTTTCCTTTTTTTTAAAAAAAAACGTTGCCCCACACTAGGAATTACTCCTGTATCGTGGGAACGTCCAGTATTCAATAAATAAAAAATGTATAGAAATGACTTGACAGTCCAAAATTCATAGAGACGTGTGATGGATTCTGGAAGACCTGACCGTGACATGATTTTTGTATAGAGGTGGTTTATGGCAATACTACAACAGAATTTGATAGACTTGCAATGACAAAGGCATTTTAATCATTCTTGAACATGCCGATATATTCCATAGAAAACTCACCGTGGAAACTTAGGTGAAGTGATGCTAGGGAGTGTCAATATTGACAGCTAACTGTCTAGTTTGGGGCTCACTAGTTAATACTACATTGTAACCTAGCTGTAGGTAATATTTTAAGCTACTCACGTCGTCTTGCTGTTAACCAGTGAACCTGCTTACTGTATTACTTGGACAACAAATATTTCCTATTACTTTGCTTAATGTTTTCACGGGGAAATTTTGAATTTTTAACAGTTTTGCCCTGATAGAACTGTCAGACGTCAATTTTATTCCACGGATACATTATATCTGACTTTGGTAAAATTAGCCCTCAGAAACGCAACTATCCTATTTCCAAGTTGTCCCACAATTCGTGTGCCCTCTTGCACAGAGGTAACAGTAGGTGCAATAAAATGGCGCTTGGCGAGTAGTACTCTCTGTCAGAGTGGAGCATTGTGACGGGAGTGTGTGACAGTCCGCTTTGATGCGACGCGAGCTTCAAACTCAAGCGCCGTTGAGAGCATGCAATGTGCGCGTGCACTGTTTAATATTAATCTCAGTAACAATGTAAAGGAAGTCCTCCAATTACATAGAAGAATGGTCTGATTTAAATTAATTCCACCAAAAACATTTAAAACTAAGTGAAAAAGTTACGAAGGATTGTCGGTGATAGATGAATTGAGATCTAAGTGTGCATACACAGCAGCGGCAAGCGTCGACGGCATAGGCAACTGCCGGCGTCGACACGTAGGCGACTGCCGTCAACAAGCGTAGACGACTGCAGTTGCTTCTGCCGTAGACGCTTTCCGCTCGTATGTCATCATCTGCCTAGCATTTTCCCAACTATGTTGGGGTCGGCTTCAAGTCTAACCGGATGCAGCTGAATACCAGTAACACGGAGCGACTTCCTATCTGACCACAACCCAGTTACTGGGTAATACGATACCCCTTGGTAAAACTTGTCAGGCTTACGAGCTTCTGACTACCCGTAACGACCTTCAAAGTTCCACGAATGACAGCCGGGATCAACGGCTTAACATGCTTTCCGAGGCACGGAGAGGTCTCGGTATGTAAAAATGGCCACCCATCCACAGACCAACAGCGGCAAGCGTAGCTTAACCTGATCGATCGACCTGTGCGGCTGTTATTATTTAGCCACGGGCCCCTCGCGTATCGCTCGTGTGACGACAAATTTTTAGAAGGTAAAAGAAAGTGTCATCTCATTAGGCACTTATCTGTTGAAGCTTTTAAAAGACCAGATTATTACTGTCCCACTGCAGGGCACCTGAGAAGAGCTAGAGTCCTTTGGGACTCTTCTCATACAGAGAAGGTACACTCGCTCAAGAACGACGCTCGACGCTTGCTCAAGACGGGTTGGCGATTTCAGACTTATATACGATAATTATTATCTCGATATTCCTACTGAATCGAGATTTATGTATGTGTCTATACGACTTACTTAACTACTAGCTGCGCTGGTTTCACCTACATAAATCTCGATTCAGTAGGAATATCGAGATAATAATTATCGTATGTCCTAATCCGGCCATGTTCTACCCATGTGCCAAATTTAAACAAATCATAATAAAGAAACGGAGTATAGTTTTATGTTTAGAAGTGGATCCTATAATACATGAAGATTTCTTAATCTCCATAGAAATTGATTGAATAAATAATATATAGTGTTGTTGTTTTAGCCCAAGAAAATCGTGCACCAAATATTGTATCTATATAAAGAAATTTTTCAATAAAGCTAATACGAAAAACTAAAAATAAATAATAATTAAAAATTTAAAACGAAAAAAAAGAACTAAATGGAGAAAAATGAAAAACAAAATCTCGATTCATAAAATAGAAGAATTTCATTAAAATTAGCATGGGTATTTCTTTACGCGGAATACAGAATTAATAAGTTATCGTAAACTCTGCGAACTGAACTATAACTTTTTGTTAAATTCCTCGCGGACGAAGTTGCGGGTAACAGCTAGTAATATTATAAATGCGAAAGTGTTTCTGTTTGTCTGTCTGTTACCTCTTCACGTTTAAACCGCTACCCAACCCGCAACCGCCATACGATAGTTTTTCCCACGGGATCCCGATATTCCCACGGGATCGACACTTGTGCGGGTGAATCCGCGGGGCGCTACTAGTTTATAATATTTTAGATTTAGATAAGTCCAGATCATCTTTTCTTTTCTGTAAACAACACACCGTGAATACTTAGATGAAGAGCAGAGCATGAACTGAGCTGCCATTCCACCTGACGCTAGGGATAGGCAGTGCTGACAGCTGTTGTCACGCTCACTTCACCTAAGTTTTCACGGTAAGTTTTTGACGTGACAACGTCTAATAAATCGATGAAGCTGGCTGCACTCACGAAAAAACATGACTCATGTAGCGTTACCTCGTGGCCTCGCTCTGTAGCGTGGAGGCGTTCCATGGCGGCTTGAAGTGCAAGCGAATATTAACAAATGCAATGCAACTATTCCATCAGTATTTTCTTATGACGTTGTCACGTTCAACTATCGTCAGTAAACCGACTTTACAGACAACCGATTTTTTTTTACAGAATATAGTTCCACAGGTTTCCTTACGAACTTTTCTTTCACCGAGACGTAAGTAACGTCCAAGATAAACTCGTACTAGTAAAAGCTCATAATTTGCATGAATGAATACAAGAATCCTGCAAACAAACGCATTGAGATAACCGTGACGGATTAACTAAACACTTGGGGTTTCACTTAGCGCCACTTAGCGCTGCCCCGCCAGATTAACAGTAACGCGTCTTTACTTAAAACTAATGCAATTACAGCGCCAGAGCGAGACGCTGCTATACGAGAGATAAAGATAGGGAGAGCATACAGCATGTTGCCGTTTGATGCCGTTTGATCTGGGATCACTGGGAGTGACTGCTTGTTGCCCAATCAGTGATGTGAGATTTAATTATATTGCAGTTTATCCATCTTCATTTGGATCCAATTGATTGGACTAGGATGGTCTAGCGATTGTAAAGTTGCTTTGAATGCGTTGTTTAACTAATAGACTGTTAACAGACAGCTGTGCTGCTGGGGGTTTGATGGGCCATTTCATCATCCCAGTTAAAGCACTAGGAAGTGGTGAAGGGCAAGTGATGTTTCTGAGCTTAGTTTGAATAAATGACGTTTGAATTTTGAAAGAAAAGTTGCAGATTCAGCAACGGGCAACAGTCGTCAAAAATCACAAAAGTTAAAATATTGGCCCTCATATTATTCCATACGTACAATGCGTGCCACGAAAGATGAGACTTGACAGACCACGTGGTTTGACATGCGCAGTACACGATTTTAGGTATCTTTAGCGGTATGAGGTCTGAGTGCGGGACGGGACCTGACGTCATAGGGGCGGCGGAAAGAGCGGGGGAGGCGGGGTCAAGTCTCATCTTTCGTGGCACGCATCGTACCTACTTGCCAAATATTATGATAATGTACAAAATACTGTGGCCAGCTAAACGTATTTCAAGCATCACTCTGGTTCTGACAATTGTTTCAAGATGATAGAGACAATATGATATTTTAATATAATGTTATTACTAATGCGCTAAACGCATTTAGTGATTTGTGGTGGAACCGAGCCTAAGTATAGTTTATAGTTGATACCACACACAGGTTTAAAAGCGTATACCTAATAATTGACAAAAAAAGAAAACTTCCAAACTTATCATTCGATCTGGTTTATAAACAGATCAATCAACGCAGATATTGCAATCCACTACTGGACATAAGCCTCTCCCAGGCTACGCCACAATAACCTATCCTCCGCTTTCCGCATCCAGCCTGTCCCAGCCAGCTTTTTTAAGGTCATCGGTCCATTTGGCTGGGGAGCGTCCCACACTACGCTTGCCGATACGCGGCCTCCACTCCAGGACTCCTCTGCTTCACCGGCCATCAGTCCTTAGACAACATAGCCAGCCCACTACTACTTCAGCTTACTTACTCTGCAATCTATGTCGGGAACTCCAGTTCTTCACCTGATAACTTCATTTCTGATTTTATCCTTCAAAGAAACTCCGAGCATAGCCCGCTCCATATCGCGCTGAGCGATCTTGAATTTGTGGACCATCCTGGCCGTCAGTGTCCACGTTTTGGCACCGTATGTCATGACGGGCAGGATGCACTGGTTGATGACCTTAGTCTTAAAACATTGAAGAATAGGTGACGAGAAGATTCGATGAACTTTTCTAAACGCTGCCCAACCCAACTGGATCCTTCTGTCGGCTTCTTTCTCAAAGTTCTGTCTACCGAGCTGGATGACTTTCCCTATGTGGACATCATCATAATCAGCCTATAATGTTCCCACTGCTGGGACACTGGCATCTTCTCTTCAAGAGGAAGTGGGCTATAATCCACCACGCTGGCCCTGTGCGGAATGGTTGATGTCACATGTCTTGGAAGTTTTGGTTCTAGGACATGCCGGTTTCCTTACGATGTTTTCCTTCGCCGTTTTGAGAGCAGTGTTGATGAAATTATTTACACAAAGTAAAGTATGTACCTGTCTGGGTTCGAACCCACGAGCTACAACTCGTAAGTCGGGGCGTTACCACTGGGCCACCACTGCTCCTAAATGGACATATTCCTTCACAATTTCGAGAAGCGACCCTTCCATGTGGATTGGTCCCGATGTGGATTAAACAGTTAGGAGCGTGAAATCTGTAACAAAACAAAACATTATAACAAACTTATGCAAACAAACAATAAAGCAACCAAAACACCATTACAGGGGAGCGGGGGAGCGGGGCCGGCGGGCGCTAAGCGATGATTTTTAATAAAAATATACCCTCGGCTTAATATCGGATATGCCTATGGTGTCTGTAAAAAGTCCACCGAAAAAGCCACAATTTCCGACTCACTGCCATTCAAATATGTTTTCTCAACTCCACATTATACAGTCGAAATTCGAATGCACGCCTAACTGGTGCCTCTCCTTAGTGTTTCGCTTTCACTATCTTAGAAAATTCAACCTTAACTGGAAATAATAAAGTTTAATTTTGTGGGGCAAGTGATAGTCGTTAGGGCGAATACAGACAATCGTGTGGGGTAACGCATGGTAACACCGAAACCGCGCGTAGTTTATTATAAGTTAATACGCACCCGCCTTAACTCGCCGGATAGCTTATGATACACTTCGAGCCAAAATTATATGCGCATAATATTATTTTAGGCAAAATTTTACCGACAAATGGAATTTAAGACACCTCCTTATTTGTAAGAAAATATTATTTTATAAGAAAAATCACAATTTAAAACCTTATCAAAACAGTATCACCTCTGTATAGTCCATATGTCACCTATATTTAAAGAAAGAAAAAGAAAGAAAGAAAGAAAATAAGTTTACAGGCGCTACACGACACGGGACACAAAGGCACCGCAAGTTGCGCAACGAGCGGTGCCTTTGCGACGCACGCGATGACATCGCGTGTCGCGCCTGTTTGTACGATCCTTAACAAACTGCAAGCTGTGTCACTTTTTTACGAACGCTACAAAATATGAGACCCATTTTAAAATATGTGACACATTTCTCATGCACGACAGTGGACTGCTCGCTCCCCATTTTAGCGTTTCCATTGTAATAAAGTTACACGGTTTTTAGCTCGGCGGGCTCGGCACTTGCCACTAACACGTTGGTACGAAGGTACCATACCGCGCTCCCTTTACTTTCGGCGGCAGATGTTCCGATTTTCCAAAGGAGAGCCATCAGTAATGCATGTCACTTGTTTCAAACAGAGCCCACAAAAGTAAGTTCGTTATTTTTATATTTAGATAAAAATAAAGGGAAATATGTAGATGCCTCTAAAAACTTTTTCGGCATCTAATCATGAACACATTTTTTTTAATTCATGAACCTCAAAAAAATTTTTGGGCATCGAATGATGCACACTTTTTAAAATAAATGAGCCTCATTTTATACAAGTAATAGGCGAGTTGATGGCCAAATGATAAGTAAAATTATTCACGTCTATACCGATTCGTCAGATTTGATTGAGGAGCTGTGTCAATTGTTTGTTCCTAATAATGACAAACGCACAAGTCATTTGCACGGGTGACAGGAGTTTAAGCTTTCTAAGGCATAAACCCCTGTCACCTGTGCACTTGATGATTTTATGAATGCGTCAGTGAGCGGAGTTCACGCAGAAGAATTTTGGGCCAAAGATGTTTGAACTTTTTGCCATCGATAAGCTAAGAAGCTGAAGAAGCATGTCCCATTTTGTCGTTCAGTAGCTCGTTCCACCTCCCCTAGGCCAAGTATGTTGACGATGCTCAATGGGCTCTTAGGGACCAACCCGGGGTTAGACTTGTTTGCTGATGAATGGAAAACGATACCTAATGTTAGATAGTTTGCGGTATTGTGAGAAGACAGAGTGGAATTTAATTTAGTATTAATGGCTAATATAAATGTACCTACCTACTCTGTGCCCTGCACTTCTTCTATAGAAGTCTGTAACTTTTTAAATGGTCGTGAATTCAAATTCGGAACAATGACGACACCAAATTGATGGCCAGTATGTCGGCATCAAAATGCATAAAAACGTTTTCTTTGTCTCGTCATTATTAAAGATATTTTAAGTCTATAAATTATACCTCACATGGAATTGCACGGGAGTGTATATATATATATATATTTGTTAGCCTATATTGTGACCCACTAATGGGCAATATCCTACTAATAATAATATTAGTAATAATAATAATTCGCGTTTATAATAACGCGAATGTTTGTCAGGATGGATGGATGGATGTTTGTTATTCTTTTATTCTTTCACGCCAAAACTACTGAACGGATTTCGATGAAACTTTACAGTAATATAGCTCATACATTAGAATAAAACATAGGATACTTTTTATCCCGATGTTTTCACGGGATCGACACTTATGCGACTAAATATTATAAACGCGAAAGTTTGTGAGGATGGATTGATTTTTGTTACTCGTCCACGCAAAAATTACTGAACGGAATTAAATGAAATTTGGTAGGTACACAGATAGTTTATAACCAGGATTAACACATAGGATAGTGTTTATCCCGATATTCTTACGGGATCGAGACTTAAGGCTCGTACACACAGGCGCGACGCGACACGCGACAAAAAAGCACCGCAAGTCGCGCGACGAGCGGTGCCTTTGTGTCGCGTGTCGCGTCGCGCCTGTGTGTACGAGCCTTTATGCGGGTGCAACCACAGGGAGCAGCTAGTAAATAATAAATAAATAAATGTAGGTAGGTACTCTTATCGTCAAGGTATCAGTTCAGGTCGTTGCGAAACCATCATCAGTTTCATTTAAAAAAAGAATAATATCAGGCAAGATACCACTATTTAGCGATGCACGTTGCTTTCAGCAACTGATTTTTTTTTAATACAGTACGTAGCTTCAACAAAATGCAGCTGAAATAACATTTCATAGAGGGTGAATTTAAAACGTAGGTACAGACGCCAGCACATCAAGCTACTACAATCTGTCAAATTTCTTTAATAGACTTTCAACTTTATCGCTAAAGTATAAAGTTCAAAGTTGATTGGTAAAATTTTACAGTTTCGGGTAGCTTGATGTGCTGCCGTCTGTATCTAAGAACGTAGTAAGTGCAGGTGGGCAGACGAGAGAATAATTCATTTCGGAATGAATACTTCTTCCGCTACCCGCTTAAATCGCTGTCCCGCATAAAGTTTAGGTACCGGATAGTGCTGTACCTGCTGCACTGCTGCAGGTAGTAGACCTGAGGGCCTAAAAAGGCCACTTCGGCAGAATCATAAAAGGATAACATTATAAATCAAAATGGACAGTTACCTAACTGTTAAGTTAATCGTATCAAATCCTATTGGTGCAGGATTTTTCAGTTATTTTTTTTTGTCTGCGCTAAAATACCAATCAATCCAATTCAAATCCAATCCCAATCTCTTTGATTATACCTACGTAGCGCAGTGAAAAAAAGAAAAACACGGTCTGTCTTCGCCATATTATAAAGGCTCCTTCAAACAGGCGCGACACGACCCGCGACACAAAGGCACCGCAAGTCGCGCAACGAGCGGTGCCTTTGTGTCGCGCGCGATTCGCGTCGCGCGTCGCGCCTGTTTGTAATTCTTAATGTTTGCTTTTATGATTCTACTAAAGTGGCGTTTTTAGGCCCCCAGCTGAAATGACATGAAAGTCTTTATTCCGTAAATAGTTTATGGGATCACTTTTACGCGTCATATTATAAAATAAAATATGTAGTTTAGAAAAAACTAAGAAAACACGCTTATCCAATCTATTGAACTCGTCAAAACAAATCATATGAGCCGAAACTCAAGGGTTTACCAGTAGCCACTGAAGAGTTCCACTATCGACCTCCTGGCTCCATCATCAGATTAGCTACAAAATACCAAATTATAGTTTTGTCACCCGAATTACATTTACATACAAAGTTTAATTAAAAAAAATAGAAATTATGAAGCCCATAAATACTGTTGGTGATTATTTCACTATTGACATACTTTTAATTATTATTATAGAGTTATTTATCAATTTTAAATATGAATGTGATTATTTTTTGTTCTCTTATTTATATTATTTATCACTGGAATATTTTCAACAATGTATTTTGTTATGTATTGAATATATCCAAATTATATTCACTAGACAGTTTATTTAAACTTCTGCTTGCACGGATTAGAAACAAATTCTGACCTACCTGGAATGAGGGACATGTTTACATACTAGTCTCATTTAACCTCTAAATTCTCTACGTATCGATATCGATACATTCTACCCGGAGTCGCACACCCCTAGCCGGTGCCAGCGTAAGAGCTAAGCCCTGTTCGCGCTCCCCGGGGAACTAATATATTGTTATTTGTAACTGAGATACCCACTGTGAGTTACTTGCTGTTATTTGCGAGCCGTTTGCTCAACGCTCGATATTTGATACTTACATCACCAGAGATTTGTCGGTTTACTGTGTTCAATGATGGTAAGTTTGGAACGCGTGCCTGAATTGCGAGAGAATAAGTCACTAGAATATTTTTGTGTGACTAATTTATTTTTAATAATTTTCGATCCCGTGGGAATATCGGGATAAAACGCCTATATGTTAATCCAGGGTGTCAGCCACCTCCATACATAATTTTATCAAACTTGGTTCAGCCGTTTGAGCTTGAAGAAGTAACAAACATTATAAACACACTCACAAACTTTCGCCTTTATAATATTATAGTGTGATATATGTACAGGGTGGCAGGCGTCGGTCGGGTCGTCAGAAACCCGAAAATCTTACAACGTGTCTTACCAATGGTACATGTAACCAGCAGACCTAACTGGATTGTGGAGGTCAAATAGGCAGCCGCTCCATGTAAAATACTGGTACCTACTCAGCGCCACTCGGTTAGATTGGAAGCCGACCCCAACATAGTTGTGAAAAGTATAGACAGATACAGGCTGGTGGGGACATCGACGCGCAAACTATAACCATGAATTCAGTACATGATTCTAGACCCCTTAACGTAGACGTATTCCGTCGTTTGTCAAAAATTAAAATCCGCTGTTTCATAGATAAATGCAATACGGTTTACGCGTGATTGAGTAACAAACATCCAAACATCTTCACAAACATTCACAATTATAATATCAATAGGATAATGCACACTTGCTTTTCCAATTCACTTTTGACATTGGCAGAAAATAATCGACATCGGCTTTACTTGTCATAAATAAAAATAGAATAGACATACCGCCTACCGGAAGACGTAGCGTTGGAAGGCCTCCCACAAGGTGGTCCGACGACCTTGTGAAGGCCGCAGGAACCCGTTGGATGCGAGAAGCACAGAACCGGTCGAAGTGGAGATGCTTGGGGGAGGCCTATGTCTAGCAGTGGACGTCTTTCGGCTAAAATGATGATGATGATTGATGAGAATAGACATCAAAGTGTCAGAAAACGGTCTATATTTGGACAGCCGTATGTGACTGTTCAGCGCTTTCTTAGAAAACCTAAGCTTAATAATTTGCAGTACAATAAAGGTCATAGCACACGTAATAAATCGGAACAGGATCGGCACCGTATGGCCTTTCACCTCGGCGTCAACCGTTACGTAAGCACGTAACCAAAGCGGATCAGAAGCTCCGATACGTCGACTCGGTTACGGCTAGGCTACACCGCGCTTACGATTCGCCGACTACTGGTTGATGGTGCAGCAGGGAGGCCGGAGGGTGAGAGGGGCAAGGGTGGACGAAGAAATGTAAGCTCGGGTACGGAGAGACGTAAGCGCGGGGACGAGCCGTAAGGCACCGCATCGCGGTTCGTGAGCTTGTCCCGAGGCGATGCGGTTACTTTACGATTACGATTAGTGTGCGTTGCAGCAGGAAAGTTTCATGCAAAGAATACCCAACGGCTCGACTTGATACCGTGCCGATCCCTTTCCGGTTTGATACCTTTAACGTCCCCAGACGTAATATCAATAAAACTTCCTTTGTGTCTCGTTCATTGTCCTTCAGTGGTTTAGTTGCCAGTATCACAAATTCACAACGCTAGGCTACTAGACTGCTAATATCAGAACCCATGTAGTAGGATGAGGATGCTCTCTTCTAACATGATTCTGATATAAATCTATTTTCACTACTGTCACAGTAACTATAACAGAACTACACAATAAGGGGCTTACAGGACCTAAACACTAAAAACGCAAGTTTTAGAAACAATAAAAGTATATGATCGACTACAGTAAACAAATTTTAGAAAAATATATGATATTCTTCAGGACATATGCTAGGTATATAGTGTGTTGAAAAAAGAATACAACTAATTTGATACGATAGAAAAAAAACATGAAGATACCTCTAAAAACTTTGTTTTTACAATAAAAACCATACTAATATACATACAAGCAGAATGATTGTGTTTTGTCAGATTATTCTACAAGCAACATACTAAAATACTAGTATTTTAATTTTTTCGTCCAAACAATAGACTTTTTGTAATTAAATTATTGTTTCATATTTTGCAATAAATTACCAGCGTTCTGTCATCGCGCTTCCCTTTCTTTTCTATGTAGTCCGACAGTGACCGCGCTTTAGGTCATGTAGCCCCTTAATTTTTTTATTTACTTACATCTACCATTACAGGATAACCTAATGCGATAAATACGCCTAGCCAACTTACTACTATACTAGTTATAAGCAATGCATTCCTAGTGAATTCATTCAGAGAACAAGTCCGTCTAACTCAGTCTGAGGTAAAGCGAAACTAAAACATTCGGTAATTCTGCGTAAAAACTGTAAATTCCTCCACACTTTAACTGGTACATAAGCAATCACAGAGCTGTGCAAAACGCAATAACAGTTCACAAACTCGTAACCAATGAAAAACCGAAAATCCGCCATACAGCAGAAGATAGCACAGATCGGGGCACAATTTTTCCTAACGCCCCGCAATAAGCCTCATGATCCCGCCAGTAAACACCACCCGGAATACAAACTGCCGCTAACTAGCCTCGAAACAAACATATTTCAAACTGTATTAACGCCTGATTTATAAAACGGCTTTATACGGAAATGGCGGAGAAAAAATTCCGTATTTCGCAAGCCGGGCTTTTTATGATCTCGTAATGGTAGGAGGGTTTAGGTTGAATGATGTATGGAGAGGATGAGCAGGCATGTTGGTCATAATGTTTACTGGTTTAACATATTTTAGGTAACCAAATCAGTTCACATAATTCTATAAAAGGTAGGTATTATTGGTGATGTGCTTCAGGAAGGTCAAGTGCGGTAGTACTCGCAACCGGCGTGCGTGTATGACCAGCCGGTCGATTCTGTAAAAATCTCACCGTGAAAACTTAGGTGAAGTGAGTTTGTTTTTGCTAGGAATTGACAGTATTGACAGCTCACTCCACGCTCACTTCACCTAAGTTTTCAAGGTGAGATTTTTACTGAATAGCACCGCTGATGTATGAACGTAAACGAAGCAAAATAAGTATCTAAGGGTTGTACTTAGCAGGTGGCGTTCTGTAGTTTTTGTCTACCCTTGCGGGAAGAAGGCGTGTGTTTATGTATGTTTGTACAGACCATCCAAAATGTAAAAACTATCAGTAATTTAAAATTTATCCTCAAGATAAGACTTATTCTAAATATAAAAGTTTGGTGAAAGCCCAAATAAAGATGAAATATTCAAGCAAATAATTTATTTGATTTGATTTTTATTTAACCTGCGCCCTGTTAATGGAGGCCATGATAACTATTCTTCCTACCATCCAAATTTGATTACGTCATCATAGATCAACCATAAACAATTACGCTCAAAGAATTCGTTTGTCGAACAAGGGATGTTATTAAATCAGTGACGTCAGTCGCGTGGCGGGAGCGTGCCCCGCGAGTGCCCGCGACTACGACGCAGGTGAGGCATGCGCTGCGCCGCTTGCGCACAGTTCATGTACCTACTACAACGTTCCACTGGCGACCTTTGGTTTGTGCCTCTGTCCATATATTTTTGAAGGGAAAACTTCTGTTAGCGTATTTTGCGCTCTTTCTGAACAGTGAACGACACTGAACTTTCACGCTTGGGACCGACACTGAATATACTCGGCTCCAGTCGGTTGGTGACGTTGAGTCGGGTACAATCGGCTACAGTCGGTCGGTGATGCTAAAAGCTCCTTCAAACAAGCTCGACACGCGATAAAATCGCGCGCAACACAAAGGCACCGCAAGTCGCGCAACGAGCGGTGCCTTTGTGTCGCGCGCGATTATGTCTGGTATAATGTAGAAATTTTACATAGTGTGACACAATGGGTATTATTATCGCTATAAGCGATCTTTAATATACAGGATTTTTATCTCACGAAGCGACACGCTCTTTACTTGTGGTAACAAACACGCTGTGAATGTATGTGTAAGCACAGGACCTCTCGTTCGGTACCGTTCGAGACACGAACGAAGATGAAAGTGTGCGTGTGTATTATGTGCTGACTCTACTCATCTTCACGTACACATTCACAGCGTGTTCGTACATTTGGTTACCACAGGTAAAGCGCGCGTCGCTTGGTGAGAAAAAATACTGTAAGAACTGCAAAAGCAATATCATATCCTCCCAAATATATGAAAGTAGATCAAAGCGGAATATATCACAATATCATACGGCAAAGGTGCATTTAATAGTCCGTTGATTGATGTTTATTGGCGGAGGGTTGCTACAATTTGACCTACTGCACACTTACAAGAGCTGTCGCGAAAATTGTACGGTCGCTCTTATATCTTACGTCATAAGCGTCATTTTCGAACGATGTGATGTCATTTTAACGGCAGTTATCGGATGGTTATAATTCGTAGGTGCGTTAGTGTAGTCACTGCCGTAACGCAAGTTAGGTGCAGTAGGAACAGACAGCAAAAATATTTCTGAATTTTTAACACAGCGTCTTTGCGAGTTGATGTTTTGATTCATGAAACACTACTTAGTAGCTTTTGCTAGAGGCTTTTCTCGCTTGGATGTAGGAAATTATCCCAAGGGAACGCGCTACCGGGACAAAAAGTATCCTATGTCCTTCCCCAAGATGGCACCTACCGCCTTGGGCAAATTTTATCATTATCCGTTCAGTGGTTTAGGCATGACAAGGAAACACAGACAGAGTTACTTTCGAATTTCGAATAATATTAGTTTGGATTTTCAATGTGTAAAGAGTGTCAACCTCTTTGGGTAGAGTTGAAAACATCGACATTTTTAACTAACTTAACGCTGTTGAAATTAGGTTTATGATTCTTAACTTTTACTGGAAGTACACAAGGTCGGTAATCATTTGCATGTGATACAACCTAAACTCCCATCGAGTTGAATTAAGCCACAGACACATTACTGTGTCGTGTTGTGTCGTGACTCTGGATACGCCAATCAAACAAATCTGTTCAGGACTACATCAAATCACATCGAGTTTTGATTGGCTAACACTGCGTCAGAAGGCATCAGGACACGACACAACACACTAATATGAATTCGGTTTTAGCCCTCGTACCCACGAACGAGTTTTATCGCACACTAGATTTTTAGCACACAGCTTACCGCTGAAAGTTAAAAATCCAACTGTGTCTTTTTTTGACAGACTACGATGCACTCCGTTGAATTCTCAATTTTAGGCCCAACAGGGAGAGTTTAAAATCCAGTGCGCGAAAAAAGGTCGTAAACTTTGAGCGATAGAAATTGAAACACACAACCGACTGAGACTTCTGCCTACTCCTGCTCGGTGTTATCAGTACAACGTGATGCTAGAGGTTCTCATGAGAATGTTTAATCAGTGCGCATTGCTGACGTAATTTTATTTGACAGTCGTTCTGTTTCGCACTGCATCATATCAAACGAGTCCGCCTTTGTAGTTTCATATTGAAGCTACATTGAAGTGCCTGTCTACCTACCTGTCAACACTCATCTCCGAAATTGCTGCACCAATTCGAATGGAATTTTTAATAATCCCTTTTTTGTCAGTTATATTATAGTTGCAAGGATTTCAAAAGTAATGAAAATATTATCTGCTACCAAGTTTCCATATTTAGAAAGTCACTTGCGAGAGTAAATAGACGTTTTATTATGAACTAGCGACGCCCCGCGGTTTCAATCGCATAAAAATAAATCCGGATAAAACAAAATATCGGGATAAAAAGTATCCAGTCAATATCCATCCAGGTCATACTACACATGTGCTAAATTTCATCCAAATCCCTTTAGCCGTTTTAGCGTGAAACAAACAAACATACAAAAAAATCAAATCTTTTCACTTTATAAAGGCTCCTTCATACAGGCGCGACACGCGATATAATCGCGCGCGACACAAAGTCGCCGCAAGTCGCGCAACGAGCAGTGACTTTGTGTCGCGCACGATTCGCGTCGCGCGTCGCGCCTGATTGCAAGAGTTTATATCATCACGCCTGTATCCACTGCGGAGTGAGACAGAGGCCGGTGTACCTACTTCTAGTACCCATCCACATTCCGCCAGTTATGTTAAAGTCCCATGTGCTAGTAGGCCATCAGCCTTTTACCATCAACCGTACACAAATCCTGTCTCCAGACTGCTACTGAGAAATTCCAGATGGAAAAATCCAATTACACTTCGCCCGAACCGGGAATCGAACCCAGGACCTTATACTCAGCAGCTTAGTGCTTACCACTAGACGAACAAGGCAATCAAATTGATGTTATAATGGTTCTTAGGCTGTCCAGGACTAAACAAAGCGGCTGCCCGCCCCATTTCAAAACCTAGTAAGGACTTAAAATGAAATTTTACAGGAGAGCGCATAAACGTAATATTGGTCAGCCTATGGAATGTATTTTTTTAATTAGTTAAACTTACTAGGTTTTAAATGGTCACTAGAGAGTGAAAGGTGCACTTACTAGGTATCGATGCTTAAATATATCTCCTTTTATATAAGTTTAAAACGCTGGTGTTTTTGTATTTAGTAGACACCTTCTAGGTTAGCAAGATTATGCAACAAAACGATTTTTATAAAAAGCGTCCCTTACTAGGTTTTGAAATGGGACAGCCGAAAGGCTCTTATCAAAAACCGGGTGTATCGCTGCTGATTTTAATAACAGCGGTGCCATTCTGTAAAAGATCATCGTGATAACACCTGATGCTAGGGATTGACACTACTGACAGCTCACTTTAAGCTCACTTCACTTCAGTTTTCACGGTGAGATTTTTACAGAATAGCATTCCAGGTCTCAATTTGAAACGGGAAAATATGCATCCCTCAAACTACATGGTCATTGGAAAACCAGCATTTAGCTAGCGAGCAACGCCTCAGGTTTAAGCTAGGGTGGGGCTCTTGGCTAAATAATAATAGCCGGCACGGGTCGGTCTAAAGTTAAGCTAGGCTTGTCACGGTCGTTTTATGGATGGGTGACCATCATCATAACATATCGAGATCCGGCCATAAGTGCCTTGGAAAGCATGTTAAGCTGTTTGTCGCGGCCGTCATTCGCAGATCTTTGACAGTCGTTACTGGTAGTCAGAAGCAGAAAACCAGTCTTACCAAGGAGGATGTTACCTTAGTAACTGGGTAGTGGAGGTTAGATAGGTAATAGATAGATAGATAAAACGTTTATTCAGTGCAACAAAGACACAATACAGGTAGGTATTAAAAACAACAAAAAAGGTAAAAATAAAAAATAACAAAATTTAAAAAATAAATTGAACCATAGACACCTAGCTCATAAACATCTATAACTGTCGATACTACTGGCTACTACTACTACTACTACTACTACTACTACTGGCTACTACTACTAATAGCTCCACGTAAAATACTGATATTCATCTGAATCCAGTCAGAATGGAAGCTGACCCCAACATAGTTGTAAATAGGCTAGGCAGATTGATTGAGGTAATGAGCAACACCTATTACATGTCACTGTTTTTAAGGCTCCTACAAACAGGCGCGACACGCGATTTAATCGCGCGCGCGACACAAAGGCCTTGTTGCGCGACTTGTGGTGCCTTTGTGTCGCGCGCGATTTTAACGCGTGTTTGGCCTCTTTGAAGGAGCCTTTATTGTTACCGTGTTGCTATGTAAAGACAAGGCGTGCGAATTACAAACACAGGACACTATGTTTGAGTTTGATAGGCAGTTAACATGATAATGGCCGGTTGGTATTGACAGGCAACGCTACAATCATCACTATATGCACGGCGACGCGACGCCCCCGGTGGCCGCGGGCGACTGCTCGCCAATTACACAATTTGCTGGTAATTGATAATTTTGTAGCAAGTTTAACTGATGGGTGAACTGGGGGACATTTTCACAGATTGTCAGGAATTGAAAGAAAGAAAGAAAATATTTATTTATTCACTCCAGACTCCAAACATACAAATATCCTTATAGGCTAGATCCAATGCGATATTGTAGTACACTTAAAAATAAATAGTTCCAGTGCTTGCACCTTAACCAATTTAATCTTAAAAACCATATGTAATATGTTTATTTGTGGTAAGATATGAGGCAAAGAAAAACACAAAAAAGAACGAAACAAAAAAATCTGCTATTCCCTACATTTTGACGAGATATGCGAATATAAATATAACAGAACAGCTGTTTTTTTTTCGCTATTTCAGGCTTGTTCCCATAGTAAAAGTTGTTCATAATGATGAGTACAATGACCCCTTAAGAGGTTTTGCGTTAATTCAATAACACAGTGTATAGATAGTAGACATCTACCCTAACAAGAAGACTGACAAAGACTTGGAAGCAGAAGGATCATATTTACAAGGCAAATACTCTTTTTCCCATCAGTTAAGTACATCTTTCATTTATTTTAGCACCATCGATCACCGTTACACTTTGATTCTCACTAAACATACATTTATTGCTTTTATTTATGACTTGCATGTTCCACCTTTACAGTTTAAACAAACAATAAGGGCGGGAGCACAGGGCGCGGGCACCCCGCCGCGATAATGACCTTGCAAACATGCGTTACAATAATAAATAGATATATTAGAAGATTAACGTTGCAGGCGGCACGTGCGGACGGGCTGCGGCCGTTTGCTCGTAGTTGCCTGTACACGACATTATGAATTTTTAGTTGGTTTTCATTAGGGCGGGGTGGGGCTTAATAACTGGTCGTGGGATGTTTCTCTTAATTTAGCAAGATGTTGTTAGGTTGTGGTACAGATTTATAATAAATCTGAAGTTTGTTTGAACGCGCTTATCTCTGGAACTATCAGTCGGATTTGAAAAATGATTTGTGCATTTGATAGCCCAATCCTTGAGGAAGGTTCATTTAGCATCACGTCATTCAGCATCACCTTTGTACCTATTTTTCTGTTCTGTTTTATTTCGTGTCTGTTTATATATGTGTGTACATAAATGCTAAAATAAATAAATGAAAGAACTCTAAACGAAAACAAGGTAAAAACGCGGGCAAACGATGTGGTGAGACGCCGATGGGGTGTGTCGGGAAAACGAGAAATTTCATGCGGACGCAGTCGCGGGCAGAAGCAACTTAATTATAAAAAGATTTGTATTAAATTGGTTTTTTTTTATCTGGAATTTTTCAGTAACTGCCCGGAGTCTGGATTGGTGCCCGGTCGATGGCAATATTATGCTCAAACTAAAAACTTAAAGCATTTATTTCAATTAAACCATTTACAGGCACTTTTGAATTGTCAAAAAGTCGGTCAGTCAGAAAATATGAAGCTAGTTGCCCATTCCAAAGCGTAGGTACCTATGGAGAAGAACGGGCAAGAAACTCCATCTCTCGATCAAAAGTGCCATTTATGTGCCTATTTTAAATAAATGCTTTGGCTTTGACTTTGATCCATCTCTCCATCTCTCCATCGCTCGCTCACTATTACATGGTACTTCCACATAACTGGCGCAATGTGTGTGAAAATCTGCCTCTAAAGGGTTACCTTCAGGTTAACACAGGTGTGTTATTATGTGTTTTAAATTGTTTTAAACATTGTTAATTGTAAAATGGCAATCAAAACGTTGAAGGAAAACATCGTGAGGAAACCGGCATGTCTTAGAATCAAAAATTTTGAAGAGTTGTGACATCTACCAACTCACACTGGGCCCGAACAAGTCAGAAACAAAAGAAGCTCAAGGTAGGTAGAGTCAACTGCTTTAGAAGTACTCATTTTGTTTCTCTCACAACCGTAATATCAGACGCGTAGACACAATTTAATCAAAGAAACGTCAATACAATAGCATCTCGAGAGGAATGCTCCGCATAGCCGGCGCGTGCCGGGAGCCGGGAAATTGTCACGACAAGATGGCCGACGGAGACGACGCAAATTAATTCATCCTTCGGCAGAACTGGCGACATACGACTAGGAAACCCGCTTTGACCGCTAGCTTAGTAAAGTTATTGAGCAATATTTGTGTTTTCAGCATAGGTCTCCGTGCCTCGGAAAGCACTCTAAACTTTTGTAGATCTTTGATAGTCGTTACGGGTAGTCAGCAGCCCAAATGTCTACTTGACTTCAATGGTGGTTCCAAAAAGTCAAGCAGACATTTTGGAAAATATTCAAAGATTTATAAGTAAACTAGCTTCTGTCCGCGTGAAATTTCACTCTACCCCATTCACCCACTTTGGGGTGGAATTTCGATAAACCCTTTCTTAGTGGATACCTACTCTTCACAAAGAACACACCCTCCAAATTTCATGTCTCTAGGACCAGCGGTTTAGGCTGTGCGTTGATAGTTGCTGTCCGTTGTCAGTCAGGACTTTGAATTTCATATATGTATATAGAAGAGATTTAGTGCAGAGCTGTTTTTGGGAAATGACTAGGTAGACTTCTGGAGGTGTACTGACGATGGCAGAAGACGGATCAAATGGTGAAGCACTGACGGCTTGCATTTCAATAAATGCAAGGTCTACGAAAAGCCGTGGATAGTTTAAGAATAAAGATTAATAACAAGAAGAAGAGAGAGGAGATTTCTTAATTTTATAGTTAGTAGTTACATGGCAACTTAAGTTATATTGAAATTACTTATTAGCTAACTAGCTGCGCCCCGCGGTTTCACCCGCATAAGTGTCGATGCCGTGGGAATATCGAGATAAAAACTATCCTATGTCCTTTCCCGGAATGCAATCTATCGCTCTACCAAATTTTATCGAAATCTGTTCAGTGGTTTAGGCGTGAAAAGGTAGGTACATACAGACAGACAGACAGACTTACTTTTGAATTTATAATATTAGTATGGATATGGATAGTCTAGATTTTAATGTGAATAAAGTATCCCCAACTGTAGTACTTTATAAAAAAGGCTAAAAATACTTCTGGCACGAGCTTCTCAAGTTTTCTACACGCCAGAACAAGAAGACTTATCAATATACAAGTGTCATAGTTACTTATAAGGTAAGCCGGTAATAATACTTATCTTTGTTTAGAAAGAAAGAAAGAAAAAGTTTTCATTCAGACTCGCACAGGAAGATCACAAGCTAAACAAAACACAATCATAGAAAAAATAAAAAGTTTTTTTAAAATTAAAAACAGAAAGTCCTGTACGAAACCAAAGAGCTCATATCTCAGCATGATACTGCGATATTTAAACATAAGTGTCGCAGCGCTAGTATTTTGATAGGCTAGGGTTTTTTCGTGACAACATTAATTTATATAAGTTCCAACTTTCTGCTGAGGCCTTTCTTTAACTAACTTTTTCTTCCGCAGCGGGCACGTTCACGACTTTTCTCCTTTATGTTTCCGCCACTGAACATAGCCCTTGAACCTCTCGCAACCATAGCGACAATCTATCCACCTGAGGGCTATACGCGACGATCGCCGAGTGGCGCTCACCGTCCGACTGTACTTGACAATAGATTACTCAGAGTGGACTGGAAATAAACAGTATTTCTGTGTGACATGTTGTTAGGAACATGTTGCCTTCCACTTCAGAGATATAAGCGACGATGAGTGGCGCTCGAGGACAGGCTTAGACGACGCTGAGTGGACTGATTTCAGTACAGGTACCTAGGCTAGGTATGTTTGCCGTACGCGGTGGTTTCCTTCTGCGAAACGGTCGTCTCGCAGAAGGAGGCTGCGGAAAGGGAGAGGGAGATCTCGTCCACTCACCCTGCCCGCAGCAGGCGCACCGGGCGTCGGCGGAGGGCGGACAACGCCCTCTTCCGGCCCCCCTAAACGGGTCCAGGGGCGACGGACTCGGGGACGTCCGTCGTCCCCCACACATCAGGACCCGAGGTGGCGGCGCGATGTGTTCCACGCGCGCCCCTCTTAGACGTCGCGGGGGGAGTCAAACACCTCACTCCCCCCCCGACCAGACGGGGCCCGCTGCGGCGGGCCGGCACCAGCCGGGGGTTGCGGAAGGATCATACGTTCCCGCGACCCCCGGCGTAGGTGTGAGATGGAACACCCGGGGTGGTTTTTAGTCAGTAAGAGTCTGACAGACCCCGCCGCCCGCCCCAGGGCGGCGGACATCCATGAGGATTTTCCACCCCGGATCAAAAAAAAAAAAAAAAAAAAGGTATGTTTGCCGTACCTCGCAAATCACGTAAAGCCCGGCCCGCCGGCCGTCCCGGCTGTCATTTGTAGATCTTTGACAGTCATTATGGGTGGTCAGAAACCCGACAATCTGACAACCAGTCTTACCAAGGGGTTTCGTGTTACCCAGTAACTGGATTGTGGAGGTCAGATAAACAGACGCTCCATGTAAAATACCGGTATTCAGCTCCCCTTCCACGAATTCAAATAATATTCAATTAAGTGTGAACAATTATCCATACCTAGTATATTAAGGACCGGTCCTATGCATCTCGAATGCTGCGGATTCCTGCTACTTTCACCAGGTCATCGGTCCACCATGTGAGGGGCTTATGTGCAGCAGCGGGCTTCTTTGGCAAAATGATGATAATGATGACTATTATTTTAAAGAAATCGAGTTCGTTTGTGAAAACGTAATCTATGGACACATCTTATTTATTCCGATAAGAACTCCTGAACTCTTAACATGAACATACAGACAGTTACTTTCAAATTAGGAATGCATGAAGAAGCCTCCTCGTGTAGCGCAGTTTGTTCCGCCAGATACTGAACTGAACCAAGCGCACGGCTCATCCTGGACAGTCACACCCAACAACTTATTTGACTGGGCAATTCTTCCCTTGCGGTGTTAGGGCTAACGCCCGCCTGGTTTGCAACCACCCTCCCACCGGAGTCCGGCGTCAAGCAGCCTGCTGTGTTTCGTTGATGCGTGGGAGTTCCAGTGCTTTAGACATCTTCTGGGCACGCTCGTTCCATTAGACCTCATCCATCTCTTTCCATCAGGCGTGATCGGTCGATCACGAGCGGTCAAGAGCTCAAACAGCAATAAAAAAAAGATAATATTAGTAGGTATGGATAAAGTTCAGGTTAAAACATATAAAGCAACACATTTACGAATCCCTTTCACAGGACCTACTTCTGACATGCCAATAAAATCTTCGTCCATTTATCCGCAAACAGATCGTTTTGTAGATTAGAATCCAAGAGACCATTAAGTGAGGCCAGAGTGCGTGGTACTGGGGACTTAGTACGTGCAACGGTGCGACACGGAGGCACAGCTAACCCTGTGCTTTTTGCCGCCGCAGTAATTGACTGGGATAAAGAAGCACAGCATACAGATCAAGCACGTCAATAGCGCCACGGAGCGACTTGCAGGCTGTGGTGAGCTGATCTCGTGCTTGTCTTACCTCTAGTGAGTTATATCCGAGGCATTCCAATAGAAATTTAGTCGGATAGAGGTAAGGATGATAACCACGTTTACGCTTATATCGTATAAAGTGCGATGAGCCTTGGAACTTTGAAATATGTATAATGTTTTTTTTCATAAAATTTATGAAACAAGATTCAATTTTCAATACAAATATTTTCATTAATAACAAATGTAAACATTAAAATCTCGTGATGGCAGCCTCCAGGACATACACCATAAACGTGAGAACAGACCTCATAAACGAACACCCGAAAACTATTTGTAAGTACCTACATAAAACAAAAAGAAATAGACTTCGCTCTATTGTTGTAGAGATATCGACTCTATGTCGTCGTGATAAGGGCTTCTATATGAATGACCTCCCACGCTTCGGATTGCCGATGAAAACTCACGCGCAATTAGGGTTGCTAGAGCCTGAACTTGGCTGGATTGTAGTAAAAAAACACACAAGTTTTTATGCCATACGTAGCAGGATAATTGCGTAACACTGCACTAACAATACCAATGGCTTATATTTTGACAATTCAACAACATTCATTGCGTTGTTTACATTGTTGAGCAGTCAATTTTTTCTAACATATGAAGCAATGGATTGGCTATATCCTTCAAAATAATTCAGAATATGACGCGATTGTGTTACGCAATCAGGGTGCTGATTTCATGAAACTAAACTTTGACAGAGTTCAGCTTACAAATATTGAATCTAATGAATAAACTATACATCAAAAGAGTCAGCCGTTTTCATAGGTGTCATTTTTTAGTAAATATGAAGTTTCTACGAATCATCACAGGCCAAACAAGCAAGTAGGTACAGTGTTGGGTGCTCTCAGAGCACTTAGCGCATGACTCAATCGCTTTCAACTTTCTCCCAGAAAAGGCGTTTGATAATAACTGTATGAAATAAGGGATGGTGCAAACAAGACATAAACCCACTTGATGGTACGTGGTCCGCCACCCAATACCATTGGCGTTGCCATCCCAGAGGCAAACGTGAACTGATATGATATCTTTAAATAAAAATAAAGTCGTATCTGACTGATATATCAATGCACAGTCTAAACCGCTGGTCCTAGAGACATAGAATTTGGAGGATGTGTTCTTTGTGAAGAGTAGGTATCCACTAAGAAAGCGTTCTTCGAAATATCACCTCTAAGAGGGTGAATGGGGAGGGTGAAATTTCACGCGGACTAAGTCGCGGGCAGAAGCTAGACTTTATTCCTACACCAATACCATTTGCAGTGGAGCGGTTGCCGAGTGGTAACAGCCTCGAATTACGAGTTACGGTCGATGGTTCCAACCCAGACAGGCGTTACTTTTTGTAAATAATTTCATCACCGTCTGCACGTCTGCTGTCAAAACGGTGAAGAAAACGTAGTGAGGAAACCGGCATGTCATACTATCAAAATTCGAAGACATATGTGACATCTACCAGCTCGCACTGGGCACGCGTGGTAGATTACAGCCCACTCCCTCTCGCTCACAGAGAGGAAGCATGTGTCAACAGACGGAACATTACGCTGATTATGCAACACCCTTTAAACTAGAACAGAGCACAGCTGTTTTTTGGCAGAAGTATAAAATAGTGGTAGTAGTCTCCCGGACGAGTACATTCACAAGGAGTTCTGAGTGACTTCCCGATACTTTACTGTGTACTTGGTGTTTTCCAGCGGACAGCGTTCGAAGCGTGGCAGCCCTGTGTGCGCAGGCCGGAAGCGCCGCGCGCGCATGCACGGTAGCCGCGAGCTGATACCTCAATTAGCGAGTAAATGTCAAAATTCTATGTGAACTACGCGCCAGCATACAGAGTGTTGTGATCGCTTTCAGTGGAAATTTTATACTAGGTATTTTCTATACGGGGAATTTACTAAATATAATATAACAATTGAATTAACACCACGGGCTAGTGGCTAAGTAATAACAGCCTCACGGCTCGATCGATCAGGTTAAGCTACGCTTGCCGCGGTCGGTCAGTGGATGGGTGACCATTTTTACACACTAAGTAAGACTCCTCAATACCGCGTAAAGCATGTGAAGCCGTTGGTCCCGGCTGTCATTCATAGATCTTTGAAAGTCGTTATAAGTCGTCAGAGGGCCGAAAGTCTGACAACCAGTCTTACCAATGAGTATTGAGTATCATGTTACCCTGCAACTGGATTGTGGAGGTTTGATGGGCAGTCGCTCCACGTAAAGTACTGGTTTTCAGCTGCATTCGGTTAACAGGAAGCCGACCCCAACATAGTTGAGAAAAGGTTTGGAGATAATGAGAAAAAACGGTATTTTTTGCACTTTTAGGTTAGGATATCTCGAAACCCTGACGTGATAGAGCAATTTTGAGGAAAAGTATAGTCTGCTTTCTGGGTAAGAGTGTTCGTCAAATTTTGTCGGCCCGAATGTGTCACGCAGTTACTCTGTGGATCTCAGCAACACGCTGTAGCTCCACAAATGAGCAGCGCACGGCCGGCTGTTCACACGTCACGCGGAATATTACACGCTCTGCCCTCCCCCTCTCCGCCCCCCGCTCGACACATGCCCGTCTGTGCGGCCCCTTATATAGGCTAGGCCTTATACTGATACAGTTACAAGGCGCTTCTTACAAGGGGATCAAAACTGCAAAAGCAAGTTCTCACATCGAAAAGATTGGTTGGAATCCTTCTTAGAATGAGTAAAAACGTGCAACCACGCAGTTCTTGCTTGACCCTTGAGACCGTCCAGAAAGGTTTTTATAAGGACTCGGTGACTTCCTCAGTGGATGCTATAAAGTGATAAAATGTTCGATTGTCGTGTCCCAGGGTGGTAACATCATAGGATGATCATTGGCCAATTCTATGCCATCTTCGTTTGTCGGTAAACACTACGCTTGGCAAAACGGGTTACAGTTCACCATACCCTTAAAGAAAGATTTTTCTTGGTATATATAGAAAGTGCCAATACAGCAGTGCGATTCTGTAACCATCTCACCGTGAAAACTTAGGTGAAGTGAGCTGTCAATAGTGACAATTCCTAGCAAAAACAAACTCACTTCACCTAAGTTTTCAAGGTGAGATTTTTACAGAATCGACCGCCTGGACCAGGATCCTCGGCTAACACAGGTGTAAAAAGACGCTTAACGAAGCTGAGAGTCACTTGTTTTTCCCGTCATTTTGATTGGTTTATCGTTCTGGACCATACCTGGAAACCTTCCGGCTACGTAGATATTGAAGGTCAAAGTTTCAAGTTTTTTACACAAACATGTTTTAAATGGAAGAAAACTAGCAATAATTCTACCATAAAGTTCAAAATATACAAGGTTAAATTAAATTTGCTAATGAAACTCTACAGGCGAACAGGTCTTTTAAAAAAAATCTTTGTTGGGTCATCGACCGTTGGTATTGTAGTTTATCTACTTGAAGTATCAGGCACTTTTTAATTGTTTTCTAGTGTTACCCATTACGTCTGTGATGTTTACACGAAAAAAAAAACATTTTTAAACAGATATTCAAGTAACCACCTACTGTCATTGCAGAGCAGTGGTGACCCAGTGGTAAAGGCACCGACTTACGAGTTGCAGGTCGTGGGTTCGAACCAGGCAGATGCTTTACTTTGTGTAATTTATTTCATGACCACTGCTCTCAAAACGGTGAAGGAAAACAAAGTCAAAGTCAAAGCATTTATTTCAAGTAGGCACATAAAAGGCACTTTTGAACGTCAGAAATTACAAATAAAATAGAATTGATTCTAGTCGCCCATTCCAAAAGGTAGTTTTCGTATGGAGAAGAACGGGCAAGAAACTCCACCGTTACTCTTTTAAAATATTTTACAAAATTTTGCATACATTAATTATATAATAATAATATGTGAACACGATGCACCTAAAATAAAATTACTATACCACAATAGGTAAAAGACTTAAAAATGAAACCATGACATATATAAATTAATTATCTGATAGATACATGGTGCTCACATATTTACAAACATGGTAAAGGTAAACGAATAAAAAATAAAAAAATAACAAGTAATAAGTCAGGGTGTGAGTTAAAGTAGTTACAGAATGTAAATCAATGTCAAAAAAAGTATAAATTTACAATTAAATTAGCAACCAGTTTGATTTTGTCTAGGCTCCAGATTGTCCTATGGAGCAGGACCAGCATGTTTCCAAGCGTTCTTATCTTGGATATAATCTTCTAATTTATAGTATGCTTGTTTACAAAGTGTACGTTTAATGTGAGTTTTAAATTTTCTTTCATTTAACTGCAATATATCACATGGTATTTTATTGTAACATTTAACACAGTACCCCATAAAAGATGTATGTACCTTGGCTAATCTGAAAAATGGTTGATGTATTTTATCTTTATTTCTAGTATTAAAATTATGTCTATCGCTTATTTTATTAAAAAGATGTAGATTTTTTCTTACATACATAATATTTTCATAAATGAATTGGCAAGGTACCGTCATAATATTAATCCTTTTAAAAAGTTCTCTGAGAGATTCGCGGCGACGTAGATTATAAATGGCTCTGACAGCTCTTTTTTGCAAAATAAAGATGGATTCAATGTCAGCAGCTCGACCCCACAGTAAAATGCCGTACGACATAATGCTGTGAAAGTAGCTAAAATAGACTAGACGCGCGGTTTCTACATCAGTTAATTGTCTTATCTTTCTAACAGCATAAGCGGCCGAGCTAAGCCGCCCCGCAAGAGATGTTATGTGAGGTCCCCATTGTAATTTGTCGTCTAGCGTGATTCCCAGAAAAACAGTTTGATCAACAAATTCCAGTTTTTCTCCATTCAGTATGATGTCACATTCACTACTTCTAACATTAGGTAATTTAAATCTAATGCATTTAGTTTTCTTTTCATTTAGTACCAAATTATTTACCGTAAACCAATTTTGGACCTGAAGAATAGAGTTATTCACGTCGTCAAGATTTTGTGCCCGTCTGTCTATCTTAAAGATCAATGAGGTGTCATCTGCAAATAACACCATCTTCGGTTGATTTTGAAGTAATTGGGGTAAATCATTAATGTAAACTAAAAAGAGGAATGGACCCAATATAGAACCTTGAGGAACGCCCATTGCTATTCCAGACCCTACTGCTACAAACATCGTGAGGACACCAAAAATTCGAAGACATGTGACATCTACCAGCCCGCACTGGGTCCGTGTGGTGGATTACGGCCAATTCCCTCCCACAGACAGGAGGACTGTGTCCCAGCAGTGGGAATGTTATATGCTGCTTATGCTGTGCTATGGAAGGAGCACAAGGACCATAGGTGCAATGCCACCATGCATAGCGCAGTAAGTCACTAGTTAAACCGAAGATTAGCGCCACATCGCGTCCGCCCCTCGCCTTATAAATCAGAGCCCATGATTTAATATTAATGATGTTTTAACCTTAGTGATTTATTGACGATGGCCCAAACTTCGAGAGGAGGCGACTTTGTATTTGTTGTGAGAACAATAAATGAAGCAACATCTTGTTTCAAGCTACTACAATCTGTCAAATTTCTTTAATAGATTTTCAACTTTATCGCTAAAGCATAAGGTTAGAAGTTGATTGGGAAAATTTTACAGTTACGGGTAGTTTGATGTGCTGGCGTCTGTACGATTACAAATGCAATAAAATAATTACAACAAAATAGGTCTTGTTTGCGTCTACTAAATGGGTATGTAGCATGCATATTTTATGCTATACACATATCTACTAATATAAAAAAAATTAGCAAAAGTTACAAATTGTGAACTTTTCCATAGATACCTAATGAAAAATTTTCAGTTCAGTTTCAGTTTTTCAAGTTTGGTTCATGAACCAACAGTTTAATGGCGGCTTCCCCGCAACCACAGATAATGTAATACACAGATAATGCACAGATACCACAATTGTAATTATTTTTACATCTCTTGACATTACTCGGTACCCTCCGGACCTTTGAAAGCCGTACGAGGGGCCGAGGCAACTCGCGAAGGCCCATTAGACGTTTTTAATTAAATTAAAAGCCTGTGAAGTCCCACAGCAGGGCTTTGGGAAAGAAAAATAACGCGTGTTTTCGCCTTTTTGTGCCTGCAACATGCATCTTTTTAGAAGAGCAGTATATCTACAGTGGGTGTTTTTATGACGGTTTTCATTTTCCGATGAGAAATGATATTTTAGAAATAGAAGCCGCTTGTTTATACAACACTTTTTTATGCCCTATTCATATGTTCCCGCTACCTCCTATAAGTTACGCTCGTCAGACACGACCCGCTCTGGTGTCGGCCCCCACTTTTTGTTTATTGCTAATAAGCTATCGTAAGCTATCTACGGGCAAATTGCGTGCGCTGTGGGGGAATGCTCCACTTTTTCTTTACTTCCCTCTGACTTGCGACTCGCAAAAAATATTAGTTTACTAAATAACGTTGTAAGGGGCAATTTTAAAATATTCCAAGCTACCTCACTCAAAGGTATCGTAATATTAAGTTAGCTACTACATCTTGCTAAGCGCATCACAGTTGATGCTGATGAAAGCTAGCTTTTTTATTTATTATTATTTTTATAGCGGCGTTGTACACTTTTTTGGTAATGGGTAAAAAATGTTAAACCCGCGTCAGGACACGTGACCTGATCGAAAATTCGTAAGACGGATGGCCGTAGCCGGTACCGCGCGTGTTTTGTTTATAAGACGATTCACAAAATACACACGTAATTGTTCAAGTTTTCACTTCTGTCGGCGCTGCCGGAGTGCCACTGTTTTTTTTTTTTCTTTTTATATTTATCATTTGTTTTGTCCAGCTCGTCCCGCCAGCTTCTACGGGGTCTGCCGCGACACTTTCTATAATAGCTGTGTCAGGGCTCGACGTGGAAAACGACCAAACGACCAGTGGTCCACTTTAGCCCTAGATCGAAAGAGCTGGAAGTCCTGGGGAGAGTCCTTTTCCCAGCTGTGGGATGATGCAGGTTAACAGTAACTGCATATATTCATATAAATAAAGATCATTTTATATTTTGTGAATGTGAGAACGTTGTAGGTCTTGTAGAGTCATAGATGCTTCGATTTGTTGACCATTTTCTATTTTGTTAAGTACCTAGTACTCGTTGACAGGTATACACTGTCCTCCCTACCTATTAACACTGTAATTTGAAAACACTGTAAAAGCAAATTATTTTTAATAGAGTAACCGTAGAGTTTCTTCCGGCTCTTTTACATAGGAAACGACCAATTGGAACCGTGCACCTAGCTTCTGACGTTTCATAAGTACCTACCCATTTAGGTTTATTTGAAATAAAATAATTTGAATTTGAATTAGCGTCATATTTTAATGGGCCTTTACAAAATGCAAATGTTTTGCATTACCCCTAAAATTACAGGAATTTTTGAACCAGGCCGGTCGATTCTGTAAAAATCTCACCGTGAAAATTTAGGTGAAGTGAGTTTGTTTTTGCTAGGAATTGACACTATTGACAGCTCACTCCACACTCACTTCACCTAAGTTTTCACGGTGAGAATTTTACAGAATAGCACTGCATTACGTTTTTTGATTACCGACGAAAAATATTTACGCCAGGGGTCTAGAATCATATGCTGAATTCATGATTTTAGAGTTCTGAGCACTGGTTAAAATTTTTCCTGTAATACAGGCTCAAATTAAATTAGCTAGCCAAACTTCGCATACGTGATAGGTATCGATATAACAAAAAAAAAATGGACACGATAAAACCAAAAAAAAAATCACATTCATTTTTTTTTTTTTTTTTATTCGAAATGGGTTTGCTCTTGACTCTAATCTAGGTCAGAGATGACACAGATAAAGTCTACGATGGAGTGAGCTTACCCAGAAGAAGCCTGTTCACTCTTACTTTGAAGAGATTCGGGTTGTATTCACTCGGAAACACAAACGCAGGTAGAGAGTGAATGTTTTTTTTTCATGTTTTTTTGTGGGGTCACCGACCCCAGTTAGTGTATTCATCAATAAAATATATTTTCTCAAGTCTTACTCCAAGTAAAAACACTACCAACGGTCGTTGACCCCTAAAAAATACATCAAAATCTTTTTTAATTTTATTTTATCGTGTTTAGATATCAATACTAATTACGTCTGCAGTTTCGCTAATTTAATTTGACCCAGTATATTCCGTCCGGTAACACAGAACGTGGTGCCTTCGTCTTACTGACTACTCTATATCTATATGAAGATTTTAGAACCGTTGCTGTGACCAGTAGTACTTACCTACTATCTATGTCCACTGTTAAGTGGTGCAGTGCTCCGGTTTCAGAGCCAACATCCTTTTATTTGTCTCGCCAGTTAGCGCGCCGAGGCGTGATGCTGGAGTGCTAAAAGCCACAATGGCCGCGTCGTCTATCACGTCTCCATGTTTTCAATATTAAATAAACATGACGAAGCTTTTCTGTGATCTTAAGGGCAAGTTTTGTGGAGCGTTTTCTAGTGAATAAGCATTTCATGAAATACTAGCCGCGCCCCATGGTTTCACCCGCATAAAGGCTCCTACAAACAGGCGCGACACGCGATATAATCGCGCGCGACACAAAGGCACCGCGCGTTGCGCGACTTGCGGTGCCTTTGTGTCGCGTGTCGTGTCGCGCCTGTTTAAAGGAGCCTTAAGTCTCGATCCTGTGGAAATATCGAGATGAACAGTATCCTATGTCTTGATCCAGGTCCTGGTCTATCCATGTGTCAAATTTCATCCAAATCGGTTCAGTTATTTTTGCGTGCAAGCATAACAAACATACATACAAAAAAAAACAAAACCATTCAGTTTTAATATTAGTCGATGTGATAGAGCTGATGGTGCTGGTCCAATTGCACTCTGCCTCATCGAACCCGATTCGATATTAGAAGTAGGTACTTGTAGGGTTATGGTAGGCTTAGAGATGACGACAAACATAGATTTTCGCGTTTATGTGATCTTTAAAAGCAGTGTTGGCCCAGTGGTAACGGACGCAACATACGATTCAGGGGTTCGAACCCGCAAAACAAAACATAATACCACAAATTTGATACGATAGAAAAAAATCATGAAGATACCTCTAAAAACTTTCTTTTTACAATAAAAACTATACTAATACACATCTGATTTTTTGTCAGATTATTCTACAAGCAACATACTAAAATACTAGTGTTTTAATTTTTTAGTCCAAACAATAGACTTTTAGTAATTAAATAATTGCTTCATATTTTGCAATAAATTACCAGGGTTGAGTCATCGCGCTTCTCTTTCTTTTCTATGCAGTCCGACAGTGACCGCGCTTTTGGTCATGTAAGCCCCTTCAGATATAAATACGGCACATTTGTATCAAAAATGTATGGTCATATTTAAGTATGTGGTACAGACCATCAAACTGAACTACTTTTACACGGGACCAACATCGTAATAGGGAAAAATTAATAATCAGCCATCCCATATATCGTGTTTCGTGGAATAAACGCGTGTGAAAACCAACTGGACTTTGAGGGTCGAGAAGTTGGAGTCGCGTCACAACACGAACTTCAAGTCGTTCGTGGTGCGTGTCAACAACACATCACCTCGAGAAGTTCCTCAAGGAAAAGTACTTACCGAAGGGGGTTATTATGACACAAGTCAGCGAAACACGACGCAGACACATCGTGTGCGTTAGTTTTTAGTTTAATTAAAATGTTGTTATGCTTATAGTATTTTTAAGTTATATTAATATTGTATTGTATAGTATTTTATATAGGCCTTGATGCCTGAAATAAATGGATAAATAAATATATATTTGGGCCGAGTAGGTATAGAAGTTTTGAATGGGTCAGTTGCTAATTCTTTCATTTATTTTTTTTTAAATTTTGAATAATGACGTGAAGCGGGCTGTCGCTGAAAACAGCGCTGGGGCTCTGTCTCGCGTAAGGTCGTAGCATTATGCTGAGCGATGGCCGTTTTGTGTGGAAGAGACGCATATTTCCCCCTAAATTGTTCTTTTTTTATGTTCGTGTTCTTTCTCTGCGTACATGTTTTCTTTCTTTCTCTACATTCTTGTAAATAAAATAGTTTTTTTTTTAATATTGTAACGGTATCCTTAACTTTTTAGTAGGTACAGACGCCAAGCACATCCAGCTACCCGAAACTGTAAAATTTTCCCAATCAACTTTAAACCTTATGCTCTAGCGATAAAGTTGAAAATCTATTAAAGAAATTTGACAGATTGTAGTAACTTGATGTGCTGGCGTCTGTACCTATAATCTGAAAATGAGAACGACAAACTCACGTAGTTATGTCGTCACGACATTCTTATAGTGCGTTAACACTTATTTTACCCCTGACAATAGCAACCGAATAGAAAATTTATTGCAACATACATAAAGATCAATGTGATTTTGACAGCTTTACTACTTTACTATTACTTATACTTTTAGCGTACTAAGTGATGGAATTGAATTCATTCCGTCGACACTCGTCGATGGCTGCAGTTGCCTCAACCGTAGACGCGGTTCACTCGTTTGTATGAGCACATAATTGAGTTCAAGAGCTGTCAATATCTCTATTCCATAACAATGATGACACTGACAGCTCTGGAACGCGGTTTAGATGTGATGATCGCGTTCAGTTTTATTGGTGAAATCCGCCCTTAAGAGTAAACTGGTCGCGAGCTCGAACTCACTGTTGGTCATGGCCAAAAGCACGCTGTCTCACCTGGCTTCGTGTTCGGACACGAGAGCTACTATCAGTGATGAGCAGTTAGACGCCAGTCTACATGAACAACATCTAGTTCTTACGCACAGAAACACCGTTCCGAACTGATAGGCACGTAAAAAAATTCGAAAAGTGCTTCGGAAAATCGAGTTTTATGAAAAAACCACTGCATAAATCAATTAAATATAAATTTTATTGAACTCTTCGATATCTGCGCTTTGTCGGTACGGACTTGGTTTTGAAGATTTTACAGATCTTTTATTTCATATTTACACCCAAATTTACGTTAAAAATAGCAAGAAAAACGAATCTTTGTTGGCTCATAACTTTTTAATAGCTTTTATTTAACTATTCTGTTTCCGTACAGACAAAATTAATAATAATTCAAAACTATATCATGTTTAACTTTGGATGCACAATGTCAAACAGTGGAGTAATACTCTCTCGAAATTTGTATGGAAAAAATATCGACTAGTGGCACCTTAATGTTTTAAGCCCAAACTTCATTCAGCAGTAATCAGGTAAGGTACTAGGTGGGCATTTACGAACAGGCAGACATAGAACAGCTATTAGATGTAAAAGAGAACCGGTGCAGGTAACCGTTGCTCGCCTTACAGGGCGCAGACAAACATCACAGAGAGGCGCTAAAACAATAGCCGGTGACACAGCGGTGATAATTGTGTCACGTCACGCGCCAGTCCTCATGACGCTGTGTGTGACTGGTTGTACACAGGAACAATGCTGTGATATGTTAAGGCTCCTTCAAACAGGCACGACACGACACGCGACTCAAAGGCACCGCAAGTCGCGCAACGAGCGGTGCCTTTGTGTCGCGCGCGATTATATCGCGTGTCGCGCCTGTTTGTAGGAGCGAAGACGAAATACTATTGGCTGACATCAAGGAGTAGAGTCAAGAGTGGACAACACTAAAATTCTGTCCAAGTACTTTATTTCTTATTAGCTGTTGTCCGCAACTTCCTTTCCGAAAAGTAAAGTAAAATTCTGTGTCCTTATCCGCATTTAGCAAACTGGACGACATTCTGAGATCAGTCAAAATTCCCCAATGTCTGAAAGTCACGCTTCTAAAACCAGTATGTTCTGCCCATCGTGACGTACGGTGCTGAAAAGTGGAAGCTCACGCAGGAGTCCGTGTACAGGCACAGTTGCACAGAGAGCCATGGAGCGTTCCATGCTTGGCATCAGGCTAATAGACCAAGTTCCAAAAGTCCAGATGCGAAGCGATCTTCGATATGGGAAAGCGTATTATAGAACTCAAATTCAGTTAAGCAGGACACCTGGCAGGGCGCAGTGAAGACAAGTGGCGTAAGACTGTGACAGAGTGGCGTGAGGCGTCCAAGGACTGAAAGACAAGATAAAGCCGGTAGTCCGGCGGCGAGATGGGCGGACGTCATTGTTGCCATCGCGGGCAAAACCTATAAATGAGCCTGGCACTAGAGCGTGGGGATTGGCACTAGAAAAGAAAAGCCTACGTCCAGCTATCACGGTTGAAGTCGTACTGTCAATGATGATGATGATACGCAAGTAAGATGATTCCTATCCATACTAATATTATAAATTCGAAAGTAACTCTGTCTGTCTGTCTGTATGTTACCTTTTCACGCCTAAACCACTGAACGGATTTCGATAAAATTTGGCAGAGAGATAGATTGCATCCCGGGAAAGGACATAATTATGATAGTTTTTATCGACATACCTTGCGATCGAAGCCGCGGGCGGAAGCTAGTATGTTATAAATAATCAAACACATAACAAGTCAGATCACTAAAACGACACAGCGGCTAATGAAATTTTCGTGTAGCTATAAGTTGAACGACAGTGTACGCAGCCGGGACCCGAGACGCAAATGAAACGTCCTAATCTCAGGGGGGGTCCTAATCTCATTACGCTATCATCTTTAGGGTTCGCGCTTTCATGATCCTTACATCATTAAATTTTATCTTGGTGACCTAGCTTGGTTACTATATAATTATAATAATGTACCTATAAAAAATATTGTAAAACATTTTAAAACAGTAACCATAGAGCTGATACTCAATGAGTTGTCGGCCAAAATAACCACTACGTGACGTGGAGCCCTGACACAGCTAGAAGGCGTCGCGGGAGACCCCGTGGCGTGGCGGCACGAGCTGGACATAACAAATGACCAGTGGTCCACTTTAGCCCTGGATCGAAAGAGCTGGAAGTCATGGGGAGAGGCTTTTTTCCAACAGTCGGATGATGCAGGCTAACAGTAACAGTAACTGTGGATCTTCTTGCCCATTTAGGTATATGCTGATGCTCGATAGTCAACTGGTTTGACACATGAGTGGAGCTCAATGAATAATTAACGTCTGATTTTTCCATCGCCAGATAGTTATATCCGAAGAATAATGTTGAATTTTTGACAGTTCTTCCATACAAAATCTGTCAGACGTCAATTCTTTACTACGAATAAAAATTATCTGTCGACTGAAAAATTAGTCTTAGAAAAACCTTATGAACTTTGTATTGTAGAATGGTTGTGAGCCAAAAATATCAAAATATTACTAAATTAATTAAATATTACTACCTACTTAATTTTGTAAATGATTTTTAAGAAACATTTGTGTAAAAATTTGTCAAGGGACATTGAACGCGAATCAGAGCGCGACACGTCACTTCTTGCAGACGACTGTATTTTAAAGTGTGAAAACTAGATCTCCTAGGTACGTACCTACGACTGTCAAAGTAAACATAAACTCAAATAATTATTTACATAATTATCCTATAACATTCCCACCGCTGGGACACAGGCCTCGTCTCTGTGAGCGGAAGTGGGCCGTAATCCACCACGCGGGCCCAGTGCGGGTTGGTGGATAGTAACTAAACTAAACAGATAAAAAACCAAGTTACCTATATAAAAAAGTAACAAAAAGAAAAATGAAACAGAAAGTCCTATAAGAGGCCAGGCTCCTATCTCAGCATAATGCTGGTAGGTACATTTTAATGACCTACTTGAAATAGTAAATGATTTGACTTTGACTATATTTATAGACGTCATAAATAATGTGACGGATTTAATGCTTTCAAATAATTAATACCACAGCAGTCGCCCTATGTCAAATAGATTTACTTTAAAGGAAACACTGAAATGCGATCCAATCATCCGATCTCGATGATAATTACGGTACGATTTTGGACCTCGCCCTTCATCTCATATTGCATTACAGAATATTCTGAGTGCTGAAGCTTTTAACGCTTTTAAAGCCTACACTAATCAGAAAGCCATTTCTCGTAATTTAACACGTTGAAAATCTAGTCGCAGCCTCATCTCGGCGACAAACAAATGTCAAAAGCTTGTCAAAATGTAGGGAAATTCGAGGATTTTTTTTTCGATTTTTTTTTTATTTTTTTTTTGTTTTGATCAGGCTGTGAACGTTCTTAGTTTAAATTACTAGAATTGCCCCTTTGATGTCAGAGCACCGAGTTCCTAGATATTTCGAAATTCATAAAAATGAAATGATGTGTGGTCTCGCTACAGCGGTTTGGTGTTACGAACGCATTCTTCTTCTTACTTTTTCAAATCGTATGTACTCTCTAAGTTTTTTATGGACATCACTGGTATCACCGAAGGAAAACATCCTAACGAAATCTGGACTTATAATTAATACAGTCTGAAATCGCCAATCCACCTTTACCTACCAAGCGTAGTGATCAATGCTCGTGCCTTCTCTGTATGAACAGAGGCTTTTTCCCAGCAATGGGACAACAATAGGCTGGTATTATTTATTATTTTTACAGTTTTGGACGAGTGCCAGCCCTAGAGCGGCGCACACCCGCGGAGGGCGCGGTCCGCCGGGACCCGCCGGACACGACTCCGCCATTATGACGTCATCAGCGTACAGGGAAGTGCCGAGGTATCTACTGTAGGAAGAAACACGGACAGCGCACTGGAAGCGCGGGCGACACGGTGAGGGTGAGGTTTTTAAATACCTACATAAATTCAAAACATGTTTGTTTTATTTTTGCCACAATTTATATCGACTTGGTGCAAATACAATGCTTGGTGCAAAAGCATCACTCCTCTAGTGCAAATATCTATGATCGAATCTGTGCTAAGAGCGTCTGAGCAATGCATAGGATCCGAATACGATGTAAATTTAAAAAAATGTTGGTCCAAAGAGTTACCTTTAAATACAAATACACCTATGAGGGTTTGTGCTGTAGGTCTGAATATTACCTATAGGTATACCTACATCCGAATTTAGAACATTTCTAATGCGGATCGAGCTCAGTGTAGGTTTTCTGTCAAAATATTGAGCTGTCAATAGTGTTATCTAATCCCTAGCTAGCATCAGGTGGAATTACAGCTCACTTCACTTAAGTTTCCACGTTAAGAATTGAATTTTATGATCTCGAAGTCGGACTGGATGCAAGCGCAAACGCTCTAAGGCAAGGTATCTATGTCAAACATGTTCATATCAGCATTCTCATTGCTTGTTGTTTGCACAGCATCGTCATAAACATAACGCCACCATGAATCCTAGTTATCCTACTAGGTATGATCCAATAGTATCTGATGAGAATGTAAAGTGCCAATTTGTAACAATAATTGCGCAATCTGGTGAGAAGAGGTGCACTCTTTTTCCGCTCTACAACTGAAAAATTATATCTACTCTGGCTTGAGCAAACATTGCAGACGCACTGCAGTAACGTGGCAGTCGCAACATCGCCTAAAAGCGTTGTTGTGTTGAATACGCAACGCATTGGCGGCACGTATACATAACAATCTAAGTAATGTCACTTTTTTTTTTTTTTTTTTTTTAATCTTTATTTATTTATAGGGGCTTTTACGCACAGCGTATGCCAGTCCCATCGTATCCTAAACAATAGTACTTTCACAGAATGTGGGCCATGAATTTGAACAAACCCTTCGCATCGTCGCCATTTGGTTGAGATAGAATTGTATTGAACATGCCTACATCAGTTCTGTTCAAATTCAGGGACCTTACTAAATTATTTCTACTGGACTCATACTGGACACATTCCATCAATAAATGTTGTAGGTCTTCGACAACTCCACATTCGTCACAATTGGGTGAAGCGATTTTCTTCATCATGAAAGCAAATTTTTTGCATAGAATGTGTCCAGATCTGAGTCTAAGAGCAGTAACAGTCAGTTTTCTGCTAATATCACTGTTCATGAACCAGGGCACACGAAGAGGTTCACTCTGTATGGTTTTATACCATAAGCCCTTTTCTAATGACCGTTTATTAAAATATTCTTTCCAATAATCATAGCATATATTTTTAAACTTTGGTAAAAATTCTGAATAATCTAATTTAATATTTATTTCTTTTCCATTCCTAGCCGCTAATTTCGCCAATGTGTCAGCCTCTTCGTTGCCCCGTAACCCAATATGCGATGGCACCCACTGCAACCTCAGTTGGATGCCTTTTAAATTAATTTCATCAATTTTAGATAAAATAACATAAGCTATCGATGAACCTCTGTGGCCAGAGGCGCATCGAGCTATATGTTGTAATGAGCTTTTGCTGTCGGTACAAATGACGACATTTTTATATCCACAGTAATTAATTACATAAGTCAAAGCCTCTGAGATCGCAATGAGCTCCAACGTCATAATGGATGTAGGTTCACTTATTTTAAAGCAATTATCCTGAGTGCTTATATCTATATTAGGTATATAGTATGCAGATCCATGACCTTCTACACTCTTCGACCCATCTGTAAATATATGAAACCAACCACTATACTTTGTATATAATTCACTAATTATTTCATATTTTAATATATCTCTATCGTATGAACGTTTAGGTTTTTTTATTGATTCTAAATTTACTATAATTATTTCATTTGCATTAATATTAGTTATCCATGTTCGTAAAGTATACATTAATAGTGGACTGGAAGAAGCCACCTGCAATTCTTTAACCTCATTCACAACTGATACCAATAAAGGAATGTTTTTATTTTTCCAGTAAGAATTATGTCGAAGAGCGTAGAGATTCTCTAATAACTGACAAGTTAAATTATTTTCTATAGCCATTGACTTTAGACAAAATTTATAAGCCAAATATTTCCTTCGTAAGTACAGTGGAACTACACATAGCTCACTTTCCATAACATGAATCGGTGAAGTTTTGATAAAACCTCCTATTATCCTCATAGCCTGATTTTGAATTTTATTTAATTTATCTAGATGGCATTTTGCGCTCGCATCATATAAGTAACAGCCCAATGTCACTTACAAATTGATTGCGTTCATTCGATTATTTTTAATACTAAAACCGAATGTCGGGTTTAATTTTGGATTACCAAGATGTTTTACATTTGGCAATTTTATAACCTTAACTTTCGTCGACGAATTTTCTATTAGGTAGGTACCTACAGTTCAATAATGTAACTTATACCTATACCTAACATTTTTTTGGAAAATACTCAATACTCAATATCTTTATTACTTTACCATAATGTGTACCTATGTGGTAACTATATAATTTAGATCATTATGGACCCTGTAGGGCACAGCAAAAGCGTAGGAGAGAGGAAGCCCTGTTTTAGGAGGTATTTAATTTTATTTTATTATTTTTTATTAATAATTATCGTATCTTTAAGGTGAGATACAAAGTTGGAACTTTCTCAATACAAGTAACACATTGAGTGTTACTAATTCCTTTTTGTGAGTGATCGCATAAGAATTTAACATGAACAGGGTTTGTTAAACTTTATTTAGATACTTTTGCAACAGACGTGTGCTTACCTACGTGGTGTGAGTCTTGTACCTACATGTACATAATCATTCCATACCTAAGCAGTTAATTACCTACACCGGCACCCATACCTTTTTGGCCGCAATACAGCAAAATAGCTAAATACATACCTATGTGGTGGTAGTCCTTCCCCAGCGAGCTCCATCACAAAGAGCTCTACATTTCTCTAAAAAGTCTATTGCCAAATTTGATGCAAATAGCGGTAGGCACTTTTGCATTTTTAGATGGAACGACGACCTAAGGAAGGTGCCTGGGAAAGACTGGATGCGGAAGGCGGAGGACAGGGTGTTGTGACTCAGCATGTGAGGGGCCTAGGTACCTATGTCCAGCGGTGGACTGCGATAGGCTGAATTGATTGATTAACTTTTGCATTGGTAAACTAGCGGTCGTCTTGTCAACATCGGTTCGTACCCTACTGCGACATTACCTAATTTCGAAGAGTACATAACGACAATTACACTAAAAACAAAACTATACCGTCTCACGTGCTGCCATCTGTCGTGACTCTGGCACAATTAATAAATTTATGTCAGCGCCATCTCTTATTCAATCCAAGAAACACTAAGAATCGAACTACCCTATTACACATAGAAGTTCTACTACTTGACAATAGATGGCACGAACTCAAACTTTCTGAAAAGTTATATTGACTTTTGAAATAACAAAAAAATCTAACTAAGAAATTCAGACTTGATAGAAAAATCTTTACACTCCTAAAATTAAATAATTTGAAACCGATTCAACAAACGCTTCTCTCCTGTTAAAGGTTACTAATGTTTTATTTTTCTATTTGCCGTCAGATGGCAGCAATTAAAACATTGTGAATTGCTTAGTTTATCATTTTAGGTAAGTATAGAGGGCGCTACTTGTGCTTTCTCGCTGAAATCTCAAAAAAAACTAAATATTAATCATGGCTACTCAGGCTGCTTCAATCAAATTCAAACAATCGAGTTTGCTTCCCCAAAATGTGTGTATGTCAGAAATTAGCACCGTATATAAGTACATATAATTATTAAGTTATTCGCTATGTGCACGACAGTAGCGCCACCTACAACGCGCAACTTTCCGGGATTATGCCAAATAATGACGTATCAGTATTTTATTGTTTTCTAGTAAATATAGTAAATTAAAGATAAATAAAAAGACGACAAGTGGTATTTGTAAAGGAATTTGTTAAAACAGTGCATAAAATAATGGATATTATTATAAAAACTGGTTTCGAAAGTGTAAAACACAATATTCGTTTCCAGCCTCAAACCGTCTTGAAAGCAATGAAAGGAGAAAAATTAGTTTTGTACTCTCATAACCTTAAACGCAATGAAACGACGGTTCTCTTTCCGCACAGACTCTCAATATTTTATGGTAGGTAACGTACCTACTTTAATTAACAAATTATAATTTATCCTTGATCGACCATAAGAGGTTGAGTTTGATTTAATTCACTCCCTTCTTCAATGATGTATAAAACTATAGATACGTTGTCCGCACTCTAAAATGGCAACATGAAATGAAGCCAATTGGCCACATTGCGCTCAGTCACGCACCAACCTGTCGCGCGACGCGACGCGACGTATGTTTGTTTTTAATTTATATCGTATGTGAAAACCTGTGCAAAATATAAAGAAAATATGCCATCGTGTGTTTTCAGAGGAAGTAAAAATTATACCCCAAAAGTTAAAGACAAAAATGTGTCATTTCACGCGTAAGTTTACAAAACTAGATTATTTTATTTTATTTTGTACGACGCTGCGTCTAATGGCGGCCGGCGCATGAAGTGACTCTGATAGCTACGTCACTCATGCGCTCGACCAATGAGCATGTAATTTGACTATTACTTATCCTGTGACGTAACTGAAGATGTTTATTTATCTCCCTCTAGCAACAGACATCCCGCCGTACGGTGTCATATTTTCTTTCCCTTTCTTTACGCGTATAAGTAGTTATCTAGTATTTTCGCCGTTTTTAAGCGCCGAGATGTTGGTTGATAACGTGTCTATATATAATACGTCATTGCCCTTCTTCAATTTAGGTATTTGACTTGATGTGGTATCTGAGACTTTTGTGGTTCTTCGTTTTGTCAAGCGTGTATATCTAGCTAAATCATTAACCTTCCTAGTCTTTCGATATACATATTTCAGGAAATATCGTAGGAGCATAACTCGGACTTTCTTCCTCATCTGATTTTTTGTTTCCCATAAAATGTTCACTACAAATTGTGTCGGGGATACCATGGCGACCCATCAACACTAAAATAATAAAGACAATAATTAATATCACATAAAATATAGCGCAAATAAAATTCATCATAATTTAAGGTTATTTCGCTTACTTATTTCTTTTTATGGCATTTATCCATTTATTTCTTTGATTTAATTTCCAGTCCAATGTAGGAAATATACTTATAGAATTTACACCGACTATTTGTGCCGTTATTTTTGCACTTCACAACACAACAACATCTATTATTAGGCATTTTAAAAAAAATTATTTATTACGAACTCCGTGCAAATTGACTTTACCTTCCCGGATTGTTGCGTATTTCTGCCACGATAAGCGCTGCGATCGCTTCACTATACCCCCACCATGTACTTCTACACAAGCCGCTAACGGCGCATTCAGCTGAAACTCAAACAGCGTCTACACAAGCCGCTAACGGCGCATTCAGCTGAAACTCAAACAGCGCGCATTTATTTGGGCACTTAGTGTTGTCTTGTCACTTAGTGTTAGTTAAAAAGGGCATACCTAAGTCGTAAATAGTGTAGGTACAAGTGCTGTGATCAACTAGGCTGCTTCTGTATTACTTTCGAAGCGCGTGATGGAACCGCCTCGATTGCGCTTGCGCATGATGGCGTAGTTTAAAACTGTGAAATAGCAGTCACCCTTATAGCTGCAGATATATACTGCTATTAGAGATGACACGAACCCATAAGATTTTCCCCTACAAAAATCGCTCAACGCACCTAAAGAGGTTTTCACTTCAAAAGTCAAAAACCAGCAAGTCCAAAGCTGACAAGATTCCAAAATTTTCATGCCCTGCGGGCTGGACTCCTGCCTAGAGCCATAAAATGTCGTACTCGTAACCAACAATCAATCTTCCATACCTAGCAGGTATAAAAAGCTAAGTGTGTGTTTAGTTGACGCTGCGCGTGAGTAGTGTTGCCCAAATGCAAGACCAAGACAAGACCTTAGCCAGTCTTGGTCTTGGTATTGCGCTCTCAGTCTTGGTCTTGGTCTTGGTCTTGCAGCAAGAGTCTCGCAAGTCTTGCGAGACTCTACTACTTAGACTAGACTACATTCAAATACCTATTAGCCTATTGCTGGGTGGCAGGGACATCGACGCGCTTACCATGGATTCAGTACATGATTCTGGACCCCCATGCGTTGAAATTTTTCGTCGGCTTTTTCTTAATTTTTACGTTTTTTCTGCAATTTTTTTACTGTAAACTGTATAAAATATTTTTTTTTTCTATCTGACTTAATGAGATTTTCAATAAAAAAATAATAAATTCACTTGTTTCACTTAAAACAGCAATGTAAATAAAACTCGAAAGGGCTACCTGATCAGCTGTATTGCTAAAGTTCATTTACGAGGTCAACACTATCTTCGTAGTTCGTATCTACGTTATTCGCTTTCAAATGCCGCGACAAAGGGACCGCAGCGCCAAGCGGTCTCCTCGTATTATTAATGCACTTGAAAATAAACTTTAAATTATTACAATAAAGTGCATAAATGCTTGAACCTGACATAAAATGCGGAAGATTGCGGAAATCCCCGCGCGGCGGCGGCGTCTTTGTCCGTAAATTATCAAATAAGTAGGTACGTAATACACTGACCTGACCGACCAACAGTTTATTCGCGGAACGTCATATTTTGCCAATCAACCATGAACCTTAATGCTTTAGCGATAAAGTTGAAAATCTGTTAAAGAAATATGGCAGATTGTAGTAGTTTGATGTGCTGGCGTCTGTACCATAACATCGGCTGGCTTAAAAACTGCTACTAGTTCTAGACCTACTCGACTCGCTGTTAGTTTTAAATTTTGCTGAATAGAAGAATAATATAAACTTTGAAACATAAATACCTACATAACTTTTATCAACCTACTAACGTTAGATCTGCACATTAGACTTATACAAGTATAATATAATACTCTAAGCAGATATACCTACAAGGTATGAAATGAACTTTGCTAGATAGTTATGCTAGGTACATTTTTATCACATGTGGGAACAAATTTGTAAGTAACACGCTACCTACCTACTTAATAAATAGTCGAAACATATAATAATCAATACCTTTTAGTGTTATGACGATACGGTTTTGATACTGGGGAACGTCTATCAAAATCGGGATTGAAACCAAATACCTACTATAACGCCCAAATCTCAGTTTGACTTAACTGCGAGACGCAAGAGTCTTGCAGGCTTAGTCTTGTTCTTGCTCAAGTCTTGCAGGGTTCAGTCTTGGTCTTGGTCTTGCAACAATAAGTCGGTCTTGGTCTTGGTCTTGGTCTTGCAAAAATGCAAGAACAAGACCAAGACTGCAAGACCAAGACCGATTTTGGGCAACACTACGCGTGAGCAGAATTTGTCCATCGTCTACGATATTATGGCAACCAGTGTGAACCTCACGTAATAATGTTACGACATGTTGTGTACACGCGCCGCGACAATTACGATCTGTGCGCGCTGCATCTTAATACTGCACTAGTTTTGTTTTTAGCGGAAGTACGAGTATCAACAGTCTCCACACGGTTGGTGCCTGAGGATGGGCGGCGCAGCTGAGGCCGGCCCAGGAAGAGGGTGATGAGGCGATCTAGACGCGTACCGCAAGGGTTGGATCGAGGTAGCTTTGAGAAAGGATGTCTGGAAGGATTTGCGAGAGGCCTTTGCTCAGCAGTGGGCCAGCTGAACCTAGGAACCCTAGGGACAGTGTAGGCTGACTTAAAAAATAAAAAAACAATGATATGTACTCCGGGAGTGCCGACAGAAGTGAAAAAAAAAAACACAAACAGAATACTTTGCCACCTCTCATTGACATGTGAATGTAATGATACCGAACCTAATTACTTAAATATGAATTTATGAATGCAGAAAAATGAAATAGTAAAATGATTTAGAGGTATGTACTTCAGTAAGTTTGTATTCCAATTATCGAGTTCACAAAATCTCACGCGTTTTGCGCAAATATCGGAGGTTCTTCAAGAGATTGCGAAAGTGGTGCACGGACGCGCACGTAGACCGTGTCAAGGACTTAGCTTCGCAAATATGGTCATAACTCGGTTTGGGCACCGAGTTACCTACAGATTGCTCAGGATACTTTGATCTGTCATGGTGACGTTACTCACTAAGACCAATATTAATTACTTTGCATACCTACTATTGTATAGAAAGTTATTCTGACTTAACAGACGGCTGTGCTGCTGGGGAGTTTGTTGCGCCACTTCTTCTTCCCAGGACCGAGGACTGTCTTGTCATTTTGACAATCAAAAAGTGCTGATTCTCAGCGTAATGTGAATGACTTTTGATTTTGAAATGTCAATAACATGAGTACTTTTTAACTTAGATTATGCTGGCTATTCACCTGGAAATGTACGTAGGTGTTCATGAATGTACATACTTACACATACACGGTTAATGCTGCAACTTCGTCAATAAAAATACATAATCTGCATTCGCAATTTATTTGCCAAAAATGTAAACAAATATGAGTTTATGGAAAAATAACTTTAAATCATACACAATAAAGTTCAGTTTACGCTACAACTTTTAAACATTTTTATAAGTTTTGCAATTGTGCCAGTCACTCTCAAAATTAACTTAATCTCCATTAAAATAAGTTTGATATTTATTTAACTTGAAATAAGTTTGAATAGACTTTACATAAGAACATCTCTTACATATATCATAATAAGCTTAGGCTAGACAGAAAGCGGTGCTTAGCATTATTTACCAACTACATCTAACCACTGCAAACATTTTAAGTTATTTACAGAAAGTAATTAGTCAAACGTCTGCACCATTCTCACTTGACCGGTTTCAAACTACATACACGTAGGTAGGAAGAAACCTACCTACTCAACATAGAGGGGGTACCCAAGCAGAGGAATCGACTCTTATGTATTTGGATACCCTATCGTACTTTCTTAGGTATTATTAATAATTATGTAATATAGTACAATATAATAACGCGTTTTGGGGTGCTGTTCGGGCTTTCGCGCCACTGCAGCGCTTCAGCAATGTTTGCGGTGAAAAGCGTGGATGGTTTTCATACCATCATGCGGAAGCGTTCTGCGTCCCTTATGAAGCGCATGCGGGCCAGCTCAAACAGCCTTCTGAGCGTGTTCGTGGGTCGTTGGGACTCGCCGATGTGGCGGCACTGGATGCGACTACACACTGCGGGTGGTCGCGTCCAGGGTTTGGCATAGACTGGCACTCTTGCTTGTGCGGTGCCACTTCGTGATTTTTATTTCTTTCTTTGGCTTTGTTTCTGTATCTACTAACAATAGTTTTATAAGGTTTTTGTGTTACTAACAGTATTATGGACTACGTCTGAATTAAATGTCTTATTATTATTGCTTTATTTATTCTTCTTACAAACTAATTACATTTTTAAATATTCTTTACAAAAAACAATAAAAAAAAATATTTAAAAATATAAAAAAATGTAGCCCACCGGTATCGGGAACAGGGTCCAAGCTACCGGCGATCAGGGCTCCAGAGAAAGGAACCTCCTAACAATACGAGCCGTGTCCAGGAGTACCGCTCTCTGCATCAAGCCCTTGGTCCAACTGCCCAACGAGAGAAGAATTATTATTATTATTTCCTTTATTTATTTTTTAACAAACTTGTTACATTTTTAAATATTTTTTTATAAAAACATTAAAAAAAAAAACATTTAAAAATATAAAAAATTGTAGCCCACCGGTATCGGGAACAGGGTCCAAGCTACCGGCGGTCAGGGCTCCAGAGAAAGGAACCTCCTAACAATACGAGCCGTGTCCAGGAGTACCGCTCTCTGTATCAAGCCCTTGAGCCAGCTGCCCAACGAGAGCCTCCTTAGGTGTTGGTCGAGGCTCTTGGCTATTAAGCCATTGGCTGTCGCGACTATCGGCACAATGATCGCTGAGTCCACATCCCACATGTCGACAACCTCGCGAGCCAAGTCAAGATACTTGATTTGCTTATCTTTCTCGGCTTTCACGAGGTTCTCGTCATGCGGGACGGTTATGTCAACAATCATTGCGCGCCGCTCTGATCGATCCACCACCACTATATCAGGCTTATTAGCAATAATAGTCCTGTCAGTGATGATGGATTGATCCCAGTACAGTGTGATATGGCCATTTTCGAGAACTGGGTCGGGCGCATACTTGTAGTACGGCACCTCCGATTCCACAAGGTTGTACTGCAGAGCAAGTTGCTGATGGATAATCCTGGCTACAAGGTTGTGTCTATGCAAATATTCTCCGTTAGCAAGACGAGAACACCCGGAAATAATGTGACGGATTGATTCGCCCGGACGGTGGCATGCCCGACATATGTCAACCGTACCATCCTTCACAATAAATCTCCGGTAGTTATTCGTCATCACAACTTCGTCCATAATTGCACAGACAAACCCTTCGGTTTCTCCGAAGAGTTCCCCGGAACGTAGCCAGGCTACGGACGCTAGGAAGTCTACATCGGGCCCATGTAGGGCCCGGAAAAAGCGTCCGTGAAGCTCCTTACTCTGCCATACCTCCATGCGGTCGTTAGTGTCAAGCACTACAGGTTTGCGCCAGTTCTCTTTAGCCAAGGAGAGCGCGGTAAGGCCCTTGTCCACTGTTACAACATCTCGATGCATCCCCACGTCGGCTTCTAGGAAATATTCCCTGAGACTGCATATCTCACGATTGTGAAGAGTCTTAGCATTTAAGAAGCCTCGACCTCCACACTTCCGTGGGATATACAGTCTCATAACCGAAGAACGTGGGTGATGCATTCGATATGCCGTCAACAATGTACGGACCCGCCTATCCAGGGCGTCTAGCTCTGTTTGAGTCCATTTGAGTATGCCGAAAGAGTACATCAAAACCGGCATGACCCAACCGTTGAAGGCACGCACTTTATTTCCGCCTGATAAAAGACTGTTAAGTACTTTTCTCAGGCGGCCAAAGAAGCGCTCCTTCAGCGATTGTTTCATGTCGGCAACGTTGATGCCCAGTGCTTCCGACATACCCAAATACTTATAGCTTTCGGTTGCTGAGAGGGATCTAAGATTTATGGAATCTGTGAGCTGGGTTCCCACAGACTCCACAATCCCCCCTCGCTTTACATGCATGACCGCACATTTGTCCACACCGAATTCCATTCTGATGGCGCTACTGAAAGTTTCAGTGACCTTCAATAGCTCCAACAGTTGCAAATCGTTGGGGGCAAAGAGTTTCAGGTCATCCATGTAAAGGAGGTGAGATATAACCTGACCACCTCTTTTCAACCGATAGCCTAGACCTGAATCCTCCAACAGCGTGCTAAGAGGATTCAAGGCTAAGCAGAACCAAAGTGGACTCAAACTGTCGCCCTGAAATATACCCCGCTCTATCCTTATCGGCTCACTATTCCTCTGGATTTGCCGACATCCTGGATAGCGAAGGACTGTCCTCCATTGCCCCATACACGACATCAGGAAGGTGCGCAGGGTTGCATCAATTTTATATAACTCTAGCACCCTCATGAGCCATGTATGTGGCACCGAGTCATAGGCCTTCTTATAGTCTATCCAACATGTCGACAGATCCTTTCGGGAACGGCGAACCTGCTGGCTAATGGCCATATCAATGAGGAGTAGCTCCTTAGTACCACGGGACCCGTTCCTACATCCATTTTGAGAAGCAGACATAACAGAATTCTCGTTAATATGTTTGTTTATTTTAGCTCTCAAAATGGAGGTAAGAACTTTATAGACCGTTGGAAGACACGTAATCGGTCTATAATTTTTGGGTTCCGCAGTACTACCCGATTTATGGAGCAGGTGAGTTATTCCAGTCGTCAGGAACTCTGGTAGCGACCCTGACTCTAAGGCTGACTGGAATAGGGCTGCCAAGCAAGCATGCGATCTTGTGAACCATTTAATCCAGAAGTTGTGCAGTCCGTCCGGCCCTGGTGATTTCCAATTTGGCAACGGACGAACTGCACAACCTACATCTTGGGGGCTGATCGTTATGGCCCCCATTTCTGTTAGTATTCTATTATTATTATTATTATTATATACACCTACAGACACATTAGAATCATTTGTTATGTAACTGTTTACAAAGTTTATATAAGTGAAAGGTAATCTTGGTTAATCAATTTTGTGGTGCTCCAGTTTGATGGATGTTAGCATTATGCTGAGCGATGGCCCTTTTGCTTGGATGTGACGCGTTTTCCCCTGGGTTAAATTTTTTGAAGTGAAAACTCTTTAGGCGCGTTGGGCATTGTTTGAGATGGGAAAAAACCATTGAACTCGCGCCACGGTTACCGTAAGCGACACCGCGCGTGTTTTGTTTATAAGTCTATTCAAAAAATACCCGCTTCGGATGCGTTCGGCTGTACTCGGGATGTACTCGGTTTTAATGTATATCCGATATGTCAGTGAGTGATGGCAAAGTATTCTATTTGTGTTTTGTTTTCACTTCTGTCGGCACTCCCGGAGTGTCACTGTTTTTATGTTTGTCTTTTTCTGCGTCATGTTTACCGCAAATGTAGGTATGTATTTTCCTTCTTTCTTTTTCTTTTCACCTAATTGGCATCTCTACAGTAGAGATTGTAAGTAATTACTACGCCTACTTACTACAGGCGTAGTACACAAGCAGTTAAACCTTACATAGTATGTAGTTACAGCCGTTTAGGCGTGTTATGGCGCCCTGTTTACTTAAGGGCTTACGGGTAGTTCTTCGAGGTCCCTCAAAACGCAGTCACACGGTCTTAATTCGTAACATATTAAACATTCAGTCTTAGGACCAAATACAGATTAATCTTTATTTATATGTGTACATAATTTAAACATTAAACATCTAAAATTATTTCTAATGTTTATTTAAAAAAATATCTAATGTCGAAAACGGGAGCAAAATCGGTGTTCTTCGCGCGTCACACTCTGTTCGCGCTCACGGTAAACTTTGATAACTTTTGTTTTCAATTCATAAGCATATAATGTAATAAATCTAATTAATTGTATTTAACTATGCATCATAATTATCAAAGAATATTAATTTTATCTCTTAAGTGACAATAGTTAATAAGCTTTATGTCTCTGTCACACGATTTTGTTAGTTTCGAGAGCGCACAACAAAACTGCACGTATCTTCCAAGAGCGCCAACTTGTCGCTACACATTTTAGCTGCGCGGACGCTCAGTAGTATCCCGGCGTCAGTGGGCGAGACACTTACGTTCATCGCTTCTAAACAAAAAAAATACGAGGCGAGTTATTCTTTGAATATTTTCAAGTAGCCTTGGTCTAGAAACTTTCATGCGCATATTTTGAAGGATAATGCTTATAATTTTCAAAGTCATTTTGTATTAAGAAATAAGATAGATCTTCGAGATTATTCTCAAGTACTTTGTTTGTTTATTTACCTATAAGTTTAATCGTAATTCTCAAAAATGTGAAATTTTCATAACTTTCGTGGCACAACTTTCGTGGTAATTTGTCCACGAAAGTTAGCTAGGGCACCACGAAAGTTATATATCTCCATTGAATGATAAATTTAGATTACTTGTGACGCTGCAGATGCTATCGTGAAGCTCAAAAAAGGTGTCTTTAATAGCCAATTTTTTAATCACGTCTAAATTGTCTATGGATTATCTTAATTTGACAGGACTAAACTAATATTTATCTTCTGTCCTTTTCATAATGAAATAGAAAGAAAAAGATGCCTGAACTTAAATTTAGTTTAGTTTGTGAACAACAAAATCGGGGCCATTATCTGCCAGCAATAATTAGTATGTAATAATTATGTTTATGTTGTCTTTCGTAACTTTCATGGGCACAGAAATTTCAAAATAAAATATCTCAGTAGTTTATGCACCGATTTACATAAAATAAAAAAATACGTACTATTTTTACAGCGTCTTAAATGTGGGTACATTTAAATGTAGATTATTAAAAAAAAATATTCGCCATGAAAGTTACGCGGAGAATACTTTTTAAGAACTACCCTTACAGGACCTAAACTCAAAAAACGCAAGTTTTAGAAACAATAAAAGTATACAGTATGTTAACTAACAGAGGGCGTTCCCGTTAACCCGCAATAGTATAGCATCCATACATGCTAAAAAAAATATTACCATTCGAAAATAAAATGTTTTTATATTTTTTTATATTAAAATATTCACTAAAAATCGTAAATTGATACTCTATTTATTTAATTAATTCTAATTTATTTAATTAAATAAATTCCGACATTGCTGTCCTTCAAGTACGCGTGTACAGAGTGTTTCTTTAACGTATCAATTTACGATTTTTAGTGAATATTTTAATATAAAAAAAATAAAAACATTTTATTTTCGAATGGTAATATTTTTTTTAGCATGTATGGATTCTATACTATTGCGGGTTAACGGGAACGCCCTCTGTTAGTTAACATACTGTATATATTTTTTTTTTATTTGAAATGGGTTTGCTCTTGACTCTAGTCTAGGTCAGAGATGACAGAGACAAAGTCTACGATGGAGTGAGCTTACCCAGAAGAAGCCTGTTCACTCTTACTTTGAAGAGATTCGGGTTGTATGCACTCTGAAACACAAACGCAGGTAGAGAGTTCCACTCTTTTGCTGTGCGCATTATAAAGGACATTTGAAAACGCTTAGTGCGAATTGGTGGAATAGCAACTAGGTAGGAATGGTAACTTGCAGTGCGTCTGGATGTCCGAAGGTAGAAGGGGGCCGGTGGAATGAGGTCGTGGAGTTCTTGGGCACACTCACCGAAGTAAAATCTGTAGAAGACCGACAAGCAGGCAACCTTGCGGCGATGAGCCAAACTGTGAAGCTTGGCATCCACCAGTTTTTCGTCGCCAATGAGCCTCTTAGCTCTGCGTTCCACCGAGTCAAGCGTGGCAAGTTGGTATTTCGCTGAGCCATCCCAAAGGTGGCTGCAATACTCCATGCAGGATCGGACTTGTGCTTTGTAAAGAGTTAAAAGCTGTCCAGGCGTAAAGTATCGCTTCACCCTATTAAGGATGCCCAGCTTCTTGGCCGCAGTTTGGGCTTTGTACTCGATGGTGGCGCCGAAGTTGAGACTAGATGTCAACTCCATGCCCAGGAGCTCGAGCCGATCTGTTACAGGAACAGATGTACCCCGAAAAGTAGGAGTCTGGTCGAAACGACTACTTTTGGCGGTAAAAACACACGCCTGTGTTTTGGTGGCGTTAAAAGAAACCAAATTGTCAGCACCCCACTGGGAGACAAGGCCCAAGGTAAAATCTGTCCGCTCCACCATGTATATGATCGACTTCAGTAAACAAAATCAGAAAAATATATGATATTCTTCAGGATATATGCTAGGTAGCTAGTGTGTTGAGAACATAATACAACTAATTTGATACGATAGAAAAAAATCATGAAGATACCTCTAAAAACTTTCTGTTTACAATAAAAATCACACCAATATACATACAATCATTCTGATTTTTTGTCAGATTATAATTCTACAAGCAACATACTAAAATACTAGTGTTTTAATTTTTTAGTCCAACTAACAGATTTTTTGTAATTAAATAATTGCTTCATATTTTGCAATAAATTGCCAGGGTTGTGTCACCCCTTAAATGAAACTCGATCCAGCAGTGCGATTCTGCAACCATCTCACCGTGAAAACTTAGGTGAAGTGAGCGTGGAGTGAGCTGTCAATAGTGTCAATTCCTAGCATAAACAAACACTTCACCTAAATATTCACGGTGAGATTTTTACAGAATCGACCGGCTGTTGTTACAGGTGTGTATCAGGGGCGGTACCTTCATAGAAGCCGAAAAGCCCGGCTTGCCCTAATAAAATCATAATTCACAACAACAAACTTACTTACACCTATCAATAAATAAATATATTAAAAAAATACCATTCAATGAACTCGAACACAAACATTAATAAGTAATAACTGAAAATCAGCCAATCCCTCAGTTGGGCGTTTTTTTTATACGTTGAAAATCTGTGGGCTTGCTCTAATTTTGACCCCTAGGCACGCCACTGGTGTGTATTTGTTTCACAGCACGGTATACATGCGACATCGGAGGAATACACGTTTATTCAAACACAAGATAACAATCGTGTTAATAAAACACATGATGTATTTGGAATAACAATCTAAAAAAAAAGATTTACAATAACTTACATCACCCTTTTTTTCAGGATGGGAAATCATCAAATGATCCCTCCCGCTCTGCATGGAGCGGAAGGGAGTGTCAGACTCTTACTGACTAAAACCACGGTAATAATATGCTAAAACCCACCCGTGTTCCTTCCGGGCCAGCGGTAACCCTTTCGGACAACCCCGCTGATTTCGGACTCAATTCAAATCATTATGTCCTAAATAGTTAATTCCTGTGTCATAGACATAATGCTCTATATCACCGGGTGTTATCTTTATAATATGTACTAGTGGAAACCATAGACAATTAGTTTGTTTCGCCACAACCGTATCTATGTTGCGTCACGCGTTATTATAGCACAGGTGTGACCGTCGCTTTCATGGCCCCAGGCACGAAAGTACTTGTACAAGCCATTGAGACTCTTTATAGGTAGGTACAGACGAGACGCCATCGCCAGCACATCAACCTACTACAATCTGTCAAATTTCTTTAATAGATTTTCAACTTTATCGCTAAAAAATAAGGTTCACAGTTGATTGGGAAAATTTGACAGTTAGGTGTAGCTTGATGTGGTGGCGTCTGTACCTACGGAGACGTGGAGAGAGGATTTGTTACCACGCCATTGGAGAAGAAATGGGCAATCGTTTAGGTATAATTATGACATACTTAATGGTAGTAGATACTAGCGACCCGCCCCAGCTTCGCAAAGGTTCGATTTTTTTTCGAATTTCCGAAATTTTATTTCATACATATACCTTGTCCTGGCAACACCGAATACAACAAACAACTAATTATCCAATTTGGTGCGGTCATTCGGAAGTTATGCGCGTACAGACATTTCGGCGACTTTGTTTTATTATGCTACTAGCTTCCGCCCGCGGCTTCGCCAGCGAGGCATGTCGATAAAATCTAACCTATGTCCTTCCCCGGGATGTAATCTATCTCTCTGCCAAATATCAAAATCCGTTCAGGGGTTCGCAAAAATGTGTAAGCACAGGATCACGCACACATTCACAGCGTAGTGTTTGCACCTACACTTGGTTTACCAATGTAAAGCGCGCGTCGCTTCGTGAGATAAAAATACTGTACGAAAGCAGTTTTTTAATCAAAGCTAGAACCTAGAACTGTAGAAATTACTGCGAGAAGTGCTTTAATGGTCATTTTGGCAATAAGTAAGTAAATAACTATTTCAACATGGACTTTATTCTCAAGTTTACGCTAGACGAGGATTATTACTACTATCCTTTTCTACTATTAGACGTAACCCTAGTTCACCTTTATATCGATATGTTTATAAATCATTATTATCATCATCACGTCTACTACTGGACATAAGCTTCCCCGAAGCACCGCCACTTCAACCGGTTCAAAATCTAGTCACAGTCTCACCTCGTCGACAAACAAATGTCAAACACTTGTCAAAAATTAGAGGTATTTTTGACAGATTGAGATTGAAACTCTGGACGTCCTTAAAATTACGAGATTTGCCCCTCAGCTTATAAATACGATGCCTTTTTTTAAAGAATGGGAAATCATCAAATGACCCCTCTCGCTCTGGGTGGAGCGGAAGGGAGTGTCAGACTCTTACTGACTAAAACCCACCCGTGTTCCTTCCATAGCCCTTTATGTTCCGGGCCAGCGGTAACCCTTTCGGACAATCCCGCTGAAAATACGATGCCTCAAACCGGACACGAGTTAGATGACCGATAGATCGAAATTCTCAACTACATAGAATGTGTTCTCCATTCTTTCATTCAAGCTTCTTGGCCGGTGACGTCAGACGCGCGCGCGCCGGGTTACGCAACGAAGGCGTGCCGAAGAAAGTAGTGAGCCCATGTGTTTACTCATAAGTGGGCACCAGCCGAGCAGCCGACCAGCGACCACTCGAACATAGTAAATAATCTTACAACACACTTAATAATAAGTATTACATTTCTCTTCCGAGGGCCGCCGATGGGTTGTACCATTCGTCACGCTTGTGTGCAAGGAGCAGAAATGTATAGGTAGATCAGATACTATCGTAGAACGATCGTTTGTCTATGATTGTTCTGTTTTTTTTTTTTTATCTTCACGATAAATTCAATCAATGTAAACACAAAAACCCTGTAAATACGTATACCCTGCGGGGTAATTGCGTAAAGCACTATCAGGCTGTCGGTTTGACAGTTCAACAACATACATTGCGTTATTTACATTGTTGAGCAGACAATTTTTTCGAACATATGAAGCAATGATTTCGCAATATCCGTCAAAATTATTCAGATTAAGATTGCGCAATAAGGGTACAAAGTACGAATGAGGTCATGGAGTCTTAAAATCTTTAAAATGGTAAAAATGCTCATTCCATCGGCTTAATATGCTTAAATGCACCAAAAACTGACTGATTACGATGTGAAACTACATATTTAAATTACTTTAAGACCAGCCGTCAAGAGAATGTGTTCCTTACACCCTGTTAGTTTCATACAAACAAATACGTGTTTTGCGAATTTGACCTTTATTTGTCGCACTGACAGGTGTCAGGAACGTTCTCACCCGACGACCGGATTGTAAGGTTACTAATTAAATGAAAGCAATTATATCGTCTTACACCGAGCGATTTTAATTTAATGAATACCTCACACATAAAATAACCATTGTATTTTTTCTGTTCCTTTCTTCTTGTATAATATGTGTGTACTTAAATGGTTAAATAAATTAATAAATTACATATCACAATCACGTATCCATGCAAATTAGATGGACTCAACTTTCCTCAGAAACTGTTGAGAGTAGCGGTCAATGTCGTGACGTATCGTGTGATATTGACCTCTACACCTTGTCCTCTCAGCTATGAGAATCACCAAATTAATTCATGAATTCTGCAGTCATAAAGATAGTGAAATTGTAAACGTAATATCGACTCCATAGAAATGTAAGTCTATGGTCGACTCCACCTAGCGTAGGTATTGTTTTCTTTTTTTTTTTGACGTTTACCAGTGATTCTAATATCCTATGTATAAAATAAATCATTTCATTTCTATTCATTCTTATTTTAGCAAACGCGTTAGCAAGTAGACCGTGATTTTGAGACAGTTTAGAATGATTGAAGCTCAATAACCTTGTCAAAATATTAGAAATGTATACAGTATGTTAACTAACAGAGGGCGTTCCCGTTAACCCGCAATAGTATAGCATCCATACCATACATGCTAAAAAAAATATTACTATTCGAAAATAAAATGTTTTTATATTTTTTTATATTGAAATATTCACTAAAAATCGTAAATTGATACTCTATTTATTTAATTAATTCTAATTTATTTAATTAAATAAATTCCGACATTGCTGTCCCTCAAGTACGCGTGTACAGAGTGTTTCTTTAACGTATCAATTTACGATTTTAAGTGAATATTTTAATATAAAAAAAATATAAAAACATTTTATTTTCGAATGGTAATATTTTTTTTAGCATGTATGGATGCTATACTATTGCGGGTTAACGGGAACGCCCTCTGTTAGTTAACATACTGTATTTTGAATAGTGAGGACTGAAAACCGACCCCATTATAGTTATGAAAAGGCTCTATTTTGGGGTCAAGTTCCAATCTAACCGGATGCAACTGCATACAGCAGTATTTTACATGGAGCGACTGCTTATCTGGGGCCTAAAAAGGCCACTTTGGCAGAATCATAAAAGCATAACATTATGAATCATAATGAACAGTAAACTGTTAAGTTAATCGTATCAAATCCCATTGGTGAAGGATTTTTCAGTTATTTTTTTTTTGTCTGTGCTAAAATACCAACCAATCCAATCCAAATCCAATACCAATCTCTATGATTATACCTACGTAGTGCAGCGAAAAAAAGAAAAACACGGACTGTCTTCGCCATATGATGATTCATAATGTTATAGATTTATGATTGTACCAAAGTGGCCTTTTTAGACCCCCTGACCTCCACAACCCAGTTACTGGGTAAACATACAACATTGTTAATAAAAGGCTAGTCAGATAATGAGTTGTCGTCAGATAGAATCTGGAGATGTTTTCTTATTCTTACCTGGATAATTAGCTACTTAAAACAAGGCAGTAAACATTTGTATTCTAAAAGGATCCACATCCACTTACTCGCCGCGGAGACGCTTCGTAAACTATTGACCTATGAAAGTAAGATAAAATTTCCATTATTATTAGGTACATTCTGGGTTATAAGAGAGAAAGTTTCTGCAAAAGTTTGTCAACATATCTTTTGACGCATACATTTTGTAAAGATTATTGACAAAAAAACTTTTACCTACCCCAAACAAATTAATAGGTATATCACTACTTGCTATGTGAATATCAGTGACAGAAAGCTATTGAACACACATCTGCCTACCCCTTTTTGAAAATCCGTCAATAAAATTTTGTAAAAATTTTGTAAATCCGTCTATTTACGATGGAGTTATGCCCGAACATACATTAAAAAAAATAGAAACATCCGAACCTCTTCCTTTTTAGAAGTTGGTTAAAAACACATAGACACCTTCACTGTACCTACTGCTTTCGGTGATTACTAATTTAATGTGTCTTATTTCTGATTCAATCATTAAGGCTTTACAAAAAGATTGCATAATGATTGAGTAGGTCATTCAAAAACATGGATTTTGCAGATGTTTTGTGCTTAGGCAATACGCCGACCGCTTAACTGAGACGTTGCCTGAGGTAGCTGCGCGGTGCGGGAGGGGTGATAGTTGTCACAAGTTGACGAATCACTGAGCTCTTGCATGACGTCACTACACCCCTCCCGCACCGCGCCGCTACCTCAGGCAGTCGGCCTATAGTACGGATGCAGTTTAAGTCATCTTGAAGAACCTTATAGCATCGAAAGATCAAATTAAATTAGTTAGCGAAACTCCGCAAATGTAATGGTGTGAAATCTAAAAACGTTGAAAAAAAAAATCTTCAAGTAACTACACTAAAGCGGTCGTTGACCCCGAAAAAAATGTCAACCATTCATATTCATAGAACTCGTACTGCCGCCATTTTGTACTTTTGGGGCCATTCAAGTATTACGTAAGCACTACAGGGGGGCGGGGGGTCTTTCCTTTGCTTATTTTTGATGACATGGGGGATGGGGGGGTCTGGATGGTGATTACGTCAGCAGTATTTATTTTTTTACTTTTTCGGATTTTCTACAATATTTAGTCGATTTTGGTTTGAACACATATGGCAACCCTACTTGTCTATGCTTGAAAACGAAACGCATATAACTGCTGTTCATGAATCAATAAAGAAACCAGGAACACATTTTTTTTCAATGTGTTCTGGTTTCTTTATTGATTGCATGCATGATGTTTACGTAAGCATGGGGGGGGGGGTAAGAGCTTTGCTTACTTGTGCTGACGAGGGGGAGGGGGGGGGCTAATAATTGCAAAAAATCTGCTTACGTAATACTTGAACGGTCCCTTTGACACCAAGTACCTAAGTAGAATAACAATATATTAAACCACCTACCTGTCCCTCAAACTAGCCCCGTTCCAACTCGTTAAGGTACGCTTTGTCTAACAACAGTAAAGGCTCCTACAAACAGGCGCGACACGCGATAAAATCGCGCGACACAAAGGCACCGCTCGTTGCGCGACTTGCGGTGACTTTGTGTCACGCGCGATTTTATGGCGTGTCGCGCCTGTTTGAAGGCGCCTTAAGTCCGACAAAGTGAGTAGAAATAGAAATAATCTGTTCATGACTTTCACGGATCTGTCGGTCCGGCTGTATGTAAGTACAAATTGTTAAGAAAACCATGATCTCCAAGGAGCTAAGTGCTTTGCGTCAGAATTTCACCGGCACCACAGTATGGGGACGCACAGAAGTACTACTACTATTACTAGGGCACTAGTTTTACCATAAATATATGTTTTACTCACACCTTCTGGGGTAGGCAGAAACTATAAAAGCTCCAACAAACAGGCGCGACACGCGGTCTAATCGCGCTCGACAGAAAGGCACCGCTCGTTGCGCGACTTGCGGTGTCTTTATATCGCGTGTCGCGCCTATTTAAAGGAGCATTTTAATGCTCCTTTAAATAGGCGCGACACGCGTGTGTGAAACAACAAAAGAAGTGTGTATCTTTACAGACTTCTTTTGCTTGCTTTACGTTCATAGATCTGGTCATACGCACACGCCTACTGAGAGCTGAGAGTATTATGTACCTGACCTTTCTAAAGATCCAAGACCAGTAAGATCATTATCTTCTATGTCCTTCTAGTGCGCCTCGTCCTGGCGTCTGTACATAAAAATTTTGTGTATTATATAATAAAAAATATAACGCACCTCTGATCAAATAGGGTTTCAACTCGAAAAACCTGGATTTTTATAAAAGCGAAAATAAACTCACAAAATTACATACTTGAAAAGCTTACAAAAAATATGTTTTAATGGCATAGGTACGCTGTTTTTAAATTTTCCTGAAAAACAACCTGAAAATTCCTGTAAATGACGTTTTTGAGTTGTAACCCTATTTTATCAGAGGTGCGATATTATATAGATGAATATTGTATTGTAGATGTTGTAGAAATAGTCCGCGACATGTTATGTAAAGTGGGTTCTCTACCATTGAATGTTGTGGTGACAGGCTGCGTACCAACAACGCAAGTACGCTAACGATCCCGCCACACAACGCCATGTAACCATGTAACTCAATCTTACTAAGAAAGTTATGACATTTTCACACTTTTACTTTTTATCATAACATTATTTGTTTTATTATTCTCACCTATCAAATCAAAGCCGTAATAAATTAGGAGACCCACCAAAAACATTTCACGTAAAATGTTGCCAAGACGACCACATAAGGTTTGCCCTGTGAAAAAGATATCAGATCTCATGTAGAGCCAAGTTTCTGAATCTACACGGCCTAACTCTACCGACCCTAACTTCACAAATTTTACATATCAGTAAAAATGTATGGCTTCGCCGTTTCGCTACCGTCGCGTGCGTCGTGGAGGTGATGCGAATATTTAGTTTCTGAAGTAAGTAACGAAACAACCAAGCCATACATTATGAAACTCCACCAGATATGAAACTTTATTTTTCTTTAAATAAAGTCCTCCAGACCGTATTTCGGCCACGGCGGCGGCGGCCAATCTCAACGGAGATTTAGATGAAATTTGGTATAGATATAGTTTGAGTCCCGGGAAAGGACATAGTATAGTTTTTATCCCGATATTCTCACGAGATCGACACTTATGCGAGTAAACCGCGGGGCGCTGCTGGGAAAAAATAAGAGATGAAACAAGTATATATTATCAGGTGTTTAATCTTCGTTTGTCTAGTGGTCGCAACCGCTAATGCTCAGCATGAGTTCCTGGGTCCAATTCCCAGGTACGGCAAAGTGTTACTGGGTTTTCCATCTAGAATTTCTGAGTAGCAGCCTGGTATGTGTCAGGATGACTGGACCAAGAGATTTCGGAAGTACGAGCAATAGAGTCCTCCAGACCGTATTGCAGCCACGTCGGATCTTTTCACGCATACGTCAACCAGAAAAAAAAAGATGAAATGTATCACCTGCTTCACCACAGGTACATTTTATCTTCATTTCTAACGACGTCACACAAAAAATATCAACGTTATCCTAATTAAACATGTAAATTGATTGCGTCCACAATCTTTAAACAAATGTCTCAGCTACCTGCTCAGCTCAGCTATCACCCAGGAGCGGTCCCTTGTACAGGAAACACAAAAACTTACCCGACATCAAATAAATTGGACAATAAAAAATATATCATGTAACTTGTAGGCGCGGGTCACAGGGACGGACTGCAGTAGTGATTTATAAGTTACTAGCAGCGCCCCGCGGTTTTACCAGCGTAAGTTTCGATGCCTTGGGAATATCGAAATAAAAAGTATCCTATGTGTTAATCCAGGAAATGGTCTATGTGCCAATTTTCATCCAAATCTGTTCAACAGTTTACGCGTAATTGAGTAACAAACATCTTCACATACTTTCACATTTATAATATTACTAGCTGCGCCCCGCGGTTTCACTCGCATAAGTTTCAACCCCGTAGCAATATCATTTCAGATTCATTACGTACCGCTGTTCAGAGCAGACTTATATCTGATTTACATAAAAATCTACTAATTAGTACTCTTCAATTCTGATACCTATCGCGAAGCAAATAATAAACCCAGAAGTTTATCAGCTCCTCAAATGGAATTTCTCTCCTTAGGTACTTACTCGTAACGCTCATAAATCAGTGGCAATAGACAAAAACTCAAAGCCTTTATTTCAAATAAACCAATTTCAGGCACTTTTGAATTGTAAAGGGGTCATTCAGTCAGAGAGATGAAGCTAGTTGCCCATTCCAAAGCAGAGTAGGTTCCTTTATAGAATAATGGGCTAAAAACTTCTGCATTTTGACCCTCATATTGCATGATGATACGACTATCGTTAGTTCTACCAAACAGGTTCAAAAACTTAGCATTGTATAAGTCGGCCCTGGTTCCGGAAACTAGCTGCTATAACAGACCTTTTGGATAATCCAAACATTCCTATGACAAAATCGTTAAATAATTATGTCTGTAGAACTTTCACCAGCAGGTCTTTTATCTAGATAGTTTTAATAGCGCCCATAAAGACCACCACCTGTCATATTAATATATTAATAAACTTGTATGTGTGGTGCAAACTGTTAGTTGGTTATTAATAACTAAATAAAAATATATAATCGTATTTTACCAAAAGAGAAAAGTTTCGCTTTACTCCCCAGCTCATAAAGGTGGGGTAAAAGTTGGTCAAACGTCTAGAGCACGATAAATAACACACATTTAACAATTAATTCATTCTGTGAGCGCTAATAATAGCTCTTAAGTCAAGATACTAATTTTGTGAAGTCCATTTCAAAGCTCTGATTCACGCATTAATTATTAGTTAACGAATGCGGCCCTGGCGAGTGATAGTTAAGTTGCACTCAAGTTACGGAGACTTGGAGTCAGTGTTCGCGCGCCGGTCGACGTGATAACACGCTACTTAGACTTAACTTAAAACTTTTTTATTTTCCCAAAAGTTAAGTATTAGTTAACGGAGTGTGATGTTGAACCATTTTTGAATTTCGAAAAATGTGATTCAGTCAACGAACCGGATTGGTTTTGGATTGTTTTTTTTTATTTTATTTTTTTTATTTGGGATTTTTCAAGTGTATGAACTATAGAGGAGGTTATATTTGGAATTGAAGTGACGGTGTTTTATTAAGGTAAGTTCTTTTCAAATTTATTTTTGTCCGTCTTTTCTATAAAAACGTAAAAAAAATAAAGTAGCGGTTCCTGCAGGCTTCTCTTTAACGTTTACAGGAGCTGCTAAATTCAATTTTTCAATCACAAGACTCGTCTTTAGTAGAGTGCAAGTTCCTACCTACAATCTCACTCAAAAACGTGCCTACAACGACTCTGCTATATTTAGGAGAAAAATCCAAAGTCAATACTGGAGGAGACGTGTTGGTAGGTAAAGAAGTATCTTAAGTTAATTTGCAGGTACGTAACAAGTTAAGTATCATCGACAAAATGAGATCGAGTTATATTTATCCTTTAGAACTCACCTGCTGATTTGCATATTTTTTTTTATTTAACTGTATTTTTTGTCTTTAGCCTACATTGTGTCCCACGGCTGCGCAAAGACTTCCCTTTTTCCTTCCAAACCTCCCCTGTCTTGAGCGATCTCTGGCCACGTTGGCCCTATAAACCTCGTTAGATCGTCATATCACCTTTGCCGTGGTCTATTTCAACGGCAATGTCTTCCTTCAGGCGTCCAGTAAACTGTATAGGCACAAAATACCAATGACCTTGCTAACAGGCTCATATTTTACGGGAATATTTCATTGATCCTCTAAAAACTTTTTGATAATCTAAGTTTTTTTTTTAATACCAGAAAGTTGATAAAAAACCTAAAAGGCTCGTACACACAGGCGCGACGCGACAGGCGACACAAAGGCACCGCAAGTCGCGCAACGAGCGGTGCCTTTGTGTCGCCTGTCGCGTCGCGCCTGTGTGTACGAGCTTTAATTCTGTCTTTTGGTCGACTTTCTGGTATTAAAAAAAAAAACTATTTGTACCGGTAAACTTTTTCGCAGTAACCAGCAGTAAAAATGGGGATTTTACGCCTCTTCCTATAGAGTAGAGACCACAGAACGCCACCTGCTACTACTCCTTGCATATAAGTATCATAGCAAGTGGCGTTCTGTATTTGCTTCTTTATGAGCATTACCCATATACCTAGGTAGAGTGTGTCCCGATACAAGAAAAGAAGACTCCAGTTATACAGATTCGTTAGTAAGATGTCTGAAACCAGACGCATTCGTCTTTCGCTGACAGGTTACTTTCTCTCTCATGTCAGTTCAAGGGCGTAAAGCTGGCTATAAAATATACGACAACACGCACGTGTTGTATGAGCCCGGCGCAGTCGCAGCCAACTAGGAAAATTAAAAAGATTTGATACTCAGCCAGTAGGACTTTTTATTTTGTTTCACTTTATTATTTTTGAGAAAATTACAGCTAATTTATGCGTGTTTCACAAGTTCCACACACACACACACACACCAAAAATGGTTGGTACAAAATACCTATAACATAAATTAGGAAATAAATAGTACACGATCGATTAATACAAACTAATAATCGTTTAGACGCAAAGCATTAGGTACGTTTCGGTAAAGAAGCTTTTCGCCAACAAATGCTTAAGTTGAAATCACTGATAAAGATACTCATATTGCTTCTACCCACGACTTCGTTAGCGTTAAACTTTTTGTTTTAACATAAAAAATACCCTATAACACTCGGCAATACATGTAGCTTCCATTAGTAAAAGAATTTTCGGATTCGGATCAGCCGGTCGATTCTGTAAAAATCTCACCGTGAAAACTTAGGTGAAGTGAGCGTGGAGTGAGCTGTCAATAGTGTAAATTCCTAGCAAAAACAAACTCACTTCACCTAAGTTTTCACGCTGAGATTTTTACAGAATCGACCGGCTGTAGTTCCGAAGATTACACCCTCAATACACACAAACTAAACTTACAAATGTTACCTCTTTATAACATTACTAGCTTCTGCCCGCGACTTCGTCCGCGTGAAATTTCTTGTTACTCCGACCCACCCCGTCGCATCGCATCGCCTGCCCGTGCTATTACTTCGTTTTTGCTTAGCGTTCTTTCTGACTATTTTGCTTTTTGCTCGGCTCCTAAAGGTCATAGCGTGATGTTAAATAGCCTATAGCCTTCCTTAAGAATTGGGCTATCAAATGCAAAAAGAATTTTTCAAATTCGACTGGTAGTTCCAGAGATTAGCGCGTTCAACCAACCAAACAAACAAACTCTTCAGCTTTAAGTATAATATTAGTATCTAAGACTAGCTGACCCGGCGAACTTCGTACCGACTCAGAATCAATAAGAACGAATGTTTGAGAAAATAAATTATCGTCATTATATTTTTTCGTGAATTTTTCCCATTCTCTAATAGTTATTCTGCTATTCGGGGCGGAGACAAATCCAACTAATCAAAGATCACAAAAATCGATTCAGCCGGTCTTGAGTTATAAATGGTGTAAGTAACAGGACATTGTTTTATTTACAATTATATTTTTTTCAATAACCGAAGGAAAATTATTATTTACTTAGGGACATTTATATAATTTAAAAAGCTAACAGTCCGAGGGCTGGCCTATTTTTTGGCCCAAGAATCAGCATTGCCATACAACGTGGCAATGCTGCCAGCTTTTTGGGCCCGTTTCCTGTTGACAGACTTGAGGCCGAATTTTTTGATGTCCTTTGATTATTTCCCCTCCTTTTTATATATCTACTTGTACATATTATTATTATTTTCAAACTTACATTTATATATAGGTATATTAGTATAGATTTAACACACTTTATACTATGCACTTTTTTCAAGGTGGTAGAGACTTGGCTGTTGGTTCAAAAGTTTAGCAGTCAGTTTAGATCTTGAAGTGTTGGCGTCGATAAAAAAATCGGTTGTCTGTAAAGTCGGTTTACTGACGATAGTTGAACGTGACAACGTCATAAGAAAATACTGATGGAATAGTTGCATTGCATTTGTTAATATTCGCTTGCACTTCAAGCCGCCATGGAACGCTACAGAGTAAGGCCGCGAGGTAACGCTACATGAGTCATGTTTTTTTCCTGAGTGCAACCAGCTTCATCGATTTATTAGACGTTGTCACGTCAAGAAGCAAAGATCTTCATGTCCAACACTCTCATGTGACTTGAGACTTTCTAGACAAGTAATAACTACTAATAAGAAATCGTTATTTGCCATTATCGTAACGACAATGAGCGAAATCGACTCTTTTATTATATTTTTTATTTTTGTACGAATCTAAAGAAACCCATTAGCTGTCAGACAATTTAATATTTACTTACAATGTTAATGTGATTGTAAAATTTTTAAAAGACCAATTACATATTTATATATGGACAAAATAGCTTTGAGAAAGTAACTGGAATTTGAGATTTTGCTGAATATTATAAAAATGTATTAAGTGTAGACCGGTACATATTACTTAGGTAGTAGGAAAATTTTATGTATTTTTTTTTATGTTAAATAAGAAATTTTACGCTGACGAAGTCGGGAAAAAATAAAGAACAAAACACAGATAAATGGATATTTTGACTAAACTGCTCGTACAGATGAATCGATATTTTAGCTATACTTTTCGCTTAGTGGTTTTTCTGACTTTCTCCTTTATACCCTTAAGGGTCCCAGCGTGATGTTAATGTCAAATAGCCTATAGCCTTTCCCAAGAATTGAGCCGGAACGTAGAACCACGAAAGCCACAGTGGCTTTTTAATTGTTTCTCTAATTACGGTATTCAATCGGCTAAATGCAAAAGGAATTTTTCACATCTGACTACCGCTTTATCATTAGTATAAGATTATAGATAAATATTGATATCGCTATATGCCCGTCTTGTAGTTAAACTAACATCTATTTGTTAATAAACTTAATGAAAACTCTCACAATTATTATTGCTTTCATCGCGGAAGAATAGCCACTGTTCTTAATCTCCAATACATCGGCATTTCCTATTAATATAGCCGCGGCTGGCGAGCTCCACTTTTGCTCTCGGATTCCGGAATCAAACGCGACCAGACCAGAATAGACGACCTCTGGAGAATGTTACGATAACATATCTCATGACAAATCCATATTCAATAATTATACTATTACAATACTATCAAATAGTCATAAGGAGCAGTGGTGGCTCCCTCTACATCCATCAACATTTATATATTTGTACAGACTGATTTTGAAACGTGGTCGCTCACAATGGGCCTTATAAGAAGGCTAAAAGTCACGCAAAGGGCAATGGAGAGGGCTATGCTTGGAGTTTCTCTGCGTGATCGAATCAGGAATGAGGAGATCCGCAGGAGAACCAAGATAACCGACATAGCCCGAAGAATTGCCAAACTTAAGTGGCAGTGGGCAGGGCACATTGCTCGCAGAACAGATGGCCGATGGGGCCGAAAGATTCTGGAGTGGTGACTGCGTACCGGAAGACTTGGTGTTGGAAGGTCTCCCTCAAGGTGGTCCGACGACCTTGTGAAGGCCGCGAAGGCCCGTTGGATGCGAGAAGCACAGAACCGTTCGAAATGGAGGTGCTTGGGGGAGGCCTATGTCCAGCAGTGGACGTCTTTCGGCTGAAATGATGATGATGATGATGATGATGACAGACTTACATACAAAACGAAAAGAAAAGACCCAGTGGTTTCGGCCCCGACTCACGAGGTCTGTTGTACATCCAGGCAGGCGCTTTACTTCGTGTAAATAATTTCATCACCACTGCTCTCAAAACGGTGAAGAAAAACATCATGAGGAAACCGGCATGTCCTAGAACCAAAAATTCGAAGACATGTGACATCTACCAGCCCGCATGGTGGATGACGGCCCATTCCCTCTCACCGAGAGGCCTGTAGTGAGATCCCAGCTGTGGGATCATCATAGGCTTATTTTGCTATTCAGTCAGTCATACTATTGTATAGAATCAAATTCTTCTAACTTATCAGAGAGCTGTGCTGTTGTGGATTTTGTTTCGTCACTTCTTCTTCTCAGCTAAAGCACTATAATATGATAAGCTGGTGGTAGATACTCAATCCGGACTGTGGATAGTCTATAATAACATACCTACTTAAGACATGAGAATGGCTGAGCAGGGAACTATGTTCGGTATTGGAGTGTGCCGTAACGGCGAATAAATTATATTGCATCAATATGCAAATGTGTTTATAACAGCTGAAAGTGGAAACTTGCCGAATAATGTTTAAATAATAAAGGTTTGCCAATAAAGACGCAGATTGTAGCAGAATGATTAGGGATAACTATACAAATTGATGCAACTGACACAAATTGTTCTGAACCCTGTGGAAATTTAGCTACTCAAACTAGCATTTATTTCAATTAAACCACTTACAGGCACTTTTGAATTGTCAAGGAGTCGGTCAGTCAGAATTATGAAGCTAGTTGGCCATTTCAAAGCGTAGGTAGTAGGTACCTTTGGAGAAACACGGGCAAGAAACTCCATGGACACTCTTTTAAAATTGAATTGTTACAAAATATTAGTTACATCGTTAATGTCGTTGTTGACTATTGAAACGTATAGTCTCATAATTATGATTTAGCTGATTTGGAGAGTCAAAGTATTTTCCAATGCGATCAAACAGAGAGTTAAGTCTGGCAATTATGTGACAATATAATTTTTGACTCTGGTCCCAAGACTTCCATTGAATATTACTATTACATATTACTATTACAACTAGCATTCTAAACAGGTTTTTTACGTTGACATAATAATAATTATACACGTTCTTGAACAGACAAATTTTTCAAACATATATAGCAATGGATTAGCAATATCCTTCATAATCATTCAGATTATATTTGATAGTGTGTTACCCAATAAACGGAGCAAAAGGAGTATGTAAGGATCGTAGCAGATGGGAAGAAGGCTTGAGTTTATGCTTGTATGTATGTCTATACAGGTTATATCATCGTTGGCCATACCTACGTCAATTAACACGCGTCAAGTAGCCGACTTAACCATGTCTCCGATCTTCGATCTCCGGTTACCTTGTAGATCGAAACCGACACTTTTACTGAACCTGACGTAACCCAAGAATGCTGAACTTTACAACAATGTGGGCAGGTGTCACCATACTAAGTTACTAACCTGACGTTAACGCCCATCACTTTCTCACGTTATGAAAGTTGTCACCCAAAGATTGGGCCGCCCAATATGCTAAACTAGAGAAATCCGGAAACGATGCGGCTATGGCTGCTAATTAATCGGAGTTTGATCAATCGATAAGGTCCATTCTACCATTGATCTGTTACAATTAACGGGTTATGTAACGCTGTGTATTGTAGTTTTGATTTCGATGAAAAAAACGCCTGCGGAGATTGGATACGATGTTGTTGTGATCGCTCTAATTGAAAACGGAGTCAATAGAATTGAATAGTGGTTTAGAGATGTAATAGAGGGAAAATAAATGAGATATACAGATACACCGTGTTCCGAACGATATAAGTACATAAACTTCGACCAGATGTTTAGACCATAGAAATTAGCATTTTTCATTATGGACACATTAATGAATTCTTATTTTTTGTTAATTTTCATACAAACTAAATACCTTGACTTAAATCACCCGATATGCATGCCTCTTTATCCGAATTGGCAACGACGTATTTTCATTCATAAGATTTGACGGGCTGAAACTTGTCAAAAATAAGTTGAGACCTTTTCTTACTACATAGCTCAATTAAATTTCATTAAGGGCTGATTTTTCAATCATCTGATAACTTTATTCGAGGAATAATTTTGAAATGTTGACAGTTATTTCATATAAAAACTGTCAAATGTCAATTTTATTCCTCGAATAAAAGTTAACTGACGATGGAAAAATCAGCCCTTAATGAAATTACACATACGACTATTGGGGATTAGTCGTCATCCCGTTAGTCACCATCTTTTTAGACATACATATCATCTTTCTCACAGCCATCCACACTCACACTCAAAACTTTTCTCACGACAAAATTTACGATATTTCTTCTATGTACCACTTTTTATCGTAGAGGGCGTTATAACACTCACTTACATAAGCCCTCCAGTACACTAATAGCTACAATTTCCCAATAAACGGGTCCTTTCTAAGCTCATTAACCAGTTATGGTGTAAAAATGTAAATACATCGGCTCGTGCATGCGCGGTCGCGTGCGACTCGCGCGCCGAACATCTAGCGCAGTGGGCCGGTGGTTTTCATTGCACACACGATTTACATTCGTTGCTAGTTTTGTGAGAATTAACATCTGATTTGAATAGTTTTGAAGGGAAATGGATATGCAATTGTTGGATTATGACGGCTAATTTAAGATTTATAACTTTGTAATAGGTTTGTGGCGAAAGAGAAGTGCTAAATGCTTGTGTCAGCTGTTGAGGGCCTTAATGAAGTATGTCGTATATTGCATCAAAGTAGGATAATCAAAGCATAGTGTAGAAAAATATTATTGACACTGTCAAATAAGTATTCCCTATTCTGTCCATGATCACAGTTAGGTTTGGCTCAACACCTAATGGCGAATTTCACCAATGAAATTGAACGCGATCAGCAAGTATTGTAAACCGCGTTCAAGAGTTGCCAGTGTCAATATTCCATAACAATTTTGACACTAACAGCATTTGTGCCATACTGAGGGAAGCGCGAAAGCTGTCAGTGCGAGTTGCAGCAGATGATAATGTTATGTGCTGCTCAATTTAGAAGTCAAAATGGTGTATATCCCTCATAATTATATCCCTGCATCTTTAAGTAATTTTGAACTCTCAACTTACAAAGCCTTGTTTGTCTCCACCTAACCATTGAATATTAGTAAACTAGCGACCCGCCCCGGCTTCGCACGGGTGCAATGCTGATACTAAATACACTACCTACAGAAACACGCACAACGGACCGAATGAGAGTCTAAGTGCGGAAAAGGGAGTCCTATCTACACTACAGAAAAACTGTGAACGTTGTATATAAAAACATAGCGGCCCGCTCCGGCTTCGCACGGGTATAAAATATATAGCCTATGTGATTAAAATCGATTCAGTAGTTTTGATTTATTCATTACTGCCAGTGGCGTAGCTAGGTAACCAAGGGCCCTGGGGCAAATCAAAAAATGGGGCCCCACTGCTATCTAAACTGGTTAGGTTTTATCAAGTAAAAATATTAAATATACAAATATGTACTTTAAAAATGCTAAGCTACTTTATCATCAGCTCTTTTTCGGGCACTGCAGGGCAGGTAATAAAAATATTAAACAATAACAACATAAATTTTACAATTAATACTTGGTGTAGGTATTGAGCAATAAAACGAAATAGAAAAGATTCAAGGGTTTATTATATAAAGGTCGGACCTACCAACTGACTAATTAACAATTATATTTACAATCTTTTCCTAGCTTTAGTTTTCGCAAAAGTATCAATGACTTCGGTTAAATCCAGGCTTGATGCGGTTTTGTTTTCAATTGCTATTAGCGATAAATGTCGGAGTCGAGTTTGGCCCACACTATTTCTTAAATAATTTTTTATTATTTTTTATTTGCTAATGACCTTTCAGCTGCTGCAGAAGTAACAGGAATTGTAAAGAATAATAACATTGCTGTAAATACTTCCGTTAGGTCGCATTCTAGCACTCTTATATTTGCTCATTATTTCCTTACACCATGCTTGAGTTGATTGAGGTAAAACTAGGTGGTAAATATTAATAAATTGAAGTGAAAAGCTGTAATTAACGGTGGAGACCAAGAACGATCTCCTCGCGCGCGGACCTGAATTTGCACCTACTGCAGGTGACCTGCATTTTTTTCACGATATTTCGCGTTATACAATGAGTAGCCGAAATCCATAGATTTGACATGATTGATTGACGTAGGTAACAGACATCAATATGAGTGGTACTAAAATCAAATAAAATTGAACCACAATATTGACCAGTACTAAAAAGTTTATTAACATCAGCTTACTTATTCCTGATACAGCATTAATTTTTTAACCGTTCTCGAAAAAAAAATCTTGACTCTAATTCACAATAAAACGCACATATCGCTATCCGTCAAATTGACAACACTGCCAACCAACAAAAAGAATTTAGGGGTAATCCCTAGGTATAACTTTCGAATTTCTTTCAACTGAGTTGCCATGATTAAAGTCGGGTTGCAACCTGTCATATTTATTTTGAAAATGGGAGAAATTTTCAAAAGTTCAGTTCGATCGAGATTTTCTGGTAAGGATTCGAGGGCCCCCTGAGCTTGAGGGCCCCGGGGCACTGCCCCGCCTAGCCCCTAGGTAGCTACGCCACTGATTACTGCCTGTGGCCCGCACGCGTTAAATTTGGAGTAAAACTATCCCCCTTTCCCTATACCATGAAGATTTCCTGCTATCTTTGGAATTGTGGGTTATCCATAAGAGATAGACATATACCATCACTGACTTTTCTGTAGACCTTTTCAATGTGTACAATACTTAGTACATTATTTTGATAAAACTCGTAGGGTTCAGCCTGCGTTTGCAATGTAAGCGGAAAAAATGTAATTATTTACGACATCACATTAGAAACCTCAAAAATAACAGTACTTCTCCACTATTTAATGGATGTTATTATACATATAAACCTTCCTCTTGAATCACTCTATCTATTAAAAAAAACCGCATCAAAATCCGTTGCGTAGTTTCAAAGATTTAAGCATACAAAGGGACATAGGGACAGAGAAAGCGACTTTGTTTTATACTATGTAGTGATATTGTGTTACCGTTACTCTCTGCTTAACCCCACGGTGAATACAGGCGTGATGTAAGTTATTGTGTCGTTTTATGTTATTGTGTTACCGTGCCGTATGTCGTGTGACAGCGGGCACCGCGTGTGAATGCCGCGGGGACGTCGACCGGCGCAGGCGCTTTTCCGCACACTATCTAGACCGATATCGGAACAATTTCACTTAATCACATAACTATTTCATCTGGCTTGCTATCCACGGAACCGTTTACTAAATCCGGGAACATTGTTACATTGTTAAATCAAGCTGTGACTCATATCGATTTAAGAGCGTTTACGCCGTACGGCATTTCATACAAACTTTCAAGCCCTTATTTTTCGAAATTAATGAACCGATTTTAATGAAACTTTATACGCATAAGCAGGATACAAAAGTCTAAAAATTTAGTAGAGAACATTTCGAAATATCTTACAGTGTCTGGGTTCAAACCTACTTCAGCTCGTAAGACACGGCTGTTTCTGCCTGGCCATCGCTGCACTGCTGCAATAAACTAGAAAGAATAATATTTTATAAAATACTAACTGAAAAATTTTGTGAATTTGAACCAGATCTCAATATTGTTCCAAACGGAAACTATTACAACAGCACAAAAACAATAGCTCCCAAGCGACGACAATTCGTTACTCACTATTACCGAAATTCCGCGTTTCGTTTATTTTATTTTTTTCATTTTAGTGTATTTTTCAACTTTCGCCGAAAACCCGTCGAAGTAACGCGGTCGACGACTTTCTTCTCGCGTAACGTTAACCGATGCGTTTACGTTATCTTTTGTTTTGTTTCGTCATACTAATTATTGGATTACGCAAACTTAGATGTAATAGCTGTTTATTGCTTTTTTTAGCTGATTATTTGTTGAGTAATTTAGTTTTATTAACTCGATGCTGTTTTTGTTACGAAAATGTGCGTTAAAAAGAGAAGTAATGTACCTCAAGTTACCATATTATTAACAAAGTATAATTAAATTCATCTCATTTGCATTATATTGTTTAATAAAATATTTTTATTAAAAAAAATTAAATTATAAAAAAAATTGCGTAACACACTATCAATCCGAATCTGAATCATTTGGAAGCAAACTGCTAATCCATTGCTTCATAAGTTCTAAAAAATTGTCTGCTCAACACGTAAATAACGCAATGAATGTTGTTGAATTGTCAAAATGAAACCGATTCCGATTGATAATGTGTTACGCAATTTGCCCCACAGGGTCCAAACTACAAATAAACTATTACTTATGATTACTGTGGATGAATGTGGACTGTATTTAAATGTAAAAAGAATGGAAAATGAAACAAAGAGGGGTCACAGTAAATTAAGATAATTATTAGCAGAACCAAGAGAATGAGTACACTCACTTATCACAAGTCACAAGCAAGCAAAAAAACCTGACACAACCGAAAAATACATCATTTGACGTTAAAAAATAAAATAGTTTAAAAAACAGATTTATAAAAAAGGAACGACTAACCAGCCAGTCGCCAACAATTACTATCTACCTAAATGGCGAAAAAATGAAATTGCGTGCACTATGTAAGTACCTACATTTTTTGGCACATTCCTGAGATCTACCGTTGCAAATATCGCTTTAAATATGCAAGTCTGACAGGTTTTTATTTAGAACTAGCTACGCGCCGCGTTTTCACCCGCATAAGTTTTGATCCGGTGGGAATATCGGGATAAAAAGTAGCCTCAGGGTGTCAGCCACCTCCATACAAAATTTTATCAAAATTGGTCCAGCCGTTTGAGCGTGAAGAAGTAACAAACATATAAACACACACACACAAACTTTCGCTTTTATAACTAATATTAGTGTGATATTTATGTTTGTTGATTAATGGATATTATAGTTTTTTTTTACTCCTCCGCTGTTCTTTTCTCATTGATTTTGTTGCGGGATCTGACAGTTGAATTGTTTGTAAGTAGTACGATTCTAATCTCTTTCAGTAATCGAATTTAAATTAAATTATAACGAACGTTGAATTAACTAGACTTCCCTCATCGAAGGATATTGCCAGTGCATAAACTATCGATCGTCGTTTTCCTATTTGTGGCAACATTTGCTTTCACACGGTTCAGCGCACGCGCTGATTGGCACAATTATTGTAACATATTCGACCGGGATTCGAACGGAACTAGACGTGTTTATTTCTCTTAATTGTGACATTAAGGCCTGTATTAATGCCGATAACCTTGAGCATTTGGGCGGAGCTAACGACCCCTTCTCCGCGCCACTCCGCTACCCGCATGCAACAGAAAATGTGCGGTTGTGTGCGCCGCCACCACGGTTTGCCTCGCCTAGTCTCGTCACAGAGTATCGAAATCACAGAAGGTCAAGTCATCGTGAAAGTTAAATAATTATGTGTACCACATATACAGGGTGTCCCAGAACTCAACGTCAAGCCGAAACGGGGTGACAGGATTGATCATAACCATCACGAGAAAAATATAAAAAAAAATCTATCCCATGCAGTTTGAAAATTATGGGCATTTTAAGAAAAACCTCGAAATTTGATCAAACTGTACCATTTTTCGGTTATTGTGGTTATTCTTTTTTATTTTTGTTCAATTAAACTTTGGAAACGTAATCCTAAATAACATTTCTAGAATCCCAATAAAAAATAATGACACGATTGCCTCAAGTTTCCGAGAATTGAGACTATTCGTTAAACTACGAATTTAAAATTTTCAAGATTCGTCGACTTTGATTGGCCCTCCTTTAAAAAAAAATGTACTAGAGTGCCTTGGCAAGTGGTATTAAAAGTTGGCGCGTTTAATCAGAATTCTAAAATGGTACAATACTTGTTAGTTCCATACAATAAAAAAGAGTAAAAAAATTAAAACCTCAAGTAACCCGATTTTTGCTATCTCAGTTAAAATGTTTTTGATTCGCACAAGCTCTAGGTAGGTTCTTAATTTTAAGGCAAAATGATGAGAGAGATGGATAGTGGGTATGTTTGCCATGAGTGAGCGAGACAGATAGTGACGCCACTTTTATTAAAGTGTAAAAAGTGAAAAAAAGTTAGTAAAATAATGAAAAATCTTGATCTAGTTTAATTTAAGTTTGTTGGAATAAAAGTCAGATAGAGAAATAACATTTTTATTACAATAAATGTTCAAATAGTTTACCATCAGCCTCAATACAAGCCCTACATCTTCTTAAAAAAGATCTACTTATTAGTCGGGCATATCTTCAAGAGTTGATCTCCTCAGCTGCTTGAGAAATGCGTTCACGCAGGTCGGCTACGTTCTCAATGGGCTTATTTATTGTAATAAAAAACGTTATTTCTCTATCTGACTTTTATTCCAACAAACCTAAATTAAACTAGATCAAGATTTTTCATTATTTTACTAACTTTTTTTCACTTTTTTCACTTTAATAAAAGTGGCGTCACTATCTGTCTCGCTCACTCATGGCAAACATACCCACTATCCATCTCTCTCATCATTTTGCCTTAAAATTAAGAACCTACCTAGAGCTTGTGCGAATCAAAAACATTTTAACTGAGATAGCAAAAATCGGGTTACTTGAGGTTTTAATTTTTTTACTCTTTTTTATTGTATAGAACTAACAAGTATTGTACCATTTTAGAATTCTGATTAAATGCACCAACTTTTAATGCCACTTGCCAAGGCACTCTAGTACATTTTTTTTAAAGGAGGGCCTATCAAAGTCGACGAATCTTGAAAATTTTAAATTCGTAGTTTAACGAATAGTCTCAATTCTCGGAAACTTGAGGCAATTGTGTCATTATTTTTTATTGGGATTCTAGAAATGTTATTTAGGATTACGTTTCCAAAGTTCAAATGAACAAAAATAAAAAAGAATAACCACAATAACCGAAAAATGTTACAGTTTGATCAAAATTCTAGGTTTTTCTTAAAATGCCCATAATTTTCAAACTGCATGGGATAGATTTTTTTTCAGATTTTTCTCGTGATGGTTATGATCAATCCTGTCACCCCGTTTCGGCTTGACGTTGAGTTCTGGGACACCATGTATTTACAATGGTCCAGTTTTGGTTTTATTTAGGTATTATCTATTGATATGGATGTACTTTTCGGGCTATGGTTACGAATAAAATTGTTAAAAGCTTTCGAGGCCGTGAGTAGAAGCTATACCCTTAATATAAATCAGCCTGGCTTGCCATGTGGTAAACAACTTAATGTATCTTTTTAATTAAAATTAATGGCTAAATGTGCTGCTAAGCGCAAAACTCAAGAATGGCTGGACCAATTCGGTTTTTTTTTAAATATTCGTTGAAGTCTTAGGAAGGTTTCTATGAAGAGAAGAAGGGTAGGTAGGCATGTACGTAGATAGGTAGGTAGGTATGTAGGGTAGGTAGGTAGTTAGGGTAAGGCAGATAGGAAGGTAGGGTAGATAGGTAGGCAGGTAAGGTAGGTAGGTAGGTAGGTATAGGTAGTATAATTATCACTAGTGTATGTCATATTATTTGTTATACTTTTTATAAACAAATATATTATAACTAAAATTCAGCTGAATAATCTTCAAGTTCTTCGACAGACCTTACAAGATGCTTGTGAGTCACCATGTCATCCAATAGAGACCGTAGTTTTTGAATGCCCAAATCATCTTGTTCCTAAAATGAATGCAGTTATACATATATTTACAAGTAAAACAAAAATATAGGTTCATAATTTGTAAAAAAAAATACATTCACATCCAAATCAACAGAATCACCTTCAACTTCTCTGGTAGAACTAATTGATTCACTACGTATAGGTAATGATTTTTTTATTTGATTTAATTAGTTGAATAATATTATTGACCCACTTTAGCCCACATGGATAGTAATGATAAGTGATAATTATAATAAAAAACATGACTACCAATTTGTTTTTCTAATTTTATGTAGTCTGTGCCACCCGCGGTCTGCGATAGGCTGATTTAATTGATTGATTGATGTCACCCGCGACGATAGAAGTCGAGTAAAAAGTATTCGACTTTCGATCTGCCATAGAGAGATTTGATCCTTATGATTGACCCTATCGATTGATGCCATAAAAGTACAGGGTATTATTTTTTCGGATTTTAGGCGGTTCGATTCCCGAGAGCGGCCAGCGAATTTTCGAACATCTTTGATTGCAGATTTGTTTTTTTTTTAATGAAGGGATTTTCCTTTGAGTAAAATTTGCTATCTCCAGTGTTTAGAGTACTTGCCCTCTAGGTGAGGTTAAAAAAATCCAGCCTGTATATACATATATATTATTGAACTACTACTTTTTACTATTGTATGACATTATTATTTTTAATTCCTTATTTTGTTGACTGATCTGTATTTACGATAATTTTATTTTCAATGACATTGTACAGACGCCAGCACATCAAGTTACTACAATCTGTCAGATTTCTTTAATAGATTTTCAACTTTATCACTAAAGCATAAGGTTCAAAGTTGATTGCGAAAATTTGACAGTTTCGGGTAGGTTGATGTGCTTGGCGTCCGTACTTTATTGAATAGTGAAATTAACAGTTAACATTCTTGTTTTATATTTGCACACCTTATATGGTTATTAACAGTGTACCATTTGACCTTTTTTAACATCCACTGAACCTGTTTTATGCAAATAAATGATTTGATTTGATTTTTTTATTTGAAAATAATTACGCCGGTAATCAATAAATTGACAAATTATTAGCAAGTACGTAACCTATAATCATAATTAATACCTACTTTAGGAGCATTTTCAGTTTTGTGTCACAATATGTCACAAATAATCGCAACGCATCAGAATAATAGACTTTACTTAGGCACCGAAAAGTAAAATTTATAATATTGGCTGAATCATTTCGTGGACGTGGACCTTCTGTGATCATTCACTACTAGTACTTACGACTTTCGTTTGAATGAGGTAGGTATTTTATAAACAGTACCTATGTACACAGAGTAATGGACAGCGCATAAGTTTCATAAAACCCCGCTTGGGTAGGTACACTTTTTGTTTTTGTGTGAAAGGACTGAGGGAATTGAGAGAGAGAGAGAGAGATATTGTTATTAATTCGTTCACCCTATATAATGAAATAATTATATACCGTTGGGCGCCAACTGTAACCCGGCTTCGTAGTTTACAGATAATTTCTTGGAAACAAGCTGATGATGGTTCCTATTTGAACTTTACTACTCACCACCGTGCTAAAGTAAATTTATAAGGTATAATCTGCAAGGAAGGATTAATTAAACAAGTACCTTCTTACACAATAAAAAGTTTATTGGAATTATACAAAATGAAAGTACACATACAAACAATGTGGCAAGCCACCAAATTAATGTACCCTTCCAGAGTCTATGGCATACACCCACACAACTAGTCTCCGTTCCTAGTGGTGTCAGTGAATGCCAGCCATGAGACTAAATAGCAGTTTCTCAGAGTCGCTATAGCGAGTCCGTGGGATGATCGAATTAACAACTTCTAGCTCAATCGAACATGTATTGGCCTTTTCCGGACTGTGCTCATAGAGGGAAAATAAACGCTATACGAAGCTAACCCGAGACACAAGATCCTTACAACAACTGGTCTTAAAACAACCTAGTTCCTACAAAAGGCCTAACTCTCTCATAGATTAAACCATAATGACACACTGATAACACTCTCTATAAAACCTTCAGTATAATCCCTTCAGTTGACGGTTCAGGGTCCTTGGCGTCGTTCACAGGAGAAACCTGTGAACACACGCGAACGCGGCCTACGGACGAGATGGTGACGCTATCGTTACCTGCAGTGGCGAACTTCCCTCATCACCTGGATTCGGTTAGGTAAAGCCTTCCTAATGTCGGAGGACCACACCGCAAGGGAAAACCATTAATCCGCCTGCGCTCTGATGAATTCACCACACGGCGCAACACCAAGGCATCGAATCAATCGCACCAAACTTATCAGGCTAGCATAAACAGCCAGACCTGTAACAACGTCCTCGTGTCAGAACACACATGCCTGATCTAAGCTACAGGCTATCCAGCAAGAACAAAGAAAATGGTTTAGTACTCACGGAATTCTGCCAAAACTGCTCCTACTTATCAAAACCCATCGGGTTATTTGGGCACATCCCAATCCTCCTAGGATTAAGTCCCTCAAAATCGCCCTTTAGGCTCGAGTCCTTGTTCGTAAAAAACGGACACCGTCTCCGCCTATTCCTCCAGACCAATCTGACAGTTTCTCGAATCATCTTCCACAGACTATATAGATTTCTTATCGATTTGTAGCTTCACTTTATCAAACATTATGTTTGACATAAAATGTGGTAAATTATGTTAGTTTGTTTATTTATTCTTCGATTATCCAATAAACTTGCAGTTAATTAACTAAACCAAAAAAGCATCAACGCCATCTGTGTCACGCAAAACAGCGTTGACAACCCTGGCGTAGTCCGCCGTTATTTTCAACAGGTGTCGCTACTAGACACAATCAATATGTAATTTTGCAACGTCACAGCAGTAATATTTTACGATTTTATTTCGTAGTGCGGAGTTCTCGCAACGCGACATACGTCCACCTAGCAACACGATGCGCCCCGCACTAAATTTATGGACGAGTGCGGGGGTGATGTAGACGCAGTCCTTTATCAGAGGCCTTTTTAATTTATTATCATAAAAATAATACATATTTTAAAAAAGTAACAAAACCAAATTATTCTCCTTTGTATTGCGAAGATGTAGATATATTTTTTTACACTCTTTTGATAAAAAATGAAGGAGTAAAACGGTTTCATCTCAATGATTTGGAGGTGATTTGGTGATTTTTTTTTTAATTAAGTGATACCGGTAGAAAAATTATGGCTAAACCAAATTACGTATTATATCATGAAGATTACTAAGGATTTTTTTCAGATGTAATTTCTCTATAAATGCCGACAAAAAATGGCTTCATCTGCATGCTTTTTTCAAGCTTTTTTCGAGAGAGCGGCCTTAATATACTCTAATGTATTTAATAAGGTGGTAATCTTTATTTAATACTTTTTTTTTATATTTGACACATCCTTTTCTGCGTAAATATACCTTCATTATCAATTATTAATTGAAACGTGACGATATTGTTGTGGACGTCCACGGCATAACGATAACACAGGGAACTCAAATGTACGGATTATGAAGATGCTTTTTAATTTCCGTCCACGACAACGTTTATAACGTGCTCATATTTCCATACATTCTATAAACATAGACGTGGACATCCGCGAAAATATCGTCACGTTGAGTGGGAGTGGACCACCACGCGGGCACGGTGCCGGTTGGTAGAAGTCCTCAGGGTTCGCTGATACGAGTATTATATCAGTGGACAGGAATGTTTTTTTTACCGGTTCCAAATTTTATTATAAAAACGTGCAAATTCAAAGCGCGTATCAATTACGCGGCGTGTAAAGTTTACGACGTTTTTTAGGCGACAAAAAATTACATCCATAGATTATTATAAATGCGAAAGTGTGTCTGTCTGTCTGTCTGTATGTTACCTCTTCACGCTTAAACCGCTGAACCGATTTAGATGAAATTTGGAATAGAAATAGTTTGAGTCCCGGGAAAGGACATAGGATAGTTTTTATCCCGATGCGATATTACCATGGGATCGAAACTTACGCGGGTGAAATGGCGGGGCGCTGCTAGTATAGATATATGTATGCATATAATTATGTGTAGTATGTATACAGTATGTTAACTAACAGAGGGCGTTCCCGTTAACCCGCAATAGTATAGCATCCATACATGCTAAAAAAAATATTACCATTCGAAAATAAAATGTTTTTATTTTTTTTTATATTAAAATATTCACTAAAAATCGTAAATTGATACGTTAAAGAAACACTCTGTACACGCGTACTTGAAGGACAGCAATGTCGGAATTTATTTAATTAAATAAATTAGAATTAATTAAATAAATAGAGTATCAATTTACGATTTTTAGTGAATAATTTAATATAAAAAAAAATAAAAACATTTTATTTTCGAATGGTAATATTTTTTTTAGCATGTATGGATGCTATACTATTGTGGGTTAACGGGAACGCCCTCTGTTAGTTAACATACTGTATATGTTTTACTAGGGCGTCCCGGCGTTTCCACTCACAATGTCGACGATAAAGGCTTCTTCAAACAGGTGCGACACACGATAAAATCGCGCGCGACACAAAGGGACCGCAAGTCGCGCAACGAGCTGTGCCTCTTTGTGTCGTGTGCGATTATATCACGTGTCGCGCTTTTTGTAGGAGCCTTAATATCGTCACGTTAGAAATTACAGAAGCGCACTATGAGTATTTTTTTCAATCTGATGCAAATTCTCTCTGAGCCTCCAATTGAAAGATGCTCCGTAAAGCACGCTAAGCAACGACTAGAAATTACTAATTAAACATAGTCGGCATCCTTCGACATTACGAGTTGAATGATAAGATGACGATTGTTACCCACAAGCCTCGCCGACGGGAATTAGTAAAGACCTCGCAACCTGTACAAGTAATCAGATGCATCTCATTCATTTGTTTAATCAACAAGGCAAATGTTAAGTGTAATACATTCTGTCAAGATCAGCCCACGCCAAAATGCAAAGCGCGTATCAATTACGCGCCGCGTAAGCGTTGCGTAAATATTAAAGCTCGCGTATCAAGCATTTTGTAGGCGAAACCGTAACCCTCATAATATGCACATACTTCTCTATTACCGGTTGAAATATTTATCTGCCAAATCAAAGCTTGTCGTTGAAGATTGGTAGACGATTTTTATTTTGCATATTCTCACATACAATTTATTTATTTATTAAAACTTTATGCACATAATGTACAAAGTCGGACTTAATGCCTTGGGCATTTTCTACCAGTCTACCTTAGGGTGATGCAGAGACAAAACAGTAGGTGCAACAGAACAGAAAATTTTGAAGAATAAAATATAATAATAAATACTTATATAATATATATACATACCAACAAATTATACAAAGTGAGGAAAGTAAAAAAAAGAAAAAAAAACATAGATGAAGAAAACCAACAAATCAATTATATAATTCAATTATACCTATAAATATAAATTCAACATTAATTAATTATATAACTAATATTTTGTAACAATATAATTTAAAAAAGTGTCCATGGTGTTTCTTGCCCGTTCTTCTCCATAGGAAAATACTACGCTTTGGAATGGGCAACTAACTTCAACTTTCTGAGTGACCGACTCCTTTGACAAATGAAAAGTACCTGTAAATGGTTTTATAAAATAGTTGGTTTGAGTTTGAGCAAGTGTTTGTATCTTCAAAAGCTGTCAAATTGATCATGCATCATAAATAACCAACATAATCTCGACTGATCTTGCCTTCCGAAAACTTGTACTAACGTTAATTACACAAGAGAATTACCTTTATGCCGATGCTAATAGGATTCCGTCGTTACAAATGCAATAAAATAATGAGGAGATATCGTGAATGAATAACCTATTGAACATTTGAACCATATTAATAATGCATCCTTCACAGTAAATCTGTTGCATATTTAGAACATGGAATGTCGGCCGCACCGACTCAAAATCGCCGTTAAGTTAACCAGCATTGAAAACATAACGACACGATTATCGTTATTTAATTAATTATATAATTATTATAGTTAATTAATTAAGTAATTATATAATTGTTAATTGTAAATGTATAATGAGATATTTCGTAGATAAACACAGATACTTGGTCAAACTCAAAGCATTTGCGTACGGGTGGGAAAATCTGTTCCCTGTTCCTTATACCTCTAGTAGTTTTAGGAGTTGATCGCTTTGGACCATCGGCATGGCGTCCAAATGAAAGCTACAAATGACTAGCACGTACATACATCATATCACCCAGGGACATTCTATTATACTATCCACCTCCATACGAAACAAATTACTCGAGGTTGACTCATACAAACACAAGGCGAGAATAACAAACAGCAAAACTATAATTTTCTTTAGTTCCCCTGCTGACTTGATGTATTTTTTAACATACCGGATGTGGACGAAATCTTAAGAAACCATGTTGTCTAATGTTTGTTCACTTTGTTTATTTATAACTTTTTGGTCTCGTTCGATATATTTGTTCGGAGCATAACCACAGAATAACTAATAGTATGACATAACTAGCAACTACTTTGGGCATATATCCTCAATGAAAGCAGAAGTATGCAGAACGGTGAACGTCTAAACAACAGACAGTGTAATATCAGGCTTATGAAAATTATTCGTCACTGGAAAGTTTATTAATACGCCACCTCTTCTTTCCAGCTAAAGCACTATAAAGTAGTAAAGGGCGGACGTTGTGAGGACTGCTTAATGTAATTTGACGTTCAAAAAGTGCTGATTCTCAGCCTAGTTTGAAAAGGCGTCTTTTGATTTGTTGTTACCAGTAGAACCTCATCCAACAACTTCCATTACCATTCCTAGACATCGAATCACCTTGTAAGTTGTACAATTTCCAAATACCTACACTCGCTTCTGAGACAATTGATCTATTAAAAGCTCTCGTACTTCCTCGGTAGATAGCGTGAATAATAAAGAGTAATGGTTTGAATACCGCCTTTGAAAACAAGCCCGCACCGTGAAGGACTCGCCATTGTTAGCACTGCCCGCTTTAACAGCCGAACGAATGGCCTCCGCAGATCCAGATTAGAAAGATTCATTGAATGTAGCAACTAGATTCTGTCAGTGAGCTCGTGAGATATTAAAGAATTATGCAGTATATTTATTTATAGTTCATTAAAACGGTACAGCACTAATGACATTAATCAACATAGAGACAATAATTACGTTGACAATAAATATAATATAATTTAAAACTAACATGGAACAGTGGACTCCCTGCATACTTTCTCTCACAGAACATCAGACATTTAATCCATTCATTTGAAAACACGTTATATATTGATAGGATGGGCAGGACGGTCTTCCTTTACTACGGTTCCATCAAAAGTACAGTACCCGGCGATAAATATTGCACATCGACCTTTGGAAAGAGACAATCGGCTAATTTCGGCTTCGTAGAGCGTTATCTCTGTCGCACGAAATACAAACAGTCCGGTATCTATTAGGAGTTGTTAAAACAATTATGATTTGCTTATTTTGATAATTATTTTTATTCTTTGTATAAAATACACCAATTTCCAAAGTCGATGTGCAATATTTATCGCCGGGTACTGTAAGACACTTTACCCTATGCCGAAACTTATGCTTAGCTTTGAAAAAAAAACACGTGCGGACGTCGGCGTCGTTTCGTTTTCATGTGGGTAAGACGGTTGTCACAATTTCTGTGACAATCTCGAGATAAATCTGTTCAACCGTGACTTTGAAGGTTAACTACTACATTACATTTTTTCTCCCACCAAATTGGGTTATGTATTACCATTAAGATTGTGATTAGTACAAGGAGTATAAAATTTAATACACCTACATGGTACAGACGCCAGCACATCAAGTTACTACAATCTGTCAAATTTCTTTAATAGATTTTCAACTTTATCGCTACAGCATAATGTTCAAGGTTGATTGGGAAAATTTGACAGTTTCGGGTAGCTTGATGTGCTGGCGTCTGTACATACTCGTTAAGTACAATCTTAAATTGACAAATAACGCAGGAAATTAGTATGCTAGTAATGTTTCCTGATTGAAACCTGATTTTGGTCGATTCTTGATTTTAGTATCTTAAAAACCATGTGACAACAGGAAGCGAATGCAAAGTGTAGGATCGAGTGTTGTGGTATTATTTAACTTAGAAAAGCCTACGTTTATACAGTAGCGGATAACTGAAAAGTAACTGAAAAGCTGTGTGGAAATCGGTTATCATGGTATGGGCATGCGATGCGGAGGAATGCGGAAAATATCGTGAGGAAAATTTTGAATATGAATGTCGATAGATGGACTGTGTGACAGACGATATGGCTAGAAACTGGATGTCAAATCATTCATTTCAAATAAGCTCATAAAAGGCACTTTTGATCGTTAAAATGGTGTCTACCGAGATGATGGTTAATAGAAAACCATGGAAGAAAAAGACGTGTTGCACCAACCCCGAATAAATTAGAATGAGGGCAGGCAAATATCTACTATAGGATACTTTAAATTGAGTGGTTATTCTTTGGGGTTACGTGGTCTTAGAGAGTTGTGTTGATGACTTTAATGATTATAATTCTGTAAATACATATTTGTTACAGCCGCGAATCATATTTTGATCGACGTACAACTTAATACTGACCAGCAAATTGCAAAAAACCTAAAAAAAAAATTTCGCGGACTACCCTAGCGCGTATTTCACAGTTAGTTCGAATCAGTTTCTATTACAGTAGCCAGGTTACGTAGGTGTTAATAACCTAACAACACATTTTCACGCGGGAAATGAGTTACCCGTGCAACTATTATAACTTAAACTTTCATTTCAGACAAACATAACTTCCTGAGAGCTCCAATCATTTGATTAATTAAAGCTCTTTAAGCAATATCCACTGACAAATGATTTATTTTCTTTGATCATTATAACGTTAGGTAATGTTAACAAAATCCGGTTAGTTTCTACAATTATTATTTATGTGTAACATGTTCGCGGTAAGTATTGAATAACGGAAAAGGCGTGTCTCTAGATATTATTAAATGTTATGATTATATCCTCATAATATTTGAACTTAGTATAAAATGCGACGCGAGACACACCTTACAATGAAAACTTTCGATACTTTACTTAAAATGTAGTGTTTTTAGATATTATTAAGTATTATGATTATATCCTCATAATATTTGAACTTCGTTTAAAGGTACGCGACGCACCTTACATTGAAAACTTTCGATACTTTACTTGAAATGTTTTTATTAATTCAATGTTATGGTTATTTCCACATAATATTTGAACTTAGTACGTTATGTATAGCACGCTACAAAGGTAGGTACTAGAGACACACCTTATAATGTCTTACTTTCGATATTAAACGTGTTTATCACAAAGTGAAATAATTATGTAAGTATTTACCTTTAGTAAACCTGAAACTTGCAGTTGCCACGAATTCGTGACGATTTTAATAAATGAGGTACGTATACTTATAAACCAGTGTCTTGAAATATTTTGTTTATAAATGAGTCGTAATCATCATTATCAACCTGTAATGTTCCCACGAAGAATTGCCAAACTTAAGTGGCAGCGAGCAGGGCACATTGCTCGCATACCAGATGGCTGATGGAGCCGTAAGGTTCTGGAGTGGCAACCGTGTACCGGAAGACGTAGCGTTGGAAGGCCTCCCACAAGGTGGTCCGACGACCTTGTGAAGGCCGCAGGAACCCGTTGGATGCGAAAAGCACAGAACTGATCGAAGTGGAGGTGCTTGGGGGAGGCCTATGTCCAGCAGTGGACGTCTTTCGGCTGAAATGATGATGATGATGAATGTTCCCACTGCTGGGACACAGGCCTCCTCTCGGTGAGAGGAAGTGGGCCTTAATCCACCACGCGGGCCTAGTGCGGGTTGGTAGACGTCACAAGTCTGCGATTTTTTTTTGGTTCTAGGACCCTTCCCTCACGAAAGATAAATGAATACATGCCGGTTTCCTCACGAAATATAAATGAATAAAAAATAAACCTGATAGAATCTATGAATGTCCTTCAACACAAATTCACAGGTTTTTAAGCAATTTTGCTTTTAACTGCAGCTCTTTCACCATACGTTACGTAGGTACCATATAACTAGATCACTATATGAACTGAGATTTAATTAGATTTAAAGGTGTATGCAAAACGGAACAGGTGTGGTCCTAGTACCAACATATCCTGCACTTAAGTTATTACCAACCTGAAGCTAATAACTTGTCTCATGCTCAAGCTATGGATTGCCGATTGGTGAGGGCGCTTGTCCATCGCGGCCATTACCAAGACGTCATCGAGAAATGACATTACTCAAACCGAACATAACGTCCCGATGACGGTGATCGTTAGTCCACCGTGATCAAACTCGGCGGTTCAGTACGTTATTATGAAAGACAAGTCAACAAAGACAAATGAAAAACACTTTTTTAAGTCTCCCAGCCTATCGCAGTCCACAGCAGTACATAGGCCTGTCTTCCGCCTTCCACGTCCAGTCTGTACGTCCGTCCGTCCAGTAAGGCCATCGTACGTCGGTCCATCTAGCTGGGGGCGTCCCATACTACGCTTGCCGATAGGCAGCCTGCACTCCAAGATTCGTCTGTTCCTCCGGTCATTGCTACGACAAACATGGTCAGCCCACTGCCACTTCAGTTTGCTTACTCTGCAAACCATGACGGTAACTCCACTTCTGTCCCGGATAACTTAATTCCTGATTTTATCGTTCAAAAAAATTCCGAGCATAGCCTGCTCCGCAGCGCGCTGAGCGACCTTGATTTGGTGTACGTGACTTAGTACGTTGAGGGCAGATCTAACGATTTAAATCTTGATTAGCGAATACCAAATCTCTTTGTTCACTTTTCGAGGCTCCATTGTCGACGTCTAGACTGAACTAGTAGGCTGTGGGTTACAATTTATAGTATTTACAACATCATTACCGCCTCGCCATCCATCTTATCGTCTGCCCACTGCGTGACATAAGGTAAGGCTGCACTGTTGGGTAAGGACGAGCACCCACGCAACGCAATTAGTTATCAGAATGTTATTGCAATCACATCTATTGTATTTTAATTTTGACGGTCTCTGATAGCTTTTGTGGTGGTTTGTACCTAACAATTTCAAATTTTCAACTGACCTCGGATCTTTAATTGATCTTGGGTAAAAGATGTAGGACGATGCTGAGGTGTTACTGGAACTGAGTTCTTAGCACTGCGGTTACAAGCCAATGAGTTTTATACATCATTGTTACAAGCTGGTTTTTTATTTTCTTCTTCATCGTCGTCTCGTCGGTTCTTACAGCTGGAATACCATCATAACCAGCCTTAGCTAATTGTATTATAGTTATAGAGTTGGGCTCGTGTTATTCACAGTTAACCTAAGGCATTCTTACATAACCCATTGTTGGAAACATGACTTCATCATCATTCTCCTCCCCTTATCCCAATTTATTTGGTCTTTGTCTTCCATACTTCTCTCTTCTCTTCTCTCTTCTCTTCTTCTTCTCTCTTCTCTTCTTCGTCATCTCGGTATTCACCCCCTTTCAAGCCATATCATCTTACACACAGTCCATCCATCGTATAATATGTCTCCACCTTGTCACTATATCTTCTTTGGTCGAATTCGATCGATTCGATTATCTTGTCTGCTATTTTGAAGTTGTCAACTCTGTCATCGCTTTTACGATCTTTATTGTTTAGCTTGATGTGCTGGCGTCTGTACATTTCTGCCTAATCAGTCATCATCATCAGGAGTATAGGCGTATGTATGTGTTATCGCAAGTAAATCCGCGTGTCACAGTTAACCATTAAGTTCGTAACTGAAGAATTTATGACAGGTATTGTTTGCAACACCATGCATACCGACCACAGGTACCGACGCATAATGTACCAGCTCCTTATTTGGCACCTGAGATGAAACCAGTGGGTGTAGGTCGAGATACTTGCAAGTGAAAAATTATGTTAAGGCCTTGTAATGTTTTTGGTGATTGATACTAGAATAACCTAATCAGCTGAGATGGTATATATATTATATTCCAGGGGTGACCAACCGGTCGATCGCGACTATTAGTCCAGTCGATCGTGACAAGGAAAAAAATATAAATACGTAGAACAGACTGCGCAACGTATACCTAATCACCACGGAACAGATTGCTAATCACTAAGTGCTGCACGCATCATTTTGTATCATTTTTCAATCGCCGTTCTGTCACGTTATTTATCCTCTCTTCTATGCAGTATAGCTCTCTTTTGTTTTCGGTACGCGATAACAATAAGCGGGAAACATGTGGGACGCGGGAGTAGACCCGGGCGGTTGTCAATCCGCCAGTCAGTTGACGACAGACTAGCGAAGTTACGAGTGGTTACGAGTTATATTTCCCCTCTTAATAAAATAAAAAATAATACATAATTGTGTACTGAATGAACTACATATGCTGTTTCATTTAAGATTTCAAGAAGTATGTAATTGGTAGATCGCACAGGGTTAGTGAACAGTAGATCTTGGGTCTGGCCAAGTTGGCCACCCCTGGTATATTCGAATTAAAAGGTTCTCTGGCGGGAAATCAAATTGCGCGGGTGTTTAAAAATTTCTCCTACATATTAATTTGTATTTTTGTGTATATTTGCTTAGATAGTTTATTATATTCCCAGTGTATATAGTAAAATGGGAACGGAAAGCGATGGGGGCGATGCCCCCATCGACATAGAGCCAAAAAAGCGAAAATTGGCTCCCATGGATTCAGCACAGTCTGCAGCTTACAAAATATTTATGAAACCGAATTACAAGAGACAATTTCCCGAATGCCACAGTGGCGATTGTGTAGTATTTGTGGAATCAATGGAAAATGAAAAATTAGGCAACAAAAACCCAATTGGACTAACAAAATTATTCACCGAAAATGTTAAAGGCATCATAGGTGTACATCGAGTCAATGCCTACAAAGTTGGGATAACTTTTAAAAAACCTGCACCTGCAAATAGTTTTCTCAAGATGGAACATTTCTTGGGAAAAAATAAATTAAAAGCCTTCGTTCCTGCATACATGACGGAAACAACAGGCATCATCCGCTATGTACCGAAAAATATGTCAAATGAGGAAGTTTATAAAAACATTCAAAGTGACGTAGAAGTCACATCTATTAAAAGATTTATGAGGAAAGTTGAAGGAAAACTTACACCATTAGGTACAATAGCAGTTACATTTGCCGCAACAGCATTGCCACAGTATGCATACATTCACATGTTTAGATACCCAGTACATATATATATACCACCATTGCTACAGTGCTACAAATGCCTTAAATATAACCACTCTGCAAGAGCTTGCCGTGGTGAGCAAATGTGTTCTTCTTGCGCCGGTCGACATTCATACAAAGAGTGTGATGTTGAAGAAATTATTTGCATAAACTGCAGCGGCAACCACCTAGCAATTTCAAGGGATTGCCCCATTAAGAAGCAAAAAATGGAAGAAAAGAAGAAGAAGTTTCTAAGTCGGTCATATGCCAGTGTGGTGAGTACACCTCCTCCAACTATGTTAGATACAAATGTTTTCCCAGCTCTCAAAAAACCAAATGAAAGGACTTTGGGTGATAACTCAAAGTCATTTGCTGAAGATATTGTAAATAATGAAATAATTATAAACGCCATTGTAAAATCATTAATTGGTCTTGGTAATAATAAAGATAATGCTCCAATAACAAATAAAAGAATAAAAGAAACATTGTTAGCAAATTTAATTATTAATTGATGGATACATTTTTAAATATAGCACAATTCAATGTACAAAGCTTACAGAGTAAGAAGGCCTTATTAAACAAATTTCTCTTTGAACAAAAAATAGATATATGCCTGTTAAATGAGACTTGGCTAAAAAATAGTAGTGTAATTCCTCGTTTTACATCATACAACTTTATATATAAAAATTCAGTAAATAAACACAATGGAGTAGGTATTTTGATAAAACAAAATTTAACTTATAATGTTATAGAAACAACTTTTTACGAGTCAGTCCAAAATATCTGTATTTCCATAGAAACATCCATGGGTAGATTGCATATCCTATGTGTTTATTGTCCTCCCAATAGCAACAGATTTGATACTAACAAAATGAGAAAGGTGCTTCTTGAAATTCCTAAGCCATGTCTTATCATGGGTGATTTTAATGCACACCATATATTGTTTGGATGTCATACAAACAATAATAGGGGTAACAGTTTATATAACCTTATTGATGAATTTGACGTATGTGTTTTAAATGATGGTAGAGCAACCACTGTTCAGTACCCAAACAGGAATGCATCAGCTATTGATCTAGCTCTGGTAAGTTCTGCACTAGCTCCTCTTTGTGAATGGCAGGTTCATGACGATCCTATGGGCAGTTATCACTACCCAACCCAGGTAGTTTTAAATGTAAAGCCATCAACATATGAAGTCCGGCCTGTGGAAGAAAAATATATTTATAGTAAAGCAGATTGGTCTAAATATTATGAATTATCAGAAACCGGTTTTTCTCATTTAGACATTGATAATATGGAACCTCTTCATCTGTATGATAATTTTGTAAATATTTTATATGATATAAAAACAAATACAGTCCCAAAACGAAAACCTAACCAAACTATGCAAATTTTAAGAAAACCAGCTCCTTGGTGGAACCAAACATGTAATGAGGCAGTTCAAAAATCAAAGGAAGCTCTGTTAGAATATAGAACATCACCAAGCATCCCCAACTTCATACATTACAAAAAGCTTGATGCTCAAAAGAAAAGAATATTAAAAGAGGAGAGTATCAATTCCTGGCATGAGTTATGTAGTAGTTTCAATAGAATGACACCTGTTGCAAGAATATGGGGCTATATTAAAAAGTTTAAAAGGATAGGTTCTTCTTCTAACAAATATTTACATGATGATTGGGTACCTGAATTTTTAGAAAATTTATCAGACTCATCAATAATTAATGAAAATAATATAAATGATATTTTAAAAGAATCTGTTGAATCTGAAACCAACTGCTTTCTTAATAGTCCATTAACAATAAACGAATTGCACATAGCTCTTAAGAGTAGGAAGAATACAACCCCAGGTCTGGATAACATACCATACATCTTAATAAAAAAGTTACACCCTAATGCCTTACAAATTTTATTAAATGTTTATAATAAACTTTGGGATACACTACTTATACCAGAATCATGGAAAACCCAATGTGTCATTCCAATCTTAAAGCCCAATAAATCTGTAAGTATTCCATCATCATATAGACCTATATCATTATCATCTTGTTTGGGTAAACTTTTTGAAAACATGCTTAAGTTACGTTTAGATTACTTTGCTGAAACTCAAGACAAGTTACCAGATATACAGTATGGATTCAGAAAAGGCAGAAGTTGCTCTGAAAGCTTTGTTTCATTTATATCAGACCTAAAAAAGGCTAAACTTAGTCATTCTAATGTCATATGTGTTTTTTTGGATGTCAAAGGTGCTTTTGATAATGTTAATATTGAATGTCTAATTCGTGTTTTGCATGAATTGGGCTTACCAAGTAAAACATTAAATTGGATTTTTAATTTTTTGTACCAGCGAACTTTGTATGTTAGATTCAATAATAAGCTCCATGGCCCTAGGTTAGTTAGTAAAGGCACAATGCAAGGAGCAACACTTTCACCCCTGTTGTATAACTTGTATACATCCCAGATTCTTAAATATGTAAATACTTCTCAAGTCAAAATATTACAATTTGCCGATGACTTGCTTTTATATACAGTAAATCAAAACTTGAATATGGCTGTTAACAATATTAATACTGCATTGGCTCAATTACAATATTATTACAGTAATACTTTAAAACTAGATATAAGTTCTGAGAAAAGTTCAGTATTATTATTTAGTAAAGATTCATTAGCACAGTCCACTGTAAATATTGTATATAACCACAATGTTATTCCTATTGTCAATCATCACAAATTTTTAGGTGTTATAATAGATGATAAACTAAAATTTGATAAGCACATTGATCATATCTGTCTAAATGCCATGAAGAGCATCAATGTCCTTAGGAGCTTAGCAGGAACATTTTGGGGTTCTGACCCAAAAACACTTAACATGTTATACAAAAGCATAGTCAGAAGTCATTTTGACTATAGTTGCTTAGCCTATATGAATGCAAGTACCACATTGTTAAGAAAACTGGATGTGATACAAAATATAGGCTTAAGAATAATTAGTGGAGCAATGCGCACCACCCCTATAAATTCTATGGAAATTGAAAATGTTATACCTCCCTTATCTTTGCGACGTTTACAGCTGGCTGAGAGATTCTGTCTCAAAGAGTTATCTTGCAATAATAGTACAGTTCTTGATAAAATTGAATTTCCTCTAGAGGTCACACAGTCAGCTGTCACATCCTCCATCTCAGCAAATACTTTTATTTCTGGTTCACTGCCTGAAATTTCAACCATTCTAGTTAAAGTAAAGAACCTGACAAGAGACATGTACATCAAAAAGAAGTGGCCAGTATATGAATTCCCATACACTACTTTATTAGCTTACTCTGATATCAATTGTTTTTTAGATACTGTCAAAAATAAATATGATTTCTTAGAATTTTTGAATGACAAATTACATTTCTATATTATTTACACTGATGGATCTAAAACTGCTGATTACGTTAAAGCAGCATATTATGACCCACAAAAGAGAATAACCAAATGTTTTAAAATGCCAAATAGTTGTAGTATATTCACTGCAGAAGGTTGGGCTATACTAGCTGCTCTAACATATGTAAATACTATTGTAAATAATAATGAACATGGTATAAGCAAAAATGTAAATAGTGTAAATAATATATTAGTTGTAAGTGATTCCAAAAGCGTTCTAACTAGTCTAAGTAATTGTAACTTTAGTTATAAACAAAATTATATTGTACATAGAATTAAGTACACTCTACAAAAGTTGGGAAAACATGTAGAATTTTTGTGGGTTCCATCTCACAGTGGCATAGTTGGTAATGAGGTTGTAGATCTGGCAACTCGTCAGGATCACGACGAGGATATTACAGAATCTTTTAAGGTCCCTTTCACGGATTATTATGAACAATTTAAAACATTATTTAAGAAGATATGGAAGGATTATTGGGACGCAACAACAGAAACAAAAGGAAAATGGTATTCAGAATTACAGCAAGACTTACCAACAATGCCGTGGTACAATAAATTCAAATACTCCAGCAGAAAGTTCATAACCGTCATTAATCGCTTGCGATTTGGCCATTGCTTAGTCCCAGCTCATCTCTGCAGGATGAGAATTATCAGTGAAAGCAAATGTACCTATTGTTCTGAAGAAAATGCGGATATAAAACACGTTTTATTTGATTGTGAATCGTTTGCCATACAAAGACTGTTACTTGTCAGTGAAATTAGTGACATAGCAGAACAAAACTCGTTATGTGTTCCCCGCCACGTTCAGGAATTACTTTCCAAAACTGTTTATTTTAATCCATTATTTAGATATATACTGAATACTATAGAAAAAATTTAATTGTTTTTTACTATTTATTTTTATGTTTAATATTTTGTTGTTGTTAATTAGATAATTTCATCGTCTCTCAGATGTACTTAGCTCGTACGAGCGGTAAACACACAATATGTATTTTTAATATAAGAGTAGTATGTATGTTTAAAGATTACGACTGAAGGACATTGTATCCATGGTCATGAATAAATAATTAAAATCGAATTAAAATGATGAATCACTAATTTTCTTATCTTATAATCACGATATGAAAGAGAAAGCAGTTAATGATAGCGTGGCACTTACAGTTGACAGGGGAAAATGGAAGAAGGAAACCAGTTGCGCCGACCCCAAGTAACATGGGGCTAGGACAAGAAGACGATAATGAGAATTATAAGAGACTAGTAGCACCCCGCGGTTTCACCCGCATAAGTGTCGATCCCGCAGGAATATCGGGATAAAAAGTATCGTATGCATAATATGCATTTGCCTCGTTTACGTTCATACATCTACAGGTTAAATGTGGTCTGATGATGATGGTGATGGTGTCGATCCATTTCCGGTTTGATGCGTGTGCTATGTATGACCTTAATTACGTAACACACTCTCAGTAGTAATGGCTTTCATTTTGACAGTTTAAGGCTCCTTCAAACAGGCGCGACACGCGATAAAATCGCGCGCGACACAAAGGCACCGCAAGTCGCGCAACGAGCGGTTTCTTTGTGTCGCGCGCGATTACATCGCGTGTCGCGCCTTTTTGTAGGAACCTTTAATAACAATTACTGCGTTTTACGTTGTTGATAAGACAAAATTTTCGATTATGTAGCAATGGATTAGCAATATCCTTCAAAATTATTTGAGATTGATAGTGTGATATGCAATTAGGATGCGTGTACAATGCGTGCCACGAAAGATGAGACTTGACACACCACGTGGTTTGACTTGCGCAGAACACGATTTTAGGTATCTTTAGCGGTATGAGGTCTGAGTGCGGGACGGGACCGGACGTCATAGGGGCGGCGAAAAGAGCGGGGGAGGCGGGGTCAAGTCTCATCTTTCGTGGCACGCATTGTACTACGCCTGACCTTTCTGAAGAATATCACCGTCTTTTATTTTGTATAAATAGCACGATTTTGTTGAACATGCTCAAAAATTAATAAACGTTTCTCTTTTGTTTACAGGTAAATCATCAAAAACCAGTTTTATGATAGAGTGATGAAGTGAAGAACGAAGCCCAAGGTAAGTAAGAGTTAAACATTTAAGTTGAAGCAACAAATGTGAGCTAGGAATCTCTTCTTGAATGGAGAAGAGATTCAATGTATCCTCCAGTAGTTTCTAAACAAAAGATCGGATGCTGTATCAGAAAGATGTGGTCAACTGGTCATATATTTTAAGGGTGTGGTACAGACCAAGTGAAACTGATCAATTTTCTCTATGGGACTAACATCGTAATCGCGAAAAAATAATCAACTGTATCATACAAAACTTCAATACCGACTCGACCCAAATATATGGAAACAGCTGATTATTTTTTCACATTTTTGTTACACGCTGTATTTAAATTGAAGATGGCGACTAAATGCTACATAAACATTACTCCCGAACATAGCTATAACCTTATTTAACAAAGTTTATCTACTACCAAAGTACCCTCGATCAAAAACCAAAATAAGACAATAAAGTGCTGTGACTAAAACCTCACATAATTGCGACGCAAACCCATCACACCCATACTTGGATATTTTATAAGTATTTAGACTGGCTTTAAATCTGTCCTTTAAGACATAGCACACACTATGCGACATACGACTGCGACAGCTCGGCGACTAGACACAACGACAAAATGCAGCTGACAATTTTCATAGATTTTGTTCGAAGATCTACACTCTTGACTTCTAATTGCAGAGTCGCAACAACAGGCTAGGCTAGTAGCAAGCTCTCACTTATTGTCGCAGCGACTAGGCGCACGGTAGGTACTAGCACACTCCTGACGACAGTCGGATGCGATAGAAGCTCCATATTCAATCACAAGATGAATAACACGACCGTCTCTCGAAGACTCAAAGAAAATTATCGCTCCCTACACAACGTCTGCCGTAACGACTAGTTTCAGACGCATACGGGAGCTCTGCGATTAGTCGCAGCGACAAGACGCACAGTTTGCGCTGGCATAAAATGGACAAGACGTAGTTCTGTCCCGTCATTACTCTTGGTAGGTCGTAGGCCCAAGGTCGTCAAAATGTACAAAACATACATGACACTTTTTTGAAGAGAGTTAAATGTAACTACATAGTATTTTGCAACAAACGCTGGCAGAATATTGTTATTGTATTCCAAAGTAATTAAATTAGCTAACGATTATTTTCTCTTGTAATTACTGTCACACTCACGCTTGATAAAGGTATTCAAAAAGTAGGTAATGACGTCCATTGCAAATTCGTAATATAATAATAATGTTCTCTACCAGCCAGAATCGTACGGACATTATCTAATGACATAATTTGCCTACGATTATCGGTTTTATTTTCAAAGTCGCCGTACAAGTTGGTTTCAATTTGGTGTATGAAAGTGCTATAACCTCAGCTTATCAGAAAAACTTAAGTATAAATGTAATGGCTTGTCGGTTAAATTTCTTTGGGCTGACGATTAGATTCAAAACAAAAAACACTGGCCAAGTGCGAGTGGACTCGCACACGAAGGGTTCCGTACCACGAGGCCAAAACGCCGAAAAAAACACGTTTGTTGTATGTGAGCCTCCCTTAAATATTTATTTTACTCTGTTTTTAGTATTTGTTGTTATAGCAGCAACAGAAATACATCATTTGTGAAAATTTCAACTGTCTAGCTATCACGGTTCATGAGATACAGCCTGGTGACAGACGGACAGTGGAGTCTTAGTAATAAGGTTCCGTTTTTACCCTTTGGGTACGGAATCCTAAAAAGCATGGACGTTCAAGTACGGATAGAAAATGTCGACTCCGTCTAGTTTATTTTTTTTAAACCTGTCATGTAAGTGAATTCTATACCCAATCCGACCCAACCCGCGTAAGTGTCGATCCCGTAGGAATATCGGGATAAAAAGTAACCTATGTGTAAATCCTGGTTATAAACTATATGTGTGCCAAATTTGATCCAAATCCGTTTAGTAGTTTGTGCGTGAAGAAGTAACAAACTTACATACTTTCACCTATATAATATTATTTTTGTATTAAATAATATATTAATTAATCCAAAAATAATAACGATCACAAAATCAAACGCGCTACGAGACTTAAAAAAAAATGGCGAGATATTCCTTCGTTCAAAAACTTCACTGCCAACGCTCAATGTAGCTTCACTCGGTGTTGCCAACTGTTAAAAGAAAACATTTTACGCAAATGAAGACATTGAAACTGATCTTCTCAATGCTTGTCCAAAGAGTAATGTACTATTCATGCAGTGAAAATACGCGTTGCGGATGCTGGGGCATCCTAGATTTCTAACGAGGGAAACTGTGTTTAATTTTACACGCTTTATAATAAATCACGTTACGTCACGTTCTTGCTTTATTTAGTAGATACGACTTTAGAACATTGTTAGGAAAATGCTAACATTTCCTTCGCTGAACGATTTTCCTAACATAAACATCACCCAGAGGTGTGCCTATAGTACACCCAAATTTAGCCAGTACATCATCATCATCATTTCAGCCGAAAGACGTCCACTGCTGGACATAGGCCTCCCTCAAGCACCTCCACTTCGACCGGTTCCGTGCTTCTCGCATCCAACGGGTTCCTGTGGCCTTCACAAGGTCGTCGGTCCACCTTGGGGGAGGCCTTCCAACGCTACATCAGCCACCTATTCACCTGTCGTTTCGCCAGTTACCTATGTTTAAGTCCCAAGGGGCGAGCTTATTGGCACCAATGGGGCAAAAGAAGAAGGCACTGATGAAAAACCCAATAAATAACACTTGTGATTTTCTTCAATGTAATCATTTCTGTTGGTTGCAGCTTCATGTGATGTCGTCGCTCGCATGACTAAAAGTCCTATCTCATTTTTTCCATTTTTTGGCTGATTTGGGTTGGGACGGCTACATTTTCTATTCGTGATTATTTACACTTTTCACTAAACGTCGTACCTCTATGTTATTTGGATCTCAAAATACCATTTTGAAAGGCAACAAAATGTAAAGAATTACGAATAGGAGAGTGTAGTTGTCCTGACTTAAATCGGCTAAAAAATGAGATAGGACTTTTAGTCATGCAAGCGACGATGTGATTACCTCCTCTTCTTCGATAATTTATATTATAGACAAACCTTGAAACTGCAGTTTATACTAACAGAGTAGATACTTACCTATTTTGTCGCTATTAATAACATTCTATGTTGGTTACTCATTGACCAAATGTTAATACTTAGTATGTAGTTATCTAGAAATGCGACAAATAATGATTTAAGTATAGCCCTGTGAGTCATCTAGAAACTGCAACGAATATTAGAATAGTACTTACGTAGAGAATTTACTGTGGTGGCAACAAATCTGGGATTGAACTAAAATAACTGCCACTGACTGTATCAGCGTTCCTGCACACGATGCCGTCACCGCGCCGTCCGCGTCGCCGCGCCGACGCCGCACCATTACACTGTAGATACGAGTCGCGCGAAGCCCGCCACCGCGCCGTCGCCGCGCCGCCACCGCGCGCGTTTTTACTGTTTCATTCATTCCATTACCGGCCGCGTACGAACGTGCACGCCGCGTAATTTCCCGTGAATGAATCAAACAGATAGGGAGGGGAACGCGCGCGGTGGCGGCGCGGCGGCGGCGCGGTGGCGGGCTTCGCGCGACTCGTATCTACAGTGTAATGGTGCGGCGTCGGCGCGGCGACGGCGCGGTGACGGCATCGTGTGCAGGAACGCTCAGACTGCTTGAAAAATGAGCTTGTTTGGAACTTTTTGGTTGCAATAATTTTTTTTTTAGGATATTTAAGTACCTACACTGAGTGTAAAATTATGAATCTTTCAGAAATAATTTGTTAGTGCTTTCGGAGTAGTTTTCATCAAATTCATATCGTTCTAAAAATTACTAGGAAAACCAAAAACTCAAGTGAAAAAGTCTAAAAATATTCCCAAAAACATTATAAAGTAATTTATGCTATGGTTCACTGGTAGAAAATACCTCAGGCATCAAGTCCGTCTTTGTACGCTTTTTTTATGTTTGCGCATAAATTTTTGAAAATAAACAATATTTTAATTACCTACGTGCCGTCTAAGGTATCTAATAAATCAAGAAATATTAGAATTTTAATCGATTGATCGAGATTGCTGGAGGCAGCTTGTGAACGCACGCGGTGAGCGGAGTCACGATCCTCAGGTGGACCTGATTGATGGTTATCATATCAATACAATAAAGTTTCACTCAAAGGCTAATAAATTAACACTGGCCTATTTCCGTGAAAAACTCAAGAAGAGTGCTATTCACTGACCTCTAACAAACAAGTAGTTATAATACAGGTCAGTGATACTATTACATATTTTTTTATTTTTTTTTTTATCTTTAATTGCATTGCGTGTTTTTTGACAGAAAAATTACCAGTAACTGACTCTTATAAAATGCAACTGCGAATAGGGTGCATTTCTACATCTACAGTAATTGAATAAAGAATAAAGTTTGTAAGTTTGCAGTCTCTGGAACTACTGACCCGATTTCTAAAATTGTATAACTAATGGGAAGCTCCATTAGCCCTGATTAATATTGATTAAGTATATTTAAACATTTTGTATGACAGTCTGCTTTACTCGCGGACCAAGCCGCGGACGAAGCGCTAATCTTCAGCGGAGTGTGTTCTAATGTTCAGTTGCATATAGTCTAAGATATTTTGGCATTCCAACTTAACTTCCATTCAAAGCAATCAATGCAACGAAGGAATGCGAGACAGGAACTGCTCACAGACGCGCAAGAAAACAAGATATCATGTATCATCCGCTCAGATTACCAAATAGAGCCTATTACTCAACAAAGTGAGCCTAAGAGCGCTCAAACAACTTTCACTCTCATAATCAATACCTAATAGAAGCATTCGAAATTTAAAAAAAAATATTTGCCATAGATTGTTGACGTTCGGTCAAAAGCTTTCACCGGTCAGTTGGCGGGATGGTAGGGTTGTCTCTGGTTAGATTGGTATCTATTGTGTTGAACGGAAAAGGAAAAATATTCCGACGTAGATTTTAATCTTGATCTCGTGTTATTTATTCACGAAAAGTTGTATAGTTATAGCAATGACTTACTTACGCTTCGTTTTATATGTAAATCTGTACATATCCATACTAATATTATAAATTCGAAAGTAACTCTGTCTGTCTGTTACATTTTCACGCCTAAACCACTGAATAGATATCGATAAAATTTGGCAGCGAGATAGATTGCAACCCGGAGAAGGACATAGGATAGTTTTTATCGACATACCTCGCGGGCGAAGCCGCGGGCGGAAGCTAGTATAATTATAAATGTTGGTGGATGGAGGAGAAGAAGGCCAAAGCAAAGGATGATGGATTGTGTGAGGAATGATACGAAAGAAAGGGAAGTGAATGTTAGCGTGACTGTTGATAGGTGAGAATGGAAGAAGAAAACGTGTTGCTCCGATTCCAAATAATATTCTTTTTTTTTTTCATTAATTTTTTTTAAATATTCCAATATGGTACAACGGCAGAAAGATGTTGGTGATGTAGGTACAAAATAAGTTCGTCTTATGAAAGGTCGCTTAGTCCTAAATTATGTAAGTACATAAATACGATAAAATCATGAGGCACTCTTTGATCCTCCATAATGACAAGATACATACATATGTTACCATACATATGTTTATGTTACCATTCCACATGGTGAGAACCTCGTGAAAGCTTAGAAAGAGAAACAAATTAAATATCTCGACTTAGCACACGAGGTTATTAACGTTTGGAATGTGAGCTCGGCTGTCATTGTGCCGATTGTCGTATCGGCCAATGGCCTGATGGCCGAAAGCATGCCGAAAGTGATTAACATCTCTCGAGGCACTAGGTAGGCGTTTGTTTCAAGGGCTTGATTCAGAAAGCAGTTCTCTTCGATATGGCTCGTATCGTGAGAAGGTTCCTGACTCTTGGACCCTGCTTCCGATACCAGCGGAAAACATGTTTTTTATATTTCTAAATGTTTTTTTAAATTGTTTTTATAAAATATTTAAAAATTAGCAGCGCCTCGCGGTTTCACCCGCATAAGTGACGACCCCGTTCGAAAGACACGTGGCGCCATCTATTATCATAATAACTTTATTGTTGTTTTCTTCGGGAACAACACTTTTTTTTCGGGATGAAAGGTACCTACCCTGTATCTGTTTCTGTACACCTGACAACGTATATGCAAAATTTCAGGATGATCGGTTCACTGGTTTAGGCGTGAAAGGTAACAAACAAACTTACTTTCGCAATTATAATATTAGTTACGATGTATTGAATAAGTATGAAAATAAATTAACGAGATACATAATAAGCGTGAAAAGAAAAAAAATATTTTCACATTGATTGGTGACTTGTAGCAGCCCTCTCGGCCATGTCTGACAGGTGCATTGACCTGAAATAATTAAAGGGAGCCAGTGTTTACTAACTATTTTGTTCGAGAGGAGAAAGTTTACATAAATTAGCGTGATTATCCTTTAACTCCAGCCGCTATGCAAATACAGACACATGAATATTCTCTGTATGAAGCTAGGACTGAATTACATACACAACCTTTTTGCGAAACTAGGCTGAATGGAAGTTTGTCTTTGCATGACATTAGGATGTCAGAAAAAGAAAACGCTTATTTCGAATTTTGTTGAAGATTTATTTTCTTAAAAATTATTATGGTACGGTATTTTAATTCTGTATTAGAAAATTATTGTTTCCTGCTGTAGTTCGTAACGTTTACCAATCCGTCTTCCAAGGGTGAATAGATTTTGCCCTTTTGCCACTTTCACCATTTTCTATTATGACAGAAAGAGTAGGTACGCACTTATAACCAGACAAGAAGAAAGGATCAGATAAAGGTACAAAGGTGATGCTCGCTTGCTTGCTTTATATAAGTGTTAAATGAAAAAAACATTGGAAAGCAAAATGAGAATTATTTGAGGTTCCATTAAATGTAACATGCCATAAAGAAAGAGCTGTCAAAGTGTCAAAGTTCATAAAAGAATGATGAACTTTGACACTTTGAATGAGTCTGCATTGTTTCGGTCGCGTCGTGCCGTGAGAATGAACAACTCAGTAGAGTCAAGGTTGTATTTTTGTTTACGATAAGAAAGAACACTTTTATGTAATTTAAGGTGACTGAACTTTTTGCTGGGACTTAATTTATTTACGTAAGCAAGTACCTAATAATCGTAGCTGCGACCTCGTCTACTTTCACATGAAAGACTCCTACAAACAGGCGCGACATATAATCACGCGCGACACAAAGGCACCGCTCTCGTTGCGCGACTTGCGCGAGCCTTTGTGTCGTGTGTCGTGTCGCGCCTGTTGGAAGAAGCCTTAAGTCTTGTTTGGAGCAGTGGTGGCCAAGTGGTGACGGCCGCGACTTACGAGTTGTAGGTCGTAGGTTCGTACCCAGACAGGCGCTTTACTTTGTGTAAACTATTTCATCACCACTGTTCTCAAAACGGTGAAGGAAAACATCGTGAGGGAACCGGCATGTCCTAGAACCAAAAATTCGAAGAAATGTGACATCTGTCAACCCGCACTGGGCCCGCGTGGTGGATTGCGGCCCGCTCCCTCTCACCGAGAGAGGCCTGTGTCCCAGCAGTGGGAAAATTATAGGCTGATTATGATTATGAAGTTTTGTTTTCATGAATCGGGCTCGAGGCTAAATGCCAATTGTATTCATAATCGTATTTTTTTGTTATGTATTTTCTGGTGTACAAAAAGTATATATAAATAAACAAATAATACCTACCAGCCGCACGGGTCAGTCGAAGGTTAAGCTATGCCTGCCGAGGTCGGTCCGTACGTGGATGGGTGATCATCCATTAAATATCGAGACCTCCACGTGCCACAGAAAGCACGCTAAGCCGTTGGTCCACGCTGTCATTTGAAGATGGTTGACAGTCATTCTGGGCATTCAGAAGTCTGAACCAGTCTTACTAAAGGTTAACGTGTTATCCAATAACTGCTATGGAGGAGGTCAGATAGGCAGTCACTCCATGTAAAATACTGGTATTCAAATGCATCTGGTTAGAATGGAAGCCATAGATATAAGAAGTTTGTGTGAAAGAAGAATGTTTTTCATATGCTAGAAGCCGACCCGAACATAGTTGAGAAAAAGCTAGACAGATTGATATACTTCCGAAGTTGAGCTGTAATAACGCTTTTTGAAGTGGAAAACTTCTTAAAGCGCGTTGGGCATTTTTTGAGATGGGAAAAAACCATTGAACTCGCGACACTGTTACCGTAAGCGACACTGCGCGTGTTTTGTTTATAAGACGATTAAAAAAATACCCGGATATTCGGATGTGTTCGGCTGTCCTCGAGATGTACTCGGTTGTAATATATATCCGATATGTCAGTGAGTGATGGCAAAGTATTCTGTTTGTGTTTTGTTTTCACTTCTGTCGGCACTCCCGGAGTACCACTGTTTTTTTTTTCATTAATCTATTTCAAGCGAATAAATTGTAACCTAGCCTAGCAAATTTGTTACCGAATGACATTAACAAAGCATCAAGATCAATGTCGCAGCATCTTGAACTCTCACATACTTTGTCGTTCATCATCATTAGTCATTCATTCGTTCAAGGATCGGTGTTAAATGTCACTACATAATGCCTATGTATGACATAAGTCACTTTTGACATTTGTGGTCGTCCAAATCAAAAGGGACCTTATGGCGGAAATGAGTTATCTACAGAGCTGAAAACTACATAAATGTACCGAACTATAGACCCAAGAACCAACCTTCTAACCACTACCGTTATTTTTTTACGAATTTTTGAAGTTCACTGATCGAAATTATAAGTTTCGAGAAAATCGCAATTTAAGTATGCCGTACAAAAAAGTTATGTTTTAGTGTGAAGTTATGTAACTGATGGTATACTTTGGTTGACTATGATTATTACTAATGGACACTATCTAATGGCGGCTATACGATGAATAGTTTAGTTTATACCTACTTTGCAATATTAAAATGTCGATATACTTAATATATGGTTTCAATTACAAGAAAAACGATTTGTTAGGTCTTGCCGCGATAAGGTTCCTTTTTTACTAAACTTTAGATGAATACAAAACTTTTTTAAATTGACTTTTCGAAAAGTTGAACACATCTACATGTAGTAAATACAATCATCTTTTTAAAAATACAGTTAATAAAAAAACGATTTTTTTGAGGTATTTTACAAATTTATTAATATCTCGGAAACGTTACCGCCATAAGGTCCCTTTTGATTTGGACGACCACATTTGTTAGCAAGAACATAATATCAACGTGAAGAGCATAGAACATTATAGTATCTGGATCTGTTTACAGAATAAACAACTTCATTTCATTACCATTTAAAAGACTAGACAGAGTAGTATTTAGGGTTCCGTACCAAAATGATAAAAAGGAACCCTTATGGTGCGACTTAGTCTGTCTGTCACAGCTGGATATCTCAAGAACTACTAATGTTATCAACTTGAAATTTGGAATAGTTTTAGATGACGTTTGCCCAACTATTTTGCAAATAAGAAAAAAATAAAAATATATGTATATTTTTAGCAACAGGGACTGAAAGTGGGTTTGAAAAATTCGATCTGGGATTACTAGGGCTTGTGGGGTATCATATGAAAGAGCGCAGTTTGAACATTCTCAAACATTTTTTCTTTTTTTTTAGGCCGCATAGTTTTCGACTTTTGATGAAAAATTAAAAAAAATACCGTTCCTCCCTTATCTCCGAACTTTTCAAAGAGAAAAAACCCTTTCTTAATAGATACCTACTCTTCACAAAGAACCCACCCTCCGAATTTCATGTCTCTAGGACCAGCGGTTTAGGCTGTGCGTTGATATTATATCAGTCAGTCAGGACTTCCATTTCTTTTACCATATAATAAATTCCATAGTTTTCGTCGCAAGTTATGGTAATTTAAATCATTTATTATTTCCGCTAAAAGAAACCAAGTTGCGGTCACCTAGCGACAGTGCAGAGGTCATTGATCTCACTTTCATTGCCAATGGCAAACACTTTCCACTAATTTCGCGTAACCTTGTCATCTGATTTTATGCAAATTAGGTACCCAATTATGCTAAAACAATAAAATTAATGGTTCCGAATTAATTCAAAAGCGCTATTTTGGTGATAAGTCGCAGTAGCTAGTAAGAAATCGGGGTTTTTACGATATTTCTATTTTTTTGACAGAAAACATAAAGTAGGTATAGGTACACCTTTTCCGTTTCCGTTCTCTATTAGTAGTAATCACGGTAGTCATCCTCTTTCGAACAATATCATCTCTCACACAGTCCAACCATCGTTTTTCTGGTCTTCCCCTACTCTTAAAGCCAACCATATTCAAAAACTTTCCGCACGAAACTTTCCTCATTCCTCCGGATCACATGCATTATCTCATACCGTATTAAAATTAAGTGGGCAATAAGCAGTTAGTTCAATTCTCTTAACATTTATTACGTCACGTAATGAATATCATACCAACAGCAAAATTTGTTCAAAAACATTAACTTTTCCCCAATTACGTAACAAGAAATAACTGAAACTCAAATTTAATAGAGCCAAATTATTACTAGAAAGTAAGAACTCACTCAAAATTCCGCCAAACTAATTTAAAACCGACAAGTCTATGAAATAATAATCTAATTTGTCCAATCGCACAATTTACTTGTTCACGGTAAGGTGGTTGGCGAAGCAAACCATGTCAACACAACAATATCATAGAATCATAGTCACGGTCGCTTCCCATCAAACGCCGGTGTTTCATCGACAACTTTCTTTGACATCCATCTTGTTATAGTGGTTAAGGGGGTTACAGGACCTAAACGCAAAAAACGCAAGGTTTATAATGCCTAAAAGTATAATAAGATCGACTACATTAAACAAAATCAGAAAAATATATGATATTCTTTAGGATATATGCTAGTTAGATAGTGTGTTGAAAACATACAATAATTTTAGATGATAGAAAAAAATCATGAAGATACCTCTAAAAACTTCCTTTTCACAATAAAAACCATACCAATATACATACAATCATTCCGGTTTTTTGTCAGATTTTTCTACAAGCAACGTACTAAAGTACGTGTTTTAATGTGGCAAGTAAGTGTTTTAATTTTTTAGTCCAAACAATAGATTTTTTGTAAAAGGATTATTGCTTCATATTTTGGAATAAATTACCAGCGTTGTGACCGCGCTTTAGGTCTTGTAGTCCCCTTAATAATAATTATAAACCCATAGCTATTGTTATGGCATCCGATAAATTAATAGATGTCACTTTCTATCCAAGGCTTTCTTTCTGAGTTTATGTTGGACATTACCGACATCGGTGAAGGAAAACAACGTGAGGAAACCTGGACAAGTATATAAATCCATACCTACAATACATACAAATAAATAAAATTGAAGGGTCTGTTTGTAACAGTTTTTTACTAAATGCTTAAGAAAGTATATACGGTACTTAAAACAAAAAAAAACTATTTTTAATTTTTGCTGTATGTCTGTCTGTTCGTTTCAGTTAATCTCAGAAACGGCTGGACTGATTTTCATGAAATCTGGTGTTAGGATACTTTGAACCATGGGGGAGGTCTACTTTTTATTGACATACCATGCGGACGAAATCGCCAACCCGTCTTGACTCTTGAGCAAGCTTGGTGATCAATGCTCGTGCCTTCTCTGTATGAGAAGGCGCCTTTGCCCTACAGTGGGCAATAATAGGCTGGTATTATTATTTATGCTTTCTATTTGATTTACATAGATTCGCTGTGCTTTTATGAATGAAGGTTCTTAAAACCTTTTGATATTTTACTTGTCTATTTATTTACTTTCACTCGTATTTTGCAAGTGTTTCTGTATTGGTTTAAAGCGTTTTGATACACAAGAACCTCGCACATTGGTCATAATATCTGCCTCTATGTATACAGTATGTTAACTAACAGAGGGCGTTCCCGTTAACCCGCAATAGTATAGCATCCATACATGCTAAAAAAAAATATTACCATTCGAAAATAAAATGTTTTTATTTTTTTTATATTAAAATATTCACTAAAAATCGTAAATTGATACTCTATTTATTTAATTAATTCTAATTTATTTAATTAAATAAATTCCGACATTGCTGTCCTTCAAGTAGGTACGCGTGTACAGAGTGTTTCTTTAACGTATCAATTTACGATTTTTAGTGAATATTTTAATATAAAAAAAAATAAAAACATTTTATTTTCGAATGGTAATATTTTTTTAAGCATGTATGGATGCTATACTATTGCGGGTTAACGGGAACGCCCTCTGTTAGTTAACATACTGTATAAAAGTATTATAATAATATAGTATTGTATATTAACAGAGCTCTGTGAAATGTATGAGTTTATGTTACAATTTTTGGTGTTCAATAATGTATACTTATTCTGTGCTACCAAAATAACGAGAACAGTGGCGGAGCAAAACCTTTTCATGTGGGCAACATACATTTTGCGAGGCCCTCTGGTAACGCAAAAAGATGCATTTGAAATTTAAACTGATAAATTTTATTTATTATGGACAATCAAAAAGCTATAAAAAGAATATACATTTTGTATAGGTAGGAAACATTGAAAGTGTTTAAAGTTTTAGTTAATAGGTATGCTTTAATTAGTTGCCACGGCAGGCAAAAAAATCTAAAATCTTGGAGATTGGATAATTATTTATTTATTTCAGAGAATCTTAATACAAATTACATAATTATAATCACAAAATAACAAAATCATAAACTATTAGTGTGTTAGTAACAAAAAGTGTACCTAAAATCATGTTAGTATGTATGTACATATACCTAACTGATGCCTATGACTGTCCTTATCCACTGATTTTGGAAAGGACACTCAAAACGGGTAGCAATATCAATTAGGATGTAAATAAAAAAAAATGAAAGTATAAAATTTTTCGTCGTTTTAAACGCGACAAAAAAATTTGCTCGTCTCGAAGTGCGAATCCGTGCGAGGCCCCTACGTCACCCACGCTTTACGACTCCTCTGGTAGAGAAGTATGGAATAAAAAGATATGTGGTGCCGACCCTAAGAAAAATGGGATACGGGCAAGGCAATGATGAATAAAGTATATTCTATCTGTATAATATAAGTAAACTGTAACTAAAATTAGTAGAAAACCTTTCTGGGTATAACTATAAAAAGCCTTTTATTTGGGTGTGGAATTGTTCACCTTTTTATCAAAACTAGTACACCTGTCACTTGATTAAAGTATTTTTTCCCTGCCACAAAATGCTACTTTTTTACTGAAGCTGTAAGTATTACTGTTATAATGAGTCACGCTTGAATAGCAGAGCGTTTGCGGTAAGAAAAAAGCACAAATAGTTTTAATAGAACAATTTTAATTAACTGTAGAATTATGTCACCGTAGTCTTAGACCCTTGAGTCCTTGACACTTGAAGTATGAATAGCTCATTCACATTTTTAACTTTAAGTGCAATGCATCATCCCATCAGCGCAATGCTATTTGCCGTATTATACGCTTTCTGGTATAGTAAGGCAAGTGAAATTACTCTGTCATACAATTGCATTCAAAAGTAGCACTATACTGCGGCCATTACAAAGGCAAAGTTACGCACAATGATGATTATAATCAATGTGGCCATCTACTGGGCACAAATCACACTATAATATTATAAAAGCGAAAGCTTGTGAGTGTGAATGTGTTTGTGTGTGTTTATAATTATGTTTGTTACCTCTTCACGCTCAAACGGCTCTACCAATTTTGACAAAATTTTGTATGCAGGTAGCTGACACCTTGGATTAACATATAGGCTACTTTTTATCCCTTACTACTACTTATGCGGATGAAACCGCGGAGCGCAGCTAGTTATACATATATAAATAAAAAAAAAACAACGAAGAAGAGTACCATCGTCAATAAGAAAAGAAGAAGTTACGCATAATACTGCACTGCTCCTTAAGAGTCATAAGCGCGAACGATATGTCTGATAAAAACTTTGCGTTTGTAATGGCCTGGTATAGTAAGATCCTTCGAAGCAGTCAAAACTGCATAGCGAGCGTGACGATTATGGCTTATCAAATAATAATCACCTTAGGCGTGGTAAAGGGCAGTTCAATTATTTATTGATCGCTCTACTTACTGCACTTGTTAACCTTTGCAAGTTACCGTTCGCTGCAAGGCCTCCGCTTGTGTGCCAACTAACTACCAATTGTTTTTTGTGCTTCATTGTGGTGTGTTACAGCACTTACAGCTGCTATCTGCTAATTGGATTTCCTAATTGTTTTGTCTTAATATGGCAGCTGATTGATGGGGTTGTGTGAGTCTGTGTTAATATTCCCATTGCGTTACTCAAAAGCTTAACTTTAACGCATCTGATCAACCTTACTTTTTATGCGAAGCCTCAAAAATTATTCGCAATGGCTGTTACTAAAAGTTTAGCACGTTATTGTTGTGTCACGAATTTTGTGTATGGCATAATTGTATGTACATTGTACAATTTATTAAATAATAAATTTCAAGAACATCTTGCACAGAAGTCATAAAATTTATATACTTAGAAGTGTATCAAATTTAATATAAAATTGGTACATGCTTACAAGACAAAGCTTAAACCTCCTTAAGGGCCTTACTCTCGTTTAGTACCGTAACTCGGTCACTTTATGAAGCTTATAACTCATTAACGGTTTGGTTAGAAGGTCTGTAAAAAATATATGTTTGCTATAGATTCATGTACAGCATTTTTGAAACAGGGTTTTTTCATAAGGCTAATACTTTTGCCTTAAAAAAATATTTACCAAAACGCTATTTTCGCTAACATTTGCTTATAACTTCTAAACGGCTTTGATGTTTGGAAATATTTTTACACTGAAAAATTGGTGGTTAGAGGTACTACATATTTGAAATAGCGTTTTTAAATCAATCAACAGTTGCAAAGACAATGCCCCATTTTGAGATATAGGTTCAGAGGTGCTCTGCGCGGGCGCGGGCGGCAGTCGTGCGTTAGCACTGAGACGGGGTGGCTGTGTCGCTCGCTGCTCCGCCCGGCTATCGATCGACTACGCGCGTTTGGCTGTGTTAGTGCAAATATTTATGAACGAATTGTATCAGTATGCGTTTATAGATTAGCTCGCTGCAGAGGGCCCATTTCTATTGTCCGCATGGACGCTTTATTAGTGGTGCCATTTCTAAATACTGTTTTTTTTTATATTGTTTATTTTGTAAATATGTATAAGATAATTTGTAAATAAATAAAAATGCCAAAGCAAAGCAAGTCAAGAAAAATACGTTTTCTCTACGACGACGCACCGTTTTATAGATATTAGCGAAAAACTCAAAAATGGGAATTTTTATACCCCCCACTCCGGCTCACCTCCTAGACGCGGGGACTTTTAGTATGTTTACTCCCTAAGCACTCTGAGCAACTTTCTGAAGAAATCGCTCAGGGCCCAGCTCACGCACTCTACACCTCTTTTTGGTTTATTCGTTGAGTGGACTAATAAGTATCTATCTATCTATACTTAATCTTATAAATAAAAATCTTTAAAACTTTATCTAATAAATAAAATTGGAGTGTCTGTTTGTAATATTAAAACAACCGCTTCGGGCCATTTTATTTTGACTGTTTAGAAAATAACTACATACTTACTCACAATAAAAAAAAAATGTTTTCAAATACCTTAATTTATAAAAAATGAGCATTCTTAGTTGTCAATCTACGAGTAGGTATTTGCATTACTGAGTTTATTGATTACTACCTTCTCATATTCTTGTGCGGATTTATATCTGTGACTTTCACTAGCAGATAGGTGAATAAGGAGTAACTTAGGCTAGTTTTATTTTAGAAAAAAAAAAAAAAATAGGTTCCCACGAAAAAAAATTAAAACCTATGAAATGAAATATTGAATAATATCCGATTCAAATAGGGAGGTTGTATACTACGTTTATTTAGGTACTTAACCAAATGTAAATAAATCATATAATAAAGAAACGGAGTATAGTTTTTTTTTATTTTTTATAAGTGGATCCTATACGTGAAGATTCCTTAATTTCCAATGAAATTGATTGGATAAATAATAAAATAATATAGTGTTTTTGTTTTAGCCCAAGGAAATCGTTCACCAAATATTGTATATAAAAATGCTAATACGAAAAACTAAAAATAAATAATAATTAAACTAAAATGCAAAAACGATCAAAAAGAACTAAATGGAGAAATATTAGAAGAATTTCAATAAAATTAGCATAGGTATTTCTTTACGTGGCGGTGAATAGACGACTTTTATGTATTTGAGGGGGTGAAGCAGATGAAGTGGGATACGAATAGTCCCCGCCTTCGGCGGGGTGCACCGCGCGGATTTCGTCGATGAGCGACTTCCATTATATTTAGAAGCGTAATTTCGCGACTCGAATAAGATGCACGATTGCCTCCGCGCTCTACTGTCCGGATTCTCACTGCGTAATCACCAGGTTCGAATCTCAGTGGACGGCATAATCTTTAGTTTTGTTATTTTTTAATTATAATGTACTTATCTTTTGTTTTGTTATTTTTTAATTATAATGCGCATATTTTTATTTTCTTATTTTTAAAATAATTCAATAAGTAATTGTTATTTTAATAAAAACAATCATTTTTATTCCTATAGTTATTTTTCTTCAGAATCTAGAGTAATATAATAAAAATAAAATAAAAACGTCCACCAAGCTTGATTCGGAAAAAAATATATACCTACAGTGTTTTACAAAAGAGTGTAAGCAATAATAATATAGTCTGAAAATTTTCAAACAAGAAAATCGGCAAAAAGTAAAATAATAATTAAAAAAACATATCAAATAAGAAAATAAAAAAAAAACAAATATGGAAAAGTTCGGATTTGAAGCCGGGCGTTAGAGACTAAACTATAGTGACGTGACGCACGAGACCACTAGACCAATCGAGCTGTTGTAATGTACGTCGAAATTACACGTCATAATCTGTACAAACAAAATAATTATGGTGTGTACAAAAAAGTAGGTACTTACTTTACAATTTGTTTCGTCGAATAAGATCTCTTTATTGCCTTCCGTTTATTTTCTTGTTGACCATTTTTTATATACTGATAGTACAAATATTTACACCAACAACATAACTTAGAAAAAACTAATCAAAAAATAAAATATAATAAACAGCTTTCATCAACAAACAGATACCAAAGTACGTACCTACACTAGGTACCGACTCGAAATAATTGCAAGACTTCAAAGTATTTTATACGGCTACTCGCTCAACTACATAGGTACCCAACGCGTCAGTTTTCGCAAATGCGATTATTCTCCTTATCAATTAGAGTCTACGGAACAATTTCGTATGTAAGTATTTTTACTTTAATGGTTTGTGAAAATATTAATTGTAAACGCGATTATGCTCCTTATTCATAGAAGGTAACGGGTCAATTTCCTATGCAAGTATTTTTACTTCCAACTAAGATTGAAAATAATAATTGTAAAACAAAAGAATCTTCGTTTATTTGTGGAATATTTGACATAATTATTGGTTAGCAACTCGGCATTCTTATTTCACGTGTAATACTTAAAAAATATTTTTCATGTTTGATGTGAGACTCGAACCCGAACGTTCGCCATGCGAGGTACAGTGTTAGCCACTTTGGCTACCGTAACGCTTACGAACCTTATTGAAATTTCTAATAACAATCATGTGGCCAATTTGTAGTGTTGTCAAACGTTCTTATAGAAGAAGGTCATTAGTACTAATATTGCTATGCCATAGTTTTGTGAGATTGCTAGTCGACTTCTGACTGTTTTTGTAATATACCAAAATATTTTTTTTTACAATTTTTGTCTGTCTGTCCGTCTGTCTGTCTGTTTGTTCCCGCTAATCTCTGAAACGGCTGGACCGATTAAGACGGGACTTTCACTAGCAGATAGGTGAATAAGGAGTAACTTAGGCTACTTTTATTTTAGAAAAAAAAAGAAAATAGGTTCCTACGAAAAAAAATTAAAACCAATGAAATGAAATATTGAATAATATCCGATTCAAATAGGGAGGTTGTATTATACTCCGTTTAATTAGGTACTTCCAAATGTAAACAAATCATAATAAAGAAACGGAGTATAGTTATGTTTATAAGTGGATCCTATACGTGAAGATTCCTTAATCTCCATAGAAATTGATTGAATAAATAATATAATAATATAGGGTTTTTGTTTTAGGCCAAGAAAATTGTACACCAAATATCTACTATATAAAAATAAGTCGGGTTTTCCTTCCTGACGCTATAACTCCAGAACGCACGAACCGATTTCCACGGTTTTGCATTCGTTGGAAAGGTCTTAGGCTCCGTGAGGTTTATAGCCCACGGGATCGACATTTACGCGGGTGAAACCGCGGGGCGCAGCTAGTTGTATATAAAAAGGCTAATACGAAAAACTAAATATAAATAATAATTAAACTAAAAATGCAAAAACGATCAAAAAGAACTAAATGGAGAAATATTAGAAGAATTTCATTAAACATGCATAGGTATTTCTTTACGCGGAATACAGAATTAATAAGTTATCGTAAACTCTGCGAACTCAACAATAACTTTTTTCTTAAATTCCACGCGGACGAAGTCGCGGGTAACAGAAGGGAATGGCGGATGCAAGACTGATATATTTTGTACTAAAATATATCAGTCTTGCATCCGCCATTCCCTTCTGGAATCGTAGGCAAAAATGGCGACCTACGTGCGGCATGTCTGCGCTTCTGCATATTCTTTGAATTTCGTTTTAGTGTAGCGCGCCACCGCACGCGTTTTACGTAGGACGCTTAGCTCCGCCCACATGCACAAGGTCAGTGAGCCATCTATACACCTTAAGGCTAAAGCGAAACTTAACACTTGACCGTGCGAAATACTTTTCGAGATTTCATAACATGCCGCGACAGCTGTATGAAAAATGTCCATGAGATCGTTTTCTCAATAACTTTCTCCAATGATTAATGCTGGAGAGAAGCTCCCGATATGGATAATCGACTTTTGGGAATTCATGCAGGTTCCTCTCGAGAAATTTCACATTCGAGATATTTTTTAACGCGTAAACCTATGTAGCTTTATTACCATAATATGATTAACATCTTAATATGCCATGAGAGTATGAACAAGCCATTTAATATGTGAACGACCGACCGAACCGACCTCAAGAGTTTTTAAAATATGATTGACGTGTAAAAGTGTATCTACGTACATACTCTACTTACAGAAATAAAATCATTTAACGATGATGAAACAAAATTAATCTCACTCTGGTAAAAGAAAAATATTGTTTACATTACACTCTGTCACGTACTCTTTGAAAGCATCATTTTCATACCAAAAGAAAACATAACGGTAATCACAAAACAAAATCATACGTAACATGAAAAAAATGATGTCAAGCAACCCAATCCGACAAGTTATTCCGCAACATAATACAGCCATAAACATTCTCAAAACGCTTAACATTTTACTAACGCAGGTGATAAACATAAGTAAATAAAATTCACTTTTTACTATGTCTGAGAGTCAGCCGTTTTCACTTTCGCCAATGATATTTTAGTAAACAGATATGTTATACACTTACAAAACAACAGAAAAAAGTGTTCCGCGCCGAGAGGCAGCACACATACACACTTTTCATTCATTTTACATTTCACTACAAGTAAAAAGGATAGCTTGATAAAATCAATAAGAAAAAAAGTGACAGCTAGATGTTGTCAATTGCGCGTGAATGTAAACAAACCTTATTCGGGCTACCAATCACCGCACGTTGGCATCATAGACTAACAAATTAACTAGGCAGAAAGTACAAACCGCGTGTACAGAATTTGCAGTCGGGATTTGTGCCTATGCAACGAATAAACACTATTAAAAGGTAGGTAGCTGTTGTCACACAGTAAAGTAATATAAACGATCCATTTCTTTGTTTATGAATAATTGCGATCCATTCTTGAAGCCTGATCACAATGGAAGCTTCATTTTAACACTATCTGTGACATATTATGGTAACGATAAGCTATTAATATTTTCTTTCGCTATATATGACATGTTTAATTTATAATTAAATATATCAAACAAAATTATAAAGAAAAGTTATTAAAAGGGAAACTAGAACTCTGCAGCTGTAAAGATGACTTTACTGCCTAATATTCGCATCTGTACTTTTATTCTATGTCCGGAGTGCACGCATCCTTGTCGTTCTTACGACAAAAAATGTATTTTTCATCTCTTTCTTTTTTCTAACCTCCAAATATCAGAATATTAGGAAAATAATTGAAATATATTAATAAATCGAAGTATATTGTGTAGTTACATGTGGTATGAGATCCCTTGTGTTTTATTAACTTTGGTATCATAATTGGTACACTTTCTAAATACACAAGATGGCATTTTGGATGGTAATTACGTAGCAGCGCGCACCGTATCACTCGTAGACGTGCGTGACACAGACTAAAGGCAATACGTCCCAATTAGGACGTTTTCTAGTCTTCACGATTTGCGCGCTCATAACATATCTGTTTACTAAAATATCATTGACTTTCGCCGAAACTTGTCGAGCGGCCTGCCGCATGATATATATTATGTGTGCGTTGTCAACGACCTGTCACTACACGCGTCAAGTGTCCTAGTGTGCATGCGAGGAATAATGCTTCAATGGTAAACAAAACACAACTTAATTGTTGTAATTTTATGGTGATTTTGACATTTAAAAGTGTGTCAGCCAGTGTCAGGTTGTTGTTATCTCGCTTGAATCAAAGAGGCCGGCTGTATCTAAATAGATCCATGACGAGCTTTATTCAATTCGTTACATAGCCTGATTAATTGTTCGATGCGAATAGGGCGGAAGATTTCATTTAATTTGGGGAAAAGGGGAAGCGGAATTGGGAGAAAGGGAATTTTCAAAATTGAGGATGGGATCCATGACATGTTATAGAGACTCCCCTCTATGCCTCGGAAAGCACATTAAGCTGTTGATCTCGGTTGTCAATCGTAGATCTTTGAAAGATGTCCAAAAGTTTGACAACCAAGACTGGTTGTCAAACTGTAAGACTACCAAGGGGTATCGTATTACCCAGTAACTGGGTTGTGGAGGTCAGATAGGCAGTCGCTCCATGGAAAATTCTGCTATGGACCTATTTAGCTGCATCCGATTGAACTGGAAGTCGACACCAACATAGTTGAGAAAAGCCAGGTAGATTGATAATGTAATGTTTGAAATAGTAATACCCATAAGATAATTTTTGGTAGGAAAATGGACATATTAAATTGCCTTTTCTTTCTGTTGCAACTTCCAGGATAGAAAGGTGCCTTCTAAATTAAATCGACAATAAATACAACAAGATGTGTTATTAACAGGTTCAATAAAACCTAATCAATGATAACGCGTTTGCTCGAAGCACTGCTTATTCACAATTACCCACGAACCCATTCACTTGCAGTTGTTACGTAACTGCATCGTTATGCAGGCACATCACTACGCGGAGAGAAATGACCCCCTTCTGACATTGTTCGAAGCGCGGGGTCGTTGACGTGTGAACTTGATTTATTATTGAGACACCGGCTTTTTTGTCGTGGCAGAGTGAAATTTCACGGTGCTTCTGGCTGTGAGAATAGGCATACATAACATAACATCACGCTTTATTTCTCCGAAGGGTTAGGCCAATTGGTACCGTGCACCTAGCTTCTGAAGTTTCATAAGTGCCCAACGTAGGTTTATTTGAAATCAAATATTTTAAATTTTGACTTCTATGCACTCCAAATTAATAACTGTAATACAATGTACCTATTGTAAACGACTGGAAATTACGATAGTCAAGTTACGATACGCAATGACCGTTCACTATAAAATGACAATAAAAATAATATATATTGCGATTACGTGCACTAGGAAGCGCCACTGCGGAACCCGATGCAACCAGAAATCGCGTAATTTAGCTAAATGTTAGCCCACACTGACCAAGTAGGAAGCGAACGGTTTGTGAACTCTGCAAAATTATGTATTTACTTAGCATAACTTAACTTGGTTTAACTATCTAAGCTAGGCTTTTAAGTCAAGACAGAATATTAAGGACATGTGTGTAAAGTAAGTTTCCCTCTTCAAATCTACGTGAAAATCACTTCAAAGCCTCATACGAAAGTCTCAACTTTCAACATCTTTCGCTAGTATGCTAGACATAATGTAGTCTCATCAGGATAAAATCAGTCAAACAAGTCTTAATTAATATACATAAACACTTTCTTTAGTCAAAAGGTAGACTTATGATGAGTAAGTTAATGATAATTCCTACTTCCATTAGCTTCCTCTCTTCTACTACATATTTTGCTGTGCCCAACAGGTCCTCAATGATCACATAAATTTTAAGTTACCACATACACACTGTAGAATTCAGCATTTTTCTTCTGCCCTCTTTGTCTATGAAACTTGTTTGCTTGAATTGTGGTTGCCTGTTTTCTGATGTCCGTACAATGATGATACCAATACCTATAGTGCTTCTCATGATCCTGGACATTTCACTACCTTAAGATTAGTGAGTAAAAGTGTTAATGGGTATTTCTATCTGGATTACTAACTTTTTTAAATGACTCTAGTTTTATAAAGCACATTTCTTTAAATTTTACGCACATTCCTCACATTGCTAGAACATTGCTTTCATGTGTATAGAATAGTGATTCTATACACATGAAAGCAATGTGAACATCAGGATGACGAGTGTACGTCAAAAACAGTGGTTTTTGACGTACACTCGTCATCCTGATGTTCACAGAATTTCTCAGTAGTAGCTCAGAGTCGGGATTTGTGCCCGGTTGATAGCAATAAGCTTGACTCCTATTACATGGGACTTAAACTGGTGAAATGTGGGTGTAATATAGGTCCATCTCTGCCTAAACCTTCGGAAAACATGGCGTGATTTTATAATATGTATCAGAAGTATTTATCGTATATAGAAGACATGAAAAGATAGGAAGTAACATACATCAACTATATCCCAGAGAATATCTAGAATAGTACCTACCATGTACAGAAATTCCGTCCAAGCCATCTTTATATGAAACTAAATTAACCATTTAAAATTTTTCTTCTTCACCCACAATGCCAAAGCTCCCGTTTAATATGTGCTTCCTGAGAAAGCAACGGACAAGGAAAGTGGACGCCTAAGAAAAGTAACACCGGTATTCACGTATTTAGTCGCGGCTACCTACTCTCATTTCCGCTAGAAAACCTGCCGCATCTCGCAGCTGTTAAGATATGCGCAATCACTATCATTTTACTTGTACATATTCTTAAAGATCTCTTGAATATGTTTTGCTTGGGGGAAACTACTTTCTTTATACTTGTTAGCTCAGGTGAGTTATGTAGTTTAGGTAGAATTATTCAGATGTCCAAACATTGTCTAGGACGCCCTCAGGATGAGTGGATCGGCGATTTTCGAAGGGTGGCTGGTAGCAGCTAGATATGAGTTGCCGAGAATAGAGCTAAATGGCGTGCAATTGGAGAGCTTTGGCCTACATCTAGCAGTAGACTGCTTTAGGCTGATGATGATGATGATGATGACACGTTGGGCTTTAGGGGAAGGTTTATCGATACGATAGACTTTAATCAAGATTAAAGTCTATCGTATCGGTAAACCTTCATCAGAAGTGCGTCGTTCAGCGCAATAACAAAATCGAAAATTTCTTCTTGTGATTTTCGCTTGTCTATATTGTAGAATCATCTGTAGCGTCTTAGTATTCGTCTAGGTCAAAACGATCTAAATATTATCTTATTGTCTTATTTGTACGTCCTAATTTACCTTATTAATACTTTTCCAGAGTTAACTAGTGCATGTGCACACTCACAAACCATGAGTCGGTGCATTAGTTACGCTTTACGTATAAACCGGTTCGGACTAGTCAAAACCAGTTGCTAACCAGTTTCGTCCAGTTCCAACTGGACCGGCCACTCTTCCTGTCATTTCACTTATTTTTTGTGAAACTAGGCGCATGCCACTTAAAGCCCCTGTCTATGGAAAACTAAATTATCACACACTCATTATGATCCTTATCATCATAGCAATTACGCTTGTTTTCGTTTTTCCCGTCGTTAATGTTAAATTTGTCATGAACGACGCACGTTAATAGTAGTCGCGTTGCGTTTATTTGCGTGTTTTATGGATGTGGTCTTAATTTCTTCCTCGGTTATACGAGAGTTTCTTTTAGATTTTGTCAGTAACAAATTATTTTCAATTAATTATGTAATGTGTCGAGTTTATCTAAGAAATTCAATCTGCCTAGCTTTTTTCCCAATATGCTGGGGTCGGCTTCCAGTCTAACCGGATGCAGCTGAATACCTGTATTTTACATGGAGCGACTGCCTATCTGATTGTCAGACGTTCGAGCTTCAAAGATCCAAGAATGACAGCCGGGACCAACGGCTTAATGTACTTTCTGAGGCACGGACCCCTCTCTTAGAGATTCTTATAATATCATGTATATGCTGCTAATTGCCGTGTGAGATACTCGTATGTCTTGGTAAAGGAAACAGTTTTCGCGATAAGCTCATTTCTTAATGGAGAAACTTTCATTTTGATACTTTCTCTTAATCCGTTTCATCATCGTGATAATTTATTTGTCTACTTTGTCATATTTAGCTTAAATTAGTTGGCTACGAACAATAAAAAATTACAATGATAGCCAGCAACAGAACAAAAAAGACAATTAGAAAAAAGAAAAAAAGTCTACCCTTCCTTCTCTTCTTACTAATTGGATACAAATTTTACGTTCATACTATTTTTTTATTATTATTTTGTGTCAGGGGTGTATTAAATTTTTATTTTTTTATGTCATGCTTTTTGTAGGGACTCCTTAATTTTTTTGTTTCATTCCTTTTATTTTCTTGCATTTTAAGATTCAGGTAATTTGGTGTTCAATGGTTTTTTATCCATCAAAAAATAATTATTAATTTACAGTTGAAGAATATATTTTTATTCGTGGAAACATAATTTTAAAAGCTAACAGTATTAAAATAATAGTAATAAAAAGGTGGGGAAATAATCAAAGGGCATCAAAAAATTCATCCGCATCGCTGTCAACAGGAAACGTGCCCAAAAGACTGGCAGCATTGCCACGTTGTATGTAGGGCTTTCAAATACCGGATTTTTTCAATACCGGTATCAATACCGGTATTGGAAAAGTCAATACCGTGATCCCGGTATCAATACCGGTTGTCCGGTATTGAACGCAAGTTCAATTAGGACATTAATATAGGGTTGCCAACCGTCCTGTTTTCCCAGGACATGTCCTAGTTTTTGTAGTGTCCTGGGACGTCCTGAATAGTTTTTAAGCAGCGTCCTGGGTTTTTAAATTTTAAAATTCGCGCGCCTCTTCTCAAATTTTTACGTTACGAGCGGCCTCACGGTCGCAAGTAATTGCGTTGCCGCGCTGCCGTGCTGTTTCAAAACAAAGGCGCAACGTGCCACTTGATGATATCTCTTTCGCTCTACTATGGTCGCGCAGTGCTTACTATTCCGTCCCTTTCTTGCATTAGACATACAGAGCTAGCTATCCAGTCAGATTATTATTTAGTTTTCAACTTTTATAATTTTATTCAAATATTTTTATTAAAAAATGTGATTATTTTAATTACTTGAATTTCATTTCACCTGTTTTCACTAGATATTTATTTAACTATTGCACTCTATTAATGCGTCCTGTTTTTAAACTGAATTGTCCTGGTTTTTCCAACTTCAAATCCTGGTTTTTTAAATTTGAGGTTGGCAACCCTACATTAATAAAACCAATAAAATACGCCTTTTTGTATTTTCAAATCAGTATTGTTCTTATTATTTTATTGAAAATACTAAAATAAATACGTTATACATAGCTTTCTTAATTCTTTTATAATAATTTGGTATTGGTTGATTATTTAGGTAGGACTAGGAATTTGGAACATAATGAAAACTTAAACTGAATCTACTCTTTTTGCAGGAAGGCATTTCACATAGACTTTGTTTGCACAATATAAAAAAAAATATTTCTTATTATTACCTAAATGTCATCATGTCTCATGTAAAAATCAATATAGGTAGGTATCATTATTTGTAGAAATGTAAGTAGTAAAGTATACATTCTTAATAATTAAGTTATAAAAAACAATCAAAAAATCGAAAACTGAACAAGTAAGAAAATAAATCAAGAATCAACATAGGTATCATTATTTGTAGAAATGCAAGTAAGTTAAGTATAGCTTAACTAGCTAAGTAGCTAGCAATCATTTTAGTAACATTATTAATAATAAATTATTAATGGTGTTACTATCATTTTAGTAACGTTATTAATAATAACGCAAGGCAGCATGTGGCGAGCTGTTGGGCAGTAGCGACCCCACGGACCCTATGTCCTGGGAGAAGTCTTGTTCCTCACCTCTGGCTTGCCTTTATTGGCCGGCTGGGGTAAACAATGACGAGGAACAGAGCTCCCACCTCATTCTTGCCTTTATTGGCCGGCTTGAGTGGAGATTCGCAAGAGCAAACGTGCTCGGAGGAAGGAAGTATTCCAGTAAGACGCTGGTAGGGATCTTGACCGTACTTCCGGGATTGTCCTGATAGCCGTGGAATACCTCTCCACTCCTCATAAGCACCTCAGGACATGTTGCCCCCTTGTTGCTACGTCACTATGTGCTAGCGACCGTTTCCGGGGGCCCATTATTGAGTGTGCAAGTCACCCCCTGCCATTTTATCCGTGTATATATAAAACATTGATCAGGCAGGGGTCATAGTTCTTCCATAGTTCCTGGCAACCAGTCGACTTTAGCCACCCAAACCCATAGTCCAGCTTTTTATTTTTCCATATCCTGCAATAGCCTTACACCAACCGGGGGTTATCCTTGGGTGCACTTGCATAGTGCATACAGGGATAATCGTCGGTAGGCGCCGCATTTCATTAAAATTTACAAAGGGGCCTCTGCGAGTTGGCTTCGGCCCCTCGTACGCCTTCCAAAGGACCGGGACCCCATGGTCCCGAGATATGAAAAATAATAATAATAATCATTTTTTATTACATAATTATTATGTACCTAATAAAAAAACAATCAAAATCTAAAACTAAACAAGTAACAAAATAAATCAAGCGTTAACAACAATTTCTGAAAAACAGTAAAAAAATGTAAAAGTAATTATAGACGCGTTATCCCGTCGCCTTTGCAAAACTGACTGACAATAACAAAAACGACACATAAATACAGCTCGATTTCGGGCATTGTCTCAGGCGGGGTGCGGGAGGGTGAGCTTAAGATAACAGCGGGACGCTTGCGCTGAAGAAAACAAGTGTGAGAATAAGATCACATAATTTTCAGATCTAATGTTTGTAATACCGTAATCACGGTATTGGGGCGTCAATACCGGTATTGTAAAAGGCCAAAATAAAATCCGTGATCACGGTATTACGGGATCCCGGAATACCGGTATTGAAAGCCCTAGTTGTATGGCAATGCTGATTCTTTGGCCCAAAAATAAGCCAGCCCTCTGGTCACGTGAAGAGTCGACCAACCGCTTGGCGATGTCTCGAAATACTAAGTGAGTACTCGGGCCCCATGGCCCTAGAGTTTCAACCACAAACGGCTCAAACATATAAGATGCAAAGAGATTGGAGTATTTGCGCCGCGCCGTTTGAGGTTTTCCGCACCTGCAGCAGCCGCCCCAACACAGCTCACCGTGCTTGGAAGATGGGATGGCGCAAGGGTGTCAACACACGTTGCATCCCACACCAAAGGTCTACCAACCTTCCAAGGCATTATGGTCATTCTGTCTGGTCTCTTCCCATCGTCACGTGCCAAGCCGTTGGGTTCTAAAACAGTTGAAGAATAATTTTTAAGACTAAACAGATTTTTTTGTTTTATTATATCCTTTTTCTAGTTCTTCCTTTAGTTATTCAACTTTCGTACAAGTATTTCATAGCTATTAGATAATAGGTATTTCAGGTCTAGTTAGTATAAAATGGGACTGCGACACTATCTGATGTAGAAATACGTTTGTTAAGTAGGATAATTCCATTCGTAAAAATGGTCAAACTCAGTGGTCGTAGGTTACCAGTCATCACTCCACTTTCCTCATCAATAAAAATATAATTTTCAAGTTTTTAATTTTCATTTGGTTAGTTAATATTCCTCATTTCCTTTCAATATAGTGTACCTGGTATTCTACTTGTCAAGCCCTTTCATTTGATACCTATATTGATGGAGTTGTAAAAAAATATCTAGGTAATCCGCCATTTTGTGGCGGCGGCCATCAACACCCCATCGTTTTTGCGTCGGGGGTTAAACAGTAACAGCGGTTGTTGACTCCAAAAAAATCGTCAATTTTTTCTTTGAAAACGTGATGATTTTTCAAAAAAAAAATTTTTACCTTTGCCCGGAGAAGACATTCTTTCATTCCAAATTGATGTAGAAAGTACCTACAAAAACACTGAAAATACAAAACACAAGAAAACAGCAAAAATAGAATAGAAGATATACAACACATACGATAGTACAACGCTCTACTTACCCCGAAGAATCAGTACGCTTCGCTTAACCAACGAGATAGTTCAAATTCAAACAGCCTTACATTATATCTTAAAATGTATCTTATCTAGTAAATCTCAGAGTTGTAAATTGAATAACTTTCTGATCAAACGAGGAAATCAAAATCAATTGCAGACTGATTAATGGTTTTAGTTGCAAAGTGAAAATGAGAGAGTAAGTAGGATAGTTGGCAGCTGAAACGTTGCAGACCCAGTGTTTGGAAATACTTGATGTTCTTAAACGTGGGATAAGTATTTGAACATAGATAAAAGATTGTCTAGTATCAATGAAAATAGCCATAAAACAAAAATGTAAATTCACTTCTGTTTCATTTTATTTCTTTGTCCAAATTCCGAATGAGAATCTTCCTTGAATAGTTAGTATTACACTTACGAGTACATCAGCCCGATTGCGCAACACACTTAATCATAAAATAATCAAATTACTAAAATAGAAAACTGATTTGACAAAGTCAAAGTCAAATAATTTATTTCAAATAGGCACTTTAAAGGCACTTTTGAACGTCAAAAATTACAATAAAATAGAATTGATTCTAGTCGCCCCTTCCAAAAGGTAGTGTTCGTATGGAAAATAATGGGCAAGAAACTCCACCGTTACTCTTTTAAACTGTTTTGTATTCATTATAATATGTGAAGACGGCGCACCTAGAATCAGAAGGAAAAGAGTTAAAAAAATAAGCAATGACTTTTTCAAACAAAACTCAAACGAAAAAATAAGACCCACGGCTAGAATGTTAATTGTTATTTTATTAATATTTATTTATATATACTTTATTGGATACTTTGTTGTTTTATATGTACGTAATGTAGAATATGTGGCTTCAATTAAGGTGTATAGATGGCTCACTGACCTTGTGCATGTGGGCGGAGCTAAGCGTCCTACGTAAAACGCGTGCGGTGGCGCGCTACACTAAAACGAAATTCAAAGAATATGCAGAGGCGCAGACATGCCGCACGTAGGTCGCCATTTTTGCCTACGATTCCAGAAGGGAATGGCGGATGCAAGACTGATATATTTTAGTACAAAATATATCAGTCTTGCATCCGCCATTCCCTTCTGTTACCCGCGACTTCGTCCGCGTGGAATTTAAGAAAAAAGTTATTGTTGAGTTCGCAGAGCTTACGATAACTTATTAATTCTGTATTCCGCGTAAAGAAATACCTATGCATGTTTAATGAAATTCTTCTAATATTTCTCCATTTAGTTCTTTTTGATCGTTTTTGCATTTTTAGTTTAATTATTATTTATATTTAGTTTTTCGTATTAGCCTTTTTATATACAATATTTGGTGTACAATTTTCTTGGGCTAAAACAAAAACACTATATTATTATATTATTTATTCAATCAATTTCTATGGAGATTAAGGAATCTTCACGTATAGGATCCACTTATAAACATAACTATACTCCGTTTCTTTATTATGATTTGTTTACATTTGGAAGTACCTAATTAAACGGAGTATAATACAACCTCCCTATTTGAATCGGATATTATTCAATATTTCATTTCATTGGTTTTAATTTTTTTTCGTAGGAACCTATTTTCTTTTTTTTTCTAAAATAAAAGTAGCCTAAGAAAGAAAAGAAAGAAAGAAAGAAAAAGTATTTATTTCGACTCGTACAGGAAGATCACAAACTAAATACAGCAAAATAAAAAACCAAGTTATATATAAAAAAAAGTAACAAAACAAACAGTTACTCCTTATTCACCTATCTGCTAGTGAAAGTCCCGTCTTAATCGGTCCAGCCGTTTCAGAGATTAGCGGGAACAAACAGACAGACAGACGGACAGACAGACAAAAATTGTAAAAAAAAATATTTTGGTATATTACAAAAACAGAAGTTGACTAGCAATCTCACAAAACTATGGCATAGCAATATTAGTACTAATGACCTTCTTCTATAAGAACGTTTGACAACACTACAAATTGGCCACATGATTGTTATTAGAAATTTCAATAAGGTTCGTAAGCGTTACGGTGGCCAAAGTGGCTAACACTGTACCTCGCATGGCGAACGTTCGGGTTCGAGTCTCACATCAAACATGAAAAATATTTTTTAAGTATTACACGTGAAATAAGAATGCCGAGTTGCTAACCAATAATTATGTTAAATATTCCACAAATAAACGAAGATTCTTTTGTTTTACAATTATTATTTTCAATCTTAGTTGGAAGTAAAAATACTTGCATAGGAAATTGACCCGTTACCTTCTATGAATAAGGAGCATAATCGCGTTTACAATTAATATTTTCACAAACCATTAAAGTAAAAATACTTTCATACGAAATTGTTCCGTAGACTCTAATTGATAAGGAGAATGATCGCATTTGCGAAAACTGACGCGTTGGGTACCTATGTAGTTGAGCGAGTAGCCGTATAAAATACTTTGAAGTCTTGCAATTATTTCGAGTCGGTACCTAGTGTAGGTACGTACTTTGGTATCTGTTTGTTGATGAAAGCTGTTTATTATATTTTATTTTTTGATTAGTTTTTTCTAAGTTATGTTGTTGGTGTAAATATTTGTACTATCAGTATATAAAAAATGGTCAACAAGAAAATAAACGGAAGGCAAAAAGAGATCTTATTCGACGAAACAAATTGTAAAGTAAGTACCTACTTTTTTGTACACACCATATTTTGTTTGTACAGATTATGACGCGTAATTTCGATTTACATTACAACAGCTCGGTTGGTCTAGTGGTCTCGTGCGTCACGTCACTATAGTTTAGTTACTAACGCCCGGCTTCAAATCCAAACTTTTCCATATTTGGTTTTTTTTTATTTTCTTATTTGATATGTTTTTTTAATTATTATTTTACTTTTTGCCGATTTTCTTGTTTGAAAATTTTCAGACTATATTATTATTGCTTACACTCTTTTGTAAAACACTGTAGGTATATAATTTTTTCCGAATCAAGCTTGGTGGACGTTTTTATTTTATTTTTATTATATTACTCCAGATTCTGAAGAAAAATAACTATAGGAATAAAAATGATTGTTTTTATTAAAATAACAATTACTTATTGAATTATTTTAAAAATAAGAAAATAAAAATATGCGCATTATAATTAAAAAATAACAAAACAAAAGATAAGTACATTATGTTAGCGTGCATTGACTTCCGGTGTACATTTTGTCTGTTAATAATAGCAAATGTTCTACCAAACACTGTTTTGACTTCCTGTTATCATAACGTTTTAAATATTATCGGTGATAAATATAAAACTGCCGACTTCCGGTTGTCTAAATCCCCCCTTTGGCAGAAATTGCCGCAGGAGCACACTATCGGCTGGACCGTCGACTCGTGAGGTCGATGATTACTATTGTGTACGTGTACAAGTGTAAAAGTGTTAACTGAAGTTGATTATTAAATTCAGTATTAGCAAAGTGATTTGTGTTTTTTTTGTGACAAGTGACAAGTGTATTACACCTGAAGGAAATCAGAACGCATACGTGCTTTTAGTTCAGAAGTGGGATGAACGCAAAATTTGCTTCTGTGCCATCCAAGAAAATAACCAAAATGAATAATACAAATAATTATTATTCGAGATCTGGCAGCCCTGTTCTACCATCTGGATCAAAGCGAACTCGACTAGATAGTGAAGTTGAGAGACTGGACCGACATGGACGTGATGATGATGATTTGCATAGAACGAGAGGGAACCCCCGTGCCGGTGAGCTTGAGCAACGGCCGGGTAGGAACCAATCGATTTTTGGCGAGTCTCGTGCTGGTGAGCTTGAGCGACAGCCGAGTACTAGCCGTGCGTTTTCTGGTGATCCCCGTGCCGGTGAGCTTGAGCAACGGCCGGGTAGGAACCAATTGATTTTTGGCGAGTCTCGTGCTGGTGAGCTTGAGCGACAGCCGAGTACTAGCCGTGCGTTTTCTGGTGATCCCCGTGCCGGTGAGCTTGAGCAACGGCCGGGTGAGAACCAATTGATTTTTGGCGAGTCTCGTGCTGGTGAGCTTGAGCGACAGCCGAGTACAAGCCGTGCGTTTGCTGGTGAGCCCCGTGCCGATGAGCTTGAGCGGCGGCCGAGGTTTTCCAGTAAACGTACAAATGATATGATGAGCGGTGAGCTTGAGCGACGCTCTAGGAACAGGGAATTGGACACGAGAAGATCAAGCAGATCACGGGACGAAAGGCGTTCCAGAAGCAGATCACGCATCGAATGGCGTGCGAGAGGCAGGTCACGCAATGGAAGGCGTTCGAGAAGCGGGTCACGGGACGAGAGGCGGTCAAGGAGCAGCAGTCATCACAATCATCGGAGGCAAGGAACAACAAGGTATGAGAATTCAAGTCCTAATAATATGTTTTTTCAATTTATTGATGCGCTTAAGGGGTTTTCAAAATCAGGCAGCCATAATTTGGCCAATATGGCCAATGTTATTCCAGAATTTGATCCCATGTCCAAAAATCAGAGCATTTTGAATTGGATCAATAAAGTTGAGGAATGCGCTGACATATATGAATGGGAAGAACGGGAAATCATTTACTATGCACTTCCAAAGCTCGCGGGTTTGGCCAAATCATGGTATCAAAGTCTACCTAGCGTAAAATTTACCTGGTCAGAATGGAAGACAAAACTTTTCCAATCGTTTCCATGTAGAGAAAATTACGCAGAGTTACTAACAGAGATGCTTACATTGCGAGCTAAATATGGAGAACCTTTAGAACAGTACTATTACTCTAAACTTAACTTGTTACATAGATGTCAGATAACAGGGAAAAGGGCAGTAGATTGCATACTATACGGCATAGAAGATCGGGCTATTAAAGTAGGAGCTCAAGCAGCACAATATGATACACCTGAGCAAGTGCTTAGATACCTGAAATCTGTTAAAGTAGGTCAGTCAAGAGAAAACAATGGCAATAACTTAAAGAGTAGAAACGACAATAGGAAAACTTTTGGGTTACAATCTGAGAAAACAAATCAGTCGGACAATAAACCGAGTTCAACGGCAACTAAACCACCAATTAGATGCTTTAATTGTCGCGTTGAAGGCCATCCCAGCTTTAAATGTCCTAAACCTATCGAAAAATGCAATAATTGTCATAGGCTCGGACACGTCACTGCTAACTGTTCAAATATCACACAAAAGGGCCGCGAAAATCCTAAGCCCGACGGGGTAGGCCAAGAAAAACAAGTTTTAAAGGTGGACTGTAACGCCAGCATCAGTAGTACGAAAATTCACGACCCAAATGATAAATATATTGTTATTGCAAAACTAAATGGTTTCCCCATTTCTTGTTACGTGGATCTCGGTAGTGAATGTTCGATAATGCGACAAACTGAAGCAAAAGATTTTAATTTACATTTAGACCATTGTAATTTACCCCTAATGAAAGGACTAGGTAATAATTTAGTGCAACCGGTAGGTAAAGTTAGGGCGACTATAGAGATTCAGGGAATTAGGGAAACCGTCGATATTCTTGTCGTGGATGACTCAGTTTTGAAATATCCAATGCTTTTGGGTCATTCTTTTACCGAGCTTCCTGGTATTCTTATAACTAAGACACCATCTCGTCTTATATTCCAAAGGACGAATAAAGTATTCTTAATGATATCTGAGGAAACTGATGTTTCCAGTCATGCGATGCAGTCTATACCAGTTTATTCAGATGGGACTTTCACCGGTCAGGTTTTTATAAATGGTTCTGTGAGGGGAAGAATTGGATCGGAATTTTATCTTTTGCCTGGAGAATATAACTTGATGAATGGTGTAGGACGATTACTAGTACAAAATTTAACACTAAATACCATCGTATTCAAACAAGATATTTTAATTGCCCGCGCCGTACCTCTGAATAGGGTTAGCCACGTATTTCAATTAACCATTTCTGATACCGAAGATAATGATTCTATTAATTATGGTGACTCTTTAACTAACACAGAACTCGACAATTTAAAATCCGTTTTACTTGAATATAAAGACTGTTTTTCTAAAAATCTTAAAGATCTTGGTTATACGACCGTGAGCGAAATGGAAATTAAACTTAAGGATTCTGAACCTGTTGCTTACCGCCCTTATCGAATGTCCTATTCTGAGAGAACACTAGTCCGAGATATGGTCCAAGAAATGCTGGATGCTAACATTGTTCGAGAATCATCATCCCCTTATGCTAGTCCAATAGTGTTGGTCCAAAAGAAGACGGGTGAAAAACGTCTTTGCGTTGATTACAGAGCACTAAATCGTAAAACAATAAAGGACCACTATCCTATTCCTCGCATAGACGATCAAATTGATCTATTGGCTGGTCATGAGTATTTTATATCGTTAGACCTTGCTTCAGGGTACTATCAGATTCCAATCTCCGAGCAGTCTAGAACAAAAACTGCATTTGTGACCCCGGATGGTCAATTTGAATATTTGCGAATGCCGTTTGGCTTGGTTAACGCTCCGTCCGTTTTCCAGCGAACAATAAACAAAATCCTAGCTGACGCAAAGATAAAGTTTGCTGTCATATATATGGATGACATATTAGTTCCGTCGCATAGCTTTGAGGAAGGTCTTTCCCGACTCCGTCAAGTTTTGCAGTTGCTTCGAGTGGGAGGTTTAACCCTAAAGCTAAGTAAATGTCATTTCTTTTACAGAAATATAGATTTTTTGGGATTTGAAATTGGCTCTGATGGTGTCCGTCCTGGTGCTAGAAAGATCAATGCAGTTTCAAATTTTCCAGTTCCCAAAAATCCCCATGAGATACGCCAGTTCATAGGGCTCGCGAGTTTTTTTAGACGGTTTATTCGAAATTTTGCAATAATGGCAAGGCCCTTAACAGACCTTTTACGCAAAAACTGCGAGTGGGTCTGGGGTTCCGAACAGGCCTCCGCCTTTCAGACTCTAAAAGACGCATTAGTAGAACGCCCTGTTATTGCTTTGTATAATCCCTCTTTCGAAACTCAATTACACACAGATGCATCTAAACTTGGAGTGGCCGGTATTCTCTTACAAAGAGGTAAAGATGATATGCTGCGACCAGTTTCGTTCTATAGTCGAAAAACAACTATTGATGAGCAAAAGTTACATTCGTTCGAACTGGAGACATTAGCCGTTATTGCCTGTCTTAATCGTTTTAGAGTATATTTAATTGGTATTCATTTTAAAATATACACAGATTGTAGTGCCTTGAGGACGATACTGACCAAGCGCGATCTTATCCCCCGAATAGCGCGCTGGTGGATACAAATACAGGAATACGATTGCGATATCGAATACAGACCGGGTAGTAAAATGACGCACGTCGATGCTCTGAGTCGGCATCCCATCGAACCACCTATCCCAGAAAGCCACATCTTTGACATACTAAATATTGAAACAGATAATTGGTTGAGTACCGCCCAATCCATTGATGATGAAATAATGTCCATTAAAAATATTCTGACTAATCCAGACATCGATAAAATTGTCGAAGTCCATAACAATTTTAAGATTAAGAATGGTCGTGTTTACCGCATAGTAGAAAACGGTCTTCGATGGGCTGTTCCAAAAGCAGTTCGTTGGCAGATTCTTAAGAAAAACCACGACGATATTGGTCATTTTGGATTTGATAAAACGTTAGCCCGGATTAAGGATACATTTTGGTTCCCAAAGATGCGACGTTTCGTAAAAAAGTATGTTGCCGCCTGCCTTGAGTGCGCGCATCACAAAGTACCTGGTGGTCCCCGTGAGGGTGAACTTCATCCTATACCAAAAGTGGAAAAACCGTTTCATACGATACATGCGGACCACTTAGGACCGTTTGTACGTAGTAAACGCGGTAATTGTTACTTATTTGTTATTGTCGATGGCTTCACGAAATATACAAATATTACACCAGTTAGGAATACTAAAGCAACCACAAGTATCCGAGTTATAAGGGATCATATCAGTTATTTTGGTGCCCCCACAAGACTGGTAACCGATAGAGGTTCATGTTTCACAAGTAACATCTTTAGTAGGTTTATTAAAGAGACTGGTATTAAACATATTCTGAATGCTGTTGCAACTCCAAGGGCTAATGGCCAAGTTGAAAGATTTAACCGAACGATTTTAGACGCTCTTTCCACTAAGACTCATGGGAAAGATGATAGGACTTGGGATGAATATGTGCCAGATATACAAATAGGGATCAATACCACAAAACATAAAACTACACAAAGAAGTCCTTCAGAGTTACTTTTCGGATGTAAAGTTACAAATGTTTCAGAGTCAATTTTAAGTGATATTATTAGTGATACGTCAGATAACAATTTAGACCAAATATCAAAAATGCGTGAAAAATCAGGAGAACTTATAAAAAACAACAAGAAAAAGATAGAGAGCGTTTTAACAAAAATAGGAAAATAACTAATCAAGCCATTTATAAAGAAGGAGATTTAGTAAGAGTACAAAGGGAAATTAATAAAAACGATGGTAAATCTAAGAAATTAGTAGCAAAATATCAAGGACCCTATCGTATTGTTAAAATACTCCCCAATGACCGATTCCTAGTAGAAGATACCCCAATAACTAGAAAACACAATCATAAATACGAAACAATTGTAGCTAGAGATAAATTGCGGCCTTGGCTTAATCTTTGTACTGATTTAGCAAGTAGTTCTGACGAGGAGAACAGTAAGGTAGATGAGACAGATGAAGTGGATATTGAATGTGATAATGATTAGAGTTATTTTTGTCTACATATATATGATTGTTTACAAAATGTGATGAATTATGTAATTAACAATATTACAAATCAAGAATTATTTTATGTTTTTAAATAAAATCTGATTATTTTATGATATTCTTTGAATTTAGCCTGTATTATTTACAATTATTTAGAATTATTTTTGTTCGGTACGAGGACGTAACCGTATGTCAGATGGCCGAGCTGTTAGCGTGCATTGACTTCCGGTGTACATTTTGTCTGTTAATAATAGCAAATGTTCTACCAAACACTGTTTTGACTTCCTGTTATCATAACGTTTTAAATATTATCGGTGATAAATATAAAACTGCCGACTTCCGGTTGTCTAAATCCCCCCTTTGGCAGAAATTGCCGCAGGAGCACACTATCGGCTGGACCGTCGACTCGTGAGGTCGATGATTACTATTGTGTACGTGTACAAGTGTAAAAGTGTTAACTGAAGTTGATTATTAAAATTATAATTAAAAAATAACAAAACTAAAGATTATGCCGTCCACTGAGATTCGAACCTGGTGATTACGCAGTGAGAATCCGGACAGTAGAGCGCGGAGGCAATCGTGCATCTTATTCGAGTCGTGAAATTACGCTTCTAAATATAATGGAAGTCGCTCATCGACGAAATCCACGCGGTGCACCCCGCCGAAGGCGGGGACAATTCATATCCCACTTCATCTGCTTCACCCCCTCAAATACATAAAAGTCGTCTATTCACCGCCACGTAAAGAAATACCTATGCTAATTTTATTGAAATTCTTCTAATATTTCTCCATTTAGTTCTTTTTGATCGTTTTTGCATTTTAGTTTAATTATTATTTATTTTCAGTTTTTCGTATTAGCATTTTTATATAGGTACAATATTTGGTGAACGATTTCCTTGGGCTAAAACAAAAACACTATATTATTTTATTATTTATCCAATCAATTTCATTGGAAATTAAGGAATCTTCACGTATAGGATCCACTTATAAAAAATAAAAAAAAAACTATACTCCGTTTCTTTATTATATGATTTATTTACATTTGGTTAAGTACCTAAATAAACGTAGTATACAACCTCCCTATTTGAATCGGATATTATTCAATATTTCATTTAATAGGTTTTAATTTTTTTTCGTGGGAACCTATTTTCTTTTTTTTTTTCTAAAATAAAAGTAGCCTAAGTTACTCCTTATTCACCTATCTGCTAGTGAAAGTCCCAGTCACAGAAATAAATCCGCACAAGAATATGAGAAGGTAGTAATCAATAAACTCAGTAATGCAAATACCTACTCGTAGATTGACAACTAAGAATGCTCAATTTTTATAAATTAAGGTATTTGAAAACATTTTTTTTTTATTGTGAGTAAGTATGTAGTTATTTTCTAAACAGTCAAAATAAAATGGCCTGAAGCGGTTGTTTTAATATTACAAACAGACACTCCAATTTTATTTATTAGATAAAGTTTTAATGATTTTTATTTAGGTATAAGATTAAGTATAGATAGATAGATACTTATTAGTCCACTCAACGAATAAACCAAAAAGAGGTGTAGAGTGCGTGAGCTGGGCCCTGAGCGATTTCTTCAGAAAGTTGCTCAGAGTGCTTAGGGAGTAAACATACTAAAAGGTTCTAGGAGGTGAGCCGGAGTGGGGGGTATAAAAATTCCCACTTTTGAGTTTTTCGCTAATATCTATAAAACGGTGCGTCGTCGTAGAGAAAACGTATTTTTCTTGACTTGCTTTGCTTTGGCATTTTTATTTATTTACAAATTATCTTATACATATTTACAAATTAAACAATATAAAAAAAAAACAGTATTTAGAAATGGCACCCCGCACCACTAATAAAGCGTCCATGCGGACAATAGAAATGGGCCCTCTGCAGCGAGCTAATCTATAAACGCATACTGATACAATTCGTTCATAAATATTTGCACTAACACAGCCAAACGCGCGTAGTCGATCGATAGCCGGGCGGAGCAGCGAGCGACACAGCCACCCCGTCTCAGTGCTAACGCACGACTGCCGCCCGCGCCCGCGCAGAGCACCTCTGAACCTATATCTCAAAATGGGGCATTGTCTTTGCAACTGTTGATTGATTTAAAAACGCTATTTCAAATATGTAGTACTTCTAACCACCAATTTTTCAGTGTAAAAATATTTCCAAACATCAAAGCCGTTTAGAAGTTATAAGCAAATGTTAGCGAAAATAGCGTTTTGGTAAATATTTTTTTAAGGCAAAAGTATTAGCCTTATGAAAAAACCCTGTTTCAAAAATGCTGTACATGAATCTATAGCAAACATATATTTTTTACAGACCTTCTAACCAAACCGTTAATGAGTTATAAGCTTCATAAAGTGACCGAGTTACGGTACTAAACGAGAGTAAGGCCCTTAATGTGATAAACTAATAACCTAATCGCCACACTATACAGAAATATTACACAGTCAGAATTTGCATCCACTTCAACAACTATGTAAGTTACAAATTGATGATACACATTACACAATCCTGAAACCCGTTTATCAATTAACGATCGATTGTATAAGTAATTAACTAATAATCCAATTATGGCCATGTATGTGTTCAGTGAGCAGAAAAACCGCTAATGCAGTGACCGGGCGACTGATTAGAATATAATTAATTATGTGTAACGTGATAATATGTTGATAAGGTGGTCCGTCAAAATTCTTTAATAGATTTTCAACTTTATCGTTAAGTGTAAGGTTCAAAGTTGATTGGGAAAATTTGACAGTTTCGGGTAGCTTGATGTGCTGGCGTTTGTACATGACATAGCAATAGACCTGCATGCTTTAATACATTGTAATAGTTATACTCGTATCAAAAGTAGTTTTATTGCTTCGTCTGCGAGGGTAAATTGCTCTAAGAAAGCCGCTCTACTTGAAATTAGTCTCTCATGGTCCGTGGACGAGACTTTCGAAAGTTTGAAATTATCGCCTTAATAGGATTAATATTTGGTATCTAAAGAGATACTAGATCAGTGGTGGCCCAGTGGTAAAGGGATGTTCATTTATTACTGAGAAATATAACCACTTTCTGACCCCCCCCCCCCCCTAAGTAAGAAGAAATAAGACTTTGATGAACCCCTTCCCCCCTTTCAATCTTACGTAAGATCAGTACCTATTTACCAAAATTGCAAAGAAAAAGTATCGAAAATAATTTAAAACTTAGAATTTTTGCTTACCTTTGTGATCTTACGTAAGAACAATATAGATCCCTCCCACCCCCACATAAGCAAAATTAAGACCTGTTCGAACCCCCTCCCCCCTCAAATCTTGCCCCTAACGGCCACGGCTTACGAGTCGAGGTCGTAGGTTCGAACCCAGACAGACGCTTTACTTTGTGTAATATATTTCATCACCACTGCTCTCAAAACGGTGAAGGAAAACATCGTGAGGAAACTGACATGTCCAAGAACCAAACAAATTCGAAGACATGACTGTGACATCTACTAACCCGCACTAGGTCCGCGTGGTGGATTACAGCCCACTCCCTCTCACAGAGAAGAGGTCTGTGTCCCAGCAGTGGGACCATTATTTTGCTATATCCTGCTCCCTAATTGCGTAACACACTATCAATCTCAATTCATTTCATTTTGAAGGATTTTGCTAATCCATTGCTTCATATGTTCGAGAAATGTGTCTGCTGAACAACGTAAATAACGCAATGAATATTGTCATACTGTCAAAATGAAACCCATTGCTACTGACAGTGTGTTACGCAATCATTCTACTGTTTTTGTATTCTGGACTCACTAGTCCAGAATACAAAAACCAGATAACCCTGTGACATTAACACCTTCAACGTCAAAGGAAAGTTACAGAGCAGTTCGAATCAAAAGCAGAGCATTCTTAAACATAGTACAGACGCCAGCACATCAAGCTACTACAATCTGTCAAATTTCTTTAATAAATTTTCAAATTTATCGCTAAAATATAAGGTTCAAAGTTGATTGGGAAATTTTTACAGTTTCGGGTAGCTTGATGTGCTGGCGTTTGTACATGGAAGTAAACCAGAACCGTAGTAGGAATGTTATGACCAGTGCCAGTATTAGCTACTGGTTTAATGTCCGCGATGCAAATGCACCTACTTGCGAGCCTGCTGCATGCTGCTAGCCGGTACTAAGTTTCACGCGGGCCACAAACGTGAGCCATCGACTGGACCTGCCGCTATGGCCTAGTTTCTATTTAGATTGTGGAGCCACGATTTCAGTTTAGAATATTATTGGAGAATGTACTGTATATATACAGCACTATGGGTTATGGTCTCAAGATCGCAAAGGTCAAAGCTACGTCGTAAAACAATTGACCTTCGACGGATATGTCCTTGAGAAATACGGATGTGGTCAAGAAGCAAATAAATTTAAACTATATTATATAGAAAAAAGATATATGATTATGTTTCTTTGATACGCTTTCAAGCTAAAGCGGTTTAACCGATTTGCATGAAATTTTGCACATGGGTATACCGTAACCAGGATTAGGACATTGGATACTTTTTATCCCAATATTCCCACGGGATCGAGATTTATGCAAGTGAAACCGCGGGGCGCAGCAAGTGTAATATATAAAAAAAAAACACTCGATTCGTTAAGTCACAATTTAACACAATATCAAAAGCGTGAGTTAAATTCAAAACTAAAGGACAAAGCATACATACAGTTCTTTTATAGGCTAAAGCTTTGATGCCATATTTATTATGATTATAAAAATAGGAATAATGTTGACGTGACCATGATTTGTCTTCCCTTGACCCATTTGGTTTCGAGAAAAGAGATGATCAATCTGCTGACCATCAGAAAGAATCACTTCAGCTTCACATTAAAACCAGTAGCTTCGTACCAAACCACTTGGCAGATTATGTAGTTGATATTGATACCAGTTCTATGATTAAGATTCTGATCGGAACCCAACGATTAACAAAGTCCTTGTACTTAACAGAGACTAGAAACATTCTCCATTTGATTTATACACTGGACCAGATGACATTTGTGTTGATACTGATACTACGATATTGTGGCCATTTGCTAGTACAAATATTGTCCTTTACAAATATTGGCCAACATGAACTATATTTGTCCGAGTCTTGCGTCTTAATGATCGATTCAACTTATGAGAATTCATACGTGCTTGAATGGCGTAAGAATGGATTTATTGACTTGAAATTAAACCATTTGGAAATCTTCAAATACAGCTCTTTCAATATTTATATGATCTGCTTTATTTTTTTTTCCTAATATGTCAGCATCGCAGTCATCATTGCGTGTCCCAAATCTTGGCTGGTTGATTTCCATATTTGCGTTAATTGTTTGTATATATGGGAAATGTAGACCAGACCACAGCCTAATAATCATAAGGCACATGGCACTATGAGTATGATTACAATACCGCTAAAGTAATTGTTATTAAAGCTTTATTATTATTAATTATTATATCAGAGGTGTGCAAGAGCATCGAGGTTAACAATTATATCAACGATCAAGAAAAGTTCGCTCTAGATCTTTGATTATGTGTCAACACTTTTTAAAGTATCGTATATCGGCTTGACCAGTATTTACTAAAATATAATCATCTCGGTTGAAGTAGGAGTTTAGTATTTGGATATTAACTGTCTTCTTTTCTTTAAAATCTTGATGGAATCGCCGATTGACAAAAGCGATATTGCCAGTTTTTCAGAAACTCTTATTCGATTTCGTTCTGCACTCTAAACGGTTCACCCAGTCGTTCATGAAATCACAATATTGTTCAGTATACGTCCACGTCTCCACGAACTTCTCGTTTTTGTTTGGCTTGTGTTTATCATCGCGTCGGGTGTCATGTCTGTAGGAAGTCTGAGGTCCGGTGTCTCGGCTGTAACACGAACTACTTATCTTGTAATCTCTTGCTGGCTACTGTACTGTGTTTCATCATTGTTATTATGTATTTTGTTTGTTTCGGGTCTGTAAAACGTTTCATCGTTCTTGGTGTGACATACATGCAATTCCGGTTAAGCAGACGACAACCTCCTAGATTGAAATGCGAGATGGCATTCCAAAAAAAAAATTGTGTGACATACGCAGAAAGAAATTGAAATGATCTATGGTATTATGCCTACTTCAAATCTTTACGTCCGTTTTAGCCCGAGAAAAACTAACTTCAACTTTCTGACTAACTGACCTACTCTCTGATAATTCAAAAGTGCCTCTAAATGATTTCGTTGAAATAATTGCTTTGTGTTGAGTTTAATCTAGAACTAATATGATTTCATTAGAGATGCAAAAAATTAAAGATCTTACATCTCATTTTACCTTTCGGTACCTTTTGTAGCGCGAAACTGAAATTTTGGTTTGTCAGGTTGCCGTAACACACATCTCCTTGATGCTTTTCGAAACACAAACAAGACAAGTGCAAGCTGTCGTATTAATTGCAAAGTATAGCGACTTATAGAATGGATCTTAAACATAACTGGCGGAATATCTCTACAAAACCCTTCGTGAATTATAGGGTGATGTTACATGTGGCATACCTACCACATGTAGCGACTTTCGGATATTAATACTTTCATTGTCATGATAAAAAAAATCTACGTAAGTATAACAATCATAATTATAGCTATTTAAATACTATTACATAACACAATTTAAATTAATTTAAACCATGCATCTACCGTTCTCCACTGACAAATAAAGTTACACTGCCGACCAAAAAAAAAGACCAACAGTCTAAAACTTACAAGACACTTTCACTGAGGCAAATTATACCAAACAAAGAGAGTGCTGTCCGTCCGTCTGTAGTCGATTGTTTGCTATTGTTAGCCGTGGGTTGAACACTAGTGGCGTAATATAGGTCAGAAGAGGTATCCGACTTTATGGCCAATAGTGCAACGTTCGTGGAAAATTTCATGCATCTGTTTTGTTGTCATGTTTGTGGTTGGAAATATTTTGCAAGAGGAGGCGAATGACACTAAGTCTTCATGCCGGTAGAGAGCCAGAGTAGACCAGCACCCCAATTGCTTGACACACTTTCATTCTCAATCTAAAGAATTTTGAAGTAAATTCTAATCTATTGCTTCATATTTACGTTTGAAAAATTCGTCAGCTCGACAACGTAAATAACGCAATGAATGTTTTTGAATTGTCAAAATTAAAGGCATTGCCATAGTAAGCCCAATGCTCTCTCTTTATTCCCGATAAACAAGATGAGTAGTACACGGCCATATCTTGTAAAATGTCCTGTATCTTGTTTGTTATCATAAAAGTTACGCAATATTTTCTGCATTAAAAATAATTTGCAAAATCAGGAAGAACAAACAAAATTTGCATCAACCAATAATAATTGATGTCGACACACACAATAAAACATATCGTAAGCACCATTCTTGCATGTAAATTGTCTTGCAATAGCAATTAAACACACATAGCCTTCACAAATAATGGCATATAGCATAACGACATAATTTACGCAAAAAAGACATTAAATAATAAAATAGTGACTTATTATAACATTACGTAAAACCGAACGCACAGTAGTGGGTAAACGACGATACTCGTTCCGTTCCACGCAACGCAACCAAATGCCCGACATATGCAGCCGCGCATGTCATTAACGTGGCCCGCAGTGTCCGTGTGTTATTACCTGTTTATTCTGTTTTTTGTGGTAAGAAAATTGAGATTATTATCACAACTGACTTGTAAATTAAATTCCACGACCGGATAATGTAAGTACTGGTCTATGAATGCGTAAGTTAACTACATTATGCGAGAACAAATTAATATTTTCTAATTGTTATCTATAATTAGCAAGGGACCTAAAAAGGCCACTTTGGCAGAATCATAAAAGTATAACATTATGAATTAAAATATGGCGAAGACAGTCCGTGTTTTTCTTTTTTCGCTGCACTATGTAGACCTATAATCAAAGAGATTGGAATTGGATTTGGTTTGGATTGATTAGTAGATCCTTAGGTATTTTAGTACAGACAAAAAAAAACTGAAAAATCATTCACCAATGGGATTTGATACGATTAACTCAACAGTTAAGTACATTATGATTCATAATATTATCCTTTTATGATTCTGCCAAAGTGGCCTTTTTAGGCCCCCTGTTGGCTTTACATTTTAGGCCAGATTTTACAGAAACGTTATTCAGGATCCCATTTTTTTTTGTTATGGTTTGTAGCAACGTGCAACGGAGTGAAAACACTGACACAGAGTGCAGATGTTTTCGATTTTTTTTTTAATGCTAATCGTTTTTAAAATACACAACTTAGATTTAATTTTATATTTTTCTGATATCTATTATGACTTTGCCTATTACCCGATTCCGGCTTGACGTCGACTTCTGGGACACCCTGTATACAGGGTTAACTTAAATTAACTAGCGAAACTCCGCAGACGCGCGCGGGTTTTGATATCTAAATATGATAAAATAAAAGTGATTTGATGATTTATTTTTTTGATGATTTAGATTTCTTTTTTTGAGGGTCAAGGGCGGCTGGTAGTGTATTAAATACGTACAATTTATTGTTATACTATATACCTATCTATTAAGAGACTAAAAGAAAAACATAATATACATAGGTAGTACGCAATGTTTAAATTATACAAATAGAGTTATACTTCAAAGCACCCACGATTTTGGAGTAATTCCTAGTGTGGGGCAAAGTTTTTAAAAAACAAACAAACAAACAACAAAGCGACTTCGAATCTATCATCAAACATTCCAATTCTAAAGATACCAGGTTATTAAGGCCAGGATCTTCGAGCGTAGTAGGCATTTAGCGTTACCTCCGTCCTCGCGTGGCAAATGCCGCGAAAGCGCAGTTCGAATGAACTCGCTGACCCCTGCCACGGTTATTTTTATAAGTAATAGTATTGTGAATCGGCCCTATTCTTGAAATATAGGGCTGCTCGTCTACAGTATTTTAATTTCATCATCCTACTTTAGTTTCTTTCTAGTTTTGTGATTGTAAAAATATTATATTTTTAACCGACTTCAAAAAAGGCGGAGGTTCTCAATTCGGATATTTCTATTTTTTTTTATGTATGATGTTAGGGGCAGGGCATAACTCCATCGTAAATAGACAGATTTGCAATTTTTTTTTTTTGAAGTGAAAACTTCTTTAGCATCGTTGTGATTTGAAAATTTTATGAAACGAAAAAGCAACAGTAAAAAGAGACATGAGATTTAACGTGGGAGAAAATGAGATAGGAAGCATTATACAGTGTTTTTGTTTTTTATTATTACAAATGACATCACATTTAATCCTATGCTACTAATTTGTGGTGATGAGGATGATGGTGATGGTGATGGCAATGGCGATGGCGATGGTGATGGTGATGGCGATGGTGATGGCGATGATGGCGATGGTGATGGCGATGATGATGATGGTGATGCGATGGCGATGGTGATGGCGATGTTGATAATGGTGATGGCGATGGTGATGGTGATGGCGATGGTGATGGCGATGGCGATGGTGATGGCGATGCGATGGCGATGGTGATGGCGATGGCGATGGTGATAGTGATGGTGAAGGATGGATGGATGGATGGATGGATGGATGGATGTATGGATGGATGGATGGATGGATGTTCTTTAGCATCGTTGTGATTTGAAAGTTTATGAAACGAAAAAGCGACAGTAAAAAGAGACATGTAAATTCATAAGATTTAACGTGGGAGAAAATGAGACAGGAAGCATTATACAGTGTTTTTGAAAGTTTCACTTCTACCACGTGTGAATTGCACACATGCTGTTTTTTTATTTTTGTAAAGATCTGATGATGACTTTCGGAGACAAACAACGGAACTCTTCAATAAATGCCAGCAAATCAACCGCGATTGCTGCTATAGCATATGTAATCGCAATCACACAACATAACATCACGCCTGTACCCTTCAAAGGGTAAGGCAGATGTGTTCAATAGCTTTGTTACTGATATTCACATAGCAAGTAGTGATATATGAATTTGTTTGGGGTAGGTAAGTATAAGTACAACTAAAAAGTGAAAAATAAAAACTTTTTTACAAAATAAAAACCGACTTCCAAAAAAAAACACTACAAAGTGAAAAATAACTTTAGTTTCGAAAGTCGGTGTCAAAAAATGAAAATATATTCTTCACGTTGCCGTGTTTTTTTTTTTGAGTCGGTTGTTTTTTTTGTAAAACAGTTTTTTTGGTTGCTTGAATTCGTCAATAAGTTTTTTTAATTAAATCTACTAATCAAAAACACCACAATACGTATTTTTATTGAACTCTTCCTATTTCATTCACAACGAATTTCATATTTTTAAATAAAAAAAAAGCATGTTTGCAATTCACACGTGGTAGAAGTGAAACCTTCAAAAACACTGTATAATGCTTCCTATCTCATTTTCTCCCACGTTAAATCTTATGAATTTACAAGTCTCTTTTTACTGTCGCTTTTTCGTTTCTTAAACTTTCAAATTACAACGATGCTAAAGGACATCCATCCATCCATCCATCCATCTATCCATCCATCCATCCATCCATCCATCACCATCACCCATCACCATCGCCATCGCCATCACCATCGCCATCGCCATCGCCATCGCCATCACCATCTCCATCTCCATCGCCATCACCATCATCATCATCGCCATCGCCATCGCCATCACCATCGCCATCACCATCACCATCGCCATCGCCATCGCCAACACCATCACCATCATCATCATCATCACAAATTAGTAGCATAGGATTAAATGTGATGTCATTTGTAATAATAAAAAACAAAAACACTGTATAACGCTTCCTATCTCATTTTCTCCCACGTTAAATTTTGTCTCTTTTTACTGTAGCTTTTTCGTTTCATAAAATTTTCAAATCACAATAATGCTAAAGAAGTTTTCACTTCAAAAAAATATAATATTTTACCTATACAATCACAAAACTAGAAACACAAACTCAAAAAACTCAAATTTTGCAATTGAATATAAACCTTATTCCGTTGTAGTAAAGTTGAAAATCTATTACAGATATTACGATAATTGTAAATTTATGGTACCGACCTGCTACTGCTAGTACTGTGACGAAAGCAAGAGAACCTATACATACAACTACAATATTATTCTGTCGCGTCGTCTTATAAGTGGGTAGTTATAAATACGTAGAAAAATAATAATCAAACTTACCTTATTTTATTTTAAGCTTTGCAGTTCAATGCTGAACATTTTTTTTCTTTCTTATGTTTTTATTCCCCATAATTTAATCTTAATTATCACTATATGTATATTACAATTATAACAAACTAATATTTAGTTTAATTATTAATACTAGAACAAACAAACAATATTTACAGACTGATTTTTGAAACTAATACACAAACACGAAAATTAACAATAATATAACGTATATTTCGATCGATTTAGCGGGAACGCGGCGAGCCAGCAAAAGTGACACAGGTCCTACCTCGGTAACGCCCGGCGGGCTACTGAAGTGAAGCGCGCAGGCCGCCTTTTTAGATCATATCTTGTTAAGACAATAAAAATCAGTTTTGAGAAAAATTAACCGTAGAATGTTCTACTATACATCATTGCCTATTTTTTGATATATTTTTTGCGAGTAAAAGTTAAGTCTACTTCAAATACGACTTGAAAAACGATTAAAAACTTCGCTGTTTTCGATTTGTTTGCGATTTTTTATGATCGAGTGAAGTTGTAAATATCGTGTTTTGAACCATAGAATAATCAAGAATGTTAGTTAAACTATGCCATATATTTTTTTCAGATTAAAACAAAGAATATTTGATTGTTTAATGTGGAATCAAAAATAGGTCGATTCCGAGATTTCCGAGAGTCCTGGCCTTAAATCTCAAATCATCCCCGGTTATAATAGTCGATAGATAGACTGCCGGTAACCACCGGTTATATCCCGAGTACGCACGAGCGACTGTACCCTGCAATCCAATGTGTATTTGTCGAGCGACCAGTGATCATTGTCGTGACTGGCGGCTCTCGTGACGATAACGTTTCCACATATCAATGAGCCCAGCTCATCGGCTCCCGACTCTTGTCGGTCGCAGACACCAAACTTCATACGCCTAAGCAGGATACAAAGGTCTAATAAGTTACTTTAGAACATTTTCGAAATGTCTTATTTAAAAAAAGGTAACTGGAAATCTCTGTTTCTATGGAAAATTTAAAATCAGTCTAATTTGGCTAACACATTTTTTTTGAAAATGTTCTTTAGTAAAATTTTAGACCTTTGTATACTGCCTATGCGTATGAAGTTTCATTAAAATCGGTTCATTCATTTTGAAAAACATGGGCTTGAAAGTTTGTATGAAATGCCGTAAGTCGTAAGTGCAGCTTCTAGAACTGTCCGACAACATTGTTCTATCACCAACTTTAGGTAATACCCGTCTGATACCGTTTGTTAAATAGTCAAACGCCAATTGAGCGACAACAGTCCTTGAATACAGCGATGAAGACAGCGTTGCAGATACTGCAAAAAATCTTTCATAATCGAAATTAAAAAAAGCATTTTAACATAAATTCTCGCTGTCCACTTCCTCCGCGCCTCACATGTACTGAGCGGATGCTTCGCGGCGCACAAGAAAACGCATAGATAATGTATAACGCAACATCTAACAGTCGATTGCACGCCAACACGAGTGAACGAACTGTTGACAAATGGGAAATAACTACATTCCTCGCGACATGACTGCAATACATGTGGGGTGCACATGAACATTCATCGTCAACCAATGACAGGCGGTCATGCCACAACTGTATTCCTTGAAGAAGGTAGTGGTGTTAATTAGCAGAATGTTGCTGCAAATGTCAACTTTTTTTTCAAATTTTTAAGGTACCTCTACTACTTAGTTCTCAAATCGTTGTAACCTAACCAAAGAGGTTTTCAATGTAGTAGATCTGTCGCATCTCATCTGATAGCATAATAATCTTCTTTTATTATCCGACTGTAAGGGAGGGTAGGGTTTTATTAAAGCTATCAGCTGTCACGATGACCGTTGGGCAAAAATCTCCACATAATGGGTGCCTGAAAATAGACGGCGCCGCCGAGGCCAGCCCAGAAAGAGATGGCGTGATGACCTGGACACGTACCGCGAGGGCTGGTTCGAGGTGGCGCGGGAAAAGAGTTCCTGGAAAGATTTGGGGGAGGCCTTTACCCAGCAGTGGAAAGCATAGGCTAGCAAAATAATCAGCTTTCATTCATGCACGTAGAACTCCTAACTGCACCGATAAACATGCAACGCCAGCGATGAAAATCAAAAGTCATTTATTCAAACTAGGCTGAGAATCAGCACTTTTAGAACGTCAAAATTACATAAGACAGTCCCGCAAAACGCCAGCTCATCACTACTTCCTAGTGCTTTAGCTGTGAAAAAGAAGTGACGTAACAAACTCCCCGATGAAGATAATCTCATCATTTGTTGAGATAATACTAATAAATTATAGGTACAAGTGAATGGACCATCGTGTCGCGAGATAGATCACACGTTAAATAAGACCATGTTTAGTAAATTACACGCAAACAGAAAAATCATTAGTGATGTGCAGTTGTGCACGCGTTAACAGCTTGTGACGGATTCCAAACATAATAATAATGAATCGAGTATCAGTACTTACTTAACAGTCTGATAATGTAGACGGTAGCTTGATGCGCTGGCGTCTGTACATACATATAATATTTCTCCATGTCCATATTATTATGGCAACTACATAATAATGATCTACCATTATTTAACTTACCGTATAATATTGGTTTTGCAAGTAAAACTATAAAACTCGCTTTTCCTCTCGGATGTTGCGGTGAAACATTCATTACGAGAAACCGCCAACTTTCACTGAGCAACCAATATATTAATGGTAGGGCGATCATGGTGACAATGTTTGTAATATGATCGACGCATGTTGGCTGTTGGCTTTTGGTCACAAAACTGATATTGGTGAAGCTGCCAACAATTTACCTGCAGAGCAAATTGTTACGCTCTTTACAATCATCCTCCAATCTAAGCCATCCTTCCAATCTCTTTATAATCATCCTAATCTTTTCCCAACAATGTTAGCGTCGGCTTCCAGTCTACCGGATGCTGCTAAATACCAGTATTTTAACTGGAGCGACCTATCGGACCTACACATCCTAATTACTGGGTAACCGGATTCTGACTTCCCGTAACGCCTGTCAAAGATCAAGAAGCTTTCCGAGATAGATCGACCTCTCCACCTGTTATTATATGGCCACGAGCCCCTCTTCAGTCTTTACATGCAATGTCGATAAAATCCGGCTCAGTTATAGACTAGATCGTTTTGTAGCGTCCAAGATATATGAATCAAGATTATTGTGGTCTACATATATAAGCTGACCAGTAAATATCAAGGAATCGTAGAGGTCTTCAGAATTATGTAGGTACTGAATCCGTGATAAAAACTTGCCATGCGCGTCCATGTCTCTCACTACAACTCTGTTTATGCCCTTAGTAAAATCACCAAAACTTTCACCATAGTTACTTTAATCTACTTGGTCAAAACTGTTGTTGTTTTACGAAAACGGAAAAACAGACGGACGGACGCACTTTCTCGTAGATATATATAACACATAATGTAGGTACCAATTAGCATCGAGACGAGGAAAGTACATTAGCTACAATACGACACGTTCAATTACCTGCGCTAGCGGCGAGACGTGGTGCGAGTTACACGCTTGTAGCGAGCGAGACCGTGGAGCGATGGCGATCAAGAGTGGCTAGAAGGACGTGGAATTCAATAAAGGCTCCTTCCAACAGGCGCGACACGAAACGCGGCATAAAGGCACCGCAAGTCGGGCAACGAGCGGTGCCTTTGTGTCGCGCGCGATTATATCGCGTGTCACGCCTGTTTGTAGGAGCCTTAAAACGTATCATATAATATCGTGAGGGGGGGAAGGGCTCGTGGATAAATGATAACAACTGTACTTGCTGCGGTCGGTTCGTCGATAGGTGACCATTCAGTACATGACGAGACCCCTCCGTACCGCGGAAAGCGCAAAAGTGTGACAACCAGCCTTACCGAGGGTACCACTTACTGGGTATTACCCAGTAACTGGGTTGTGGAGGTCAAATAGGCAGCCGCTCTACGTAAAATACCAGTATTCAGCCGCATCCCGTTAGACTGGAAGCCGACTCCAACATAGTTGCGAAAAGGCTCGACAGATTGATTTATTTTGGATTGTACTGGTAATCCCAAATCAATTAATCTGCCTAGCCTTTCACATAACTTATGAGAGAAAATTACAAACACAGTCATATAAATTTAAGAGACATCAATTTTCAGTTGGGAAATGAACACTTTAACCCGCTCCCGCTGCCGCTTATGCCTTGCGCCACAATAGTAATCAAGTGAGCCTTTCCACTTTATATTAAAGATATTAGATTAATACACTGCGTTGTGAAATTATATAGAAACCCATTCGTCGTACGCTACAGTGTGTTATACGAATTCCAATAGTATCTTCAGTGAGCGAGTAATGGAAGAAAATGTTTTATAGATTTATTGAAGTTTCCCGCTTTAATATACAGTAACAAGAGGTCATGGGTTCGTTTCCCGGATCGGACAAAGTGTTATATTACTCGTCCAGCGTTTCTCGCTCAGCGATGCTCGCTTGGCGGTCAGAGCTCACGCCGAAAGACCAACCAGACAAACCCCTGTGGGACTAACCGCCCCGAGCGATTGGTGCGAGTAATCGCCCGTCGTACTCGGACATTCGCTGATAGCCCAGCGACAAAACTATAGGAAGTACACACTCGCTGCTCGCTAACTCGTTTTCAGTTGCTAGTTCTACTCGCTACTTGTTTTTCGCCGGCGTGGGACAACTGCCTTAAAAATGGAATCGGACTGTTATCGATAAAACGCTAATAAAATGAATTTAAAATGGAATGGGATCATAAAAAAAAACATATTTTACATAATAATTGCACACAATAATTACTTACGCATTAATGAGAATTCTGTATCAAACAAACATAAAACTACAACATTATGTTCGCTAATTAGGCTTTTTAAGACATTACATAAGGCATAACGCACGTTATTACATAGGCATATAGATCAGTGATCATAACTGTTACACAAATGTATGTAACTTTCAAGGTTTCCCACTGAAGTGTTGATTATAGGTTGTCCATAATAAATCACACACGATACGCATTGCACGAAAGACTGGCGCAACTTCTAAAAAAGTTCATAATAAATAATAATAAACGACCAAAGAAACGATGGATGGAATGTGTTAATGATAATATGGTTAGAAAATACATAATTATTGCGCCGATCTCAAATAAATTTGGGATAAGTGCAGAAGAATGATGAGGATGAATTTTTTTTTTGTTTTTTTTTTTTTATGCGTCGTGTTTGCCGCAAATAAACGTATTTTCTTTCTTTATATTATCAGACCCACTCCCATGGCCCACTCCCTCCCACAAAGTGGAGGCCTGTGTCCCAGCAGTGGGAATATTATCGGCTGATCATGCTATATTGTGCTATTATCAGACCACAATAAATGCATATAGAAGTGTTAGTAAAGAAAACTGAAAACTAATATTCGTATCCAAACAATATCATATACTTTATTAAAGAAAGAAGATTTTTTTTTAGAAGAGCTGGGTCTCCTTCACAGGTATATCTTTAACTTAAGGCTCCTTCAAACAGGCGCGACACGACACGCGAGTTCACGCGACACAAAGGCGCCGCAAGTCACGCAACGAGCGGTGCCTTTGTGTCGCGCGAAATCTTAGGTAAATATAATATACAATCTAACACTATAATTTATGTATTATCTACAAGTATATAAAAGAAAAAAGGGAAGAGTTCATTGGCAAATCCTGTAAATGATAATTAAAAAAAATACATAAAAAATATTAGTACAGATAAAGTCTGGAGCCGAACTTCACACACTCACATACAAACATTTCACTTTTCACGGGATCCTGCGGCCTTCACATGGTCGTCGGACCACCTTGTGAGAGGTCTTCCAACGCTACAATATCCGGTACGCGGTCGCCACTCCACAACCTTTCGGCCCCGTTGGCCATATGTTCTGCGAGCAATGTGCCCTGCCCACTGCCACTTAAGTTAGGCAATTCTTCGGGCTATGTCGGTTACCTTGGTTCTCCTGCGGATCTCCTCATTTCTGATTCGATCACGCAGTGAAAGTCCAAGCATAGCCCACAGAATTATTTCCTATAAAACCTCAAAAAAGTTTGCAAAAAGCACTGCGTCAAAGTTCGTCAAGTTCCTCACAACAAGTCAAGTCAAGTCAGTAACATCGCACAAAAGTTTTCCAGGTCCAAACTGTACTTTGGATAAAAAAGCTGCAACACGAAATCATTTAAAAAATAATTATGAGTTATATGGATCAGATAAAAAGTAAGGGCTATTGTTGCATCATCATTACGAGACAGTGCACACCATGGCGTATGTAACATAGATCACGTTGCGCAAGCGTCGCGAAGATTCACACATGCCTGGTTGCATGGGGCATGGTGTTTCGGCTTGTGGCCTAACGTTACGTGCGTATGACTAGCTAAATGACCTAATATTCAGGCCACAGACTAACCTTAGCTCGTAATTAGTTGGAGGCCGAAAACGCATTAGTCAACGTTTTGTTTGTATTCTAATGTGCTGTGGCTATTGTGAGTCCCTGAGTGGTTGTTGTGACATATATTATGGGAGGGGTTTGGCGAAAAGATTTCTTAAGACGTGTCGCCAATGTTTATGAAATATAGTTATTCACAACCAGGACTTGGACAGACGCCAGCAGATCAAGCTACTACAATCCGTCAAATTTCTTCAATAGATTTTCAACTCTATCGCTAAAGTATAAGGTTCAATGTTGATTGGGTTTCTGTACTTATTCACACGTGACAATGTACATAGATCCTCATTCTCCTTCCCTTATACCAATTTATTTTTTTTCTTCCATCTTCTATTAGTCGTCATCTCGATAGTCACCCCTTTTCTAGGCATGTTTCACACAGTCCATCCATCGATTCAGCCATCCACACTCATCTCAAAACTTTCCTCACGACATTTGCCTCATTCCTCCGCATCATATGCCCATACCATGACAACCAATTTCCACACAACTTTTCAGTCACCCCGGTGCCATTTTCAGACTTCTCTAAAATCAAGTTTGGGCTGACACAAACTCTATTCTGTTGCTGCAAGAATTGTTGAAAAATTATATCAACTTTGTACGTTAATATTAACTTATAAACGTTACAGGAAGTCTGATATTCCAGAGAATATCAGGATATAGTTGACGAGTTTAACAACATTAGGGCTATTCTGTAAAAATCTCTCCGTGGAAACTTAGGTGATGCTTATAGCCGCAAATAGAGGAAAACTAAGCTTTATGTGAGCTGTCAATAGTATCAATTCCTAGCAGCCGGTCTATTCAGTAAAATCTCACTTTGAAAACATAGGTTAAATGAGGTGTCAGTACCCCTGATCCTAGGGATTGACAGGTCACTTCAAGCTTACTTCACCTAAGTTTTCACGGTACACACAATAGATCAGCAGAGCGAAAAACACGAGTGGTTTCGTGTGACCGCTAGATCAAATCTAAATAATAACATAAGCCTTTCGAATTCCCAGAACATGGACATAACGTGTCCACTTGCGACCTCACGTCAACTAAATTGTGTCACAAGATACTATAGAATGACTAGGTAATCTTTGTTTGTCGAGAGTTTTTCTCATACCATTGCACAATACTACGAGTAATCAAGTGCCCCATATGAGGCATTGTTCGCACAAAAAGTCACAGACGTTATAACCGTCCTGACCAGCGGGGTAATTGCGTAACACAGTAACAGTAGCAATGCTGCCATACTTACAATAAGTGCAATAACTCGGATTTTGGGCTTTAAAAAGTTACATACATATCCGTAATCAGCAAATTTTGCTGATTACGGATATGTATGTAACTTTTTACTAAGTACGGCAGAATGGCTCCCATGTTGACAGTTCAACAACATTCATTGCGTTATTTACGTTTTGTGCAGACAAATTTTTCGAACATATGATGCAATGAATAGCAATATACTTCAAAATTATTCAGATTGTTTCTATTACGCAATATCAGCGCTGTACTAATTACTTTTGGATGGACTACTGCAGTATTTACTGTACATCTTTCAATCTGGAAATGAAAGGAAATAAAAATTATTTGAGTTATGTAAAATTACGAAAGTTACGTAGTTAACAAAAGAAGTTGCTGTAGGTAATGCTTCCGACTATAAAAAATTGTTCACCCAAAAGAGTAAGAATTCCAGTACAGACTGCTCTTCCTACTGTAACTATACCTGGTCTGTTTTAATTATTTAAATACATATTCTGTACTTAGATCAGTGGTGTCCCAACAGTATCGTCAAATTCAAACCCAGGCAGGCACTGTACTTTGTGTATTTAATTTCAACATCACTGCTCTCATAACGGTGAAAGAAAACATCATGAGGAAACCGACATGTCCTAGAACCAAAAATTCGCAGACATATTGTGACATCCGCCAACTCGCCCTAGACCCGCGTGGTGGCTTATGACCCACTCCCTCTCACAGGCCTGTTTCCCAGCAGTGGGAACACAAAGGCTGTTATGATAATGTGTACTTATAAATGTACTTACTTCTATTTTCTTTTTATTCCAGATGGCGCACCGCACCGTGCACCGCCTGGCCTGCCTCGTGACACTCCTGGTCGTGACGTCAACAGCGAAGAAGGATCAATCGAGATGGTCTCGTCAGATCAGCACGTATACATCAGACATCAGCGACTGGGTGCCGCTGTCCGGCCCCGTCGAGAGGGATGAACCACTACCACCCGTCAAGAGACAAGCTGTCGCAGAACCTAGGATACTGACAGAACCATTCCCAGGACTCACAAGACCGACAGGATTCGGCCAAGATTCCTTCCCATCAAGGAATTATTATAACGCGCCCGCGAATAGACACCTGTACTTGCAATCCGTGCCGTCTGCTCCCCAGAATTATCTGACAGATCAAGGATTCGGACAAGGCATTCGATTCGGTCTAGCACAACCTAACTTTCCCCTGAGCCAAGGATTCGTAGCTCCCCCATTCAGTTTCGATAGCGTCCAGCCGCAGAAGCCCAGACCACAAGGCATTCTTAATCCAGTCAGCTTTACTCAAGCGTTACCAGGTGCTGCTCAAGCAAAACCTTTCCTAAGTCAAGGACAGAAATCTAGAGTAGAACCAAAACTTGTTGATGGATACCGAGCTGAGAACGTTAGCAACGACTTCGGTTTTAATGTAATGAAAAAACCACAGTCTTTACAGAAGATCAAGTTTGATACTATTGATAAACCATTAAGACCAGAAACATTGTCACCGAACTCGAAAAATGAGAGAGAAGAAGTACAGCTACTATACGTCCCATTGGAGTCACTAAACAGGGGACAATTCAATTTCAGAAGCCCCTTGACAACTTCTCAGTTGGTAAACACGGAATTATATTCTCAGGCAAACTCAAGACCCAACCCCCTAAAACAGACCTTTATTAACGATTACCAGAGGCCAGCTGTTAAGCAAATTGAACCTGTATCTGGACACAACTACTTTTCAGAATTCAACTCGAAATTGAAAGACGTCGACCAAGTGCCAAAATACTCGACGATTCCGAATCCTTTCCTAACGCAACCTCCAACAACTCCGAAACCAAAGAAGTTGAAGCCACACCAACCACCTCTAGCTATTTTCATGACTAAAGAAGTCAGTAAAAACAGTCAAGTTAAAGTTGGAGACGTTCTATCTTCTTTGAAGAATGCCGATACTATTGCCGTGTTGGATTCAGTCAATCCATTGAACGCACCTAAAGTTTTTATTGGACCCTCTACTTTACCACCACCAGAAAACTTCGTAAAATTCGAGCTGCCCTACTTATCTAACATAGAGAACAGCGACAAGAAATTGAAACAGCTACCATTCTTTGTAGCACCTTTGAGTTACCACACTCCAAACGGGTTCGCCAAGATTCCTTTCCCATCTCCTCATGTAGGATCAGTCGTTATTAATTCTCAAATCCGTGACTCATCACAAGGACAGGGACCTTCACAAGTGGGGCATAACCAGAACTATTATGCAGTAACTCAACCGCCGTACAAACCAGAAAAACCTGTAACACAAAAGCCAACATTCAGCTACTACAGCACTACCGCACCTAAACCAAATCCTGTGCCAAATTACCAGTCCAACTACTACACGTTTGAGCCGCAGACTGTTTCAACTATCAGACCACCTAACCAACCTGAGACGGCAACAGCCCCTCCTAAAACAGGTTCATACTTCTTTAACAATATGGGTCCTCAATACAACTCACAAGAGTACAACTTCCAACCACAAAACAATTACAAGTCTTCGGAACTTAATGATCAGTATAACTTCCAGAGGAAACCTGATCACACGACTACACTACGGACGACTACGACTACAACCACCACGACTAAACCGCCTTCTACTTACCCGAGTCAATTGCTCGAGACTCACAACCCGTACTCAATCAACCAAGCATTCCACTTTAGCACTCCGTTAGACTACCACAACTACTTCGATGACGTGAAACAACCCTACGCCAGCCCTGGTACTGTGGGCCATTCATCGCCACCACCGTCACCGTCTCCCACGCCATCGCCGTCACCATCACCAACTCCGACCAGCCCGTCAACAATTGAACCACAGCCAGGACAAATAATTACCCAAAAACCAAAGTATCACCAGCAAACACCGCCGAGCTACCTTCAAAACTATACTCCTGAAATACATTACGATTCTGACCAAAATTTAAAATACCCCGTCTTTAATCCTACTGACTACTTTGCTAAGACTGAGTTGACTTCTCAACAGACTCAGCCAAACCCTGTTGATAATGGTGAAAATTCCCCAGCTAACAATAATTATGACCAGGAAGCGGCTACACCAGTAAGAAATAAGTACCACCAAGATGTGACTGCCCCTGTAAGAAACAATTACAACAAAGATGAGACTGCCCCAGTAAGAAACAATTACAAACAAGATGTGTCTGCCCCAGTAAGAAACAATTACAACCAAGATGTGTCTGTCCCAGTAAGGAACGATTACAACCAAGATGTGTCTGACCCAGTAAGAAACGATTACAACCAAGATGTGTCTGTCCCAGTAAGAAACGATTACAACCAAGATGTGACAGCCCCAGTAAGAAATAATTACAATACTGATATTACTGCTCCAGAGAGAAACAATTATAATACAGAAATTAATGCACCAGTTAACAACAATTACAATACAGACATCGATACTCAAGTTAACACATACAAGACAGAATATAATCAAAACGTTGAGACTCAGTCCTCTGTAGAACAAGACGTTCCATCGGATCATCCAACTGACGCAAACAGTCTGCCGACCGTTTCTGACATAGATACACCGCCCAAGTACAACAGCGACGAGTACAATGCATATCAAACTAATTTAGATACCGCAGAAGGTAATCCTACTTCATCGTCTACAACAACAACAACTACAACTCGTAGAACCCCACAGAGAAACAGAGGTCGTCCTCGATACACCACCACACCTCGATCTGAATCTTACGAATCTACTGCCAAAGTTGTAGTCACAAGGCGGCCTTTAAGAGAAAGAAGACCTCCTGCCTCCAGGCCTCGATATGAACCTAACAAAATCACTACTGAAAAATCAAGCAGGAAACCCATAGATTCTAGTGAGAGCACAACTAAATCTTCAAGGCAAAGGATCAGAGGACGCATTCAATTTAAACCTTCGGATAATGAAGATATTTATGATAGAAGAGTCAAAACTCACAATACTAAGGAAGCAGATCTTGCCTACCAGAGAGATGTATTGCACCAAAACTATCCAGTAACGCTTATGGAGCGCATGAGTACTGTAGACATTGAAGCTATGACTGAACCCACCCCTAAACAAATCCCGGAAAGAGTTGAAGAGCCTATTACTGAAAACGATACCGAAAATGCTTACACAAACGAAAAAGCGTCTATAACTCAACATTTCTCGAATACTGAGTCAAAGGAAGAATCTGCTTTGCCAACATTTACTGCAAGAAGTACTTTGCCAGCAGAAACTTCCTACGTGCCGAATTTGCCATCTACCCGCCAAGAATACTTCTATCAGTCTAGGAGCAGTATTGCACCGGTTGAATCATCTGCTTATGAAGAGACGAGTCCTGAGAAAGAGGAAGATATCTACGTCAAGCAAACAACCCCAGTATCGAATCAAGAATATGCTGAAATTAGCTCATACGCTACAGAAACGCCTACCAGCCCTGCTACAGAACAAAGTGTAAGTTATTCAATCAGCAATGAATTTGGTACTGCCAAGCAAGATGAAGAACCTGCTACAGCCCCTGAAACAGAAGACATTAAAATAGAAAACCAAGAACAACAGGAGAACGAAGAAGAAGAGAATGTTGTGCAAACTACACCGTCATACAACCGAGTGCGTGTGCGCCCTGGAGTCATTAGACAATATCATCAAGCTTCAACAGAATCATCCAGAAACAAGGAAAGGAGGAGACCTGCTCAACCAGTTACTTACAGACCAGCTTACGACAGAAGACGAACAACTATGAGGATAGATGAAATCGAAGCTGACTTAAAGACAAAGCAAGTACATGCTAGGCCCGAAGTACAAGAAATCAGGCACCCCGTCTACAGACCAGAACCAACTACAGAATCTTCTGGGACATCACCGTCAACAACTGACAATGCCACTAAACGTGGACACTTCCGCCGTAGGAGACCATCATACTCCTACACGACCACATCGACTGAGTTATCCAGCACTAAACGTATTTATGAGGTAAAGAACAGGTTTAGAGGACGAAGACCTACTGAGAAACCCACAGACAAGCCAGATGTACAAACAGAAGCACCCACTTCTACCACTAGAAGCCAGCTTCATACTAGATACAGTCATAGACCCAGACTGTCTGAAAGATACAACAAGAAACCTGAAAGCGAAGAAACTGAAGATCAAGATTCAAACTTTTCTATAAACAGGCCAAAGTACGCTGAGCCCGACACAGATCAGTGGTCGCCCAAACTCTCAAGCGATTCTTTTAAACCGTACAATCCCAATGACATAGTAGATGAGCAGAAAATTGCTACAACTGAACGTAAATCAGACAAAGACAGTGAACTAGATATCATTACTGCGAGAAATGAGTTGGAAGATATTCTACTAACTGTGACCCCAGCAACTAACAATAGAGGTAATAAGAAAATTCCTGAAATTCCCCCAACTTTAGAAGCTTTGGTAGAACAGAGCAAAGTGACCAGAAGCGACTCGACTGACTCCATGTCCACCTTCGAAAGTATGTTGGAAGAAGTTATGAAGAGTTTAGAGGAGCAAGACCAGGACGAATACACCAAGAATGTCATGAAACACAAAGGCGGTGAGATTGGTGAAATTCCGCCGGAGAGAATAATATCTTCTGGAGACAGCTACGTACAGAATTCGACTACGCCGATAGAAGAAATCACGACTGAGCAAACCACGGCCGATGACTCTTCTCTTATAACCGAGGTAAGAATTGGAACACGTTTATATAGTATAAAATGTAAAAAAACTTTTATTTCGGACCCTAGTACACACGACTTAGAAACTAGTATTAGTACTTACATCTACCAAAAAAAACAACACAAACTATTCAATAATACGCTACAGTGGCATGTAGGCGTATCCAATGACCCAGTATGAGGCTGTCCCACCTATCAGCTATAGTTTTCAGGATGTTGTTGGGACTGGGAGTACCCTGCGCATAATAGAAGCGCAACGCTTGCGCATGATAGCGTGAAAGCCATCTATTCTCGCCTCTGCGAACATGCTGGAAGCACCAGTAGCGCGGCAACCCCATCAACGCCCTGAAAGCATTATTGTAGTATATTATTACCTAACTAATGGATATTAAAATCAAGACTAGCCCCACAAACTTGGGAGAAGTCAAGCTTACAATGTGACAAAAAGAGTCAAGTTATTGCAAAAAAAAAAAAGAGATAGTGATTTTTGTATGGTTAAATGTTTCACATACCTAACTAACGTAATATTTTTTCTCATTCTAGGATGATCAAGACCGCAAGGGCCGCCGTCGTGGATTCTGGAAAAAAGTCAAAGTGCGCCCAGCGACCACCGAATCCATTGAATTCGCTGAATCGCAATACTACACTCACACCGTCAACCGTCTCGGACAGCCTGTGAAGCCATCCAAAAACGTTCATGACAAAACTGAAAAAATTGAGAAACCTAAAGTTACAACCTATAAACCAAACTATAATTTCATCAAAGACCTGTTTTCCAGCGACGACGAGGCTAACATTGATGTAATTCCTACTGTAGACATACCTAAGCTTACTAGCAAAGCTTCAGAAAAAGAAGAAACTCTTATTACTGAAGAAAGTAAGCAGACAACAATTTATGTAGAAAAAGAAACGCAAACTGATACAGCAATAAGTCCTGGAGATTTAGATTTAGGAACAGGCTCGCCTGACCCGACCATTGACGACATGTATATAACTACTCCAACGGAACCGACGACCACTAGCAAGCCTGCGACAGTCAACAGACCCGATGCTGGATTTAGTTTCATGGATTATTTATTTGGAACCTCAGAGGACAGCAATAAACAGTTTGATAGCGAAATTGAAGCAAAGACTACTGAAGCCGAAATTCAAATTACTACACACTCACCTAAACCTAAAATCGTAACCACAGAAAGTGCTTTCATTCCTGATGAAATAACTGCTGCGTCAATAAGCGATGAAAACACGGAGGCTATTACCGCTTTTACTGACATTAAGAAGTTAAATAGCACAGCAGAAAGTCTAACAGAGAGTCCAGCTGGTGTTACAGAAATATCAGTAGTCAAAGTAGAGAGTTCCTCTGTTTCATCATTTATGAATCCAGCTAATGTAGTCAGCACGTCAATGTCTACTGAAGTATCGCATGAAACGGAAATATGCTTTAGAGGAAAGTGCATCAAAACTAGCAAAGATATTCTGTAAGTTCCAAGTGATCTGAAAATATGGTGCTAATGACTTGTGTTCAAAGTAGTGAATTTGTGAATGGACAATAAATGACTCGAGTAACTAAGTTTAAGTTTAGTGGCTCAGCAAAATTTTATAATCTTTTATGAAATATTTATGAGTATTTTCGTGGATAAGGTATTTGGTGCGGTGAAATCTTGTAAATAGTATTTTGAGAGGCTCTTTACTTGGTTCCACCTGAGTAATTATTAGTTTTACAGAATTAAGTTAAACTTTCTTTTACTTTTAAGGTCTGTGGCCACAAGCTTTAAGAGTTTACACTATGTAATATATTCTTACGTAGTTATTAATTATTAATTGTAAGAATGTTTTAACAATTTCTTTATTTATCTTTCTACTCTACCTAATGTAAATATGACTGAACATTTTTATAACCATTATTTTTAAGACTTTCTTGTTAATTACTATTTATTTTATTAGTTTAATTTACTACTCTAAGTTCTTCTCCACACTTGAAGAAAATGCCTTTATTCATTTTCAAAATCATGGGAGCATCAAATACACTACTTGTATTCTATCCCACCCAAATAATAACAATCTTGTTTATTTGATAGATATTGTATAAGAGCTATCTGTTAAATAACCACTGAAATTGTAACTGTACTAAAAATAAAATAAAAGTATTACCAATACCTTGTCATGTTATTGCTACTATCCGATTCCTCATTCGCACATGCCCTGCCTGGTTATTGAGGAGCTGTTGCAACTCTCTATAGCTATTTAAAGAATATGTAACAGCTATTGATGAGAAAAGTCTTGAAAAAGTGGTTGCTATTATTCAGAAAAGTAATATTACGTCCGGATATTATATCGAAGCATAGTACCTAGATAAAATACTTAAAATCCGAAATTAAAAACTATCTGGCATTATCTGCGTAGATAATCTCACTGGGTCGTTGATAGTGGCGTGGCCCCATGCCATCTGCTATAACAAAACGTTATTGTCGCGATAAAACAAAACGTTATTTTTTGACATTGACATTTAACACAACACAGAGTTTGCAAGAAAGCATCTGGGTTGTTGTTTGAGGTTATAAAATTATCGTTACAACAAAAATGGATATAGAAATGAAAATTAAAGACGACATGAAAGCCTTAGGTTGCAATTCTGACCTAAAAGTATCACTCGCATACAATCTGTACATACACTTAGTGGACGATAAGTTGATGTACGACACCGAGTACTGTTACAACAAGGATATAGATACTCTTTACATCGTCGCCCGGCCGAAGAAAAACGAGAAACTCAACATATACGTGCCTATTCCAACATATGACGAGATCAGCGTAGATTTCATCAACAAAATACAGGAGAATCTGTGTACAGTTGAGACCGGACCAACCGTGAACCTAGCATTCGTCGAGTATGACTTTACGACAGTAATATACACTTTTACGAAGGGTATAGTGGATCGGCCGCCCGCCGACAAAGTTTCACAACTGCGAGTGAGGGAAGGAAGACGAAATTTCATTGATAATGAACTGAGAAAAAGTAGAAATCAGATTTTGAACGACGCCCTGAATGGAGGTGTTGTGGATGATGACGACTGTCAAGTTCTGGATTGAAAGAGGTTATAAGCATTATTGAAACTTATTTATATTGGTACAAAGGACCAAAGTCTTGTACTAGATGTTTGCAGACCACTGCTGCCAAGCATTCAAGGTACTGCTTGCTGTTGCATGGCAAAATATTATAGGTTACTACAATAACATGTTAGTTGTAAGTGCCACCAGTGGCAACACCAGCACTGCGCTGCTACCTCAGGCAACATCTCAAAGAAGAGATGTATAATATCTTCATACTTAGGTAACTATAAGTCTAATCTATTAATAAGTTTTGAATACAATCTTATATTTTCTGTACATGGCAGGATAATGTCTGTGTGACTACATGTTGTTTTTCCTACAGAGATTAGTTTTTGTACTAACTAATTATACCATAATCTCCTGTAATATATTTGCATTGTAACAAGAAAATTGGGTGATGTTAAATAGTAATATGCATACTTATGCAAAGTTTATTACTTAAATCGCTAAATTTGCTCTCACCATACTTAGTCTCATGAAAAAGAGTCCATACTGAGAAGAGTAAGCTAGCCTTTCCATGACAATTAAATCACAGTATCATTGTAAGTGCCAGGACTACCATGGGTGTCAGAACAAAACAGAAATGTAACTATTTTTTGATGCAGTAGGGTGAATATATATCTATTTAAATCTTTTTACTTATACTTGTATGTAGTTATGTGTACCATAAACTACTTTGAAGAACATGATGCATGTTTTATGCCACAGATTATGTATGGTTATTATTTAGCATGCACATTACTAACTATAGACCAATAAGTGGACATGTTTTATTCCCTAGGAGGGTAATTACTGTTTAAGTTGTGTGTATTTTCTGAAAGTTTTGTACCATTTCATTACAGTCTGAATTAGTTTGGTACTAAATTGCAAGCAATTATTTTAATAATAAATTTAAATGAATGACTAAGTATACAAATAAATACAAAAACAAAAGAAACTGGTGTTGAAGTACTAGTAGTTAGTTATAGTAAGTAGTTAGTTAGTTGTTTTATATTGTATACTAGGCATTTTAATACTAAATAATACATGCGAAAGTTCTGAGAACTATTACTACTGAGAACTGAGAAAGTTTTCAACATTTTGTAGTATTGCTATCAAGAACCTACGAGTTGTTTTGAGTTTGTGATGATAAAATATTACTGGCAACACTTATTAGGTGTGACTTTTGAAAATATTATGTACTAGCTTCCGCCCGCGGCTTCGCCCGCGAGGTATGTCGATGAAAACTATCCTATGTCCTTCCCCGGGATGCAACCTATCTCTCTGCCAAATTCTATCCAAATCTGTTAAGTGGTTTAGGCGTGAAAAGGTAAAATACAGACAGACAAAGTTACTTTCGTATTTACAGTATTAGTATGGATTTGAATAGCTGGTTCACATGAGAACCAAGTTTTGGGAGCAAGGCTTGCTGTGTCATGAATTTTTTATGAACCATTTTAGTACCAAGCTTAGGTGCACATAGTACTTTCAGGCAGTTATAACATGAACATTTTAATATTAATAGTATTAAATGACTCCATATTTGGAGAGGCCTATATCCAGCATTAGGCTGTGGTAGGCTGTTATAGGTGAAAAATTATGTATTTCAATAAGCGTGTTTAAGAGCGCTAACTCAATAAAGTTAGCACTCACAAACACGAGCGGCATGTTGCCAACTGCGGAGGCAACTGCAGTCGTCGACGCGACTACGGCTGCTGCCGACGAGTGTCGACGCTGCACTTAGTACTAATGATTATATACTGTATTTTATGATACTGAAATAAGGATTAGCTTAAGTTTTTTATTATGGGTGGAATCCAAAGAAAAATGTCATTGGTTCAGACAGAAGTCACAGTGAATTTACCTACATTGTAGTGTGTTCTAATAAAGGATTAATTTTGTATTAAATCGAGTGTAGAAACACTAATGTTAAGATTTGATTTGATTTGAGTTTGCATCAGGCTGTCCTGATGCAAACTTTATGGTGGCTCGGAACAGTACCAATTTCAATTGCCGGCGCGTGGCCGCTTGGATGAGAGGTGACGTACTGCGTACCCAGTAGCAAACTTCAGAGCCGTTATAGAGTTTGACTACTACAATATAGTCTGTGACTTTGACGTTTACTATAACTACCTGCATTTTGAATAAAACTTGTGAATGAGTGAAACATAAAATTTTAATTTTAAAGCAACTGGAGCCGACTATAATAAAAAAAGTAAATGACTATAGTAAATGTTATACGTACCTATTAATTACCTACCACATAATTAAATATGTTTTGTGTAATGTAAGCTGTACATACTAATTAATTATTTCACCGATATTCAATAAATACTGGATGACAAAGTACTTAAATTGTTTTTTATTTAAATTTTCAATCCTGAGATATCATTATCAAAGAAATAAATATGACCACTGTTTGGCAGTTTTTGTATAGACAACCCGTTTTCATCTTCCAGTCTCACCTGTCAGTCGTCATGCTATCATTTACTCCCCTTTCTCTCATATCATTCCTCACAGAGTCACATGATCCTGTAGCGGTATCTAACTACCTACAACGCCACAAGCAAACAACGCGTCACACTGACGTCACGCAAAATCCTGCATCGCGCAAGCAGAGCAGAGAAACGAGGGTCGACCACCGACCGACGAGCGTCTACTTACCTAATTCTGGAGTATTACCCAATTTTTTAAGGAAAATCTGTCAATAATTCAAAATGTATTCTCAGGTTATGACTTTTTAAAGTATAAGTTTAACGGATTTTCATACATTTTTGATCTTTATCATTGGCCAAACAGGAGATTTTTTATGGTAGATTATGCTGTTTTTTAGAGTTGGCAACACTTCTTACAGTCCGTCTCACGAATAAACTCTACCATACGCAGCGCCACTGTCATGCGCCTCAATTAAAATAAATCTTTATTGATTGAATTATTTATCTCCACATCATACTACAGGCACTGATTATAATAAAATTCACAATCTTTGATAGAGGAAGGTGTCTGAGGTGGAAGGATTTTATTTTTATTTTACTCTCATCAGATGGACTCTATGACAGTTACAACAATATTGGATTGGCAACACTATTAATTTTCAGGAGTGTTTAAAAAAGATTGCGGTTTCTTCGTTTTCTTGTGGAAATAAGCGAATAACGGCGATTATAAACCAAAGCAATGTGTTAATTGTGTCGTTTAACATGAGTTGTCAGTGCTATTAAGTGGTTATAATGTTATTTTCGTATTTCAAACGAGATTTTCAAAACTACTTTGCACTCTTGATATTTGTGCGTGAAAGACAGACAGAGTAGAATATGGTATGTATTAAACACTTCAACATTGTTTTGTAGATCTTTATGACCTAAATGAATTGTTTCAACTTCATTCATCCAAAATCTAGTTTCAATATCAAATAAATTATATTATTATCAATTTACTAAATACGTCCTTGCTGCCATCTATTGGCGAATAGCTGAACTATCCAGAGCGCACTTTAAAGTAAATCGTTTCTCGTACTCGTCGCTAGATGGCAGTGGTAACAAATTTGTATTAAATATTATTTAAAACTGCGATGTTAGTACCATCCAAATTATTGCTACTCAACATAACCGCTGATCCAATGCCATCAAAATGTGAATGAAATAAAATGCAAATGTGAATGACTATCGTTTTCAATTATTTAAAATATAAGTTTGCGATAAACCTACCTACCTTATTTGGTTGTGTTTGATGTATTACTGCAGTAGTTTTACATTGATATCAAACTACAGTCATGTAATTTTGTAATCATTTACATTTTTCCTCCTACATTACGTATCTGGTTGATAATTTCGACGCTACCACCATCTGTCAGGATGGCCGAGCGGTCTAAGGCGCCAGACTCAAGGTTACCTTGCTCACTAATCGTGAGTCCCGAGTTGTTCTGGTCCTCTCTGAGGGCGTGGGTTCGAATCCCACTTCTGACAAAAACCTTTTATGTTTTTATTTCATTATGCTTTTTCTTTACGCCTCGTATTTTTTATTGTTTGTCATACATTAAAACGCTTACATACAATATTTAACACAAAAACTAAATAGAGGTACTTTAATACGTCTTAAATGACTAACTTTACAAAGAAATACAAAAACACACCATATACATATAATTATTTCATCATGCTCATGGATAATTATCATGCTTTTATTTTTTGCACTAGTAGTGAAAGTTTAAGAAATTTTAAATCACCAGAAAAAACAAAAAACCAGCGTACAGAACAAAAAGGTACTTTTCCCGTACCGGGAATCGAACCCGAGCCTCCTGGGTGAAAGCCAGGTATCCTAGCCACTAGACCATACGGGAGATGGAAGGAATGTTGAAATACCAGTTTACTTATTTTTTATTGTTAAATGTAGCTGATACGACTTAGAAGTTACCTTATTGCCAAATGCTGTATGGTTCAATTTAAAATAGCAGCGCCTCCATTATTTTTGTAATCTAGAAATCATGTTCCTGGGTTCACTGGGAGATAGCAGAGGCGTAAGTTTGACTGCTAAATTATACTTACAGAAGTCAAAGTTGACATTAATGCTAAACTATTAATGAGGTATTTAAGTACCTATGTATGTGTGCTTTTGATTTGAAAATAAAATAATGCTTTTATTATCAACTTCCCTTTTAATCAAAGGATATTTCCTTTGATTAAAAGGGAAGTGGAAATATGAAATTATTTATTAATTGTTAAAATACCTACTTATTCTTGGTGATTCTTCAGAAAATCTCATTGCTTCACAATTCGCCTAGGTATGAGCATTAAGATTTGCAGTCGCTCCATATAAAATACTGGTATTCAGCTGCATCCGGGTAGACTGGGAGCTAACCCCAACATAGGTGGGGAAAGGGCTTGGCAGATGATGATTATTTATTTATTTAATTCCAAAGACTCATGCATGCTCATGCTTCTGCTGATTCTATGATGTTTGTCATTAGGGAGCATTTAAGTATTACGTAAGCACTACAGGGGGGCGGGGGGGTCTTTACTTCACTTATTTTTGATGACATGGGGGATGGGGGGTCTGGATGGTGATTACGTCAACACTATTTATTTTTTACCTTTTCGGATTTTCTACAAAATTTAGTCGAACACATCATGGCGACCCTACTTGTCTATGTTTTTGTAACGAAACGCATAATTAACCAGCTAATAAAGAAACCAGAACACATTGAAAAATGCATGTGACGACGACTGACGAGGTTGGAGGGCGGGGGGGTGTTAATAATTGCAAAAATCATCTGCTTACGTTATACTTGAATGGCCCCTTAACATTGTTTAGCTTTACTATCCCACAACTGGGCAAAGGACTCCCCCAAGTCCTTCCAGCGACTCTTTTCCCGCGCCGTCTCAGCCAACCCTCGCAGTACGCGTCCAGATCGTTTCGCCACCTCTTTCTGAGCCGGCCTCGGCGGCGCCGTCCATTCAGGCACCCATTGTATGAAGACTTCCGCCCAGAAGTCATCGTGCATGCGGCTGATGTGACCCGCCCAATCCCATTTGAGTGGTTGTTCCATACAACAACATAAAGGAACATAAAGGGCTAAGGAAGGAACACGGGTGGGTTTTAGTCAGTAAGAGTCTGACACTCCCTTCCGCTCCACCCAGAGCGGGAGGGGTCATTTGATGATTTCCCATCCTGAAAAAAAAGGGGGTTGTTTCACTGCGCTCCAAAATAAAATAAGTAGAGTCAGCATAAAAAGTAAAACTTAAGTTGTTTGTTATACAAATATAAATATGTGTAGTATTTTTTTTTACTATGGATTCATCTCGTGTGTCAAAAATGCTCGAGGCCATTTCGCACTTTATGGCCCTGGTGTCGCATGACGTTGCATCTTCTTACATTTCTTGGAGCGCAGTGGAATCAATGTATGAACATTAAAATTATGAGAACAATGGGTTTTGGAGCGCAGTGGAACAACCCCATTTGAACCTGGCAACCTTACGCTTTAATAATTCAATCAAAATCAAAATATTTTATTTCACATAAGCCTACATGGGCACTTATGAAACGTCAGAAGCTAGGTGCACGGTTCCAATTGGTTGTTTCCTATGGAGAAGAGCCGGCAAGAAACTCTACGGTTTCTCTTTTTAAAAATAATTGGTTTTTACAATGTTTTTAAATTACAGTAGGCATGGGGAGAGCGATAGGCCTGTCAACAAGTATCAGGTACTTGATAAAATAAAAAATGGTCTACAGATCTAAAGTCTATTTAAAATTAAGCGCCATAAAATATTTTTTCTAATTTTATTGCTAAATAATTATGCTTCATTTGCATAATCAATAACTTACTGCTTACAATCTTGGTTGTTTAATGCTAAGAAGCTTTTCTTGTTTTATTTTTCTTCAGCCAATTTTATTTTTGTTACTATTACTTATCTCAAAATAACAAGTTTTAATTGATTTTAAGGCGCTACCTCGAGAATCTAACATCCTCGAAAACCTACTAAGCGAGCGAAAGTGATGCAATTACTTTTGAAACGCAAAAAAAGAGGCTATAATGTGCGTGAGCTCGGAATAAAACGACGTGTGTACCATAACGAAATTACTTACTCCTTTTTTAACAAAATAAATTACTTAATTAAATTTAAAACTACTTTGAGTAAACTTTGATATGATAATTCTCTATGTTTTAAAGTAAATCCGTGATGTCGAAAAAAGTAAAAAAAAATAATTTTGCTTTGAATTTTTTTTAGAAAAACCACATTTTTTTCAATCCAGAGATATACATTGTAGCGTTTAGTAACTCTACTCTACTCCTACATTACTCATATAATGGAATTTCTAATCTGGTCCACTATTTCACACCTCCCACCACGGCCTCCGTGGCGCAATTGGCTAGCGCGTTCGGCTGTTAACCGAAAGGTTGGTGGTTCGAGCCCACCCGGGGGCGGCCAAATTTTTTGCGCTTTTTATGCATTATATTTTTTTAAATTATTACTTTTATTAGTGATAAACTGAAAACAGATAACAAAAACCAATCTAAAAAATGCGTGCACGGAAAAACGTCATCCATAAATACTTCTCTGGGTTATCATTATCCGTGACGTGGACGTGGACGTCCACTATAATATCGTCACGTTAGAAATGATAAAAACGCACTATAGTGCATCGAAAAATTTAGTCATGAAGTGTTCTCCACTTTGGTAGTTCTAGTTACCTATTACATATTTGAATTAGCAACCAATCTTACATAAATGATGCATTCGTAAATCGATACGTGTTATCGATATTATTTGAATGAAGAATATATCGATCGTGTTATCGATATATCGTCAGATTGATACTGTTATCAATTCACATGTTTTTACGGTTATTGTGTTGAATAAGGATAATAGTTCAACATTATTCAATATCTCTGAATTGATTATTATTCTAATCACAGTTTTTTTTTTATTTATTGTAGGATAGATAACTTATCAATATAAACACCAGTCATCATTTTATCATTTTCATTTTTGTCATCATTTTCATTCTTAGGGTTCCGACTTTATATTAATCAACGTACAACTTAATACTGACCAGCAAATTGCAAAAAACGAAAAAAAAAATTAAGATTTTCTTTTAAAATTACAGCACACGGTTTTTACAAACTGTCATAGCAAACTGTTAACTGCAATAATCACAACATTATCGAGACTTAGCAGAGCATTGTATTTTGTATGTATCCGCAAGCTACTTGAACAACACACGATCAATCTCAATCTGAATAATTTTGAAGGATATTGCTAATCCATTGCTTGATATCTTCGAAAAATTTGTCCGCTCAACAACATAAATAACGCAATGAATGTTGTTTAACTGTCAAAATGAAAGCCATTGCTACTATTCGTGTGTTACGCAACTACCCCGCCGGTCAATATAAATGAAAGTCGACACCTACAACAGAAAACACAATATTTCACATAATGGAAATGAAATGAAGAAAATAGCATTAGCTCCTTCAAACAGGCGCGACACGCGATATAATCGCACGCGATATAATCGCACGCGATATAATCGCACGCGACACAAAGGCACCGCAAGTCGCGCAACGAGCGGTGCCTTTGTGTCGAGCGCGATTCACGTCGCGCGTCGCGCCTGTTTGGAGCCTTTATGTTCAAATCAGTCAATAATCAAAATGTTTTTTTTTCTACGTGCAATGTCCACAATACGTAGGTACGTAAATGAATTTACATAAATGGAAAACATGATTACCTATACGGCAACAACAATGTAGATATAAATAAGTATTTAAATTATCATCAAGTAGGTATGTATTTATATCAAAACAAGTTCTTGAAATAGTTTTGCAAAAAGAACTTGAAATACTGCCATGAATGATGAAACACATTACAGCTTATCATTATCCGCCGTTATGTTGAAAGTATTGCAGTATTCATTTTGAAATAAATATAATGGTAGTAAGTACTGTGTCGTGAAAACACGGTTCCATAAAATGTTTTCGATAGAAAAAAAATTACAATGTTACCTCCAAATCGAACAATAAACCGCTAGAATTAAAAAAAATACTCCAAATTAGATTATGAAACTTTGCATAACAACTGAACTAAATATAAAGCAGATACTGTGTTTCTTATTTTTTTTTTTTCAACTTACCTACTTACCACTTTTTCACTGTAAGTATAAAAACTTTTTACAAAAAAAAAACAACCGACCGACGTCCAAAAAAAACGCTACAAAGTGAAAAATAACTTTAATTTCGGAAGTCGGTGTCGTTGGTTTTGTATTTTCGTTTTTTGACACCGACTTTCGAAATTAAAGTTATTGGAAGTCGGTTGTTTTTTTTTTTGTAAAAAGTTTTTATTTTTCACTTTTTAGTTGTACCTACCTACCCTAAACAAATTCATATAACACTACTTGCTATGTGAATATCAGTGACAGGAAGCTATTGAACACATCTGGCTACCCCTTCAAAGGGTACATACAGGCTATGTTGTATGTTTGCGTAAACAATGCATACATATTATGGTATAGCAGCAATCGCGGTTGATTTGCTGGCATTTATTGAAGAGTTCCGTTGTCTGTCTCCGAAACTCATCATCAAATCTTTACGAAATTTAAATCGGACCATTTCAAATAAACCTCTAACGGACAAAAAAAATTTGGAGATCCGGTTATATACGAGGGAGTTATGCCCGAACACACATAAAAAAATATATATGTATATAGATTTATAAACATACGAAATGAGAACCTCCTCCTTTCTTGAAGTCGGTTATTGTCCAAGTCAGAATACTCCTGATCCTTCGAATTGTTTTTAAGACTATGAAATTATTATGAAATTCTTCCTTTTCAAAACATTTCATAATACATATTATACAGGGAGGGAGGGACATATAACACGCAACCTATTATCATGGATTCAGTGGGTACGTAATACTGAAAAATTTAAAAACGAAAAATTTAAACGCAGGGGTGAAATTTTCGTTAGGGGGTCATCCCTTCCGGGAATAATCCCTTCCCAAAAACTTTTAAAGCTTACCTACCTTCTCCATATTGCCATCAGAAGTTTTCGATTATCTCATTTTACTGTCTTCTTTGAAATCACATTATTTGTTCGAAAATTTGCAATATTGGTCCTCATGTCTATTGTAAGCGCTAATAATACAAATTAAACGTCGATGTAGATGGTTTTGGTGATCTAAAATCCACATTCCTACAGTTTTTTGTTTCGAATACATTAACTTACGATAAGTTCAATAATTTGAGCTAAGTCTCCAGTGGGGATATAGCTCAGTGGTAGAGCATTCGACTGCAGATCGAGAGGTCCCCGGTTCAAACCCGGGTGTCCCCTGATGATCGTTTTTTGCTTTATATTTGTTTTTCCTATGCATTAATATTTTGTCTAATTTCAGTGACTCATTAGAGCTAAGTATACTATAAAAATCTGAATTTGTTCTGTTTGTTTGAACGCGCTAATCTCTGGAACTACCAGTTGGATTTGAAAAATTATTTTTGGATTTGATAGCCCAATTCTTGTAAGTAACATCACGCTATGACCTTTAGGAGTCAAGAAAAACGTTAAACGAAATCGAAGTGATAACGCGGGCATGTGATGCGATGCTACGGGGTTGTTCGGGGAACAAGAAATTTCAAGCAAAGTCGCGGGTGGCAGTTGGTAGCTTGATAAATCATAGACATGTAGAGCATTAGCATGTATGTAGAGCATTGTCCCTGTATTCGTATTTGGTTTTTTTTTAATACAACGACAAATTATGTTGTATCAAAACTTCATGATGGAATTTTTTGTAATTACTTAGTCACAAATTCACAGTAATTTTTAGAAGGTTCTTGCTATTGCTACATTGCAAAATGAGTACTGCCCTAACCAGGGCTGTTTTTATTTTTTTTTATCCGATGCTGTTTTTAAAACATATTTATTATTATTTCGTAATTTTCCTATTTAGAGTCGTATTACTTACCAAATTTTTTGTTGTGTTTTCTCTCCAATAGAACTTGATATATTTTGAAAAATTCATGACCCTAAAATAAGTCTACTATTCATTTTACAAGAGGGCTATCCTTGATTGTTCAACCGGTTCAACGCTCAGTAAAAAAGGCTTAAGAAAATAATTATAATTTTCGACGTATCTACTCGTAGCAGTCGTGGCCGAGTGGTTAAGGCGTCTGACTCGAAATCAGATTCCCTCTGGGAGCGTAGGTTCGAATCCTACCGGCTGCGGATCTTTTTGGCAATTTACTTTTTCTATTAAAAAATATTAAGATAATTAAATGCTAGCAGCTAGAACAAATTGATTTTGTTATGTGTATTACCTTCAATTCCTTTCTTGGGCTGATAAGATAAGATATTATACTACAAGGCTTCAGCTCGCGGTTAGTGAACATAGAATAGAATACTCTTTATCACCATATAAATTACAGACATAAACATACATAACATACTTACTGATGATTTTAATTGTTAAAATCAAGGTCCGAATCATACATATATTTTGATCAACATAGAACCTCATGCTGACTTGCAAATTCCAAAAAAACGTGAAAGGTAAATCACTATATTATTATTATTATGAGCACAATGAACCGACAGTGTATTACTACTAACCCAGTTGATAGGTAAAGTGGGGTGCTGCATCATAATATTATTTATAACCCCGCATGTACTTGAAACGTTCGCGTACGCTGACTAAAGTTTGATAATACCTCATTAATGTTGTGATTTCGAGTAAATTATGTAAACCATATAAATTACAGACATAAACATACATAACATACTTACTGACGATTTTAATTGTTAAAATCAAGGTCGCAAATCATATAGGTACATATTTTGATCAACATAGAACCTCATGCTGACTTGCAAATTCCAAAAAAACGTGAATTTATGTGTATACTTAATATAAAGGTTGACTTGTAGAAAATGCCTATTATGTACATTTATGTGCTTGAAGAATTAAAAAATAAATATCGTGGGATTTCCTGGCTCTTTCGGAAGAAGTAGGAACTACTTATACAGTAGAACTAGAAGACTATGGAACGATAAATTTTGTTACACTTTTTCTGGGCCTAATGTTAGGTGTTTCAGGATTTTGACACACATATTATTACGAATACATAGCATTATTTTTATGTTACAGAAAATACCTAAGTAGTATGAATGATAATATTTTGCCTCTTAGAATGTTACGAAACATGACACTCATTTGTTACAACAGAGTTGTCTAGCTGACGCATGGGCGCCACCAGTCTTAAACTGGTTCCTGAGTTGTCCGCTAGATGGCACTACGTTCCAGGCCTATTTCTGAATCACGGAAGATTCACCGTGACTAAACGAACTCCTCGGTTCACGCTTGCCAAATCATACCGAGGGGATAACTACCGTGATCATGAAGGCGGTTCCCACGTTCTGGGCGAGGCCTTCCCATTGCACTGCAGTAAAGTGGACCTTTGCCATTATGGCCATAAGTGAATAACTCGGAAGCGTAATTTTTGGTAGTGGGGACTGCAAAAAGCGCTGTCTCCATCAGATATTGTAATAAATTATTTTCATTGTAAAACTGTCCACGCATGCTTCACAGATCAGTTATGCAACTGTGATGTGCAAGATAACATCATGACTTCCAGCATCTTGTCAACTGCTCACGACAAATTAATCTTTACAACTTTTGTCTCATTGTGGGTGGACCCTGTCAGGCATAGCAAAATAATAGGAGAGAGGAAGCTTTTAAAAACTTAGCCATCAGCTTCTGAAGTAAGTAAATCTAATTTGTATTATTATATTTATTATAAGTAAAGGGTCGCTGGGAGTTTGATTCTAAAGATGTAAACCTGTTGCATCTTTTTATATATAAGTACATTTTCTTATAAAAAAATTAATAGATACTTAAAGATTTTTTTGCATACCGTGGCAACCTCTAATAGCATCACTAAAATTTTAAACACTTTCAATGTTTCCTACCAATAATTTATGTAGAGGTAGGTTTTGCAGCTGGTTGTCCATAATAAATATTTCAAACACATCTTTTTGCGTTACCAGAGGGCCTCGCAAAATTTATGTTGGCTTTAATTTTGACAGTTCAACAACATTCATTGCGTTATTTACGTTATTGAGCAGCCGCCATCTTGAATGTTATTCCTATTTTATGCGCATTTATTCTGTGTACCTACTCCTAAGACTCCTTTAACATTATCCGATATTAAGTTGGTGAGCGTGATAGGATGATCTTTCTCCGCCACTGGCTTGACATCGAAGCGCAAACTTTAGCAATTCATTCAGCACATAATTCTAACCCCAAAAAAAATAACTGCCGGTCGATTCTTTTAAAATCTCACCGTGAAAGCTTAGGTGAAGTGAGTTTGTTTTTGCTAGGAATTGACACTGTTGACAGCTCACTCCACGCTCACTTCACCTAAGTTTTCACGGTGAGATTTTTACAGAATAGCACCGCTGTTCCATACATTTTGTCCGTGTAGGTATTGCACTTTTCTATAAAACAGGTGTTTTTATTTATAACTAGCTGCGGCCCGCGGTTTCATCCGTATAAGTTTCGATCCCGTGGGAATATCGGGATAAAAAGTAGCCTATATATTAATCCAGGGTGTCGGCTATCTCCATACCAAATTTTATCGAAATTGGTCCAGCCGTTTGAGCGTGAAGAAGTAACAAACATATAAACATACACACACAAACTTTCGCCTTTATAATATTAGTGTGATCTACGAAAAATTCAACGCGTCCAGAATCATGTACTGAATTCATGGTAACAGAGTTGCGCGTCGATGTTCTTGCCACCCTGAATTAGGGCTTAAAAGTATAATAAGGTAAGGCACTGTTCATTTACGTAGGACCATTTGAGGGGGGAGGGGGTTCGAACAAGTCGTAGTCTTTCATAAATGGGTGTGCGAGGGGTCTAGATTATTCTTACATAAGATCACAAAAGTAAGGAAAAATTTAAGTATAAAAAATGTTTGATACTTCTTCTTTGCAATTTTGGATCTTTCTTGCAAAGTGAAACCGACACACTGTGTCTTAAAGGGTATAAGCGAACGGGAAATTATAAGCTTCGTCTTTCGTGATGGTAACCGCTTCTATGGAAATATCGCTAAGCTTAGCGATATTTCCATAGAAGCGGATTTAGTTGCAGTACCGAATTCATGCATGAATACTTCTATCGTAATTGAAACAGCTGACATCCGTAACCGCGACGGGCGTCACGTACGTGCGTAGAAAAGATAGACAGGACATCACCCGAACTGGTGATACCCACGTCCAAGTTAATGAATTTCAAAACGTTAATCAAGTACATCACCCGAACTGGTGATACTCACGTCCAAGTTAATGAATTTCAAAACGTTGATCAATCGTTAGTAAACACCTCATTACAAGGTGCTCTGCGTGATTCTCTGATGTCTGTGGTTCACAGTTTCTCGGACTTTCTCATCTCTGGTACAGCGACCAGTACCGTCACAACTGGTGAAATGGAAATTAAACTCATTAGCACTTCTCCTATTGTATATTGACCGTACAAACTCTCTTATAACGAAAAACTTAAAGTACGCGAAATAAAGATTTGCTAGATAAAGCTATCATCAGAGAATCACGATCAGAGTATGCCCGTCCCAAAATTCTCGTGAAGAAGAAAGACGGGACCGACCGAATGTGTGTTGACTATTACTTAGAACACTTAATCGCATTACTGAAAAAGAAAGATATTCTCTGCCTTTCATTGACGACCACATCGATCGGTTAGGACGTTACGCCTTCATCACTAGTTTGGATATGGCAACGGGATTCCACCAAATCAGAATTAAAGAAGGCTCTCTACATGTGAGAGGGTTCGTAACACCAGAAGGGCACTACGAATATTTGAAAATGCCATATGGTTTGACGCACTCTCCGATAGTTTATCTGAGCTAGATAGGGGATATCTGAGTGAGCTGGGCTCCGACCTGCATTACATTACATTACCCCTGAAATGCACAGCTCGAACGACCAAGTAGAGCCCTGCATAAGAACCGTATTTAATATGCTTCGCATTGAAGTAGGACACAGCAACTCATATTGGTCAACTACGCTTTGGAAACTGCAATTGGTGCTATCAATCAGCAAGCAGAAGACCACTCAAACATCAGCAATCAATTTAATGACGCTATAATACGCATAATAATACGCTCACAAGTACGAGACCTAGCCGCAAACACTCCAAATATTAACAGAGAAGCTTTGCGGGAGGTATGCTGAAGCCGCGCCAGCGAACTCCTGAAAAGAAATCAAGATGAGCATGATGCCTCAGTCAACCGATCCAGACGCCCACCACGTGAATACAAGGTCGACGATCTTGCATTTGTGATAAAGTACTCGCAATCAACAAGGAAATTAGACCCTGGAATGCGAGGATCGTATAAAGTAACCAAAGTTCTACCTGACGGTCGGTATGAACTTAAACTGCTCAGTAGGGGTCGTGGTAAAACTACCCAAGCCCTGGTGCCCTGAGACGTGTGCCATCTTTTTTGAAAGTGAGTATCTTACGATTTTTGCTAACATGCCTGGTTTCAGAAGTAGATCAGCGCCGGGATGTGTTTCCCCCCCAAAGGCGTGTGTCGCCCAACATGTGGATGTGTTCCCCCTCAAAGGCGTGTGTCGCCCAACATGTGGATGTGTTCCCCCTCAAAGGCGTGTGTCGCCCAATATGTGGTTATGTCCCCAAAGGCGTTTGTCGCCCAACAGTTTGTCGTTCGTCGCTGTGGTAAAGTATTTGGCAATAATGTAGGACCGCTGGGACGCTGACCGTCTTATATTCTTGTTACATTGAGTTATTATTTTGAATTTCACATAGTTACGATAATCATCAAATGCCCTTTCAGATGACGAAACTGATAACGCTGCAATCGGAAAACAACGAACCTGTAGCGGTAGGACTTTCCATGCCTGATCTTGATGTAGAAGTAGGAGCTGTGATGCAGCAAAATCATCTCGTTGAAGACAAATCCCATAATATTCAAGTCGATGACGACTTAGTATCAGGAGAGGCCGTGTTAGGAAGAATCCCATGACAAATTTGAATCTAGTATAAAAGGGGCGCGCTCACCGTTATTTGATCATTGTCCGGTTAAGTAGTCACGACCTCTCAAGGTCAACTACGAGATGCCATAAAAAAAAAAAAAAAAAAAAAAAAAAAAAAAAAAAAGTTATTTGATTCATTCGTCGGGTGTCACTTGTAGCGGCAACATCGCTCAAAGGGTTGTAAGTCTTATACTTATTTTCTTATTGTGTTCATATTTGATTGAACTAGATAATTAGAGGTTAAATTCTGTTGGTTATTACCAGTGGTAATTTATGTTTGTTTAGTTGTTATAATTTGATTCCTTGTATGAAGACTGACGGTTGTAATAATTAAAAAAACCGGTCAAAAACGAGTCGGACTCGCGCACCGAGGGTTCCGTATTTTCACCGAGGGTTCAGGTAAGTATGTAAATAGTTTATCACCGGTTTTTTAGGATTCCGTAGCTAAATGGCAAAAAACGGAACCCTTATGAATTCTTCATGTCTGTCTGTCTGTCTGTCCGTCCGTATGTGACAGACACTTTTTTCTGAAACTATAAGAACAACTCCGAAACTACTATAGGGGTGTGCAGCACTGCGCTTTTACTTTACACCCATATTTTCCAATTATGTTTTTGTTGCTATAGGCCGACCGCTTACCTGAGACGTTGCCTGAGGTAGCTGCGCGATGCGGGGGGGGGTGATAATTGTCACAACTTGACGAATCACTGAGCTCTCGCATTACGTCACCACACCCCTCCCGCACCGCGCTGCTACCTCAGGCAACGTCTCGGTTAAGCTGTCGGCCTATAATCTAATTCACATTTAAAGATTTATTTATACATAATAAGAAAAAAATGGTGCTATTAAAAACATTTCATTTTATAGCTAATAGCAAAAACCTACAATTATAAAATAAAAATATTAGTAAGACCTAAAACGGCCCACTCGTAGGCACCAGCTTTGACAAGCGATACAGTAGGTATCATGCCTTAATTTTAACCCCTAGGCACGCCACTGCCAAGACTGGTTGACAGACTTTCGGGCTTGTGACTAACCGTAACGACTGTCAAGGTTCCACGAATGACAGGCGGGACCAACAGCGTGCTCTCCGAGGCACGGAGAGGTATCGGTATGTAAAGATGATCACCCATCACAAACCAACCGCGTCAAGCGTAGCTTAACCTGCAACCTGTGACCCTAATTGCGTAACACTATCAATCACATTTTGAAGCATATTGCTAATCCATTGCTTCTTAAGTTCGAAAAATGTGACCGTTCAACAACATAAACTACGCAATGAATGTTGTTGAACTGTCGAAATGAAACCCATTCCTACTGATAGTGTGTTACGCAATTACCCCGCTGATCGATCGACCTGTGCCGCGCTGTTATTACGACACGCCACGAGCCCCAGTTAGTTATACAGGATGTTTGGTAGAAGGACCGACACAATTTTCTTAGGGATAGGAATTTTATCCTATTATCTAGGATAATAGGATCCCCCCTCCCCCGTAAGTCACCCGTCTTAAGTGTCACGGTAGGTTTTTGAGATCATAATTATGTTTCTTTCCCCGAAATATCGTCGCAACTTTTTTATGTGGTTGTAATAGAACGCAATATTTAAAGTGTTATTTGCAACGTACATTTATGTACAATTGGTTCTAAAAATGACTTGGATGTTTCCAAAGTCGTAAATTGTCGTCGTAAACTTTCAATTTAAAAATTCACATTATAAATGAAAAATAAAACAATTTTGTGCTAACAATTAATGACATCCCCAAACCCTTACAAAATTGTGTCGGTCCTTCTACCAAACAGCCTGACATACAATAAAATAAAAAATAAAGAAATTAATAATTTAAGAAATTAATAAAAATAACAAAGTTATATCACTTATCGTAACTAAAACTATTCGCATTTTAAATAGGTTTTTTTAAAGAACTAGGCGTTTATAACGTTTTTCCATTATCTAGTTTTTGAGGGAATTCTTCAGCACGTCTTCGTAATTACAGCGTTTAGTGAATGACCTACATACAAGGTCGATATCGTTAATTAAACGCAACATCGTTTAGGTACTTCAGTAAATTATAATAAAACGGAACATTTTGGTCGGTGTGCCAACGGAACACCGTTGTGTTTGATCTTAGTAACCAAAATAAAATAAATTAAATAAATAAATAAAGTCGATAATTAAACGGGTAAGTAGTTATAAATTCATACTTTTTACCCTAACGTCTTCTTGGTGCTAAGCGGTTCCGTCATAGCCGCCATACGGCCGTCACTGTCATTTCACCTGTATTTGACATTAAGGGGCTTACATGACCTAAAGCGAGGTCACTGTCGGACTGCATAGAAAAGAAAGAGAAGCGCGACGTCACAACGCTGGTAATTTATTGCAATATAGTAAGCAATTATTTAATTAGAAAAAATCTCTTGTATGGACTAATAAATTAAAACACTAGTGTTTTAGTATGTTGCTTGTAGAATAATCTGACAAAAGATCATAATGCCAAACCATACTAATACTGGTTTTTATTGTAAAAAGGATGTTTTTAGAGGTATCTTCATGATTTTTTTCTATTGTATCAAATTAGTTGAATTATGTTTTCAACACACTATCTACCTAGCATATATCCTGAAGAATATCATATATTTTTCTGATTTTGTTTACTGTAGTCGATCATATCTTTATTGTTTCTAAGACTTGCGTTTTTTGCGTTTAGGTCCTGTAAGCCCCTTAAGGTGTCGAAAACGCCCTGTATTTGGACAGCCGTTAATGTGCGACCGTTGTCCAATTTCTTAGGAAAAAGCTTTAGATTATTTTCTAATTATCAATTAGATTTACCCCTGAATACCAAAAGTTTCGGTTTATGTGCTGCTTTTGATACTGCCGGTTGATTCTGTAAAAATCTCACCGTGAAAACTTAGATAAAGTGAGTTTGTTTTTGCTAGGAATTGACAATATTGACAGCTCACTCCACACTCACTTCACCTAAGTTTTCACGGTGAATTCTTTTCAGAATAGCACCGCTTTTATTCAAAGTCAAAAGTCAAATCATTTATTTCAAATAGGCACATAAAAGGCACTTTTGAACGTCAAAACTTACAGTAAAATAGAATTTGATTCTAGTCGCCCCTTCCAAAAGGTAGTGTTCGTATGGAGAAGAATGGGCAAGAAACTCCACCGGTACTCTTTTAAAATGTTACAAGGTTTTGCATTCATTCAGAGGCACCCGGTTATACCTGGAAACCTACCCCAATGTTTTAGTTGTAAAAAGGCTAGGCAGATGATGAAGATGTTAGATGATGACCTCAAAAAAATTTGTAGGCCCCTAATTTGTTTCGTAAGTACCTACTTTTGATTTCATTTTGTTGGTTAATTTCGTGTATATTATGTAAAATTATTATTTCATACTTTTGAGTTAATTTCTTTTTGAAGTCTGTTATTTTTTTTTTATTAAGAAGAAAGAAAGAAAATTTGTTTATTCTGCACAAACAAAAACGCAACTACTGATACTAATGATTTTCATATTAAATTAACAACAAAACTAAATTGACTTGATACTAAAAATAAATAAACAGGAAAGCGTAGGGAAAAAAATGAAAGACACAAAAAGAGATATGTGGCCCATGAGGGGATCGAACCCGCGACCTTCGCGTTATTAGCACGACGCTCTAACCAACTGAGCTAATGGGCCGATGTGTGAGATGCCGAAATAGACCACTACGTGCATTTTACTTACTATTACTGTTGATTATTCTTGTATCATTAACAGATATACCGATTTTTCAATCGATACTTAGATAATTTTTATTTAAGAAATTAAATTGACGTCTGACAGTTTTTGTATGGAAGAACTGTCAAAAATTCAAAATTATTCCTCCGATATAGTTATCTGGCCATCCTTTTGAAACTTTGACAGTTCTTCCATACAAAAACTGTCAGACGTCAATTTTATCCCTCGAATAAAAAATATCGCTGATTGAAAAAACAGCCCTTATCTGTGAAGTATTTTTAGATTTGTTTATCTTTATTTATAGCATCTGTGACGTAGTCTTTAGATGTATAAGCTCTAATACACAACATAACAAAAACAACAACATAACATAATATCACGCCTGTAATCCCCAGAGGGTTAGACAGAGGTGTCTCTATAGTACACTCACATTTCACCAGTTATGTTTAAGTCCCATGACTGGACAGGTCCTCTCAATCTGTGTGGTTCTTTCCTCAAAAGACCATCTCAGACATCGACCTACATGGTCTTCATATAACCTGACCAAGATTATGTCTGGACTTTAAAAAAGACTATGACCTCTGGGTTTGTTTCGGCCTTTCTTCTCAGAGTAGTCAGATAGGAAACGCCGACCTCATCTAGTTTAAAAAATATATGATTGACGTGTAAAAGTGTTTGTGCAAACCTACTTACAAAAATAAAATCATTTATCATGTAATAGGGGCGAACCGGCACAATAGGCACTTCGCAAGTATATAATACATATGTAGAATGTTTTAATTTTTTTTCCAGGGTAAAATTTTATTAGCTAGCGAGACTCCGCAGAAGTTTATTTATTTACTTATAAGTATATTATAGGTAGGTATCGATATCTAAACCATGATAAGACAAAAAATAAATTAATATCATGATTTTTTGTGGGGTCATCGACCGCATTTTTGTTGTATGATTACTTGAAATATCAGTTTAAAAAATCTGTTTTTTTTTGTGTAAACTTCACAGACGTGATTGTTATCAATATCTGTTCTAAACACCATAAAACAAATTTTCTCAACTCATTCTTCAAGTAAAAAAACTACCAGCGGTCATTGATCCCTAAAAAACACGTTATTTATTATTTTATTTATTTATTTATTTAAAATTACGTAAATAACACCTTAACAGCTATGACGCCAATGCGATGTTACTATTAAGATACACAACAAAATTAAAAAAATAACAAACAATTAGAAAAAACAATTAACACACATCTAAACATTCTCAATGCACTTCAGTGCTACTCCTGAACTTCATCAGAGTGCAGTGAAATATATCTATCTCATCTGAAATAATATTTAACAGTCTTATGGCGCGTGACAAGGGGGCAAACTTGTTCAGGTTAGTCCTAGAGGATTGCTCCAGTAGCGTAGACGTTATAAGTATCTTGTGTATATTTTACTTGAGTAGTGTTTAGATATCGAGAGTCCCACATCCATGACGTCTACAGAGCCATTTAAAATGTTAGGAATATAAATTCTTCTGCTATTCCAGTTGAAAAAAAAATGCTGTGGCAGCCGCTAAACCTGACAGACGTGTGTCCTGTCAACACCCAACTGACAGCTTGCTCTGACTTCGCCTTCATCTACTTGAATCTGTTAGTTCGACTGTACGGAGGCTCCAAAGACTACAGAGTGCAGCAGTGCCGCGGAGAAGAACGGAGAATAGTGGAGAATGTAGCGAGGAAGAAGGAAGAGTATGACTTTATAGTTGTGGGGGCCGGCGCGGCGGGCTGTGTCGTTGCGAACAGACTTTCTGCTGTTAGCAAGTGGAAGGTATGTTGGATGGATCCCATAGACACTTACCATAACATTATCCTCAGAAGATAGGCTTATTCTAGAGGATATCATCATTATCATTTCAGGCGAAAGATGTACCTAAGTCCAACCTGGTAAAGTGGGGCTACCTTGACGGAACGTCAGAAGGGTGTGATTGCGGAGCTATGTCAGAAACCATGCTCTACCTCCTATCCTGCCTTCTGTGTCCCCAAAACATGCAGTCAAGGTGACCTCTGCGCTGCCACCGACAACGCCGTGAAAGTGGCAAAGTTTTGGGAAAACAAGATTTAAAATACAGTCTTGCCAGCGGCACAAAGAAGAAGAAGAAGCCGAAAGACGTCTACTGCTGAACGTATATGCCTTCCCCAAGCTCCACCACTTCGACCGGCGTGGTAGATAATTGCGTAACACATTAACAGTAGCAATGGTTCTTGACAGTTCATCAACATTCATTGCGCTAATTACGTTGTGGAGCAGACAAATTTTCCGAACATATTTAGCAATGGATTAGCAATATCTTTCAAAATTATTCAGATTGTGATTGAAAGTGTGTTCAATTGGGTTGCGGTTCTGTGCTTCTTACATCTAGGAGCTATAACTCCTTCGAACTTTACAAAAAACTACACGATAGAATTTGAATCACCACATTTGGCAAATAATCATTCAATTTAAGTGGAGTATTAGGAGGGCAATGGAGAGGGCTATGCTTGGAATTTCCCTGCGTGATCGAATCAGAAATAAAGAGATCCGCAGGAGAACCAAGGTAACCGATATAGCCCGAAGAATTGCCAAACTTAAGTGGCAGTGGGCAGGGCACGTTGCTCGCAGAACAGATGGCTGATGGGGCCGAAAGGTTCTGGAGTAACAACCGCGTACCGGATGACGTAGCGTTAGAAGGCGTCCCAGAAGGTTGACCGACGACCTTGTGAAGGCCGCAGGAACTCGTTGGATGCGGGAAGCATAAAACCGGTCGAAGATATGCTTGGGGGAGGCCTATGTCCAGCAGTGGACGTCTTCCGCCTGAAATGATAATGATGATGATTAGGATCACGGTGACTTTCCAAATAAATGTCAATCACATTTCCTAGTATCCTATCCCCGTCTAAGGTAGCTTAATGAAAATCAATGATGATTTAAGTAAGTATATAATTCTCTAGAAATCCAAGACGCCTTGTCATAGTCAAGTTGAAGGCTTCAGCAAACACCAATTAATTATTCGATTGTTATAAAAAGTTAATAATTAAATCCATGTAATAAATACTCATACATAGTAGGTAGGTACGCATTACATAGATTCAGAGTTTTTGCGTATATATAGCAATCAAGCAATCAAATCATCGATTAATTATCTTAAAATAATTGACTGTTTCCTCTCTAAAGTATCTAGGTATCTAACGAATCTTCAAACCACCTATAATTTATGTCTAATATCATGAACCAATTACGAAATCATTATTTTACGATAAATTTGCAATTTTTAAATTCAGTCTGACTCTGGGACTCTATTAAAATAAACACCGAAATCCAAAATAATCATTTCATTTTCTAATTATCTTACTTAGATAATATAATCAATTAGGTCGGTACATACTGATTATACAAAACCAAATTCTCACTTCTATTTTGATGTATGGTGTTCCATTAGTGTCTATGTAGGTTCGATGATCAAAAATGTAGCTACAAAAAAGGTTTTATCCATTTGGTTTCAAACACTGGCCATATTTGATGAAAATGGCCATATAGTCAGTAAAAGAGTAAATAAAAAGAAAACTTAGTGGCATCTTACAATTATTTTACAGCAAATGGCCAGTGAGTGCCTGCTTAGTTTTAAATGAAAAGAGGTTGCAAGCTGTCAATTTAAAATTTTGAAGTTTTTTTTTTTATTTTAGATTTACCCGGTAAATTAATTAGTACGTACACAGGTTTTAGACCGCTATTGTTTCTGCCTGTCCCCACGGGATGAAGGTGTGAGTTTATCTATGTTTCTGTATTTTAAGCTATACCAAACTAACCTCAAATAAGCATCCTTTATGTATCTAAAGTACCAACATGTTCTAAATCCAGGTGCTACTGTTAGAAGCAGGCATGGAGCAGCCAGACGTGACGCTGGTGCCAGCTCTATCGACCGCTCTGATTGGCTCTAACATCGACTGGGCTTACACCACGGAACCTGATGGAAAGAGCTGCTTGGCGCGGCGGGGACAACGCTGTGGATGGCCTAGGTAACCAGCGATTTATTGAAATAAAAGCGCGTTGTTGGAATTTCAGCTTTGGACGCTAAGCTGAGCGTTGATATTTCAACAGTGCAAGTTCATTCAGATGTCGACCAATGTTAGTGAAAACGGGCATTAGGTCATCATAGATTTCTCACTTTGCTAAATCCAGGCTATTTCTGTCACGAAGAAAGAACTAACAATAGTAAAGAGTGAATTGAAATACGGTTGAAATAACTCGTGGTATCTGTTTGATAAAAGTCAACAAGGAATATCCAATTTATTCCGGTCTGATCCCCTGATCCCTCCTCGATCCCCTGCTAGTTCGTCTTCTGTTTTAATCTCTGTCTTATCTACATCCTATGACGTTCAAAGCAGGGACAGTATTTTTTTTTTATTATTTAAATATGTCTACAGTGTCCCCACTGCTGAGCAAAGGTTTTCCCCAAATCCTTCCAGGCATTTTCTTCCAGAGCCACCTGGATCAAACCCTTGCGGTACGCGTCTTGGTCGCTTCGCCATCCCTTTCTGGACCGGCCTGGACGGCGTCAAGCACCTAAACTATGTGGAGACTGTTGCCCAGAGGTCAACACAACATGCATGGGACCGTCACGTCACATGCTCTTAAAATCTAAGCTCCATGAAAATGTCTTAGCAAACTGACGCTGATTCAAGACATTGCTGTAACTGCGTACGTTTAGTTGTTGCTTTTCGTGCAAATAATAATTGGATAGTGCAATCAGCTCTGCAGTTAGAAAAGATACAATGAATGAGCTTATCAGTTATAAGTTGATTACTAACTGATTGATTCTAATTATTTTGAGATTTTTTGCGATATCTATTTTGATTTGTAGTCGATCAAGAAGTGTGGGTGGTTACTGCAATCCGCCATAAATGATACCTATATCGGTGCTGCGCATTTAGTGCAGCTGATAAATCTATCTTTTAGCGCACAGAACTGATAAAATTTCGACTATCCTTGTATCTGTGAAAGCTATCTACATAAATTCTATCCCCCACAGCCATCATCCCTCCATTGTCCCATGTTACTTGGGGTCGCCGCAACGCGTTTTCCTTCCATTGTCCTCTGTCAAGTGTCACGCTATCATTCACCCCGAAAACATCGATAAATTCTATCTCCCAAATCTCCCAATTACCCTTGATAATCGATTTAACCGCGTCATAACGCCCTGATAGGCATAATCGATTGGGATCACCCATTCCAATCGCATTCTTACTCAATATTTATTCGTTATCAACAAGCATCTGAAAGTCGTTTGCGGCTTAAGTCAATTTGACACGCGGCGCCTGCTCTTCCCTGTTATCAGGGTAAACAAGCCACGTAGCGCACGTTTTGCTAATCTTATCATGTACTAAGTACTAATCATCAATGTTACTATGGTTATTTACTACGACTGATTTTCCTGTAAGTTTATTATTGCTAAGTGGTGTTTCGCTATCTACGACATGAGTCTACTACGAGTCAAAATCCATCTTTCTAGCCTTTTCCTCCTCCAACTATGTTGTGGACGGCTTCCAGTCTAACCAGATGCAGCTGTATACCAGTATATTACATGGAGTGTGACCCTATCTGATCTGCATAACCCAGTTATTAATTAACACGACACCCCTTAGTGAGACTGGTTGTCAGACGTTCGGACTTCTGACGAATTCGGCTACTTTTTTGGCGCTATCACCAGCGTCCACCAGTTCCTGTAACGTGCAGCTAACAGGATACGCAGGACACGATATTAAGTGTCCCATAGTTTGTGTAACAGCACCACATTTACACTCCAAGGCGGAGTCGTCTAGGAATCTCCACCTGAACAGGTTTTCGAACAGGGATGGTGTACCTAGTATAAGCATATCAGCCTAGAATGTTCCCACTGCTCCGGCACAGGCATCCTCTCATCGAGAGGTAGTGGGCTGTGGCGAGGGCCCAGTGCGGGTTGGTAGATGACATGTCTTCCAATTTTTGGTTTTGTTCGTATCTAGCGAGACTACTTCATCAATGTACAGACGCCAGCACATCAGGCTACCCGAAACTGTAAAATTTTCCCAATCAACTTTGAACTTTATGCTCTAGCTATAAAGTTGAAAATCTGTTGAAGAAATTTGACAGATTGTGGTAGCTTGATGTGCTGGCGTCTGTACCAAACTATTTGGATTTAGTGGTATTTATCAGCACTAAATCCAATTTGTAGTGCTGAGTAGTGGTAGCTCAGTGGTAACGGCGGCGACTAACGAGTTGTAGGTCGTAGGTTCGAACCCAGACAAGCGCTTTACTTTGTGCAAATTATTGCATCACCACTGACCTCAAAACGGTGAAGGAAAACATCGTAGAACCAACATTTTCAAAGACATGTAACATCTACCAACCCGCACTGGGCCTGCGAGGTGGATTATGGCCCACTACCCGCTCTCAGAGAGGAGGCCTGCCTTTCCCAGCAGTGAGAACGCTATAGTCTGGTTTTGCATGCTATTTACCAAACTGTCCACTAATTTCAAACACCTATCTTTCTCTGTTTTCATTGCCAACGCCGTCTGACTTGCAGATTTCGGGGTAAAAGGGGTTATCAGCAGTGGCGGTTCATTAAATTATCTCCATGCGTGATAAATATTTACATTCAAGATAATGGTGTCTGATAAAATACGATATCTGTCTGAGAAGATATCAAGTTTTCGCAATATTGCACAACAAATTTTTTATACATTAACTTATTTTTCTGAAATGGCATTCAATAAGTATAATATCATCGAGGTCATCAAGGTTGATGACCTTGATGATGTAATTATGAAATGTATAGGTACTTCTACTGCTGCAAATAAACTGTAGATTGAAATTAAAAAAGCCGGCCAGGTGCGAGTCTGACTCGCACACGAAGGGTTCCGTATCCCAAGGCAAAACACGTTGAAAAAAACTCGTTCCTTGTATTATAGAACTTTTTTTTTTGTTAGTACTAGAAACCAGCGACAACCAGGTATCATTATTCTTCATTCATCTTAGTCGGAGAGTTAGGGGGCACCTTAATAAAAAAAAAAAATCTCAATAAAATCTAATCCCAATTTTCATAGGTCTAAGACGAAATTCTCGCACTCTAAGGCGCGTCGCTCACTGGTAAGTCAAGGCGAGGTCGCGGGGGCGAAGCGGCACGCTTATTCCTAGAAAACGTAGATGCGGCGCCGCCGCTCGTGGCGCCCGCGATTTGACGCCGCCGCCGCCGCCGCCGCGCCGCCGCCTCGACTCTAGTTCATGTGAGCGGAAAATCATAAACAATACTTGTAGAGGCAAAGTGATGGGCGGCTCGAGCTCGATCAACTCCATGGCGTACATCCGAGGGAACAGCCTGGACTACGACACCTGGGCCGCCATGGGGAACGAGGGCTGGAGCTATGCTGATGTGAGGGAAACAGCCTCTAATGCACCCTGCTTCTAGTACTCTTGAACTATGTAGAGATACTTGATCTGATAATTATTCTTGAAAGTAATTAATTTGGAAGAAAATCAATGAGTAAATAGTAGCACCAATTTGAAAAGATCAGTGTTGGATACTATTTCCATTCTCTATAATAACTGGTGGTATGTATGTGCACTAGATGTAGGTAACTTACACCTCTGCCCAACCATTCGGGAACAACTCAAGCTTTCTACATGATTGCAATAAATATTTGAATTTTAAAATAGGTGTGATGTTATGTTATGTGTTTGTCGAAGCTATTTGACTATGGGAACAAAGTATGCACCGGAAACTACGCCACCACCACCTACCACGCACCACCACCACCAGCACCACCACGCACCACCACCACCACTAGCACCACCACGCCACCACGCGCTTTTAAAAATATACTTAGAATGCACGCAGCACATGCACACGACGAAGATGAAGATTGCACTTATGATATGAACGAAAACTATAAACTAATCTATCCAATATTCCTAATATAGGTGCTCCCATACTTCAAGAAATCTGAGAAAAATCTGAACATCGAAGGTCTGAACCGCAAATACCACGGCGTTGATGGAGAGCAGTCTATTTCCAGATTCCCTTACATTGATATACCCTCTATGATCATGACTAATGCGTTCCACGAAAGAGGACTGCCTATAGGGGACTATAATGGAGCCTACCAAATGACCACGATGCAAGCCCAGGCAGTAGCACAAGATGGAGAGCGAGTGTCTACTAACAACGCATTCATACAACCAATAAGATACCAGAGGAAGAACCTAACTGTTAAAAGCAAGTCTGAAGTGTTCAAAATACTGATAAATAAACAAAAGGTTGCTTACGGCGTCAAATATATTCGAGATGGTCAAGTTCACACAGCTTACGCTAAGAAAGAAGTTATAGTTAGTGGCGGCAGTATAAACTCACCGAAATTGCTCATGTTGTCTGGCGTGGGTCCTAAGGATCATTTGTCCGAGTTGAATATTCCCGTTAAAAAAGATTTAGCTGTTGGAGAGAACTTACACGATCACGTTACTTTTAATGGTATCATAATAGCTCTGCCCAATAGGACAGCAACTCTGGTTGATAACAAAGAAGTTCTACAAGAAGTGTATGATTATAGTCAAATGAAGCTCAAGCACGGACCACTATCTGCAAACGGACCGGTCAATTCTATAGCATTTATAAAGACTGATCCTGATTTGCCTGCACCTGATATTCAGTTCCAAGTAGATCATGCTTTCATGAATGAATATATCCGTGAACCAGAAATCTATGACGAGATAGCAATATTCCCTACCGCGTTCTACGACGCTCTGCTTCCGAGAACAATGAACTTGGTTCCGAAGAGTAGAGGAAAACTGTTGTTGAATCCTAAGAACCCCCATGGCAAGCCATTGTTGTACGCTAACTACTTCGGAGATCCAACTGATCTTATACCCATAGTCAAGGGAGTAAGGTTCCTTCTTAGTTTGGAGAACACAAAAGCGTTTAAAGAGCACGGTGCATACTTTGAGAGGACACCGTTACGGGCTTGTAGAGACTATCCGTGGGGTACTGACGAATACATAGTGTGTCTGGCTAGATCTTATACTTCGACTACCTATCATCCTGTAGGAACTTGTAAAATGGGCCCTAAGTCGGATAGGAAAGCCGTTGTAGACCCAAGATTGCGGGTGTATGGTATATCTGGCTTGAGAGTTATAGACTCTTCCATAATGCCGGTCGTGAATCGTGGAAACACTAATGCGCCATCTATAATGATTGGGGAAAGGGGCGTGGCTTTTGTAATCGAAGACTGGTTGAAGAAGCAATGTTGAGTTAAATACTAGACTGTTGTGTGTTTTATCTAATGCATAATAGATGTCGTTACTTGTATCATTTCATGTTTGTGTATACTTGTAAATGACCTAGTTTTGACAAAATTAATAATTTGTTTTGATTTATTATATCGACACATTTTTATGACATGTCATTGATTTTTGATATGTTACAAAAGAGATCTATTAGAGCCATTTATATTTATTTTATCTACGTCGCCGCGAATCTCTTAGGGAACTATTTAAAAAGGTTAATAATTTAATATCATGAGGGTAGGTACCTTGCCAATTCATTTATGAACATATTATGTATGTAAGAAAAAATCAACATTTTTTTAATAAAATAAGTGATAGGCATAATTTTAATACTAGAAATAAAGATAAATTAGATCAACCTTTTTTCAAATTATCTAAAGTACATACATCTTTTATGGGGTACTGTGTTAAATGCTACAACAAAATACATATTGCAATTAAATGAAAGAAAATTTAAAACTCATATTAAAAGTACACTATGTAAACAAGGATATAACAAATTAGACGTTTATATCCAAGATAAGAATGCTTGGAAACGTGCAGGTCGTGCTCCATAGGACAATCTAGAATCTAGACAAAATCAAACTGGTTCCTAATTTAATTTATGAAATTTTCTGTGACTACAGTAAGTCAGTAACTCACACACTTGTTAAAATTCTACGAAAGATATCTACTTTTACAATGTTTGTAAATATGTGAGCACCATATATCTATATCTATCTTTGATTTACCTGTAATTGCTTCATTTTTAATTCTTTTTACTTTTTGTGGTCGACTAATTTTATTCTAGGTGTATCGTCTTCACATATAATAAAATTATATTATGTATACAAAACATTTTAAAAGAATAACGGTGGAGTTTCTTGCCCATTCTTCTCCATACGAACATTACCTTTTGGAAGGGGCGACTAGAATCAATTAAATTTTACTGTAAGTTTTGACCTATTTGAAATAAATGATTTGACTTTGACTTTATGTTGTGCGAAACTTATTATGACATGATTACTTTGTAAACCTCATGTCTTATTTATTTTAATTTGGGAGTTGTGTGTCGTGTGTGGTCAGGGTGTTGTGTTGAAAATAACAAATCGTTTTAATCATACAAATCGTTTAATCATACCATCGCGGCATCGTGGCAAATATCAACTACTGACAATTCCAATCATTTTTTCTTTTGTACATTTTTTTTTTTGTAAAAACTGCCGCAATTTTAATCATAACAACAGACAAATCTACAATAAGTTACAATTCAAACTTCACACTTTAGAAAGAACTGGAATTTACTGCAGTAAGTTTACTTGGCTAATGTCCAGGTATTTACAATAAAAAATCCTCTTACAGACGTAATTTTTACTACTAGACAAAAGATGGCGCTAAACGCCGAAGCCACAGCCAACATGGTTGACAAGGCAAACGAACCTATAACGGTCGTGTATTTTTTTTTTCCAAGAACAATGATGTTTCGTTTTCGACGGTTTCACTTCTCGGGAAGCTTAATAACGGGGGTCTGGGAATAGCCCCAGTTCATCTCGCAGTGCCCGATGAGATCTCTCTCGGAGTCTGTCAAAGATGAAAAGTCGAACTCCTGACTGTCGCTGAAGGGGTCTGTGTACGGGTAGTGCACCAGGACGCAGCTAAAGTCCATAGAAGATCCGCAGAAGCCGAGCAACTTCCGCAATTTATTTTCGGAGTCAACCTGTAGACAAAACAGAGAAATTGTTAATACCACTATTTCGTATATCTTTACCAAATGGTAGGACTTTACTTTATCTGCCGTCGTTTTAAGGGTTTGGTGGAGTTTAGAGACCCCTTTGACGGAAAAGTTGCGGACCTTTTGGAAATATTGCAAAATTTCTACGATTTTGTTAATTTTTTTCTCGTAAACCATTTTATCTCCGAAAGTTACAACTTTCCGTAGAGGCTTCTAATAACAAGATCTTTCTGTAAAAAAAATATGGTTCTCAACTCGACGGCAGTTTTGTTGCAGCAGAATTGTTTGGCTAAGCTTAAGCTTAGCCAAACAATTCAAATGCAATAAATATGTTATTATTGCATGATTCTGAGACTACGTCAAAGATGTTTGTCGATCAAAACCACAGAAATCCAAGGAGGAAAATGTGCAAATAATGTACAAGCAATGTTGCACAACATTAATGCAGCGATTAAAAACAGGTTTGGAGAGAGTGTAGTCTGGAAGTACAGTTATGATATTTACCTTAATGACGTAGATATCGTTCTCGACGCAGAAGGCTTGCAGAAGCACTTCTTGCATGTGGGTGGCACTATCTCCGGGAGGCGCTTCTGCGGTCACACAGAAGAGTGCCCTGTTGCTGTTTTTCGACAGATACTGGATGGCAGGTAGGAGGCCGACAGTCAGTCGTTTCTCCACACATGCTCGTCTAAGCACCGTTTTGATGCATTGACTTATTGGGCTGCGAAAAAGAAAGATTTTGTTAGACACTTTGAAAATTTAAAAGGTCGATAATACAGGAGGATTCTACTAAAGATATATAATATATTATCTACTCCTATTGAATCGCATTGCAATTTCATTTAACACTAAAGTTATTTTACTGTTCTTGAATATTTTAGTGCTAAGTGTTAAAATGTTTTCAACTACTTGTAATAAAATCTGTATCTTGCAAATAATTGGATCACTAATTACTGTTGCAAAATCACAATCACCAAAATGAGAATTATCAATTTCTAATTTGAACAGGAAAATCGTAATTAGAGATTCAAAATCCCACAAAATTATATATTATATAATATTGCACAATATTAATAATTACCTTTTGGCAGCCATGCCGCTGAATGTTTCAGCTTTAACGGGAACAACTGAATCTTTGTACATTATGTTGGTCAGCTTGATGCTCTTCAATTCAAACTCGTCACGAATTTTAGACACTGTGTAATCCTTGTCACGAATTGTCACAAACACTTCACTCAAATCCAAAAAATCCTTAGGTATTATGCAATCCACAAACAACACAACAACAAACTGTTGCAGTTGAACTTATCAAACTTTATGTCACAATGATTTCACAACTTGGCCAGTCAAACTTGCGTGGTGTCGCTCTGAATGCTCTGTGCAGAATGTGGATTAATGACGTCGCGCGCCTCTTTTATAGAGGTTACCACGCATGCGCACTACTTTGCCAGTGTGCGCGTAGCGCTCGGCCGAGATTCCTCGAAAATTGCTAGTAATTTTCTTGGTGTGCGAATATTGTTGAAGTGTGTGTTCATTCAGACGTGTCTACACGAGGGGTAAGTGCTGTCACAGTGCTGTGTGCTTTGCTCGTACTATGTACAAACTTGTAGCTGGCGGGTCATAACGTGTTCGAAAATCAGCCAGCGTAAAGTGAACTTCTCCGCCCCCCGCTATGTTTGAAATATGGGTGTCAGAGGGGAGATATGACTGATATGAAGATGCTTTAGTAGTAAAGGTTATCAAGTGCAAGGTGTTTGTGTGCGAGCGTTTTATCCGCCGAGTTCGGAATTCCCGATAGCTTGGGTTTTATTTGATGGAGGAAACGCGGCCGATTGCGATTGTTTCGTGTAATTTGGGTTTGTGGTCGCGGATACTGAAATTTCACGCGGTTTGTCGGTCAGTCTTAGCGCCGGTCGCGGAATTCTCTAAGTATCACTAATTAAACATTTACGTTACAATTGTTACCTACCTATCTTATCTCAGAGACTGTAATTATGTATTGCTGATATGATAACTGAGTTACCTTAGGTGAACAGTCTGATATTTATGCAATGCTGAGTTCTTATAATTACTCGTATGTATTGTAGCAATTTATTATGACGATTTCATGGAATTCTATTTATATGTACCTATATCTGAAAGGAGGAAAACAACAACCTTTCGCATTTCTATTAGCGTATCTTTTTCAGCGTCAATCAGCTTCGATGTTATCAATAATTTTCAAATCACCGATATTCTCTGCAGTGATATTGAAGTTATACCTAATTTCTTTTTGTTACCCTTCTACAACACAGATTTCAATCTCCATTTACGATTGTTTTTCAAAAGCAATGTCACATGCAGCTGTCCTCATTTCTTCTACCTTCACTATCTGCTCTTGTCTATAAATTTATAAAAATATTGTTATGTTTGTTATTGCTTTTACATTTTCTTAATAATATGTATTTGTTGTATAGCATAATCAGCATATAATGTTCCATGGTTCCTCTCGGTGAGTGAAAGGGAGTGGACGATAATCCACAAGGAACATATTTACTCTAGGAGAAGAACGTCAACTACGAACGAATAAAATGGTACGGTTTTTGGCGCCACCTAGTGGGTGCCCCCAAAAACTTGTGAAAGCGGGATATTCAAAACCGATTTCTTTGAGATGTTTTCTTTGAGATGTTTCTTTGAGATGGTCCACGAAAGCAGAACTGAGAAACTGTAACCGATGTTTAATTGTGCTATTTTACTGGTTACAATTTTCCAGCTCCGCTTTGGTGGTCAAGCAGCCTTATTGTTTAAATTAACTTAAAAGGTGGATAGAACATAAATCTTCTAGTAAAAAAGTTTGAGTTTTGACATAAATCACAATTTTTTGTCAAATGTTTTTACTAGTATTATTACAATAAAACCAGTAGTGTGTCTTTTATGTCAAAAGTACTTTATTATAAATTACACAATTGGTATTGCATACATAGGAGCTATCAAAATGGGCAACTGAATTTATACCTTATCAACAAACAACATAAACACAAACTATAATCACTATCTCGTACACAACACTCAGGTGATTCGGCACACAGACGGTGGAACGTAGGCTCTACTCAACGTCGTTAATAGCGAGGATAACACTTAACGTTGCAAAAAGAGAATTCACAAGAAATAACATCAATATGCGCTTACGCCGGCAGACATTTTTCATGTGAAGTGGTATTTGTGGGGCTGCCATGTACATTAAACAAAATCGTACCCACCTAATCTTGTAAAATTAATAATTTTAGAAAGAAAGTAGCCTCTGCCCGTTGCGTTGCAGTAAATTAAATTTATTATTTATGTATTGACTTGATTGGTAACCTTTTTGTTTATTTAAAGTTAAAACCTATGCTATACGAGCGTATATCTATTATATTCGGCATGAATTATAGTTATATTTATTGTATTCTAATAAAATTAACGTTGAATAAATATGCGAAATATTATGTCGGCTAATTTGTTGATTAATAATTTAAACAAAAATGTCGCTAAAACTACCAGATGGTAGCTTTTTAACACCTAAGCAACTTTTTAGTTTTACTAATGTTGCCATCTTTGAAAACGTCATTATTAGAGACCGAAACTTTTAGGTCTTACATAATAGAGGAAAACTTGGCAACACAGGTCTAGCCCCCGTAGGTATTCCAAAGTTTACCCAATGAGTCGACCCCGCCTGATAATCCACCACGCGGAAGTGCAGTTTCGTAGATGTCATATGTCTTCGAATTTTTGGTTCTACGATATGCCGGTTTCCTCACGATTTTTTCCTTCACCGTTCCATTGGTGATGAAATATGTAGTTTGTTGTATACTCTCACCCTCAGTTACATGGGATTTAAACATAACTGTCTGAATGTGGCTGTACTTTAAGTATACCTCTGTCTTACCCTTTGGGAAAACAAGGCGCGATGTTACGAGTATGTTATGTATGTGTGACGTAGGTAAAACTGTACTCCAGACCGACGACGTCAGAGAATTTAAACTGGTTTTGATTCATTTCAAATTGCGTTTATATTGACACCGATGTCGCACGCGTTCACGTAAAATCTATTTAGGACATATATCGTAAATTGTTGAATGAATTCATTGAATGATGTAACCGATACTGAGGATAATCGTAGCTATAATATTGTATCCCTATTCTCTTGCGTAGGTAGTGTAGAGTTACCTGTCTATTAATAGGTACCTATGCTAAGGGCTTTATGTCATCCAAATACCTTCTTACTTATTCTATATCTTTAATATTTCCTTCAACATTTTCCTCTATTTTGTCGCTAAAAATAGCACTGTGATTAAAACTTGCAAATCTATTTCGGGCAAATATTACCGATAATACCAATTGTATTATTGAAAAACTCTAAATTAAATTGATTGATTAAGTATAAAGTTTAATCCGCCATTTATCAATTTTTTATAGACGATAAGAAAGACTGACTCATAGTGAATTCCTTGTAATAAAGCGATAATTTATCAAAACACGTGGCCTTTTTCGACCTTACTGACTGGCACAACGGTGACTACAATATTCTTTCAAATGCGACTGGTAGTTCCAGAAATTAGCGCATTCAAATAAACAAACGTTCTCATAGATTTTGTTCAAGTATTTAAACAACAGAATTATTTACTGACGTCTTAACTTGGAATCCGACGACATTCTAGCGAAATAAATTAAAAATCCAGATTCGATTGAACCCTTCTACTTTTATATCGATGTCATAAACTCAGTAAAGGATATTAAACCTTCACCGAAGTCACTCGTTCATTGCCACAACGTTCGTTGTGTTATTGTTGTTGTCTCCAATAACTTATTGGAGACTGTCCCTTCACATATGCTAACAACTAAAATTATATTCCACTTAAATCTTCATTCATAAATAAGTTAATCATCATCATTATAATTTTCTTGCACTTATCCCAATTTATATAGGATCGGCGTTATATGTATTTTTCTTCCATACTTCTCTAGTAGTCGTCATCTCGGTACGGTAGTCCACTCCCTTTCTAGGCATACCACCTTTCAGACAGTCCATCCATCGTTTACCGGCCACAAACATTAACAAAATTGTTTCGTCATCTCAAAACTGATAAATTTTTGTTTCTTTTCCATGTGCACACTCATGACAACTGGCTGTTGACCTATTTATCAATAAGTTTTGAGTTATATAGATATTGAACCTCCTTTATACCGCTATGTCATGCGGTCATGCATTATGTAATCACGCGCGAACGTTGACCAAGGGTCTTTGCACGATCTTTGTAATCTACATATTGTGTGAATGTCACTAGTATCTGGCATGTGTTTTTAATGTTTGCATTATTACTTTATCTCGTTTCAATAATGTTCCATATTATTTGGAGATACGACATTTATTTGTTAGATAAAATCGGGAAAATTTGAGGTTATCATCGGACAAACGGAAAAATGGCGCGTAAATACCATAGACGTTTTTTGGGGCGATGTTTCCTTTTTAATAAATTTAAAATATTTTGTAATTGGCTATAAATATATTGATGATTATTGTGGGAGAATCCCAATAACAAGGACAGTTATACATAACTTGTTATCAATTATGGTTTCGCATTAAATGTTTTGTATGTGTTTTGTCAAGTTTCATGTTGTTTGCGGTTTCAATGTTTATCCTGAAAGCCAATCGCGCTACGGTATAATGTACTTTGTACTGCTTAGTTTTACCTCGAGAGGCATTTTCACAACATTACGCAATCTTTCGGTCTATGTGTCCAAGGAATATATTTTTACATTTATAAAAAAGTTTGCTTCTGTCCGCGGCTTCGTCCGCGTCAAATTTCTTTTTCCCCGACCCCGTCGCATCGTATCGCCTGCCCGCGTTGTTACTTCGTTTTCGCTTAGCGTTCTTTCTGACTCTTTTTCTTTTTGCTCGGTTCCTAAGCGTCCTAGCGTGATGTTAGCCTATAGCCTTGTCAGCGGGATTGTCCGAAAGGGTTACCGCTGGCCCGAAACATAAAGGGCTCAGGAAGGAACACGGGTGGGTTTTAGTCAGTAAGAGTCTGACACTCCCTTCCGCTCCACCCAGAGCGGGAGGGGTCATTTGATGATTTCCCATGCTGAAAAAAAAGCCTATAGCCTTTCTCAAGAATTGGGCTATCAAATGCAAAAGATTTTTTCAAATCCTACTGGTAGTTTCAGAGATTAGCGCATTCAAACAAACACTTCAGCTTTATTGTTAGTAGGAATAGAGCCTACAATCAGACGTGTGATAAAAAACCGGCTAACTGCGAGTCGGACTCGCACACGAAGGGTTCCGTACCACAAGGCATAAAACGCCGAAAAAATCGTTTCATTTATACCCCTTTAAATTTTATTTTTATTATTTGTTGTTATAGCGGCAACAGAAATACATCATCTGTGAAAATTTCAACTGTCTAGCTATCACGGTTCATGAGCCTAGTGAGAGACAGACAGATAGACGGACAGTGGAGTCTTAGTAATAGCGTCGTTTTACCCTTTGGGTACGGAATCCTAAAAATTTGTAGACGCAATAAAGGATAACGTCAATAGAAACTAAAATTTACATTAAAATCTAATTTTCGTTCACGCCTATTATCCTTAATATTCAAGATCTTACGAGAGTTACATAACTTTGCATTCTTCACAATTTTTATTATCTGTAGGTACAGACGCCAGCACATCAAGCTACTACAATCTGTCAATTTTTGACGTGACAACGTCTAATAAATCGATGAAGCTGGTTGCACTCACGAAAAAACATGACTCATGTAGCGTTACCTCGCGGCCTCGCTCTGTAGCGTTCCATGGCGGCTTGAAGTGCAAGCGAATATTAACATTATTAACAAATGCAATGCAACTATTCCATCAGTATTTTCTTATGACGTTGTCACGTTCAACTATCGTCAGTAAACCGACTTTACAGACAACCGATTTTTTTTTTAGATTTTCAACTTAATCGCTAAAGTATAACACGTTCAAAGTTGATTGGGAAAATTTGACAGTTTCGGGACCTTTTTATTTATGATTCGTAGGATTTATGTAAAAATTAAAGAGTGGATCCTGTTTTTTTTTTCCTTTTGTATATTAGAATTTCCGAATAATAATATTATTATATGTATAGATAACTATCTATTTACTAAATTAAATGACTAACTAACTATACAAGTAAATACAAAAACAAACCAAATAATCCTATGTTTAGTGGAGTGCCCGGGGAGTTTGACCTCGGAATCCAATTACTTTGAATATATTAATGTAAAACCTTCTGAATTATATTTTATACATAAAATACTAAAATGTTTACCCATTTTTTTTTGTTGCTTTTTATTATTTATTATTTTTTCAGTAATTTTACTGAATTTTTAATTTTTTTGTTTTAAATGAAAATATATTTTCATATTTTCATAAAATATCCATAATAAAATGAAAATGGATATTAAGAAACATCTTCTACAAATGACAGGCATCAAAAAAAGGTCGTAGAAGCAAGGTGCAGGTAGAAGAAAGTGGAGGGGAGGTGGACCGCCAGGTGTTCGATAGGTCTAGAACTTCAGTCTATTCTGTACAATATATAGGGATGCGTGTACCGTTACTGTTGTGTATTTTGTGCAGTGAATATTTTTTGATTTCATAATTAATATTTTTTGGTTTTGGATATAATTGCGAAATAAGATTTTATAATTCTGTGTCGTAAGTATCATAATACTTTTATTATCATATTCGTTATTTTTGTTGTAAATTCAAAAGAAAATTAGGCAAAATAATAGAAAATATACTATTAAATGTATTTTACTCTTTTGCTATATATTACATAAACAATATAAAATCGAAATTGTTGCATTCATCTTATTTATAATTGGAATTAGAAATTTTTGCAATCAATAAAAATGTAAACAAAAAATTTTTTCTTTTTTATTTGTACAATACATTATATTTAATCATAATACATATCCTGCAGAATTTATTTACTTCTTTATTGTAGGTTTACAAGTAAACATGGAAGAGCCAAGACGAGACGAAAAAAATGATTCAATTAATTGCATCATTTGCGATAAAGTAGGATCTGGTTCAGCATCAAACGCAGACTTAGGAGATATAATAAAAATTACCAGAGGAATATCAACCTTGAAAACTGCTTCAACTGAACGGCAAGATGGATTGATTCAATTTTTACAAACTGAGTTTGTATATGCCCATGCAATATGCACTAACTCCAAACGACCGTGTTTATTTTCAGAAGCCACCTTGAGGAAAAGTTGCCCAGAATTTTTTTTCATCAAAAAGTTTAGAGAAATCATTACCAAAATGCAAAGAACATAATTATTCTCTTTTTACACGCTTTAACTGGTTGTGATACGACATCCGCTTTTTTCAATAAAGGTAAAAAGAAGTTTGCTACAAGTTTTGAAAAATGCCAAGATTTACATGACGCTGCTGCAGTATTTAAAAATTTTAATGAAGATCCTGACAATATTTTTCAAGCTGGTGTAGCATTATCTTTATACAGTGCCCCAAAAAAATCAAAGATTTAAATACACTAGCTAAAAGCAGAGCTATGTGAGGGCTCGCGTCGTTTTTCTGCGTGGTAATAATCTTTAAGGCAGTTTTTTTTAATATTTTTTTTCGTAATTTAAATTATTATTTTTTTACTGATAACACATCTACATATAAATACAAATTATTACGTTAAAGCACAAATCAATAGGCGTAATAGTTTTTCCGTAAAGTGTACCACAAAATGCTCAGGTTGTGGGATATAGCAGGGCTCGCTTCGCTCGCCCTGATTAAGATTTAGTTCTTTTTTGAAGGGTACCGCTAAAAATATTGGCGTTCAATTACCATCTCTAGTACCTACATCTGATGCAGCATTTGAACATTTAAAAAGAGTGTATCTACAAGTGCAAATGTGGTTGGGTAATGATATTTCTATTGAAAATTGGGGATGGAGGTACGTTTCTAATAAACTGGAACCGATAATGATGAAACAACCTCCTGCTCCAGATAATTTACTGAAAATGTTATTTTGTAATTGTAAAAAGGGATGCGGAAATGCTTGCGGATGCCGAAAAAGTGGCTTGTATTGTACTGCAGCGTGTTCACAGTGCAATGGTAATAGCTGTTTGAATGCATCCCCTATTATAAAAATAAGTGAAGTAGACGAAGCTGATGAAAACGAAAAAAAATTATTTGGTTAATTTTCAACTATGTACCATAAGTAAAAAAAATATATATTTTTATAAACTTTTTTATAATTAAATAAATGATTTTTACTATGAAATTTTGATATTTATTACCCCAGAAATATATTTATAAAACATTTTTGTAAAAAACTAGTCCCATAAGCTCGTAATGCATCAGATTATATGTATACACATGTATTGTTTATTTATTAACTCCTTAAATAAAAAGCAACGAATTTTAATGGGTAAACTTTTTAATATACCTTATCAATAATGCAATCCAACAGGTTTTATAATAATTTGTTCAAAGTAATTGGATTCCGAGATTTTTATACTTTAGGCGCTTGAGGCACTCCACTAGTTCTGTTTTCGCGAAACAGTTTAGTTAGGTACAACTTTAATTAAATGTCAAGGAGGAAAATTATTTTATTTTCCTGTTTGACCAAATTATTCGAAATTTGGTAATTTTCGCCTCGAAAAAAAAAATCGTTTGGAAATCCTAAATAATATTATAAATGCAAAAGTGTGTGTGTTGAAGCTTATGTGTTATGCTTTCACGCTAAAACTGCTGCACAGATTTGGATGGAATATGGCGCACAGATAGTCTATGACCTAGGTAAGGACAAAGGCTACTTTTCATTTTTTTTTTAGGATTGTGGATTTGTGTACGCTTTTAGAGGACTCCTTTTTTTGTTTTTTTCAGGATGGGAATTCATCAAATGACCCGCTCCCGCTCTGGGTGGAGCGGAAGGGAGTGTCAGACTCTTACTGACTAAAACCCACCCGTGTTCCTTCCTTAGCCCTTTATGTTCCGGGCCAGCGGTAACCCTTTCGGACAATCCCGCTGACTTAGAGGACTCCTTCGATAATATTGATTGATGTCGATTCGGCACGGAAGCATTTAGAATGGTTGTGAATAGCTTTGCAGATTGGCTCTTAGCCTCATCTTTATTTAAGCATAATATTTTAGCTGTATGTACTTGTAGCTAGTGCTCATTTAATTCGTCAACATAACGCTTTCCTGGGACATTTATGTGTCATAAATTCATAATATTTTCTCTCTTCATTATTTCTCGTAACTTGTTTATAAACATGCAAAAACCCAGTCCGCGGTGGGCACGATAATAACAAAAATATTAGAATAACATAAAAAACAAAATAATGAGGTACCTATTTAAAAAACAAAATAATGAGGCGCAATCCACATGCACAGTAGAGTCAAAGGTTATCATTATCATCGATTGATCATTCAACATTGGACTTGGTGAGTCAATCTGCTTAGATTTTTCCAAACTCTCTTGGGACTTGGGGTCGGCTACCAGTCTAATCGAATGCAGCTGAATACCAGTATTTTACTTAGAGTGACTGCCTATCTGACCTCTACAACTCAGTTACTGGGTAGCACGATACCTCTTGTTAAGACTGGCTATTAGACTTTTGGGCTTCTGACTACCCTACCGGTAACAGTCGTTACGGGACGACTGTCAACCGGGACCAGTGTTCCGAGGCTTTTTTTTTTTGACTAGGGCATCTCGTAGTTGACCTTGAGAGGTCGTGACTAGGTACTTAACCGGACTATCCTGCGGTTGCCTTGAGAGAACTCAAAGCCTCCAGCCAGGGACTTAAACTAACTAAGTAAACTAAGCGACTACACGCTAAGGGCACCCCCTGTGGGGTACGAGCCTCGGAGTGTTCCGAGGCACAGAGTGGTCTCAATATGTACCTATTGGATGGTCACCCATCCACCAACCGATCGCGGCAAGCGGAGTTTAACTTTCGATCGACCCGTCCGGCCTGGAACAAAAATTCTATGAAACAGTTGTTACATTTTTGTTAAAAACTTAAAATCATCATCGGGTTCAAAATCATGTATGTAGTGTAGTGTATCTGAATACATTGTGACAGGTTGTGCGTCGATGTCCCTGCTTTCCAGTATTCTACAAAACAGCATAGTAGGTACCTACCTAATTAGAACTTTTAGAAGTAAACAGCGTTATAATCAAAACAATGAAACCACAATTAGACATTCACTACGATACAAACTTTTCCATTAAAGAATCTATTAGCGGATTTGTCAACACCTTCATTTGGGTCGGGCTTCTTAAATAAGAACTTATACGTTAACCTTTCAATAAAGCTTCTGGAATGAAATAAGTACCAACAGTGGAAGTTTTTCACTTTACCTACCCATTCCCTTTTACGGCGACAAGAGAAATATGCCTTGTCGTTTTTCCTAAGGAAGACGAGAAGAAATGTATGGTACCCGCTTCAACAGCAATAATTTTTATATGCCTATAGAAAGTATATATAATATCTTTAGCGTTTGCTGTCGGTTTTGAGTTTTTTGAACCCTAATTTTTATTGATTATTTATTTATATTTATTTTGTATATACTTTATTGTACACCAGAAAATACATAACAAAAAAATACGATTATGAATACAAAACATACAATGGGCGGCCTTATCGCTTTCTGCGATCTCTTCCAGGCAACCTATTATTATTTACTGTTAATTGTTCACTAATGCCGAATTAAGGCTCCTTCAAACAGGCGCGACACGCGATAAAATCGCCATTACTTACTTACCGTGCTCCGAAATATGACTCACCGCACTACTATCCTGAAAAATTATTTCGAGTGACTCATCGTGCTCTATCCTTGTCTTTTAACCTGGAATAATAGTGCTGTCTTCCTTCATTCATGTTGCTTATATTGTTTTGTCTCGCTCGAGCGAATTGTATCAATGTTTCTGTCAATTTTTAACCTGCAATACGGTTTCATATTCTCAATGGGCTTTCTTCCTTTCGGTCATAGGTATCTATAATCAAGTTATATAATGGTTTACCTGAGGTTTTGTTGTCTTTGTAATTTTGGGTCACCGATTGAGTCCAAAAAAAACTCAACCGTTCTTTTGTTATCTAGCCTGTGCTCATAGTAAATGCAGAATAGAAAATACAAACTAACAAGCAATAAATTGTTCTAAGTAGAGCCACGGGTAGAGCCCATGCTTTGTCCTTTTGGTATCTTTCTTTTGTGAAGTAATGTTTGACCATATCGTTTGCGAAATATTGTTTCCATTAATAAAAGTGAACGACTTATAATAATATTACCTACCTGATCTGTAATAATAGGTTTGAATAAAAACATTGAATGTCGTCTTTTCTAAAAAGGTAAATGAAGTAAACAGACAATGAGCGCAGGTATTAGGAATTAAGGAAGAGCTTTCTACGGCTTTCTTTAGAAATAAGCATCACCTTTGTAGGTATTTTTCTGTTCCTTTCGTCTTGTCAAAGGCAAATCATTTATTTCAAATAGGCACATAAGAGGCGCTTTTGAACGTCTTTATATGTTATGTGTGCACATAAATGGTTAAATAAATAAATTATGTTTACAGTATCTAGATATATTACTCTAATCGCCATTACAATTATAGTAGCGCAAAAATTATGTAGGGTTTACATTACAAAAAGTCAAATATTAGCTGCGTACATGGCGCCCGACGAAAAACAACAACAAGAATTACTTATGCAATGTTTTCAATGAAGGAATACAACTGCGCCAAGTCTCAACCTGTATTTAATTTGAATGTAAATATAGAAAAACAACCCTTTCAATTAATTCCTTTTGGTCTCACAGTATTGTATAAAATAATGGTCTCACAATATAGGGTTTTGTAATAACGAGAACAAGTAGGTAGGCTCGCAGATTTTATTTCAGTTAGTTTTATTGATGAGCAGTGGTGGTTTAGAGGTATCGGTCCGGACTTACAAGCTTGAGCACTTTACAGTTTACAGTAACCGGCTATAAATATTGCACATCGACCTTTACCTTTTTCTATTTTATACAAAGAATAAAAATAATTATCAAAAGAAGCAAATCATAATTGTTTTAACAGCTCCTAATAGATACCGGACTGTTTGTATTTCGTGCGACAGATAACGCTCTACGAAGCCGAAATTAGCCGATTGTCTCTTTCCAAAGGTCGATATGCAATATTTATCGCCGGGTACTGTACTTTGTGTCTTTAATTTCATCACCACTGCTGTCAAAACGTTGAGCGAAACCTTTGTGAGGAAACTGGCGTTTCCTAGAACCAAAAATTTGAAGACGTGTGACATCTACCAACCAGCACTGGGCCCGCGTGGTGGATTACAGCCCACTTCCTCTCACAGAGAGGAGGCCTGTGTCCCAGCAGTGGGATTATTATAAGTTTGATTATGATTATGATGATATATGATGCGGCCTACCACGGATATATTCTATGCGGCCTACCCAAATGGGCGACGATTCGAAGAACTATATATTGTCGCGTCGAGTTGTTGAGCTCCTTTATTTCCGAGTTGAGCAACACGAATACTGATGAATGCGTGTAATGACTCAACAGGTCTATGCAAATCTGTATGGTTCTTTCCTCAGAAGACAATTTCAGACACAAATCTAATGCTGGTCCTCACATGACCAAGATAATGTCTAGACTTTAAAAGAGACTGTGACCTCTCAGTTTGTTTCGGTGTTTCTTGTCAGAGTAGTAAGTATAGAAAATACCGACCACATCTAGTTTTTAAAATATGATTTACGTGTCAAAGTGTTTATATTAACCTACTTAGAGAATCAATAGTAGATTGTTGCATCGAGCGCAAAGTGAATTAATGCTCGAGAGTTTTGGTGCACGAGCGCATGCGAGGGCACTAAATTAACACGAGTGCATTAATTACTCACTTTAGCAAGGTGCGTAATCTACTTTTCTTTCAACTACCAATCTTCCTACCGTGATAAAATATACCTACTCAAAATAAAAACTCAAGTTAATGAAAACAAAGTTTTCCTAAGCTTTTAAAAATTTTTCCCGCGACTTTTGCGGCAAAAAGTTATTAACAATTTCATTTGCAGCTGTTTTTATACTTTCTGGAGTTCCATTCATATCGCTATCGCTATTTATTTTTTTTAAATCTTTTCTTGATAAATATGAAATATTAAAGCTTAAAGTATTAAAGTTATAATATTAAAGCTTAATATTAAAGTTTTACAATGATACAAAATGCGCACCATTCGGTTTTTTTTTTCTCTAAGTCGGTTTTATTCAGCCGATTTTTATTTTCAGCCAGTATCTTTTTGATCTAATGCATACATTTTATATTAAATTTAATAGGAGACATTAAACCTCTGTGGTAAATTTATATCTAAATAAAAAATAAAAAACAGTGCATTAATGAAAAACTGTGCAACCATGAGATTTCATACAACATTTCTGCACTGTTTTGGTTCTTAGCAATGTTGGTTCTAAATAATGTTAACATTACTACGTAGTTGAAAGAAAATATAATTTATCATTAAGAAATACCTACCTACAGCAATTTTCAGCATCAGATGCATACTATACTTAAAGAATGCCATTAATAAACACTTATCTTAAATGTCAAACCAAATAAATCTACCAAAAAGTGTTACATGCTCTGTGTCAACAAAGAGCTGAAACAGTAAGCTACAACTTAACTTGATCGGTCATCGACTCGTTAAGTCATAGACAAGCCACATGCCACCTCTGACCTTCATCGATTGCTTCCTTCGTGGAAAAGGGTCAAGGGCTCACAACCTCGCAGCGATCGCTAATCGCGCATGTGTCGAGAAATTCCGTAAAACTATAACATTTCACATTTATTGACTGAACTTTTTTTTCGTGGAACAGGGTGATTCAGATTACTGACTAGCTGTATAGTTATCATTTATTAAAATCAAATAGTTTAATATTATGAGAAGTATGCCTAGTTAGTTATGTGAAATCAATATTTATGCCCTGACAAATGGTTGAATCCAAATTATTTAGGTTTATAACTACGATAAAAGTTTTCCTGGAAACCTCAGGGATTTCTTCGAATATCAAAGTACAGTCCTGTCGGGTCGTCGAGAGAATGCGTTCCTGACACGTAGTGCGACAATTCTAGTAGCTAATAAAGATCAAATTCGCAAAACACGTATTCGTTTGTATGAAACTGACAGGTGTCAAGATCAAGAACGCATTCTTTCCGCGGCCGAACTGTAGTTTAAAGATGTCATGATGACTGAATAAGAATAATATAAATTCAGAATGACAATGACAGCTATTTTATCGCCCACGATCTCAATAGCAAAACTTTGACATAACCTACTCCTACTTAAAAGTTACTTGAACTTACATAACAATTTGTGGAAGATGTAGTAAAAAAAACATAAAACTTTCCTTCGAAGCGACAGCCAATGACTACTGGAGTATGCTGTAATCATTCGGGAGGTGGACGGGACCATTTCTATGATATAACAACTGTTTGCTTTATTTTAAGAGGAAAACGACCCGCTTTTACAGATGATGTAATAATAGAACTTTTTATTTGAACTTCTTATAAAATCTTACAAAAAAAGCCCTCAGTTTTCTTTTTCGGGATTGCAAGCGAGTAAAACTTTCTCTCTCAGGGGAAGCCAGAAAAATGAAGACGTTTTTTTTTTTAATAAACAGCTTATGGCATTGAAAAATCTTATTGCAAATTGCTGCTGTATTTCTAAGGCCGCCAAAGGAGTTCGAGAAGTCTTTACTAAAGAAATGTATATGTGTGTGTATTTTCAGAAAATCATGGTTTGTTATTCTGCTCGTTAGTAGGTACTTATATCTCGATGGCTCGATGCCATTTGTTTTTGTTTCTTTTCAAACATAGAACAACATGGAAGGTTATCGTTCTTTATTTAAATCGATATCAGTTCATCGATTCTGTTAAGTACCTTTATTTTTGTTTTGATTACCTCCTCACTCGAATGCTGTGGGTTTGTACTAGCATCACATCGACATATTATTACCAGAGGGGCAATTATCGTAATTTTAAGAACGTCCATCGTCTGATCTCAGTCTGGATCTGTCAAAAATACCTTTAATTTCCCTACATTTTCGACAATGATTGTCCCTGAGATAAGATTGCGACTAGATTTTGAACGTTTTTAGTTACAGGAACTGGCCTTCTGTTCATTGATTCTATTACCTATATTTTTGTTTTGTTTACCTACTTTCTCGCTTGGATGTTTTGGATTTGTACATACTAGCATCGAATCGTGTATACCTGGTATCTAATCGATGCTTGATATAGCAAGTGTCCAAGTAGTAACACACTGCACTATTTAGTTGGACCTTGTGTTATCTTTAGATCTTTACTTGTATTCACTATAAATGAAAACATGAAGTTAAGTGGAACCAAAATGAATAAATTTATTATATGGAAAGTATATTAAATGTACTCTTTTGGTTTTCCTGGCTTTTTTAATGATGTGGTCTCGTATTACTTTCTAATTCTGAAGAAATTAACACAAATAGAAATTTTAAATTTATAGTCATGGAATGCACAAAAATATGCTCATATTTGTTTTAAAACCTGAAATTAGGCTTCCTTATAGACTGTACACATTAAGGAACATCTCGTTGGTCATGAAAATCTGTCATTTGAACCACCACATTAAGAATTTTCTCAGTAGCAGCCCAGAGTGGAAGTTGGTGGTGTGAAGCCCCGGTGCCTCGGATAACACGAAAGCCGTTGGTTCTGCGTCTGACGCCTCCCCGGTCGTGTCGGATTGCCGTCCCATCGGACCATGCGACTAAAGGAACAGAGAGTGCACCTGCGATGCTATTCTGTAACCATCTCACCGTGAAAACTTAGGTGAAGTGAGCGTGGAGTGAGCTGTCAATTATAGTGTCAATTCCTAGCAAAAACAAACTCACTTCACCTCAGTTTTCACGGTGAGATTTTTACAGGATCGACCGGCTGTTTCCACACGTTTTAATATGTCCTGCATACTAGGCATTGTCAATCTGCATTGAGAAAGGCCATGAAGAATTCGTTCGGAAGGACGTTTTTTTTTATTGTATGACCGTTTACAAACCAAAGCTTAACGGAATGGGTTTTCCACGGCGTTGCTAACAACACGGAGAACGCCACCCTCCAACCTCCTTTTTTAGGGTTCCGTAACTCAAAAGGAGAAAACGGAACCCTTATAGGATCACTCGAGTGTCTGTCCATCCGTCTGTCACAGCCATATTCCTCCAAATCTAATGGACTGATTAAGATGAAATTTGGTACACATATGAATTTCTGTGACCCAAACACAGACGTGTCACGTAAATAAATGAATTTTGAATATAGGGGTCATTTTTGAGGGCCAATAGAAAATTTAAAAAAAAGTTTCGCATTCTGTACCGTGTGACATCAAATACTGTGAGGAAATCCTCACAGTATTTGATATCACACGGTATTTTTTCATAATTTTAAAGTAAATTGTATTAAAGTTATTTAAGAAAATAGACGAAAATTGACCATTCCCACTTACCACACATTGTCTCCAAAACTACTGAGCCGAAATTTTTGAAAAAAAATACAGAAAAGAGTTCTATATCTATCTATATAGATTACAGGAAAACCTATACGAAGTCTGTGGTCTTAAAACAACAGGTAAATCTCTCAATATTGTGCGTACAAACTTACATTTTCAGTTGGAATGTATGGGAGAACATGATTTTCAACTACAATGTTAAGTTTGTTCTTTGGATAAATTCATTCCAACTACGGAACCCTTCATTGTGCGTGTCGGACACGCACTTTACCGGTTTTTATTTTTCCTCCAGGTAGAAAAGAATTCAAGGAGGTACATATAGGGACATATTTCTATGGTCTATTTTTATATTGCCCATAATGGAGGTAGATATTGGATTTTCTCACTCACATCGCATACAAACCTAACCTACTCTAGACAGAAGCACAAGGAAAAGGTATCACCAAGGAAACGGCAAAGTAATATTTATGATGTTTTTACCTCCATGCTTTGTTTATTTGTTTGCTGGGGACACTGCGGAAATATGTATATCAATCTACAATGTTCTGCAGTGTAGGTATGATACGGATCAAATTGAAAGTTGTTTGTGTCGATAAAAGAAACTACATACCTAGTTGACGGAATAACTCGATTCCAAAACATGCTTGTTAATGATTCCATATTATTCTCGTTAAAGGCTCCTACAAACAGACGCGACACGCGATATAATCGCGCGCGACACAAAGGTACCGCTCGTTGCGCGACGCCTGCCTTTGTGCCGCGCGCGATTTTATCGCGTGTCGCGCCTGTTTAAAGGAGCCTTTAGTCCAACAAACGCCTCTCCCGAACTATTTTCTCCTTTGCATTCTATGTTATTGGCATTGGCTTCCGCACTTAGTCTTTCAAGTGGACCCTGGCAACCGTCGTTGGTCATTCCAACCAGCCCACCTTCCTCCAGAAGCAGATTAGGTCTCCTATTCAGAAGATCTGGATACCTGAGGGTTTCTGTTCTTATTTAGGTGCACTTGTGTAACTTCTATAGTTTAAAAGTATGTATGGATAAAAACTGGCCAATTGCGAGTCGGACGCGCACACGAAGGCTTCCGTACCACAAGGCATAAAACGCCGAAGAAAAAGTTTCTTGTATACCCCTTTAAATTTTAACTTTATTTTATTTTTATTATTTGTTGTTACAGCGACAACAGAAATACATCATCTGTGAAAATTTCAACTGTCTAGCTATCACGGTTCATGAGATACAGCTTGGTGACAGACCGACAGACAGACTGACAGTGGAGTCTTAGTAATAGGGTCCCGTTTTTACCCTTTGAGTACGGACCCCTGAAAATATTTACTCCTCATAAGTTGTAACATTTTGAAAAGCCTTGAGATTTTGCATGGAATTTTTTTCCTAACTGAACATGTTAGTGCCATGCCATATTATACTATTTATACTAATATTATAAAGCTGAAGAGTTTGTTTGTTTGTTTGGTTGAACGCGCTAATCTCTGGAACTACCAGTCGGATTTAAAAATTCTTTTTGCATTTGATAGCCCAATTCTTAACATCACGCTATGACCTTTAGGAGCCGAGCAAAAAGAAAAAAAGTCAGAAAGAACGCTAAGCAAAAACGAAGTAGGTAATAGCGCGGGCAGGCGATGCGATGCGACGATCAATGTATAAGTAAGGGTCGGGTAACAAGAAATTTCACGCGGACGAAGTCGCGGGCAGAAGCTAGTCAATTATATTTAACAACATCTTATACTATGTTTTTATGCAAATAAATGATTTATTATTATTACTTATTCAAAGAACTCATGCGCAACGGCTCAGGCTCCAAACAAGCTTTGCACATAGGACTCTCTTGTTTATTAAATAGGGTATCTTTTTCTCGCAAATCCTATGTTTTCCTCATAATAACCCACAATTTGCTTATCGGAGGTCAAAACATTATTTATGTAGTGTTCTAGGTTTTTTGTCAAAACACATTTAAATTCACAACTGTGGAATAAAGATGACCTCAAATCAAGTACCTACATATATTTCTCTGAAAGCAAAATTGGGTCAAGAAGCAAAAGAACTCTAAACAGGATAAATGTAGGTGACAGAGGCAACGAAAACAATAACAAAGTAGAAGCAACTGATTACAAACATATTATCGTGATTTGCATTATCTTGGTCTATGACCCCGATACGGAATTATTATTCCGCACTAGTTACACTTAATATAATAAAACATGTGCGCAGCTTTTACACAGTGTTGTTTTGACGGAGGATGTACAATCACGAGCACTAATATGTCAACACTTGGCAACTTCCAATTGCGAGTTTTTCGTGAAATAACGAATGCAACGTTGAAATACGACACTTTACACAAACCTCGAAAATACTTTGTTCGTAATAACATAAAATTTCATTCAAAACTAAAGGAGAAAATCGTCTTTGAATAAAGCCAAGTGTACTGTATACATACTTATGCTCGTGACTGTACGTGTGATAGTTACTCATGGGTTGAATGTTAAGCTACTCTTGCCGCGGTCGGTCCGTGGATGGGTGGCCATCCATTACATATCAAGACCCGCTCCGTACCTCGGCAAGCTCGTTCCACCGTTTACATGGAGGGATTGCCTATCTGACCTCCACAAACCCAGTTACGGGGTAACACGATACCGTATTTATTATATTATACCCTTGGTAAGATTGGTTGTTAGACTTTTCGTCCTTCTGACTACCCGTGTCGACTGTCAGATCTACGAATGACAGCCGGACTTAACGATAGTATTATTACAATTATTATCATGCTTCTATGCTCAACTCCCACAAATTTTTGAACTACAAAACTAGTTACAAGCAAATCGAACATTATCGATATCAGCGAGTGTTTTGATTATGATAACAGCATCCGCATATCAAACATAATCACTACTACTTATACATTAATTATATGTATATCTTATAATCTTTAATAGCGATACTTTTTCCTCAACAATGACTCAGAAAATAGGCTTTAGATAATGAAATTTATCTAATCTAGAAGTAGAAATATGTAGTACCTACAATATCTAAGGATGATTACCAATCTAAAGGTCGAACGTTGTCCTTTTGAACTGTGTGATTATCATGGACGAGATACGTAAAGGCTCCTACAAACAGGCGCGACCCGCGATATAATCGCGCGCGACACAAAGGCACCGCAAGTCGCGCAACGAGCGGTTCGTTGCGCGACTTGCGGTGCCTTTGTGTCGCGTGTCGCGTCGCGTCTGTTTGAAGGAGCCAAGCCAAGTTTACAGTTTGATGCAGTTTTAACGATGTACCATTTAATTTACGTGTGATACTTTATGTTACTATAAGTTCGGTTTTTTTCATGGTGGGAAATCCCCCAATGACCCCTCCTGCTCTGGTTGGAGCGGAAGGGAGGACAATCCCGCTGACCCGGCAGGCCGGTTCGGCTAAGCAACGCGCTATTTATTTATCCATACTAATATTATAAATTCGAAAGTAACTCTGTCTGTATGTTACCTTTTCACGCCTAAACCACTGAACGGATTTCGATAAAATTTGGCAGAGAGATCAGATAGATTGCATCCCGGGGAAGGACAGGATAGATTTTATCCCGATATTCCCACGGGATAGACACTTATGCGGTTGAAACCGTGGGGCGCAGCTAGTTTTAACATAAAAAGGCCAAGGCCAATTACATTAGTTACTTTACACAAACATAAGTTATCTACAGACGCAAGCACATCAAGCTACCCGAAACTATCAAATTTTCCCAATCAACCTTGAACCTTATGCTGTAGCGATAAAGTTGAAAATATATTTAAGAAATTTGACAGATTGTAGTAGCTTGATGTGCTGGCGTTTGTACATTAACGTAGTATACACTCTATACACACATACAAAGTATACAACTACTCTACAGATATACGCTCATCTCACAATACTCCAGGCATACTGACAAGATCTTCTTCCGTTGAGCGCAGAGAGTGTGCTAGAGACAGGAGACTGGGCTCGAGCGACGACTCCCAGACACGGGAGCAATCTATGCCTCCTTTTACGGCTATAGTTTATCGGAGCATACAGCTGGGATATTAGAGGCCTCTAAATCAGCATCATCATCAAATCAGTCGAAAGATGTCCACTGCTGGACATGGCTACCAAGCGTCGTCACATCAACCGATCCTGTGATCTTGTTGTCCCTAAAGCAAGAGAGATTTCAAATTTCCTTAGTTATTTTATCGCGAAAGAAAAGCACCTTACGCATCCGTTATCAAAACAATACCTAACAGCCAGAAATAGTCTCATTGTCGTACAATGATTCATTTGACTGATTATCTCCCACTATCTACATGTCAAACAGTTTGTCCCTCTGCAGCACGACACACCTCTTCTTTCTTATCAGATAAGCTTTCACAATCTGAACTGAACCTTGTAGTGACAAAAATAAAATTGAAGTTTCTTCCAACTTGATTGAGTGATGGTGTTCTGACTAATATTGGAGAGAAATGATAACTAGTGCACTTTGGTATGTAAGGACGAAGAACCGGATCATACTAGGTACAACAGGTTTAATCCTGATAATGGAAATATTTCCAATATCAGGGTTACTATTGTGGAAAGTTTGTTCGTGGAAGATCCCCTTGGTAAGCCTTGTTGTTATACAGGAGTGGTCGTAATCTGATATAACCAATTGCAGCTGAATTATTCTATACTAAAATAGTTAATAGATCAGATGGTGATACTTATAAAACTGAAGCACCTACCAGCAGTCATTCATAAAGAAGCTGAAATGAAATGTTTATTTCTGTAAGTAGGTAGATCTTGTAAGACATTTAAACACGTTAATATTTTAAAACTAAATAGACCGCCGGCATTTCCTAGCTGACTTATCCCTGAGAAGAAATGCCGAAAGAGACAAACTCAGAGGTCATGGACTCTTTGAAAGTTTAAAAATTAGGATTTTATGTGAGTGTAACAATGCAGGGCCATTGCAGCTTTGAGTTGACTAAGCTAAATGTCGACCATAAACCTAGACATCGTTAATCATTGCATCCAAAGATATTAAAGTAGGTATTTCAGCAACATGTTTTTGTTTTTCTTCGTAAATTATATTGTTTCGTTCATCAACGATAGCAACTCTATCATTTATTTCATCAGCCTTTCACTGATATCGAGTATTAAACGATTCGGTATCTAAATGAGTGTTGATACGATAACTTTGACTCGTGTCATTAGCCGACAGCTGTTCCTAATTGTTTTGATTTTAGTCCTCATTAGAATTAAAGTTCTATAAGTGAGTGTTCGATCCAGACCACGTTTTTTCGTATCGTACTGACGCTATAAAGTTTCCCTTACAAAAAAACATAATAATATGTAAACTCACAACTTTTTACCGAGGGGTATACAGAGACTAGGCTATGGTCATACACACACGCCGGTTGCGAGTATTACGCACCTGATCTTTTTGAAGAACATCATTAATAAGGCCACTGAATGTCCTTCAAGGGCGTCCCCTCCCGGGGTTTCCACTAACTGCCTTGTTTGCTTGCCTTTTGTTAGTCGTCTTTCGTTCATTTTCTCAACGTGGACCAAACCATCTGAGACGATGCTTAGATGGTTTGGTCATATCAAAATTTTTGTCACTATTACATCTTTTTTTAGACCGGTCCTTTAAATCAGTCTGTCATTTATAGCTGTTGGTTTCTCTAATCTTATGACTAATTCCATCTATCAAGTAAATTCGTAGCGTGATCAAACTTCATTGATAAAGTCTTCCTCTCCGAGTACCTACTCATCCATTCGCATTTCTCTACGACTCATATCATTCATCTCACTGAAAAAACAAGATCCTTATCGATACAATCAATCAAAATTATCATCGATTGATGCAAGTCACACAACCTCTTGTAAAATGTAACGTTTGAATATGATTGTGTAACTTATGAACAAGACCAGTAATACTTACCTACAATAACATCAACAACATTCTTGCTAATGTGTCATCGAAATCGAACTAAAAACGCTAATCCCAGACACAGACACACGCCCAATATTTCTCGACATCCAACAAAGTATAAAACTAGGTTTTCACGACCAGATTGTGGATAGCATCGCCGACGAGAAGGACCAAGATACACTGGACATTCTCTAAACAGTTGGATTTAACAACGTCATTTTGATACAAGTGTACTAATGGACGTGGATGTTGGATACTGGGCCGCGCCGCCCGCCAGACAAAGTCCAAGCCGCGTTGGAACTTTATGATGAAACCTTTTTACATCCGACTTTTTGTCCTTATTGTGTAGGTATATTTAGATAATGCACTGATAAAAATGTATAGTACAAATAATGATGAAACGGTTTTACAATATGAACAAGAATTGAAGCTAAATATATATGTCGAGTGAACAGAATTGCACTGCATATTTATGCGTAGTAGGTAAATATGTCGTAATATCTCAATACAGAGTATTCTTAAAATAGAGTAATTTCTACTAAACCAATAGAGTGACACATGAAAGTAATTTACGAAGCTGTATCAATTTGTGGTCTAATCATTATAGTGCTAATTGGCAAAGTCAATGTTCTAAAAGTTCATACAAGTAAATAAAATGTGTCTGTTTATAATATCAAAGTAACAGCTTTTTCACGAAATTTGATGATTCATTCGTAGATTTTAGGCCTTCAGGACACTTTACAGATGAAATGCTAATGAATGCAAGCCTTGAAAATATTCCATCAGTGATTACTTTCCAAAAACTCGTGTAGGTAAATGAAGAGAATGTTAAGATTCATCAAAAACCCCAAGATTGCAAGTCGTCAATGAACTACGTCAATGGTCGGACGAAACTCGTTGAAACAGGGTCATGGCGACCGCGACGGCTCGGGCCGACTCGGGCGGGGCGACGCGTGCGCAAGTGGTCTCGCGTTCGCAATTTTATTAACTCTTTTCCTCACATGTTTTGTAATAGGTACATTTAGCGGATTTCCTTGCGTGTTACTTTCTAGTGAGTCACGGATGTTAGATGTATTTCGAGGCTTTGTGAACGTAGCAAAGTTCATTCTTATTGACAGGTTAATTGATTTCTCATATCCTTTTGCTCTACATGCTGTAGTTTCTATTGAGTCCATGATAAAAGAATAATTTGACCTGCCAAGTTTGTATACAGGGTAGCAGGAAGACATCGACGCACAAAAGGAAATCATAAATTCAGTACATTATTCCAGACCGCCTAGAGTAGAAATATTACGTCGATTATAAAAAAAAAATCTACTGTTTCATAGAAAAGTGTAATACAGTACCCGGCGATAAATATTGCACATCGACCTTTGGAAAGAGACAATCGGCTAATTTCGGCTTCGTAGAGCGTTATCTCTGTCGCACGAAATACAAACAGTCCGCTATCTATTAGGAGCTGTTAAAACAATTATGATTTGCTTCTTTTGATAATTATTTTTATTCTTTGTATAAAATGAAAAAAAAAGGTAAAGGTCGATGTGTAATATTATCGCCGGGTACTGTACCTACGCGGTCAAAATGTATGGAACAGCTTATTTTTCTTAAAGGGGTTCAGAAACATTGTACTGTATCCATGAATACGGGTTGTGCGTCTATGTCATTGCTACCAATTTGCCACTCTGTATAGTGTTACGCTGTGGGTTTTTAATACTTACGGTATTAGCATAATAGTAAGGACTTTGCAAAATTATTTGTGTTTCTTGTTTGCCGTCAATTATAGTCAGGGTCAACGACCTCTTACTTTTAGGAACTATCTTGTCATTCATCTACATAGACACGATGTATTTGAGTCCAGAGTTTGATATTCTTCATTTATTAAATAATATAAGGTCCAAAGATGATTTTAATGCATTAGGCACTCTCTACCAGTCAACCAAGGGTGGGGAAGAGATCTGAGAGGCAATTCCTGTATTTTTAAGAACGTTCGCATTCTAATCTCAGTGTCCATCTGTCAAAATAATTAGCATGCCCTAAACAGGCAAAATATGGATTGTAGTACAGACGCCAGCACGTCAAGCTACCCGAAACATCCCAATCAACTTTGAGCCCTATGCTTCAGCGATAAAGTTGAAAATCTATTAAAGAAATTTGACAGACTGTAGTAGCTTGATGTGCTGGCGTCTGCACATTAAACCACTAGGTAACTTTTAAAACTGGTAACACCTATATTTTCTGCAAATAAATTATTCTTATTTTTATAAAAATGCACTCAATTTACATACATTTTTGACATTAATCGAAAGGGGCAAAACCCAAGGGGCGAGCGGAGCCCAAACCAACTTTTTGACATTGACTGACGCTGAGATGAGATTGTGACCTGAATTTGAACGTTTTTTAATTAGAATTGACCTTCAGATAGCAGGTGATCTGTTTCAGTGGAACATAATAATAAAGAATAAAAAACGGCTATCATAATGAATTGCTGCATTTCAAAACATCTAAAGAAATCAGATACCTACTTACTGCAATTTTGAAATCCGACTAGACAGTAGAAGTGGCTATCCAAGCTGACTATCGCAAGGCTACCGACCATTATTATATAATGGGGGAAACCACGTTTTGTAAAGTTGACAGTCAATAAGATCTGTCAAATATACTGCGTAAAGAATCCAGTAGATGTAAAAAACCAGCCAAGAGCGAGTCGACCTCATAAAATTAAGATTTCGAACCAAACTGTCTTCATGATCAGTGTGCGCGTCATCGAGAGCCAACATTATGTCAAAATACAAAATATGATCAGTGTGCGCGTCATCGAGAGCCAACATAATGTCAAAATACAAATTATGATCAGTGTGCGCGTCATCGAGAGCCAACATTATGTCAAAATACAAATTATGATCAGTGTGCGCGTCATCGAGAGCCAACATTATGTCAAAATACAAATTCCTACAGTAATAAAATAATAATTATAATAAGTGCACAGTGCATAGATCTCCAGAAAAATCTCTATCAGATGGACAAGAATGTGAGGTAATAAAGGTACTTACCAATTTTCATTTTTTCGGAACTTTAAAAAGCCAAGTAAATCTTGAACTAAGTGTATTTCTTACCAGCTTCTGCCCGCGACTTCGTCCGAGTGATTTTTTTGGTTCCCCCGACCCACCCCGTCGCATCACCTGCCGGCGCTGTTACTCCGTTTTCGCTTCGAGTTCTTTCTGACTTTCTTCTTTCTTTTCTGATCCTAAATGATCAGAGGGTGATGTAAAATAGCCTTTAACATTCCTCAAGAATTGGGCTATCAAATGCAAAAAGATTTTTTCAAATCCGAATTAGTCCATATTTAGAATTGGGGACAAAACATTCTGACCCAAGAGCCTCGCCAAAATTCTATACTTAAACAAACGTTAAAAGTAAATGATTTAAGAGTTGTTACCATGTAAGAAACAATAATGTAATAGCACATAAAGTTTCACTATAATTAAAGGACAATAACATGTTAGCAACTGTCAGGATAGTCCCACGGTTAACGCCGTCAGTTGAGATTCTTGATCAGTGAGTCACCGGTCACATCTGGGCTGGTATTACCCAGGATAAAAGGGACAGTCCAAGCACAGAGGGCGGAAATGGTGGGCGCGTTTTATTTCTGTTGCCAACTGATAATTAATTGACTTGTTAGGTATTAATCTGTAACAAGCTGACTATTTCATATATTCTATACCTACTAATATAATGAAGCAAAAGATTTTTTTTGTTTGTTTGTTTGAACGCTCTAATCTCTAAAACTACCAGTGGGATTTGAAAAAATATTTTTGTATTTGATAACTACGCCGTCACTCACACGGGCGGGGTACAACACATGAACGCCTCTAACTCCTGAAGGTTAGGCAGGGGCGTATCTATAGTACGCGGTACAGCCACATTTCGATTACGGAAACCGACCCGCATGTACTCTTTGAATGCACAGGCGTCGCCCAAATTAGAACAGAAATCCTCAGGTCACCCAGATCTTTTGCAGACGATCTAAAAAAAATAAGGGACCCAATCTGCTTCTCGAAGGAGGCCACGTACAATGGTCCACTTGAAGGCCTAAGTGCGGAAACCAATTCCAATAATAGAACATCAATTTACGTTCCTAGCGTTAATTAATAACTGTGAGAGGTGACTCAGACATTTAACACCGTAGACAAAAAAGGCTTAACGTACAAGAACGAGTTTTAAAAACATGAAAAAATTGGCAGATCTACATTGCTGCAGCTGATTTTACAAACTAGTCGTGACTTGTACTTTTGCTAAGTTCAACATTAGATGAAGCAATAGAGCCCACATGACTGTGTACTATTATCATGAGTGCTAACTAAATACATGCCTGCTGAAATTGCTAATTATGTATGGGTCTTTTACTAAAAGTTTTTGTGCAAACAGTGTATAAAGAGAGGCCTAATGTTCAGAGGTGGACGTTTACGGGCTGCAAAAGTACTGCGAAGGTTTTCATTTACGCACGTGTTTCTTCATCGTGAGGAAACCTTTAGTGCTATTCTGTAAAACATATTCGTTTATTTATAGGTACTGTTAACTTATTTTTTTACATTTTTAAATATTTCTTAAAATATAAAAATAAGTAATATAAAAAAAGTAGTGATCCGCCGGTGTCGGGAGCAAGGTCCAAGCTACCGGTGGTTAGGGCTCCAGAGACAGGAACCTCCTCACAATGCGAGCCGTATCGAGGAGTACTGCCTTCTGAATCAGGCCCTTGATCCAATACGCCTAACGAGAGCCTCGATAGATGTTGATCGAAGGTTTCGGCCATCAGGCCATTGGCCGATACGACAATCAGCACAATGATAGCCGAGCTCACATTCCACATATCAATAACCTCGTGTGCTAAGTCGAGATATGTAATTTGTTTCTCTTTCTCAGTTTTCACGAGGTTCCCGTCATGTGCAATGGTAACATCGACAATCATTGTGCGATGCGCTAATCGATCTATCATCACTATATCATGGCAGGCTTATTGGCGACAATAGTCCTTTCAGTAATTATAGATCGATCCCAGTACAACGTGACATGGTCATTTTCAAGAACTGGGTCGGGCACATACTTGTAGTACGGTACCTTAGAATCCACAAGTTTATATTTCAAAGCAAGTTGCTGGTGAATAATCCTGGCTACTTGGTTATTATTATTATTACCTTTTTACTTAAGCTTTTTAAAAGTCTCTCCGACCGCATTTCCTCATTATTATCCTCATTCCCAGAAACAATATTTTTTTTAATTCTTTGCAGACGAATTAAAGGGTCGTTGGACCGTAATTTGTGTATGTTTATTACTATAGTCCGACTTTTAATTAGCTGCAGTAAAATGACACTTCTTAGTAACTCATTTCCGACTGAGTTTAGAGATATGCATGTCAAATAAGTTTCGTTTGTTACACTATTCTGTACTAGAAAAACAAGATTTGGTTGATGGCCGCGAAAAAACAAAAAGACGCCAATTTCAGTCATTTAAGTAACACATAAGCTGTCATTTTAGTGCAGCTTAATAAAAGTTCGACTATAGTATAGATGCAGGTGAATGGTGCCAGCCATTCCCTAGAATCGAATGGTTAAAAGATTCAAACGTCGCATTTATCTGTTCCGCTGTTTAGTTGTCTGTATTCCAAGGTACACACGTTAAGAATTAATTATTATCTCTCGGTAGTAGATTTCCTCATCTATTTTCCGCTTCTGTGCGCCAGTTCGCAGTAATTCTAATTATACAATCATGTATTCTGGTCGCCGTACGATATCCACACCCAAATTTTACTCAGTACTTACCTATTTTTAGGTGATACAAAGAATTATTGGTTATATATTTGTTCACGTTCAAACTAGAACGAAAAAGACAACTGCTCTCAAAACGGTGAAGGAAAACATCGTGAGGAGACCGGCACGTCCTAGAACCAAAAATTCGACGGAATGTGACATCTACCAACCCGCACTGGGCCCGCGTGGTAGATTACAGCCCTCTCCCTCTCAAAGAGAGGCCTGTGTCCCAGCAGTGGGAACATTATAGGCTGATTTTGTTTATGTATTATAAAATGTATTTTATGTACACTACCCGGCGATAAATATTGCACATCGACCTTTGGAAAGAGACAATCGGCTAATTTCGGTTTCGTAGAGCGTTATCTCTGTCGCACGAAATACAAACAGTCCGGTATCTATTAGGAGCTGTTAAAACAATTATGATTTGCTTCTTTTGATAATTATTTTTATTCTTTGTATAAAATGGTTTTGTGTAAAAAATTCGATGTGCAATATTTATCTTCGTGTACTGTAGTTACTAAACAAGGAGAGTATGAAGAATTAGTTGACACTGTGACACACACGTTTCGCTCGACGTATCCACACACGTGCTCAATAACCACGTTCCAATTATATTGTGCTCAATTCAGCACGTGCCTACCCCCGGCACATCACTACACGATGTTGCTAATCCTTTTCCCAATACTATTGTTTTACACGTTGAAACTTTATAGAGTCTATTATAAGTACTAGCTTCATATTTTCTGACTGGCCGACTTCTTGACAATTCAAAAGTGCCTGTAAATGGTTTAATTGAAATAAATGCTTTGAGTTTGAGTATATTTTTTTATAGTATCTACACTAATATTATAAAGAGGAAAGATTTGTTTGTTGGTTTGATTTGTATACGAGTAGGCTCCAAAACTACTGGACCGATTTGAAAAATTCTTTCACCATTAGATAATGTAGGATCATTATCCCTGATAAACATAGGCGATAGAATATTTTCAAAAAAGTTAGGTATCCGTAGATAGTCCGACAGTGACCGCGCTTTAGGTCATGTTTTTTATACTATCCATTCATTAATGGCTAACACACATGTATAATGTGCAAAGCCAGCTTCGATTACCAAAAGCTTCAAAAGTTCTGGTCATTCTTTCACAAACAAAACTCTCCAATATCACAATATCGTGGAAATCCTACCATTTCAGTCGAAAACACAAATAGTTTCAGATAAACTACCTACGCAAACAAAAATCCAAATGCGTAATAAAAATGCGACACTGATATTCTATCAGCACTTCTTTTCCCCGAATCGTGTAATTGTTGCATTGAATTAACATCAGTGGAGTGGGAGCGAAGTGTCAGGTTTCCAGATTTCCCGGCGCTATCTGCTTTATACTGAATCCGTTATCTCTGGTGGATGCTCGTGTCGACCGCCGATGTCCCGAGCTAGCACCGCGTCCGTCTGTTTGTTTGTCGCCTACTGTTCGGATTGGATTTCATGATCCACCCACTTTAGGTTAAAGTCCGTCTTTTATGTTGTTGTTTGGTGATTATTATTGGGTCAGCTCTTCTGTACACGGTGTGGCCTGGTTTCCAAGGCCAAATTTGGTTTTGCAAGTCATCAGAGAGCTCACGAAAGAAATCAAAATTAGTCTGGGACGCTGCCGCCGGATACGGTGCAGAGGACTGTATATACTTTATACTTATTGGAAAAGTAGTACGACTTCCCGACATTAATAAGAACTCAGAGAACGCGCGGTCCCTTCTATAAAAAAATGCCCGGTTAATAAAAAACGGTTCAATAAGTCTAAAGCACAAATTTTCGGTTATACTATAGATGTTTCTAGGTCTGTGGTGCCATTAAATCAATACGTCCTAATATCTGTCATGTAGAAAGTGTATAAGGCCTACCAATACACTCTTGAAAAGCAGAACATTCATGGACAACCGTCCATGAAAAACCCTTTAGGTACTTTACTCTTTCATTTGGAGCTTAGGACCAAGATAATATTCTAAGAAGATTTTCAAACGAAAGAGTTTTAATGTTATGTGTGTAGTGTAGTATAGAGTGTAGCTGTCTATGAAAGGTGCTTTAAGTTTTAAACTCTTTTGTTTATAAATTTTAAAAGAAAATTGTCCAAGTCCTAATGCTTTCAGAATTGCTTTTCCAAAAAGTCAAGCAAAAATCGTACTGCAAGAACCTAATGTTGACCTGTTCATCCGTATAGCCATCACTGACAAAAAGAAAGTTGTGACCTATTTTCGTACAAACTATTACAAAAAAAAAAGACATGACTGTTTCCACCAAATGTTTAGAAAACATATTGCACCCTATCGGGCATATGAAAATTGGTGCAATGAGTGTTATTGATTTGTTGTCAGCACAAGTGCGACGGATGAATGAGAGTTAGCTCGACTCTGTAATGTTTTGAACATCGGCGTCGGCATCGGCGCCACTAAATAAGTGTTGTCAAAACAAATGATGTGTTAAGAGCAAAGATCTGATAAGTGATTGTTTTCAGTGAAAACAATGGAATTTGTATGGTATCTTGGCAATTTGTAAGTACCTAGGTATTTGGATAGATCTTGCTGACAGGCATACTATCTTCCTATACCTATTGGAAATGTATGGCTTGATATGTCGCAGTGTGTTCTTTAAATAAAATGAAGATGACTCAGTACCACTAGGAGACGTGGTCGCAATGCCCTCATTGAAAAACAATGAAAAAGTAATAGAATGTCAAATCCTCTTAGATTTTAGATATGTACAGACGCCAGCCATCAAGCTACCCGAAACTGTCAATTTTTTTTGCTTTAGTGATAACGTTGAAATTTATTAATGACAGATTGTAGTAGATTGATGTGCTGCTGGCGTCTGTACCTAACTGACGAAGCCGATGGACGTCAACCTGATAGTTCGATAAAAAAAAACACAGATGCCGTTTTGAACTTGCTGTGGATCTTCCCTATCGTTTTTATTTTCCTCAAAATACTAGTTACTTTAGTTGACAAAGTTTTCCTGTTGCCCAAATACGTCTTTAGTTTTTCCAAAACCCCCTACTAATTCTTTTTTATGAAATGTAAATGTTAATACACCTCATTGCAAGACGTGATCAGACTCATTAAGAAGTCCTTCAGTACCGAGTATTTATTCTAATTAATTATTCCTTAGACAATAGTTATCTTGACTATACGGAGTAATGTTGCATTCTCAGAAGCTTCGCCAGTGTATGAATGGAAATGTTTATTAGTATGTTAATTTGATTGGAAGGTAAAACCCGCGGCTTCTAAAATTTCCAGACAGAGGAAGCAAATAGGTGTGTTAAGGCTCCTACAAACAGGCGCGACACGCGATATGATCACCGGCAAAGGTCAAAAGCACCGCTCGTTGCGCGACTTGCGGTGCCTTTGTGTCGCGCGCGATTTTATCGCGTGTCGCGCCTGTTTGAAGGAGACTTTAACAAATAAACGATCTGCACGCGTCAAGTCATTACTGGGATGATTTACATACACAAATTCAAGATATTATGGACTGATGTGAATCTATGAAACACTTATTATTATAGTCCGCGCGGAACTAGTTGGCCGCGTCTTGGGTGGGGACGGGGGTGAGCGCGGCAGGGTTGCCTATTGTTCGCAACGCACGTACTGAGTGACAAAGCGCCCCCGCCCCTCCGTCCCACCGCTCACATACCTGAGGCGCGGCCAACTAGTTCCGCGCGGATTATAGTGACAACTTCTATCATAAATGTATTTTATAAAAAATCCTGGATTTCCTTTTCTCATCATTATTAAAAGCCTGCGATGCCACACTGCAGGGCAAAAGCCTCCCTACTCTCTTTCCACTTCTCTCTTTTTAAAGCTTCTGAGGACCAGTTCTTGTTGAAGGAGTTCAGATCATCCCGCCATCTCCGTCTGGACCTGCCGCGGTGTCGCTTGCCATTAAAAGGGACCCGTTGGGTTGTAAGTTTGGCCCATTGGTCGTCTGACATGCGGCAGATGAGTCCAGCTCAATTCCATTTTAGCTGCTAAGGACCAGTTTTTTTCTCATACATAAACTCGACTTCTCACGGATAGGCAGCAACTACAGAACGCCAACTTCTACGATCCTTACAATATTCCTTTTGCTTCGTTTACGTTCATACATCTGGTCATCCACACACGCCATTTCTTCTCTCCTTATATGAATGTATGGAAAAAAGGTATTCCTGAAGCCTCACTCTCCTTCACAACTCCTTTTCTTTACGCTTATTAAATGTCTTAATTCAAATTCCTTAACATCGATTAAGTCATTTTGTTTTTTGACCTTGACAATTTTGGTCTTCATACCCACATAAGAAGACCAAAATTGTCAAGGTCAAAAAACAACTAGGCTTCTAACCTGAGAATAGCTCTTACAATGTCGGTCGTAGTTTCCAAAATCTTTACAAACCTTCTAAAGGCTCCTTCAAAGCGCGACACGCGATAAAATCGCGCGCGACACTAAGGCACCGCAACGAGCAGTGCCTTTGTGTCGCGCGCGGTTCGCGTCACGCGTCGCCCCTTTTTCCAGGAGCCTTAATTTGGAGCTTTTATTACTTTTGCTTAACTTGTTGATTCCGTTGTTTTCTATTTATAGCCATAATCACATGGTTTATTTACAGACTCTATTTGGGTTTTTAAACCATTAGAATTTTTTATACGATGTCTAAAAATATCTCGTCTCACACGTAAAAACCCAATTTATTTATTCATTTATTCGTAAATCTTTGACAGTCGTTACGGGTAATCAGAAGCCCAGACTGACAACCCGTCTTACCAAAGGGGTATCGCGTTACCCAGTAACTGGGTTGTAGAGGTCAGATAGGCAGCCGCCCCATGAAGGTTCTCCAGCCCTAACGGGGCCCGTTAGGGCCCCAATTCAATTGATGCTGACAATGGCTTACATTACCATTTAGGAAAGGTATTACTGCTAATGTATATACAAATTATATGTGGGTGGGTAATTACATAACATAAATACATAATCAACCTATAATTTTCCCACTACTGGGACACAGGCCTCCTCACTTCGAGAGGAGTGAGCTGTAATCTACCTCGCAGGCCCAGTGCGGGTTGGTAAATGTCACACATTTCTCCAAATTTTGGTTCTAGGACATGCCGGTTTCCCCGCGATGTTTTCCTTCACCGTTTTGCGAGCAGTGGTGATAAAATTATTTACACAAAGTAAAGCGCCTGCCTATGTTCGAAACTTCGAACTCACGACCAAAGACTCGGTAAGTCGAGGTCGTTACCACTGGGCCGGCACTGCTCTAAAATAGAATACAAATAAAAATATAATATTTGAATAAAAATAGAATACAATTTATGAATGACGCATCTGAACGCTTCTTCCCAAACATGTAATGGGTTCATAATGTTGTTTTAGAGACGTCGACACGCTGCGCGCTGGACCGAAGTGTTTTTTACTCGTAGATACATACATACCGACTGTTAATGACAAATATCTCGTAATACCGGTTCCAGCGGATCTAACACACGTGTCGGTACCACTATGTTTCGCGTCATTGAAAATTTCGTAATATTATCGATATTGTTTATTGCTAATTATGGGGCTCATGGCTAAATATTAATAGCCCCACGTTGCGCGTCGGTTCGTGGATTGTCACCCATCCATTACATAACGAGAGTTGAGACCTTGTTTATAATTGTTTGTGAATAAATATATTGAATGTATGTAATGTATTGAAGTAGCGTTGGAAGGCCTCCCTCAAGGTAGTCCTACGACCTTGTGAAGGCCGCAGGAGCCCGTTGGATGCGAGAAGCACAGAACCGGTCGAAGTGGAGGTGGTTGGGCTCCCCCAAGCACCTCCACTTCGACCGGTTCTGTGTTGGCCTATAATGATGATGATGAAATGTATTGAATTGACCCCTCCTTTCTTCCGAAAGCACGTTAAGGGGCTTACATGACCTAAAGCGCTGACACTGTCGGATTACATAGAAAAGAAAGAGAAGCGCGATGACACAACGCTGGTAATTTATTGCAAACTACGAAGCAATTCTCTATTTACATAAAATCTGTTGTTTGGACAAAAAAAAAACTTGCGTTTTATACGTTTAGGTCCTGTAAGCCCCATAGCGTATCTGTGTGTTTTGAAAGTGGATCATGCATGCAGCATGTCCAATCTCGACTTCTCGAACTTACATTGAGAATTCCAACTCTGAAATATCGGAAATAGCACCTGTTCCATAGCTGTGGATGTGGTAAGCATTGCAATTAAATGCTTTAAGTTTAAGAGTTGGTTCCATAAGAAAAGTCGTTCAGATTCATGAGTACTTTCAGCCTTGGAAGGATGTATGAATTGAAAGTCATCCAGTAGGTATACATATTTGCTCGCTCTCACAACGGTGAAGGAAAACATCCTGAGGAAATAAAGAGGAAACCGGCATGTCCTAGAACCAAAATTTCGAAGAGATATGACATCTACCAACCTTCACTGGGCCCGCGTGGTAGATTACAGCCCACTCCCTCTCGAAGAGAGAAGGCCTGTGCCGCAGCAGTGGGATATTTATAGGCTGATTATGTTTGCAGTATATTTGAGGTGGGAGTGGGACGCCCTCAGGCTTTAGGTGGAGCGACGATCTTCGCAAGATGGCTGGTAGCAGCTGGATGAGTGTTGCCGAAAATCGAGTTAAATAGCGTGCAATAGAAGAGGCCTATGTCCAGCAGTGGACTGCTGTAGGTTGGTGATGATAATGATGATATTTGACGTAAAAATAAACAAGACTTGAAACCTAGAAGGCCCTTGAATCATTGCGACATAATTGCGATCATTTGCCGGTCTCTAACAATGACAATGTCGAGCGGTGGCCGTGTGATTGAACTTGGACAAGGCCGCGACTGCGCGAGCGCATGCCACGGCGCGCGGGCGTCGGCGCCGGCGCTGTACTACAACTGCTGTGACGCAACATTTAATAACTGTGGAGATACGATCCTGATTCATAGTACCAACATTAGTTTACTCATTCATTTCTGACTAGAAAAAAAAATTCAATAGGTTTTTCAGCAAGAAATTCATGGATTTAGTTAGGTTGGTACTGGTAGGTTGTACAATTTTCCAATCAATTTTCGTCATTAAAAACTGGGTGTTTTCAGCCTTCCAAAAAATGAACACAACTGTTTGGGTACTCCAGCATTCAAAATCCTAAATGAGGTATCCTACATAAGGTAAGAACAACTAAAACAGCTGCACTTAAAATCTGACCTCACTATTGCATAATAATATGTATGTAAATATGTGTTGCAGCCAGGTAGCCTTTCAGTTAACAGCCTAGCAGTTATCGATCCGAATCATTTGTCTAGCTGTTTGATTGGATGGCTGAATATCATTCAAGCCGCTAGTTGAACAGCGCCGGTTAGTAAAAAGGCTAGGCTCTTAACTGTAAGGCTAATTAAGGGGCTTACATAACCTAAAGTGCGGTCGCTGTCGGACTGCATAGAAAAGAAATAGAAGCGCGATGACACAACGCTGGTAATTTATTGCAAAATATGAAGCAATTATTTAATTACAAAAATCGACTGTTTGGAGTTTTGGACTACGTTTGACTAGTTTTTTAGTATGTTGTTTGTATAATAATCTGACAAAAAATCAGTATGGTTGAATGTATATTAGTATGGTTTTTATTGTAAAAAGAAAGTTTTTTGAGGTATCTTCATGATTTTTTTCTATAGTATCAAATTAGTTATATTATGTTTTCAACACATTATCTACCTAGCATATTATCCTGAAGAATAGCATATATTTTTCTGATTTTGTTTACTGTAGTCGATCATATACTTTTATTGTTTCTAAAACTTACGTTTTTTGTGTTTAGGTCTTGTAAGCCCCTTAAGCTAGTTGGCTACGACATATGCACTGCTGTCTGAGCATCAAAACATATGACAATCATCCAGTTTCGCAAACCAAACAACCCATACTGATGATGAACCACCAACCACGCCTCTCTTAGCCCGCACGCAATTTTTTAACGCGACGACTTTTTATCTCCCACTGGATTTTCAACACTCAATGTTGAGCTGAGCATTAAGAATGTTAAGGTTAATGGAGGAACATCAAAGGAAAGACCGTTCTAAGGATTTTGACGTGACAACGTCTAATAAATCGATGAAGCTGGCTGCACATACGAAAAAAACATGACTCATGTAGCGTTACCTCGCGGCCTTGCTCTGCTGTAGCGTTGTACGCCATGGCGGCTTGAAGTGAAAGCGAGAGCGCGGAACGAGCGATGAGAGACAGATGATGTCGAACGCTGCCGAATCGGCCTCCGCGTTCGGCAATTTCATAAATGTTTTGTTATGACGTTCGTTGTCACGTTAAACTATCGTCCGTAAACCGACTTTACAGACAACCGATTTTTAATAATACGTTTATTAATCCTTATATGTATTTATACATATATTGGTAGGTGTGTTTAGGTACTAATATTACGTGAAACGTGTGATCCCGCACAAGGCTAAAAGAGTAGTACAGTCACTATGCGAAAGTAAGGATTTCGGTCAAGTGGTTCAGGGCGGGCACGGATACATAAATAACATTTATGAGTTAGAATGAGAAAGACGATAGTGTTGAAGTAGGATCGATTTGTTTTTGCTATACTCCAACATAAAATTCAACTGAGTGCATCCCAGCGCGTCACATTACACTGTTGGGTTTTTAACTCTCGACGCTAATCAGTGTGTTGATAATCCAGTCCGCGATAAAAATTGCCAGTGAGTACGAGGGCTCATTGTTGACAACTTAAGCGAAAGAGGCTCGTCTCTGAAATAAACCAACCAGCGTGCGCAACGTATCATCTACATACAAAACCTCTTTTAATCGACCTATGTACTCGTATGTCTAGCCAGTACGCTGATGACACAGTATAAAGATTATTACCGTGCTGATGATGATCAACCAAACAATGTGATATAAACATCAACATTATGCCCAGTGATGTAACGTTATCTTATCTTGTTTTAATTTTAACTCTCTGACGTCAGTAGGTAAACATTGCGCTGATCAAATGACGCAAAAGATTTAATTAAACTGGTACAGCTTCGCAAAAAGGTGATTTATGGAAATGACGTCCTTATTGGAATTTGATATCAAAACGTTTTTAAGCATTATTATTTAAGAATAAGATGTATGTTCTATGTTGTGGGTTTGGTTTCAGCACTTAGTCCTTCAAGTAGACCATTGTGCGTCTGTCATGGCGGCCGTCGGTGGTTATTCCAACCAGCCCACCTCTCTCCAGAAGTTAATTAGATCTCCTGGCCTGTTGAGAACATCTGTGTGAGATCTGGGTGTCCCAAGGGTTTCTGACCTAATCTGGGTGACGCGTGTCACGCGTGTGCGCTCAAAGAGCACATGCGCAATGGTTTCATCAGCCTCCATGCAAGCCTTGCACAAGGGACTGTCCGTTATGCCTATTGTGTGGAAGTGTTTGTTTAGCGAGTAGTGTCCCGTGATGGTCTCCGTCACCAGGCGCAGGTCTTTCCTGTCCAGATGTAGTTGGAATAAGAAGTATTTATTTATGACAATACTCAAAATGTTCCCCTGGCGCACCCCTGAAATGATCACCCTGGAAACGACACACTAATATTTTACAACACACGGCATGAGCTAAGTTCATCACCATTGGAAGCCCTATTCCTTATACTGCTGAATATAGGCGTACGGGGTAATTGAGTAACACACTAAAACAGTAGGAATGGGTTTAACTTTGACAGTTCAACGACATTCATTGCGTTGTATACGTTGTTGACCAGACTTTTTCGAACATGTGGTGAAGCAATGGATTAGGAATATCTTTCAAAATATGTTATTCGAATTGATATTGTGTTACGCAATTAGGGTGCCCTTTAGTGCCATGCTTCCGTGGTCTGTGCGAGACGCATCCAGGTCTCTTCTATTCCTACTATTCTCATTTATGCTATTCTCATAGTTCAATCCATTACGAGAGAAGAGGAAAATGTTGTGAAGACTACCGGAAAACTCAATAAAGGTGTGTTGGAAAATCACTAACAGCCGGTCGATTCTGTAAAAATCTCACCGTGAAAACTTAGGTGAAGTGAGTTTGTTTTTGCTAGGAATTGACACTATTGACAGCTCACTCCACGCTCACTTCACCTATGTTTTCACGGTGAGATTTTTAACAGAATAGCACCGCTGTAACTTAGCATAGGTACTTAAAATGAAGCAAATGGCAGGACTCTGCAGAGTCTTCATGTAAACTAAAGGAGTCCAAAGAGTTTAGGTAGTTTATCAAATCAGACACCATCTGAGCAATATCAAAGGGACCTTTGCATGTTTTGTTTGAGTTATGTAGTGTAAAACTTATAATGACAGTGGCCACACATTAAAACACATTTATTAATAAAGAAAGAAGAAAGAAAGAAAAAGAAAGAAAGAAAAAAAAGAAAGAAAGTCACATTAAAACATTTATTAATAAAGAAAGAAAGAAAAAGAAAGAAAGAAGAAAAAAGAAAGAAAGAAAGTCGAACTGGCTTGTGTAAACCAGTGTAAAGTGCAATCAGCACTATTGCAGCGCAACATACATACAGTGTGGGGATGACAATATGACTTTAAATGAAAACACGGGCAATACTGGTGTATAGAAACATTTGTAAACTATCAAATATATCCGAACATCGAAATTAAAAAAACAATTTTTTCTAACAAACTAAATAGCATAAAACTGTAAACAAAATAAAACATCATTTAGAAAATTGGTTCACTGACCTGTCGCGCGCGCCGACTACCGCGCGCCGACCACCGAAGCAGCGAACGTAATATTTTGGCGCCATTATTAATAATTCTCAATTACACAAATCAAATCACAGATTATTAACCAAATAGTCGGGCATCAACCACCCGCGTGTTATTCACTAATCAATTTATTATTCACAATCACTTTTCGATCACTTATTTATGCCGCCACTCATTAATTTTTTCTATTTTCAATATGTCCGCCGTGTTCTTGAATACACAAACTACACCGACGTATAATGTTATTTCACATTGTAGGTACAGGAAGTCAGGATTCTCGAGATGTTTGGTTTTCAACCAGCGACAGAAAGTTTCTCTTATTGGCTTAATCTCTCGATAACAATGCTTGTACTTTCTTGTACTTATAAAGTCTGTGTTTCAAAACTTATTGAATAGTTTTATGATTTACTCGAAAATGTCTACCTGCATTACGTAGACTGGACGTCGGATAACGATCATAATAATCAATAACTCTTTCGTCTGGAATCACATTTGCACGTGGAGAAGTACCATCTACGTGCGGGACTGCGGGATCAAGGATTGATTTTCCCGTATCCTCTGGACAGCTTGTACAATAGTCCGCCCGTGGGTCGGACACATACGAGTGTTCCCATACCTCTCACGGTAAGTCCGTACAGCTAAAGCGGCATTTCCGTGACACTCCCCATAAATTAAAATCATATCGGTGTACTCCGAAGCTGTGTAATTGTAACGAGGCATGATTATTTAATAATAAAACCTTTAAACACCCAAGTTTAAGCGTCTAATTTCGCAAAGTTTACTTAGCTAATTAACTAAGTACCTATGATACGTTATGTGTCCTGTCACTATTAAAACAAAGCGTCAATTTCGCACAACACAATAAGAAAGGTCGATAACACTCGCGCGGCGACATCAAACGGGCGCGCGCGGGCGCATCCGAAATTTCAGAGCGAATAAAACGCGTCACAGGCACGAAGTCCGGTGACACACGTCACTGACCTGACCGCGTAACCTAGACACGAGTAATTGCAGGATTCGACAAGTAAGCAAAGTAGAAACAAGCAAACTTACCTATCTCTTTCGGACATACATATTTTGCGATTGACATGAGTGCGTAACAGAAAGAATTCGCCGCTTCGCTTCTTCCGCATTTTTCGAATCTAGTTGTGATGACACGCTTTATGACTCTTAACGCTCAGGCATAAAGTATAATTTGCATTGAGAAAATAAATTTTAAAGTAAAGGCGTAGATTTTTGAAATTACGACTGTGTCATTGAACCTGTCGCGTGCTCTTCTGTTTACAAATACAGCATGTAGAAAATACTTAAAATCAAAAATTATGTCCTGTGGCTAAACTACTGGATATATTCATTTGATTTTTTGTGTGCAGGTTGGTCATATCATGACTTATACGAAGTTTAATTTATGATCATATTGTCCTCCCCACTCTGTATATGTTTGTCTTCGATACATTCGTTCTTCCATTTTTTGAAGTGAAAACTTCTTTAGCGGCGCTGTGTATGTACTTTTTTGGAATGGGTAAAAACTTCTAAATTCGCGTCAGGTCACGTGACCCTGATCGAAAATTCGTAAGACGTAAAACGTCAGACGTCTCGCCCACAGCCTCGATTCTAACTAGGCATGGGTAATATCGCTTTTACACTATATCAAATCGTATCTATGTATCGGTTTAGAATATCGGATATCGTATCTATATATTTCAATATCTATATATTGGCTGAATCAGTGTGGAACTCGGAATCGAAATTGGTACTGTGATATTTAGGTTTCGGTTTTGTTCGATTCATTACATCATTGTATTTTATTTGTAACTGTATATTCGAAATCAGTGAATGTATTGTTGATAATTTGGCACTCTGAAATGAAACTAGTACAGCCGTTTCGGTTTTCTAGATTTATATTTTTATCAATTATTTAAATAGGTCAAGTATCTATTCATCAGTCATGAGTGAAGCTAATAACTGAAGACTGACGAAAACAGCAAAGTGCAATCAAGGTCAAGGGTCACGTAAAGTGATTTTAAAACAATTTTTGATGTGAAACATCTATAGCCGCACGTAAAACAAATTTCTGGCGTGGCTACGCATGCCGTGGCGACGCGTCACCACGCTTTATGATGGTGTAAGTATATATACAGTCACAGTCTTGTGTACTGTGTGGCGACGCGTCGCCATGCGCAATGTTTCACATCTGCCAGGCGTCCCGTGACGGCTCACTTTTTTTTTTTCTCTATTAGTCGTGATCTCGGCTGTCATCCCCTTTCTAACCAGCGGTACTATTCTGTAAAAATCTCACCGTGAAAACCTAGGTGAAGTGAGCGTGGAGTGAGCTGTCACTAGTGTCAACTCCTAGCAAAAACAAACTCACTTCACCTAAGTTTTCACGGTGAGATTTTTCCAGAATCGACCGGTATATCATCATTCTCACAGTCCTACATCGTTTATTTGGTCTTAAAATAATTATCACGTAAAAAAATAAGTTATCTTAAAATTGCTTATTAGTATTTTATGCTAGATTGTAATTAATTATTAGGAACCCGGTTCTATGCTTAATAAAATAAAATAAAAAGAGAACTTCTCAAAACGAAAACACTTTCTTTTCTAGAGAATTACGTAACGATGTTATTTACGATTCTCAGACCAAAACAATAGTGAAACGACACACCCACAACGCAAAACAGTAAATATTATCGTGATCTATTTGTCCAATTTCGCGATGTTGTTGCTTCGTGATCTGCGCCATAGCACCTCAATGAACGTCAAGTGTACCTGGCCGGTGTAACGAGGTTAACTTATGACGTAGTTCTTGTCGTGACGTGTTGGAAGAAACCTCTTGATACTATTTATTTTCCTAGTACATTAGCATTTTGCTGTTCTTTTCCTATAAGGGTTTTTTAGTGGAATGCTGTCTATGGGTTTTATTCAATGTAAATAAATGGAAATTGTTTGTAAACGTTGGACTTGTAAACGTTTGTGCTTGTGGCTAAGCTACGCTTGCTACGGTTGGTCCGTGGATGGGTGCCCATTTTCACATACCAAGATCCCTCCTTGCCTCGGAGAGCACGTTAAGCCGTTGGTCCCGGCTGTCATTGATCTTTGAAAGTCGTTACGGGTCGTCAGAAGCCCGAAAGTCTGACAACCAAGTCTGGCTCCATGTATAATACTGGTATTCAGCTGCATGCGGTTAGACTGGAAGTCGACCATGACATAGTTGGAAAAAAGCTAGGCAGATGATGATGATTGTAAACGTTAATTTAGTTCTAATTGATTGATTATGTGCATATAAGTGTTCGAAACTACATATTACAGTACCCGGCGATAAATATTGCACATCGACCTTTGGAAAGAGACAATCGGCTAATTTCGGCTTCGTAGAGCGTTATCTCTGTCGCACGAAATACAAACAGTCCGGTATCTATTAGGAGCTGTTAAAACAATTATGATTTGCTTCTTTTGATAATGATTTTTATTCTTTGTATAAAATGGTTTTGTGTAAAAAGGTCGATGTGCAATATTTATCGCCGGGTACTGTAATTTAAGTTTTTTATTGAGTAGAGGAGAGAAGATATTAGACTTTAAACATTGTGATTATGCATGAATGAATGAGGGTTTTCGTGAAAATTTACGACACCAGTTGGCACCACTGTGACAACTGTGACAAGAGGTCTCCCAATACAAAATATATGATGACGTTCATCATTCGATTCATTCATTCGTTCATCATTCCGTCATGACTAAAGAAAATATAGGGTCTTTGACAGATGCCTGGACCTGACGTGCCAGTGCTGCCACCTAGCGAACGTCATTTCAGAAAACCCTCATTAAAATGACTGCCTCATTGGTCTTGTGGTTGCAAGCGCTACTGCTGAGCCTGAGTTCTTGGGTTTGATTTCCAGGTCGAGCAGTGTTCTTGGGTTTTTCCATTTGGAATTTCTCAGTAACAACCCGGAGTATGGATTTGTGCCCCATTGACGGCAATGGGCTCGTCCCCTGTTACATAGGACTGAAAAATAACGGGCGAAATGGTACCTATAGGTCACCTCTGCCTAACCCGTCACACGTAAAAAGAAAAGAGTGGAACTCTCTACCTGCGTCTGTGTTTCCGAGTGCATACAACCCGAATCTCTTCAAAGTAAGAGTGAACAGGCTTCTTCTGGGTAAGCTCACTCCATCGTAGACTTTATCTGTGTCATCTCTGACCTAGATTAGAGTCAAGAGCAAACTCATTTCAAACTAAAAAAAAAAAAAAACCGGCGTGATATTATGTTATAAACTTATAAATTAAAATGATAAACTTCAATGGAAAATTCTTAAACATTAGAAAGCATAAGTATACCACAAGTTTGGACGGAGAAAAATTATTCCAAGATATGTATTAATAATATCAAAAGTTTTGAGTATGAATGTCGATGGCTATAAGAATAGGGGAAGACCAAAGGAACGATGGATGGACTGTGTGAAAGTGAATGATGATATAGTTAGATAGGGGGTCACTACCGAAATGACGACTAATAGAGAAGTAAGGTATGGAAGAAAAATACTTGTTGCGCCGATCCCACATAATTTGGTATGTATAAGGGCAGAAGAATGAAAAGAAAGTGTGTGTGTGGGGGTGTGTGTGTGTGTGTGATACATATTTTTCTGAAATCGTTCTTGACCGAGTTACTTCTCACATGTAAGGTAAGGTATGGGTATGCATAACCAGCATAACGTGACCATTTCTTTTTTTTTTCAGATCGGGACGCTTTCGGAATTAAACAAAAAAAAGCTTATTTTACTAGGTATTTATTAAAGAAAGAAAAGGACATGAAAAATAATATTGTAGGGACTGTGTCTTACGTACCCATCCCTTGCATAGTTTTAAGAATGTAATATTTTTATAGAGGTACTTATTGTAATAATTTTTAGAAAGTTTCATTTTGTGTTTTTCCCACGAATCACATCTGCAAGCGATTTAAGTTATAGGTACTATTGTCTTTCATGATTCTTTACTTTTAGTTAAGGTTCTTCATTGTTCTATTATGTTTAGTTATCTTGTATTGTACCCATTTGCTATTGTTAGTTAAGGTTCATTGTTCTGTTATTTTTAGTTGTCTTGTATTGTACCCATCTGCATTTCTCGTGTTTTATTATTGTACTTTTAAAAGGCAATCGTTTTGCCGCTTCCTTTGTTTAGGAACTGCAGATGTGGATTTGCCGCGTCCTTTGTTTAGTGAACGGCAGATTTGGGAGAATTTTGGTTCAGAGCTTCAGTCTGTGCTGAACTACGATCGTGCGAGGTCCTCTCTGACCCCCGATCATATTTTACTCGCCGAAGCTCGCCGTAATAGTTTACGGCGAGCTTCGTGTTTCTAGTAGTTTTCGTGTTTCTATTAGTTTTATGTCTTCATGTAACATTATTTAATTTTACCTTTTCGTGTCAAGTGTAACTACTAGCTTTAGTTACTTGATATCGTAATAAATTAATCGTTACTTATTTACAACACACTTCAGTGTATCACTCGCCCACGCGGTCACGAATTCCCACAGTGGTGACCCCGACGTGATCAAAACTATCAATAGCGTGAGTTCGTGACAGTGCGGAAAGAGTTTCGCGAGTGCTAAATCAAAGTACGTGTTAAAATGGCGAGCGATCCAGCGGGAGTCACTAGCGGCGGATGACGCGCATTCCCAGCCAGCCAGCTCCCACGGCTTCAACGGGTGTCCTGACCACCAGCATGCAGCGACCGCGCATACCTGGTCATCACCCTCAGCCTCATCAGCAACCTCGGCACAGCACACTGCACTTTCGGCCGGTCAACAAGAAGAGCCCAATTCCTCTCCTGGTCGACGCAGCGCCCGCGCCACCCCGACTCACTGGGAACATCTTCGCAGACAGTTCCGACTCACCGTGAACTATGCGGCACCGACGCACTGGAGCATAACGCAGCGCCCGCGCCACCCCGGCTCACTGGGGACATCTTCGCAGATAGTTCCGACTCACCGTGAACTATGCGGCAACCGGTTCCGACTCACTGGAACCTAAGTTGGCCTGGCAAGCATATTCCTCGCCGTTCTGGTAGGCGAGTTAAATTTCCTGATTACTATCAGGCAGGTGTTTCGTGATCTTTATCACTGGTAGGGGGGTACTGTAGGGACTGTGTCTTACGTACCCATCCCTTGCATAGTTTTAAGAATGTAATATTTTTATAGAGGTACTTATTGTAATAATTTTTAGAAAGTTTCATTTTGTGTTTTTCCCACGAATCACATCTGCAAGCGATTTAAGTTATAGGTACTATTGTCTTTCATGATTCTTTACTTTTAGTTAAGGTTCTTCATTGTTCTATTATGTTTAGTTATCTTGTATTGTACCCATTTGCTATTGTTAGTTAAGGTTCATTGTTCTGTTATTTTTAGTTGTCTTGTATTGTACCCATCTGCATTTCTCGTGTTTTATTATTGTACTTTTAAAAGGCAATCGTTTTGCCGCTTCCTTTGTTTAGGAACTGCAGATGTGGATTTGCCGCGTCCTTTGTTTAGTGAACGGCAGATTTGGGAGAATTTTGGTTCAGAGCTTCAGTCTGTGCTGAACTACGATCGTGCGAGGTCCTCTCTGACCCCCGATCATATTTTACTCGCCGAAGCTCGCCGTAATAGTTTACGGCGAGCTTCGTGTTTCTAGTAGTTTTCGTGTTTCTATTAGTTTTATGTCTTCATGTAACATTATTTAATTTTACCTTTTCGTGTCAAGTGTAACTACTAGCTTTAGTTACTTGATATCGTAATAAATTAATCGTTACTTATTTACAACACACTTCAGTGTATCACTCGCCCACGCGGTCACGAATTCCCACAATATATTAGGTACTTATATTAATATGTAATTTTAATACCTATTACATGGCGGTTGAAGACGCATTTGTTTTGTATTGGTCGGTGGAGCTCGGGACTAAAACTCGCGCATCCGTCTCGAAGAATTTATAGATAAAAAATGTTGATGTTTTTTAAAAAAAAAAAAACACTGGCACTCCGGTAGTGCCGACAGAAGTGAAATCTTGAACAATTACGAGTGTATTTTATGAATCGTCTTATAAACAAAACACGCGTGTTAAGGTGTGTTCCTTATTTTATAGGGTTTTTTGCAAATCAGGTATGATGACCAAAGTGACTGGTTTATTCTTCTCGTGAAAGGAATTTATTCAGATTTGCTCGTCGTCAGTTATATATCCGTGGTTCAGCGCCATCTCGTCGTTGTTGGATGAACTACGTAGTTAGTACGCGAGGCCTACGTAGTTAGTACGCGAGGCCCTCGTAGTTCTTCCCGATGTGCATAGATGGCGCTGTCCTCAACAACGCGCTCGTCGTTGTTGGATGAACTACGTAGTTAGTACGCGAGGCCCTCGTAGTTCTTCCCGATGTGCATAGATGGCGCTGTCTTACGTTTTACGTCTTACGAATTTTCGATCAGGGTCACGTGACCTGACGCGAATTTAGAAGTTTTTACCCATTCCAAAAAAAGTACACAGCGCCGCTAAAGAAGTTTTCACTTCAAAAAACGATTGTTGTTGTCTTTAAAATTTTGCATGCTATGTTTTATGCTAGCTAAACATGCTTGTGCCTCAATTTGTATATTTAACACCATTGTATACCATGTTTTACGCAAATAAGTATTCTATTCTATTCTCGCATGTCACTTTGTAAATTGAAATCGTGAAACGAATGGTCACGTTAGGTATACAGCCGTGTTGTGAGTGTGACCTAGAAACACCATTTCTTTTGCTTACTTTTATCATTATAATATTTGATGCAATCTTGTGCAAGAATGTAATTCAAAGTCTCCAAAACCTAAAATTATTTAAAACAACGATATATTCTTAGAACAGTAGTCTAATGAACTGTCGTAATCTCACAATTAACACCGAAATCGCCTGAAATAGAGTATTGTTTACATTGCAAAGTGTGAATGTCCTAAAAGATAGCGAACCGGCAAACGTAAGAGTAGTACGTAACACGATAATTATGGTAGTAGCAAGTACACTGCAATTTTCGCACCAGCACCCAATTGTGTAACACTTTGAATTTCGAATCATTCGGAATCGTAAGGATATTGTTAATCCATTGCTTCAAATGTTTGAAAAATGTGTCTGCTCAACAACGTAAATAACGCAATGAATATTGTTGAACTGTCAAAATTAAAGCCATTGCTATTGTCATTGTGTTACACAATTACCTCGCTGATAGTAGCGAGTAAACAATAAATCTGCACACCAGATGTAAATTGTATATAATTCTCCTCTCAGATATCTGTGGCCCCATTTATCTAGATATTACTCGATATACAAATAGTTATCCTTTATTTTTATTATCAGAATTATAACTATCTAATACCTAATGTATTTCGAGACATCGCCAAGCGGTTGGTCGACTCTTCACGTGACCAGAGGGCTGGCCTATTTTTTGACCAAAGAATCAGCATTGCCATACAACGTGGCAATGCTGCCAGGCTTTTGGGCACGTTTCCTGTTGACGGCGATGCGGAAGAATTTTTTGATGCCATTTGATTATTTCCCCTCCTTTTTATTTATGTACTTGTACATATTATTATTTTAATACTTTTAGCGTTTAATATTTTTAACAATAAACCATAAATACTTATACCTAATTAATTAATAAAAATAAAAAAACTAAATATACAGAAACTAAAATATAGCGTCGCCTGTATCGCCTGTATCGACTGTATCGCCTGTACAGATTGTATCGCCTGTATCGACATTATCGACTGTAACGCCTATATCGACTATATCGCCTATATCGACTGTATCGCCTGAATCGGCAGTATCGCCTGAATTGACTGTAGCGCCTGTATCGACTATATTGCCTGTATGGACTGTATCGCCTGTATCGACTGTATCGACTGTATCGCCTGTATCGCCTATATCGACTGTATCGACTGTATCGCCTGTATCGACAGTATCGATTGTATCGCCTGTATCGACTGTATCGCCTGTACCCCCCCCCCCCCATCAAAATCAAAAGTCATTTATTCAAACTAAGCTGAGAATCAGCACTTTTCGAACGTCAAAATTACAAAAGACAGTCCTCCAAAACGCCCGCCCTTCACATCTGTGTTTTGTTATGTCTTCCATAAGAAGGACTAAACGGTGGACTTACAGGGCTCACCCTGTAAATCTTAGCGTCATTCTTCTTCATTTGAGGCATTACGTTCATTTTTGTAGGTTCCAAGTACGTTTAGGAAAAGTCGAGGTAAAACGGAAACGTATAACGGGTACAAACCACCCATTACAATAAATCTAGTACAATATTCCACACTTCCTACTAAGGCAATAGGGCTCAATTCACATTGCCGCAGAACGGAATTGCATAGAATTTTTGTAACGATATTGAACAAAGCAAAATTAACCTTATGTCAATTGTGTAACGTACAAATTAGGTACGAGCCAAAAAACAGGTCGCGCGTCTCCCGCAGAATTCTCTCACAGTCTTGGGAATTCCCACAGCTAACACCTTTTAACTTTACCCTAATGTAATGACATAAAGTTTATTTTACTTAGTACAATATCGTAACACAAATTCGATTCTATTCCATTCCGTGGCAATGTAAAGTGAGCCTAACTGTCTCGCGACTGATCAGGGTGCCTGACGTCACAGCCTCTTTAATACTAGTTCATTTACAATAACAATTACTAACGTCACTTGTTTCTATGATTAATTGCAGAATCGTAAGGTTATTCAATTATTGTTCTGTGACGAATGTACTTATTATAGGGTTTACCGAACTAATTCCATGTGTAATTTGTTATATTACAACATAAGTACATCACACTTGAATTCACCGAAAGCGGAGGTACAAACGGAGGTGTTTAGATAACCCACATTTCGCCAGTTATTCATGTAGTAACAAAATGCAAGCCTACACCAAATGAGTACAAATCCTAATGTAAAACCCCCAAATACACTGCACGACGCGAAGATCGAAACTTAAAACACCACTCTCAACAGTCTCCCTACGACCACTAGAGCAACTAAACTGATTTTTAATTTGCTAGACTTCATCATCATCATCATTTCAGACAAAAGACGTCCATTGCTAGACATAGGCCTCCCCAAGCACCTCCACTTCGACCGGTTCCGTGCTTCTCGCATCCAACGGGTAGCAGCGGGGTGTAGCGGGTTGCTAGACTTAAATCTCTAGCAAATTTAAAATCTTATTTAAGATTAGCAGCGCCCGCGAATTCACCCACATAAGTGTCGATCCCGTGGGAATATCGGGATAAAAACTATTCTATGTCCTTCTCCGGGATGCAATCTATCTTTCTGCCAAATTTTATCGAAATCCGTTCAATGGTTTAGGCGTGAAAAGGTAACATACAGACAGACTGAGTTACTTTCGAATTTATAATATTAGTACGGATAGTCGATCACGTTTGAAAGAACACACTTAATACTCAGGAGAGAGGAAACGCATGTGACTAAAAGAGTGATATATATTGTCACTCTTTGGATGGAAAGGGAGAGGAAGCCCAAAGAAAAGAAGTGGATGGATTGTGTGAGGAATTATATGAAGGAAATGGCAGTGAATGATAGTGTGACGGAATGAATGAATGGCAGAAGAAAACGTGTTGCGCCGACTCCAAGTAACATGGGACAAGGACAGGAAAGTGATGATGACTTAATACTTCCTTTTCTCCCCAGAAACGATGCTGAAAGAAGCGGCATCCCTGATACTGAAGCACACGGCAACATCCCGCAGACACCTGACTCCTGAGCTGGCATTGAGGTTGATCACCCCTGACTGTCCCCTGTGGAGGGCTACGGAGGAGGAAGTGCCGTTTAAGGACCCCTTCTGGGCCTTTTACTGGCCAGGGGGACAGGCTACTGCAAAGTAAGAAAGTTTACTTGTAACTAGTCAACATACATTTTTAAAGTCTAATATCTTCTCTCTACCCAATAAAAAACTTAAATTACAGTACCCGGCGATAAATAATATATAGAATAAAAATAATGATCAAAAGAAGCAAATCATAATTGTTTTAACAGCTCCTAATAGATACCGGACTGTTTGTATTTCGTGCGACAGAGATAACGCTCTACGAAGCCGAAATTAGCCGATTGTCTCTTTCCAAAGGTCGATGTGCAATATTTATCGCCGGGTAGGTACTGTAATTCATTGATTCATCTAGTGCAGTGGTTCCGAACCTGGGCGTAATTACCCCCGCGGGGATAAATCAGCAATTATGTAGGGGTAACAAAGAACCTAATGATTAAGACCTAATCTAATCGCCATGTCTGTTTTATCCTGTTATAGCTAACAGACCTTTAAAATTGCTAATACCCTTTGCCACCACCTATAGATGCGAGACTGTTTTTTCAAGTTTGGTTACAATGAAAACAAAGGCCAGAAACCGTCTCAATGTGGAACACGACTTAAGATGCGCTTTACGGCTCCTGCAAACAGGCGCGACGCGCGACGCGAATCGCGCGCGACACAAAGGCACCGCTCGTCGCACGACTTGCGGTGCCTTTGTGTCGCGTGTCGCGTCGCGCCTATGTGTACGAGCCTTTAAGCGAAACTAAACCTAACATAAAAAAGTTGTGAAAGCATAAATAAAGATTAAAAAAAAAAACAATACCACACCACACTAACTATTTTTACTCAATTCATTGTTTATTGATAACATTTTAAGCTAGGGGTAAAATCAGTTTTCCTAATAGGTACAGAGGTAATAATATTGAAAAGGTTAGGAACCACTGATCTAGTGGGTCTAGAAGCATGAAATTTTGTAGAAGAGTTTCTTATATGTATAACGAAAATTCGGGGGTGAATTTTCGTTATACATATAAGAAACTTGTTAAAGGGGTTAATTAGACAATAAAACCCTGTATCGAAGTTGTTGAATATTTGTCGTAGGGAAACCCCATCGGGCTCATGGCTTGTATTTACAAGTCATTATGGTGATAAATGTGGTAATACTAAGACATTTTAAACCTTTGACCAGTGGGATTATTGCGTAACAGACTTTCAATGGCACATTGCGTAACACAATAATCAGTAGTAAGGCTTTCATTTTGACAATTGAACAACATTCATTGCGTTATTTATGTTGTTGGCAGACAAATTTTTCAAACGTATGAAGCAATGGATTAGCTATATCCTTCAAAATGATTCAGATTGAGATTATACAACCCGAATCTCTTTAAAGTAAGAGTAAACAGGCTTCTTCAGAGTAAGCTAACTCCATCGTAGACTTTGTCTCTGTCACCTCTGACCTAGACTAGAGTCAAGAGCAAAACCATTAGAGATTTAAAAAAAAAATAAGTTAGAAAAAAATGTTTGCTACCTTCAAGATGATTTAATGTGTGATTTATGTACAATTTTCATAAAGTATGCTGATATTGGCGTCAGTCTATAGCCACATGTTGATTTAATAATCAACAGGAACCTCACGCGAAACACAAATAAATATCAGTTCAAGCATGAGTTAGCCTCATCCTTCCCGGGAACTCTACGCCTGTAACTGTAACGAGCCTCTCGGTTCCCCCCCCTTCATCCCCCAAACACCTCGTCCTAGTCAGTTCAGGAGTAAAGCTAGAGCGGGACAGAACGATTCCCGAAAAGGAAGGCAAATCGTGACTCACCCAGGAGTTATCAGGATAATACTGCTGTGACTCATAGTTCTAAGAAACGGGCTGTTTCGTACCGAAAAACAAAAGCTTTTTTTAGAGAAATATCATTTTCTGTTTTTCAAATAAATTACTGTCGCAAGAGCGCAGTTGGTTTAGCATGACACTATCTATATTATCATAATAGTTACACTAATATTTTGTTAATGATAAACTTAATTTGAGCAGTGGTGGCCAAGTGGTAACGGCCGCGACTTACGAGTTGTAGGTCGTAGGTTCGAATCCAGACAGGCGCTTTACTTTGTGTAAATTATTTCATCACCACTGCTCTCAAAACGGTGAAGGAAAACATCGTGAGGAAACCGGCATGTCCTAGAACCAAAAATTCGAAGACATGTGACATCTGCCAACCCGCACCGGGCCCGCGTGGTGGATTACGGCCCACTCCCTCTCACCGAGAGGAGGCCTGTGTGATGATGATGAAACTTAATTTATAGTGTCCATGTAGTTTCTTGCCCGGTCTTCTCCATAGGTACCTATTATGCTTTGGAATTTAATAATACTAGCGTCATCTTTTTTCTTTCTTTCTTTCTGTGAATGACTGACTCTTTTTACAGTTAAAAAGTGTCTATAAATAAATGGTTTAAAGGGTGGCAGGTACATATGCATATCAACAGGCAAACTGAAACCATGAATTAATTGCACATGATTCTAGAAAAAAAATCATCAGTAATCATTAAAAAAGTGCCCACCCCACGCATACCAATTACCCATACATTTTGACCTACGCGTTCAAAATGTATGGTAGAGCGAATTTTTATCAAAATACACAAATTCTGGGTACATGGTTAAATCACCCTAATTGCGTAACACTATATTTTGAACCTTATGATTTACCGATAAAGTTGAAAATCTACTAAAGTTTGACAGATTGTAGTACCTAGCTTCATGTGGCAACTAAACAAGAATCTCTAAAGGGAAAATCGATGGTCAAACACGTGTCTTGCGTACATACATCAGCAACTAATTATCATAACGTTTAGGGCAATCAATCAATCAACTCAATCTATCGCAGTCCACCGTTGGACATAGCCCTCTCCCACGCTGCGCCACAACACTCTGTCCTCCGCCTTCCGCATCCAGCCCGTCCTCCCAGCCACCTTTTTGAGGTCCATCTAGCTGGGGGGCGTCTCACACTACGCTTGCCGATACGCAGTCTCCACTGCAAAGCTCGTTTATTTAGGACATTGGATAAAAATTATGTAGGTAAGTAGGTAAGTACTTTAGGGGAATATTAAACTGTAACGTTGCAATATCTCTGGGCTTCCCCTGGTCGTCTCTCAATAAAAAATAACTTCGGAGATAAGGGGAGGAACGGTATTTTTTTTCACATTTTTCATCAAAAGTCGAACACTATGCGGCGTAAAAAATAAATGTTTGAGAATGTGCAAACTGCGCTCTTACATATGATATCCCACATGCCCCACATTTTTCAGAACCCCTTTCAGACCTTGTTGCAAAAAAAAAAAATTCTTTCTTAGTTGGGCAAACGTCATCTAAAACTATTCCAAATTTCAAGTTGATAGCATTAGTAGTTCTTGAGATATCCAGCTGTGACAGACAGACAGACAGACTGAGTCTCACCATAAGGGTTCCGTTTTACCATTTTGGTACGAAGTCCTAAAAAGATAAGTAATTTTTAAAATCACTCTTCAATTCTTATCTCAAAAATGTCATTGTCAATACTTTCCAATTAATCAAAACAAAAGTTAAGTTATCTATTGTCCTCATTCTCATCGCACAGGAAAACGCGATAAGAGTAAAACCCAAGCTATAAACATTAATTAATATGGGCAACACTGAGCAGTGCGCGGGAGTTTACCTCGCCTCAAAGTATCAACTAGGTAAGTAGGTATGTACGCACAAACGGGGGAATTACGCGCAGTTGAATAAACTGAAGTGGAGGTGGAGGAATGTTGATGGAAAGAATGTTCCCGAGTTATCCTTAACCTGGCCTTGTAGAAACCTGTTAGTCTTGGACGCTTGAATCAAACGACTTGTGCTAAGTGCTTTACTGAATATTGAAGATTTTCTTAAACAGGGTGGTAGGGACATTGCCGTTGTGTAGCTCACCGTCCGATCAGGGCCAGGCCCGTGCCGGACGGTGCGTATGTGTTCCACGCGCGCGCCTCAAAGAGATGTCAGCATCATCAGAAGGGGCCCGTCACGGCCCAAGCCTGCCGGGTCAGCGGAATTGTCCGAAAGGGTTACCGCTGGCTCGGAACATAAAGGAAGGATGGAACACGGGTGGGTTTTAGTCAGTAAGAGTCTGACTCTCCCTTCCGCTCCACCCAGAGTGGGAGGGGTAATTTGATGATTTCCCATCCTGAAAAAATAAAATACTTAGTCACATTGCCGTAGAAGATCATTAAAAACAATTGCTCTGCCATACATACTAATCGAGTAGGTATTGCACTTTCTGTGAAACAGCAGAAATGTTTATTTTTATAACCGACGAAATATTTCAAATTTTCTACCTTAGGGATAGAAAGGGTACACCAACTCTAAAACTAAGTTGTGACAAGGGCAGAAATAGAATGATCGATAACCTTAAAATCAAACTTGCAGTAACACTGGAATGAAACAAGCCTGGCAGAATTATTGCAAAGGATGACTAATCATTACTTACTCATTGTCAAATTTTCCCAATCAATCCTGAACCTAATGATTCAGCGATAAAGTTGAAAATCTATTAAAGAAATTTGACAGATTGTAGTATCTTGATGTGCTGGCGTCTGTACCTACTTCTCAAGCTCCAATTGTTGCTTATTTGCTCTTAGTCTTACATCCTGCGGTGTGGGTAATTTCTGCGGGGACTTTATGAACAGTTCCGTTACCTGCTAGGGGAATACAGCACAGTCTGCACACTTAGGAACATTCTGCGAAGCAGCTGATATAACAATGTGGGGAAAACCAACGAATTTAGGTCATTTAAACTCAAGCTCAAAGCATTTAATTTCAATGAAACCATTTACAGACAATTTTGGATTATCATTGGTTCAAATTTTATGCTAGTGACTTAGATTAAGTGACCAGAGTCTTAATCTGTCAAAAATACATTGCGACTAGATTTTGAACGTTTTTAGGGTTCCGTAGACAAATGGCAAAAAACGGAAACCTTATGGATTCGTCATGTCTGTCTGTCGTGGCGTGACAATGGCGTGCAATATGAGAGGCCTATGTCCGGCAGTGGACTGCTGTAGACTGATAATGATGAATCACAACTGGCGGTACAACCACAGCCTACCTCGTCGTGAACTTTCGAGGTGAATATTATAATGTAGAGCTAATAATCTCCATAGAATTTCATTGTTAACTGGAAGTCAGTAATTTGTCCATGTTTGCTTTGGACACGATAACCTTTTCATTTGACATTCATATTGTAGCTATGACTCATTTTAATTTCTGTGTCAACTACCTTTCCTGGTATAACAAACATTCTTCGATATGATTATGCGCCATAGTTATAATACTGATTGATTAGAAGATGCTTACTTCTAATCTAAATTCTAGAATTCTAGAATTACAACTAAAATAGCTTTTTCCCAACTATGTTGGGGTCGGCTTCCAGTCTAACCGGATGCAGCTGAATACCAGTATTTTACATGGAGCGACTGCCTATCTGACTTCCACAACCCAGTTACTGGGTAATACGATACCCCTTGTAAGACTGGTTGTCAGAGTTTCGGGCTTCTGATGACCCGTAACGACTGTCAAAGATCCATGAATGACAGCCGGGACCAACGCGACAGTCGTGTAATCAATTTGAATGAAGCCACTCAAGTGACATAAGCAGCGGTGACCCAGTGGTAACGGCCGTGACTTACGAGTTGTAAGTCTCAGGTTCGAACCCAGACAGGCGATTTACTTTGTGTAAATTATTTCATCACCACTGCTCTCAAAACCGTGAAGGAAAACATCGAGGGGAAACCGGCATGTCCTAGAACCAAAAAATAGACGTGACATTTACCAACTTGCACTGGGCCAGCGTGGTGGATTATGGCCCACTCTCTCTCACCGAGAGGAGGCCTGTGTCCCAGCAGTGGGAACATTATAGGCTGTTTATGCTAATCAAGTGACAAAAACAAAATCTACGATATTTCATTCACAACAAAAATAATATATAAGTACATACTTATGTAATTTGGAAAATTATGAATGGTGATGAATTTTCCCGTTGGTCGTGAAAAACCCAGCGATTGCGCATGATCATAACGATACATTGTATATGTTTTTGTAATATCGATGGACGTTGTCAATAAGAAAATCGATACATTGTATGCGCGTGACCATTGAAAGAATGCAATGAATGGAATTTCAATATTAGGTGTATTTAAAAATAAATCTTAAAGTGATCGGTGTAAGTATTATTTTAATTATAAACTTGTGATAGTTAAAGTCGTTAATTTATCATTAAAAAAAGGTTGTTATGGAAACTACAGCCTTAATTATACAAGTTTTAAAGATTACTTTCGAGACAACATTTTAGATGTCAGTGACTCATGCAATAGTTATTTGTGCAACAAGAGAGCAAAGTAGTTTTTTGCTGCGAGTGCTGATTTTGAATCCCGAGCAAGCGAAGGATTCAACGATTGAATCACGAGCGTAGCGAGTGATTCTAAAGTTGAATCCTGAGTGTGGCGAGGGATTCAAAGGCACGAGATGCAAAAATACTTTGCTCTCGTGTAACACACATAACTTTTCACTTCAGCAGCGAGAACACTTTAGGAGATAAAATAATAAACAGGAATAGATTGAAATAACTATTTATTGTGAATCAAAATAATTAACATTGTAGGTAGATACCAATTCTATAAAATCTAAAAAATAAGATAGCTCCGAAAAACTCCTTGCGCCCTTTGTAAGTCTCCATTCATTGAAATGGTATGCTTTCAGATATTTCTCGCGAGACTTCTCAGGTAGGAAACTTAATTCTGCATTAATAACTTGTTGTTTTAACTCTTCCGGTGTTAAAATACTGTTCTCGTCGCTAGTTTCACTCATATTTTACGATTATTTTAATATTTTTTAACTTATTCAACTCTGTACGCCAGTCACGAAATTTTATTCCCGCTCTTTTATTTAAATTAAGGCGTGTTAGGAAATAGCACCCATGATATTTTATTATTCAAAATATATTACGTAAGTACCTAACATTTATTGAAACTAGAAATAAATATTTACAAGTTAGATATCAGTTTTATTTGCAGTAAATACTTATTTTCGTTTAAATACAACAATAAGTTAAAAATTCAATAAATTACATTAAAAGACATAATTTTCTTTTTGCAAAATTTATTTAGTTAGTACGAAATTCCGAACGTGTTCGTCTTTGAGGTCGAATTCAAAATCCGAACTTTGAAAGGGCTGGTCTTTGTCTCTCTCTCTTTCTAATGGCGGGAAAGAGATAGAGTGTGAATGTTTCGAATTGTATGATTAACCCAAGGCTGAATAATATATACGCGGCTTTCTGAAAAAAAATTTAAAAAGTTACTTTGTCTCACTCAGTGAGCAAAATCGCATTTTGCTCACTGATTTCACGCAGCAAAACCTATTTGTTTGAGCTACTGAAGTGAAAAGGGTTTTTCTTGTCTATTCTAGTGCAGACATGGTCTACATTGATATTTTATATGGCATTACATTTTGACGTGCTGTATTTTGTTTCTTTTTTAACAATTGTTGTGACCGCTACTTTAAACAAAGTAGATACCTAATTAAATACATAAACTCTCGTCCCATGGGGGAGGCAGAAACTTCAAAGCATTTACTAGGACAAATGAAAAAGTAAGTAAGCAAATAAGTACCTACTTACTAAGATAATAGTTTACGAAAAATATAATAAATTATTTAATAATAAATTGTAACCCTATCTAATTATTGTCGTATCTACTTGTAACTCAACCTTAACGGACTTTTAAGCCAACGAGTTTAAAAGGAGTAAGTTATCCATACATATTAATTAATGAAAAGCAATCACCCATTGTAGACTGATAATTTGGCACTGATTCGATTTGCTAGCTCAACTTTTGAGAACAATAGAACAATGTTGGATGCGAAAAGCACAGATCCGGTCGAAGTGGAGGTGCTTGGGGGAGGCCTATGTCCAGCAGTGGACGTCTTTCGGCTGAAATGATGTTGATGATGAGAACAAAAGAGTGACCACGATGACGCTGTAAATAGGTAGAACTTCACTAAGTTATGAACTTTGTAGCAAAAAGAACGGCTAAAACCTAAAGCTCGGTCTTTGTCGGACTGCATAGAAAAGAAAGAGAAGCGCGATGATATAACGCCGGTAATTTATTGCAAAATATGAAGCAATTATTTAATTGCTTCATATTTTTTTATTCATTCATATTTTTATATTGCAAAATATGAAGCAATTATTTAATTGCATCATATTTTGCAATAAGAAAAGAAATAAAGTTTTTAGAGGTATCTTCATATTTTTTTTTCTATCGTTTCAAATTAGTTATGTTATGTTTTCAACACACTATCTACATAGCATATATTTTTCTGATTTTGTTTACTGTAGTCGATCATATACATATTTTATGTACTTTTATTGTTTCTAAAACTTGCGTTTTTTGTGTTTAGGTCCTGTAAGCCCGTTAATATTTAATTTAATAAATTAGACAAGCAGTTCCTATCAATTCAGAAAATATAATATCTAGATAGGTACTGTAAACATAGTATAATTAACATAATTTATTTATATAAAAATTTATGTACACACAATATATACCTACCTAAATGATCCTAAACATACAAAGACGTTCAAAGGTGCATCTTATGTGCCTATTTGAAATAAATGATTTGCCTTTGACAAGACGAAAGGAACAGAAAAATACCTACAAAGATGATGCTTAGTTCTAAAGAAGGCCATAGAAAGCTCTTCCATAATTCCTAATACCTGCTCTCATTGTCTGTTTACTTCATTTACCTTTTTAGAAAAGACGACATTCAATGTTTCTATTCAAACCTATTGTTACAGAACAGGTAATAGTATTATAACTCGTTCTCATTTATCAATGGAAATAATATTTCGCAAACAATATGGTCAAAAATTACTTCACAAAAGAAAGATACCAAAAGGACAAAGCATGGGTTCTTATTAGAACAATTTATTGCTTGTTAGTTTGTATTTTCTACTGTGCATTTAACTATAATGAGCTAGATAACAAAAAAACGGAGAAGTTATTTTTGGCCTCAATCGGTGACCCATAATTACAAAGAAAACAAACCTCAGGTAAACCATTATACAACGTGAATACAGATATGACCGAAAGGAAGAAAGACCATTGAGAATATTAAACAGCATTGCACGTTGAAAAGAGACAGAAACATTGATACAATTCGCTCGAGCAAGACAAAACACTATAGGCAACATGAATGAAGGGAGACAGCACTATTATTCCAGGTTAAAAGACAGGGATAGAGCACGATGAGTCACTCGAAAGAATTTTTCAGGATAGTAGTGCGGTGAGTCATATTTCGGAGTACGGTAATGTTATGAACACATAGCTGATTTATGAAATTGGGGCATCCGATAGCGAATAAGCTTTTCTATGATAAGGATAACATAGTTTCCACTAGGGATGTTACGGAGCTTCGGTTCCGATTCCGAAAAGTCGGAACTTCCGATTAATTTTACACCTCCGATTCCGATTTCGGTTCCGATAATTTTGAATCGGAGTTAGACCGGAGTTCGAAACGCAGCGATACACGTGACTAGAGCGCCTACAAACAAGTTTTCACGTGTCGCCAGGGTAATGTTTATTTATTTTATACACGCTCGCGCTCGAAGTCTCAGTTTATTGTTTTGTTTGTGGATGTTAGAAGAAAGTAGAAGAAAGATGTTTTAAGGAAAGGCCCCTTAACACATCTTTCTTCTACTTCCACCCCGGTTCCGGCTCCGATTCCGGTTCCGAATCCGGTTCCGATTCCGATGAATCAAATTTAAAACCTCCGATTCCGGTTCCGGTTCCGATAAAACGACATCCGTAACATCTCTAGTTTCCACTACAATGGGCTCGTCGATAAATAATAACAGCCGCACGGGTCGTTCGATGGTTAAGCTACTCGTAGCCATTACATACCGAGACCCCCACCGTGCTTTGGAAAGCACGTTAAACCGTTGGTTCCGGCTGTCATTCGTAGATCTTTTGCAGTCGTTACTGATAGTCATAATGAGAAGCCTAAAAGGACAACCAGTCTTATTAAGGTGTATCGTGGTACCCAGTTCCTGGGTTGTGGTTAGATAGGCAGTCGCTCCATGTAAAATACTGGTATTCAGCTGCATCCGGTTAGACTGTAAGCTTCCTAACATAGTTGGGAAAAGGCTAGACAGATGAGGAATATCCAATAAAAGATATTGTGCTGGATGGTTGTCTGACACTTTTCAAAGTAAATATTCTGCACTGCATACATTTGGACGATCCATTTGTGTTTTTCATGATACGCTTCACCAATCTGTACGTAGTACCCTTCTAAGCTGTTCACAAATTAGTGCTGCTTTGCTGTGTGTGTGTACTTTGATACTTTCAGTGTCCACAAAGTATAGTCGAACTTTTCATTAGCTGCATTAAAATGACAGCTTATATTTTACTTAAATGACTGAAATTGGCGTCTTTTTGTTTATTCGCTTCCATCAACCAAATCTTGTTTTTCTAGTACAGAATAGTGTATTAACAAACGAAACTTATTTGACATGCATACTTATTTCTAAACTCAGCCCGAAATGAGTTACTAAGAAGTGTAATTTTACTGCAGCTAAATAAATGTCGGAGTATAGACACAATAGTTAAATAATCAATCTGAACCGTATGTGGTTTATGGGGCATAACGGGTTAATTGTGCCAGTGACTAGAAAAGTCCTAAATTCCTTTCTTATTTAGACTTTCGTGACATAACCAGCACTATTTCCACTATAAGGTGGCGTACCTGGGGATATGTGATCCCCACATTAGGTAGTTGTTACCTACACAAATAAACTAATGACACATTATTTCATCAATTCAAAACTATAAATAACTCCCTGAAAGTGTCTGATACTCCTCATAAGTATTATTTACTACTTGTTTTCCTTAATATGATTCACTGCTGCTGTTGTCAAGTGTATCATTACGTCTTAGGCAGTGGCGTATTTTAAGATTCAGCGCCCTGGGCCTGTAAGGTTTGCCGCCCCATAAATTAACGGAAAAAAGCAAAAACTTTTAATGAGATATAAAATAAAATCCAGCAGTGTGTCGATGTGGGCTGAGAATGATTATAATAAATGAAAAAACTAAAAAGTCCATACAAAGAAATAAACACCATTTATTTCAATATATATCTACATTTTTTTCGATGCACAGATTAGTTAGCAAACTCATGACATGAGTGACACTGTCATAATAATTAACGGAGTTTGTCAAGTCAGCTTCTATATTCAAAATAGCTAAACTGTTTAAACGTTCTTCGCTTAAACAGAAGCGTAGATAACTTTTATTTTTTTTCATGCCTAGTAAGTCAAAAAGAAAGGCGCACAAAGCGGAGCGCGAGGTGTGACTTGCACCGCCCCTCGCAGGCTGCCGCCCCGGGCCATGACCCTTTGGCCCTAGGGTAAATACGCCACTAGTCTTAGGTTGATCACTCTTAGAACAGTTGCACCACTTATAGTCCATGTGTGCATGGTGTGCTACCATTCTGGACATTATTAATACCTACTACGAATTTGATGAATAGCCCGATTAGATAAGCTAATTGGCGTCTATTATATCAGATAACAGGATAACAGTGCTTATCTTGGCTACCATTGCGTTTGGATATGAGATTTGAAAACTGCACAGATATTCACAAACACTCGATACACCCGCATCGAACATCGATCAATGTTATCGTAGGAGTCCTCTAAACATTATTCACAAGTCCAAAACTCGATTTTTTTCCATTTAAATCGGGGGTAAGGCGAATTAGGTTATCGAAATGACTGTGTAATTTTCGATACGATAGCGTATCGGATGATTGTGAATAGCTATGCTAGTGTACTTACTTAGATATTTTATGCAGGGTTCGCTGATAGACGAGTATATCATGATATATATCGCGATATATAATAACTAGATATTATACAGGGTGAATTTTTGAGACGGGGTAGTATGGATGGCATATTACGGGGTACCCTATTGATATTTATTGTCAAAATTTGAAATTTATCAGATTCAATATTTACCCTAGCAACACTTGACTGACAGTTGTCAAACAACGCTTCCAGAAGAAGTGACGAAATTGAGGACCACCAACATTTTAATAACTGTTGTGGTAGCGACACGGTGAAGAAGATCTATAATAGCTCTGTTGGCCTCAAACTTGGTGATTAAACCTTAAAAGCACTCTTTTCTGAATTACGGTCTACTTCAACACATAATCTGTTCAACAGTAGTCACTTATAAGCTGATACAAGTTCTAAGTAAACACTACACAATCTATTGTATAACAACACGAACTGACTCATTACAAACTCATTTGTTTCCCTACCGTAATGACTGTACCGGCTACCGGAGTGCTGTTGCCACAACAAACAGCTGATTGCGGGGTTCAAACAAGATGATTCAACCCCCGAGGCCCGAGGTGACTCACTCTCATTTGAGGTCATGAACTCAAGCCGCGCGGTCGTGTCCTTGACCCGGAATGCCAGACGAGAGGTCGCCAGCTCGCGAGACCCGCGAAGGACGTCGGCCCTGATAAGGTCTGTCGTCTGTACACGTGGGTCAAATAGAGATGATTCGTTGTTGCTATGCTGAAACTCAAAAGGTTAATTTCAATCAGGCACTTTTGAATTGTCAAGGAGTCGATCAGTCAGAAAGATTGCCTTCAAAGCAAGAATGAATAGAAACTTTTTTTTTATACTTTGCTCCACACTAGGAATTTCTCCTGTATCGTGGGTGCGTTTACAAACATTTAAACTCACATACACAAACAGCCAGACCCGGAACAACTACTTGTAGGTCATACAAATATTTGTTCCGTGCCGGAATCGAACCCGCGCCACTGCGCCAACCGTGCCGTCATCTTACTTTACATCTATACAAAAGTCGCGCGACATTTTGTAGCTAATGAATAATGTTGTATTACTGGAAAGTGGAAACTTTCCCTCAATCAATATGCCTAGCCTTGTCCCAACATGTTCTGGTCGGCTTCCACTCTAACCGGATGTAGCTGAATACCAGTATTTTACATGGAGCAACTGCCTATCTGACCTCCACTACCTAATTTCTGGGTAACACAATACCCCTTGGTATGACTGGTTGTCAGACTTTTGTGTTTCTAACTACCCTACCAGTAACGATTGTCGAAGAACTACGAATGACAGCCGGGACTAGCAACTTAACATGCTTTCCGAGGCATGGAGAGGTCTCGATCAGCTATGGATGGTGACCCATCCAGGATCCGACCGCGGTAAACGTAGCTTAACCTTCCATCGACCCGTGCGGCTGTTATTAGGTATTTAGCAATGAGCCCCTTGTGGAAAGTGGAAACTTTACCCACACGCTCATTACATTACAAACTATCTACACAGAAACTGCAAGCAATATTGTGCGAGGCTTTACGTATTTGCAGAGATTACCCTACAGACGCATCATAAAATTTAATCAGCTAAATAATAAATTTAAAGTCTAAAGCTAATGTCCCCAAAACAAATAAAAATGAAATCGCACAACTGGAGGCCAATTCCCGTAATTAAAAACTTTAGGTGACCCATACACCTACAATAATATTGCGCAATGTTGATGATTGCACAATATTATTGAGCATATAGGGGTAGTATTGAAGATTGCGCAATGATTGAGTAAAAGATTGAGGACTTTTAAATTTTATTGCACAATATTTATTTATTGTGTCTTGTGTATGGTATATTGCCCAATATTTTTTAATTGTAGATTGGCCTTTTCATCAACCAGCCCTTAGTCCAGATTCGGCGTTTTCGTTTTTGCCATTTCGCTACAATTAAACACACGATAGCTGCAGCCAAATCTTTATCAGACATGGTGCACTGAAGAAAGTTATGACGAGAATGCTTGTTCAATTTTATTGTCTCAATAATTTAATTGTACCGTGTGGGTTTCGGAGCTCATCAATCATATTGTGCAATCATCAACATTGCGCAATATTATTGTAAGTGTATGGGTCACCTTAGCCGCAATATCTCATCTGAGCGACAATCAATGTTAAACACTTGTCAAAAACGTAGGGAAATTAGAGATAAGTATTTTTGACAGATTGAGACTGAGATCAGACGGAACGTTCCTATTATGTATCACAAGAATTCTGGTACTTAGACATAAATGTTCACAGAAACTATAACCCGAGTCCTAGGAACACAAACAATCCGTGAAATTCTCAGAAAACTCAGCCGCTTTATTATATCTGTTTTCGCAGAACCTCCCCCAAGGGGGTGGTAACGTCACTCCCCCCTCAAGGGAGGATTCTTAGTATAACTAGATTAGTCTGAAGCTGAATACTGGAAATACTAAATGTCTTTTTCTACGAATTTTGCGAACTCTCAATGTTAGCTCGGGGTTGGATATGTGCCATAGATCAGATGCGGCTGATGGCCTGCCCACACTTACTTGGAACCAGCTCGTATAGACGGTCTGCCATCGTATTTATGCAAGCAGACAGCTTGTTTTCCAGTTAGAGATCTCACAGTTTTTTTCTGGGAGACAAAGAACACAACGGTCAAGGGAGTCAGGTAGACACTTCCTTATATTTGGAATTCTTGATCATTAATGCATGATATATAGGTAAAGAGAGGGCCAAACCACACGGGCGGCGCGGCGCCGCACCGCCCGTGTGGTTTGGCTCAGAGGTAGATAGGATAGGTTATAGGTACACGCTCCGCAAGTAGCAAGTGACAACTTAGCTAATTAACCAAGTTTTCTTCGTTTTGTCTTATTTTCGATTCCGCCGGTCGATTCTGTAAAAATCTCACCGTGAAAACTTAGGTGAAGTGAGTTTGTTTTTGCTAGGAATTGACACTATTGACAGCTCACTCCACGCTCACTTCACCTAAGTTTTCACGGTGAGATTTTTAGAGAATAGCACCGCAGATATTTGCGACATGCCGTCTTACATCCACGTGTATTCTAATAGTGTGACATTTTGCCATTTTGAAAGATCGAATATTGGGTAGGTAATCTATCGTGAACTATCTAAGTCTTTGTAGATACTTAAAATATCATTGTTTAAGATCGAATTTTGAATGCTGTCTGTAGATGCAACTTGTTATATAAATTTGTCCATAATTAACCACACAAAAGTGATTCTCTTGGGTTTCTTCGCATTATTCTGAATTTTTATCGGAATCTGCCTTTACACATAAACATAAACTCATGCTTTCCTCCCAATAACGTCGGTAACATCATCAATAAGCACTATTGTGTTCTTTTAGGAAGTCCGCTCCTGGGCGGCTGTTCCACTCTCTGCCTTTTGTTAGTCGCCTTTCACACATCCTCAAACCATCTAAGCATATACCCTACCTTTATGTTCAGAAAATTAGGCCACACCCTGTGGCACAGAATAACTAATAGTAGATGTAGTTAAAAATGTGGTTTCTGTTTTGACGGAAAAACGTAGATAGTGGTACATACAACTTGTACAGACTTTTGCCAAAATTCCAATACAGTCATAAATTTAGTCAAAAGTTCCTTCATTGTATTTCTGTAATAGCCTTTCCGTTATCATTAGCCGATTTTCTAAGAAGCCGAAAAACCCCAATTTTGCTTCTGGTTCCAGTAATTGTCCAATAATTATTAACACGTTTTTTGATTCGTGGAACTTGCAAACATCATTAAAAACGAACTGTGAAGTTGATAATTGCCAAAAACATGATAAAACTGCTTCCGCGAACATTTAATTCTGTTCTGAATCTATAATATTAGTTCCAATAGCTTCTATAGTGTCCAATTGTTAGTGAGTTTGGCAAATGCAAATGCCATTCCATTTGTACTTACACCTTAAAAACCTGTTTAATTCATGATTATGAATAGGTATGGTCATTGTTTTGATCCTCATTATAATGTTACGCGACGTATAACAATTAATAATTTCCGTTCTACTTTCCGTTTTGTCGCAATTAGGAATTGTGTTTTTCGACTATAATTTATCGGTTTTGTGCCACTGCAGGGTATAACTATAGGCCTTCTTTTGGACAAACTTTGTCCTCTGAGAAAGGGGAGTGGGTATCGAAGAGCTATTTGGTAAAAAAAAGTCTTTACTAATAGATCTTTTATTGAACTGTGAAGACCTTTTCGTAAAAGACTTTTAGGGAGATCTTTCAATTTGTCATAGACTATCACTATCCATCCAATCGTCCATACTATTCCATACTAATATTATAAATGCAAAAGTGTGTCTGTCTGTCTGTATGTTACCTCTTCACGCTTAAACCGCTGAACCTATTTAGGTGTTTGGTATAGAGATAGTTTGAGTCCCGGGAAAGGACATAGGTAGTTTTTATCCCGATATTCCCACAGGATCGACACTTATGCGAGTGAAACCGCGAGGCACTGCTAGTACTCATATTCGGTGTCCAACCTTGTCTTTGACATTACAGCATCAGAGGTCCATGCTCGTGGTTTACAAGCGGGCTACGGAGCGGATTCTTAGGGGACCTATGTAGTTATAATTTCCTGAAATAAATCTAGTCAGCCCATTGATATATTATTTTCGAGTCAGCCGTTGTGTCTGATGACTTGAAATCAAACTGCAGAAATTATTCTAATGCCCGTAATATGACCGCGCGCGCGCCCATTGTAGCCTCGATCACAAACTTGTTCAAGAGCGTCTAGCGCCATCTAGTTATCGGGCACGCTATCGAAACAACGTTGAAACTTTGCAACACCACGTTGTTGTTGTTTAGTGACCTACTTTAGTTAGTAGTTACGAGCAGAAGCAGTAGATGGCGCTGTTACTAATAAATGATATTGTCTCAATGTTTTTAATTTTCAAAAAAAAGAATTAATGTATAATGAATTATAATTTCACTGGATAAAAATAAAGCATATTTAAATGTAATGTAATGTAAATGTAATGTAATGTAAATGTAATGTAAAAAAACATGTTCTTTGTTACAGATTCATCCTAGATAATAGCGATTTGGTTAATAACCGTAATGTTTTGGACGTCGGTTGTGGCTGTGGAGCGGGAAGCATTGCTGCAGCTAAAATGAGAGCCAAGAAAGTGGTGGCCAACGACATTGACGACTGTAAGTTTGCCTCGTCTTACCTAATTTACCTAATACTAGTTAGTATTAAACTTGAATTTAGATTTTAACCGATTTAGATGTAAAAAGTTTTAACCAAGATTAATATGATCCAAGAATAGGAAACTAGCGTGAAGGAACTTCACCTGAAACAATAAAATTATTCAAAAAGTTTGGAGATGCCGGGGATCGAACCCGGGGCCTTTCACATGCAAAGCGAACGCTCTACCACTGAGCTACATCCCCACTTGAATGCACAGCGAAAATTACCGTTCACGTTCACAGATGCCGTTACCGCTACAGAAATAAATGCCAATCTGAATGACGTCACTTTTGAGACTAGTACTGCAAACTTGGTTGGCGACCGCTGTACAGAATTTGATACGATTCTGATTGGTGATATGTTTTATGATGAAGAATTCGCTAATCTACTATTTAAATGGCTGCATACACTTAGCGAAGATGGAAAGACGGTAAGTTTTTAATTAATTTTCTTAAAACTTTCAAAGATCACTAGATCACTCTGGCCCAGTCCATCTCACAGAGAGGAGGTCTGGGTCCTGGCAGTCGGAACGTTATCGATATGTATTTTAAGGATCAGTTACATGCTCTAGCATGCTCCCAGGGCCAGCTGGTCAGGACCAGCAACAAGTTTTTTTTTTTTTTTTTTTCAGGGTCCGCTGGTCAGGACCAGCAACAAGTTTTTTTTTTTTGCAACGTTCCTGGGCCAGCAATTTGGAAGACTGCATCACATGGGACTGTTCCTAAATTACCCTAAACTGATAAAATTTTCGTTTTCCCTAATTTTGTTAATACTAGCAGCGCCCCGCGGTTTCACCCGCATAAGTGTCGATCCTATGTACTTCCCCGGGAGTATCTATCTCTCTGCCAAATTTTATCGAAATCCGTTCAGTGGTTTAGACGTGAAAAGGTAACATAGACAAACAGAGTTACTTTCTAATTTATAATATTAGTATGGATTAGTGTTAAGATTCTCTTTCCCCTGAACTTACTTAAAAATGTATGTTATGTGCCCAATTGTTCCTCCTTGCTCCCTATACTTACTTGTCCTCGACAGTAGGCCATAGACCGTTGAGAAACAGATTAATTAATAATGTTCCCTGTAGTCTATTTCCACCAAAACGTATCGTATTACCCAGATATTACCCAGTAACTGTTTACTGGGTAGGTAATACGGTACGTTATAGAGGTCATATTAATTATGCAGTCGCTCCATGTAAAATCCTGGTATTCAGCTGCATCCGGGTAGACTGGACGCCGACCCCAACATAGTTGGGAAAAGGCTAGACAGATGATGATGGTTACTTCTAATCAATCAGTATTATAACTATGGCGCATAATCATATCGAAGAACTAACCCAACTATGTAGTTGGGAAAAGGCAGGCACATGATGAGTCTATTTCCCTCAAAATATGAATATTTCAACGAAATAATAGTATATTTCATTACAAGTGCGGAAAGGTTGTCATTGCAAAGAGTTCCGACAAATGTCTACCCGAGCCGAGGCGCAGCCGAAGGCGAGGGTTGACAGTCGGAACAAGTTGCAATGACGGTTTCGCACGTGTACTGAACGACTATTTTTAATACAGTTGAGAAAAAATGAAGCAATTTAATAATAGTTATTTATGATACTAGTGCGGTATATGCCCACATCCCGCACGCTAATGTCCCTGCAATACGCCACTTTTTGAGCAACTGTATTAAAAAACAATTTTTTAATTTTTCTGACGCAGTTTAATTTTTCGACTGCCTCGTTGGTGTAGTGATCGCAAGCTCTACTGCTGAGCAAGAGGTCCTGGGTTTAATTCCCGGGTCGTATAAAGTGTTATTGAGTTTTTCTATCTGGAATTTCTCAGTAGCAGCCCGGAGACTGGTTTCGTGCTCGATTGATAGCAATAGGCTCGCCCCTGTTAGGGGGAGGTGTCCTTATGGACAACTCCCCCCACGAAAAATCACTAAATATCACAAGGGGGGAGGGGGGGTGTAGTAATATATCACGTGTATTTATTTTTTCAGCAAACGCGTCATACTGTACCGAAAAGTGCGTTTACGTACCGTCAAACAAGCCAACTTTGCCCGTTTTTTTAAGAAAATCGAATATATTACAAGTTTTTTCTATGGGACTTAAGTATATTTTTTCATTTACTACAACTATATGACCATATGCACGCATTTGCTATGTAAAACATTAAAAAATTTAAAATTTAGACCAAGATTTGTTCGATTTTGATGGCGGGCAAAATAATCCGGACTTTTAGCCAACATTGCCCACTCGATTTTTGACGCAAATCAAGCTCTTATAAATACGTAGAAAGCACCACGAGTACAATTTAAGGCAATCTTAACCTAAGTTTTAAAATACTGTTTGTAGTTTAAATATTTTCGTGATAAAAACAGTGGGCAATGTTACCTAGCGGTTAGTGCCCTTTTCCATACAAGGCCCAACAAGCGGTTTAAGATTTTAATGGTTGTCACATTGCAGTAAAATTATTAAATAAATGTTATTTTCACTTTTCTTTTGTGGGTGTTGGGTGCATATGAATATACGTTAAAATGGTAATTAAATGAAACATTGTGTTCAAAATTAAATGTTTATTCCAATTTCGTCGACAGTTCGACATAAGATACCGTTGTTCTATTTTGAACATTTCAATAAAGTTAGCTTTAAGCTGTAAATGCTATATCAAAAAATGAGATCAATATATGTCCAAACTTGAATCAACAGCAAAAAAAATCAACAAGTAAGTACCTAATGACAATAATAAAAATCTTTTATAAGTTCCGTATGCATAGAGCCCATGAGGAACAAAATCACAATTAGTAGATAAATCACATCACATGGTATATATTACAAACAGTCAAAATCACCGCTAGGAATCGTAACAATATTCAGTCAATAATAATATTAATCAATACCGTTGTTCTGTTCTGAACACTTTAATAACTGCTTCGCAGGCAAGCTTTAACATCACGTCGGAGTCATTTTTATATGCTCGGGACCCAATTTCACATCTTGGCTTTCTTGGTCTAATTCTAGACTTGTGTTTGTTTTTCTGAAATTAAAAATAACAATAAAATTAAAGCTAAGTGGATCTGCAATGTACAATAAAAGCTGCCATCTATTCTAATGAAATATACCCTATATCCTATCCTATCCCTATACACAAACAAACATACAATCACAAACTTCACCTCTATACATATACTGGGTGAAATTTTAATCACTGTTTTCCTCTTACGGGGTCATTGTACTCATCATTATGAACAACTTTTACTATGGAGTCAAACCTGAAATCGTGAAAATCATTTCTGTGTTTTTGCGTTAATTCAACCTGTTACAAAATAACTAAAAGTGACAACCCTGAGTGCTTTTTGATAACGGGCAATGTTGGCATGGATGAGTCTGAACAATTTAGGGTAACTTTGCCCATCATTAGAAGTTTTGATTTATAAAGTCCTGAATAATGAAACTATATTTAAAATACTCAACAACTAATATTCTATAACATACAGTAAAATACACTTACCTGTGTTTTCGCCATGAGGTAAAATCGACAAACACTTTTCATAGGAAATTTGCCCGCAAAAAAATACACCGCATTCGACAAGTTCTGGCAAGTTACTAAATGAACTTTGGAACGAATGCGTTAGATAGTGCTGCCACAAATATAATCAACTTTCCACCCAAATAATAAATGTTGCCATAAAACTAAAATTGTTTCTTATGTTAGCGGATTTGCTTATAAATTGCTTTTAGGGCAAAGATACCTTGATTGGCAAAGTTGGCTTGTTTGACGGTATATTTTTTTTTTTTGTCAAACGTGTACAAATTGAAAGCGGCTTGTAGTGTGACCTTGTGTGGAGGGGGGGGGGGGGTTAAATAATGCCCAAAAAAAAACATCACATGATTAATGGACGGCCCCTTACATGGGACTTAAACGTTACTGGCGAGATGCGGGTGTAACTTGTAAGTAGGTACTATTGTTAGGTACAGACGCCAGCACATCAAGCTACTACAATCTGTTAAATTTCTTTAAAGATTTTCAACTTTGTCGCTAAAGCGTAAGGTTCGAAGTTGATTGGGAAAATTTGACAGTTTCGGGTAATTTGATATGCTGGCGTCTTCGGTTATACACTATACAGGCATCATGATAATTATGTTATGTTTAATTTTTACTGTCAAAACGGGCCATTCTGTCATGGCGGCCTGAGTGACGTCATTACTACCACTCGTCAAAATAAATCCTAAAGCGCTTTGCAGATGAGGTAACTAACAACTTTTTGAAATTTTCCTTTAAAAGTTGTCAGTTGTTACAACCAAATAGCCCTGGTACACTCTATGTAAAGTTGCCAGTTGTCAGTTACTGCAATATTTGCTCCATCTGCAAAGCGCCTAAGCCTTTTTTGTGACAGGTCCTGATAGGCGACCCCGGCCGTCACGGGCTGACAGCCAGACGGAGACACTCCATGACACTCCTAGCGAAGTACCGGCTGCCCGAACACAGCTGTATGGAAAACAACGGGTTTACGCATAGCACAGTTTGGCAACTCAATAAATGAAAAACGTTGAGAAAGGAAGTTGTTTTATTAACTGTAGAGCCTTGTCCTTTCTCTTATATTATGCGAAAATTAAACAGTACACTGATTGCGTAACACAGTACCCCTTTCAATCTCAATCTGAATTATTTTGAAGCATATTGCTAATCCATTGCTTCATCGTTTGAAATTAAGGTTCTAAGATTTACAATATAAAACAGAACTTTTTCATAATAGTCTTAGTTGTGTGTGTAGTGATTTTTCACTAAAGTTTCCTTACAAATACCTACGTTCTTTTCCGTTCCATGTCAGTTGAAGTACTTTGGCCAAATTACTTTCTTCAATCAATGCTCAGTATAGTAGTAGTATTATTAGAAGAAAAAAAAACCCACAGCTAACCTTACAGTTTTCTTTTGTTTTTGTTTGTTTACTAACAATAGTTTTTAAGAACAATGTTACTAACAATTGGGCCTAGTTGCCATAATAAAACAAATATTTAATTTAATAGTAGGCACTTTTGTAAAAACTTATGTGATTGTAAGTTGTGAGAGAACCTTGAATACAGGAGCGAGCGAAGCAAGTTCGAAATTTTTTAGCATCCATCTCGGGGAGCTTAGGGTTCTTTTGACCATTCTTCCCTAATATTTCAATAACTTGTTTTTTAGACGTCCAAGCGCGGGCCCACAGCGCGGGGCTGTAGCATTTGCTACACCTGCTACGTGCGTGGCTAATCCGGCACTGTTTAGACCCCACACAAGGGTAGGTAAAAAGGGGAACAGGTTTTGCATTCAACACGGATGTCGCCGTCAGTCGATGAGTAGGTTTAGGCAGTTGCAGTCATGCAGGTGTATAGGGATTAATAAAATAAGGTACAACAAAATATCTAAGAAACTTATATATTTATGAAATTAATACTTAACAACATTACGTTACGCTTTCTACAAGGCACATTATATCATAAGTCGTTGTCTGTAGACGTTGATATTCGAGGCACAATAGTCGGCATCTACTTATTCAACATTGAAGTTTAGTAAATTAAAGTTATCTTCATTATTACCGGACTGAAAACCTTAAATATAATACAAATTCCATGAAAATATATTTAAGTACAAAACTGATAAGGATTATTTACATTCCTACAAAATTATCTTACAATGTAAAAAGCTTAAAATCTACTATTTGTATTTTCAGAAATAATTTAAAACAACGCCATCTAGTGACGAGTGGCGGTACTTCTTAGGAAGTATCAAGACCAAAAGTGCGTAGAATTACATTATAACAAGATTACAGTTGGTAATTATGCATAGTGTTGGCGTAGATGCCGTGTTTTGATCGGGCTGTTCTTCCGGAGTAGTGGGAGTAGGTGTCCATGTCCATGGTAGCGTGGGGATGCATGATGAGAACTGGTTGCAGAGCGAGAGACTTCCTCGAGCCGGACACAGATGTCCCGTCGGTGACGTACCCGTTGTTCACTTCACCTGCAAGGAAGACAAGCCACATTGTGTAAATTGATACTCAAACGGTACAAAAGAAAGTGTTTTTGCTTGCCGTATTTGGTAATACCAGTTGGTCACGAACTCGCGACATCGACAAAGTTTGAAAGGTTTTATACTAACTAAGGCCCATGCATGAAGAGTGACATGGGTAAAGAGAATGTCTACATAGTGTTTAAGAAGGAAATCAAATAAATTCTATTAATATTGTCATATGAATCATAATATCGCTCTGCTAAAGTCTTTAAGCGTGATAATTTGACTTTAACCCAAACGAAAAACTATTTATATCAGAGATATCTGTTATTTTATGTTAACCAGTTGACCCTGAAATGATGCAAATCAACAAAACATACAATCTACAAAATTGTTGGAAATCATTTAAAGAAATCTCATCATCTGCCTAGCCTTTTCCCAATTATGTTAGGGTCGGCTTCCAGTCAAGGGGTCAAGAATCTTAGATATCCAGGGCCGGATTAACCATCTCGGGGCCCCTAGGCACAGCTCGTTTCGGGCCCCCCCTTTTTCATACCACAACAACGCAATTTGGCTTTGACCTTATAATGTGAAAAATAATTTCACTTTTACCGTGGTTTCATAACACCACACAATCCCCGTTTTTTTTCTTTTTTTAATCGGGAGTGCTGGGCCCCTGGTCATAGTGGGCCCTAGGCACTGGCCTAAAGTGCCTTATGGATAATACGGCACTGTAGATAACGATACCCATCACGTCTACGGAGTTTCACTAGCTAATTTAATATGAAATACACTACATACACGTACTACTACACTACGCACTACGTATATACTATTTGAAACGATGGAAATTCTCAACTACACTGACATACGAGGTACTACTGTTGACTTCAAAGTTCAAACAACCCACGTACTGATAGGTTCTACTTTAGACACAATAACATTTACCCACTCCACTCCATTATTTTTACAAGATCCGCAAGATCCTCTAACACTCCTTCACTTAGACAATAATTTGACAGAAGGTTCAATCTTCAAGACTACAGCAAGATGGAACTGAGACCAAAGAAAAAGCTCGAAAGTCTGGCAAGTTGGTAACTAGTTTTACCAAGTAACTGGGTTGTGGAGGTCAGATAGGCAGTCGCTCCATGTAAAATACTGGTATTCAGCTGCATTTGTTTAGACTGGAAGCCGACCCCAACATAGTTGGGAAAAGGCTAGGCAGATGAAGATTACGTAGAAGAAGCTGTCTATCGCTTAAATTCTGTATCGCTTAAAAATGTGTATTCTAGTCATTGTGTAGTGGACATTCTGTCTTCCACCTACTGCATGGCACGTGAGGTAACTGTGTCGGGAGGTGATAGCATATTCATGAGATTGGTTCAGTCGCCGTCGTATGCGACACACATAATCTCAGGTATGCGACGATTTGTGGAGACTAGCACGTTTTCTGTGGACTGATTTGTGTGTAAGTATTATTGTGGAGTTTCTTGCCGGCTCTTCTCCATCGAACATGACCAATAATTGGAACCGTCAGCTTCAGACGTTTCATAAGTACCCATGTTCAATTTTAATTACAAATTAGAATAATGTTTGCCCTGGCTGGTCCCTGATAACTGTGTGTATTTGGCGTTACATCTTTACATATTCGAGTAAAAAGTACAAAGAATATGTATTTGATTTACAAATTATATTTGGTATTACGTTTCTAATTTCTATGAACTACGCATGGTCCGCCAGTCCCTAAATGCATTTCTACTTCTGTCCCGACAAATTTTCGGCCTGGGGAATTCATAATTCCTAATATAAAACTACATAAAGAAAGAAAGAAAATACTTATTTTTTTACTCACGCCTGTATTCTCTGAAGGGTCAGGCAGATTTATACTTACAGCACACCCACATTCCGCAATTTATGTTTAAAAGTCTCATGTAATAGGGAGCGAGTCTATTGCCAACAAAGATAAAACACCTTTTAAATAATACAGTAAACTGCCGGTCGATTCTGTAAAAATCTCACCGTGAAAACTTAGGTGAAGTGAGTTTGTTTTTGCTAGGAATTGATCTATTGACAGCTCACTCCACGCTCACTTCACATAAGTTTTCACCGTGAGATGGTTTACAAAATCGCACTGCGGTGCCCAGAACCCTTTTAATCAAAGACAAGAGCACATTTTCTAAACATGCAAGCATGCAACACTTTCACACTGACAACTACAAATGCTACAGTTCCCATACAATTTCGGTACTTCAAATAGATTTTCCCATTGTTTACAATTTTAATGATATCTCCAAATTCATGCACTTTCACTGTCGTTCACATTGTGCGTGTGTTCCAATTAGGGTTGACGTGCTCGCGCGCAATGTTCAGCCGGTCGATTCTGTAAAAATCTCACCGTGAAAACTTAGGTGATGTGAGTTTGTTTTTGCTAGGAATTGACACTATTGACAGTTCACTCCACGCTCACTTCACCTAAGTTTTCACGGTGAGATGGTTACAGAATCGCTCTGCTGATCTAAGATGTCTTATTTCAACTTCTTAGTACGTTAGCTACATAACTTTTTTTGTTGCATTCTCAAAAAATTGAAAGTATTTCCAAGTCTAATTGAAGGGCAGGTATGAAAAGATGTCTATTTGTTCCTGTTCAATGCTTTAACCATCTCTCTCTTTCTACGAGTAAATACCTGTAGCACATTCAACTTTTCTCTCCTCTTCCATTATTTTGCACATATTTCCACGGTCTTCATCTGCCACTTAATCCCTTTCCACTTTTATCTCTTATCTAAGCATATAGCAGATTGTAAGGCCAGTGATAATCGCCTTTTATGCTGGGGCCACACATTGGACATAATTTGACCCAAGATGTAGCCTTGGAGCATTGGCTCCAATCTGTGTATTGGGTCTAGACAGATATTGGGCAGGATTTTACTGATTTTACTCAACATTGGATGTGGTGCCAAGTCTGAATCAATGGACAAGGCCAATGTGTTGCGCCGGCAATACAGTCTTCACAGGCGTCTCCATTTGTCATACCTGTCTACATTAAATACTTTTCGAAATTCATCGTCTTCCTGTTTATGAGCTAGGTGTCTATGGGTCAATTTATCTTTTTAATCTTTGTTATTTTTTTTTTCACCTTTTTTGATGTTTTTAATATCTGTATTGTGTCTTTTGTTGCACTGAATAAACGTTTTATCTATCTATGCTGCCCTAGTCCCATGTCCAACCAGCGTCAGACAGCATCTGTCTGGCATTATTGCTGAAATGAACCTTTTTTGCGCAGCCGTGAGGCACACACTATTGTTGTTGAAACATAATTTTTTATATTAGGTTTCACGAACTGTGTCCAAATAAACTTTTATCTTTCTTTCCATGTTGCTGGGGGTCGGCGCAATACGTTTGCTTCTTCCATTCTCCCTGTCAAACGGTACGCTATCATTCATAACGTCTTATCCTAATTGAACATTCTTGGTTACAGAGGTCCCCTCCGTATATACCCACTTTCGCTAAGCTAATACTTGGAAATAAGATTAGACATTTAAATAAACCTTTTTTACAGTTCGTTCAACCGATTTTGAATTCTATTGCGTTGGAAGCATGACTAACGGAAGCTGCAGTAAACAGTTGGTATTGTAACCACTTTTTTGCTTTTAATGCCATCCTTACGCCTACGGTATAGAAGTCAAAATCGGTCGAATGAACTGTAAAAAAGATTTATTGAAATGTCTAATCTTATTTCAAATGGCGTTACAGTTATAAATAGGTATATGTGACCGTTGAAAGCATGCTATCTCCTAAGTTCGTAAGTATTTCTTCATTCAGGAAGGAAGCTGACACTGACAGCTCTTGAACGTCAGTCAGTTTCATTGGTGAAATTCGCCCTTAAGCTTTTTTTCTAAATGACAGCTATTCTCAGTTCAGGATTATTCCATTACCAACAAGTAAGAATATCCTAACATCTAATCCCATCTGAGGGTTGCAGAACTCTTTGCTAGACCAATTACGCACACACAACTCAGTCCGTTTTCCAGCAGTGCCACCCCTAGTAGCACAGTCTGCACAGTAAGGGCCAAACCACACGGGCGGCGCGGCTGCGGCGCGGCGCCTGAGCGGCGCCGCTGCGGTTTTCTACATACAAAAATGCATTGTAGCCACATGGCGCCGTGCGGTGTGCTCCGGCGCCGCGCCGCGCGCGCATCGGAATCGAGACGAGGCGGGGAGGGGTGTAAGCAAAGCGGAGCCGGAGCGGCAGACAGACAGACAGACACAGACAGACAGACAGACAGACAGACAGACAGACAGACTGACGCATAGCGATGGGCAACCCCTCATTTTGCCGCCGCTGCGGCGCCGCCGCGGCTCCGTAGAACGTTGCGACGCCGCTCTGCCCGTGTGGTCGCCAGCACGGCGAAATGGCTTGCGGTGCGGCGCCGCACCGCCCGTGTGGTTTGGCTCTAACACACAGACACACAGTGTCAGTCACACCGTGTCGCATCGTGCTCGCAGCAATCAGGCTGGAAAGTCGGATAATATCGCGTTTGTTGCGCAATTGTAATTGTAATGTTCTTGTTTAGTGTTTGTGTGAGGCGGGCTTTGTTTTATGTGGTGCAGTGTTAGCTTTTGAAGACGTTATCCTCCAGGATAAGAGTTAGCGAAATTGGTTTGGGTCCAATGATAATGTTACTTATAGTAAGTGGCATCACTTTTGTAAGCATTTAGATACTTAACTATTGCAATACGCGTGACTACCAAGGAAAATTAAACTAATAAAAACATACTGTAGTGATCACTACACCGATTCCTAAACAAGAATTATGAGAAAATGGGACTCCAGACCTTTCTTTTTTGGAGGCACCTATGACCTAACTTAGGTAATACGGGCTGGTGTCCGTTACGGTAACAGTGTCGCGAGTTCAATGGTTTTTTCCCCATTTCACTTAAAAAAAAAAACATCCAACCTGTCTTGAGCAAGTGTGGCAATCAATGCTCGTTCCTTCTCTGTATGAGAAGAAGCCCTGCAGTGGGACAATAATAGGCTGGTATTATGTTTACCTTTGTAAAGTGAGGGCGGCGGGTAGCCGCTATCGGGCTGCAGCCTCACGTGTCGGGTGGCCAAGATGAACGCCAGCGCGGAGAGCACGATGCCGTCCAGACAGCCTATCACCGCCAGCAGGTACGCCCAGCGGATGTGACATCGACCTGGAGAGGAAAGAACATAACGTGAGGATACATCTTGACTAATATTGTAAGGAGATAAAAGGCGATAGCTTTTTTTTGTTTGGCGATTAGGCCCACCAAAAATTGTGGTGTATATTAATGAAACGCATGTTGATTTGTTCCTTATGATCTCTAGATTACAGTGGCAGTAATAATTATGCTTTTTCTAACGGGAATACCTACTGAGAAATACGATCATAACCTAAAAATTCACAAAAAAAACCTAATTTAGGTATAATACGATTAATAGAAGTTACAATAAAGTGAACCCGAAAAAAAACTATCTCCTTTGTGAGTTTGTATGTAGGGGGAAATCTTCGGAACTACTGATCCGATTCCGAAAAATCTTCACTAATGAGAAAACAAGAAACACGAGGACAAAGTCGTTGGCACCTGAAGAGCAAAAAAGAAAGAAGGCATCAACCAAACGTAGGATACCGTAAAACGCTCAGTTTTGAGTTGCACAGTTAGGAGTATTGATACACATTACAAGCTAAAAAAATCGGTTGTCTGTAAAGTCGGTTTACTGACGATAGTTGAACGTGACAACAACGTCATAAGAAAATACTGATGGAATAGTTGCATTGCATTTGTTAATATTCCCTTGCACTTCAAGCCGCCATGGAACGCTACAGAGCAAGGCCGCGAGGTAACGCTACATGAGTCATGTTTTTTCGTGAGTGCAGCCAGCTTCATCGATTTATTAGACGTTATCACGTCAAAAAAAATGAGTGTATTATCAAATGTTCAATAAAAAGACTCATTTTAAAATCTATACTAATATTATAGCTAAAGAATTTGTTTGTTTGAACGTGCTAATCTCTGGAACTAACGGTCGGATTTGAAAAATTTTGAGTGTAAACTAGGGATGCATCCGATACCGATACCGATACCGATATATCGGCGATACTTCAGGTTTGCCGATATATCGGTATCGGCGATATTTTTATGGCCGATTCAACGATACTTTTCAAATTTCGCGCTTTTAAAATGTAATGTAAACGCGCGTGTTGTCAAATAAGATTAAGAATTACATATCGTAATTGTTTGTGTATTATATGTCATTTATAACTAATCGTTTGAGTCAAATAAAATAAATAGTAGTCATATCAACTTCAAAAAACAAAAGTGCTATATGGAATCACTTTGAAATTTCGACAATTGATAATTTCATAAAAATCTTATACTTAAATCTTAATTTTGATTTAAAAAAAACTAAAACTATTAATTAATTGTGTTTTATTTAATCTACCTTCCTTTTTGAATTCAGTTAGCGTATCGGTATCGGTATCGGTATCGCCGATATTTTTATAATAGTATCGGTATCGGTATCGTATCGGCAAAAAGGCGTATCGCGGCATCCCTAGTGTAAACCATCATACTAAAACCTATCCTATGTAATGATAATAAAGGGAATTCAATCAACTAAAGAAATACCTAAAAAATATTCCACTGAGCCGTGCATTTATTTTTTAATTTAATTAAAACTGCAAAAAGGCTCCTTCAAACAGCCGCGACACGCGATAAAATCGCGCACGACACAAAGGCACGATTACCTATATCGCGTGTCGCGCCTGTTTGTAGGAACCTAATGATTTTTATTTTGACGGTGTTTCGATTCAACTAGCATCAAACGCATCGCTGCCGCGCTGTTTTGAACCTTATACGTTGCCGCGGCCGCGATGCGCTACACAAAGAAAAAAACGAAACTACGTTTCTTTGCGGTACAAACGACGCAAAGCAAAAACACGAACACAAAAAAGGAACAAGTTCGGGAGAAATGCCTCTAAAATTAGACACAGTGACTAATAATGATGATATTTTTATGTACAGACGCCAGCACATCAAGCTACCCGAAACTGTCAAATTTTCTCAATCAACTTTGAACCTTATGCTTTAGCGATAAAGTTGAAAATATATTAAAGAAATTTGACAGATTGTAGTAGCTAAGCATTAAGTTACGCAAGCTTTTCTAGATCACCAAGAACATTAATATACAATTAAGGCGGCAAAGGGGCAATCATTATATATATTGATATTTAATTAAAAGAATGAAGGCTAACGATTAATCTTTCAGAACATTTTATAGACCTGAACTAACTTTTCGAGTTGCCGTTAAATTCAATTTGATAGGACGACGACGATGAACGATCGAAGGTCGCTCACTATCACATTCATCTTCTGACTTTACTTTTTCACTAGCGACCCGCCCTGCTTCGCACGGGTTTGACGACTTGACAAAACATCGAGATTTTTTTATTATCCATACTAATATTATAAATTCGAAAGTAACTCTGTCTGTGTGTCTGTGTGTTACCTTTTCACGCCTAAACCACTGAACGGATTTCGTAAAAATTTGGCAAAGGGATAAATTGCATCCCGGGGAAGGACATAGGATAGTTTTTATCCCGATATTCCCACGGGACCGACACTTATGCGAGTGAAACTGCAGGGCGCTGCTAGTACAGACGCCAGCACATCAAACTACCCGAAACTGTAAAATTTTTCCAATCAACTTTGAACCTTATACTTTAACAATAAAGTTGAAAATCCATTAAAGACATGGCGTCTGTACATTATAAACATGAGAGCAGTGGTGGCTCAGTGGCAGCGGCCCCGACTTACAAGTTGCGTCGTGGGTTCGAATTCGAACCCAGACAGGCGATTTACTTTGTGTAAATAATTTCGTCACCACTGCTCTCAAAACGGTGAACGAAAACATCGTGAGGAAACCGGCATGTCCTAGAACCTAAAATTCGAAGTCATGTGACTTCTACCAACCCGCACTGGAACCGCGTGTGGGATTATTAGCCCACTCCCTCTCGAAGAGAACGTGAAGTGAAGTGAAGTGGGAACGTTATTTGCTGATTATGCTCTGCATATAAACCTTCCGGAATAAAATCTCTAAATGATGGTGAAAACCACATCGAAATCCGTTGCGTAGTTTAAAAGAACAACGCGATCACACAGACAACTAGAAACGAAAGGCGAGATTAGTTAATAATAACACTAGCGACTGGCATGCGTTGCAATGTACTTTTTTTTTTGTTAGTACCCTTCTCCGGCTCGTAAACTTACCAAAGTTTCAACACAATGGATCTAGCCATTTTCGAATTTTTGCAAGACTAACGCTCGGCAATTGATTTTTATTATAAAAGGTATACACTATACAGGGTCAAATTAAATTAGCTAGCGAAACTGCAGATATGGGACCGTTCAAGTATTACGTAAGCAGATTTTTTGCAATTATTAGCCCCCCCTCCCCCTCGTCAGCACAAGTAAGCAAAGCTCTTACTCCCCCCCCCCCATGCTTACGTAAACATTGTACATGCATGCAATCAATAATATTTATTCATGAACAGCAATTATATGCGTTTCGTTTTCAAGCATAGACAAGTAGGGTTGCCATATGTGTTCAAACCAAAATCGACTAAATTTTGTAGAAAATCCGAAAAAGTAAAAAAAAAAATACTGCTGACGTAATCACTATAATACTTGAATGGCCCCCCCTATCGAAAATTAAACACGATAACAATTTTTTTTTTATTTTAAAATCGGTGTTTTAAAAGGTGTCAACGACTGCTGGTAGTGTTGTTACTGGAAGTAAGTGTTGATAAAATATGTTAAAAAAAAACTGATATTTCAAGTGACTACACTAACAGCGGTCGATGAACACACAAAAATCATCGTATGAATTTATTTGTTTTATCATGTTTAGATATCGATATCTATCACACCGGTGAAGTTTCACTAGCTAATTTAAAATGACCCTGTATATTAAAAAGATATAAAAGATCATTCCATAATTTAAATAGCTGTAAATATAAACATTATATGCAATGTTTATGTAACTGGGCCGAGCCTACTCGTCTATTTAATTCAGTTTAGAACACTTTACATATAGATCTATTCAATTTTGTGTCGATATTGAAAAGGTGAAGTTATAATTAAAAGTCGAAATTCATACACTGCCATTCGAAAATCGAAACGCCTAAGGTTTGAAGACAAATCAGAAGTTATAACGAAATGAAACAATGTTTAAAGTTTTTAACACAAGCTTTTTCCAAACGTTTTGTAAGATTACATTGTATGTAATGCAACTAATAATATGGTATTACCAACTAAATAGTATGTATATTAAGGTGTATAGATGGCTCACTGACCTTGTGCATGTGGGCGGAGCTAAGCGTCCTACGTAAAACGCGTGCGGTGGCGCGCTACACTAAAACGAAATTCAAAGAATATGCAGAGGCGCAGACATGCCGCACGTAGGTCGCCATTTTTGCCTACGATTCCAGAAGGGAATGGCGGATGCAAGACTGATATATTTTGTACAAAATATATCAGTCTTGCATCCGCCATTCCCTTCTGTTACCCGCGACTTCGTCCGCGTGGAATTTAAGAAAAAAGTTATTGTTGAGTTCGCAGAGTTTACGATAACTTATTAATTCTGTATTCCGCGTAAAGAAATACCTATGCATGTTTAATGAAATTCTTCTAATATTTCTCCATTTAGTTCTTTTTGATCGTTTTTGCATTTTTAGTTTAATTATTATTTATATTTAGTTTTTCGTATTAGCCTTTTTAGGTATATACAATATTTGGTGTACAATTTTCTTGGGCTAAAACAAAAACACTATATTATTATATTATTTATTCAATCAATTTCTATGGAGATTAAGGAATCTTCACGTATAGGATCCACTTAAATAAACATAACTATACTCCGTTTCTTTATTATGATTTGTTTACATTTGGAAGTACCTAATTAAACGGAGTATAATACAACCTCCCTATTTGAATCGGATATTATTCAATATTTCATTTCATTGGTTTTAATTTTTTTTCGTAGGAACCTATTTTCTTTTTTTTTCTAAAATAAAAGTAGCCTAAGAAAGAAAAGAAAGAACGAAAGAAAAAGTATTTATTGCGACTCGTACAGGAAGATCACAAACTAAATACAGCAAAATAAAAAACCAAGTTATATATAAAAAAAAGTAACAAAACAAACAGTTACTCCTTATTCACCTATCTGCTAGTGAAAGTCCCGTCTTAATCGGTCCAGCCGTTTCAGAGATTAGCGGGAACAAACAGACAGACAGACGGACAGACAGACAAAAATTGTAAAAAAAAAATATTTTGGTATATTACAAAAACAGTCCGAAGTCGACTAGCAATCTCACAAAACTATGGCATAGCAATATTAGTACTAATGACCTTCTTCTATAAGAACGTTTGACAACACTACAAATTGGCCACATGATTGTTATTAGAAATTTCAATAAGGTTCGTAAGCGTTACGGTGGCCAAAGTGGCTAACACTGTACCTCGCATGGCGAACGTTCGGGTTCGAGTCTCACATCAAACATGAAAAATATTTTTTAAGTATTACACGTGAAATAAGAATGCCGAGTTGCTAACCAATAATTATGTTAAATATTCCACAAATAAACGAAGATTCTTTTGTTTTACAATTATTATTTTCAATCTTAATTGGAAGTAAAAATACTTGCATAGGAAATTGACCCGTTACCTTCTATGAATAAGGAGCATAATCGCGTTTACAATTAATATTTTCACAAACCATTAAAGTAAAAATACTTTCATACGAAATTGTTCCGTAGACTCTAATTGATAAGGAGAATGATCGCATTTGCGAAAACTGACGCGTTGGGTACCTATGTAGTTGAGCGAGTAGCCGTATAAAATACTTTGAAGTCTTGCAATTATTTCGAGTCGGTACCTAGTGTAGATACGTACTTTGGTATCTGTTTGTTGATGAAAGCTGTTTATTATATTTTATTTTTTGATTAGTTTTTTCTAAGTTATGTTGTTGGTGTAAATATTTGTACTATCAGTATATAAAAAATGGTCAACAAGAAAATAAACGGAAGGCAATAAAGAGATCTTATTCGACGAAACAAATTGTAAAGTAAGTACCTTATTTTTTTGTACACACCATATTTTGTTTGTACAGATTATGACGCGTAATTTCGACATACATTACAACAACTCGATTGGTCTAGTGGTCTCGTGCGTCACGTCACTATAGTTTAGTCACTAACGCCCGGCTTCAAATCCAAACTTTTCCATATTTGGTTTTTTTTTATTTTCTTATTTGATATGTTTTTTTAATTATTATTTTACTTTTTGCCGATTTTCTTGTTTGAAAATTTTCAGACTATATTATTATTGCTTACACTCTTTTGTAAAACACTGTAGGTATATAATTTTTTCCGAATCAAGCTTGGTGGACGTTTTTATTTTATTTTTATTATATTACTCTAGATTCTGAAGATAAATAACTATAGGAATAAAAATGATTGTTTTTATTATAATAACAATTATTGAATTATTTTAAAAATAAGAAAATAAAAATATGCGCATTATAATTAAAAAATAACAAAACAAAAGATAAGTACATTATAATTAAAAAATAACAAAACTAAAGATTATGCCGTCCACTGAGATTCGAACCTGGTGATTACGCAGTGAGAATCCGGACAGTAGAGCGCGGAGGCAATCGTGCATCTTATTCGAGTCGCGAAATTACGCTTCTAAATATAATGGAAGTCGCTCATCGACGAAATCCGCGCGGTGCACCCCGCCGAAGGCGGGGACAATTCATATCCCACTTCATCTGCTTCACCCCCTCAAATACATAAAAGTCGTCTATTCACCGCCACGTAAAGAAATACCTATGCTAATTTTATTGAAATTCTTCTAATATTTCTCCATTTAGTTCTTTTTGATCGTTTTTGCATTTTAGTTTAATTATTATTTATTTTCAGTTTTTCGTATTAGCATTTTTATATACAATATTTGGTGAACGATTTCCTTGGGCTAAAACAAAAACACTATATTATTTTATTATTTATCCAATCAATTTCATTGGAAATTAAGGAATCTTCACGTATAGGATCCACTTATAAAAAATAAAAAAAACTATACTCCGTTTCTTTATTATATGATTTATTTACATTTGGTTAAGTACTTACCTAAATAAACGTAGTATACAACCTCCCTATTTGAATCGGATATTATTCAATATTTCATTTCATAGGTTTTAATTTTTTTTCGTGGGAACCTATTTTCTTTTTTTTTTTTCTAAAATAAAAGTAGCCTAAGAAGGTTACTCCTTATTCACCTATCTGCTAGTGAAAGTCCCAGTCACAGAAATAAATCCGCACAAGAATATGAGAAGGTAGTAATCAATAAACTCAGTAATGCAAATACCTACTCGTAGATTGACAACTAAGAATGCTCAATTTTTATAAATTAAGGTATTTGAAAACATTTTTTTTTTATTGTGAGTAAGTATGTAGTTATTTTCTAAACAGTCAAAATAAAATGGCCTGAAGCGGTTGTTTTAATATTACAAACAGACACTCTAATTTTATTTAATTTTATTAGATAAAGTTTTAAAATTTTTTATTTATAAGATTAAGTATAGATAGATAGATACTTATTAGTCCACTCAACGAATAAACCAAATAGAGGTGTAGAGTGCGTGAGCTGGGCCCTGAGCGATTTCTTCAGAAAGTTGCTCAGAGTGCTTAGGGAGTAAACATACTAAAAGTCCCCGCGTCTAGGAGGTGAGCCGGAGTGGGGGGTATAAAAATTCCCACTTTTGAGTTTTTCGCTAATATCTATAAAACGGTGCGTCGTCGTAGAGAAAACGTATTTTTCTTGACTTGCTTTGCTTTAGCATTTTTATTTATTTACAAATTATCTTATACATATTTACAAAATAAACAATATAAAAAAAAACAGTATTTAGAAATGGCACCACTAATAAAGCGTCCATGCGGACAATAGAAATGGGCCCTCTGCAGCGAGCTAATCTATAAACGCATACTGATACAATTCGTTCATAAATATTTGCACTAACACAGCCAAACGCGCGTAGTCGATCGATAGCCGGGCGGAGCAGCGAGCGACACAGCCACCCCGTCTCAGTGCTAACGCACGACTGCCGCCCGCGCCCGCGCAGAGCACCTCTGAACCTATATCTCAAAATGGGGCATTGTCTTTGCAACTGTTGATTGATTTAAAAACGCTATTTCAAATATGTAGTACCTCTAACCACCAATTTTTCAGTGTAAAAATATTTCCAAACATCAAAGCCGTTTAGAAGTTATAAGCAAATGTTAGCGAAAATAGCGTTTTGGTATGTAGCAGCTTGTGATGAAATAAAACAATAATAGTGGTGTAGAAATAGGAGCGTATATTTTTCTGTACACACAACAAGCTTAAGTGCAAAATCTCATGGGCTGAAGTAGTGGCAGTGCTACCGTGAAGGCGTCGCGCGATTGTACAATAAGAACGCGCCTACGAGATTCTGTAAGTAGCTAAAAGAAACGAGACAGATGCGCGCGCGAGCGAGATAGCACTAACGTAAATATAACGCGTTCGCAGCGCGAGCGATCTTCATTTCTATGCGATGCGTCGTGGCTCGAGGATGATGTAGCGATGCGTACCTCACAGTACCCCCTCCTTAGCGAAGCGTACGTTTGGCTTGCATACTCTGCCGGTCCTGGTGATGTATGGTTGGTGTGAAGGTACTGGATTCACGATGCTCGGCGTGCTTGCTGTGTTTGTAGGGCTTGTCGTGTTTGGTGTTTCATTGCAGATGTATGCCGGTTTCAGTCTATCCAGCGATACAACTGCCTCTCGAAGCGGTAGCTGAATTTTGAAATATTTTTCGTGTCTCTGTAGCACTGGATACGGTCCATCGTAGGGTGGTGTCAGCGGCGCTCGCACGGTGTCGTTCCTCACAAAGACGTGTGTGCACGTACCGAGGTCCTTGTGTATGAAGGGAGTGACTGTTGTTCTAGTAGTAGTGCACGAAGGTGAGAGTGACGTCATCGTTTGTGTGAGGCGGCGTACGTAATCTTCGTCCGACATGTTAGTCGTAGTAGCCGGTGCGAAGAAATCCGATGGCACACGTAGTGTAGAACCGTAGGTCATTAGCGCGGGACTTAGGTTGTTATCTTCACGCAGCGCTGTTCGGAGGCCAAGCAGTACGGTGGGAAGTTCGTCGCTCCAGTTGGTAGTTGAGCCTCTAGCCATTAACGCGGCTTTTAGCGTACGATGCCAGCGTTCTATTTGCCCATTTGATTGTGGATGGTATGCGGTCGTGCGTATGCGTGTAATGCCGAATTTTTTCATGAGCGCGTTGAACACCGACGATTCAAACTGCCTGCCTTGATCGGTCGATATACGTAGTGGGCAGCCGAATCTAGCAATCCAGTTTTCATACAGTGCTTTTGCGACGATCTCAGCTGTTATCTCGCGCACTGGTACGGCTTCTGGCCATTTGGTGAATCGGTCCATGATAGTAACACAATATCGATAATCGTAAGATAGTCGAAGTGGGCCGACTATATCGATGTGGATGTGCTCGAAGCGTTGCGATGGCGGGAAACTTCCTAGCGGCGTGACGACGTGACGATGTACTTTTGCTCGCTGACAGCCGACGCAGTTTCTTGTCCACTTTGTTACATCTTTGTTCATAGATGACCAGAAGAACTTTGATGTTACTTGCTTTCTAGTCGCCTTGATACCAGAGTGGCAGAGATCATGTTGCGCTTTGAATGCTGCAAAACGATGTGCCGGTGGTAGATATGGGCGGAGCGTAGATGTTGATATCTCGCACGTGATTGGTCGCTGCGTGCCGGGCAAAGTAACGGTGATGAATTTTAAGTTTGGCTGTAGTTTCAATTGTTTCAGTTCTTCGTCTTGTTCTTGATCACGTGATAACTTGTCGTAGTCAATGTTTGAGGGACAGTGTATTTCCTCAATGCGAGATAAGGCGTCAGCGACTGAGTTTTCGTCTCCCTTTACATACGCGATTTTATTGCAGAATTGGCTGATAAAGTGGAGTTGCCGTTCGCGTCGCGGAGTGTCGCTGCTACTTTGCGGCCTTGAGAGCGCGTAGGACAGCGGTTTGTGATCTGTGTATACGGTGACGTCACAACCCTCGATGAGTCTTCTAAAATGCTTCACAGACATGTAGATCGCTAATAGTTCGCGATCATACGTGCTGTATCGAGATTGTGTAGCACTCATTGTTTTAGAAAAGAATGCTAGCGGCTTCCAAGCTCCGTTGTCGCGTTGTTGTAGCACCGCGCCGATGCCGTGGTCTGAGGCATCCGTCATGATGCAGAGTGGGGTGCCGGCGATAGGGTGCGTTAGCGTCACACATTCCAGTATGCTTTGGCGGCATTTTTGAAATGCTTGTTCGGCGGTTGGCGTCCACGTGATAGGTGTCTTGTCATTCTTTTTACCATTGTGCAGATATTTGTTGAGTTCGCTCTGCATGTCGGCTTGATTTGGTAAACAATCTCTATAGAAGTTCAACATGCCCAGGAAACGACGAAGCTCGATGATAGTTTTAGGTTGAGGGTAACTGGATATGACTTTTATTCGTTCTTCAGTTGGTTTTATGCCGTTCGCTGTTACTTCGTAGCCGAGAAAGTTGATTTTCGCCTGTGCAAATTCACATTTGTCGACGTTGAGAGTTACGCCGTATTGGTTCAGGCGCTCGAGAACTTGATGAAGTAATGTCTTATGTTCTTGTTCGTTTTCGGAGTATAACAGGATATCGTCGATGAATGAAAAACAGCCTTCGATGCCGCGCAGTACCTCGTGCATAAAACGTTGGAAGGTTTGACTTGCATTTCGTAAACCAAACGTCATGCAGTTGAATTCAAATAACCCAAAGGGTGTGATGATTGCAGTTTTCTGTGCATCTTCTTTGTTTATAGGTATTCTGTAGTAGGCCATTTTCATGTCGAGTTTTGAGAAGATCTTCTTATTGTGTAGTTGATAGGTGAAATCTTGTATGCGCGGAATCGGGTACTTATCGGGTAGCGTGACTGAGTTAAGACGCCTGTAGTCGCCGCACACTCGTAGACTGCCATCTTTTTTCTTTACCACATGGAGTGGGCTGGCCCACGGGCTCTTGGAAGGTTGACAGATTCCCATTTCCATCATCCGTTCAAACTCTTCTTTAGCCGCTTTGTATTTGTCGGGCGGTAGGGGGCGAGCACGTGCGAAGAGAGGTGGTCCCGTTGTCTCAATGTGATGGACGACGTTGTGTTTAGTGAGAGTTTTCAAGGACATAGGTCGGAGTAGATCTGGATACTGTTTGAGTATGTCTTGATATGTCTGCTTGTTGCTGAGTACGTAGACGGCTTGTTGCATTGACGAGATTTCTAAAGCGTTGATTGAGAGTTCTGTCACCTTGTCGATTAGCTTCTTTTGATGCAGGTCGACGAGGAGTTTGAAGTGGCGAAGGAAGTCAGCTCCGAGTATTGATGTTTTGACGTCTGCGACTACAAATGTCCAACGAAAACGTCTTCTGAGGCCTAGGTCGATTTGCAGGTCTTTCTCGCCATAGGTATTGATTGGTGAACTGTTCGCGGCGTATAGTTTGTACGAAGTTGGTGAACATTTCTTCTTAAGTATCAGGGTGGCGGCTAGGACGGAGATGTCCGCACCGGTGTCAACGAGGAAACGGTTATTAGTGTTGCGATCGAAGACACATAGGCGGTTACTTGCCGTAGTTACACCGACGTCCGCCACGGTCGGTGCGTCTTTTAGTTTTCCGACTTGTTTTGATTTCGCCTCGCGCACGGTGACACGCAGCGTCTCGCATGATCCCCAAATCGGTAGTGATAGTAGCATACTCGATTGGGATCATTTCGATACTTTGCGGTAGACTTCGATCTTGAGCGGGAGCGCTGGTGACGGCGATGGTGTGGTCTCCCACGGCTCGTGCGAAGTTCGGAGATTTCGAGTGTCAGCTTCTCAAGTTGTTTCGAAAGAACTTGTATTTGCGCGGACATTACTTGTTGGTTGACAGCTGCAGGATCTGGTTGTGACGAGGAGACAGCTGCGATATTGCTCGACTCGGAATATTCCATCATCTTGTCTGCCATTGCCGCGAGCATGTCGAGTGACGAGTCTGTGTTTACTGACAGCACAACTCGAATTTGCGCCGGAAGGTGGTTTATCCACTCTATCTTGATTCCATCTTCGGTGATCATGTTGCCGCCGAGTTCGCGCATGCGCCGTAGCAACTGAGACGGTTTTTGGTTGCCAAGCTCCAATCCGCTAATGAGGTTCTTGAAATTTTTCACCTCGGACTGTTCGTACACGGAGAGAAGGCGTTGTTTGATGGTTTCGTACTTCTTAGTTTCTGGTGGGTTGATCACGATGTCTGTGATATGTTGAAGGTCTGTCGGTTGTAGTTGGCCGAGGACGTAACGATATTTGTTTTCGTCGCTGGTCTTCTGAGGTTCGACGACTGCTTCAAATTGAATAAACCACATGCGTGGATATTCGCGCCAGAAGGGAAGGAGTCGTGACTGCACGGAGATGGCAGCGAGGTCTGTAGGCTCACTAATTTCTTGCTTGTGTTCCATTTTCTTCTCGGGGTCACCAAAATGTAGCAGCTTGTGATGAAATAAAACAATAATAGTGGTGTAGAAATAGGAGCGTATATTTTTCTGTACACACAACAAGCTTAAGTGCAAAATCTCATGGGCTGAAGTAGTGGCAGTGCTACCGTGAAGGCGTCGCGCGATTGTACAATAAGAACGCGCCTACGAGATTCTGTAAGTAGCTAAAAGAAACGAGACAGATGCGCGCGCGAGCGAGATAGCACTAACGTAAATATAACGCGTTCGCAGCGCGAGCGATCTTCATTTCTATGCGATGCGTCGTGGCTCGAGGATGATGTAGCGATGCGTACCTCACAGGTAAATATTTTTTTAAGGCAAAAGTATTAGCCTTATGAAAAAACCCTGTTTCAAAAATGCTGTACATGAATCTATAGCAAACATATATTTTTTACAGACCTTCTAACCAAACCGTTAATGAGTTATAAGCTTCATAAAGTGACCGAGTTACGGTACTAAACGAGAGTAAGGCCCTTAAGCCTGAGCCAATTTGGCCCGTAATCAAAGTGGACCAAACGTGCTTTTAACACCTACCACGTGTGTGTGTGGCGTAACCGATAGTATCAATTGGTCGATTATGGGTAAATAATAGGCAGATATCGCAGAGAGAAAAGATATTTGTCTTAAAACCCAACTCGCAAGATGGTCGACGACAGAAAGAGACAGAGAACACAATGACGTTTTGCCATTGATATAAACTTTGACACATGACATTGACAGATGACAGCACCTACCAATATCAATAGCATTCTACCTTGATTCTACCACCATGGGAAAAGGACATGAGTTTATGTATGTGTCTGTGTATGCCTGTTAGTTGTGTTTGGGTCCATATTTGCCGAGGTCAGACAGTTAGCCTGGAAGCTGTACCATAGTTATATCTTACCTATATTGTATTGGTCTGCAGTGGGCCCGCAGGTCTCCTGCACGGCGGTCTCGCTCCACCCGGCCGGGTATACCGCCACGCCGGCCACCATACTCAGGGCTGGAATCAAAAACATCAAACGTTTATTATACGACTTTAAGACCTAAATCTGTAAAAATCTTCTTGGGGAAATTGCTGTGTTTACAATTTGCCTAGCCAGACACTTAAAATACTTAGCGCTTGGCAAAGATCGAAGTTTTGTGATAATAGCTATAACAACTACCTAGTCATTACGCCAAACGGCGATAGTTGTGAAAAGACACTTAAAAGTATGTGGTTTCTTAATCCTAAATAGGTATATGATGCACTATCTTTAGGAAACGCCTACTTCCGTGCAAGTTAATGATGGTTAGTAAAGTGCAAACAAATAAGCATTTATCTTTAGTCTTAGCTAAAGGTTAGTCAAGGTTTAGTATTTACCTACACGTTAACTCATCTTGGTGTTACGTTAATACGCCACGTATTACGTGAGGAGGCCCCAAACACACTATGCCGAAACTACGCGACCGAAGTTCCGCAGCTGATTTTACGTTCCAACGTATTTGGCTGATATGACACACCATAAGTGCCGAACATAAGCGGCAGAAATTCAGTTGCACACACGCGGGGCGGCGCGGGCATGCCTGCTCCCCGCCCCGGATCTTCTTCGGCAATCGAACCGAACTTCGGTCCCGATAATGGGTGCTCTACAGAATACGTTGCAGCCGAATTGCCGCTGAGCTTACGCCCGACCGAACTTCGGCGGTACGCTATAACGCAATGTAATTTCGGCATAAATGTGTCGTCAGTAATTCAAATAGTATTGCAGGCGTAATTATGCCGAACTTCGGTCGCGTACCTTCGGCATAGTGTTTTTAAACACTCAAGCTAATTATCTTATGATTATCGAAGCCACCAAAGAAGACCGCAATTCACTTGTTTCTCACGATAAACAGAATCAGCCGGTCGATTCTGTAAAAATCTCACCGTGAAAACGTAGGTGAAGTGAGTTTGTTTTTGCTAGGAATTGACACTATTGACAGCTCACTCCACGCTCACTTCACCTAAGTTTTCACTGTGAGATTTTTACAGAATAGCACCGCAGCAGTGCTATTCTGTGCACACCTCACCGTGAAAATTTAGGTGAACCGAGCTGTCAATAGTGTCAACCTAGCATCAGGTGGAATGACAGCTCACTTCAAGCTCAATTCACCTAAGTATTCACTGTAACATTTTTACATAATAGACCGCCATCTCAAACATTTAAACGTTAACACATCACTTGGTGGTGGTGTATTACGGCCCAATCCCTCTTACAGAGAGGAGGCCGCAGTTACAGGGGTGGCCGTATATTTAGGCTTATTGTCTTATAGGAATGAATAGAATAAGAAATAAGGAAAAAGAGAAAGTCTGAATGTGGCACCGGTGACCGAAAAGTTGTGTGGAAATCGGTTGTCATGGTTTGGACTTGCGACGCGGAGGAATCAGGAAAATGTCGTGAGGATAATTTTGGAGTATGAATGAAGATGGCTATAAACAGTAGGGGAAGACCAAAGAAACGATGGTTGGACTGTGTGCAAGATGATATAGCTAGAATGGGGTTGACTATCGAAATAAATCATAAATCTTTTATTTCAAAATTCAAAATTACACTATGGAGGCATCGCTGGTCCCAAACTAGACGGAAAAAAGACGAATAATAGAGATATAGTAAGAAAAGACATGTTGCACCGACCCCAAATAAATTGAATTATGATAATAATATAATAATAATAGATAGTTATAATCTTATAACTATCGATGTCAGTAAAGAAGATCATAATTCACTTGTTTCTCACGACCAAAAAAACAGAATCAGCTATTTTGTTTAGCTCTCATAACAGGTGTAATTGTAACGAGAGCCGCAAAATAAGCAGATCGAATTGAAACGGAAACCGACCGGCTACGGTGGGAACTACAGACAGTAAGTACATTGTATTTGTATAGAGGTATATTATTATTCTATTGTATTGTTTGGATAGCTCAAGGTATTGAGTCGCAGGTGCCGCTACTTCCCATGCTGCAATGGGAGGCTGTTGAAGAATTTGAGAACTAATTGGCTGATTGTAAATGAATTCTTTGGGTATAGAGACTTGTGATGTGATATTTATTGCAACCACGGCACACGAGAAATTTAGTGAGAGAAACCATTCTGCTATGTTAATTGGAGGAGTCTATTTTATTAAGCCTTAATTAGATTTGGTATGATTACTACTAACATTTTCCGGTCGAAGTGGCGGTGCTTGGGGGAGGCCTATGTCTATCAGTGGACATCTTTCGGCTAAAATAATAATAATGATGATGATTATGAAGATATTATATTATTATCTTCTGGGTAAGGTCACTCCATCGTCGACTTTGTCTCTGTCACCTCTGACCTAGACTAGACTCAAGAGCAAACCCGTTTCAAATAAAAAAAAAAGATTTTCTAAGACCATGAATCAGCCATCTTTCAATCAAAGCAAGGATTATGTTCTGCAGGTCATAAACGGACATTTTCAGAAACAAGATCATAGATCATAGGCCTAGCTTATCAACATCAAGCCATCCCCGAAGAGTTGGGTTAGGAGGAGGTTTACCTTTTAGCATATAATGTCATTGTCTTGTCATATTTATATTTAACGAATTTTTTAAATATGAACTTTTATAGTTAATTGACAGTCTCCAGGACACCTATAACTATGGCCCATGTTTAGCAATCAAATCGTAATATCAGTTTCACTTGCGTATGTATGTAAATTGTTGTTATGTTGGTACAAGTTAAGTAGGTAGGTGCATACACCAAGATATGCAAAGGTGTGGAAATTCTAGATATCAAGATTCACCTGCTTTGGCTTTCCATGCGTAAGACTAGAAAGTTAGTCGTGCATTAGTTTAGCGAATTTCAAATGTGTGAGCGGAATTACCTATAAGTATGTGTACTTACCTCTGTTATTAAAAACTCCTTTATCTTTGGCCTTACGCAAAGGGCTATTTAGAGGATCTTTGCACCGAATACGTTCGTTCCACATTTAAATAGCAGCTAAGGTTTTTAACTTAACATCACGCCCGATTACACGCGTGATGTTAATTCAGGAAGGGTTAAGCAGAGGTGTACCTATAGTATAGGTAGGTGGTGTAGTGTATTTTTATTTTGCTTCCTGTACGAGTCGCAATAAATACTTTTTCTTTCTTTCTTTCTTACACACACATTTCGTCAATTATGTTTAAGTCCCATGTAATAGGGGGCGAGCCTATTGCTATCAAACAGGAACAGATCCAGTCTCCGGGCTGCTACTGAGAAATTCCTGAAGAAAAATCCCAATAACACATGACCCGACCCGGGAACTGAATCAGGGCCTCATGCTCAGCAAATAGCGCTTGCGACCAAAGAGGCAGTCCCCGAAGTAGTTCAGAACAAATCAAATAATAGCTAAGGTTTTTAACTGCCCACGATTTGAGTATCCTCCACTTATTCCCCTATTTCTAAATCTTCTGCTAAATATTTATGTTCAATCACATAAATATTCATCACACCGTTTACAAAATATCCCGTAGCCGCAAAAACAAATTCCGTAAACCATCCCACTTCCAGTGCTACCATTGCAACATCATCATCCAATTAGCAGGCGTAACAACATAATCAAAATTAAAGATGAAAAGCGTACCGGTTCCGTTACAAAGTTGACAGTAGTCGTTCCGTTACGAGTAAAAAATTAACAGATGCTTGTCATTCAGTTTCCCTTCATTAGGCCAGTGTGAAACTAAGGCTGTGTTCACACTCGGCGGAGCGTGAACCGGCCGTTCGCGCCAGTGCTTCTTGACTTTCGTTGACGATAAAGATTTATACTCTGTGCTGTCAGCTGTCTCCGGTAAAGGGGAACGCGGGAAATTGGAGCTGAGTGGTGATAATAATTTTGCTGATTGCATAACGTTGATTTCATTTTCGTAATATTAATTATCTTGGTATTTTTGTTTGCGGAGGCAATGTGGCACGCCTCGGACTTTTAAAGCCTTTATTACACACTACACCATATTAAGGGCCCGATATTTAGGTGATGTGTGATGATAATAGGGACCATAGCATCGAGATATAAGTACTTATATCTCGATGGACCATAGGGACTATTTCTGCCTTCTCTTATTACAAAGTCAAAGATCTTTATTGTGGGACAGGGGTTACAAAGTTATTATTGAGTTATTTTGGTATGCGTTTGCAGTTTTGCGCTGCTCCACCATGTTATGCATACAATGGTTCGAACAATTTTTTATGACCTAACTTTATGTGATTATATTAATTCAAATAGACATTTTAATTGAAATAGAGCTATAATTTGCATCAAAACATACACCACACTCATTAGGAAAAGGGTCCCTGTATCTGGTGTAGTGTAATACTATATACTACTCGTAATAAGGCTTCGTAGTTCAGGGGATCAGACCGGAATAACTCTAGAATTGATGCTACTTATTTTACATCGCCACAGACGTGGGCTGTCAGCTCTCCAAGTTGATCTTCTACTCTTATTATCTCTAAATATGAAATAGTGTTCATCTCAACATGCACTCAACTTATAAAATACCCGTGGAAGTTGGATAGGAAATCTCAGTATAAACTACGCGGAAGGTCGTTGCCTCACGTTTATTATTGTCCCAGAAGATCACAGACGTGACGCTGTGGTGATTTGTGGAGCAAAGCATTGTCGTGATATTTCTACGCAACAAGTTTAAAAAAAACTCTTGAGAAAAACTGAAACAGCCAGTCATGGCTTGCAGTTAATAAGTTTGTAAGAGAAGCTGAATGTTTCGATAACAGAAATTTCTGTAGCAGCAGGTACCTACCTACCTAACCTATACCTAAGCACATGGAACGAAACACAACGATAAACAAGTCACAATCTCGAAACATTTTAACATCTAGCCAGAAGCTAATTTTATTAAAATTTTCACACAAACACAAAATATTAATATTCATAACTAGCTTACGTAACTTCGGTAGACTTCACACCTTTACCTTCTTCGTTCGCGTGAAGTTTCTCGTTTTAACATAAAACATAGCCTATGACATTCAGGGATAATGTAGCTTCTTATTAGTGAAGGAATTTTCGGGATCGAATCAGTAGTTCCGAAGATTACCCCCTTCAACCTCACAAACTTTACCTCTTTATAATACTATTAGTATAGATTTACAATTTGTCGTTTTTTACTGGAGAATAACATCAAAGATTCCCCAGACATGGAATGATGAAACCTACCTACATGGCAAGCTAAATAATGTCAGCCCAAGCTAAGCAATACAGCTACGGGTGTACTTTTATACTTGTTGGAGTACAGCAAAATACAATTCGATCCTACTTCAACACTATAGTCTTTCTCATTCTAAAGGCGATAAAATCGCGCGCGACACAAAGGCACCGTGCCGCAAATCGCGCAACGAGCAGCGGTGCCTTTGTGTCGCGCGCCATTATATCGCGTGTCGCGCTTGTTTGTAGGAGCCTTAACTCATAAAAAATATTTTTTTTATTATTTTTAATTATTTTTTTATTCTCCAAGACTGACCTTTCTACTTGACTGACATACTTACTTTCTCATTGTGACTGTATTCTTATAGCCTTGCATCATACGTCTCACGTTACATATATATTATTCCTTTAATCTGTTATATTGTCCCACTGCTGGTCATAGCTCTCCCCCATATTTTTTCACTTTGCTTTATGCTGTGCCTCCTCCGTCCAATCGGTTATAAACAAGCCCAAATCGTCACGCCAGCGTTTTTAGGCCTGCCTCGGTGACGACGTGACTCAAGCCCACTGTGTGACGACTTTGGCCCATCTGTCTAGACGCATCCCATCCTAAATGTGTGACCCGCCCAGTCCCACTTCAGCCTCGCAGACTTATCGATGGCGACTTATGATCGGCGTTATCGATGGCGATACCTGTCTTGGAGCGTATTACGGTGATGCGAATTTGGTCACTGAGTTTAATTTCCAAGATGCTGCGCTACGTAATATATGTAAGTAAAACAAACCTCCCAATACATATTATTATAATCCTAAGAACGGCCTTTCTTTCGGTGTCCCCTTTAACTTGATACTTAGCATTACCAGTACAGTACCCGGCGATAAATATTGCACATCGACCTATTCGATCCTATCGATTTTATACAAAGAATAAAAATTATTATCAAAAGAAGCAAATCAAAATTGTTTTAACAGCTCCTAATAGATACCGGACTGTTTGTATTTCGTGCGACAGAGATAATGCTCTACGAATCCGAAATTAGCCGATTGTCTCTTTCCAAAGGTCGATGTGCAATATTTATCGCCGGGTACTGTAGTGTCCTAGATAAAGTCCCCGACATTCTTATACAAAGCTACACAAAGACAAGACGACACATCGTTGCACACACCACACAGTCGTCTCTTAGCCCCTGTTTCCCACAGCGATCCTCCGAGCGTGACACACACAACAACCTGTACTAACAACATTAATATCAACAGCAGTAAAGTATCCAGCCATTAGACGCATATGATTGTAACGCTTTCGCAACCATTATCACACTATGCGCATGTAACGTGTGATATAATGCTAGCAAAGGTCATGTGGAATGCCTAATTAGCTACAGGTGTTTTGTAAAAATGTGTTTGCCATTAATTTGATGGAGAATCATAATTAAAGGAGGTGGTTAGTGTTTGAGCCATATGTCGTTATAGAATAGTAATTATGAGTGGCAGAAATATCTAGCCAAATTAAACTCTTAAACAACTACCACAAAGAAAATAGCACACAAACTACCTTACCTTTTTAATGAATATTTTGATAAGTTGATGACACAATTAGGAGACACATTGATTTATATTTAGAAGGCGGAAAAAACATGGAGTCAGTTTAGCTGACAAGGTTCTACGTTTATTACATTTTTATGTTTATAATAAGAAATGTATTAGAAATAATTTTCGAAGTTATTCCATAAACTTTTGTAGACGGTACCAGTTTGAAGGAATTATTCATTCAGACTGGTATCGTGAGCTCGCAGAGAGCTCATATACTACCTTACTTTAGTCGCTGGCCAATCCTCAGCAATAGGATACCGAAGAATTACGCCAAGTATTGAAACAATGACGAAAACAAACTCGTAATATGTACTAATTTCACAGGTAGACTCGAAAATAACTTCAGTTTACAGACCATTACCAAATCACCTCTCACACACTCGTTAAATCTAGGTAATAAACTAGATGTTAAGGTTACTCTAGTCATTCTTCCATAATAACGTCGTCGTATGGAGATTACTGCAATGTTTGACAGTGTACATCAAACTTTATAATATCTATTTGTCTCAGCATTATCTAGCCCTGTACGGACACAGAATAAAAAAAAGGTAATTGGAGCGTCAAAACATCCTTATTTTAACGCATACTTGGGCGTAAACAAATAGGTAACTCCCGGAGTATGAAAATGGCAAAATTGTTACCGTACCGGGATAGATAAAATTTATTCAAGAATTCAAATATCTTAATTATTGAATACATACATCCAGTAGTCTTTCATAATATCTATGCGCCCAAAGGTCTGTTCACGAAATTTTACGCTCGTTTTAGTTATAAGTGATCATCTATTTCACTAAATAAATTAATGAAAACGAAATAAATAAATACTAAATAATTAAAACTGAATTATTATATAAATAAACTAAATAACTAAATAATAAAATAAATAAACTAAATAAGTAGCATGCATATTAGCCACACCCACCAACAAATTCAAACCGTCGACTAGTGCAACCTTAAGCGAATATTGCAAGTCACTACTTACGACCACTGTTGTGAGTGGCTGTACCACCTTCGCCGGTGCCAACTATAGATAAAATAAAACTAAAAGTGCAAAGTTGAAGTTGCGAGCGAAGCCGTAACGTAACATAGATTGTGTAACAGAACTGTTAAAACAAATTGAGATCATTATTGACTTAATGCACTCTGACTTATTAGCTGCGCTAAAACGTAGTTAATTATTGCTGCATATGAGACTCTTATTGTCTGCAATAACGGTTATTATGGTAATTTATTTAACGCAGGCTATCAGAGTCTACTGCTGAAGATAGGCCTTTCCCGAGTTGCGCATAGCACCCAATTCTTCGCCCATCGCGACATCGAATCAAGTCACAGGCCGTCACAGGTCCTCAATCTACAGGATGATTTTGTTCCGGTTTCAAATTTTTACAGTGTGATCTACCCATGAATATGAACAACTGTCACTCTGGGACCAACTCTGAAATCACGAACAAAAATCAGCTGTTTCATACAAAAGTTCAATACCTAACGACCAAAATGTATGAAACAGCTGATTTTTTTTTTACTGATTTCAGAGTTGGTCCCATAGTGAAAGTTGTAACCTAGCCGGGAAAATCCTGTGCTGTATGGTAATATTTGCCCTAGATGACTAGGGCAAATATTTGGCCATACAGCAATTTTTGCCAAGCACGGTGATGATTGCCAAAAATTGATGATTACCTACTCATTATTAGGTTTTGGTACTCATCGTTTGGCTTGATCTGAGCATATAATGAGAAGGGAGGAAACGTATGTGACTAAAAGAGTGATGAATATAAATTTTGATGGATTGGGAGGGAGAGGAAGGCCCAAAGAAAAGGTGGATAGATCGTGTGAGGAATGATATGAAAGAAAAGGGAGTGAATGATAGCGTGATGATTGGCAGGGGAGAATGGAAGAACGTTTGAGCCGACCCCAAGTAACATGGCAGGAAAATGTTGATGATGACTCATCAGTAGAAGACAAATTAGCTATTTGGGAATGTAACATAATTTATTTTAACACCTACATTCAGTCCAAAGTTACAAACGTAACAACGTACCCAAGGCTAACATTTCGTTGCAGATTTCTAGTTTTATAAAGAGCATGACTTTACAAGCAGGTACTACATTTTGTAATACCACTCATAAAGCTGCTATTAATATAACTACCTACCTTTACCGGAGAAACTTTAATTACAGCTTGCACAGTTAATGTTGATGGTTATGAAGTGGAGAGCGTTGAAGATTATGTTCGCTTTCCAACTGGATTAACTATACCTATTAGTGACGGAGGAGATTCAAGGCTGTTTGTGCATCACTAAATCCACTGAAGACAACTCAAAAACTTTTTTATTTCTTTTCTTTTGAAGCTTATTACATGGTTATTCAATGATTCTATAGTTCCGTAGTTAACAAAGATGGAATCAAACGATCATTAGCATCATCTGGCTATGATGTTCCAACTACTGGGACACAGGCCTTCTCTCAGTGAGAGTGCGGCGGGGGGAACTATACATGGGAGAAACGATAAACACAGATAGATATTGGTGAAAAAACAACCAGACTAAATGGGACTTGGTTGGCCTCGTCACAAGAACGCACCCGGGAGATGGGCAAAAATTGTCACTCAATGGACGTCTAAAGAGAATATCGCCGTCGGACAGACCACGGCGAAGATGGTGCAGGGATTTGATCATATTTGCGCGACCAACATAGCCAGAGATCGCACAAAATATAGACATAAGGAAGGAAAAACGGGGAGGCCTTTGCCGAGCACACAATGACAGAGGCACAATGTAACACAAAAAATATATATGCTTAAGCTTCTCTGTTCAGTTTGATTGTTCGAAAGAGTAAAGTTAAATGGCCAACAGAAGCTATAATAGTCACCTATTGTAGATTCTCCTGAAGTGAACAAACAGAGTAACGGTATTGCCTATAGCTGCAAGCTCATAGTGCTTATAAATGAGTAAGTGGTATAGTAAGCTACCTGCTTTCTAGTCCACTTTCGATGTTATCGACTTGCGGTCACTTTACTTGCTTAGACTACACTCGGTAACGAACTTAGCGTCGTTTAGCTAATGAAGCGTTGGTTGGTATAATGAAAGCTTTAGAGAATATGTTAGAAGATAATAAAATAGGTATACCATTAAATGGCTTTGCTAATTTCTCAATTACCTACCAGGGAAACAAAGAAAGTTATTAACTGCCTAGCCTTTTCCTAACTATCTTGGAGTCGGACAGTCCAGTCTAACTGGATACAACTGAATACCAGCATTTTACATGGAGCGACTGCCTATCTGACCTCCGCAACTCAGTTACTGGGTAAAACTGGTTGTCAGACTTTTGGGCTTCCGACTTTCCTTTCGAAAAAGTTCTACGAACTGTCAAAGATCCACGAACGACTTTCCGAGGCTTGGAGCGGTTACGATAAGTAATAGATAGTCACCCATCCATGAACCGACCGCGGTAAGCGTAGCTTAACCTTCGATCGACTCATGCGGGTGTTATTGTTTCGCCGCGAGCCCCTCAACGGAACAAAGAAAGTATCCAAGGCAAAATGCTGCGTTAGATTTGTACTCAGGTCAATGTAGACCGCGATCATTGACTTGGAGTAAATGCATGGTTTTCACTTAGAAAACCTTAGTTTCTCTTCATGTTAAAATGTTGTTGAGAAAAGTCGACCAAAGTCAATCAGGTTCTTTTAACTGAACAGACAGCTGTGCTGCTGGGGAGTTTGTTGGGCCACTTCCTCCCAGCTAGGAAGAGGTGAAGGGCGGGCGTTTTGGGGTCTGTGTTATGGACCTAAGTTTTATGTTCAAAACGGTTTTGACTTTGAAAGTCACAACTTAGAATAAATCGCTTGGATTCGATCATAACATGAAGATCAATTTTAATCAGAGACAGAATACTGAGATTTAGATTTCTGCATTAATTTTACATAACATTGGGTCATAGTTTTGTATAAATACGAGACTTCTTACAAAATTTCTTCCTGGTATCATGTCACGTTTACGATTGATTTGAAATCAAACACGTTCCATATTGTAGTAGTAAACATGATTGATTTGCTTTACTTTGGTGCTAGTGTGACTTAGCGCAAGCGCAAACAACTCTGCGCAGTTGTCGCTTACATACAAGTATTGTTGCTGCGACTTGTCATTTGCGTCTGCGACAGACGTCGTGCAGGAAGCGATTATTTTCTTTTAGTATTCGAGCAAGGCAGTTGTGTAAAGTTCATCACTCTCACGCAACTCTCACGACACGACGCGGTGTTGGCGGCCAGCGGGTAGAACTTTTGAGGCAGTGAAGGGAGGTTACTGCGCTGGAGCGGTGCTGTTATAATGAGTGATGACCTTTATTCGTCTTGGTATAATGTACGAGTATATGGAACCTCTAGTTGCAATGGTGCTTGTCATGCGAAGGCGAAGCGTATCCGACCATCGTCGGCTGCAGCGCGAGCACCGTGGGTTTAGTAGCTGCGACAAGTAGTGAGATCGCGCGACTCCCTTAGCCTGTCATTGCGACACTGCAACTCGACGCCAAGTGTGCAGAGATATGAACGAAATGTATTAAAATTGTCGGCCGCAGCCTGTCGTTGGTTTAGGCGCATTAGGGCTAATTCTCATTTTGGCAACCGACTCCCTAATGGACTACTACTTCTCATTATGGCCACTTCTGATTAGGGCTACTTCTCATTTGGGCTACTTCTCATTTGGGCTACTTCTCACTTGGGCTACTTCTCACTTGGGCTACTTCCTACTTGGGCTACTTCTCATTAGGGCTATTACTCATTAGGGCTACTTCTCAAAATTTGGGAATGTTTATTGAAATAAGTACTGTCTTTATGTATATAATCATGTTTATTCATTCATAAGAGATCAATTACATTATTTTAAGAATAAATCAACATTAATTGAACCAATGTAATAGGTAAGTATAAAATATTACAAGTATTACTTCTTGTAATTACTTTTGTCTGGTTTGAAATTAACATTTATTTATTTATAACATACACAAATCAATAGTTCAAGGATAGGTTAATATTACTAGGTGTCACTTCTTTTAATTACTTACTTTAATTTCAATAAAATCAACATAAATCCACACAATAATCAACAAACAATATTAATTAGGTATATCTTTATATAAGCATAAATGAACACAATAATTAACAATCAGTATTAATTAGATTTCTTTTGTATAAGAAGCTGGTAATAAGTCATTTTCTTTAAAAAATTTAATAACTGTTATTTGACCATTTTTTAGTTTCGTTTAAGTACTTTTTTATACTTTTTGTCGAAATGAATGTACTTGTTATGCCGTTTTTTTTTTGTTTGAATATGGCTGTTCTTGAGTTTGGAGTCAAAATGCTTGGCTTCTTTTCGGAGCTTCTGTAAGAATAAAAACAAACTTGGATGCTTGGGAATTTTCACATTTATCCGATGGTGCCACCCCTCAAGAGCGTTGTTAGTGCGGTGGCATTGTCCAGAGCAACTAAGAAGCGCAGGGTTCATTCTTGGATACCACTGTTTTGCAAAGTATTTTAAAAATATTTCAAACAATGGTAACAACGATTTATTTTCAATAATCTCTGTTAGTCTTACTGATTGTTAATTATTGTGTTCATTTAGATATGCTTATATAAAGATATACCTAATTAATATTGTTTGTTGATTATTGTTTGATGATTTACATATGTTGATTTTATTGAAATTAAAGTAATTAAAAGAAGTGACACCTAGTAATATTTATTTATAAATATTCCCAAATTTTGAGAAGTAGCCCTAATGAGTAATAGCCCTAATGAGAAGTAGCCCAAGTAGGAAGTAGCCCAAGTGAGAAGTAGCCCAAGTGAGAAGTAGCCCAAATGAGAAGTAGCCCAAATGAGAAGTAGCCCTAATCAGAAGTGGCCATAATGAGAAGTAGTCCATTAGGGAGTCGGTTGCCAAAATGAGAATTAGCCCTAATGCGCCTAAACCCTGTCGTTGCTTCTAGTCGCCGAGCTGTTGCAAGTCGCAGTCGCATATTGCATAGTGTGCGCCATGTTTACTGCTAATCCGGAACTAACGGCCATCGCTGAGCATGCATGTATGACATTATGTGCAGACTTAACTTTATGTGCACGCGCTTATTTCAGAGATTCTCGTTTCATTTTGAATATTACATAAAGCGCGTCTTTTGTGGTTGTGACCGCTAAATTATTTCTTAGATAATTTTTCAACCGATTCGAGAGTTTACGAATTTGCACCGGATATGCTTCAAATCATAACAGTAGCAACAAAGCTGAAGGTAGCAGAAATGTAACAGAAATCTCCAATTCAAATAAAAATATTACACATAAACCTACATGAGCACTTAACGAAACTTCAGAACCTAAGAGCTCTGTTCCCATTGGTCGTTGCTTATAGAGAAGAGCCGATAAGCAACTCCACGGTTACTCCATTAAAAGTTTTTACAATGTTTACAAATTGCAGAGTTATTCGGAGGACAGTAGGTATGTCAACAAGTACCGGGTAATTAACGTAATTGGAAATGGACTTCCTCGAAATATCTTATGCTGCCGCAGTGTACAGACGCCAGCACATCAAGCTATCCGAAACTGTCAAATTTTCCCAATCAACCTTGAACCTTATGCTGTAGCGATAATGTTGAAAATCTATTAAATAAATTTGCAGATTGTAGTAGCTTGATGTGCTGGCGTCTGTACATAATATAGTGTAAGGCTATGGTCTCCTATTTCACGCTGTACGCTGCGTCACGTTAGGTCGTACGCTGCGTCACAATGTTTACTATAGAAATGTACTATTGTGGTCTCTTTCACACGTCGACGTTGGCGTCTTGACGCCGTACGCGGCATCTAAACGCTGTGCGTCGCGTCTCTAGTCATTTCGAACCATTGCAGCGTAAAGGTCGTCTCTCGCGTCATGCAAAATGATGAGGTTTAATAAAGAAAAAGACTAATTGTTGATAGAAGCAGTTAAATCTTTTAATGCAGTGTATGATAAAAGTGACAAAAATCATAAAAACAATATTTATAAGTATCAATGTTGGGAAAAAATTAGTGATGCAGTCGGATCGACCGCTCGCGAGCAGCGACTAAAACGCCATTCTCTGCTGCGGATGTATTGACCGCCGACGCTGTGCGTTGCATTCAGACGTCGATCGGAACGGAATTAAACGTTGACGCTAACGTCAGACGCCACGTTTGGCATAAAATAGGAGACCATAGCCTAAGGTAATTGCGTAACACACTATCAGTAGCAATGAGTTTCATTTTGACAGTTCAACAACATTTATTGCGTTATTTACGCTGTTTTTTTTTTATCTTTATTTATTATTAGGGACATTTATACAATTGTAAACTATAAGCAGCTCCGGAGTTAGGTGTCGACAAGATATGATGGAACATACAAACATCGTTCATATTTATCTTGAGCTCTCTAACTAAATCCTCTCTTGCAGACTGAAATCTGACACACTCCGTCAATAAATGGAAAACATCTTCCAATGTGCCACACACCTCACAATTTGGTGAATCAATTTTTTTCATTAAAAATCCAAACATATTGAGCGGCATGTGTCCAGATCTCAGTTTACGCTGTTGAGCAAACACATTTTTCGAAGATACAAAGCAATGTATTAGCAGTCGCTCCATGTAAAATGCTGGTATTCAGCTGCATCCTGTTAGACTGAAGGCCGACCCCAACATGGGAAAAGGCTAGGCAGATTAAATGATTGAATTTTAATTATTTTGTTGTTTTGTTCTTTCTTTTTTTTTTTTTCGTTTGTGTCTTCCTGTACGAGTCGCAATAAATACTTTTTCTTTCTTTTCTTTCGTTCTTCATACCTCTATTCTGGTGACCCCGAACATGAAAGTCAGCGCAGCCTTTGTGCAAATACTTCAGCGTGACGTCATCTTTATCACTCTTGCAAGCTTCCTCATACCTCTATATACATATATTAATGTTAATGTTTGAAGTGGTTTAAATGTGTCCTTTATAACTCCCAACCTTTAAGAAAACAAGTTTTCTTACTTATAAATTCCAATGAACGATGATGATCCAACATCTTAGTCATCGACAACGCTGGCTCGTGTTGAGTTGGCCAGGCTTTTGGTTGAAAACCTTTTACGGGTAGTTAGGTCATTCTTCAGATTTGATAGGTAGGTATTGTTTATTTATTTTATTGCTTATTGCGTTATAACTTCATCGTATGTTGTACCGGTTGACGACATCATGTCAACGCCGGCTGTCGTTAAAGACCAGCGCTGGGGCTCTGTTTCGCATAGGGTCGGATGCTCGTTTCGCGTGGATACATGAGAAACATACATATTTTCCCACAACACCATTCTTTTTTGTGTTTTCTTTCTCTGCGTCAATGGTTACCGAAAATAAACGTATTTTCTTTCTTTTTTTAGGGTTCCGTACCTCAAAAGGAAAAAACGGAATCCTTATACGATCACTTTTCTGTCCGTCTGTCTGTCTGTCTGTCAAGACCCTTTATCTCGGATTCTCGGGAACGCGCGGAGGTATCGAGTTGAAATTAAAACCATATACTCATTACTCAGGTCTGCGTTCCCTTGAACGGATGTGTGTGAAATTTGGCACGCAGATAAATTTATAACCAGGAATAACACATAGGATAAATTTTATCCCGATATTCCCACGGGATTGAAACTTCTGGGGGTGAAACGGCGGGGCGCAGCTAGTACTTTATATAATTCTATATTATAAATGCGAAAGTAACTCTGATTGCGTAATACACTATCAACCACAATCTGAATCATTTTAAAGGGTTTGGATAATCCATTGCTGCATATGTACCAAAAAAAATTCTGCTCAACAACATAAATATCGCAATGAACGTTGTTGAACTGTCAAAATGAAAGCCATTCCTACCGTTAGTGTCACGCAATTACCCCACTGGGTCGCAGACGAAGTCGCGAGGAACAGCCGCTCGATTCTGTAAAAATCTCACCGTGAAAACTTAGGTGAAGCGAGTTTGTTTTTGCTAGGAATAGACAACATGCAACATTTTTATTTTTGCTTTCATTTGAATGAATTTCATGTAGAATAAAACATGAGTATAGTAAAAAATTTAAATACTATTATTTATTGTCAAAAATTGCGGTTTCAAACTGACAATTTCAATATTCGCGCGAAAACGATCTACATTTACGATGACGTCACTCCTGTCTGTCACTGGCGCCATATTTGTTCGCTGCTAGCTTTCATAGTTACGTAGTTTTCCACTTTCGAGATATTTTCTGAATAAATACATTAAGATACTGTAAATTATAAAAAATGGACTATCCATCATTTATTATTCTCGATAATAGCGAATAATATTCGCTTCACAATCTTTTTCTTTGACAGCATCTAGAAATTCATTTAAAATATCCACCTAAAAATGTACAGTTATTATTTTAGTATATAACATACTTTTGATAATCTCTCTTAATAAAAAAAGTTGATAAAACTGATTACTTGAGAGAAACTGTTAGTGACTGGAATGTGACCTATTTCTTTGGCTTTTATAAAGGATTTTCCAGAAGCACATAATTACAGATAATTTCGATTTCTTTCAATAAAATGTGACGGATGTAATCGGAAGCTCCTCAGATCTTCTGTGCAACCATAGCAATAGTGCAGCAGCATGTTTACACCCACCTGGAGATAGATTTTAGTCGTAATAATCTGTGCTATAGTATAATATATATTATAATTAAATTAAGGATTCTTGGGAGTTTGGTACAAAAAATGACGATTTTAAATCATGGAAAGTGCAACGTTTCGTTAGTTTTATTAAATTAATTGACATTGTCAAAATGGACGGGGATGTTAACCTTAGAATTTGCTTGATGAAGCTGGAATAAATTCAGCAGATTCCTGGAATCTGCTTTTATGAACCCAATTTCCATTTTTATTCGAAAAATGCGATTAATTCTCGCAATCAAAGAATGTTTAAACAACTATATGTTTTTAACTATATGTTTTTTTTTTTTTTTGGTATAACCCTAAAATAAGTTATCATAACAGGAGTGACGTCACTAGACGCTGATTGGTGGATTAAAACACGTTCCGTTTCACGTTACTTTTAATTCGTAATTATTGTGAAAAATCAATATAAACTAAAATAAAAACGTTGCAGTAGTACTTCTTTTATGTTTTTTTAATATTTTAGTCACAAAATATTGATGAATATTATATCTGCATCTTCCCTATTGACACTATTGTCAGCTCACTCCACGCTCACTTCACTTAAGTTTTCATGGTGAGATTTTTACAGAATAGCACCGCAGGTTCGTGGGGACCATCGTCATCATGTGCAATCATGCAATCAAACGAGCTACCAACTCTGCTGACTGGCTGTTTGTTTTTACGAGCTATCCTTGCAAACATCATGCAGGATACGTGAGGAGTTCTTATCTCTCGTCATTATCTTCCAAATGATCTTGTAAATCATACATTTTACCCAATTGTTCACGCCTACTTATACCTACTTTAAATTACGCGAACGCACGCGTTTACGTGCCGCATGCGTTACATGGCGTGACACGTCGTCATTTACAGATTAAGTTACCGTTTATTTTAATAGTTAACTGTGTCTCTAAATGACTGGCTTTAGGAGGTATTGCTTGCTCTCGAAAAATTTTATATGTCTTGAGATCAATCTTGGTAATTAGGGTTCCGTACCTCAAAAGGAAAAAACGGAACCCTTATAGGATCACTTTGTTGTCCGTCTGTCCGTCCGTCCGTCCGTCTGTCAAGACCCTTTTTCTCAGGAACGCGTGGAGGTATGAAGCTGAAATTTATATCAATTACTCAGGTCTACTGTCCCTTGAAGCTGTGAAAAAATCAAACTTCTAAGCCAACGCAATCAAAAGATACAGCCGTTTATGCCGCAAATTTTCGACACTTGCAAGGGAATCAAAACCTACAGGGTGCTTCCCGTGAACTCAGAATCTTGAAATTTGGTACGAAGCAACGTCTTATAGCATAGATAAAGGAAAAATTACGAAAACCATAAATTTTTAGTTACATCACATAATATATATTTTTTTAATAATTTTAAACTTACTACCCATTTCCTCATAAACGCGTAGAGGTTTTAAATTGAAATTCATACCAAATACTCAGGTCTATAATACCTTTAAGCTGTAACAAAATCAAACTTCTATGTCAACGCAATCAAAAGAAACAGCAATTTAAGCTGCATATTTTGAAACTCGCAAGTACTCGCAAGGGAATCAAAACCTAAAGGGTACTTCCAGTCGACCTAGAATCTTGAAATTTGGCATGAAGCAACCAGTGATGTACAAGATACCTTAAATAAAGTATCTGGAATACAAAATGCAAAATACTTTTAAATTAAGTATTTCAGATACCAGATGCAAATACCTTTCTGTAATGGTATCTGAAATACAAGATATAAAATACGTATCTTTTAAATACTTTTTATAGATAAAATACTTTTGTAAAAAAAAAAAAACATTTTTTTTAATGAAAGTTTATTTTTTTACATGTAAATCGCGTTGATTGCGCAAACGTGATACAACATAACAGATTCACTGTCCATAAAGTAGACACAATAGTTAAACAATCAACATGAATCACATGTCGTCGTTGCGCGTGCAAAAGCCGCTATGTATTATTTAGTTATTTTTGGTTCTTTATGCAGTTTTAATCGTTATTTCAATACACACATACTGTATAAACAGCTATGTGATAACCAGTGCAATTCTGTAACTATCTCACCGTGAAAACATAGGTGAAGTGAGCGTGGAGTGAGCTGTCAATAGTGTCAATTCCTAGCAAAAACAAACTCGCTTCACCTAAGTTTCACGGTGAGATTTTTACAGAATCGATCGGAAGTGCAATATTTAAAGAGTTAAGGAATGTAGCTATGTGATATTCATACATCGAAAGTTCCGTATAAACACGCTAAATGTTATAATTCATATAGCTCAAATAAGTTCACTAAAAACACATAGCGGCTTTTGCATGCGCAACTAAATATAAAAAAATGACCAAATGAAATAATTAAAAATGTCAAGGGGCATAGCCAATAACATTTTGTAGAAAGAAAGAATTGCCACGCCACCTATCAATTCGGCCCTAAAAGACTGAAGATTCAATAGTGCGTTCAGTTTCATCTACGACAACGTTAATATTTAAAATTATTGTCACCTAAGATGTCACAATAAAATCACCAATTACTAAAAGTATTTTAGCAAACATAGTATCTACAAAATACTAAGATACCAAACAACAGGTATTTAAATACAAGATACAAAATGCATTACAAAAAAGTATCTGAAATACAGATACAAGATACGTATTTTGTATCTTGTATCTGTATTTCAGATACTTGTATCTTAGATAAGTCACATCTCTGGAAGCAACGTTTTATAGCACACATAAAGGAAAAATTCCGGAAACCTTAAATTCCCAATCAACTTTGAACCTTATGCGTTGGCGATAAAGTTGAAAATCTATTAAAGAAATTTGGCATATTGTAGTATTTTGATGTGCTGGCGTCTGTACTTGAAATTTTCACATAGTTATGACTCGATTGTCGTAATGAACGAACTTTGTAAACCTTGCAGGTTTGTACGGAACCCTCGGTGCGCGAGTCCGACTCGCACTTGGCCGGTTTTTTTGTAAGTCACAATGGTTTAACTTTCCCTCGTGCAAACATGACTTTTAAAAGCGCTTGCAAAATTAAATTCATTAACATGTTCATGTCAGTAAACACAGACTGGGCTAAACACCATCTTCGACATGCATCTGACGCATCAACGGCAGAGGCAGGTGCCGTCGACACCCATCGTCGCCCGCCGTCGACAACGTGCTGCTCGTGTATTTGAGTACAATGCGTGCCACGAAAGATGAGACTTGACACACCACGTGGTTTGACTTGCGCAGAACACGATTTTAGGTATCTTTAGCGGTATGAGGTCTGAGTGCGGGACGGGAGTACGGGACCGGACGTCATAGGGGCGGCGGAAAGAGAGGGGGAGGCGGGGTCAAGTCTCACCTTTCGTGGCGCGCATTGTACGGTACGGTACGGCTGCACCCACCGACACTCGTCGACGGCTGCAGTTGCCTCTGCTGTTAACGCGTGTCGCTTGTGTGTATAAGCACTAAGCTTTAGAGCGGGTCTGTCATATTATAACGGCCACCATGGAAATCTGATATTTTCACCAGTATTTGACATTAAGGTGTCAAAAAACACTGTCACGCTCTGTCTCTGGTCAGCGGGATTGTCCGAAAGGGTTACCGCTGGCTCGGAACATAAAGGGCTAAGGAAGGAACACGGGTGGGTTTTAATCAGTAAGAGAAAACGCTGTCTCTGGACAGCAGTTGTTGTGTGACGGTTCAGTTTTCTTAAGAAACCAGAGTTTTACGGTAAACAACGTTAATAACTCAAGGGTGTTCTTGTTCAAGAAACAAAAGTTTAAACCCACACGCACACACGACATACGAATCACGCCATCACTATACCCAGCAAGAAGGCTCATACCTCCTCCTATTATGATGGCTGTGAGAACCGAAGCACTTCTGATTAATGGCAACCAGACGGCTGCATGCCCAATTACATGAGTTAACGCTTCCGTATCAACACTTTCTAATGTAATCTTACATGCAACCTACATCGCTACTCTCTTGTGGAGGATGCAATACGCCGGGATTTGATATGAATTATGAGTGACATGACATGAATGACAGAAAATTAGTGCTGCTGTGCAACACATTGACACCGGTAATCTTAAGAAACTCACGTATACTTGTACAAGCATCTGGTCTGTCGTCATCTCTAGCCATATCATCTTTCTCACAGTCCATCCATAGATTCTCTGGTCTTCCCCTACTCTTATAGCCAGTCACATCCACATTCATACTTAAAACTAGTAATATATAAGTCAATGTTTACGACACAATGAAATGAAATCTGGGGGCAAAGGAATGCCCCCATCAAGACGACCCAAAGCGAAGCGCAAGGGCACTACCTACCTTTTCTTGAAGCGCTTTGTCGTTTTTATGAACCCTCATAACTTAGGTTTGGCTTTTACCAAATAAACCAAAATTCTCGGATATGATGTCAATAGTGGACTTATTTACAATAAAGTTACAATAAAATTCCTCCCCACATACTCCAATTGAATGAAACGAAATCTAAATCTTGTATTAAACGCACACTATGCAGCCAAGCATGTTAGGTAATAAGTAATACGGGCTGGTGTCCGCAACTCCACGTCAATGCGCGTATTTTGCGTATGGTGGTTATAAGTAAGCAAGTATGTTAGAAGTTGGGGGATTACATCGCTGACAAAAATGCTTAGCACAACGCTGGTCCTGATCCACAAGGGCGCATGAACTAATTAATGAGCATTCGGAAATATTGTTGGAGCTGCTATTAATATTATTCTATTCAATTCATGTGAAGTCAAGATTAGTGCTGAAATGGTATTTTGAGGAAATAACCACACAGATTTGAGTGGACCAGTTCAGTCAGTGCAAGCATTTGTCAGTAATGGTGTAGTGTGGCTTATCTCAGAACTTGAGGAGCTCAGGTATTTATTAAATTAACTTGTTATAAGAACTACACTAATATACAGTAGCGAGGTAGACGAGATTATCGACGTAATTAAAACGTTGCAGAATCTTTGAAAAGCCACGTCTTTGTCAAATGTACAGACGCCAGCACATCAAGCTACTACAATCTGTCAAATTTCATTAATAGATTTTCAACTTTATTGCTAAAGCATAAGGTTCAAAATTGATTGGATAAATTTGACAGTTTCGGGTAGCTTGTTGTGCTGGCGTCAGTACATCATTTTCTCATAGAACTGGGTCGACGTGGCTCAACTGCAAATATTTTAACCATTGTTAAAATATTTGCGTAATGGATCACTTTATGGGAATGTTACAACAGATCTTATAGTAATATGTGGTGGAGGCTTTATTGTCCCGTAGTGTCGCAAGGAGTGTGTGGTGCAGTCCCATCGTTGACACACTACAAAAATACTTTTAGTTAATTTACATCTGACAGCAGTGCTGCTGTCAGATGTAAATTAACTTTATTCTCGTTACTATAAGGTTGCTCAACCTTATAGTAACGAGAATAAAGATAACATTGATTTTAATAGACTGATCTGATCTGATAAGGTTGCTGCCACTGACAACAGTGGCAGCAACCTTATCAGAATGAGAATACAGTTATGCAACATCAGAGGTAAAAATAACTGTGTAAGGTCTGTAGATTGCCATTTGATAAGAATGCTAAAAAGGTGCGAATCAATCTCAAATTCATTAATTCACTAACAGACAACTCACAGCCTAAACCGTTGGGTCTAGAAGCATGAAACGAAAACGAAATTGAGCACTAAGAAAGGATTATGGGAAATTGAACGAGCCACCCAAAAAATCCACCTAAACGCGGAAACGCATGTCCGAAAATCCACCCTAAGTCTACAAATTCCCAAAAAAGCACGTCAAGGTGGTTACGCGAAAACGCATGTTCGAAAATCCACGCTAAACCTATAAATTCCGTTTCTCTAACTATGCCTAGGGTGGATTCTCGGACATGCGTTTCCGCGTATCCACCTTAGGGTGGATTTAATTGGGTGGATAAACAAAATAATCTTCGAGCACACGACTTGTCAAAGAATAAAGTTGTAGGGAACAACTTGGTCTGATAAATCGCATTACCACTAAACACAAGAAAGCGTAAAATGAAGTACACGTCAATAAACACGGATATATATTAGACGAATCGTCAACCACAATGCAAACATGAACGGTAGGTAGATAAGTTGAAGAGTGTCATAAACCTGAAAGTTTGTGACATAACAAGTAATAACTCAGCAGCATAAGGCACAGGCTAGAATTATCGGTCATCATCAGTGTCTCTTTAACATACAAATTCTCCTGTTGTACTGACTAAAGTACCCGTCACGAGAAGCTATACATTTTGTAAATAGATATTCAAGGGTTCGCAACATTTGGATTAAAAACAAAAACAGTTTTGTAATGACGCATCTACCAATATCTATCTATCATCTTCTAATATCTGTCGTCAGATGATTCCGAGTATTCTGCATCTGCATTCTGCAGCATTGACAGCAGCGTCAGCGTGAAATTACTTCAAAATTGCGACCCAAATGTTGTACGTTCCACGAATCAGACGCGTTCCAGTACCAAAAAACATTACAACGACAGCGCTTTATATGTATGTATAGCTTAAATATAACCCGAATTGCTCGTTAGTTTCGTATTACACGTATGTTACTTTGAGTTAATTGAATTTGGGATTATTTGTTGTTGATTGAATTGTCGCTACGTAACTTAGTAGAAGTTCTTCATTTACAAAATTTATAGCTTCTCGTGACGGGGACTAGTCAGTACAACAGGAGAATTTGTATGTTAAAGAGACAGTGATGAGCGAACCAAATTTTTCATTATAAAGCGCAATGTACCGTACAGAACCCTCCTTCAAATGTACACAGCTCTTGCTGAATCGGTAATATCCTATGGACTCACCAGCTATGGTCGCACATTTAAAACATACCTAGACAAAATACATAATTTGCAAACACGTTTGTTGAAACTTGTAGTACCAAACTATGTAAAAAATGAATACCAAGACAATTACACAGGGTTATTTAAACACTGCAAAGTATTGCCTGTTCTAGCGCGTGCTGAGTATATGTTCCTCATAGAACATTTTGATAACAATGATATTCAAATTCCAGTTAAATATGACGTGAATACACGACAAGCCAAATCAAGTGCCACGCAAAAACAACTTTTATGGTAGGCGTACCGCTTCCTTCACAATACCCAATTTGCTAAACCAAATACCTGTAGACATTAGAGACTCAATGAATAGTAAAAACATGAAAGAACATTACATCAACTCGATTTTAACTTAACTGTTAATAGCGCGTTGGTCAAATCTCAGGCCATGGCATGCTAGGACAGACCCCAGAGGTCTAATTGTGTGCTTTGTTTAACTATAAGAAACTGTAATTTATAAAATAAAATAAAAACAAACAAACAAAACAAAACGGGAAAGCACGAAATCCACGCGGAAGAAGTTCGGACGAAGAGACGATTCCCTCGGAGAGCACACGCGCATCAATAAGTTAAGACGGGTATCGGTAATTCGGTAACAAAATCTGCCATGTAAAGTAGGTAAATAGGTAAAATAAGATGAAATTATTAAAAAAAAAAGGTGTGTGTAATGTTCCTATATGTTGCTTTAAAATGAACGTCGCGTCGATTCGATACGAAAATTTTAATAAGGTTTCCATATTTTTACACAAAATTGCTGATCTCAAGCATTTGCAAATTCCTCAGGCGTAGGCAAATGTGCTCGAACTCTAGCAAGTCTGTCCTGGTCAATATTGAGACTCTTTCTCTTACACGCTATGTCTTTCTCCAACTCTCCTCTATACTTCATCAGTTCCGATCGCACCGACTCCGCCTGTCTCATCTGGTGAGTCAGGGACTCAGCGGTTTCCTTGATAAACTTCGCTTCTCCCATCAAAGCGTACTGCGCCTCATCTCTACAGTTTTCTACGTTGGGCCGAGTGTAATTCCTGCTTTTTAACCTCGTGTTTGACAGTTTATCTCTCTCGTCTACTTTCCTCAACGAATCCTTCAGATAATCTATAAGTCTTTCTACATTAGTGATTGTTTGCAAATTGTCTTTCAAGGTCTCTTCTAACTTCGCACATAACTCTTCTGTAGCAGCAACAGTTTCTCCTAGTGCATGATTAGTTCTCTCAGATTGTATTTTCATATCTTGGGAACCTTTCACAATTACATTCATCAATTCCCCTCGCAATTCTGCAGACTGCTCTCGAACTTCCTCACAGTTTCTAATGCTTTCTGCGCAAAAGTGTTCCCAGTACTCCAAGGTGGTTGCGTTTTCAGGCCACCGAGCCACACCTGGGTGATGGAGTATCAGATTCGATTCCGGCGTCAAATGCGAATTTATGATATCTTGCTTTAACGTTGTCATCTTGTCGCTCCAGTCAAATTCAAGACTGGATTTGGCAGCTTTGTTAGTGGCCATCTGTATTTCAACCCTCGTCAGAGTCTCCTGGAACACTCGTCTTATCTCGCCGGCAATGGCCACCTCTTTTATTAATTCTTGTTCCGCATCGTCCCTTACCAAATCAGGTTCGTATCTGAATGTGCGTAGTTCCAAACATTCTCTCGAAATAGCTTCAGGCAACATCAAAATTCTACTAGCTCCCTTTAGTTTAGTTCTATAATAATCTAAATTCTTAATTTCTTTACTCATAGCGTGTATGGTCTTTTCAGCTTCTTTTTTCCAATGAGCCAAGGTTTTAACTCTTTCATTTAGCTTTTTGTTGGTGTCAGACTGCTTGTTATCCATGCCCTGGAAAGCTTTTTGCAGATCAGATTTAATGGATGCTTCTAATGCTTTAGCTTTGTCGGTCGCTCTTGGGGTTAAAGTATATTGGTTATTTTGTCTCCATTCTCCAGTAGAGTATCGAGTGATGGAGTACTTGTCGACGACAGGCCTGACGCCAGTCATACCGGCTTGAGGCGTCCAGTCCACGTGGCCCGGCGCCCACGGCCCGATGGGGCCCATGGTGAGTATGTCGCCGCTCGTGCTGTCCGTGGGCTGCGGCAGGTACATAGGCGGTGCATCTGGAGGGTAGTACTTCTTCTCTGGTGGTACTATAAAACCAGGAACATAGGTGGCTGCATGAGTGTTCTCAGACGTACGTTTCTCACCCGCTTGCAGGTAAGTCCGCGGCCCCGAGGATTGAGCAGCATTTGTTGGACAAATAAAAGGGCAATCTAATTTTGCGTTCTGGTCGTTTGGATTAGACATGTTCACGAGAATTTAGAGATAGCTGTACCAAGAATCTAAATAATATCAAATTAAACCTAAGAAAATCTTGTTACTCAAGCAAAAAAAATACATTATAATGACATATTAAATTAATATTATTTCTTAGTACTTGTCATAATTACATATGGCCAGGAATGTCCATCCATGTTCCAAACTTTTTGACACGCCCTCTGCAAATGTCTTTCAAGCGCCAAAAGTTCTGTGTAGTACTTTATGCTATTCAAATCGTTTTCTATGCAATAGTCTGCTCAGTGCCGTAGCGTACTGGCGTGCGTAAAGTCTATTCAAAGGACAATGGAAAATCTTGTATGGGCCTCGTACCCAAATAAAAATTTGACTGTAGCAACTGCATTGCAGCATTTGCAGCGCTCGCTCAGCTTGCGCCTTTTGGGTGGTCGCAAGCCGAGCGAGCCAAGCCAACACTAAACCGACACTACTGACAGTTCCAACCTAACCTAACCCGTGAGAAACCTAAACATAAGACGTGAGTTTAAGTAAATATGTATATATAGGTCTAGACTGTGGTGGTGGTACTTTGTGATAAAACCCAAAACCCACGCAAACAAAGCGCTAATTTTGCTCTGTAATAGTTGTACGTAAAGATACTCCATTATTCCAAGTCCAAGAGAGAGAACCATCGGTTCAAAGAGCAATATTAATTTATAACTTTTCTTAATCCCAATAGATCACAATCTTCCTCTAACGGAAACCAACGGTTCTAGTTAAAATCTGACGTGTAATTTTAGCAGTATCTTTTGATCAAATTATGGGATTCACTATCTTCTCGACGCGGCGATGGGAGAACACTTGCTTCATACAAAAGGTCAGAATAACGTACTCATTGTTCTTCGGTTCTCATCGCTCGTGGGATACTGCATTGTTCAGTAACGATAATTTAGACATGCATGGTTTTTGTCTGAAGAAGGTTCCTTCGCTCAATAGGTTCCATTTCCGTTATTTTACTTATATATTTTATCTTTTCGCACAAAAAGGTACAAAGGCGGACTTAATGCCTTAGGCATTCTCTACCAGTCAACCAAGGATGGTGTAGACTTGTAGAGATAGATGGCAGGTGTTTTGGTTGAACCAAACAGTTAAAAAAAAACTATTCAAATTATTGAATTATAAATAAAAAAGTTACTTACACAAATACATAAATAGGTTAAAAACCTATAATACACATACTATTTCTAAAATATATATTTATTATAAATTATACAATACAAATTCAAAGGAGAGGGTTTGAAATGATTGCACTATTTGTTTTGGAAATAACTCTGCAATTTCCGCTTAAATGCATACCGACTGGTGGCCGTCCTGCAAGCGCATTCCAAAGAATAATGGACTGAATATGAAAGGAAGAATAAACAAAGTCAGAAGTATGAGAAGGACAGAGTAAGAGAAATTTGTTAAAAGAACGCAGATTATTAGCGTGAGAAGCACATAGACATTGGAAGTTAGATATGAGATAAGGAGCAGTGGGAGAGTTGAGAAGGGAAAAAGCGTGGTCAAAGTGCGCAAACTTCTTTGGCGAATCGACGTCCATTTAAGCTCAGACCTATTGCTCGACACATGGTCATATTTTCTGAGGTTGAAATGAACCGGATACCATTGTTGAGCAATCTGTCGAGCTTATCCAGCAGAACCGCATTCAAGTCAAAGTAGCATACGTCACCATAGTAGACGATAGGGAAAATCAAAGTCTGCAAAAGCATGGTTTACGTTTTAGCAGGCAAAAAGTTTCTCAGACGACACAGGGATCGCAGAGTACCGTTGACTCTTTGACTAACACCAGAAACCTGGCGTTGCCAGCTAAGTGTCGAGTCAAGACGCAAACCGAGATCTTTCACTGTAAGGGTAATAGATATGACGGTACCATTGGAAATTAGAGGAGGAAGAGAACTAAGTGTCACCCTGTCATTATGCGTGAGCTTCTATCTAATCTTGGTCTTGTAGCGCTATAATTTCGGCCAACACTGTAAACTGTCACCCTGTTGGAGATGAGCACTGAGATGGTCATGTCGAAGCTGAGATTGTCTTTAAAAGATCGCTTTTAACGAGAAGACCGCCCATTGTGTCACGCCTTGTAAACTTTCTACATTTATATTCTGTAATATTTATGGTGTACATAATAAAGAATATTCTATTCTATTCTGAGGCTTGACCCTCGGAAAGGGATCGGCACCGTATCGCCTTTCGCCTCGGCGTCAAACAGGCGTCAATCTAACGTAAGCACCTAACCAAAGCCGATCAGAAGCTCCGATGCGTCGACTCGGCTACGGCTAGGCGACGCCGCGCTTACGGTCGCCGACCACTGGTTGATTGTGCAGCAGGCAGGCCGGAAGGGTGAGAGGGGCAAGGGTGGACGAAGAGCTGTAAGCTCGAGTAGGGAGAGACGTAAGCGCGGGGACGACGAGCCGTAAGCGCGGGGACAACGAGCCGTAAGCGCGGGGACGACGAGTCGTAAGCGCGGGGACAACGAGCCGTAAATGTGGGGACAACGAGCCGTAAGCGCGGGGACGACGAGCCATAACGCACCGCAGCGCGGTTCGTGAGCTTGTCCTACTAGGCCTAACCGTGACTGTGAAAGACAGGGTTATGTTTTTCAAATAGTTTCGCGTATCTTCGTAGAGGTGATACAGTTGAAGGCATCAAATCTAAGATCGAACTAAAATAACTGCCAGGAACTGCATCAGACTTTTTGATATTTTCAATTTTGTTTTATTTATATCTGCAATTCTTCTCACAGAGCAAAGGTCAACTCTCAACGCTCCTTCCCCAACGTATTTCTCAGCCCTAATTTAATAGTAACGAATTAAGGGCTAAGGAAATTCTTTTCTCAAACCATCTATTCTGTAAGGAAATTTATAGTCGCTTACCGTAGGTAGACAAAATATTATGACCCTAATTGCGTAACACGCTTTCAATTACAATCTGAATCATTTTGAAGGATATTGCCTATCCGTTGCTTTATATGTCTGCTCAAAACGCAATAAAACGCAAAAAATAAAAAACGCAATAAAAAACAAAACAAACGCAAACGCAATAAATAACGCAATTAATGTTTTTGAACTGTCAAAACGAAAACCATTGCCACTCATAGTGCGTTACATAATTACTCTCCGCTGTTAGATCTAAATCTTTTCTTACACCAACTTCACGAGTAGGTTAACCTTATGTTTAAAGTTTTAAATCTACAAAATATGATAGTTGTTGCTCGTTGCACAATGCGCACTCAGATGATGTGCAAAACATTAATAAAGAGTGAAAGGTTGTGATAAATAACGCCTCGTCACGATGCGTATGTCTGAAATGAGGTATGACTACTTATGTAAGTGCTTTAATAGACTTGATGCCTCTGTAATTCATAGTGTGGTGTGAATAGTTCCGGTGTTCGCCTACAAGGCCTGCAGTGCGATTCTGTAACCATCTCACCGTGAAAACTTAGGTGAAGTGAGCGTGGAGTGAACTGTCAGTGTCATCTTACCAGATACTAGGGATTGACCAAGCATACATTTACAATCATAATCGAGATTTTAATAATATTTTTAATGCTAATCCTATTGATATTTTTATATAATTCAAAGCTAGTATTTAAGTGGTCAAAACAGCAAAACAGAAGCGCAGTCAGAATCTCAACCTTGTTTTTTTTTCTTTTTTCCCTAGACTAGTAAGTCCTTATATAGCCAGACAGCGCCAGCGCCTAACGCGCTTGCGCGGCGTGAAATATGGCTCATTCCGAATTAAGTCATCATCGCTCACATGAATAATTTGCTTTCCGATTTAGATAAATCACCACTATGGCAGCTGAGAGTCAGTAATATACCTATTCTCTTGAATAGTTACTCATGGTTGGATTATAGTATTTATTTGTGTATACACCACGAATTTCTTCTTCTTTGGTAAGGTAGCGACTGTAGCCAGAAGCACAATTTCGAAAATGCCACGTTAGTTTAAAGATCGGTGATAATTATTAATTTAGGCCCTAAATGAAAAACCGACCATGCCCTAAATTTTAGGGCATGGTCGGTAGTCGGCGTTATCGCAAGATGGCACATGCCATGACTTCATATATGTCGATTCACGGGACATCGTTATCGCGTTCACGTTAATTCAGAAAAGGGCCCTAATTCACTATGACCACTTAATGATTCGTTACTTCGAAACCACGTCAATTCCTTAATAACCTAATCACTACATCTGCTATTAACGTATTCTCTATGACACAATGACCGAAACCGGTTTGAACTGTCAAAATACCACGCTTGACAAACGTACGGCGTGGTAAGATTATGCGGGGAATAATAGATAAATACCATACAGCAGAATTGGGGTCAAGGTGTAAGCACGCTGTAGTCGATTACAGTGCAATTCGGAATGTACCATATATCACTCCACTCGAATCTCGTAACCATGGCAACACCACCTCGACGTCAACAACACCTCCACCAGCCGCGTTTTGATTGACGAATACCTCGTCTTTTTCTACTTTAGAGTTAACTAATTTTAATTGAATATTGTGACTAATTCTAATTTATGATTATTTATTTATGCATTGACTGTAGAAATGATTCCATATTGTTGATTGTATTTAATTAGCATGCAACCATATTTGTACGCCTCTTGGCATAACATAGCGACCTATGAATTTTAATTTAAGAACTGTATTTACTACCTATGTTAGACAAATAAAAAATGATTATGATTATTATGATTGTAAATTATTATGAAGTACAAAATGTGTATTTTGAAAATCGCTCAACGAAAACTTTGCTTAATCTGCCCCTTGGCAGACTCTAAGGCAGGGTCGCCATGGTGTATTATATTAATTATTAATATTATTACCATAATTTCCTAATGTTCTTATACATGACGCCTTACAAGTTAAATATGTAAAAACTAATCTCTAATGTGATGAGTGACTAACGCGCAAGCGCGGCGTGATCTTATCACTTCACCTTCACTCCACCCGATTCACGACATTCAATGTCGTGAATCGGGTGAAGGGAAGGTGAAGTGATCACGCAATCTGCAATGTGATAATGACAGTGATTAACGCGCAAGCGCGGCGTGATCTTATCACTTCACCTTCACTTCACCCGATTTACGACATTTAGTGTCGTGAATCGGGTGAAGTGATCACGCCACACAAACTACGTGGGAATCAAAAAATCTCTTTTATGATTGTAAATGTTTGCTTGGTCAATCCCTAGCATCAGTAGGATGACACTGACAGCTCACTCCACGCAAGTATTCACGGTGAGATTTTTACAGAATCGACATGCTGCTCACCGAGACGGCTAAAAATATGACGTCAAAACACATAATTGAAATATATTTGAAACGTAGTGTGCGGATCAATTAAAAGTAGATCTATACAGTAAATGTGACATTAATTTAATATAATATTTGGCTGCCACAAGTGAGTAAAACAGAGTTTTTAAAAAAATACAGTAAAATATTCCAAACAACATCAAAACATACCAAATATTCGAAACAATTTGAAAACAAAATAATTCTAAATAATAATTATTAGAAAATTAAAATCAAATTAAACAAATAAAAAATGACAAATTCAGAATCCAGCTAATTCTGACGCAGACGGGTAGTGAGAGCGAACCATCCCACATCGATCCCGATCTATGTTCAGAGTCTTCCTCTTTGCTGCTATCGCTTCTTCCAAGTCGGTCCTTTTTTGCATCAAGTCCCGCCTCAATCTCTCAGCATTGTTCAGTTGACCGAGAAGTGACGTCACCGTCTCATGAATCTTTTTTACTTCTTCAATCAAACCTAAATGTGGCTGGTCTCTAACAGATTCTCCATGCGGTCTCCAATTGTTCCTATTATCAAGTCTGGTTTGAGCTAACTTCATGGCGGCGTCCATCTTTCTAACAGACTGTTTCAGGTCCTCTATCAAGGAATCCATATCAGCAGTTCTTTGCAATGTGGTTTTCAAAGTTTCCTCCAGTTTTGTGCACAATTCTGTAGTAAGAGCTACAGTTTCAGCTAATGCCATGTCAGTTCTGTCGGCTTGGTTACGCAACTTTCTACCATTGTTCACTAAAATGGCGTTTAAGCTACCTCGTAAGTCGGCTGACTTTTGTCGAGCTTCTTCACAGTTTTGTACATTTTCTCGACAGAAATATTCCCAATATTCCAATGGTGCGGTAAAGTCACCGTATTTTGCAGAGCCAGGTTTGAACATTATGGTATTCGATTTTGGGTTAAGACTTAAATTAATAGTTTCTGTATTATAGGCCATAGCTTTATCACACCAATCATACTCTATCCTATGCTTCGCTGCTTTGTTTATTGCCATTTGTTCTTCTATAGTGTCGAGTGTATTTTTTAAAGTAGCTCTGACTTCTGTAACAAGTTTCGTTTCTTTGATCAACTCCTGCTCTGCAATGTCTGCCACCAAATCTGGCTTAAATCGATTTGAACGAAGCTCTAAGCATTCTTTAGAAATTGATTCAGGTAACATTAATACTCTTGCAGCACCTTTTAAACGTTGTCTATCAATTTCAAGCAATTCTACTTCATCAGTGATTTCCTTGCAAGCTTTCTGTACCTCAGTTTTCCATCTGAATATATCTCTTGCCTTTTGCTTTAACCTTTTATTACTCTCCAATTGCTGTTTATCAATATTCCCAAACGCTTGCATCATAGAAGTCTTAGCGTTGTAATCAACGATGTTAGACTCATTTATTACTGCAGGGTCTAAAACACGGTCGTTATGTTTCCTCCATTCGCCGAGAGAATATCTACTTATAGAGTACTTATTAACATCCGGTCTTGTACCAGTCATGGTTCCTAGTGGAGTCCAGTCAACTTTACCGTCTAGACCTGGTTTTAAATTCGGCAGGTGCTCACCACCTGCTCTAGATGGTGATGGTTTCATTGTATCTGCTTCAGTTGTTTCTTGGTGAGCTTCGATAGGTTGTACATCACTTGGGATCGTCTTCGTCTTCACTTGCTTCGCTATTTGGGCTTCTTTAATTTCCTCCAAAGCTTTTTCGGGAGACTTTACAGATTTTTTATAAGCAATCATTTCTCTTTTCGTTGGGCAAATCTCTTCGTCGGGAAAACCGGCGGTTAGAGCCAACATGGTTGCTGTTAAATGACACGGTATAAAAAAACTAACTTATAAGGAAAATCATAGAAAAATAATAATAAAAACCCACAAAAAACGCGTTTGGCAAACTGACTTTTGTCATAATTTCATAAACGTCATAAAACGATTCTATCATTCAAAAAGTAGTTTTCATAATTAATAGACTAGTGACACTGACCACCTGTATACATATATACATGTCACTGACCTCTATCATACAAGTACGCATAATACTAGGGCTGGCAGACTAAAAAACATAAGTCCAGAAGTGAAACTTTTCAGGAACAACTAAAAACTGTATAAAAAAATAGCGTTAAACTATAAATTCAACTTTATTGGAATATTGAGATGTTTTTAATTAATACTAACATGCACGTAAATATAATTTGATAAAAATATAATAAAAAGCGATTTTAGTGACTTATGTTAGAAAGAACACTGTGTACCTAGTAGGTACTTGTGACTTAAGTGTATGAGAACAGTAAAAATAATTATAAACTATGTTTTAGTTGACATTCAAAAGTTACTTCTATGAACGTAAAATTAATTTAGCATACATCATTTATATATTAGCCTATATTTATAATTTATATTCAACTATTTATTCATCTTCTTCACTATCTAAAATATCAGGGTCAGTATTACGTACATTGTTCACAGAAGGCAAATCTAAATAAAATCTATGAAAAACGTCGGGTATTAAGGAGAGTAAAGAAATCAGATCATCTTTCTTTTCTTTTGATATCGGTAAGGGCTGTACCGATATAACAGGAATAGTGTCAGGTATGGCAGAAACTCGACGTTTCAAGTTAAATTTGTAAAAATTACATTCCGTGTCCAATGTGTCTTTGTAGGAGATTACGCCAAATTCAGAATCATAGCGCAACCACTTTTTATCGAGCCATTTAAATTGTCGCCCTTCTACATCTTTGTTTCTTAATACTAATGGACCCTTTAACAATGAAGAAAAATCTAAAAAGTCAGAACTGCGCATTTCGACAACTTCAAATTTTTTACTGCTCGATCTGATGAGTTGAATCCAATCATGCGGGTGATAAATCTGCAAATCTGTTTTCTTTTTCTTTTTTTCAATGATGCTATGATCCGTGTCCACTTCCAAGTGGCTATGACCCGGAACCATGAACTTGTGGTCTATGACATCTATGTCTAATTTCTGCAAAGCCCAAGTCAACATTGAACTGACATGAGAATTTCGGTTCTGACCGCCACAAGTATCAGAATAAAATATTACATGTCTTGTATTCTCAGGTACGTATGTTTGGAGATGTTTGAAAAGACATGATGCTATTTGATTAGCTCCTCTAGCAGCTATGGTTTCATACCATATGTAACACACAGCTTTTCCAGTTTTGTTGTCATGGACAGTCAGGTTGAACGTCCACAACTGGCGTTTGTAGAAAGTTACAGAAGAGCTGAGGGCTGGAGTGGGTAAACACTGTTGTAAGTCAAATGTGTAAACTTGCACAGTACTGTCACTTTTATTTACTTGAGTATCACATTTTTTCATTTCGTATGCTTGATCTGCGGCAGTCTTGTGATGTTCATGTTGGGCAATTAGTTCAGTTTTCACCTGATCTTCCTGACATAGTTGAATTTGCATCTTGAATTTATCACAAGTATAACATGTGTCGGCACGGGGCTTTTTGAACGATAATCCTAATTTGTGGAATTCTTGACTATAAATTTTTACTGAAGGTGGACTGTCGCGGTTTTCACAAAATAAATCATACATTTTCGTAATAGTGAGATGAGAAGGCAAGTACTTTTTTGATGTAGTTTTTCTTGTGTAATGGCTCTCATAGGATGGAAATGATAAAATATGTTCCTTAATTTCTTGTCTTTTTTCATCAGAAATCTTATGTTTGGGTATACTCTTCCCACGGTTATCATCTGTTTGAGTGCCACCTATCGACGACCGTTTTTTCGTGGCAACTGTTTTTATAAAATTATCGCTTTCGCCTAACGTCTTTAAAAGGCATCCCCGACAAATGGGTTCACGCTTCCCGTGAATTAATAAAAAATATTTGTATGTTTTCATGCGACGAACATTTGTGTTTCTCCTCATCACCATCTCAACTAATTTCTTTCCTCGCTGACAATCCATAGTAATTGGGAATATTTTTAAATAAAATGACACACACCACAACTGTTCTGTTAACAAATCAGAGCAAAACTAACTCGACTAGTGTGACCCAAATCACTACAGTTACCACTTTAGTTTTTTGTAAGCAATAAATTATAATTTGAGTACCTACCCTCGAATTAAAAATCGAGATAACACGACGCACTTGACGTTCCTAATAACATAAGTCACTTTCTGTGTCCATGAAGTCCGAGAGCTTCAAGTGTTCCTTTTAACATAACTCAATTTATGTTTTTTATAACGCCGCAAGATTAATGCGATTCAAGAGGTTGAAAAAGGACGCCACTTAGATTCAAGCCCGAACAAGCGAATATGACTTATGTGCTTTAGTCTGCCGATGTATTGATGTAAATTAATAATTTTGGTACAAAGAAAAAATAAAGCATGTTTTTGACTTATGTGCTTTAGTCCGCCGACCCGACACATAATAATAGTCCACATAACAAAGGAGTTGTAGAGTGTGTGAGCTGGGCCCTAAGCGATTTCTTCAGAAAGTTGTTCAGGGTGCTTAGGGAGTAAACATACTAAAAGTCCCCGCGTCTAGGTGAGCCGGAGTGGGGGGGGGGATGAAGGTTCCCATTTTTGAGTTTTTCGCTATTATCTTTAAAACGGTGAGTCGTAGAGAAAAAAATATCTTCTACGTAATGAAAGCTAATACAATTTTCTACAACTTTTATCTTACACACTTTTTTCGAATTCCTACCCAATTTCGAACTACACGTTCCGGCAAAAGTGAAAATTTTCGAAAAAACCACTTTTATCAAACACTAGCTGTAGAAAAAAGAACCAATTAGTTCAACCAGGTTTCAGACTGGCTAAAGTAGAGTCATCTTTTAAGGGGTACTGTTTAAAATGTTACAATATACAAAACTTTTTAGTAGCTCAACGCAGTCAATGCTTGTCCTGGTCCACCAGGGTGCATAAACTAATTTATTAGCATTCGAAAATATTGCTGCTGAAGATTGTAAAAATTATTGCATTTTATAAATTCAATCTCTTAGCATTGTATAATTGCATAGCAAATATTGTGTAAGTACTATGTACCTACTATAAAGCTACCATTTACTGGGTACATCTTTCATTGCCTTCTATGTTCTACTCGTATGTTATGAATTTGGTTTCCGCACTTAGTCCTTCAAATGGATCATAGTGCTTTCATTGCCTTTTAATGTGCTCTGGAGGCTCGTATTGGATGTTGGTGCATTGCTCGGTGTTGGATAATAATCCAACACCAACAAGATCTATTTTATGCGACGTCATGTAACCTATAACCCGCGGAACAACATGACGCTTCTAACGATACTCGGACGTACAATTAGGACGAGTAGTTTAGGAGTCATGAGGGAACAGTTGAAAATACATACATACATTCATTCATGCTCAAATCATATATTCTCACCAGAGTTTCGCCGTAGGCGGGTAAAAGAGCACCAAAATCAAAAGTTATTTATTCAAACTTTTCGAACGTCAAAATTACAAAAGACAGTCCCCCAGAACGCCCGCCCTTCACCAGTTTCCAGTGCTTTCGCTGGGGAGAAGAAGTGGCGCAACAAACCCCCCAGCAGCACATCTGTCTGTTCAGTTAGAAAATATTTGTACACCAACGCAATGTAGGCACCAAACTGTACGAATGTCAAAACATATTATTGAAGTATTTTAAAAGTAGCGTGAAAAAAAATCAAAAGCATAAAATGCATTAAGTAGGTACTTAACATTGTTTTCGTAATTCATATGGCCGCCATATATGAGTGAAACCGCGTTTTACATATGAGAAAAACCATTATTATTCAAGAAATCTAGAATAAAATATTCGAAATATCATCAAATACATGTCATAAATTCAGAATCCAGCTAATTCTGACGCAGACGGGTAGTGAGAGCGAACCATCCCACATCGATCCCGATCGATGTTAAGAGTCTTCCTCTTTGCTGCTATCGCTTCTTCCAAATCGGTCCTTTTTTGCATCAAGTCCCGTCTCAATCTCTCAGCATTGTTCAGTTGACCAAGAAGTGATGTCACCGTCTCATGAATCTTCTTTACTTCTTCAATCAAACCTAAATGTGGCTGGTCCCTAACAGATTCTCCATGCGGTCTCCAATTGTTTCTATTGTCAAGTCTGGTTTGAGCTAACTTCATGGCGGCGTCCATTTTTCTAACAGACTGTTTCAGATCTTCTATCAAAGCTTCCATATCAGCAGTTCTTTGCAGTGTGGTTCTCAAAGTTTCCTCCAGTTTTGTGCACAATTCTGTAGTAATAGCTACAGTTTCAGCTAATGCCATGTCAGTTCTGTCGGCTTGGTTACGCAACTTTCTACCATTATTCACTAAAATGGCGTTTAAGCTACCTCTTAAGTCGGCTGACTTTTGACGAGCCGCTTCACAATTTTGTACATTTTCTCGACAAAAATACTCCCAATATTCCAATGGTGCGGTAAAGTCACCGAATCTCGTCGAGCCAGGTCTGAACATTAAGGTATTAGATTTTGGGTTGAGACCTAAATTAATAGTTTCTGTATTATAGGCCATAGTTTTATCACACCAATCATATTCTATCTTGTGCTTCGCTGCTTTGTTTATTGCCATTTGTTCTTCTATACTATCGAGTGTATTTTTCAAAGTAGCCCTGACTTCTTTAACAAGTTTAGTTTCCTTGATCAACTCCTGCTCTGCAATGTCTGCCACCAAATCTGGTTTAAAACGATTTGAACGCAGATCTAAACATTCTCTGGAAATCGATTCAGGTAACATTAATACTCTGGCAGCACCTTTTAACCGTTGTCTATCAATTTCAAGCAATTCTACTTCATTAGTGATTTCCTTGCAAGCTTTCTCTACTTCAGTTTTCCATCTGAATATATCTCTTGCCTTTTGCTTTAACCTTTTATTATTCTCCAATTGCTGTTTATCAATATTTCCAAACGCTTGCATCATAGAAGTCTTAGCGTTGTAATCTACGATGTTAGACTCATTTATTACTTCAGGGTCTAAAATATCCTCGTTATGTTTTCTCCATTCGCTCAGGGAATATCTACTTAAAGAATATTTATTAACATCCGGTCTTGTACCAGTCATCGGTCCAAGGGGAGTCCAGTCAACTTTACCGTCTGGGCCAGGTTTTAAATTCGGCAGATACTGAAAACCATCTTTTCCAGATGGTAGTGGTGGTACTTCTTTAGGCGTTGTTTGTGGAGCTTCAGTAGGTAGCACATCACTTGGAATTGTCTTCTCTTGCTCAGCTGCTTGAGCTTCTTTAATTTCCTCCAAAACTTTTTCAGGAGTCTTTTCAGCTTTCTTAAAAGCTATTAGTTGTCTTTTCGTTGGACAAACATCTTCGTCAGGAAAACCGGCAGTTGCAGTCATCATGATTGCAGTTAAACACAGTACTTGTTTATAAGAAAAGTAAAAGAAAACTTATTTGTAAGAAAACTTAATTGTAAGAAAACTTATGAAAAAATAAATAATTATATTGTTATGAATATCGTATTATTAACTTGTTTATCGAAATGACCATAGAGAAAAATTGAAATGTCTTTTGTCCGTCATCATAACATAACGCACTGTTGTATAATACATGTCAGTGTCATGATGTCATTTCCTATCTAATTAAAAAAAAAAACATAAATTAATAGATTAGTGATATGCAGTGAAAAGTTTTAGCTTATCTACGAAACTTTTTGGATAAGTAATATAAATGGGACGCACACACACCACACAGAGGTGATTGGTAATTCGATACATTCTTTGAAAGGGGGACCGTCTTCTTCTTCTTGTCGCTGGCAGTACTGTATTTCAAATCGTATTGGCCGAAAACTTCGACACTTCCACAGCGTCGTCGGTGGCAGCGCAGAGGTCTCTTTGACTGCATGTTTGGGACACAGGGGGCTGGATAGGAGGTGGAGCATAGTTTGCGACTAGCTTCACATCCACACCCTGCTGTCGTTCCGTCGAGGTAGCCCAACTTTCCCAGGTTGAAGTTATATCTTCCCATGTGTCCGTAGGCGGCGTTATACCCATAGATCATACCAAAGCTAGTTTGAATCTTTGACCCTGGTAACATTATTGACAGCTAACTATAAACTCACTTCACCTGAGTTCTTGGGAAGAGAGTTTCGGGTAGCTTGGTGTGCTGGCGTCTGTACATATAGCTCCATTTGAAAAGTTGAAGTACTACCTACTCAAGTCCAGTCTGATGGACGACTTTCTAACAACCGCTTTTACTGCAATCCGCTTGTTTCAAGTTATGTAGGTACGTATTTCAAGTGATTAACGTGAACCCGCCACTCCCGTCTGCCGTGTTTTCTAGCATGGAAACGAAAAGTAACCGAAGGATGTACGATGAAAGTCGATTATCCATACTAATATTATAAATGCGAAAGTGTGTCTGTCTGTCTGTCTGTTACCTCTTTACGCTTAAACCGATTTAGATGTTTGGTATAGAGATAGTTTGAGTCCCGGGAAAGGACATAGGACAAGTAGTTTTTATCCCGATATCCCCACGGGATCGACACTTATGCGAGTGAAACCGCGGGACGCTGCAAGTAGGTAATAAGACATACCGATTTGGAGAAAAAGATGGACGCAAAATTAGAGTAACGTTGTAGATTTTTATTTTGTTGGCCTGTATTGTGTCCCACTGCTGGGCAAAGGCCTGCCCTCCTCTTTTTTCCCCTTCCCTTTTTACGTTGTAGAATTAATATATAGAGGTATGCGTTAATATATAGATGTTTGCGTGACGTCAGTATGACGCGTTGTTTGTATGTGGCGTTGTAGATACCGCTACAAATATAACAATATTAATCCCATGTTTAGGAGTGATCTTGTGTGATAACATTTCATTGGCTCACTTTCACACAGTCCCTCGTACAGGACTGCAGGCTACGCTACACTTTTTTACTTTCACAACCTTTCCCGCCCTATAATGCCGCCATTCACGTTGGCTGACAGCTCGTTGACAGATGACATTATTGATAGCGCTCTGGTTCTTTTTGTTTTTTTCTTGCTTTGGATTTGGAGTTTGTACTTCTGATTTTCGCCACGTGCCAAAAGATCGCGGTACAGCTATAGTTACTTACAGTGTTTACATATCTATTAAATCCTGTAAGTAGTAGATACTACATACGTAGAATTAAAACGAAAACATAGGGCCGTGGCCAAATATGGACTGTGAATATGGACATAGCAGCATTGTACACTCATGATGTTTAGGTTCCGTGGATTCCGTGCCTACCTAATAGCTCTATCTTTCTTACATATTACTTATCTCACTAACCTGTATTCACTGACCTCTAACATACAAATTGTATAACACAGGTCAGTGCCTGTATTGTATGCTATAGGTCAGTGACTTATCTACATAAATTAAAAAAAAAAATGCCGGTTAGTACTAATTGGAACCTTATTGGAACATACTTTCCGAACTGTAAATTACCAGTTATTATCTAACTGTCAAACGAACTTTCTTGCGCGTTCGTCGATGTTTATCGTTATGGATCTTGTAATCGATTCGCAATAATCATCGGATCATTCGTTATGGGACAAAGTGAAAACGGTTTCTCAATTTTAAGGCGAATCGAATTTAAACCCTTTCACGTAATCGATTGTAGGTAGCTAGGTACGGGTACGGTACAGAAAAAGACTGGAAAGAGCAAGTCGAATTCATAAAAAAAAAATCTGGTTTCGTATTCTAACTAGCTTGTATACCTAATCATGGAATTAGTAAGTACTTACTATATAGATTTTATTCCTTAACAAAAATCAAAGTTATTGTTTGAAAAGTAGTAGTAGTTTTATAAGCAGTACATCATAATTCCATGGAAAAATCAGTCACTGAAAAATTTATAAATCGCGAGAAAGTTGGGGAAAGTGAAGTTACGTTAAGGTCGCTGCACCAATTATCTACCATACATCTATTTATGACTACAATAAACATAATAAATAGGTAATAAGTATTTATTCAATAATCCATTTTTTTACTGATCTATATTTCCGAAAATTCTAATTAAATAATATTACTCACGGATATCATTTTGTTATCTAAGTCAGTTATGCCTAAGTAGGCAATTATGAATGTAGAAGACAACGGTTCAATGAAATAATCACCAGTAATGTTTCCGATGCACTTAGTGTAAGTAATCAGTGTCCAATTAGGAACAACGGATGAGCCAAGTTCCCATGACGTCAATTAATAATAACACTTGCAAACCTGTCAGGCTTGCATTGCTGCAGACGCTGCAGTAATGCCGTGTGATTGGGATATCTTTTCCTACCAATTACCAATATTGTACCAATTTGTAGCCTTGTCTAAAGAAATCAGCGGATAGGATATCTATTAAAATTCAATGTAAATTGCCATATCTTTTGTTTATAATGTAATAAACAAGAGATGAGATGTTAAATGATTGTGCATAAAGTACGCAGTCTCACAATTTATATAGGTTATAGATTTAATTCAGTAGATTTTTGCACTTTAGGCAGATTTAATTTAAATAAACAACTCAAGTGCAACAGCTTCAAAAAGTTAGTGATGAAAATAAAATCTGGGTGACGAAACCAACTAGAGGCACTAGTTTCAAGGCTTTTTAATGATAGATGGCGCTTTAAATACCATTTTATGACTATTAAGCGAATCTCAAATCCGTGAAATAACTACCTATTCGTATGAATAAGTGTTGCTATAAAAACCCACAATTTTTCGCTAACGCCGCTTGTTGGTAAGTTATGAAGTGGAACTTTAATATCCGTCTGTGCCCGTCATCATTATATCACATACAATCGTAGTTGACTTTTACTTTTTATGATACCAAATTGGACAGAGCGGCAAAATCATTGTACGTGCGAAGTATTTTATTTATACCTTTGTAGTTATTATAGTACTTACGCAATTTTCTCTGGTATGACATAATAATCACTCTTATCAGGATCAGTGATTGAAGTTATTGGAAAGCTGGCCTTGATTTCGACTTGCATGTTACGATATTTTAAAGTCAGTTTCGATTTGATACGGTTGTTTTAATAAATTCGTATTTGAATCGAGTGAATTGCATAGATTAAGGAACGTTGAAATCTATTTGTCCTGTTGAGGACTTAAGATTTGTCCACTGTTGACCTGATGCTGGTCCTTAGTAAATCTGATGCTGGTCCGTTCTTGGCATAACCCTTGAGGTGAGAATGGTAGGTAATTTATGTAGGTACAGGTAAAGTTTGGATGATCCCTTTGGCTTATCTTAGTCGTCTTGAATATTCTTTAAAAATGATATCTGTCCAATGGTCTGTTACTAACACAACTACTTTGATAAATCTTCCGCTAAACGAGAAAGGGAAAAAATACCTTTAAAATTAAGAAATGCTGAGATTTCCCAGCTACGAATTAACACATCGCAGAAAATCTAGTCCACCGCTCCTCGTACATATTCTATAGAACATTTTTTCCGGTCACGTAGCGGTTCACGAGTAGTGAACTCGCAACTTGATGAGGTCAGACATACATGGGGCTTCGATCGCAATTGTGCGATATTATGTTAACACCGGTCGTCCGCATCAATGGCTGCTTACAATGTCTTTACGGCTTCATCGATTTTGTAGCTTGCGTCGCTGGCACTGGTATCGTCAATATTTTGGGGATTGAACTGAGGGGTAATTCTCGTAATTTTAAGAACGTTTACAGTCGGGTGTCATTCTCAAACTATCAAAAATACCTCTAATTTTTCTACATTTTCGACAAGTTTTTGATATTGATTGTCGCTGAGATGAGATTGCGACTAGATTTAGAAAGTTTTTAAATACGAGAATTGGTCTTCAGATCTTTCCATTGCTCTAGGTTTATTTGCCAAAGTATCCCATTTGATACACGATTTTACTACAAATTCAAAAGCATTTGTATCGTAGACTTTGGCAAATTTTGCTATCCATCAATCACCGTTGCATAATGTGGCACATCAATTTCAATTCATAAATACGGAAGTAGGTTACATTGGCCGGCAAACCTGTCCTTCTACTCAAATACCTATACATTCGTAAGACATCTCTAACATATTACAGGTTGCGCTTCATTTTTGTGCAAAATTTTTGTTGCATGACAAAGACGTTTTACCGGTTTCGTTGTCCACACTTCATTATGTCTCATACGGTTTCGGATAAATTGGCGTGGTCTAATTCAATTTGTTCTAGTGAACGCTCTATGGTAATTGGAATATGGAATGTTGCTAATCTCTTAATTTAATCCGATAGACCCAAATCTGAATAAAAGCTGCCGGGGAGTTTGTTGCGCCATTTCTTCTTCCCAGCTAAAGCACTAGGAAATGGTGAAGGGCGGGCGTTTTGTGAGACTATCTTATGTAAACATGACGTTCCAATAGTGTTGATTCTCAGCTTAGTTCGAACAAATTACTTATGAATTTGATTTTGATACGAAGCTAAAACATAATGTATAACCAATCAAGATTTAGGAGTTTGTATGTAGGAGGCTGAACTGTTTAACCACTTTTCCAAGCTGTCAATTACTCCAGTTCTGGATTCCTTCATCTATAGCTTACTTTCAACATCGGCTACATCGGCGCGCCCTTTTCCCGTAAGAGGTACGTGATCAGAATTCCATAAAGTGCCTATATTAATTATAAGGTGTGCCAAAAACCTGTGTGTACATAATATTTAAGCAATTTAGATGCACTTATATATGCAGAAATATTTTAGAGTTGTGCTCTTAGTAAGCCATTGCCATAGCTAAGCTGCGTGACAAATTGGTAAGCCTTAACATTCTTATCCCTGCCAAAATCCCATTCAATTCCTACTCTATGCACTTCCATCTTTCTATATTTAAGCTCAATGGCAGATACGATACGATATAATATGATAATTACCACTTCATAAACGGTCTCTAATCCAATAAAATAAAACGATAAGATTGAGTGATTCTGATTACATTGTATAGTAATCTCAAAGATTTTCGCACATTCAACACTTTTGATATTCAAATGAAGCCAAAAATGCAATTTTTACTCACGTACGTTTCTTTTCCAAAGATGTCAAGGCAAGTAATACTAATTGGATTACAGTTAAAAGTAAGCTTAACCTATACTTAAGTAGATTATATTTGCTTATTCGGTGATACTCGATACATAATGTTTTCTAAGAATCCCTTGAAAATGATGCCTCTAAAGCAACTCATAATGACTATGCTGGGAACATCATAAAATCAGTTTCCAGTTGTGTATGACTAGTCTCAATCTTTTCAAGATTTTAAATGGTTTTAATGGCCAATTTTAGCACCTATATTTTAGCTTCTTGATATTTGTTCATCACTTCCTGATTTTTAAGTAATCACCGCATTGAAGCGATCATTCGATTTCCTTCATAAAGTTATGAGTAAGTATTAAAAACTCGCATTGCTTCTACGGTTTATTTGATAAAGACTACAACGCGTAGCCTAACAAATCACCATGAGTTAAAGCTACATGGTATTTTTCATTTTCTAATACTTCGCCACTATTCAACAGAGTCTATAAATCCGTTGTCCAATGTCCTCAGTTGTTAGTAGGGTTGCCAACTTTTTTTAGAAGAAATAGAGTATATCTGATTTTAAAGGAGGTAAATAAAGAGTACGGACTTACAAAAAAGAGTATCATTTATTTTGTACTTTTAAAAAGGTATTTTTTTTGTACTTTTTGCAGCACATAACAATTTTTCATTGTTTTTAAAGGAATTGTATGAGTCCAAACATTCCAACTCTAAAGTTATACAAGAGCTCATTTTTGATCAATTTCAATGAAGCTCTGTTCCTCTCTTCTCGCCACTTCACATTCATGACCGAAAAGACTCTTTCAGTAAATGCTGAAGTGGCGGGAACAGAGAGTATATAGTTATTCTTTTTTTTTAAACAATATAATTCTTCAGGACATTTTTTAAAAATAAATTGCCATTTTTCTGCAGTGGATTTTTGCATAAAATAAAATCTGTGTTATTAAACAATTCGGTTTGGAGCTTTTTTTTAATTATTACTTCTGAATATAAACTGTCCATGTGTATGTTTAGTCTTTGTAAATTAAGTTTTCCTTCTATAATTTGTTCTAAATGATTAAATTCAACATTAGTTTTTAAAGATATTGTATTTAGTGAATACAGCCAGTTATTTAAGCTGTAAATAACTGGCTTTTATTCTGATTATGGGTTTTTGCATATTATTACAGACTGGCACTAGTTAAGTAAACATTGTGTAAAAAAGAGTATTTTAGCGTACTCTATTAGTGTTATAGATTATAGAGTACGCCTACATGATATAGAGGACAATACTCTATTTTAGAGTACGGTTGGCAACCCTAGTTGTTAGTCACGTTAACTTTGGCATTTTAAACGCCTTTCATTTTTGCCGTTAGCAGGTAACTCCAGGATAAAGAGATTGTTGGAATCCAGCACCTGTCCCGTACCGGATGTTTGGTGCTTGGTACACACCTGTCTGGGCTACACATACTGCTGTATATCACCTACGTCCGTTCCACTCAAGACTTGTTCGACGACCAACTCAGAGCAAGGTCAATCGAAGTCGGCTATATGCAAAACTTTCACTCAGGACAGTTTACGACGAAGTCGATAAAAATGTCACTTTGTGTGTCTGGTGTGCCATTTCCCTCCTTTATAATTGGTTTATAACTTTTTTAAATATTCAAATGTTAACTTAGTAAACTTCTTTGTTTTCTAAAGTTGGAGGTTAGTAACAACTTTGATAAATAATTGAGGAATTAGTACCTAATCAAACCTTAGAGCTAGACATGCTTTGACCCATAAGTTTTCCCATTAGAACTCACCAGACAACAACTGCAGCCAGCCGCAGATATGAAACACCGTCGTCGATTGACAAAAGAAGAATAACAACATTGCACAGATCGTAAACAGGGCCAGGGCGACCGCTATGCCTACTAACACAGTCGCAATTTTAAACACGAGCCCATTTATCGAGAGGAAATCATCGAGCCTTCCTTTACAGTCCTCCAGAGCCTCATCCGCTCTGCATATCTGCCACAAACCGAACTTTCTCGGGTATTCAGTCTCTAAATCACCAATCCACTCTGGGGTCACAAAAGCCACAACGCTTATAATGGCATAGCAAATGGTGAATATCGCCCAAAGCACACCGATAGCTTTCGAATTGCGGACATAGTTGGTCGCGTATAAATGTGATGAATCCACGTACTCGATTTTTGAACCCATCTTGTTGATATCCGATTGTTTACTTAACTTTTTTGAAACACTACACAAAAAACAAATCACACGTTATTGATAACACATTTTTCGAATAGGTATAGTTCTTGTGCAACAGTTGTTAAGGCTTGTCTGTTTGCATAGCACTGATTCCATTCATGTCTCAAAGGAAAAGTATTATTACAAAGTACTCGAGGACGCGAGAAACACGACACGGAACGGATGAAACACGAGTTGGCACAACCTCTCGCCGCGCGCCATTCGGTTAAGTGAGTCAGAGTGGGGATAAGTAATGAAGCTGCAAGCTTGACCTATCGCCATCGAGTTGTAGCACCTTTATTTTTGTTATTACCGTTATTTGTCTTAATTACATATTAATTGAATGATTAATAATTTCAATAACTATATTAAGTAAAGAAAAAGTTCACGCATGTGTGTTCTATTCTAATGTTTTCAAACTACAAACACTTTTGTATAAAATATAGGTACTATACGCGACATCTAGCCTGTGGAATGAAATAACAAAAGCGTCAAGCAATCGCGACACCTATTGTAAAAGTTGATAACTAACTACCGGTTAGTAATCTTCTACCCTACCATATTAAATTTTAGCATTTTAATTACGTGCCCGTATAACCGTAATAACCGTAAACATAAAGTTGAATTATCATGTTGCTCATATTTTATAGAAGTAAACTAAAAAAAAACAGCTAAACTCAAGAATCGCGATAAAAAAAGAAACAAAACGAGGCCTATTTTAAATTTTACATGTCCAACAAGTTGGCTTTTTACCCTAGTTCCTCATCAGTTTTTTCGTTTCAGCTCTGACCAGCCTTCCAAACCTTCCTATCAACTTTCAGCTTTACTGCATAAATGACGTAAAATGAAAACAATAAAAAAACTTGACATATGCATATTTAGAAAGAGACACGTATAGCGTTTAATCATGAGGAAAAAAGAAATAGGATAGGCGAGTGCTTGACATTATGACATGACATGTGGCAGCTGGAACGCAAATGCAACTTTTTGTGTACTAGTTTCTACATTGTTCGATTAATCAGTTTTGTGAATTTATCTAGTTAGTTTTACATATTTTCAGTGATAAATAATGATCTTTCTGTCGTATACGCTTTGCGTTTGTGTAAAACAGTGATGTGATAGTGTAAAATTTAGCATAACTGGCGCTTTTTGCAATGTCGGCTAAAGACAAGTGGGTTCGCCGGTTCTCAGTTGACGAAACAGCAAAACACAAGAATGGATTTACTATTTACAAAATTACTTCAGTGGTAAATATTCCTGTATATATCATAAGGATGATATTATCTATAATAGTACACTGTGGATCGTAGTAAATTCTTATCGAAACCAAGCCAATACCGCTAGTAATATATGGCCAATACGAATTAAATAACTATTTTACTATCACTTTTTCCTTTTACTTGTAACATTGATTTAATAACTAGGCCAAAATCTCCATTGAATGTTCATGTTAATAAATGGATATATTATACATATACTAAGTACTACATACTTGTATAAACGGTTTAACAGAGTCCTAAGATTTGTAGTTTAAGTTATAATAGGTGTAATTTACTAGTACCTACAGGAATATTTGGCAAAACTCAATAATGCAGACACGGAAGAACTACTAGAAATTTTAAAATAAAATCTATCTACCTACTCTAATATAAGTCTCTTCATTTACCTAATAAATAATAGTCTCCACTTTAATATTATTCGTTAATTTATTTAAACATAATAATATATCTTACATAATCTAGTTTTAAAATAATATATAAGCATCCAAATAGTAAAAAATAACAATTAAGACATTAAAATATTATACCTTCTTTTCAATTTAGCTTCTAATATATAGTATTCTTTTTAAATGTTTGGTGTAAATTGATGGCCTGAAACACAGGTTTTCCATAAACCTACATCAGGCAGGTCTACATTACAGTTAGAATTTAATTTTCCTCGGTTGTAATTAATGTAAATCCTATTTTTACTTTACTTTTAAATAATAAAATGGTAGGTAAATGATTCATCAATTGCACAATATTTTCATGGTTCCCGTTCTGGTTGGGTAACTTTTGAGCAATTGCAAATCTCCAAAGAAGAAGAAAGCTTGCATTTATTTAATGAAATGAGGAAGTACCAGAAATTGAAAAAAATTCTATGATCTTGCTCATAATTCTCAAAATTGACTTAAGCCTTTATAATGCACATAATGAATTCCTCTCAACAATTTTGCTGAAGCATGTCAATACACAAATATTAGATAGCTCTTGCAATGTTGATAAGAATGTAAACAAGAACAATGATTCATTAGTTACACAGTTCTAAGCAAATATTAGATCACAGAAAACCCTTCCTCCTTCTATTAATTATAACTTTAAAAGTACAAATGATATCAAATAGACCATCTTCATCTAAGGCTGTACAGCCGCAGGCCGCAGTTGGGCCCTAGACTGGTCTAGTGCATTTGTCCAACGTGACCTATTTCTTGTTTTTTCTCTCCGATTTCTCACTCCAACAGTTCTTAAATCTTGTTCTATGCCATCCAACCATCTGAGCTTGGGTCATCCCCTTTTATTGTAATTTTTGATGTTCAAAAGTACCTTTTATGTGCCTATTTGAAATAAATGATTTGACTTTGACCTCAGTAAACATTTGGGTGCTCTGGTTTCGTGCACTCTTGTGACATGTCCTGCCCATCGAAGATGTCCTACTTTGATGGTTTGATGGACATTAGGCTCATCGTACATCTCGTAGAGCTCAAATAGATGGCAGTTACAATTATTCTCAGAATTGTGAATGTTCCACACAACTTTTGTCAAAATAATAAGAGACTCACATTCAGTGAATGCACTGACCTGTATTGTACTTGTTTAATAGAGGTCAGTGAGTGAATGAGATCTAAAGTCACGTAAATAAATTGTTATCAAATTAATTTCACAGCTGTATGAAATAGCTAGAACATAGAAAATTACTTTCTCAAACTGTATGTGAAAGTGTAGCAATAGAAGACTTCATTACAAATTTTGTTATAATTCCAGCTGTTCCTCTTACAGTCTCCGGAAGCCCTGACGGTGATTTCGGTGTGGAAGCGGTACAGTGATGTACAGCGACTCCACAAAAGCATGAGGTCCCTACACACGGGTCTGCATCTACGAGGAACCTTTCCATCGCTGCCCCGATACAGTTTCTTTAAAAGGTTTCAGCAAGAGGTCAGTTCACTAACCATCAACTTTAAATTGTCTTGAAATTATTTGTCTTAAGTCTGGCTAGTCTGATAACCTACTGTGTTTGTACTTTATGTTTCTTCAAAAATAAAATTTTAAATATTTTTATTCACATAAAAGTACATAGGCATTTATGAAACGTCAGAAGCTAGGTGCACGGTCCCAATGTTTTTTGTAGGCCTGTCAGCATGTACTAACAAAATAGGAAATGTTCTACAAATCTATAGCCTACAAGAAGCGATTTGTTTTATAAACTATCAGAAAAAGTAATGTATAACTTTTGCCTTCCAGCAAAGCTGACATTTTATAAAATCTGAAGGACTGATATAGAAGCACAAGTTTCAGATAAATTTAAATATAATATTTGCTAGCAAAACTAACAAAACAAAATTGAGGAAAAATAAAAAGTTATTTTTAAAATATGGTTTTCCTAATATTAGGACTGGAAATAATTGAGTGCTTATCATTTTGTAATTGCATGTGTAATGGCATGTTTCAGGTAATAACAGAGAGAGCTAAAACTATAAAGTCTCTGTTGGAGTTCATCGCTGAACACAGACTGCTCTTCACAAGCACAGACTTTGTCAACTTCCTACAGGTTTGTTCCTTAACTGTTTATAATTTTTTTGATGGATGAAGGAGGATTTCCTGTGCTTAGGGTAATTACATGCCGATAATGCCTCACTGTGATACCTCGCGGTTGCGGTTGAAGTCGTTACCTCGAAGTCACCTTTGTGTAAAACAAATGCATGCTAATAGACACGCACGCACATGTCAGGCATCGAGGTAAATCCCAAAGCAGCACGCGATGTATCGCAGGGTCGTAGCAGGCTGGTTGATGGGGTCCGCTAGGGCCGATGCCTGCCTGGGTCGCGGGTTGTTACCGTGGCCCTGGCACAGGCAACTGAAGGAACACGGGTGGGTTTTAGTCAGTAAAAGTCTGACACGCCCTCCCGCTCTCCCTAGAGCGGGAGAAGTTATTTGATTATTTCCCACCTAAAAATAAAATAAAAAAAGGGTCGTAGCAGGTGATGTTCTGTAGTTTCTGCCTACCCTCATGGGAAGAAGGCGTGAATTTATGTATGTAAATATTAAATAGATGGTGTCTTATTGAAAAAGTCATGGCTCCTCTTGGGTATAGGCCTCCTCCATATCACGCTTTTTATACATACCTATTCGTTACTGTTTTTATGTGACACTAATTTATTTTTATTTATTTACTAAATTATGCATACACATTACACACATCACGATACAGTATAAAACTGATTTACATCCGACACCTCACACATCAGGTCCAGTTGAAAACCAGCGTCAGGCACCAGTTGTCTGGCATTTTTGCTGAACTGGGCCTTTTTGGCGCAGCCGTGAGGCACACTTTCCTGCTAATTTCTTACATCGGACTTTCCACTTTTTATTTATTTATTTATTTATTTAAGGACTTTGGAAGACTTACAGCTAAATACAATGGTGATAAATAACAGTATGATAATCTGACAGCCAATTACAGGTCTTCACGTCTAGAGCTTGTCTGGTATAAAAGTACTGTGGGACACAATATACACACTGCCAAATATTGTCACACAAAAAAGAACAAAAATAGTATAAAAAATTAAAAATAGTATAAAAAATAAAAATTTGCAGGTAGATCATCACCTAAGATATGTAAAAACTAGTATAATTGCGAAAGGTTATTTCCCATAAGTACCAAGATGTTAAAAATTTAATTTAAAAAGTAAAAAGAAAAAAAGTCTGTAGAATTTAAGCTTTAAAGAAATTCATTGCTAAACACTTTTTTGCCGAGGTCACACTCGTTTTAAAAAGATCAAAGTCGAACTGCTTGCACACTTTATTAAAATACCCACTTACACGCACAACGTACGAATTTTGTCTGTAGTTAGTAGCTGTAAATGGCACTTGCAATGGTGGATTGAACCGTTTGGATTTACTTGGAACATTAAAGTAGAAAGTAGACAAAATATCAGAACAATTTATGTCACCTTGAACCGTCTTCAACAAAAATATACAGTCAGAGATCTCACGACGATTACTCAATGGTAAGAGATGATATTTCTTACAGAGACTGAGATAGTTATCGGACTTATATGGTACCCTCTGGTGAAAGCATAAAAATTTTATAAATCTTTTTTGTACGCGCTCAATACGGTCAATATATTTGTGATAGCATGGACTCCATATTTCAGATGCGTATTCCAAGTGGCTTCTAACAAAAGTGCAGTATAGAATTTTTAGCGTCTTAGCTTGCGTGAAGCACTTGGATAATCGCATTATGAAACCAAGGGATTTAGAGGCTTTAGCGACGATGGCATCAACATGCTTATCAAAAATAAGTTTGGAATCGTGATGAACCCCCAGATCACGAATAGTACTACATCTAGGTAATATAAAGCCACCAAGAGTATATGTTGTGGCTAGGACTGACCGTCTACGGGAAAACGTGACAACTGAACATTTTTTGGGATTGAGATCAAGCTTACTTTTTTGACAGTATACTTCAAGACACTGTAAGTCAGTTTGAAAAGCTATCATGTCCGCAGTCGATGATATGGTAGTATAAATTTTCATATCATCAGCGAAGCACAATAATTTGGATGAGGTCAGACAGGAGTCGATGTCATTTACATAGATGATAAATAATAACGGACCGAGCAACGAACCTTGGGGGACTCCGCTGGGGACTAAAACCCAGCTAGATATATAATTATTCAGTACCACAGCTTGCGACCTGTTTTCTATATAAGAGGAAAACCATCTGAGTAAGTCTCCGCGTATACCGATGCCCTCTAGCTTCTGTAGTAGGATGACGTGGTCGATTCGGTCGAAACACTTACTATAGTCTGTGTAAACAACGTCGACTTGCTTACCGTGGTCCATTGCGTCGGTGATGTAGTTATTAAGCAAAATGAGATTGGTGACAGTGGATCTACCTTTAAGAAAGCCGTGTTGAAAGGGACTAAACGATTGTTCCAGAGCCGAATAGACCTGGTTATAAATAATTCTTTCGAAAACCTTGGCAATGATACACAATTTGGATATCGGTCTATAATTAGCAATGTCCGTTTTGACTCCCTTCTTATGCACAGGCGTTATGAATGCCGATTTCCAAAGTTTGGGGACAACACAAGCATCTAAAGATTTTTTAAATAGAATTGAGATAGGAACTGCAATAGATGCAGCGCAACGTACGAGAAGCTTGGATGAGATATTATCTGGGCCTGGCGCTTTCGATGTATCCAATTTGCGAAGCAAGTTGGCTAGGTCTTCAATGTTCACCGTGATACGACTGATATCGGAAGTCTGGTTTGAGGATTCAGTAAAAGAAGAGGAAGAAGAATTTGAGCTACCACTATGAATAAGGTTGGGATCTAAAAATGTGGAGTGAAAATAAGTTGAAAATGCCTCACATATTGATTCCCCGGTGCGCAGTGTTTCGTCATTAAAATTGAACGTGCTCGGGACTGCATTTATATTATGACGTTTTTTAACAAAAGTCCAAAATTGTTTAGGATTATTTTTAATTGACGCTTCGGTAAGTTTCAAATAATTTGCGTAACACTGACTTTCTAATGTTTTTACCCTATCACGAAGAAGTTTAAATGTTAGTTCATCAGCTTTATTGCCGTAGGTTTTATGTTTTTTAAAGTATTTAAATTTCTCTTTTATTGTTTTAATCAATGAGGAACTGTACCAGGTCGGATATGATTTATTACGACAAAGTTTCTGAGGAATATATTTCGATTGAAGATTATAGACAACGTTATTGAAAAAACTTACAGAATCGTCAACTGACCCCACTGAGAACTCACTTTCCCAGACTATCCCACAAATGTCGCGGTTAATGGATTCGTAGTCACCCTTATCATATAGGAATTTTATACGTGACGCACACTCAAGGAGAGGTACTTCTACAAGATCTATTGTAATTATCAATGCTGGGTGATAATCATCAATTGGTACTAGTGGGCTTAAACTTTCAGTCACATTGACTGCCTGGTTCGAAAGGACCAAGTCAAGAATTTTACCGTATCTGTTAGTCACGCCATTATATTGACCAAAGTCAAGGGTACATAACTCATCCCTCATTTATTTCCCTCATTTATTTTTTATCTTATTTTTTATCTGATGTACAACTAATATCTAACTACCTGATGTATTGTGTGTCTCTTAGTCTGTGCTAAATAAATGTATTTTCTTTCTTTCTTTCTCCAACTGTCTCTGTTTTCTGCTTGCTCATCATCAGTCCAACAATGCTTGTATAATCATCATTTTAGCCGAAAGATGCCCACTGCCTGGACGTAGGCTTACCCAAAGGACTTACACTTCGACCGTTTCTGTGCTTCCCGTATCCATCGGATTCCTGCGGCCTTTCAAGGCCACGTTACGCTATCTTTCGGCCCCGTAGGACATCTGTTCTGCAAGCAATGTGCCCACTGCCACTTAAGTTTGGCAATTTGTTGGGCTATGTCGGTTACCTCGGTTCTCACGACTTTATAGGCATATACAATTTCTAGCAGTTGGTTGCTATAAATGGATGACGATACCATAAACACTTTCAGACCGGCTACCCCGAGCCGCAGCCACAAGCGGGTGGCGTGATCAACGCGATAAGGTCTTCTCTTCACCTGCCCATAGAAGAAACGCCGCCGCTCGAGTACCAGACTGACGACGATGACGCGACCAGCCCTGCACACACTGGTAAGTTGTAATAGTATAAAATAGTGTAAATTCAATTCTCTGACAACACAGGCGGTCTGTTCACTGCTAAAAGGGGCCAGTTTCAGTTACAGTACCCGGCGATAAATATTGCACATCGATCTATTCGATCCTATCAATTTTATACAAAGAAAGAATAAAAATAATAATCATAATAAGCAAATCATAATTGTTTTAACAGCTCCTAATAGATACCGGACTGTTTGTATTTCGTGCGACAGAGATAACGCTCTACGAAGCCGAAATTAGCCGATTGTCTCTTTCCAAAGGTCGATGTGCAATATTTATCGCCGGGTACTGTATGTCCTACTTTCTGACGTACATCTTTACCAGTTACCGACCGCCTACAGCTTTTGGGCATGGAGTTGACTTCTCAACTTCGGCTCAACCATCGATTCAAAAGCTCAGACCGTAGCCAAGAAGCTGGGCATCCATACTAATATTATAAATTCGAAAGTAACTGTCTGTATGTTACCTTTTCACGCCTAAACCACTGAACGGATTTCGATAAAACTTGGAAGAGAGATAGATTGCATCCCGGGGAAGGACATAGGATAGTTTTTATCGACATACCTAGCGGGCGAAACCGCGGGCGGCTTAAATAAGGTGAAGCGATACTTCACATCTGGACAGCTCTTAAGTCTGCACAAAGCATAGGTCCGTTCCTGTATAGAGTATTGCAGCCACTTATGGGCCGGCTCAGCAAATTACCAGCTTGCTGCACTTGACTCGGTGGAACGCAGAGCTAAAAGGCTTATAGGCGACGAGACGTTAATGGCTACGCTTCACAGCCAGGCTCATCGGCGTAATGTTTCTTGCCTGTCGGTCTTCTTCGGAGAGAACGCGCAGAACCTCCACGACCTGATCCCACCATCGGCCTTTTACTACCGTACTCCAGACGTACACTGCCGTACTTACAATAAGTGCAATAACTCGGATTTTGGGCTTTAAAAAGTTACATACATAGGTATCCGTAATCAGCAAAATTTGCTGATTACGGATTTGTATGTAACTTTTTAACGGAGAAAGTAGTTCAGTTTTCTGGTCTGTACCGTACAGACCATCAAACTGAATTACTTTCCCCGTGACACCAGTGACGTTGTGGGTGTGGGTGTGTGTAAGACTGTACCACACCCTTAGACCACACCTTTCTGATTCATGCTGTACATCAGCATCATGCCACCAAAGTACGCGTAACTATTTATTGCGGTGTTAAAGGCATAAGGCTGCGTTTCCACCAGAGATGAGCGAGGATGCGTAGCGAGGAATGTGTGCAAAACTAGCCAATAACAACGCCAACATAGTTCAAGCTATGAAAATGAAGCGATGTTATTGGTTTGTTTCACACACGTCTCTCGCTACGCATCAACGCACATCTCTGGTGGAAAAGCGGGCTACGTCGGTGACATTACAAGCAAATGAGACATTTCAACTTTTGGCAATGTATAAGCAAATCCTTTGGTGTTGCAGTCCATGATAGGGAGCAACGGCAGTTACGGTCTAAGTAATAATATGGTCTGTTATGGGCAGGGTAATCAAAAATGTTGAATAAAATATATTGAATTCATATAAAATCATGCTAGCCAATTAGCCTTGTCGTAATGCTATATAGTTCCACGGCTAAACAAAAGGTAAATTCTTATAATATACAGGTCACTCAAATTAATCATTCATTATAAGTTGATTAGTTTTTAATGTCTTCCAAATTACTTCTTAATTAATATAAAATTATGTTTAAAGTACAATTTAATAACTGTGAGTCAGCCAAGACTGATGAAATCCTTATAAGTGTAATTAACTAGTGTTTATAATAACTAACTTACTAATTAACATAAGCTTTCTGTATTAAAAACATACAAGCCATGTGCCTGATTTCCCTTCGGCAAAAATTACTAACTTGCATACAAACTTTTAACCTGTATAGGGAGATACATTTTCAAAAATCCTTACTTAGTACTCACTTTCGTTATACAGGGTGTCCCTGGAAGTATGGATCGAATCGTATAGGGGCGGGGGCAAGGTCATTTCCAAACTTTTTAACCCCGAGAATGTCGGCGAATTAAAATAAAATAAACTAGCTTACTTGTTTTTTTTAATGATATTTTCCTTGAGCACTGCAAAGTGATTGAAAAAAAACAAAAATTGGTCATAACTTTTGAACCATAAAAAATTTCACTGACATTCTCGGGTTAAAAAGTTTGGAAATAACCTTGCCCACGCCCCTACTCGATTTGATCCATACTTCCAGGGACACCCTGTATTATAAGGAACTCTTATAGATAAAATTTCATGCTTTTAAACCTAGTGGTTTAGGCTGTGCATTGTCTGTCAGTGAATGAAAGAACTTAAGATTTTTATAAAGTAGTTTATGCATGTAAAGCACCTAATCACAAAACCATACAATTTCAGCACGCGCTGCCACAGAGTCCTCGCACACTTCCCTCACGAATCGCGACGAGGTCGACTTCATCTCACAAATACCCATCTACGAAGCCGCAGACGTTGAGATAAGACACTCACCCAAAAAGGTCTCGCCCGCAGACAGCTTCGAATCCATCAACTCCATAGAAAGCATAGACAGCGACCTCTACGACGAACTCAACAAACTCACAGTGGACAAAAAGCCTAGTGTCAAAACAAAACCAGTGTTGCCAGACTTAATAAATTTCGATGCACCGTCAACGTCAAAATTCGATGATTACCACACTATGCGCATAAAGGCGGAATCGGATACAGTGTCTCTTAATTCAAATGTTTGTTCATCGACTTCGTGCGAGGTCGACTCGAGACGGAGTAGTTCGCGGGTGTCGTTGTACAGTAAAAGTGTTCTGTCCCTGTCTAACGCGGAGTGTAAGACGAAGACGGAGGATAGTTATGTGTTTGAGGCGGGCTATATGTTGAATTTAGCGGCGAGGTGCGAAGATATGGCGGATTATCAGCGAGCCTTTGAGTGTTACAAGTCTGGTATTGAGAAGATGCTTATTGGAGTTCAAAGTGAGTATCACATAACTTCCCTTAGTAGTTTCCCATGATGCGCTTGGTAAATGGTGAAGACGCGCTTTATAATTGACTAGCGACCCGCCCCCGCTTTGTACGGTTTTTACGACTTGAAAAATCGTGAGGATTTATTTATTACTAGCTGCGCTCCGCGGTTTCAACCCGCATAAGTTTCGATGCCGTGGGAATATCGGGATAAAATATAGCCTATATGTTAATCCAGGGTGTCAGCTACCTCCATTCAAAATTGGTCCAGCCGTTTGAGCGTGAAGAAGTAACAAACATATAAACACACACTCACAAACATTCGCCTTTTTAATATTAGTGTGACTGGCTTCTGCCCGAGACTTTATCCCCGTGAAATTTCTTGCTCCCTCGACCTACCCCGTCGCATCGCATCGCATCGCCTGCCCGAGCTATTACTTCGTTCTCGCTTAGCGTTCTTTCTTATATTTTTTTCCTTTAGCTCGGCTCTTATGAGTCCTAGCGTGATGTTAAATATAGCATCATCCTCAAGAATTAAGCTATCAAATGCAACGATATTTTTTTAAATCCGCCTCTTATTTCCAGAGATTAGCGCGTTTAAGCAAACAAACCCTTTAGCTTTATTATGACTTCTCTGGTATTCAGCTGGTTAGACTGGAAGCCGACCCCAACATAGTTGGAATATATTGGGAAAAGGCTAGGCAGATGATGGTGATTGGATTTTCAACTCTCTGTGTTGAGGCGAGCATTGCATACACACTTTAAAAACCTAAACTATTCATTCATTATATAACATATTATTACCTACACTATGATAATCAAGTAATTCAGTAGACACTACACAAATATTTATTAAGTTTAAAACTCAAAATCTTTCTTTCTGTCGGTTTTTTAAAGCAAGTCAACTGTGGGTACTTACCACCTTTATAATATACGCGCCTCACTGTGTAGGTACCATTTTGTTGAAACTCAGATGTGTCTTCTCGACATCCGTGTGTCACTAACGGGATGCAGCAGAATACCAGCGTCAGGTATATTGTACCTGGCATATGCTGAGCTGGACTCCCGTTTTGTGCAACCATGAGACACACACCGCCCAGTAGTGATCGACCGTTGTAGATGTTTATTAGCTAGGTGTCTATGGTTCAATTTATCTTTTTAAACTTTGTAATTTTTTATTTCTTTTTTTCACCTTTTTTGATGTTTTTTAATATTGTATTGTGTCTTTTGTTGTACTGAATAAACGTTTTATCTATCTATCTATCATTGAAAATCCAACAGAGCGCATCCCAGCGCATCATAAACTGTGAGAGGGATGTGCCGTAATCCACCACGTAGGCCAGCACCCTAATTGCGTAACACACTATCAACCTCAATTTGAATCATTTTATGGCCGATTCCTATATACATACGGACAGTTAAAGGTTAAAATTAAGACTCTTTTATCTTTACCAATAATGAAGCAAAGACCTCAGAGCTTTGCATAGTAGACCCGAGTAGACCCATAACTATGGAAGCAGCTATCACAGGTACAATTAGCTTACGGATCTATTTATATTCCCAGTTTGGCAACAAGAAAATGCTACTATTGGTAAGCAAAACCATCGTTTTTGTTGTTTATAGGAACTCAAACTCAAACTCAAAACATTTATTTCAATTAAACCATTTACAGGCACTTTTGAATTGTCAAAAAGTCGGTCAGTCAGAAAATATGAAGCTAGTTGCCCATTCCAAAGCGTAGGTACCTATGGAGAAGAACGGGCAAGAAACTCCATGGACACTCTTTTAAATTATTTTTTTACAAAAATATTAGTTACATCAATAATGTGAATTTATAATTATATGTGAGAACGATGTAAAAAAGACGTACGCGTTAAAAGTGTCCAGAGTACAGCAAATGGTAAGAAAACAACAATTCAATATTAAAATAATTAAAAATAAGCCGAGGCAGCTAAGAGATGACCAGCCCCAACTGACGGCGCCCGTTCACGAACATGACGCATAGATCGGCACCATTCAGCTCAACCATTTTGAAGGGAGCTAAACTGAGCATTAAAGGATATTGCTAATCCATTGCTGCATATGTTCCAAAAAATTGTCAGCTCAACAACGTAAATAACGCGATGAATGTTGTTGTACTGTCAAAATAAAACTCATTACTACTTTTACATGACGCATTACCCCGCTGTTTTATGAGAAGCTTGAAACTATGCGAGATTACAATGTTAGGTAGCAAGGAAGTGATAAGCGTCCACGCTTATTATCGGATCGACCCAGTACTGCGCTAGCCGGCGTCGCGATAACATACAAATATACCTGTCATTTTTGTTAACTTACGCGATTTCGGAAAAAATATATATAATAAGTTAAAAACTCTTTAGGAAAAGTTTACGCTTTCTCGATGTGAAGGAAATATTTTGATTTTGGCGTGATTGGTGTTGTATAGTGAAATTAAACATAGTTTAACTCAATACTTTTGCCGATAACTGCATAGAAAAAATCTTTTTATTTTTTCTAACTTGGTTTTTGGAAAAATACTGGTTAAGATTAAATGCATTGTGTAAATGACACTTGATTAGTTTGGCTGCATCAAAGTATTGTCATTGCACCTCTAGACTTTGTTTACTAAATTGGTAATTGTTTAGTGTTCACTCAATTTTATAACTCACAACATCGTATTACCACAGTGTAGCAGACTAAAAAGTGCTCATAACTACAATCAGCAACAAAAAACATTAGTTTTCATTCATAAATCTCTTCTGAATCTCTGGACAGGTTACTTCACCTATTTGTATCGCTAATTGTACAAATAATGAACAATTTAGGGCTCAAATAATAAAATGAAAGGTTTTCACATAAAAAAAAACAGGATATAAGAACTCTTGTAGTGAAGTAAGTGATATGAGCAGTGAAATTTCCAGAAACTAAATAATTGGGTGTACTATTAAGTTCTATCGTGTTGCTGAGTAACTGCGTTGTGGAAGTCAGATAGGCAGTCGCTCCATGTAAAATACTAGTATTCAGCTGCACCCGGTTAGACTGGAAGCCAACCCCAACATAGTTGGAAAAAGGCAGGCAGATTGGTAGTGTGAAGTGGTAAAGATGGACTTCTTGCACTTGTGTCACTATCTGAGAGCGTATGAGAAGTGTAGTATTGAGCCGACTAAAGATGCTGGCATTCTGGCAGTTCCCTGTGAATTTGGTTAGTATTTAATAACATCCTAACTATTATATATCCATACTAATATTATAAATTCGAAAGTAACTCTGTCAGTCTGTCTGTTACTTTTTCACGCCTAAACCACTGAACGGATTTCGATAAAATTTCGCAGAGAGATAGATTGCATCCCGGGAAAGGACATAGGATAGTTTTTATCGATATACCTCGCGAGCGAAGCCGCGGGCGGAAGCTAGTATAATATATATTATATTATAAATGCGAAAGTAAGTTTGTTACCTTTTCACGCCTACGCCACTGAACCGAACATCGTGAAATTTGCATATAATTATGTTCGTTGTCAGGTGTACAGAAACGGACATAGCGTACCTTTCATCCCGAAAAAAACGGCTGTTCTCGAGGAAAACTGCGTGTAAATTGTCCGCCGTGGCCGAAACGCGGTCTTGAGGACTTTCCAGACTGTATTTCGGCCACGGCGGCCAATCTCAACGGAGAAAAGCCTTCGGCGCGGGAGATGTTATAGTGCACAAGTGTGCGTGCAGACAGATGCATTTCTTTTCTTCCCTCACTCTCATAGTGCGATGAGAATGGGACGGCAATCCGACACGACCGGAGAGAGACCAGGCGCAGAACTAATGGCTCATTGCGGCGTGTAAATACATTGCATTGTGAACCCAAAAGAGGTGTAATAAGTGCCAACTCTCGAGTTAGTGTGTTAAAAATAGCTTTTTTGGACTATTTTCTACGATTGATATTCGTAAGAATTATAAACCCCCTCGCTCTAAAATCTGTGGTGTCAAAGTAAAAGGAGAAGAGTCAAATTGACTCATCCCCTTTTGGTATGAGTCAATTTTGTGATGGATCGAAGACTGAGCGGCTGCGGGAGTCACAAGCACCAGTTAATCGCCTTTTCATCCAGAAGTTTTCGCTAGTTTCTTAATTTTGTCAAAAATAAAAATATACGCGTCCATTTTTGTTAGTCCTTTTTATTGCAGTGAGTCACAAAATTCAATCAGTGTTGCAAGCGTTAAAAAATACAAAAATGATACCATAGTATCTACAACATCCTCCCACCGCCCAACAAAGGAATATAGATATATCAATAGATATAGGTATTAGTCATTCTTAGTTTACATTACAATACACATAATAATAAAAAAAAAAACATTTCCATTTAATTAGATTCAATAATTATTTAACTTTACGTACCTACAAGTCACTATTGTTTAAATTCAAATTGTATAAAAACAAAATACAATGTCACAAAGTATTAGGTCTGCATGTCAACTAAATTACATTCATTCATAGGTACACATTCAACAATAAATTAAATGATCATTAAATTACAATAAGGTACTGCAATACTATGTGGACGCGTAACATAATATGCGGGATACAGCAACAACAAAATCGGGGCCGACAAATTTATTCACTATTCTAAAAATCGTTTTGGCACCTTAACCTCTCTTCCGTGTCTAGTGACCACGGAGGGCGGTTGAGTCAAGTGGTCCAAGTCTGAGTTCGACGCCTCACCAGAGTTCAAATCCTCATTATGTAAACAAGTCTCAGGCTTACCTGTGTTGCTGCCTATTCTACGCCACTCATCGGAAACAGCTGATAGTTCCAGGGGATATAGCTTTTGGCAAGCTCGTATCCATTCACCATTCGCAGTCTGTACTCTTACGGCTCTGCTGTGTCCATCAGCACCTGTCAACAATTCTTTTACTATTCCTAGAGGCCAATATAATCTCTTGGAATCCGTCTCAATTAGAACAATGTCATTAACTTTAGGAAAATTTGGTATACACCTGTTTTTACTGCAAAGTAAAGCTAAGTATTCGTTTCTAAAACGTTGTCTAAAATCGGCTCGTAATTTAGCTAAATATTGATAACGAATATTAATATTATTTGAATCTATTTGATCCAAATCAGTTGTATCTGTAGAATGTAGAGGATGTAAAAACATCATCGGATTGAGCGGTTTCAATGAGCAGTCGTCTGTTGCTACATATGTCAATGGACGGCTATTTATGACTGCTTCACATTCACAAAGTAAAGTTGACAACTCAATCCATGTTACAGTCTGTTTACCCAAAATTCTCCGTAACATATCCTTTACTACCCTGACAAGCCGCTCCCACCATCCTCCCCACCAAGGTGCTCTGGGTGGTAAGAACCGCCATTTGATTGGCGGTGGAACGATCGCTGTCGCAGCCTCGATTTCACACCAATTTATTTCTTTCAATAAATTAGCTGAACCCTGAAAATTACTACCACAATCAGTGTAAATGACATTCATACGACCTCTTCGTGCTATAAAACGACGTAGAGCCATCAAAAAGCTGTTAGTAGACAGGGAATCCACCAATTCCAAATGTACTGCTCTGTAAGTAGCGCATGTAAATAGCACTATCCAGCATTTTTCTTGATTACGAAGATATAATGGTCCTGCAAGATCTATTCCCGTCACCTGGAAGACTGCAGATGCTTCAACTCTGTCTACAGGCAACGGCGCTTCAGGAACTTCATAGTGTTTGCATTTGTCCCTTTTACATACTACGCACCGCGCCACGATCTTCTTGGCGAGACGTCTTATGTTCAAAATCCAGAAACTATTTCTGAGATTTGACAATAAGAGCTGTGTCCCTGCATGATTGAGTTTTTCGTGTCGCTGTCGTACTAGCCGTTGTATTATTTCATTTCTGCCAGGCAGCAGTACAGGATTCACGAATTTTTTATCTTCATGACTCAACTCCAATCTTGTCTTTACTCTGATTACTCCTTCATCATCCATAATTGTGTTTAGATTCTTTGGTAAACCTTTTTGAGTAAAATCTTCTTTCTGTAACAATCTTATCAACGAATTCTCTGCATTTATATATTCGTCATTTGTTATATCCGATCCATGTACATTAAATTTCTTTCTTACCTTACAACTCATGCGTAAAATCCATGCTATAAGTCTGACTATACGGTTATACTTAGAAAAATACATTAACTCCCGACTAAATGGAACAGTTGTGACGTCGGTACAAATTACAGCCTTCGTACTAATTTCAGCACGCACCAACGTTTCACAGGCGTCATTCAGGTTACCTACCGATGATCTAGGCCAATCTTCAATACTGTTTTTGAGCCAAGTAGGGCCTTCCCACCACCGACTTTCTAACAATCTTTGTGCATTGCATCCTCGCGACGGCAAATCAGCCGGATTGTGTTCGCCTGGTAAATGGTGCCAATCATTGCGATTTGTAGTTGTACATATTTCTTTGACTCTATTGGATACAAATAATTTCCATTGTGTTTGTCTTTTTATCCATGCATATACTACTGCTGAATCAGTCCAAAAATAGGTTTTGTATTTTTTACATTGAGCCATTATTCCAGACTCCATAACTTCTTTATATAACCGGGATGCGATAAGAGCGCCCATAAGCTCTAATCTAGGTAATGACATTTTCTTGTTAGCTGGGGCCACTCTACTCTTTGCTAAAATGAGTTGTACATGTACATTTTTATTTTTTCGTGTTCTTAAGAACAAACAGCCAGCATAGGATGTTTGGCATGCATCACCAAATATGTGTAGACTGGTCTCACATTCTTCTATAGGTGCAACTGATACACGTCTTGGAATACGACACTGATTAATTAAATGAGCTGTTTTCAACCAATTTTTAAATTCCTGTGCTAAATTGGAAGGTATTTCTTCATCCCAGTCAAGCTTCAGTTCCCAGATTTTTTGCATAATAAGCTTGGGTATTAAAGTTGTTGGACAAACTAATCCCAGTGGATCAAACACATGTTGAGCCACAGAGATCACATACCTCTTTGTTATATTCTCTGATGAAGATGCATTTATGCTCACATTACATTGTATGTCATCTTGTAATGTATTCCATGTCATTCCCAATACTGAAATTGCAACTGTGTCGTCTATTCTATGAGGAGCTGTTACCCATCCACGCAGATCAAACATACCACTTTTCATTATATTTGTAGATTCTGTAATAAAGGTATTTAGTTCCTCAATACTATCAAAACTCGCTACACAGTTGTCAACATAGAATGACTCTTTCAATTTAGTTGCTGTCTTCTCGTAGCCCTCTGTGCACAAATCCAAATGGTAATTTAAAGTTGCACTTAATATAAATGGACTACAAGTGATTCCAAAAACAACTCTCTTATGTCTGTATGTCACTATTTTATCACATGTCTCTATATTTTCCCACCAAAGGAACTTAAGATAGTCTCTGTCTTGTTCTATAACACATATTTGTAAAAACGCTTGCTTTATATCAGAAACAACTCCATAAGCACCCTTTCTAAATTGTATTAATAATTTTGGTAACAATTCTATCATATTAATACCTTTATCCAAGCAACTGTTCAGTGACCACCCATTTCGGTCCTTGGTGGACGCGTCATACACAGGGCGCACTGGAGTTGAAGTACTATGTGGTTTTATGATACAGTGATGAGCAGTGATCGGACTAGGTAGATTGATTTTTGGTACTTGTATCACAAATGCCCACAGAAAGAATAACATGGATAAGCCGTTTTCCCGGAAAGTAATTCCGGTATTTCCGGAAATTAAATTTATATTTTATTTATTTATTTATTATATTTATATTATTATTATTTCATGCTGTATTTTTGTTTCTGCTGCATGTATTGTATAGTTATTAAATTGTAAATCCGTAATTGGCTGTAAGACTAGCTTTTATATCCTTAAGATAAAATTTCAGAGCTGTGCATTTTGTGATTAATAAATAAATAATTTCCGGATCTAATTAAATATTGTTATTGTTGGTAGTGATATTATTACTACTCAATTCTAAAATAAATAAAAAAATTAAAGGAAGATATTAAAACTACATTAATTTATTATTTATCTGTTTTCACGTAACGTTTTCACAACACCGTAAACAAAGAAGCGCACTTTACGAACCGAAGTCGTCATGTCGTCAGTGGGCGTACGCATTGCTTCGATAACCGGTTAGTGCACCACCCATGATCCTTTGTTCTGGTTGGTCGTTGGGTTGTGTTAAATCGTGAATGTGTGCCGTAAAAAAAAAATGAAGAATCAGATATAGCTCATTTTAATACAACTCCAACCTAAGTTCCGGTTTTTTTTAATAATCAACCAATTCCGAATTTCCGGAGGAATGTCCATATTAATATATACGTTTCGGATCAATGACCCCAATTCAATCTACCTACTCCGATCACTGGTGATGAGGTAAGTAGTGACCCTTTTCCATATTATCATTTGTAACCTTCTCAATAATATCATCCTTCTCCCAAGTTTGTAGGACATGATTGTAAGATTTTAGGTTACCTGTCAACTTCAATTTCTTTGTAGTCGACTCCAGCCTCTTAGATGCTACTTCATAATTGGTGCTGAGCTTCGGACACCCTTCCTTCCACAGCAGTGGCACATTGTAACGGCCTTCGGCATTCACTGAAATGTCATTGTTAAAATTTTCAAGAACTTCAGTTTCAGTAACAGCCTTACATTGCTTTTCATAGGGGTCTTGAATACCTAATAACTCCACACTCCACAAATCAGAAAGATTTGTTTTCGAAAAGCATGAAACACTATTAGTGTTGACTGAATTTAAATGATGTATTGGGCCTTGTAATGTCCATCCTAAATTGGTTTTGACAGCCATCAGGTTGTCATCTAAATGTACCAATTCATTACTAACTATAGACCCAAGATGATCAGACCCAATCAAGAGACCAATTTCAGTGTCTGCAAATTGAAAATCACTGATCTTAATGTTTAAGTCTCGCAATTTCTTAGATAATGCCACATTCTTAACTTTTGGTAGGTGCCCACATAAATCAGCCTGTTGCAATGCATTGATCTTAGCATGAAATGAGTTGTCTAAACTACTCACCTTTAATTCAAAGCATTTAAATACCTCTGCTGGTTGTTCTACACCTCCGAATAACATATGACCTATCTTCTCTGTGCCAGTCTGCCGCAGCCCCAATTTCTTGACTACTGCTGCTTTCACATACGACCTTTGTGATCCGCTGTCTAATAATGCTCTCACCTTCTCATATTTACCATTATAGGCGACATTCACAATCAGCGTCTGTAATAAAGTCGTAGTGTTATTTCTGGCACATATAAGTACATTCTCAGATGTTCTATTATCACTGCTCTTATTATGTACATCAGGACACAAAATAACAAAATGACGCCTTCCACATGCTATACATTTGACAAAGTTTTTACATTTATTAGCCATATGTCCCTTTCTTAGACATATGTAGCAACAGCCTTTCTTCTTAATTGCCTCCTTTTTATCATCTAAAGACATCTTACTTGCTTTACTACATTCAAAGGTATTATGGCCACTTTTATCACAAAAATTACAACTACTTTTAGAATTTGAAAACTCCTTACCAGGTTTTGTGTTGGACACCAGCGCTGCTGCTGTTGGTAGACTTGATTCACTGTTAAAAGAGGATTTAGAACCCACACAAGCATCAAACTCAGACCTAGCCAACTTCACACGCTCCTCCGTGTCCACCTCACAACTCAAAAAGTTTAATAATTTGGTAAGTTGATTCGAAGACTTATTATCAACATTAATCCTATTCCAGGCAATTAAAATAGTTTCAGGTATGGCTGATTCGACTAAAGGATATAAAATTGTTTCATATTTTTGCTTTACAATGCCTAAAGTTTCTAAAGATAATAAATAAGTTGACAATTTATCATATAAATTTCTAATGGATTCTTGATTTTTGTTATGATTTAGAACTAAAGCTAATAACTGTCTAACATAAACCTGAATTAATAAATCTTCACAGCCAAACCTTGCCTTCAGTTGATCAATGGCTTTGGAGTAGTTGTCCGCTGATGGGGGAAAACTTTCCACTAACGCCCGTGCATTACTGCCCTCCTTCATTGACTGGATCAAATATTGAAACTTATCTTCGCTGTTCATATTGATGTCCGTGTGTATCTTCTTGAACTGACCCCAGAAACCTAGCCAATTCTTTAGGTCATCATCAAATTTCTTGAATTCAATTTTAGGTAGTTTGTAATTCTTAGCTGATTTCACCTCTTGGGATGTTACATCAGTTGTGGTTTTCTTGAAACTTGAACAGATGCCTTTAATGGTACACCATTTGTGAACAAATTCTTCAGCTTTATTAACTTCTTCTGTGTATCTTTCTTCATTAAAATCTTCTAAATTTAACATTCTTTCTCGAATCTGAGTGTCTAGTTTGGTTAGCTGTTGAATTTTCTCTTCCAAATAGGTTAATTCTATTGTTGCTTGCGAAACATCCTGGTTTTTAATATGTGATTCTACCGCTGTTGCGCTCCTGTTAAATAGTCTTCGGAGTTGATCCCGTTCCCGGATTTCTTTTAATGCTTGTGCAGCCATCGTGGTGTGATCGCGCTACACGTGGATAAGCCGGGTCGGTCGGACTTCTATTTAAATTCGTAATACGTCACGGTCGCCAATTATGTGATGGATCGAAGACTGAGCGGCTGCGGGAGTCACAAGCACCAGTTAATCGCCTTTTCATCCAGAAGTTTTCGCTAGTTTCTTAATTTTGTCAAAAATAAAAATATACGCGTCCATTTTTGTTAGTCCTTTTTATTGCAGTGAGTCACAAAATTCAATCAGTGTTGCAAGCGTTAAAAAATACAAAAATGATACCATAGTATCTACAACAAATTTGACTCTTCTCCTTTTTACTTTAATAGTTATTAATGTTTAGTATTGAATAATGCAATTAACTTGTTTTTCAATATTTATGACTTATCCCCTTTTACCTTAACACCATAGATATTAATTAATAATGCAATTAACTCGTTTTTCAATAATATTGAAAAACGAGTTAATTATGACTTATCCCCTTTTACCTTAACACCACAGAAATAATCGGGCGATGAAAATGACGCTCTTTCGTGGGCCGCACCCCGAATGTTACGTACACACTGTTTGATTCCGCAAAATTCGTTCAAACAAGCTTATCTTTGGCAAACATTAAATTTAATCAATAAAAAAACATTAAATTTATTTTAAGATCAATTAATTGATAGTTTTTAGGGTTCCGTACCCAAAGGGTAAACACGGAACCCTATTACTAAGATTCCACTGTCCGTCTGTCTGTCTGTCTGTCACCAGGCTCTATCTCATGAACGTGAAAGCTAGGCAGTTGAATTTTTCACAGATGATGTATTTCTGTTGCCGCTATAACAACAAATAGATACTAAAAACAGAATAAAATAAATATTTAAGGGGGGCTCCCATATGACATACGTTTATTTTCGGCGTTTTTGCCTTGTGGTAGGTACGGAACCATTATGTGCGAGTCTGACTCACACTTGGCGAGTTTTGTTTAGTAAAGAACACTAGATTTCCCGATATCCAGCCTTAGGCTTCGTTCACATAGTGGTTGCATGTTACTGGAGCTCAACACTTTGTACCTACTGTAGTATAGTAATTTTATTCTAGGTACAGACGTCAGCACATCAAGCTACTACTCTCTATCAAATTTCTTTAATAGTATTTCAACTTTATCACTACAGCATAAGGTTCAAGGTTGATTGGAAAAATTTACAGTTTCGTGTAGCTTGATGTGCTGGCGTCTGTACATCGTCTTCATATAAAATAATAATTAGAATAGAATACTCTTTATTATGTACACCATGATAATCCATAATAATTAATGTATACTTACAAAATATTTTAAAAGATGACTCTTTTATAATATTTCACAATATTTTGTAAGAATAGGCAAGAAACTGCATAATTACCTATGGAGTTTCTTGCCTATTCTTCTCGATAAGAAACTACCTTTTAATAAAATAGAATCAGTTCTATTTTCTTGTAAATTTCAACGTTTAAAAGTGCATTTTAATAGAATACTTGAAATAAATGATTTGACCTTGAGCGTTCGAGGAACGTGCTCGCTGTACAACAGCATAAGTCTCTACAAGTTTCTCCGCGCTGCTAACATGGCAAACCTCTCCGAGCACAACCTACGTAAAGTGCTACAAAGATCTTTTGGCGATCCCATGACGTTGTCAGGGGGGCAAAACAAGATGGCGGCGTTAGGCCGTTTACACATTATGCCGTAGCTGCAGCTGCACTGCCGCGGTGCCGCTGTATTAGTTACCCTTGGATTTTTATGAACCCTTATACATGGCGCCGCGGCGGTGGCAAGAACTTTTGATAAGTCTTAATACCGCGGTGGCGAAAAACTTTGCCATTGCGACGCCATGTGTAAACGCTCTTAGTTCAGATCCTGGCCACGCGCAAAGATCTTTGTACAGTTATTTAGCCGTTCGAGAGAGCGTTTAAAGAACGCGCTCTCTAGACAGACACCAATGTGAACGAGGCCTATCTATATCGACTAGAATCTTATCAACTTTTCTAATTTATTTAACAATAAAAAGGTTTTAAGCATAACACGCAATTGTACGCAGTTAGACCACGTTATGAGTTTTAATCAGTTGCTTATCTTTTATTAGGCTTATACGGTTATCCATTATAAACAAATAAAACAAGCCTATCGTATACAGTATGTTAACTAACAGAGGGCGTTCCCGTTAACCCACAATAGTATAGCATCCATACATGCTAAAAAAAATATTACCATTCGAAAATAAAATGTTTTTATTTTTTTTTATATTAAAATATTCACTAAAAATCGTAAATTGATACTCTATTTATTTAATTATTTCTAATTTATTTAATTAAATAAATTCCGACATTGCTGTCCTTCAAGTACGCGTGTACAGAGTGTTTCTTTAACGTATCAATTTACGATTTTTTGTGAATATTTTAATATAAAAAAAAATAAAAACATTTTATTTTCGAATGGTAATATTTTTTTTTAGCATGTATGGATGCTATACTATTGCGGGTTAACGGGAACGCCCTCTGTTAGTTAACATACTGTATATTCCTGACCAGGGTCAAACTAAATTAGCTAGCGAAACTCCCCTAATGGGTATTGATTGATATCTAAACATGATAAAACAAAAAATAAATTAATTTGATGGTTTGTTTTTTCTGCGGTTATTGACCGCAGTTAAAGTAGTCACTTGAAATATCAGTTTAAGAAATCTGTTTTTTTTAACTCTACAGACGTGATCGGTAGGTTAAACACGATCTAATAAAATAAAACAGATTTATTCAACTTGTACAGACTTGCACATCAAGCTACCCGAAACTGTCAAATTTTCCCAATCAACTTTGAACCTAGCGATAAAGTTGAAAATATATTAAAGAAATTTGACAGATTGTAGTAGCTTGATGTGCTGTCTGTACTTGACTTAAGAAGACTGTCAACGGTCGTTAACCCCCAAAAAAATGAAATATTTTAATTTTTTACTGACTTAAAAAAAGGAGGTTTCAATTCGACATGGTATGTATGTAATATTATTGTGTTTAGATATCGATATCGATACTATAACGTTTGCAGAGTTTCTCTAGCTAATTTTATTTAACCCTGTACTAACTGTAATGGCCCGGAGCCTGAATGGCCCCAACCCGGACGGAACCATGTGAATACACGTTTAGGAATGTTATGACGTGGCATATCTAATTTTGTAATAGCGACAAAAGCCGCCAGACATGATCTTATCAAAAGATAGTATTCAACTATTTTTGACGTGACAACGTCTAATAAATCGATGAAGCTGGTTGCACTCACGAAAAAAAATGACTCATGTCATGTAGCGTTACCTCGCGGCCTCGGTCTGTAGCGTTCCATGGCGGCTTGAAGTGCAAGCGAATATTAACAAATGCAATGCAACTATTCCATCAGTATTTTCTTATGACGTTGTCACGTTCAACTATCGTCAGTAAACCGACTTTACAGCCAACCGATTTTTTTTTGTACAAGTGTTATTTTAAGAAACGCTTCGCCTTATCATCATAATGCTACGAACTACGATTGATATCAAACTTAAGGCTCCTACAAACAGGCGCGACACGCGATATAATCGCGCGCGTCACAAAGGCACCGCTCGTTGCGCGACTTGCGGTACCTTTGTGTCGCGTGTCGTGTCGCGCCTGTTTGAAGGAGCCTTTAAACAAAAACATTTTATTTTCGAATGGTAATATTTTTATTAGCATGTATGGATGCTATACTATTGCGGGTTAACGGGAACGCCCTCTGTTAGTTAACATACTGTATGTATATTATATAGTTCCTAAAATAAATAGTTACATGTATAATTCCCAGATGACACAGACCCACAGCGGCGAGCGCTGATCAAGGAGAAGACCAACAAGTACCTGTCGTACGCTGAGGAGATCTACAAGAATCATCTGTGTGATGCTGAACAGAGTGTGAGTATAGAGGGCACCGTGGCTCGATCAGGTTAAACTACGCTTACCGCGGTTGGTCTGTGGATGGGTGACCATGTTCACAGTTGAATTTAACTACTAATTAATTTAACATCTATTTCAGCTTCTTCCCGGCCGCGATGACAACCTCCGACCGTTACACTGTCCCATCCCGATCTCTATGCTAAAGCGACCCTACGAAGAGCTGTCACTGTACAGAGTGCTGGATATTCTGGGCGCCAGTATCATGTTAGTGCTGCATCGACGGGAACAAGCGTATTATGCTATGAAGGTAACTTATTTATACGTGAAATCAGAAAGACAATTCCCGTAATTAAAAACATTCAAAATCGCAATCTCATTTAAGCCAAAAAATATCTCTGAATATGCAAATTTTTTGGCTAGGTTTTGGAATCAATGTCCAAATATTTAATAATATTATACATATTTATATTTGAAATTAGAGATATTTTTAATAGATTCAAGACCAAGATTTGAGTGCGAATGTTCTAAGAAATACGGGAAGTGCCCCTCAGGTATTTCTTTTTAAGATAAGATAAGATCTATTTATTTGCTCAAACATGTACACTTATACATACAAGAATATAAATGCATGCAGGATAACATAAAAAAGAAAGGATCTGTCATGTTTGCCACCTAGTATGGCGTGCAAATATTAAGAATTATTATTATTGTTATTTTTCCTCAGATATTTCTTTTATTTTATACCTAAAATAATAAAGTTTGTTTTGAGTTTAGCGGATAAAAGCATCGAGATAATGCAGTGCAAAATAAAATCACTCAGTCACGCGTTGTTTTGGTGTACTCTTTACTGATTGATAGCTATCTCAAAAAGTACGCAACAAATACTGATTCCACAAATTCAGTATTGTCATCGGTTTACAAAGAAATCGCTTAGAGTTAACCTATCTATGCGAACAAATAATAAAGGATACAACAAAATCCTTTATTATTTGTTCGCAACAAATTATACAATTGGTAAACAGACTTTTGCAAATATTCAATTTATCATTCTAGCCTAGCCTTCCAGTCTAACCGGATGCAGCTGAATACCAGTATTTTACATGGAGCGACTGCCTATCTGACCTCCACAACCCAGTTACTGCGATAAAATTGGTTGTCAAACTTTCGACGACTTCTGACGACCCGTAACGACTGTCAAAGATCCACGAATGATAGCCGGTACCAACGGCTTAACGTGTTTTTCGAGGAAATATTCACTCAATGCATATAAATAAACACAGTTATCTCAATTTTAAAATAACCACCATCTGCAAACAACAACAAAGTTGCTAATATCTTCAAACAGTGCCCGCTCTTTAGTATCTCAATTTTAGCAACATAATTATTATGTCAGTAGGTCACTCACTCACGCTGTCTCATAGATAACGACAGTTTACCCGAAAGATTCGGCTTGACTTGTGTTGTTGATAAGGAAATAAGATGGAGATTGGAGTGTGCTCTTAAACTGTCAGTATAATTGTCATGGGATTAATAAGTATGAAGTGTCTACTAATCTATTCATACAAATAAATAAAATTGAAGTTGTTGTTTTTAATGTCAAATTAACAGCTTTTTGCTATAAATACATAATATGAAAGTAAATATATACGGTACTTATAACAGAAAAAAAAACAATTTCAAAACTATTTGTCTGTCTGTTTGTTCCTGGCTGATTTTGACGGGACTTTCACTGCCAGATAGATGATGTTATAATTGTTTCAATCATTATTGTTTTCCGACATCCACGCGAACGAAGTCGCGGGATTTTTGCTGTTTTCATACACGCTCAAAAACACAAAAAGAGCTTTGTGTGTGGCCCATGAGGGGATCGAACCCGCGACCTTCGCGTTATTAGCACGACGCTCTAACCAACTGAGCTAATGGGCCGATGTGTGAGACGTCGAAATACGGTACGACGTCACTAGAGCTTATTGATATTATGCACTTATCGTACAATTTAACTCTTACTAATTAAGTACGTTGAATAACGTCTGTATAGTTACACAACGCTTTGTCTTCTTCTTTCGAAAGTCAAATTACTGACGACTGAAAGAGAGAAATCGGTGTGTAACTATTCATCTGATATAATACGTTTAGTAGAGTATCTAGAAGTGTTGATATACAATATATTAAAGAGGTAAAACTTGTGAGTTTGTATTCCTGGGAACTCCTGTTCCGATTCCGAAAATTCTTTCACTAATGGGAAACGACAGTAATAGCGGGTGTCGTAGGATATTTTTTTTTTTTTTCAAATTTCACTTTGAACCGCGGGGAGAAGATAGTTCATGAAGTTATCTTAGACTATCTTCTGCCCGACAATTATAAGAGTGACATGTACAGACGCCAGCACATCAAGCTACCCAAAACTGTCAAATTTTCCCAATCAATTTTGAACCTTATATTTTAGCGATAAAGTTGAAAATCCATTAAAGAAATTTGACAGATTGTAGTAGCTTGATGTGCTGGCGTCAGTACATATATGTTAACATCTTTTTACTACAAGCAACTAAGGGTGACCTTTATTAGCACTAAATATTAATATTCTAAACCTTTACTATGTGATATAATGGGGGGCCTGGAGTTCTAAAATACAGGCCTAGACTTAGTTAGACTCCAGATCTCCCACAAATTACAAAATTTTGTCGAAATACCTGTCAACTTAATATGTATAAATGTAATTTGTAGAGATAAATAAACATATTTTTTTATTTTTTTTATTAATAACCTACCAACCCCCCTGAAGAAAGCGTGTTTCTAAGTATGTATTATAATAACCAAAACATTATTACTTCCACAGGTCATCCAGAAAATACCGAACAACCTGACAGAATTCGACGAATTCTTCCTCCAACGAACAAACGAGACCCGACAGCCAGTGCTACCAACCGTAATACCATACATGGTACCGCTACAAGCATACATAGAGACCAACAACTTAATATTTCTAATACTCTCCTACGCACCGGGGAAGAAGCTATTCGAGTACATAAAAAACTATACGAAATCTCTACCAACAACGCCAGCGAGGGAAGTGAATTTAGAAAACGTGTTCACAGAACCGAAAAACAAAAATGTTGAACAAAATGATAATGTTGGTAATACCAATAGTACCAACATGTTGGAAAATGTTGAACCTTCCAATAATAATGAGAATCTCTCAGTGAATGAGTTAGTCTTGAACTCTCAGAAGCTGTTGTTGACGGTTGATAAGGTGTTGTGCGAGGTGCCCGAGGCAGTGACTGATAAGCAGACGGATAAGGTTGATAACGCTTGTGAAACTCCTACTTTTAAGAGGGTGAGTGGTTTTCGTAGTATTTGTACTTTGACAACATGTCAAATGAAGATTTCTTTGAAAGTTAAGCTGGTGGCAGATTGCACACGCGTTTCTTTGTTTTAATATAGAGATTAAATTATGTCTTAAGCGTGTAGGTGCCTACTTCTTTTTATTGATTTCGTGCATAAAGCAATAATAGGGGTTAACACTTACTTACTAAACGTACGAAGATTTTCGATAGGTATCGGAAAAAGAGTTCATCATCTGCCGAGCGTTTTCCAAACGGTCAGCTTCCAGTCTAACCGGATGCAGCTGAATACCAGTATTTTACATGGAGCGACTGCTTATCTGACTTCCACAACCCAGGTACTAGGTTATACGATACCTCTTGATAAGACTGGTTGTCAGACTTTCGGGCTTGTGACTAGGTACCCGTAACGACTGTCAAAGATCTACGAATGACAGTCGGGACCAACGGCTTAACGTGCTTTCCGACGCACGAAGGGGTCACGGTATGTAAAGATGGTCACCCATCCACAGACCTACCGCGGCAAGTGTAGCTTAACCTGATCGATTGACCTGTGTGGCTGTTATCATTTAGCCACCGGCCCCTCGGAAAACGAGTTATGGAACTTAAATGAATTTGAGCAGGACACCTGGCAAGGCGCAGTGATGACCTGTGGAGTAATGCTGTGAGTGGCGACCAAGGACTGGGAAACGAAGGAGATATATTTGAACATCGATACCTAGTAAGTGCACCATTCACTCCCTAGTGACCATTTTAAAACCTAGTAAGGACTTAAAATGAAATTTTACAGGAGAGCGTATAATCGTAATATTGGTCAGCCTATGGAATGTATTTTTTGAATTGGTTAAAGTGACTTACTAGGTTTTAAAATGGTCACTAGGGAGTGAAAGGTGCACTTACTAGGTATCGATGCTTAAATATATCTCCTTTTATGCCAGTTTAAAACGCTGGTGTTTTTGTATTTGGTAGAGACCTAGGTTAGCAAGATCATGCAATAAAAAAATTTTTGTAAAAAGTGTCCCTTACTAGGTTTTGAAATGGTCACTAGGGAGTGAATGGTGCACTTACTTAGTATCAATGCTTAAATATATCTCCTTTTAAGTAAGTTTAAAACGCTGGTGTTTTTGTATTTGGTAGAGACCTTCTAGGTTAGCAAGATTATGCAATAAAACGATTTTTGTAAAAAGTGTCCCTTACTAGGTTTTGAAATGGGACAGCCGATGCGATCCGACGGCGTAGGTCGGGGGAACAAGAAATTTCACGCGGACGAAAGCTATTATATTCGGTATTATTAGTTAATATATTCAGTTTTAATTCGTATTAATTCGCCACATTGTTTTATTTCAGCCGGCACTCCGCGGTCGTGACGTATTGCCGCCCTCTGCCGTGTGCAAGTGGGCCGCGGAGATACTGACCGCTATTGAAAGCTTACACAACAGCGGAGTTATATGCAGGTAAGACTGAGCTCTATGATAAAGTTGATGGTTAGAAGATTGTTGAATGTTGACCTCCCAAAAACTGGTAAAAGAATCAATTCGTTTAAGTTTATGATGCCCTGCAAGCAATAAAGCTAAGCTTATTTATAATATAAATTTATATTAAGTAGTCTTAAGAAAATTTTGTAAGTAACTTGCTTATGGGGCCGGCGTAGCATACGTAGTTCATACAAACTTAATACCAAATTAATTTGTAAATCAAACATATTCTTAGGGTAGTGTGTATTTATTTCGATTGGATTACAGAATATTTAGGTTCCGAAATATATATTTTGAAAGGACACTGATATAAAAACGAGATATGAGGAATTTCAAATTTCTATAGAAAACTTACTTTTCTCATAACTCGTCTTTAAATCAGTGTCCATTCAAAATATTTATTTGGGAACCTAGATATTCTGTAATCCAATCGGAATAAATACATAATACCTTAAGAATATGTTTGATTTACGATTTTTTTTGGTATTACGTTTGTATGAACTACGCATGCTCTGCCGGCCCCTTAAGGAAATGATGGAGCTGACATGACCTGTTTGTTAATGGTTGCAGTCCCTAATAAATAATGAGAGAGAAAAAAAGTTTATGATATGATTTTTTTTAATAAATGTAAGGTCAAGGTCAAATTAAATTAGTTAGCTAAACTCCGCTGATATATTTTTTTTTGGGTCAACGACCGCTGTTACTGTAGTCAGTTGAAGTATGTTATTGTTTTAGCGTGTTTAGATATCGATAACCAGTACGTCTCTGAAGTTTACACGTAAAAATTGCTACGGTCGTTGACCCAAAAAATATCCTTGTTTTTTTTCTTGTTCTATCATGTTTACATAAATCGATACCTATGGGATTGCAGTTTCGCTAGCTAATTTAATTGGACCCTGCTTATTGAGTATTGAGTACATTGCCTAACAGCAAACTTTTGTTAATTCCAGAGACTTAAATAGTATTGAGTACATTTCCTAACAGCAAACTTTTGTTAATTCCAGAGACTTAAATAGTATTGAGTACATTTCCTAACAGCAAACTTTTGTTAATTCCAGAGACTTAAATAGTATTGAGTACATTTCCTAACAGCAAACTTTTGTTAATTCCAGAGACTTAAATAGTATTGAGTACATTTCCTAACAGCAAACTTTTGTTAATTCCAGAGACTTAAATAGTATTGAGTACATTTCCTAACAGCAAACTTTTGTTAATTCCAGAGACTTAAATAGTATTGAGTACATTTCCTAACAGCAAACTTTGTTAATTCCAGAGACTTAAATAGTATTGAGTACATTTCCTAACAGCAAACTTTTGTTAATTCCAGAGACTTAAATAGTATTGAGTACATTTCCTAACAGCAAACTTTTGTTAATTCCAGAGACTTAAATAGTATTGAGTACATTTCCTAACAGCAAACTTTTGTTAATTCCAGAGACTTAAATAGTATTGAGTACATTTCCTAACAGCAAACTTTTGTTAATTCCAGAGACTTAAATAGTATTGAGTACATTTCCTAATACCAAACTTTTGTCAATTCCAGAGACTTAAATCCCTCAAACATTCTACTAGGCGACCGGGGACAGGTCATCCTAACATACTTCATCCACTACCCGGGCGCGGACATGAGACTATCCAAACTCCGGACATCACACACGAACGCGATCAACATGTATATAGCGCCCGAAGTTTACGTCAATACGCTGGACGAGAGTATGGAGCTGGACCGGGTGTCTGACTATTGGAGCTTTGGAGCGGTGCTGTATGAGCTCATGTGTGGAGTGGTGAGTGAAATGCTGAGCTGCGCTGCTATTCTGTTAACATCTCACCGTGAAAATATAGGTGAAGTGAGTGTGGAGTGAGCTGTCAATAGTGTCAATTCCTAGCAAAAACAAACTCACTTCACCTAAGTTTTCACGGTGAGATTTTTACAGAATCAACCGGCTGATTGTCATTTATAATCAGCCTATGTTCGCACTGCTGGGACACAGGCCTCCTCTCGGTGAGAGGAAGTGGCTCGTAATCCACCACGCGGGCCCAGTGCGGGTTGGTAGATGTCACATGTCTTCGAATTTTTGGTTCTAGAACATGCCGGTTTCTTCACGATGTTTTCCTTCACCGTTTTGGGAACAGTGGTGATGAAATAATTTACACAAAGTAAAGCGCCTGTCGGGGTTCGAACCTACGACCAACAGCTTGTAGATCGCGGCCGTTACCACTGGGTCACCACTGCTCTGCCATTAACGTTCGCATTTTTTGTGTGTTTTATTTGCTTCATAAGCATTTTTTTCATATGAGATTTGTTCTTATGGAACAAATCTTACTTAGAAAGATGTATTAATGATTCTAATTTTGTAAATACGTACCTACCTGTTATAGTCGCGAATCATATTATGATCAAGGTACAACCTGACACGGACCTGAAAATTGCAAAAAACTTAAGAAAAATCGAATTTCGCGGACTACAACTGCGCATTCACCTGAAGTCAAAATTCATCACATAAGTATCACGCATGAGTAGGTCAAGCATTTCATCGCGCTAATAATCTGTGCCTACATTGACACTAGTCTAGTCCTTGTTGCAATAAAAATTCAACATTCAAAAAGAATCTACCTACCACACGATCCTCAAAGACTCACTATATTGCCCTGTATCCATACTAATATTATAAATTCGAAAGTCTGTCTGTCTGTCTGTAATTCTGTATTGTTACCTTTTCACGCCTAAACCACTAAACGGATTTCGCTAAAATTTGGCAGACAGATAGATTGCATCCCGGGGATATAGGATAGTTTTTATCGACACACCTCGCGGGTGAAGCCGCGGGCGAAAGCTAGTCTAACAATAATTATTTTACTATTCTAGCCGCTGTCGCACTACCACCGCAGTGTGTTCACATCGCACACGATACTGCAGCTGCCAGACGGACTGCCGATAGAGGTGCAGTCTCTACTCACGCAGGTAATATAATACTCTTTTTATGACATCTATTCAAAAAGAGCTAAAAGATAAAGAAGCGTTTGACAAAGTTTATGGATAACGTGAAGAACACGGTGCGTTACTGCGACCAACGACGGCGACGGCTCGCGCGTGATTGGTTACAGTTCCAACCTAAAATTATAATTTTAGTTTAGTTAAAAGGCTAGGAGGTTAACTAAACGGCTAATTTAACCAGTTGGCTGCGACATATATGTATATGTTCTACGTAGTTATCACAGCAGTAAAATTATTATGCTAAACAACAGTAAGCTTTGGTCATAAAGTGCTTGTTGGCATAATAATTCTCGGAGTTCAATCATTTCAATGGTGTGTATAGTAGTCTAATATTTCGGCTGAATTTTCGCCAACGTCCATACTACGTTGAATACACCGGTTCTCGTCCGATCACCGAAGTTAAGCAACATCGGGCGCGGTCAGTACTTGGATGGGTGACCGCCTGGGAACACCGCGTGACGTTGGCTTTTTGTTTTTCTTTTGTGAATATTTAAAGGTAAAAAAATAAATTGAGGTTTTTATTATTCTTAATACCTAGAATAATAAAAAATACTGGTATTCAGCTGCATCCGGTTAGACTGGAAGTCAACCCCAACGTAGTTAGGAAAAGGCTAGGCAGATGATGAATCCCCAGACCAAAAATGTGTTTATTTTGAATAAGTACTTATCATTTATTTGCAGAAAATATAGGTTTTACCAGTTGTAAAAGTTGGTGGTTTAATGTATAGTCCATTTTTTGCCTGTTTAGGCCATGCAAATTAATTTTACATAAATACCTAATAGGTACATACTTATTGTTGGGGCGTCTACTTGGTTTTTTTTAAATAAAAAAAGGACAAGTACTTTTTCTAATTCAAGCGTTTACTCCCAAGGACAAAATTCGAATGAATATAGGAGACCCGACATTCAAAAAACGAATATTTTAGTTCGCGACCCGGTCGCGCGCGCAAGTCGTGCGTTTTATCGCGAGGTTACTCGCCGCCTACACCAATGAAGAACTGTCGTGAAGTTACGGTAGATGGCGCTGTGGGTAGCGTACACTTATTTAAATGTAATATAAGAACAGAATAAAAATAAAATAAATTCTAATATATTTTTTAAATTAACATAAAGTTTAAGTTACAATAAATATACACGTTTAACAAAATTTAAAACCTTAAAATAACATGTTGTCTTTAGGTAACAAACATAGGTTCTTTAAAAGTTAAACTAATAATAATAAACATTCCACAAATCCTTCAAATATTTTTTTCTTTATGTTGCAGAAATTCTTGTAAACTATAAAAACAATTTTCTTTCATCCATCTACGTAATTTAATTTTAACATATTTAAATTAAACAAGTTTGGTAATTTTTTAAAAATTGTAATGCACATAATTATGATAAACATATTTTTTTATTACAGTTGCAGGTTGTATTACAAAAAGGAAGTAAAATGCTTGACTATGTTCAAGTCAAAACGTTAATTAGCATAGATATAGAATATACACGTTCTACGTGTTTATAGCAGATATAAATGATGTTTAGCAACAACAAGCTTGGTTATAAAATGCTTGTTGGCAACTTGCCTGCAGTTCAATCATTTCTATGATAGTCGTCTGATATTTCGGCTTAGCATTCGCCAACGTCCATACTACGTTGAATACACCGGTTCTCGTCCGATCACCGAAGTTAAGCAACATCGGGCGCGGTCAGTACTTGGATGGGTGACCGCCTGGGAACACCGCGTGACATTGGCTTTTTGCTCTTTTTTTGTGAATGCTTATTTTATTTATAAAAAAAAAATATTGAGCATTTTATTTAATTATTTTTCATCCCCGAATACTTATTTTATTTATAAAAAAGTATTGAGCATTTTATGTAATTATTTTTATCCCCATATCAAAAATGTGTGTTTGTATTGACTGCACTTTGTTCAAATCAAAATTTATTTATTTATAAAGAACGACAGCAACATTCAACATTGATTTACAAAAGTATTATATACATATACAGTGTGTTAGGTTAAACGAGGGACATACTTTAAGAGAGTGTAGTACTCATGAAAATGAACAACTTTTACTAAGAGACCAACACTGAAATCGAGAAAATAAAACCAGCCTCTCTATACATTTTCTGTTCGCATAACTGGACAAAATGTAGGGAACAGCTGTTTTTTTTTTCATATTTTTGAGTCGGCCCCATATTAAAAGTTGTTCATTTTCATGAGTACTACACTCCCTTAAAATATGTCCCTCGTTTAACCTAACACACTGTATATGTAGGAAAGGTATTCATTACTGCTTATATAAATTACACAAATTTCATAGATGTACTTACATTACATTTAAAGAGAAAATACATTAGACAGAAGCTGCTTAGAAAATATCTAAGCAGCTTCTGTCTAATGTATTTTCTCTTATCAATTAAAATTTTTCGTTAATTTGCATAGAATATACACGTAGATGTAAATGATGCTTCGCAACAACAAGCTTGGTTAAAAATGCTCGTTGGCTACTTGCCCGCAGTTTATTAATTTGTATGGTAGCGGTCTACTATTTTGGTATAGCTTTCGCCAACGTCCATACTACGTTGAATACACCGGTTGTCGTCCGATCACCGAAGTTAAGCAACATCGGGCGCGGTCAGTACTTGGATGGGTGACCGCCTGGGAACACCGCGTGACGTTGGCTTTTTGCATTTTCTTTTTGTGAGTATTTATTTAATCACGAAAATGTGTAATGAAGTTTTATTTTATAAATTTTTATCTTATTTAATATTGGTAAAAGATAAAATTGTAATGTATGTTTAGAATACTTTAGAAGATAAATTCTGGAAGTACCTAATGATCCAATTCCAATTTTTACATTTTTCTTCTGAGCGTGTCAATTATAGCAATCTGATATCTATCTACACTATTGCCAAGTTTAATAGTATATATATTATTTTATATTAAAAGTTTTAACATACACGCGTGAAACTTGTTTTGGATTAAGACAAAAAAATCAAGCATAATCGCGGGCGGAATATTGATAACTTAAATCGTATCCGTCCAAAATATCGATCTCGAAGATCAATCGAAATCATACAATAGTGTTATTATACATTTAATTGTAATCACTATAACAATTTCAAGTGCATCTGTTTATACTCAGTCAATTACGTATAATATTTATTATCTTTATACAAAGGATTGTTAAAAATCATTGTGTGATAAGTGCATAATATCAATAAGATATTTGTATGCGCTGCTGAATGGGTCGCACACACCTTGGATGTTATCTTAAATGATAAGTCACGGATAACCAAAGATGATGGTTTATTGAGTATATTTAACTACCACGTAACTAATGCTTTAAGAATGCTTTGTAAATGGAATGAGTACAGCTGATTATGAACGCTGATCGTGTAATATGTGTGTGTGTGTGTCGAAGGAAAAGTGCTGATCTCTGCAATGCGCGCGTGCCATGTACGATACATGACTCGTACAATATTGAAAGTCAAAGTCAAATCATGTATTTCAAGTTGGCCATTTAAATACACTTTTGGACGTCAAAATTTGGAATGAATTTGAATTGATTAATTTTATTTTGATGTAAGTGGTTAATATTATTATATAATGAGAATGTTGCTAACAGTTTGTAAGTATTACTAACAACAATATGAATCACGTGTGTTCGATATAAATAAATAATAATAAATAAAATTAAAATTGATTCTAATTGCCACTTGCAAAAAGTTGACTCGTTGGAGAAGAATGGGCAAGAAACTCCTTAGTTACTCTTTTAAAATGTTTCACAATAATTTTAAATACGTTAATCCTACTTAATATTATAAAGGCGAAAGTTTCTGAGTATTATGTGTGTGTTTATATGTTTGCTACCTCTTCACGCTCAAACGGCTAGACCAATTTTGATAAAATTTGTTATGGAGGTAGCCGACACCCTGGATTAACATATAGGCTACTTTTTAATCCCGATATTCCCACGGGATCGAAACTTATGCGGGTGAAACCGCTGGGCGCAGGTAGTCGTAATTATATGTGAAGCTCTCAGAACGGTCAAGGAAAAGATCGTCATGTTTTAGAACCAAAAATTCGAAGACGTGACATCTACTAACCCGCATTGGGCCCGCGTGGAAGATTACCGCCCACTCCCTCTCACCGAGAGAAGGCCTGTGTCCCATACAGTGGGAACATTATAGGCTATTGCCTATTATGCTATAAATGTGAAGCCGAAATACCTAGAATAAAATTACTACTTCTACTTTAGGCACAATAGGTACGATCAGCACATCAACCTACCCGAAACTGTCAAATTTTCCCAATCAATTTTGAACCTTATGCTTTAGCAATAAAGTTGAAAATTTATTAAAGAAATTTGACAGATTGTAGTAGGTTGTTGTGCTGGCGTCTGTACTTACAAAGTATTAAAAAATTAGCCACGCCCGATAAATGAATTTATTATGTTGATACATAAATGGTGCTCAGTTGCTCACATATAATATAAACATTTCAACAGTAGGCGATTTTTCCTAAAGCTCTAGTGATGTGATACCGTATTTCAACGTCTCACACATCGGCCCATTAGCTCAGTTGGTTAGAGCGTCGTGCTAATAACGCGAAGGTCGCGGGTTCGATCCCCTCATGGGCCACATATCTCTTTTTGTGTTTTTGAGGTTGTATGAAACAATGTTTTTGTGAATGAATGTTGTACTTTGCCTGTTTAGGCAAGATTTTGCTTGTAGTAGTTAAAATAATTTGGCATTTACGTAATATTATTTGTATGGATAAAGGTAGATGTAAATTGTAAATATACCCTTATACATGAATGAGGGATTATACATAAGAGCGATCTTCATACACAACCTTTGGATGAATTAAGGGAGAAACATTAACATTCATAACATTCACTTTTCATTTATTCATTTAAATTTTTTTTTCCAGCTTCTAACCTACGAGCCATCAGAACGTTTAGGCGCTGGCAAAGACGGCATCGAAGAGATAAAGCGCCATCCATACTTCAAACACATCGACTGGCAGTACATATACGACAGCTGGACGGTGCCCGACTAGCCGTGACGTCACAGTGCGGCTGTAGTCTACGTTGTTGTAGTGAGAGTGTAGTGGGTGTTATGTGGCTTTTGGACGTATTGGTTCTCGAACAAACAGGGGCTCGTGGCTAAATAATAAGAGCCCCACTGGTCGATCGACGGTTAAGCTACAGTTGCCGCGGTTTGTATGTGGATGGGTGACCATCCATTTTCGCTAATCGACAGTGGGAGGGGGTGTATTGGCTGTAGGTACCAAAGATATCCAAATATGGCGCCCATGTTTGGATATATTTGGTACCTACAGCCCTAAGCATTGGGACACAATATAGGTTATAAGAAAAAAAAAATGAATATGCTACACTAAAATAGGTTACTCCGTTCATCTACCCTAATGTGGATACGCGGAAAAGCATGTCCGAGAATCCACCCTGACTGAGTCTATAAACTCCATTTATCTAACTTGTAGGGTGGATTTTTTGGGGTTGATAAACGGAATAACCTGACTTGACTGAATTTGGTATTATGTTGAAAATTTAGAATGCATAGCTGACGTTTTTTCATTATGTTCAAAAGCCACAATAATCATATCAATATCACAGTATACAGGATCCCATTAAAGTAGATGGACAAATTTTAACACAGGCAGCGCTCAGTACGTCTAACTAAAGATATCCAAGCAAAAAAAAACACTGATTAAAGTGATTTTATTTTGACCTAAAATAATACATTGCCGGCGGCACATTAGTGTATTTTCGTTAGCTGATTATTTTTCTTGTTAGTATGTATGTGTTTTTCTTATATATTTTTAACCATCGTCCTTATTTTGGTGATAGATAGATAGATAGATAGATAAAACGTTTATTTAGTGCAACAAAAGACACAATACAGGTTATTTACACATTAAAAAAGGTGAAATGAAAAAAAAAATTAAAAATAACAAAGATTAAAAAGATAAAATGAACCATAGACACCTAGCTCATAAACGTCTATAACGTCGATCACTACTGGGCGGTGATCTGAATGATTTCTAAAAGTTTGTCCATCTATTAAAGGGACCAAATATATTAGATCTGTATAGTACAACCAATATTCCTATATTTATCTGATAACGAAAAATATTGAATATACTATAGTTCAGTCTAAAATGAATTGTTTATATAAAGTCCAGTAGTTTGTTTTAGACATATTTTAAGTTTATAAGTTACTTTATTGTCAGTTTTTAAATCTAATTTATTCTTTATTACACGTTGTTTAATTGTTTTTGTTATTTTAAATTCTATAATTCCAAAACATTTTGGTACAACATACGTCATACTTACTTATTTATCAACAAAAACAAAAATATAGTCCAAAGCGCAATGAAGGGAATTTATAACATAACACCACGCCTGTATTCACCAAAGCGTTAGGCACAAGTGCATAAAGTATTACCACATTTCGCCAGTTGTGTTATAAGTATTATGTATTAGCTCACGTTCGCAGGGACGTAAAAATATCGCGGCGGGATCTTGCAACTGTCGGTAATGAGCCTAGCGTTGAGAATACAACAGAGCGCATCCCAGCGTGTCAAAAAATCCCACTGCTGGATTATCAACTCTCGGCGCTGAGCAGAGCGTTGAAAATTCAGTGCGCGTAAAAAAATCGCTGCAGAAAAAATGCACCCCGGACCTGGGCTTAGGTATTTCATTTAAAATTGTGTGAATATCTCTGAGGAGCTTATAATGATAAACTGTAGTGTGATATCATAGACGTAAGTCATACAGTATGGAAAAAACATACATACAAAAAAAAAATCCTCTGTTCCCTAAATTTTGACGAGTTATGCGAAAATAATGTAGGGAACAGCAGATTTTTTTTTTGCGACGGACTTCGTTAATTTTTTGTATATCGTCAGAAAAGGCGATAACAAGTATGTGGTATAATTTATTGCATATACATACATAATTATTTGGTTTCCATACTGTATGGGCGTTTGTGCACTACAAGGAATTTTACTGTCCGGCAGTCCGATTTTATTTTTTTTATTATGTCGTGCCATATGGGACCGTAAAAAATCGGACTGCCGGACGGTAAAATTCCTTGTAGTGCACAAGCGCCCTATGTGTAGGACTAAATATATTTTTAGACACATAGTCCTCACGTTACTTAGTGGATTATTTTTATCACTGGCAATTTCAGACTATTTCACTAAAACCGGCTTGCACCATAATTCATCAAATGCAATTAGCGCTAAACTTATTTAAAATGTAGGAGTATGTTGTTTTTTATTGCTGAATGGACCGGACCTTCTTGGGACCTCGATCACGCCTGATGGAAAGCTTTGATGTTTTGTTCCTAATAATGCATGAAATTACTTAATTGTACACTTTTGCAAAGCTTAAAATATATGCATATTTGGATTTTTGAAAATGCAATGACAAAAAATCTCACTTTAATTAGGTATGTATTTAGTTTAGAAATTCGAATATTTGAGTGTGTTTATTGTAATTACAGTCCGGCCGTCGAGAGAATGCGTTCCTGACACCTGTCAGTGCGACAATGCTAGTAAAGATAATAAAGATCAAATTCGCAAAACACTTATTCGTTTGTATGAAACTGACAGCTGTCAAGAACGCATTCTCTCGTCGACCAGACTTTATGTATTTTATGTTTAAATCGTGTGCATCTAGTCTGTATGTCGATTATTCTATGATTACTTAAGAGTATTATTCACTATATTTTTTATATTTTAAGTAGATTTTAGTACAAATATGTAATCCTATATTGTGTAGCCGTATTTTTATGTGTAAGGGAGGGCGCCAAAGAGCAACTTTTGTCTCCGCAACTAATTTATCTCACATTAATGTAGCGACGCGACATTTGGGAGACATCTTTTTCCGTGGGTTTGGACGCAACTGTCGCCCGTCTATTGGTTGGAATGAAAGTGCGCGCACGGCGACAAAAAAAATTGCCGGCTAGCCAGTTGCCGCTCAACCGAAAATTTTATAAAAAGTAGCGTTGCTGTCTTCTCGTGTGCGCATCGTCAAAATCTCGGCGAGGAGACAGCGGGAGAGACAAAAACGTTGCTGGGCAACTAAGTTGCTCGTGGGCGCCCTCCCTAAGTTGTAATTTTGAAGACAGAAGTACAATATGGCCGCCGGTCCGAACTTTGCGCAAGAGGCTGCGCTATAACATTTTTTAGGAACCAAATGGTCACATGAGGCGAGTTTGAGAACTTGCACGAAAGTTCGGAGAGGCTATAATATGTTCAGGCCGGCCATTGTATTTCTATAGTTCGGAAGTATGTAGTTTTAATTTGTACTTAGTTGTTTTTATTACACATAAATACAGTTGTCACTTTCCACAACCACGTCCTAACCAAAATGATCGTTACGCGAACGTCGCGTTCATTTTGTTCGGCGAACCCAAACGCTTGGTCGCGCCGACAGAGGGCGTCTTCCGGTGTTTCGAACATATCCCCGCGCCCTACTAGAAAGTGTTCGTCGCGTGCACGTTTCACTTTTTGTTCGGTGAACCGGAACGCGTGGTCGCGCCGACAGAGGGCGCCTTTTTGTTTTCCGAACAAATGAGTGACATGAACGCGACGATCGCGTATTCTTGCGACGACAATCGCTTTCTGTCAGGACGCTTATTATTATTATTAATGTTCTGTGGGACGCGGCCTCCGAGTGTCATATGACCGCGAAGCGCGAACTATCATTTCGTTTAGGATGCGGGACAAACTGCTTTGAAAAGTACAGATGCATATACTGATAGTTATTATTAGTGCTTTGCTTGCCACGGAAGAGTATAAAAACAACTATATTTGTTAAACAATAGCTCATCTATAAATCACGGGGTATATTTACATACATTGGGCATTACGTTGTAAAAAGTTCGGGCGAATTTCACAAATAAAACTGAACGCAATCAGCGCTTTTAAACCTCGTTCTGGAGCTGTCAGTGTCAATATTCCACAACAATTTTGACATTGACAGCTCTTGAACGCGGTGAAATCTGCACTTATGATTGTTTACCAGTTCTAAATACGTCTTACAGAAGTCAGAACCCGGCCATGTGTTATTCATTACACGCGTTACCAATAGCTAATAACTTTTCAATACCTACATATTATAAAGAAATAATTCTTGTTTTCTTTTTTTTTTACCAATAAAAAATAATAAAAAAAAAGAAAACAAGAATTCATAATCATATGATTATGAATTCTTGTTTTCTTTTTTTTTTACCAATACCTTCAATTCTTGAATTATCACGTACATAATCTGCGAAAAGAAAGAAAAACCTTTATTCTGCACAGTACCTACCGTAAACAAGGAACACATTTGATCAAATTAAAATATACGATCATGTGTGCCTTACGGTCGCGCTAAATAGTTTCATTTCAGCGATTGTGCCCGACGAGTCACACTGTAACATGTCACAGTATGACTCGTTTGGAAAAATTGTTAGCGCAAGTTGTTTCTGGCATATACAGTAAAAGTTTTTTTTATATACATACAATCTAGTCGTTTCTGGCACTCGCCGGCCGCTACCGCAGCACCGCTTGCTTCGCTCGCTCGGCTCGTGGGTAGGGGTCACAGTTTTAACCTAATCTAACTAGTTCTAAAAAAACAATTTTTCCCAAAGAGTCACACTGTAACATGTCACAGTGCGACTCGTTGGGAAAAATTGTTTTTTTTTTTCTATTAGCGAAGTCGTTCAACAATCGAATTTCAGCAACAATGCCAGGAAGATGCTGCCTGACGCTGGATACACAGTAGTAGGATACTGTGTAAAAAGACCTTTCCATAATCCAAATCCAAACGGAATATGTTTCCAAATCTTTGTATGGTGAAAATAGAGATGAGAGTAGGTATATAGTACAATTAGTACACAGATAATTTTTTAATTACATTATTACGTATACCACCACTACCACCATAGCCTTACCAAGGTGTAACTGGGTTGTGGAGGTCAGATAGGCAGTCTCTCCTGTTATGACATGACAGCAGAGTGAGTTCTAATATTTTACTTCTCATAGGTTTCTTTTTTACAATTGTAAATTCAAAATTATATGATCTCATTTTTGGCTATCATGTATTATTTCCGACCAAATTGTTGCATTTAAAATAAATAAAAGATACATAATTTACGTTGTGAGTGTGATATCTAATAGGATTCTCTCTAAATAGAATTTGTATGATAGAATAAATGAATACAAGTAAGTGAAGTCTTTTCATTCTCATATTGAATCTATTTTATTTTCCACCCTGATAATGGATGTCCACAAAGAAATCGGTTAACTAACTCCGCTCAGGTAGGCCGAAGCAAAGACAACCTGCTCAAGTGGATGTTCACAGATGATCCCGCCGGAGTGTAAATGTGGTGCTGTCCCACAAACAATGGGACACTCGAGCGTGTCCTATTGTCTGCACGCTACAGGAGCTGATGGACGCTACTGAAGGTACCAAGCTCGTAGCCGATTTCTAGGGTGACTATAGATTGCTCGACACGCAAAAAGACAACACCACAGTATGTACCTACTGCAGAGCCAAGGTCGAACGTCATGACCGCGGGACCAGTCAAGGTTTAATAATGTTTAAATGGTTGAATAGCATAAATAATTGGTACTTATTGGCACTAATTGATACCTTTCATCAAATAATTAGTACCTAAATAAATACTTTTTAGGTAATAGCATTTTCAAAGCGACGTCTGGATGGCGGAACCACTTCCAGTTAGTCAAGCTGTATTTGTACATAATTGGTTGGTTACTACAAATTAACCCGTGCAACAAAGCAATATCTACTTTCGAAGACCGTCGCTGGGAACGTCGGCGTTGCTGACACTACAAATTAGTGGGTAGAAAGATATAAAACCTATATATTATGCAACAAAAGACGTAAGTATGTAACAAATATGGCTTGAGAGTAATTGTGGTTTTGTACAGTTTCTATTCACTAGATGGCACTTTACATTTACGTCACGTTTCTGAATCGCGGTGTTATGATTGTCCGCCGTTGAATGACCCTCGCGCGTTTCGGTGAAAAAGTCATACTTACCTGGCATAGGGGATACCGCAATGACAATAAAACCTCTTGACTGCTCATACGGGCGACTCAGGCTCACGACACATAAATGAAATTGCACTTATGTTAGATGAAACTATGAGTGACCATTTTAGTTTTGACCAGTTATTGGATCTCTCCACACGCGATTATTTTGACAACTTTTTTAAACATTTCTGCTTATATCAAATTAATTATGAGTTCTTGTTCAATTAAATGGTGTGGGAAATCGTCTAGAACATCCAGCTATAAAAAGATGGCATAACTTTTCATCGGTAAGTAAAATATATTTATAATTTAAGAATATTATGAATAATTGCGGGGCTCAAGCTAAACTGGTTGTTTACGTTTAAGGCACACAAAATGTACACCGCGTTGATGTCTTTTTGAAAAGTCCCTTTCTCTCACTAGGTATTGTCAATAAGACTGTCCCTTTCCATCTGTAGGTATAGATAGAAAGGGACAGACGTATTGCTGTAGTACTGTGACAACTTCGAAACAAGTTATAAATAATATCGACGATAAAAATTACGATGTTCCCTAACTGTAAAAAAGTATTTTAGATTTCCAAATATTTCAGAAGTGAAGGAAAAGTGGATGTGGATGTGGTGTGTGTGTGGCTGTTAACAGGGAAAATTGGTTTATCCGGAAAACTTATACTAAATTGATTCGTTTTAAAAACCAATAATTGTCTTGTTGAGGAGGATCGTCCAACCTAGGCGCAAAATTAAAATTTTCTTTTGATTTTTTTACAAATATTTAACCTTGATTTAAGTTTACCATTGATTTGAATAAAGTAAAATTTACAGTGTTACGTAAGTGTTTTATTTGTACCCAGTTAACGACCAATCAGAATAGTTAAAAAAAAACTATTATTAGACATCGTTATGTTCGATTTTATCGATATTAGGTATTGTTGCAAAACTGACTTGTGCATCACTATGTTTGGAACATTCGTTCTGACATTGTTTCATCGCCCAATCACAACCTCTGTTTTTTCTTCGTCCCCCGACCCGCAGTGGTGAGTCGTGTGCCTAGACGAAATCGGTCTATCAGCTCTCAAGTGGTTTCATTCTCTTTGGGATACCGTGATCAATAAGGCGGTTCCCCCAGGGCGAGGCCTTCCCATTGCACTGCGGTTGGGTTGACCCCTGCGATTAGGGTTACCATATGACAGGCGTTTGCCGCATTTGACAGGCATTTGAAGGTTTAGACAGGCGTGCGGCCGGCATTGGTCTGAGACAGGCATTTTTAAATTTCGCGCCCGCGCGCGCATCGCGGTTGCATAAATGCAAGCGCGCGGGCGCGAAATTCATGAAAATCTGCCAGTTTGTGTTCTCTATTTTGGCACATAATGCGAACGTAGAACGTACGTCTTCTCTCGTCAACGCCCAGTGGAGTAAAGAAAGAAATCGGCTGACAATTGAATCAGTAAAAGCAATATTGATTACTCAGGAAAATTACAAAACTGTATCTTGTGATGATTTTTACGTTTATCAGTTTATGTTTTAGAAAAGAAAGAACTATTAAAAAAAAAATGTCCTCTGACAAATATCAGTAATAAATATCCCTCTTCATTATTATCTGTTGGCTTTTACTTATTACCTACAGCGTTTTGCTTTAGACAGGCATTTTTCTGAAAATTCAGGCATTTTAGGTACCATAGACAGGCATCCCTCTATTTACATATGGTAACCCTACCTGCGATTATCCCTAATGTGGATAACTCGGATGCGTAATTTTTGATAGTGGGGACTGCGTACGCGCCGTCCCCTCAGAATCCCCTCGTTAGCATTGTGTTGAATTGAACTACAATTTCAACTATTAGTCTAAACTTTAGACTAATAGTTGAAATTATTAATTATAGACTCTAAAGTATTAGAAATACTCATGTCTCAGTGTTTTGCATGTTTCATTATGTACCCCGTAACGAAAGAGTCGGTTTCACGAACGAGAAGTCGCTCGTTATTATTATTATTCTAATAATCATTACGCGTTACTATTGACAATCGAAAAACATTTTAACCCATAATGGGCTCTGCCGAAGTCGGGTAAAAAGGAAGTATGGATGACAAATACTTATGTAGTATAATCAATGCATTAAATTTAACGATAAACAAACGATTATTGGACAAAAACAATTGCATGCAGATAAATTCTGTAAAAACTGTCCTGGCGCGTAATGTAGTGTTCACGCCTAATAATTGTTTAATAGTTACTAAACAATAAACTGTCAGCTAATTTCTCTTATAAACACGGAAGTAGCCATTAGACAGGTAATTATCAGTATTTGCAAATATATTAGTCGCTAGGTTGAAAATTATCGACGCCTCATTGCGCATTCGGTCACGTATGTTGACGGAAGTGAATAAGTACCTACCTAACAACTACGTGAGTGACAGTAACTGGTTTCTATTCTAGGCGCATTTGTGACTCATTGGTCTGAGACCTAAGGAATGCTAGAAAAGTGATTGGCTTTGATTAATTTGATAAAATAAAGGTAATACCGTATCGTAAGGTATAATATATACCGCGTATCGTTGTAGTGATGCTTAGAGGTAATGATGTTTAGATTAACGCCACCTAGCGTTGAGTAGCGATAGTAAAAACTCAAGTTTTCAAAATAATATTGTTTAAAACAAATTATGTAAGTATCAAAGTGGCTAAAGTGCGTCGTTTTAATTGTAAATCATCTCACAAACTGCCATGATCACTAAGTATGTACGGTATAAATTAAATTGTTTATTTAAAGAAATATTTTACACGCCTAGATGTCGCTAGTGGTCGAAATAGAATCTTGACAGAATATTTTAATTAATTTAAATTTAATACAAGTCGTTCCGCACATAATATTCTTATTATAATAGAGACCGTTATCATTTCACAATTACAATACATGAATAAATTGGGAAACAATAGAAAAGTTCAGCAGGTGTTACATCACGTGCGAATTGCGATGATAAAATATCAAGATTCTGCGCGGGCTTTCGGGCCACTCAACTATGCACTGCACATACCACTCGAGGCCACAGCATTTCTTCTAAGGTGATCAACTCAGTATAAACATAAACATGCCATTTTAACCACTATTCCCTGAGTCATAAAACTCAAAATATCTCCCATAAAAAGTCTCATTCATTTTGTTAGCTGTTAAATAAATATAAGTCTTAAGCAAGCTTCTCGTAATATCAATTTCCTATAGCAGTCTCATGTCAACACTTCAAAATAAATACGGGCAGAAAAATATTCTGAATCGTAACACCAAAGAATAAGATTGCTTTTACAGTGTTGACAATAAGAAACAATCGTATTAACCGGTTCTACAAGAACGTATACTCAACGTTGCTTATTTACGACAGCTGACGACCATTCAAACTCGTTAGTGTAATAACTCGATCTTCGGAGAATGCAACACGCCGATTGGCTCAGACACCAGACAGTCGCACCGTCGGCGAAGGAACGCTCGTTTGTTGTGCGTATGCGCAGTGACGCCGAAGTGAACGTTTCTAAATTTAAGAAAAAAGTAGACTTGAGTGAGTGTAAATAACGATAAAAATTGTTAAATTAATCGATTATTTGAAGGATTTGTTGTGAAATATCGAGTTTGAGTCGACTCAGTGAATATCGGAAAGGAAAGGAATTTCTTAACGTGGAAACGGGTTCGCATCCCATGATAGTTTGTTATGGATTTTGTAATAATTTTATATCTACGACTGAATGCTACTTGTTTACGTCGGAAACCGTGGTTGTTTGATTGAAGAATATCGACATTCTTACTGGATTCCAATTGGAAAGGTGAGTTTCAACACAACACTATTTCACTAAAACTTAAGAAAATGTTAGAAAGTGCAACTCATTAGAACTATGGAAATAATTTGAAAGTGTATTAATTAGACTTCTTAACTAACTCATTATTGCATACTGCATGTATTTTAATTTTAATTTCAGAGATAAAATAATACCTACCTTCGAATTAATTTGTTGGTAAACATGGCATTGTCCTTATTAACTCAAATTCGCTATGAAGGCTGAATTTAGACGATTATTTTATTCATAAAACCTATTTTATGGCTAAATACGACCATAAAAAGTAATACCAAATTGCAGCATGGTCAGTTCTTCACTACATAGTATAAAACAAAGTCGCTTTATCTGTCCCTATGTCCCTTTGTCCCTTTGTATGCTTAAATCTTTGAAACTACGCAACGGATTTTGATGCGGTTTTTTTTAATAGATAGAGAGATTCAAGAGGAAGGTTTATATGTATAATAATAATAATGTTTCCGTGCGAAGCCGGGGCGGGTCGCTAGTAGTTCTATATGACAGGCTCGCAGGCACTTTTTCGAAGATCGACAGAGAAACGTAATGGCCATGAATTTTGATTATTAATACAGGATACGACCAATGGATACGACATTATTATTTTGTGAAGTTGCGACTGGTTGTGTGCAAATTTTACTAAAAAATTAATTAGAACAATTTGAAGGACTGTTGAGAAATACTTAACTAATTCATGTAGTGAAATGTTGAAAAATTAGAAGTAAAATATTGCCTTGTAAACCTTGAAAATTGCTTGTAGATAAAATCTAAATGATACTTAGGTACCTACCAAATTACAAAAATTACCAATTAAAAAGGCAATTGTTTGGGTACAACTTTGTGTTGGGTCTTGGACTCTTGGTAAGCTTTTTGAGTAAATGAGTTAATGATCTGAAATATAGATATTATACCTACATACTACATATAAATATCGCCAGAAAAAGTAAAAAATAAATAAAAACGCATTAAATTAATCAAGTACCTTGTTTATTCTGACACGCAACACCCTTCGAAACACCCATAGAATGCCTGTTACCAATTTATTTGACAGATCCCAGTATTCATGGAATTTTTCAATACTGAGAATAGACTGCATAAAAAAAACATCATTGTCGATGCTTTACAACACAGCCGGCCATAATTCTTGTCATTCGATGAAGCAGAGATATAAAATTTAAGAGCAAATTGCGTGCTTATTGATTGATGATCGTTTGAAGAGCATCCATATCAGGCGTGCGTGCAGCGTGCATAACGTGTTGAAAAGCGAAAGAGATATCTTTAAAAATATGATTTTAAATTACCGACATTTGGAAGTGCAGTAAAAATTGCTTACGATAATCGTCTACTGAAAAAGAACTGATTTAGTTACTGAAGCAGTGATCAAATACGAGCTTGGGAAGCTATTAGGCTCTATCAAATGATAAATGGCGCAAGGCGACGTCTTAGAATATTGAGCTTCAAAAGCATGAGATATCTTCCAGAAATCATTCGAAGCAGTTACTTACTACTAAGAAAACAAGGTCGTGAACTCGTGACCACTTCGAGAGGAAACCGGCATACCTGAACCCAAAATTCAAAGACATGTGACATTACCAACCCGCACGGGGCCCGCGTTGTGTATTACGGCCCGCTACCTCTCACCAAGGAGAGGCCTGTGTCCCAGCAGTGGGAATATTATAGGCCGAGTCTGCATGTTATGGAAGAAAACAACAAGATAAGAATTTCTCTTGCTTAGTTTAGTGTACAAGTTGCAAATTCCAACTAATACCAATTCCAATTACTTATGAATACTAATTGTTAGTTTATTGCCCACTCCCAGCAGTCCCAGCCCTACATCTGTGTCTTGGATTGATCTCCTTTCTGATTATTCGTAAGAGGGTAAAGCTGTAGCTTATCAATCAATCAATCAACTCAGTCTATCGTAGTCCACTGCTGGACATAGGTTTCTCCCAGGCTGCGCCACAACACTCTGTCCTCCTTCTTCCGCATCCAGTCCGTCCCAGCCACTTTCTTAAGTAGCCCATATTCAGTCAAAATTAATATGAAACTCGCCCCCTATTACATGAGAATTAACATAACTGGCAAAATATGTGGGTACTCACAGTCTCACACCCACGGAACAGCCTTATTATCTGTTCCGTGCTCACACCTCTGTCTAACCCTTCAGAGAAACAAGGCGTGACGTTTAGTTATGAGCTCAGCAAAATACTTAAACTTTTTGTTTAACATATTTGCCTTCAAGCGGTTAAAGAAACACAGCCTTTTTTGTTTTTTAGTCCAGCAGGATAAAAACTTGCTCAAAAGCCCAGTTTTTTTAACGTTTAGCTTTATAAGGTATCTGCGATCTGTGGAGCATTACGTAATTATCACAAATAATAATGCGAGTCTGACTCATGCATTATTGATATATATGCCATTATCCATACATTTGTGCAAGTATAATGTTTACGTGTTGTTTGTGTTCAGTTGACAATCTCAGTCAGTAGTCACATTGAGAATGTGACTACTGACTGAGATTGTCATTGATGGTGATTGTTTTTAATACATTTTAGTGATTTAGTTTTGTTAAGCAATGATGACGTTGAAGTGGTTGCTTGTTGCTGCAATGACTAAGCGTATCTATACCAAACTAGACATGTGAGTAGGATGTTCCAAAAGTAACCAGAATGCTATGTGAAGATGAAGCCTTCAAGTCGAAAAATCAGTTTTTGGTGCTGTTGAATAACTTTTTACCCGTCTGCAAAGAAGGGTCATGTTTTTCATTCATTCGTTTTCTGTGCGATTTTGTTGAGACATTGGAAATCAAACAATGAAAAAATATAAAAACAAGTGTATATTATATATCCCAAATTTTAAAAGCATCTTAATAATATTCACCAAGATCAATGACCAAGAAAAAAAGCCAAAATGCCAAGATCCTCTTTTCTGTCACCATAGCAACTTAAAACAATTAACACCACGCTTTTGGCTAGAAACATGTGTAAATTTTGGTATACTCCAAAGTTTAACCACTTTCCCTTATGTAACCGACTAGTTTATGTAAATCGGAGTCGCGTTAATCTTCTCCGCCACGCCTCGCGGTCCGCCGAGATGATATCGCGTTTGCCTACCTGCTTGTGCCTGACTCTTGGGTACCATAGTGGAAAACGGAACTCATTAAGGGGCTTACAAGACCTAAACGCAAGTTTTCGAAACAATAAAAGTATATGATAGACTACAGTAAAAAAATTCAGAAAAATATATGATATTCTTCAGGATATATGCTAGATAGATAGTGTGGTGAAAACATAATACAACTAATTTGATACGATAGAAAAAAATCATGAAAATACCTCTAAAAATTTTCTTTTTACAATAAAATCCATACTAAAATACATACAATCATTCTGATTTTTTGTCAGATTATTCTACAAGCAACATACTAAAATACTAGTGTTTTAATTTTTTTGTCCAAACAATAGATTCTTTGTAAATCGCATATTCATTATTTTCGAACAAAATACGTGCGTATGTGTGCGTAAACGCTGTGTAGCGACACTGCCGGCCGAGGCCTGATGCTATTCGGACGTGTCGCTCTTTTCGCCGCAATATTTCCGCCAAGATTGTTATGTTTTTGTAAAGTTTTATTTGTAAATTCATTGTTTATTATTATTTGCATAATCTTCATTGCGTAAATATTTTTATTTCGTGTAAATAATACATTGAAGTTAAAATAGCGTAACCATTTGTTATCAATTATCATTTATTGTAAATATGAAGTGAAAAATTCCGTTCGGACTACAAAACGTTCATATAAAACGCTGAACATATTATTATATATATACGAAATTAAAAAATAAGAGCATTTTATTATTATTGAATATTTATTTTTTTAACAATAAAACTATGAATTTAGAAACGTCTAGATAGTGCAGTCATGACGCATAAGCTCAATTTTTTCGACTACATTTGCAACTGTTACGTTAGCGTATGAGGCCGATGTGTAGATTTTGTATTCAAGAGTCCCCGGGTTCGATTCCCAGGGATTCTCTAACCGAAGTTTTCTTTTTAAATGTATTTTGAATTTATATATATTATGTATTTATTATTTTTTTATAAATAATAATTAAAACGTCTACAATGTAATTATCTTTCACAGGAGAAAGACAGTCGTAAATATCAACACGGAAGTTATTTCTAATGCGAAACTACAATTAAAAAAAAAAACTAAAAGCACCTAATGTTTTTATTAACAGACCGCGACTTATTGATATTGGGCATAACGAAATAACAAATTCATCTAAAAATTGCGATGAAAATTATCACAAGCAAGATTTTGGTTTTTATTATTATTGATTTCGTTTATAATAAATAGATTCATAATATTATGTATGAATGTTAGGTACCTATCTTTGAGGCTGCTTACACATTATGCCGCAGCTGCAGCGGCACCGCCACTGCCGCGGCGCCGCTGCATCAGTCAGTCACCCTTGGATTTGTATGAACACACGGCGCTGCGGCGGCGGCGACGAGTTTTGATAAAACCGTAGCAATACTCGCCGCCGAATCATGCTGCCGCCGCGGCCGCGGCGCCGCCGTGTGCAAGGGTTCATGCAAATCCAAGGGCAACCAATATAGCGGCACCGCGGTGGCGGCGGCGCCGCTGTATTATATAATTTTTTTTTTATAATGTACCTACAGACAGTCGCGCGGTACGTAAACACGCGATAACCCCTCCCGCCTACAGTATTTTAATTTCATCAACCTACTAGAGTTTATTTCTAGTTTTGTGACTGTACCTATAGGTAAATATTTTTTTTAACCGACTTCTATAAATGAGGAGGTTGTCAATTCGGATGTTTCTATTTTTTTTTTATGTATGTTCAGACATAACTCCGTCATAAAAATATGTACCTAGATGGATTTGCAAAATTCTTTTTTGTTCAAAAGAGGTTTATTCCGAAATGGTCCCATTTAAATTTCGTAAAGATCTGATGATGAGTTTCGGAGACAGACAACGGAACTCTTCAATAAATGCCAGTTTACGCAATCACACAACATAACATCACGCCTATACCCTTTAAAGGGGTAGGCAGATGTGTTCAATAGCTTCCTGTCACTGATATTAACATAGCAATTAGTGTTATATGAATTTGGGCGGGGTAGGTAGGTACAACTAAAACAAAGTGAAAAATAAAAACTTTTTTACAAAAAAAAAACAACCGACTTCCAAAAAAAAACACTACAAAGTGAAAAATAACTTAAATTTCGGAAGTCGGTGTCAAAAAACGAAAATTCAGATCCAACGACACCGACTTCCAAAATTAAAGATAATTACTTTGTGTTGTTTTTTTTTGAAGTCCGTAGTTTTTTTTTTTGTAAAAAATACTTTTTATTTATAAAATAGAAACACGTTGTGAATGGAATAGAAAGAGTTCAATAAAGATACATGGTCTTTTTGATCAATAGATTTAATAAAAAAAACTTATTGACGAATTCAAACAACCAAAAACAGCACAAAGATAAAGATAAAGATATTTTATTTTGCAAATACGGGTACAAGATAAGGTGTTACTAATATAAATACAGAAACAGCCATATTTTACCAATTACAAGGCATGCAAAAGTATCGTGTTTAGGGTCCAATTAAAATTCATGTTTACTAATAATACCTACATAATAATATTCTAATTCATTAATAAAAATAATCAGTCAATAATAAAATTAATGTCACAATTTCCAATAGTTATTTAAATACAATATATAAAATAGTCAAACAATTTCTTTCTCCAATAAAAACTCTTCAACCCTATAATAAGCTTTGCCTACTAAAAAAATTCTTAGCTTTTTTTTGAATAATGTCAAATTATAGTCCTTCCAACAACTTGGTATTTTATTATATATCACCGGTGCCATGCAGCAGACACTCCTGCGCATCACAATATAGTCTCTTTGCCATATTAAGTAAGTACTTGTACTTATTTCAATGAATATTTGTCACAAATTGCACGCTTACTGTTTACGAAACCGTCACACCGTCCGGCGTCCACTCGTCACTGCGGAGCATTCGAGACTGTTTGTTAACCGAGTGTAAACCGAAATCGAGGCGCGTAGGTATGATTCGCGTTCCGACCGTTTTTATGAAGATAGAATACTGTATAGATAAAAATACCGTGGCGGGCGGTGCGCGACGGCGCTGCCGCAGACACGGCATAATGTGTAAAAGGCCTTACTTACTTGACAATGGAGAATAGGTAGACCGTATCCAGACACAAAGTTAATTGCAGCATTATGAACTATGTTGATCTTTATTGTCCTCATGGAGTAGTTTGCTTAATTAATCCTAAGACAGCATGTCTGAATTCACTTGGAGAAAAAAGTTATGTGAGGAAATTGAATTGATTTATTAAAAGGAATATTTAACCTATCCTTTCAAAACTTATTGACCTGCTAATGATGGACACTTTTTGAAATTAATGATCCTCTAAAAACTTTTTGCGCTTCTAATGATGCACTTTTTTAAATTATTGAGCCTCCTTTTAACTTAATTTAAAATAATTAAAAACGTAATTTAAAATCTTCTATTTTTTTCATTTTATTATTGCTGAATGGGCGGCCCGCTTTTGACCTCGATCACGCCTGATGGAAAGCGATAGATGATAAGTGATGATATGTGATGGTATTTTTTTTTATAGATTGGAAACAGTGGTACCACAGGAAGATCACGATTGTGAAGTTATTGATAAAAGTACATATTCATCTAAACGTGTACTTGAAGAAATCTTTAGTATACAGGTAATATTCATAATATCAGCCGCACTTTGCAGCCGTTGCAGGGCAACATCACCTTGCCACAAACACGTTGAATTTTAAAAAAGAATTGGTTTTAAAATTGAATAATGGATTAATGGGATTTTAGGTGGATAGTGCTCCTGTAAGTCAATATGATATCCAGACTGAAAACCAAGAAACAAGGGTTAAATTATAATATAGAAGTAAGTTTTTCCTCAAACATATCGTTACTTACGATTAAATCTGGAGGAAAATGATATTCCAAATGATTTTATGTTAAGTTCTCTGTGGCAGAGAATCTGTATTATGATTCAAGGTATTGCCGGCCATGCTCGAAGTTTACTTCATGACGTAGACAGCAACGTGGTGGAACGCTATCTCAGCATCATTGCGAAATACGTAGGAGGGAAGAGAGTTAACTTTTCCTTGAAAAATTCATATCAGACGCGATGCATTGCTTCAGCAGTGTCGTTCAATGAAGAAAATGCAATGTCAAAGCTATATAAGAAAATGGCCAATAAAAGCCCAAGAGGTAAACAGAAGAAAGAAAACATAAACAAAAAATCCTCAGTAAAAGGTACACAAAAAAGAGAGACGGCTAATTTTCAGTAAAAAAACAAAGTGATAAGGACTATGGCCAGTCATGTGAAAAGCCTGATATGCCGGTAGAAGTACTGGATAAAAAGAAAAAAGATATCATGAAAAAATTAAAAAAGACTGATGAAGAGCGAGCAACGATTGAAAGAAAAACTATTTTACAAAGTGCTAATGAAGAATGGCTTGAGATGAGAAGATCTTTATTGACTGCATCCAATTTCGGTAGGGTTATAAAAAGGCGTACTAATACACCATGTGCTAATTTAGTAAAAGATCATATACTTTATCTAAAAAAAATTGATCACGTCTAATCCATAAGCCATGGCCAACAAAATGAAAAAACCGCCCTCGCACATTTGGCTGTACAAGAACACATAATCATTGGACCCTGTGGTTTATTTATAGACCAAGAACTATGTTTCTTGGGTGCATCGCCTGATAGATTAACTATAGGATACTGTGGTTGAAGTGAAGTGTCCTTTGACAGCCAATAAAATGGGCCTTGCAGCAGCAATTGAAAAGAAAAAGGTAAACTTCTGGCAAAAAACAAAAACAGGCGAACTAGTCATCAACAAAAAACATGCTTGGTATTATCAAATACAAGGACAGCTACACGTGACCCAAAGAAAATAATTATTGCCTATCCGCCGTATGGGAGAACGAAAAAGAAAAACTCAAGACGGAAATAATTCAACGAGATGATACATTTTGGAAAAGGATATGAAAGAAAAATTGTCTAAATTTTATTAGGCAAATATTGTTTAAAACCTTCCACTATCATTTTCTTTCACTCTCCATTCCTGTAGACGGACCGGAATAGTTTTTTAAATGAAAATGAAGATAAAAACGAAAATAAAGAGAAAAGCGATGGCAAAAATGAAGATAACGACAAAGAAGAACGTAAAAATTATGAAGAAAATTATTCACAACAAATGTTTGGCATTTGTTGTTACGTCTACACGTTTCTTAGATTTTAGTAAATTTTAGGAACAAAAATAATTTTATAACATGATCATGATGCATGGTGTAATATAAACGTGTAATCGTAAACCTGAAAAAAAAAGCATTTAAAACTAAATGTGGTAGGTATAATGTTAACCAGAAAAATAGCTTAAAAGTACATGTGGTATAATGTAAATGTAAAAAAAACTCGTAAGTAACTACCACTTCCATATTTTTTAAATAAAAAAAAATGTTTTAAATTTGATTGAATCAGTTTTATTTCAAAATCATCCACATCCTTAATTTTTTCAAGTCACACTCAAAACAAATTAAATATTTAAAAAAAAAAAAAAACAGCCGACTTCCAAAAAAAAACACTACAAAGCTACAACCAACGATACCGACTTCCGAAATTAAAGTTATTTTTCACTTTGTAGTGGTTTTTTTTGGAAGTCGGTTGTTTTTTTTTTGTAAAAACAGTTTTTATTTTTCACTTTTCAGTTGTCCCTACCTACCCCACACAAATTCATATAACACTACTTGCTATGTGAATATCAGCGACAGGAAGCGTATTAAACACATCTGCCTACCACTTTTAAGGGTACAGGCGTGATGTTATGTTGTGTGATTGCGTAAATAATGCATACAAATGCGATAGCAGCGATCGCGGTTGATTTGCTGGCATTTATTGAAGAGTTCCGTTGTCTGTCTCCGAAACTCATCATCAGATCTTTACGAAATTTAAATGTGACCCTTTCGAAACAAACCTCTTTCGAACAAAAAAAGAATTTTGCAAATCCGTCTATTTATGATGGAGGTCGTCTATATAGGACCCGAACATAAATAAAAAAAAATAATAATAAACAAATCCGAATTGAGAACCTCCTCCTTTTTAGAAATCGGTTAATAATTTTGTTGTCATAACTACTTGTTTCCGCGTCATCTATTGGAATACTCGGGCGTAACCGTAAATCGTATGCTGTATGTCATTATTGTGATGGGCGTCGTCGTTAGATAAGGCACCCACAGCCAAGCCCGGTTAAGCAGCCGACCAACCTACGTTGATCTGCGAGATGCGATTAAAAAAAAAAACAAAATTCTTTTCATTGAGAAGAGCCAGCGAGTTTTGATGATTTTTGTAGCTCCACCTATAAAACTGAGTCTAAAAATGAAACAATGAATTCATTTCTTATGTGGTTCAAAACAAAATATTAATAAAATACTATGAAATATGGAATTCAAGTACGGAATCATTACTCAATGTTAGCCCTATTATGGTTGAAGATGTGACATTAGGCAATCTGTTACGAAAAAGTCATTTGTATGCAAGAGCTGAGCTTAGGGCCAGCGACATCTCATAATAAATTGTTTGTTGTAGTTTCTTAGAAATCGTTGAAAATGATGAGGGACGGTAAATAATACTAATAGGAATCTTTAAACCTGATCCATGCTAGTAATATCATGATACCAATTGTGGTTTGTTGGTACATGAGTTCAGGAATGTTCAAATTATGTAATGATTGTCTATTGCTGTACCCATTTGCAGTATACTGTTGGAAGTTGAAAAACAGTTATTTAATGAAGCCAAACAGTTTGCAATTACTAGCAAATAAAACTAGTATAAGGGCTGTTACTTTTTACACAATTTCATCAATTATTGAGGGCTGAAAAATGGCAATAGTTAACCCCGTTCTCCAATCCTGTCACCATTATCATTTCAGCCGAAAGACTTCCATTGCTGAACATTGGCCACCCCCAAACATCGCCACTTCGATCGAATCTGTGCTTCCCGCATCCAGGGGATTTTTGTGGCCTTCACAAGGTCGTCTGTACTTCTGGGAGGCCTTCCAACGCTACGTCTTCCGGTACGCGGTCGCCACAACTTTCCGGTCCCATCGGCCATCTGTTCCCTGCACACTACAACTTAAGTTTGGCAATTCTTCGGGCTATATCGGTTACCTTCGTCCTCCTATGGATCTTTTTATTTCTGATTCGATCACATGGAGAAACTCCAAGCATAGCCCTCTCCATTGCCCTTTAGGTAATTTTCATACTTCTAATGAGGCCAATACCCGCAACAAGTCTTTGTACACGCTACACGCAACTAATCCCTGCCATCGACGAATTGTCTGCATAACTTGCCTCTCCTAAGAATACATAACGACAGTACCGTGTAAAGAAAATGTTTGCACCTATTGCTCTTCTATTTACCTTGCCATAAGCTAAAAAACCGAAAGTAAGTAAAGAAACGCTCTAAATTTTTCAACTAGCTAAATTCCGTTTGCGCAATAGTTTGCAGTTTTCTATGATTTCTCTTTTCTTCAAACATTCCAATATCAATAAGGAATCAAGCTCACTTGATTAGCAATGCTGCAGTCTTCCTATAAGCTTGCAATTGCATGAATATGTAATTAAATGTAATATGATAATCAGCGAGGGGGTATCAGAAACTGCAGGTTATTTCAGAGTATTTTAGAAATTAAGAATATTTTACTACCTATGCTATCAAGAAAATAATTGGAACTTGTATATTTTGTTAGAAATTAAACATTAATAACGCAGCATTTCTCGAGATTGTCCTGTGAATTCAGCTTACTTGGCCACCCTTACCATTTGACATTTCTTCTTTTTTGTTTTTAATACCTTTTTTTTCTTTTGTTAGCGGCAAAGGCCTCCCCCAAATCCTTCCAGGAACTCTTTTAATACCTTTATGGTATCCAAAATGTGCTGTTTAGCAGCCTAATTCATTTTGTGTCCCAAATAATATAGCCCCCTATTACATTGGACTTAGACAAAACTGGCGAAATATTGGTGTACTATAGGAACTGCCTAATCCTTCGGGGATTGCAGACGTGTGTTATGTTTATCATAATAATTTGTTATTGTATAATATAACGTATTATTATGAAATTCTCGAATTGCACAAAGAAGTGTCAGTTCCGTCGCTTGTTGTGACGCCAATCGATTGTTTATATTTTATGAATACGTACTGATATTCTCAGGCATTCAACCGATCTCTCATAGACGGTCAATTAGTGATTGTTGATTTTCAAAGAAAAAGCGCGGAACACGGGTGCGTGAGAGAGGGTAGCGGGTATTGAATAAACTTCGAGAAAAAACGATAGGCAATATTATAACCTTTGCTTGAATAATACATGAATTAAAATAGCTATTATCTGTGGGCCGTGACTGCCTGCGTAATTAATGTGTACATTTCTATCTAAAGACTCAACCCTTTGATGTGTATAAAAAATAGTAAATATAATAGTGATATTAGGAGGCTCCTTCAAACAGGCGCGATAAAATCGCGTGCGACACAAAGGCACCGCTCGTTGCGCGACTTGTGGTACCTTTGTGTAGCACGCGATTTTATCGCGTGTCGAGCCTGTTTGAAGGAGCCTTTATTCGATACTAGCAGCGCCCAGCGGTTTCACCCGCGTAAATTTTGATCCCGTGGGAATATCGAGATTAAAAGTATCCTATGTGTTAATCCAAGAAATAGTCTATCTATGTGCCAATTTTCATCCAAATCTGTTAAACGGTTTACGCGTGATTGAGTAATAAATATCCAAATATCTTCACAAACTTTCACATTTATAATATTAGTAGGATTACGGCGCTAAGATACTCAAAGTACGCTCACATTACATTATCACCTCTATCTTTTCTTCTCAAGGTTTGGTAAATGGCAATTACTATTATGCCAGCCATTAATGTATATGAAAGAAGTTTTTACAGGAAACCACTGAACAACTCGGCATTTTTATATTTTATCACGACCACGCTCGAAAGCGCACTAGTTCGCGGAGACGGCCATTTGCCTGGTACAGGCCCATGTTGCTCATGTCGCGTGGATACAGACACGCCCCCTTGCCATTCTCCTGTTTTTTACATTTCTATGATGCCTGCCCATGGTATCTTACTGTTGAGCAAAGACCTCGCTCCATTCATTCCACTTCTCACGGCTGTTCGCTGTTGTGGTCCAGTCTTTCATAATTCGGCCTAATTCTCATCGGCCATCTCACCATCTTTGGCCTTTACTATGTCGAATTTTCTCCTTTGGCACCCACGATGTAAAATTTGCCCAGCAAACTTCTGCCACTCGACACACATGGCCTGCCTAGTTCCATTTCAGCTTGGCAGCTTTTTCCTCCACATCGCATCGGCAATTTGCGTCAAGGAACACAATGGTGCCGATTTCCTTGTTCACAAACTTAACTAAAATTTGTCTTCTGATAGAAAGAAAAAGATGCATTGTAGGTATTTAAATTTAGTTTAGTTTGTGAACAACAGACTTGGCACCAGTGTTGTATTTCTTACGTGTAATATGAGCAACAAATTAGTAAAATAATGTGCTTTGGAAAGCGAGCATTATAATATAATATATGCCTCGGTACACTAATATTAAAATTCGTAGAAACAACGAACAAATTACGATAATAACTACTCAAAGTGTAGCAATATAATTACGATGCCTAATTACCTAGTACATTTGAAATAGAAACCGATAGTTGTAAATGGAAAGGTGTTGGTTACAAAGGACCGCTCATTTTAAATTGTAAGTGGAAAGTGGCGACTTGAATTGCAATGTATTTAATCGAACCTCTTATCATTTCCAATTTGCGCTCGTAAAAATATTATTGCCAGTGTAATATTATAATTATTGCGCCTCTTTTTGTGAACCTGAAATAATATTGTATTATCTTTGAGGGACCTAAAAGGAAGTCATGGTAAATAACCAAGTAAGTAACTGCGACCAACTTTGATGTGTGTGGCGCGGTTAGTCACAGTTCTAGCCTTACGTAACCCATTTAGTCGGGGTGCCCTATCTTAGTTACTGCGATCTAGTCGGCTCGCGCGTGGTTGGTAACCCAACCTTTTTCGTTGGGGTGCCCCAGCTTAGCTACTTTGACTTACTGAGAAACGGCGAGAAAGTTAAAAAGAAGCTCAATTATTTAAAAAAGTGTGCATCATTAGAAGCGCTGAAAGTTTTTAGAGGATATTTCCAGTTTGAATTCTGTGAGGTTTGTAGCACGGTTTCCATGCTAGTTCCAACAGTGCATAATTTTATCAGGCTAGAGTAATTTAGGAGAAGTCACATGTGGTTCCCAGCCGAAAAATTCGAATTGATTTTATATTGGTGCATAAGAGGTAGGGTGACCATGATTGCGTGTTATTGCGGACAGTGACAAAAATAATTGTTTAGTTGCTTTTATGCATTTACCAGGTAGTCAGATCTAAGTGACGTAACTTGACAATAATGTAAATAAATAAAATGTTATTATAACGTGCGTGTAAACGTTATAAGAACATTATGATGAGATCATAAGTTAAACATTTAATCATCTTCATAAACTATTAGGCATCTATTTCCTGTTGGCAGTGTTGGCACGACTTCACAAGAACACAAACAATAACAATTTACTTTTAATATAGATAAATGATCATACATACATAAAGCTAGGCCTTCTTCCCTAAGGGGTAGGCAGAAACTCTGAACGCCACCTGCTATGATCCTAAAAAAAATATATAAATGATAGGTACAGACGCCAGCACATCAAGCTACCCGAAACTGTCAAATTTTCCCAAAGAACTTTGAACCTTATGCTATAGTGATAAAGTTGAAAATCTATTAAATAAATTTGACAGATTGTAGTAGGTTGAAGTGCTGGCGTCTGTACATAAAACAGTTTCCACGAAGTTTGCAGTCAACTAATTAAAACAGATTTTTTCGCTACTGCTAAGCACGAGGTCTTGGGTTCGATTCCCAGTCGCGCAGTGTTATTGGGTTTTCCATCTGGAATTTTTTAGTAGCAGCCCCGAGTGTTAGATTTGTGCCCGGGAAAACAAGACGTGATGTTGTTTATTGCTAAAATGTGCGACGACTAAAACTATTTACTTTTAATGAACGCCATAAAGAGCGAAACAAAAAGTTTTAATTTTATTTTACTTGGAAAAAAGTCTCGCAACTAAGAGTCCACATTACAGCTGCCAACGAGGCTGTATGTAACTTTCCTGCGTTATTTAAAAAGTGAACGCGGAAAACGCTTAGCATACTATTTATAAAGTAAGTGCTATGTATGTATGTTAGCATCCAATAATTATAGTAAACTAGCGACCCGCCCCGGCTTCGCGCGGGTGCAATGCTGATACTAAATACACTACAGAAAAATTGTGAACGTTGTATATAAATCCGATCGCTGCTAAATTCAAAGTGCTATAGGGAAAACCGCGGCCTCAGACGCGCTATTTATAGGCACGCTCTTGCCGCACCGGGCGGCCGGCCGGTACCGCCGCAAACGCTACGTCCCGCAATTTTTAAATCTGTAATATCTTCGAAAATATTCACTTAAATCATACGGTGTAAAGGGCCATATAGATCTATATTAAATGAACAATGTATTCAAGGTATTTAATTGATTAAGGATTAATGCTGTATTGGTTAAAATCGCTTCGAAATTAGCCATTATTTGTCGTAAAAAGTAAATGACAAAAAAAAGTTATTGTGGGTTATCCATAAGAGATAGACATATACCATCACGGACTTTTCTGTAGACCTTTTCAATGTGTACAATACTTAGTACATTATTTTGATAAAACTCGTAGGGTTCAGCCTGCGTTTGCAATGTAAGCGGAAAAAATGTAATTATTTACGACATCACATTAGAAACCTCAAAAATAACAGTACTTCTCCACTATTTAATGGATGTTATTATACATATAAACCTTCCTCTTGAATCACTCTATCTATTAAAAAAAACCGCATCAAAATCCGTTGCGTAGTTTCAAAGATTTAAGCATACAAAGGGACATAGGGACAGAGAAAGCGACTTTGTTTTATACTATGTAGTGATACCGCTTCTTGTGGGAACTTTGTCCAGGAAGCATTTGTAGGCGCTATGCGATAGGGCAATCACTGTAATTTTCTAAATCGTTCTGAACTTTAAATTCGTTCTATATACGTAGATTGAGGAGGGGCTCGTGTCTAAAAAATAACAGTCGCACGGGTCGATCAAAAGTTAAGCTATACGCTTGCCACGGTCGGTTTGTGGATGGGGTACCATCCATTACATATCGAGACCCCTCTGTGGCTCGAATTTGACGGTCGTTACGGGAGAAGCCCAAAAGTCTGACAACCAGTCTTGCCAAGAGGTATATAGTGTTACCGTAGTATAGTGTTACCCAGTAACTGGGTTGTGGACGTCAGATAGCCAGTCGCTCCGTGTAAAATACTGGTATGTATTCAGCTGCATCCGGTTAGACTGGTAGCCGACTCCAACTTAGGTGGGAAAAGGCTAGGCAGATTGAATTATGTACGTTCAATTCAATTTTATTTGCTTGTAAAGAGGATGGCATTAACATTGACTATTTGACCGTGGCAGGGAGCCAGGATAATGCTGCAAGGTCTATGCTACTTGCATTCAGAAATAGGTAGTATAACATCGAATAGGGAAGCTGTAATACTTAGAGACGCTATTCATAATAGCAGACTTTTTTACAAAATGAAGTGCTCATCAAAAGCTGGCGAAAAAGGGAATCCTAGAAAATGGGAAAGGACATTGCTCGTCGTCCATACATAGTTGGCCTAAGATCCAACAGGGAGGTGTATTTACTTTTTGGGTTTTAGATAATTTATACATTCGATTGAACTTAAATTAAAACAACGGACACTTCTGAGAATTCGGAAAAAATCAAAACACTTTCGGATTTTGAGGTTATAATTACGTCAATAAAAACATTCGGTATGTAGCAATAACAGAATGCGCGCGCCAAGTGACATTACTACCAAATGTCAAATGTCATCTGTCAATTCATCGATTGTCAGTGTCATTATTGCTCGTTTCAAACAGCGCTCAATCGAGTTTTTTGATAAGCCGTATTATGATTCCGCGACATCATAGCGGACGTTTTTAACTAAAAACCATTATCGTATATCAAGCGTTGAGAATACTGACGCTTGTCTGTGTCAAACTCTTATTAAGAGTGTTGTTACAAAGACTTGGCTGTATGAGCTATAATACCTTTGCCTATTAAAAACCTCAAATTGAACCAAAAAATAACAACACCGATGATTATGACGTGACGGAAGTGATCAAGTGAATACTTTTTAAAATGTTTTCGAAATTAAGAAGTGTCCGTTCTATTGAAATATTTGTAATGTATATTATTAAAAGAACTAGTAATTATAGTAAATGTTTCATGCGTGTTGATTCATAGGCCATTTTTTACAATGTCCTTTCCATTCCCCTTTTCGGCGAATGAATGACAATGATATAAAACCAAAAGGGTAATTGCGTAACACACTAACAGTAGCAATAGCTTTCATTTTGACAGTTCAACAACATTCATTGCGTTATTTACGTTATTGAGCAGAAAAATTTTACGAACTGTTGGCGACTGGCTGTGGTGCGACCTTTTTTGTAGATAAATGTCATGTTTTTAAATATAGTTTTTTTTATGTTCATTGTTGGTTTTATTTCGTCTGAGCGGTTGTCAGGTTCCGTTTTGATTTAGAGCATTGTCTTAATACATATTTTAATAAATTTATAATATTGCATATCATTTCATCTCTACAGTCCACCCCGCCAATCCAATCCGCTTGTTATCATTTTTAAAACTATATTTAAAAACATGACATTTATCTACAAAAAAGGTCGCACCACAGCCAGTCGCCAACACGAACACATGAAGCAATGGATTAGCAATATCCTTCCAAATGATTCAGATTGTTATTGAAAGTGTGTTACGCAATGAGGGTTTTCGTGAAAATTTACGACACCAGTTGGCACCACTGTGACAAGAGGTCTTCTAATATAAAATATATGATGACGTTCATCATTCGATTCATTCATTCGTTCATCATTCAGTCATGACTAAAGAAAATATAGGCTCTGACAGATGCCTGGACCTGACGTGTCAGTGCTGCCACCTAGCGAACGTCATTTCAGAAAACCCTCATTAGGGTGCTGAGCCCTGCCAACTTACATTGTTTTATCAATAAATCAGGCCAACAGAAATATACAATTCTAGGGTGTGGCCAGCAAAAAACACGAAATGAAAACAATCATTAACAAGTTATTTTGTGCAACTATTCTGTTTCTTTCTCACCGAACTACTCGAAACAAGTGCAACAATGCCCTGCTGTGAGTTACGACCATTATGATTGAAGATGTGTGCCTCCGATAACGACGAGTTTATTGCGAGTTGTTTTAGAACAGTGTTGCTTTTGGTTGGAAGTATTTGTTTCATTATGGCCGTTTGAAGGTTGATGGCGATCTCATGGCTTGAAAGTTGCCATGTTGAATTGAGTAATATGTTCTCTTCAATGACATGGCGCCTCTTGAAAGGTTCTACCATAATTCCCATTGCCAGCTGGTTATAAATGAAGGGAATAGAAACTTCAATAAGTATAAATCGATGTTAGTTTACTGCTCTTGTGTTGGTACGCACTAAGACTCTTGCTGTCGTAAAAATATTTGTTAGTCGTCATGGCGGTCACGGGATTGACGGCCCAGGATGGCTATAATGTGTCACTCGCGGCAGCTTTTGTTTCGTATTTAACTTATATTTTGCGCTTTGCACCCCCGGGGATCCCAGAAACCTCCTCCTGTACAGGATAGCAGGGATATCGATGCGCAACCTGTCACCACGGATTTAGTACATGATTCTGAATCCCATGCGTTGAAATTTTTGGTCAGTTATTACAAACTCTTCGCTAGGTGGTTTAGAATAACGTGTTGAATTGAAGGTTGCAGTTTGCACGTCAATATGCTTGCCACCCTGTGTAGACGAAAAAGCAGAACCAATTAATTGTGTCTCATTAGTTAAAGCTTGGTAGGTTAAAATCACAAGTCACTACCACTGGTCTATTGCCTCTATCCAGAATTCGCGCTCACATTACAGTTTCATAGTGATTCATCACAGCGCGGCCTTCTTCGTCCTCGAAAGTAAATATCAGTTATTTAAAATAATGACCATTATAACTTATTTTATTATCCGTTTAAAACTTGCAAAAGTTAACCGCACAGTTAACGGGTTATTACGGTGACAGAAGACAGATTAACCTGCCAAGAGAATTCGCGGTCCTACTTGCTGAGATTTTAAGTCAACTACATATTATTATGTTTTTATAGCGCAGAACCTCAAGAAAATTGTGAAATGTCGCGCATATATAAGAGTTTTCACACATTAGAGTAGCGGATCTTAAACGAGGGGCTAACTAGCAAGTCAATGGCTCTAGCGACAAAGATTACACAAGCTTGAGCAGTTTACCCGCTCATTTGGACGGTGAGCACGCAGTAAGATGGCGCAGAAGTCACGTTAGCTACGAAAGTACGGTTATTTTGAATAATCCTGAGTCCGGCTATTTCAGTTTGAAATTTTAAAAATTCCCGAATGTCCGGATTATTTTTTTCGGATGGCTACCCTAAACGCTATATCTGTCTGGCCAGTATCAATGACTTGTTGAATTCCTGACTTCATGAGGCTTACTGTTCATCGTGTTGTTGAATTCACGCAGAAGCAGAGCCATCTCATACTTATTCATTATTCATCCATCGTAAGTTTTATATTTTCGTACCTAAGTAGGTTTACCTACTTAGGTACGAAAATATGAAACTAAAACATGCGCCATTTTGGCGCATGGCAAAAAACGGAACCAACAATACATTTCACAAAACAATTGCACAAATGTTTACCAAGCCCCCCTGTCAACGTCATTTGAGCGCCAATTGGTCCTAATAACAGGACAATTTCCCACCTTCCATCTTGCACCGCATGCCCTATAACCTTTGCTCTTGATGAACCTTCGGTCTATTCTGTAAAAAATGTCACCGTGAAAACGTAGGTGAAGTGAGCTGTCATTCCACCTGATGCTAGGCATTGACACTATTGACAGCCCAAGTGTCAATACCTAGCCTCAGTAAGATTTTTACAGAATCGATCGGTTGACATTGGCAGAATTGTCGACATCGGCACAATTGCCATAGAGAAAAATAGAATAGAATCGATCGGCTGATGTTCAGCGAGTTTTTTGAACGTGGTGTATTTTTGCCATCGATACGCTAAGAAGAAGACAGTGTAAAGTTGCCCTTCTGTATCTGACAGTTTCTGACGCGGGAGTCCGCCATTTTTTGTAGCGCGGCGAATGCGCGGTGACGCAACTCGCCGGTATGCACGGAACAGGTTTGCGACCGCCAGCTATTCCGGACATTGGGAGTGCGTATACCGTAGGCGTTCGAACGTGCTTCGAACTTAGGACTGTTTAGAGAAAAAACATTGACTTGAAACTGTTTTAGTCTTCGAAATACGTGATTTTGATCTACGATACTACATCGCGTTACCTACATCCTTGACGTGTCGCTATGACAACTGTCAAATGCCATTTTTAAAGGGTTTCCATAATGCACAATATTAGTCCGGACATTCCTGTTTGCAATTTTTTTATATTATTCTATTAGTTTTATTTTGATTTTAATAATCATGAAAGTTACTAATAATGCAAACTATGTGTGTCTATCGATATTTCAAAAAATATAACTTAAACTTTGTGTATTTTGTTACTTACACTGTTAAAAAATACTCAAAAAAGTAATTTTATGTAGTATTTTTTTAAACACGAAAATAATCAGCCTGTTTTTAATGAACCAGACATTATTACAATGTTTTCTTAGGTACCGACACACACGAGCCATAAACGCCAAGCAACATTTTTACTTCGCAAGATTTAGCAATACGACATAGAATGTCTACTAATGGCGAACATAGTAAAAGGAATTGTGTCAGCATTTTAATTAACCGAGTTTTTTTATGTTCACAGGCCCGATACTAATAAAGAGAATAATATACTTTAATGGCGTAGGATTCTGCAATGTTTAATTATTTATTTAAACTATAAAGGAGATTTTAATGGGTTTCAGGTGAATAATGTAACGTGTAGAATGTATGCTCATACTCGTAAGTATATCTAAGGATTTTACGCCAGAAAAAAAGTTTGGAAGAAATAGAAAAAAGACATGTTGTGCCGACCCCAAAAAAATTAGGATTAGAGCAGAAGAATGATGATGATGATATGGCTTTACGCCCAGTTTTTGAGTAGTTTTGAAGTCCTCAGATAATCTCTCAATAGCTTTTGATTGGACAAATATTTCATTAATTTACACGAATTTCTTTCTAATCCAGCTGATCAGAAAAGCTGTGGAACCCATTGCACTATCGGATAGATAAACTTTGTATAAAATACCTCGAAAACCGGGGTAGTTTTCTCTTTACCTTCTCCTTCATGCAAAATTTCAGTGAATTCTGCAGGGCAAAGTCCACCCTCTCCTTTTTCCACACAATTCTATCTTTTGCTAGTGACAGCCAGGCCTTACGTTAGGAGTCAAGCTCGTCCCGACATCTTATCTCTCTCATCTATCTATCATCTTGTCTAGCTTGCGATTTCTTCGTGCGTTTAATGGACCCCAATCGGTGTTTTTTTCAGCGAATTGCAGACAAAATGAAGAAAAAAAATGTTCCATTCTGCACAAACAAAACGCAAATTACAAAAAAAAAACATTAAAAATACACATACAAAGTAGCCAAAAGCCTCGTACTCAAACAATAAAAAGTTTTCGATTTTGTCCATTGCTTGATGTCAGGGCCAGGGACCACAGACAATACACAAATGACAACAAACAAGCAGCAATCAAAACAAAGTGCCAAATAGCATAAACAGTTTCATAGCTGTGTTCAATATCCTGAATATACCTGACAAAGGCGCCAACAACACGGCCTTTTAGTATTTTCGTTCACTATTAATAGCTAATTAATAATCATGTTACAATTTTATCGCACAAGTTGACACGTTCCGTTTTCTTGTAATTGATCACTTGACAACGTTTTTTTGACATGTTTTTTGTTTCTGCATTTAATTAATTTCAGAGCTACCTACCTAATTAAACAGGTACACGTATTTAAACATTACCAGTTACGCAGGAAGCTGGGTCAATATAATTAACTATGTATATCACTTTGACGAAATATTTAAGAAAAAAAAATATACGTATCATTAATAATATCAAGTTGACTGCCTCGTTGGTCTTGTGGTCGCAAGCAGTACTGCTGAGCATGAAGTCCTGGGTTCGCTTCCCAAGTCGGGCAAAGTATTAGTAGGTTTTTCCATAAGGAATTTCTCAGTACCAGCCCGGAGTATGGAGTTGTGCTCGGTTGATGGCAATAGGCTTGCCCCTTATTACATAACTGGCGAAATGTGAGTGTTACCAGCTCTGCCTGACCCTTCGGGGATTACAGGCGTGATGTTATGTTACATTAAATACAATGTGACAAAAAAAGAGCTTGAATATCTTTGTACCATTTCCGGCATCAAAAATCAAGTACTTACAAGTTTCGTCTCAGGACACATCTTAGCCCGTGACCTGACACACACAAGCACACAGACAAACACAAGGCTGCCAACATAACAGCCATTACAGACTAATTATACTCGTTGAGTTACATCTGCCCTTTATGGCACGCAGCTTATACATCAAGCGGCCTTGTGATAGTCTATGGTGTTTTTATAAGAGAATCGTGTCTATGGCATCTTGCTGAGTTACAACAATGTCGTGGCTGTAAATGTAAACGTTTTAAACACTTTGTATCGTTCTTCGATTGTTCTAATCACGGGGTGGACGAACGGACCTAATACTCACAAATGTCGTTATAATAACTCATTAAATCAGTGAATTGAAGCCAGTTAATGAGGTTTTCTAAACGCATATACACGAACTATAATAAAACTGTCGACAAGTGCAACATTGATACATTAATAATAAATCAACACTATTAGATTGGGAATAAAATTATAATGATTTACATACTTGAAATGGTACATGGTGTTATGTTACCTAATTGTAACATAACACCATGTACCATTTCAAGTTAAGCTTAACCGTTGCACTCATTGTTAACACTCATTTGCACCTGCAAATGAGTGTTAACAATGAGTGCAACGGTTAAGCATACGTCAACCTAGGAGATTGTCGTCTGCTTAACCGGACTTGCCTGTGGTTGCCTCAATAAATTAGGGCCTCCAGGCAAGCCTTAAAAATCTTAAGACTAAGCGACTACACGCTAAGGGCACCCCCTGTGGGTTACGGACCTCGGCTTAGGATCGCTGCAAGAGGACAGAAAGGGACAGATTGAATCAGATTATAGGACATTGAACGATACACAATCAAACATGTACACGGTTCTTTATTATGTTATTTACGATCCTATTTGTATGTACCTACATTCAAAGCAAATAAAGTTATTCTATTCTATTCTATTCTAAAGTTTTATTGTTATTTCGTCTGAGCTGAGGGCGTCTAGTGTCCCGCAAAGTGTTAAGCTCTAAAAACGGTGAAGTGAGGAACGTGAGGAAACCGCCATGTCCTAGAACCAAAAATTCGAAGACATGTGTCATCTACGAACCCGCACTGGGCCCGCGTGGTGGATTACGCCCCAGTCCCTCTCACCAAGAGGAGGCCCGTGTCCCAGCAGTGGGAACAGTATAGGCTGATTCTGTCTTAAGTGTTAAAAACAATGCTTTAAGAATGTTCTAGAGAAGTCCAAAAATTTTAAATCGAGGCTGGAACTTGAATGATGCTCATGTCTGAGTCATCATTCGAGTTCCAGCCTCTATTTAAAACAAGATTCGACGAATTGTATAAAATCTGCCCGTTTTGAATCTACATTCATGCTTGAGCAGCGTTCTAGACTAAGGACCAACGTCCTAACACGTTTTGTCTAATCATCACCATTCAGCCCGGAAGCACCCACTGCTGGATATCCATTCTTCTGCTCCATCCAAGTGTTTCCCGCGACTTTGACGATATCGCCAACCCAACGCGCTTTTGGATGGTTTCTTTGGCGAAAACCTTAGCCACAATTCGGTCACAGCTTTACTCCATCGGCCGTCTCCTCGTCTAGTTAGATGTCCTGCCCAACTCCTCTTAAGGCTCATCGCCCTGTCCCCGACGTTGGATTTCGGTGTTACGCACTCTGTCTGTCTATTACGACATAAAGGGTTTAATCATTTGGGAATTTGGTTTCTTCAATGATTACTTTACTGAACTTTTGGAAATTTTGTTTATTGTAAATTATAAAGGACACAAAAAATACATGGACCGCTCGCGCGGTGACAAGTTGCGAAGTGACACATAGGTACATTAAAGTTTTTTCACTGACACCGCCACAGAAATCGCGCCTTGCCATTTCGTTAAGGCAATGTGTTTTATCGCACACGTTGCTAGTAAACAGGCAGCAGGTGAGCCTGAACATCCTCCCACCCGTTGAAAGGCTTGTCTTTCAACCGTAAATCTTCAGCAGTGGGTAGCGGGCACAGCTTGATAACAGGCCGACGTAGAACACCCCTAGTCGTTTTCAAGTCAGCCACTCTCGAAATTCCATCCAGACCAGGAAATAATCTAGTAACTCGTCCAAGGCGCCAACACAATGGCGGTACATGATCTTCATGGATAAGCACGAGGTCTCCAATATGTAGGGATCTTGAGTTCGTCTTCCACTTCAACCGTTGTTGTAGCTCGTGTATATATTCACGCTGCCAGCGTGACCAGAAATGCTGATGAATCTGTTGCAGTCGAGCGTATCGTTTCAGGTGACTTTCTTTCAGGTTTTCCAAGCTAGGTTCAGGCAGTGCCTTCAGCGGTCTTCCAATGAGAAAGTGCCCTGGAGACAAAGGAAGGTAGTCATCAGGAGAGGAGGACAAAGGACACAAGGGGCGACTGTTTAAAACGGCCTCCACTTGTGCGAAAAGTGTAGATATTTCTTCAAAGGTAAGATGGGTATTTCCCATAACTCTTTTTATATGGAATTTTGCAGATTTGACTCCGGCTTCCCAGATGCCGCCAAAATGAGGAGCGTGAGCAGGTGAGAATACAAATTTATATTTTCCTGAGTTGCAAATTCAGATAAGTCCCTATTATGTAATTCAAGAAAAGCCCCTATATCTTTAGCAGCAGCTACAAAGTTACCCCCGTTATCACAAAATATTTCATTGGGTTTGGCCTCGGACACGACAACATCGCACACAATAATTGTGAACTGTGCGCCGAGCTAACCTTCTGCCATTTAGCGGCCATACTGATTCTCTTATCAGTGATAACAGCAGCTGCGGGCCAGCATGCAGGTGTCTTAAATGTTCTCTTTCAAATAAAAGTTTAGTCAAATGATGGGACGAATCAAGTAGTATGGGATGTTTTTTATTAAAACTATAAGGTGAAGAACTTATTCGTCCTCCAACTCTAATTAAATTGTTTTCGTCTAAAAAAGGTGATAAACATAGTAATTTATATTTAACATTTAAAGGTACGTTTTTAGATAACGCCTTGTATTCAATAGGAAAACATTTATTCTGAGCAACACGGCATAGATAATGAAATGAGTCATCTAACTCATTAGCGCCGAGAGGCAAAACCTGTTTGTTATGAATACCTATTACGAATGTTAAAACAAAATCTTTTTACCCATGCGACTATTCTGATAAGTTTGTTTAGTTTGCTATATTTTTCAATAGCTATTATAGGTTGCAGTATGTTAGTGTTAAGGTAAGTATTTATTTTATTTTGATCAATTAAGGTATTATTAGGTGTAATGAATGAATTTTGTATTTTATGAGTTTTTGTTTCAGATGCTGATTGCTCTGCTTGCGTCGCCGGTGGCAAAGTTGAGACGAGCGGAGCAGTTGGGACGGTATTGGGTGAGTATTTAGTTTTATTTGTAATCTTAAATTTAGTTTTGGATCTAGATGTATTTTTATTTTCAGGTACATCATCGATATCAATGTAATTTAGTTTTGGCCAATCGTTTTCACAATTAATTAAATAATTTGGACCTGACCACCATAGGCTATTATTTTTAAATACGGCATGGTGGCATAAGAAGTATGAGGGAAATTGTTTACCTTTAGGTGCTAAAGACATGTGTCCTAGCTCTTCGTATTCTTTCATAAAATCAACGTATTGTGCCTTTAGTGTAGGATTTTTCCTAAAACGTAATTCTAAATTAAGCAATCTTTTTTTGCAGTATTATAAGATTCACCCAAGTTGCTTGGACAACTATTTAGAGGTAATTTAAAATTAAATCGTCCATCACTCAAACGGACCGTATTTTTCAAAAAATGCTTTTCACAAGCCCTTTCCCTTTCGCTGAGAATGGGTTTGTTTGGGAGTTCTTCAAACTCCCAGAATTTGGTAAGTAATTTATCAATACAAGACTCTTGAATCTTGTTATTTTTTGTAATTATGCCTTTGTTGCAATATATGCTATTCAAATTATTTTTATTTATCGGACCGGCTATTAACCAGCCAAATTTGGAATTTCGTAACTTTATATTGTCTGGCCCTATAGAAATTTGTTCATTTCCCAGGATATCCCAGAAAAGATCACATCCAATCAAGATATCAACTGGAGAGGGTTCATTAAAACTAGGATCGGCTAATTTTATGTGTTTAGGTAATTTGAATTTAATGTTAACCGGGCTTTTCGGTAAATAACCAGTTAACTCATTCATGACAAGCATGTTACAAGTAACATCAAACTGTTTGTAAATAGATTGCACTTTAACAGTGCAGCTTTCCTCTACTTTATTAGACAAGTGATTTCCTATACCTATAATATTAACACTAGGTATTGGAATGGAATCAAGTGACAGTTTATCGCTTAACGATTTTGTAATAAAACTGCCCTGACTACCACAATCGAGCAATGCGCGTACTGTTTCATATTTATTGTTATTAGGATTATGAACCTGAATTAAGGCAGTGGATAAGAAAACATGATTGAATTGATATTCCGATGAGTTAACATATACAGATTCCGATTCTAAACAGTTAACGTTTATAGATTCCGATTCTGAATGTGCATGATTATTATTAACTGACTGCTTAGAGTTATGCAGAAGACGATTATGTTTTTGTTTACAATCAGGACATGGTCCAAATCCACAAGCCTTTGCTGGATGACCCTGTTTAAGACAATTAGAACAAAGTTTATATTTATTTACCTCTGCCCATTTTTCTTGTATAGTTTTGTTTTTAAAGCTAGTACACTCATATATTTTATGATTTTGACCGCAAATTATACATATAAATGAACTTGAAGTGTCGTTATTAGTAGCTGTCGCTGACTTAATAAAGATTTTTTGATATTTATCTTGTTTGTTGTGTTGAGTATTTTGTACTTGTGAACCCTTTTGGTGGCTGCTATCTGTTTTATTCCTATCTAAAGCATCAAGCACATCAGCGCGATCTATTAAAACTTGTTTAAAGTTTTCTAAGGTTGGAATTTTGTCACCAAGCTGGTTTCTAAATTCCTCCCATTTTAAAAGTGTATTATGGTCTAATTTTGAGGTTAAATTAAATATGACACACATATCCCAATTATCTGTGGGCATTCCTAAGCTAGATAATGCTCTTAAGTTTTTCGTGATATGATCAACTAAAAATCGTAATGACCCTACAGTTTCCTTGCTAAATGAACGTGTGTTAAACAATGAATTCATGTGATAATCAATCAGAAGTCTTTTATTATCGTAACGAGCACACAATAATTTCCAAGCTTCCTTATAATTTTCAGATGATACTTCAAGATTAGAAATTATACGTGCCGCGTCTCCTTCCAGGTAAGATATTAAATAATGAAATTTGTGTATCGGCGAGAGTTGCTTATTACGATCAACTAAGCTCAAAAAAGAGTCTCTGAACTCGAGCCACTTAAAATATGCACCATCAAACTTAGCAATTTGTATGCGTGGCAACCTGATATCAGAGTCACGAGATTCAAATCGGGATTCATGACAGTCATGACATGTTTGCACACAGCTGTCCAACAAACCTTTAGCAATGGCAAGCCCACTCACCATATCATTTTCAATTTTGTCCCGCTCCTCAATCTCTAATGCCAGGCTCTCACTATTTAAGACTTCAATCTGACTTTGCAACTCATCAAACTTAGCTGATAATTGTTCGAATCTACCAAGTTTAATCTTTAATTCAGCAATATCCTTATTTGACAATGAGTCCAAAGACGTCAATATATCCAAAAAGTTTTTAAACTTGGTAATTTGACCTTTGATTGAGCTACGCCTGACAGTCAATTCACGTAATTTCTTTACATCGACTTCTTGCGACATATTTATTTTTTAATTACACCTTATTTAAGCAAAATATGTTAAGTATAATCGACTAGCAAGCAGACTCAACTACGTATCAGCGTAAAAAATATAATTTAGTAAGTTATATAAAGAATCTCACGCCCCTCAATTCGACGTCACCCGCCGACCGGGAAACCGGATTCACACTGCCAAGCACGGAATGCAAGCTCTGCTGATACCAACGGTGCTAGCGAGATGTTCCGAGGTATCTGGAAAGTTTGACGAACAATGTTAAAAACTGATTAGGAACTATTTTCCTAGAATGACATGAGAAATACACGATGTAGGTAGATGAAAAAATGGAAAAAACATATATTTTAAAATGGAATTTTCGGACGATTATTTGGATAAATTGCATGCCAACTTGCTGATATGGACTATTAATGATGGCCTTTAATGAAATACACCGATATTATAGTGAATTAAGTGTAGTACAAATAAGTTTTATCAAGTAAAACTTTGATCCCGAATGACCCTTCAATAATACCTAAATAATTAATTGAAATTATTGCACAAGTGGAAGGCACGTTTTAGTTAGGATAGCTGATGGTATGATTTGGAAAATAGATAGGAAGGTATGAATGAGGAAGGAAGGGCACTTAACTTATGGTGATCCGCTCCACATGAATCTTCTGCAACTGCTTTTTCTTCAGTAGGTATACCTGTGTCGATACTTTAGCTGCATCGAATGCTCCAGGAAGTTTTTGGTGTCAGCTTCACGACGGGAACTCGGCCTTTAGTGGTCTCGATGATCACGCCACGTCGATGAACCAATTGTTGAAATTTAGATGTAGTTTTTTGTGTCCTGTCACGGTCGCCAATTTTTATGTCTATTACGACATAAAGGGTTTAATCATTTGGGAATTTGGTTTCTTCAATGATTACCTTACTGAACTTTTGGAAATTTTGTTTATTGTAAATTATAAAGGACACAAAAAATACATGGACCGCTCGCGCGGTGACAAGTTGCGAAGTGACACATAGGTACATTAAAGTTTTTTCACTGACACCGCCACAGAAATCGCGCCTTGCCATTTCGTTAAGGCAATGTGTTTTATCGCACACGTTGCTAGTAAACAGGCAGCAGGTGAGCCTGAACACTGTCTAGTAGGGTCATGACTTATGCCAAGCATGTCTCGCTCCTTGGCCATTTGTGCTACTCGTACGAGTATGCGGTGGACAGACCCGTTCAAACACCTTTTGTCTAATCCTCATTCCTAATGTCATAAACTGATACTTGTTTTAACTCAGTTACCGCCCAAGGTTTATTAATAACCTCTTTTCCCTCTGCTCATTTGCAAACACAAGACTGGTTATCCATGGTAGGACGAGTCATTTCCGCGACTTGTAGGAAATCAAGTTTTCCAAGTATAAAGTTACAAGTAACAGAGTGAATATCATTGGAGTGAACACTTTTGCCCAGGATGAAATTGAATAGTTGCGCCACATTAAAATATCTAATTCAACGTGTTTTAAAGTAAATTTAGAGTGAAAGGGATGCACAATTGCACATACGTGAGCGTAGGCAAGCGATTTGGCAATTGTCGCGCGCTTTTTTCATAGGAACGGTCAAAATTAGGTAAACACCGCTAACGAAAACAAACTTCTCACTTGTTTCATATTGTGATTTTTGTGAACTCTGCGATGAATGGATTGTTATCAGGCGCGCGCTAAAATTAATACTTTAATTTTCTTATTTGTTTTGATTATTCTGAAACATTTTTTTATTTATTGGATCGACGATAATTCGATTTTTTTCAAGAATTTAGATTAGTGAAATGGCAATTTATAATGATTATGTAACAGTTACTGCACCTCCTACTTCGATTTGTCGCAAGTTTTCAATTTCATCCTGTAGATATTATAACTTATTCAAACGTTTCTTAGGACACCGAAATGGCTTGCACCTGCACCGAAGTTGTTAGCCTGTAGGTATATGTCATAATTTATACCAATAAGAGCCTGTTTCATAGTTGCCGCACTATCTAACTAAAGTTACGGTTTTCTAAAAGAGTATCGTAAGGGCCGCCGTAGAGACGGCTGTGTCATTAAAATTATAGCACCGGGGTTTGACTTAACGGTGTCAGAAATCGCTCTCAAGGAAAAAACACCAACTTTCTTTCATAAATAAATTTGCAGTGACGCCATTTGACGATAAATTGCGGACGCTATGAGGCGGCCACCTGTAGTCTTAGTAAACTGTAGCTCAAAAGATTTTTCAGAAAAGAACCGACTTTGGATAAAACAATATTATAACGAGAACACAATCCAAGCCAAACCAAATATTCGAAGACATCCCGCACTGGGGCCACGTGGTGGATTACGGACCACTCCTGCTCGAAGAGAGGAGGCCTATGTCACCGCAGTGGGAACATTATAGACAGATTATGTCAAAGTGTTAAAAATGGAACTGACGATGACGTAGATGACGAAACCGGTCATTATTCTTATTACTTGACACAAATTCTTGTTTCCGTAAGTCGTACTTAAGATATGGGAAGCACGCAATCTCAAGATTGAATTGCACGACTGGCGGGCAATCTGAATTGAACATTATAAATTCATTTACGCTGAGGTCGCGTAATGTCGTCCGGTGTCGGCGGCCGTGACCGTTTACTTGCGTTTAAGGGCAGTTTCATAATAACTCATAATTTTACAGTTGGTTTATATGCGAAAATAACCTGCTTGTTGGGTTGATCAAATTTTGAGAAAATGGTTTGTAAATGGAATCTAGACGCCCTTTTTACTTCAACATTTGAATTTGGAACTTACCTGTCAATTAATGACAAACAGTTTGCTCTAAAAATACAATTCTGTGGTGTTAAGGTAAAAGGGGATAAACCATAAATACCTACCTATTGAAAAACGAGTTAATTGCAATATTCGATACTAAACATTAATATCTATTAAATAAAAAGGAGATGAGTCAGTATTTGTTTCATGAGGGTTTTCGTGAAAATTTACGACACCAGTTGGCACCACTGTGACAAGAGGTCTTCCAATATAAAATATGTGATGACGTTCATCATTCGATTCATTCATTCGTTCATCATTCAGTCATGACTAAAGAAAATATAGGCACCTTGACAGATGCCTGACGTGTCAGTGCTGCCACCTAGCGAACGTCATTTCAGAAAACCCTCATTGACTCATCCCCTTTTACTTTGACACCACAGAATTATAATAAGCATAATGTGCCCCACTGGTTGGGCCTCCTATCCGTGAGAGGGAGTGGGCCGTTATGCACCACGCGAGCGCTGCGCCTGCCTGGTTTCTTACAACTCGAAAGTCGGTACCATTGCCCACCAGTGGGGTGATGCAGGCTAACAATAACTGCGTCATTACTGCTCAAAAATACGATACTTAAGATCTTAATCACAAAGTATGTTTATAATAAGTATTGCAAAATACACGATACTTGCAACATCGTGAAGTTTATAAAATAACCCGCACGTTATTGTTGCATGTTGCATGTGACTCGATCCATAATAAAAGTTTAATGCTGTAGCGACACACTGTGGACTCAAGTTGAGTTGAGCTACACGATTACTGACAAATGCTTGCACTGACTAGACGGGTCCACTCACATCTGTCACATCTGTGGTTCTTTTCTCAAAAGACCATTTTAGGCACTGTGGCATTGCTGTGGCTTGTGGCATTTTAGGCACTGGTGCTGATCATATGAAGACAATGTAGATTTACATTGTCTTCATAATATGATCAACACCTTAATTGGGTAACAAACTATCATTCACAATCTGAACAATTTTGAAGGATACTGCTAACCCATTGCTTCATATGTTTGAGAAATATGTCTGTTCAGCATCGCAAATACCGCAATGAATGTTGTTGAACTGTCAAAATGGAAACCATTTCTATTGTTAGTGTGTTACGTAAACACTCCGTTGATTAAGATTATATAAGTCTGGACTTTAAAAGAGACTTATACCCTTGAGTTTGTTTCGTCATTTCTTCTCAGGAGGAGTCGGAGTCGGATGCGAAATGTCGAATCCATCTAGCTTATTATTTATGATATTACGTGTAAATGTGATTCAGATATCCTATTTACAGAATAAACAATTTAATTTCACTAACGTCGTAACTTCAGTTCTGACTTGGACTTGCAAATAAGATGGCAAAAGATGATTGATTGATTAGACTTTTAAATACAGTAGATACTGTGGTAATACGTCATAAAAATCTGCTGAACAGTAAGTAATATGCAAGGCATTATAAAATCCTCGCCCAGAGCAATGGAGCTGCAGAACTCAGAAAGTAATTTGCGAAAGACCTTTTACGTGCAATTTCTTAGCACTAGCTGGAGACATCTCGCAGGCTCTAGGCTGATTTGCTACACCAGCTATAATGTACACACGCCAGCACATCAAGCTACTACAATCTGTCAAATTTCTTTAACACGTTCAATGCCGCCGATACGCCTAGCGTGTTCTTGCGAATTTCTATAACTACGCCTTGAACACGCCAGGCGTGTCCTAAATGTTTCAGTGATAGTGCGTGGCTTTATAGGGCGGCATCGCTATGAACTTCAATAAAATTATGGTGGCAGTGAACGTGTTAATAGATTTTCAACTTTATCGCTAAAGTATAAGGTTCAAAGTTGATTGGGAAGATTTGACAGTTTCGGGTAGCTTGATGTGCTGACGTCTGTACGTTGCATCTCGGGTTCGTGGCTAAATGATTACAGCCTCACGGCTCACGGGTAGCTGTCATTCGTAGATCTTTGACAGTCGTTATGGGTAGACCATCTAAAGTTCGTTTCACAAAAGGATTCCCTTCGCCGTAAAGTTGGCACCATTGCTTTTCATTGTAGAATTCATGGGTTTTACCTTCAATGAAAAGCAATGGTGCCAACATTACAACGAAGGGAATTTTTTCGTCAAACGCATTTTACCAACCCGCATTGGGCCCACGTGGTGGAGACCGCTCCCTCCCACAGAGAGCAGGCCTGTGTCCCAGCAGTGGGAACATTATATGCTGATTATGCATGAGTAGACAGAAGCCCAAAATTCTGACAACCAGTCTTAGGGGTATCGTGTTACCTAGTAACTGGGTTGTCGAGGTCAGATAGGCAGTCGCTCCATGTAAAATACTTGTATTCAGCTGCATCCTGTTAGACTGGAAGCCGACCCCAACTTTGTCGGGAAAAGGCCAGGCAGATTGATATTGAAGTAAGTAAGTACTTACGTTACGTCACATCAGAATTTATTTCCCCCCTAATGAAAACCTTCGACCCACTGCTTCAATTGCTCATTCATAAAGGACCTCCATATGGGACAAGTTGTGCATTTATCAACGAACATCAAAATGGGGCCAGCCTTGGCCACTGTGTACACACTATAAAGGCATTAGAACCATCAGCATGTTCCTATTGCGGCAACCGATTGACAAAACGTACAGTGCGACACAGATACCTACTTAGGCAATATTTATTTTACATGTAGAGCCTACTGCGTGTACATGGTGATCTATGATGTGACGTAATACAATATGCGTATATTTGATTAAAAAATTTGAGAGAATTTCCAAGTTATGGAATAACAAACTGAATGTCATTATTAACAAAGTTCAAATTCCATTGCAACCAATAACTTATTAGGACCTTTTTATTACAAATGGTCACTCAAAAATCAACTTAAAAATACATTTCACTAAAGTAGATAACTGGTTAGGTGGTGATGGAATGTAAATTATTTGAGGTTATGAGCACTGCTTTAAACATGGTGATCTATGTGACGTAATACATTGAGGATGCTGTTCATAATAATTTATCTTTGAAGAGTTTTTGTCTGCTGATAAAAAGTTAAGATGTTTTTGCCCAATTTGGATCACAGTCGTTATTAATGACGCCATTTTATTATTTTAGTAACGTAAGGGTAACTTGAAGATGTTTTAACTTATTTCATAACAAGCAGCGCCCCGCGGTTTCACCCGCTGTCTAGCCTTTTCCCAACTCTGTTGGGGTCGGCTTCCAGTCTAACTGGATGCAGCTGAATACCAGTATTTTACATGCAGCGAGTGCATATCTGAGCTCCACAACCCAATTACTAGGTAATACGATACTCCTTGGTAAGACTGGTTGTCAGACTTTCGGGCTTCTGACGACCCGTAACGACTGTTAAAGATTCACGAATGACAGCCGGGGGGACCAACAACGGCTTCACGTACAGACGCCAGCACATCAACTTACTCCAATCTGTCAAATTTCTTTAATAGATTTTCAACTTTATCCCTAAAACATAAGGTTCAAAGTTGATTGAGAAAATTTGACAGTTTCGGGTAGCTTGATGTGCTGGCGTCTGTACTTTCTATTTTGAGGCGCGGATAGGTCTTGATATGTAAAGAGGGATACCCATCACGGACCAACCGCGGCAATCGACCCATGCGGCTGTTATTACTTTGCCACAAGTCAAATGTTTTAACTTATGTATGATTGGGTGATAAATAAACTATTTGCGTCGTAGTTAAACATTATTTAAGTGCTTACTTTTCCATTAGTTATCTAAACACAACTGATTGACAATGAAATCACTAGTGTTTTGCATAATAAAATGGTGGAAAGTACGTGTTGAATTATTGGTTTTACATATTATAAAACCTTTTTTAAACACGATCATTTTACCTGACAATAAATCACAGGTAAACTACAATTTGTTTTTTTTTTTATTTATTTGCATCATTAGGTTAAAGCTCACGTGATACACGATTATATTGTGTCCAGTTCGACCGCGCGGCCATAGCGTTTTTTTTAAAAAAAAACCATGTCAATTTTTTGTAAAAATTTGTCAAAGTTGATTCCCAAAACCATAAATTTGTCAAAGATACGGTTAAAAAGTTATAAGGGTTTGAACATGGCCGCGCCATTGAAACGCGGCGAACCGCGCGGCCACTGAGATCTTTAAAACTAAGCCTTGTAGAGACCTGAAATTTACGCAAATGCAAGATTTAATTTGTAAAAAATTTGTAAAAATATAAAAAAAATACTCAGGTTTATAGTTTAAGAGCTATAACACTAAAACCGAATGGCCGCGCCATTGAAACGGTGGAGAAAACGCTATCGCCTGTATCTCGCTGAAAAAAAATCGCAGAGGTGTGTAGTTTATTGTAATTACCCAGATTTGAATTTGTCGAAACTAGGAAAAATACAACAAAAATTCCTAGGTTTATATTTCAGGAGCTATAAGACTAAAACGATATGGCCACGCCATCGAAACGGTGAATAAAACGTTATTTCGCCTGTATCTCGCTGAAAAAGCATCGCAGAGGTCTGGAGTTTTTTGTAATACCTAGATTTTAATTTGTCAAAACTAGTAAAAATACAATAAAAATTCTTAAGGTTATATTTCAGAAGCTGTAGAACATTATCAGTATGTGGTGCGATAGGGTGACCATGTCTTATTGTTTACAGAATACTTTCTACTTATTGTTACAGAAATTATAATTCAAGGATTCTAAATAAAATTAAAATGAAACCATAAATATAAAAACAATTATGTTTATTGGTTTAAAAGTCACATAAATCACAGAATGTTACAAATTAAAAAAAAAAAACTCAAAAATCACAGATTGTTTACTTACACTAAGATATAATCAAAAATCACAAATTGTTTACTTACACTAAAATATAATAAAAAATCACAGATATTTTACTTACACTAAGATATAATCAAAAATCACAGATTATTTACTTACACTAAAATATAATCAAAAATCACAGATTGTTTACTTACACCAAGATATAATCAGAAATCACAGATTGTTTACTTACACTAAGATATAATCAAAAATCACAGATTTACTTACACTAAGATATAATCAAAAATCACAGATTGTTTACTTACACTAAGTCAGATATAAAATGAAAAATAGAAAAAATATAAACATAATTTACTTATAATTTAGTTGCGCTATCATTAAATATAAAGTGTTTTAGTCATCATCTATTAAACCATACATTAAATTATGAATTGTAAGAGGTTGTGCAGAACTTTCATGTGTTTCAGTTTTATTGTCGTCGTAGCAAATAAATTTAGAATTATTTATTAGACAATGACACTTGTAATGCCCAATAATACCTACAACCGGGGGAACATATTCCACGGCACCTATGAATCGATATTTTTTTTGCCTTAATTGTATATATTGTGGTATTTCTTCGAGCTTAATTTTGTCTGTGCCGTTGAGATCAAATAAAATAATATCGCTCAATTCATACTTAAATCTCAAGGATTCGTTATTGCATTTCAAACAAATTTTGAAATTGGAGTCATCGATAATAACGGCATCTTCCAGTCCTCCGATTCCGAATAAATTTACGATTTCCATATTTATTGATAAAAACACTATGGTTCTTTTTGAGTGGTTGGCACATGTTTCGGTTACACATTCCTTAGATACATTGGCACTGTACAAATAATCTAAAAGTATGTGTTCAAATATAAAAGCCATATTACTTTCGCATCTATATATATTGTTTTCGCGTTTATAATATTTAGCAATAATTTCCTCTCGTAAATCATAACCATTATTTAAATTTAATGATTCTGTGAGTAATTGAATAAATTCTCTAATTAAATTGCTTGCGCATGTATTAATTATTTTTTTGATATGAACGTTTTGCTTGTATGCAAATGCTACTAAAAAGAAAACTGAATCAAACGCACATGTATTAGTAAATTTCATACTTTTATTAATAGAATTTACTAAATTCCCATTTCGCAAAAACAACACTGAGATATTCTTTGTAGAATATCCCTCTCCCCCCCAGTTTTCAGTATATGATGGCTTTACTGTAAATATGGAATCAGAAGAAAATGATTGTTTTGTGTTCATTTTAATTTTTTTACACTGCATTTTGTTTTTCGTTATTAACTTCCTTTTTCGGCCCTTGTTTGTTTGTTTTTTTGATCTTTCTAGAGTTACGTTAAGATTTTTCGCAGCTATTCTTGTCTCCCCTAATATAAAATTGTAATGAATTTTTATGAATTCATCCACGTTGTACTTATGCAGACGTGTTTCAAATAATAAATGTTTTAATGTTTTGAAATAGCTTTCAATAGCTGAAGATGTTGGCGACTTGTTTTCCGATTTGTAAAAAGGACACATGACATTGCTCCACAGAGGCAGTTTAATCATTAACCTTTTAAGAGTTGACACTAGATTCGGTAAGTAATAGTCATTTGGCTTTTCTGTTTTGTCCTTTAATTCTTCCAAGATTTTTTCTTTGTTAACAAGCTCATCAAACCAACCTATGATATCGTCATCGTCAGGTATTGTAACATAATAATAATAATCGGAAAGATCTTTTTTGTCGTTTTCTTCTACTGGGTTTTCTGTATTGACCAACAAAGATTTGAGATACTGCATGGAAATTTTACAAGTTTCATTGCTTGTGAATGCATATTTAAATGTGCAAATTTTAATAATATGGCCAAGTACAGCATTTATTATTTTAAAACTTTCACACTCTTTAATAAATAAAATACTGCGAATGTAAAACATTTTAATGTTTAAATCAACGTTATCGAAGCATCGCAAGTTGTATACGTTTTTGACAAAGTGACTTGTGTCTAATCTTAAGAAAACTTCAGGCATATCGTTACTTTTACTCATTAAAACTAAAAAAGATTGTCGTAGATAGTCACGGACTGTCTGAAAAGTAGTAAAAGCCTGAACGTTTGCTGCTATTAACGCAGAAGAATCATCAGTTACTTCGTTGTGCCATCTTTTTAACCATGACAATATAGAGTCCGTTGTGTGGTTATCAGTTATCAATTGGCAAATTGCTGTTGACTTAATAGTTGAAGATGTTACCATGGCAACATAGAGGAACATCCGTTTCGTTAGCAGAGATCCATCTGGAAGTTTGAGCGTTCGGAAGAATGATCCAGTTGCATCTACAGTCATTGTAACACGAGGAATTTTCTCTATATACGCCTTGTAGTATTCCATTTGTTGTTCACACCAATAGCACAAATGAAAGCTCGGTACTAAAGTGAACTCTCGGACGAAATTTTGATATGTTGCCATTATCGACATCATGAGAATACTCATGATTGGATCAGAGTGCAATCGATTAATTTGCCTTCTTTCGTGTTTCACTTTCCTCAAAGTTTCCAAGGTTGGTATCACTGGACAATTTACAGTGTCATCATCATTTATGACTGCACAAGCAATTTCTTTTTGAACAACTGTTGCGGGTTTATATTGTAATTTTTTCGCTAGTTGTCGTCTTTTGTACGGTGTGAGCTTCGTCTTCTTATTTGGATTGTGGGGTATATTATTATTGGTTTTAAATATATTGCAGGTTATTGTCACTATTTTGTCTGTCGCTGCTTTGCTCGTTATTTCTGAGATGGAACTACATTGTGAGCACTTTCCCTTGATCAGCACATTGTGGTCTTCATCGATCCGCTTGGTTTTGAAAACCCATGTGCATGGAAGCCTTGTAGATTCCCATAGTTTCTCTCGTAGTAAGCAGGACCACTTATACTTAGGTAGTGTTTTGTACTTTTTATGTGTTGTAGCAACATTAGGATCACGCCTGACGTAATTAACTGAGAGGGGTTCAAATTTCTTCCAGTCATATATATCCAGTAAAAAAGTGTACTGATCAACACTTTCTACTTCGTTTGTGGTGCATTTCACAGGTGAAGAAATTGGGCTTCGACATGAAGGCGAAGATGAGGTGCTTTGTGTGAGTGAACTTTCTTCATCATATCGTTGGCCAAATATCGTCTTGAAATTTCTTTTCAATCTCATGAATAACGAATACGGCGTTATTTCATTCTTCAGTTCTTGAGCGATAGTTGTAAATATAGGATTGTTGTATGAAATTTTTTCATTTCTGCAAGTAGCTGCATATTTACGAAATATATTATTCATTTGCGCTGCATCAATTTTTGGTTTTCTACCTCTTGCCATGTTTCTGTAACAATACAATATACTTAAATAATATTACTGTGCTGACGAATTCATTGGAATTTCCATAGTTTATGATTTGAAAGTAATAAACTTTTGTCTTTTAACAAAAAAATCACGGACACATGTTTAACTGCTACCGCCTTCTTAAAAGACGCCATCAAACAAAAGAAGAATTATTAAAATTTTCTTTTGTTAAACGGCTTCCTTTAAATCTTTTGTTTTTATACATATTTGTTTAACAAACGTTTGCCGTAACCTAGATCCGGGTTAGTAATCTTCATCTTACTAATATTATAAATGCGAAAGTTTGTGAGAATGTATGGATGGATAGATGTTTGTTACTCTTTCACGCAAAAACTACTGAACGGATATGGCCTCCGTGCGCGAGTCGAACTCGCACTTAGACTTTTTTTTTGTAATAATTTCAGGGGCGTAGCTTCCGCCGTATATGCTGTATCAATTATATGGGCCCCCCGGACCACGGGAGCCTCCAACGTACCTAAGAAAAAAAAAACTTCCCAATATTTTTCAGAAATTGCAAAGGTCAAAAAAAGCAATTTCGTTTTATCCGAATAAAGCGTCAGTTCAAAAGTTGACAACACCTTTCGATAATATTTATTTATTTTAATGGTGTATTTTTAAATTGTAATACAACAAACAAATGATAGTTTTTAGTATTTCATATAAGTTCATATACATAAGATTGTAAATATTTCATAGTAAAATATCTTAACTACACGGTCATCCATACAAATAAAGAGAGAGCTCTAACATAATCATAAAATATTTAAATGCAACATACCTTAATCACTTCTGCTGAATTGTTTACATAATTTACCGAACTGACGTTACACCACAGTACAACACTTAATCGTAATTACACACGAACTGAACATTTTAATAATCAGTAGATCACTTTTTTATCGTGTTAACATCACAACGACACACTGATAACGAAACTCTTACGCTTACGTCGCTGTACCACAGAATAATAAGTACTAACGGCTGTACGCGTCGCACTGACCTGCGGAGGCGCGCGGGGGTGGCGCGTGTGAGATGCAATAGTGTGCATTACCAATCACATAGCTTAGGGGCGGAGTTGCGTCATTTAAACCAATCTTAGGGCTAGTTTTTCGTAAGTCCACGCGGACTGTAACTGTATTATTGACTTTTCAAGCAATAAACATAATTGTTTTTATATTTATGGTTTCATTTTAATTTTATTTAGAATCCTTGAATTATAATTTCTGTAACAATAAGTAGAAAGTATTCTGTAAACAATAAGACATGGTCACCCTATCGCACCACATACTGATAATGTTCTACAGCTTCTGAAATATAACCTTAAGAATTTTTATTGTATTTTTACTAGTTTTGACAAATTAAAATCTAGGTATTACAAAAAACTCCAGACCTCTGCGATGCTTTTTCAGCGAGATACAGGCGAAATAACGTTTTATTCACCGTTTCGATGGCGTGGCCATATCGTTTTAGTCTTATAGCTCCTGAAATATAAACCTAGGATTTTTTGTTGTATTTTTCCTAGTTTCGACAAATTCAAATCTGGGTAATTACAATAAACTACACACCTTTGCGATTTTTTTTCAGCGAGATACAGGCGATAGCGTTTTCTCCACCGTTTCAATGGCGCGGCCATTCGGTTTTAGTGTTATAGCTCTTAAACTATAAACCTGAGTATTTTTTTTATATTTTTACAAATTTTTTACAAATTAAATCTTGCATTTGCGTAAATTTCAGGTCTCTACAAGGCTTAGTTTTAAAGATCTCAGTGGCCGCGCGGTTCGCCGCGTTTCAATGGCGCGGCCATGTTCAAACCCTTATAACTTTTTAACCGTATCTTTGACAAATTTATGGTTTTGGGAATCAACTTTGACAAATTTTTACAAAAAATTGACATGGTTTTTTTTAAAAAAAAACGCTATGGCCGCGCGGTCGAACTGGACACATTATATTGCGTATCGCGCCTGTTGTAGGAGCCTTAACCCAGGCACTGCGGGTAATTGCGTAACACGCTAACAGTAGGAATGGCTGTCATTTTGAGCACACACATTTTTCGAACATAATTAAGATGTATTATTACCTAGTACAATGCGTGGCACGAAAGATGAGACTTGACCCCGCCTCCCCCGCTCTTTCCGCCGCCCCTATGACGTCCGGTCCCGTCCCGCACTCAGACCTCATACCGCTAAAGATACCTAAAATCGTGTTCTGCGCAAGTCAAACCACGTGGTGTGTCAAGTCTCATCTTTCGTGGCACGCATTGTAACTGGGTTATGGAGATCAGATAGGCAGTCGCTCTACGTAAAATACTGGTATTCAGCTGCATCCGGTAAGACTGAAAGCCGACTCCAACATGGGAAAATAAGGCTAGGCAGATTGACTTGCGTCATCAAGACCTCAAAAGATTACTCTTCGAGTTTATAAGCAAAGCTGTTATTGGAATTCAAGCAAAAACTCTAGAAACAGATCCTGTATGTAATATATTATGTAGTAGATTGGGAATCATTATGTCGACGACGCAACATGGTGGCATGTGGGTGTTAGAACGACTTGCAATTAAGACCATAGAGTATAGATTTGTAATTTAGACGCTTTGCAACAAAAACAGATGGGAGAGAGTCAATTACGACTTGAGAATTTAATAATTTTATATCTATAATTTATGTATAATTTTGCATCACTATCAATATCACAGTGATCTTGACTTTGCGGTTGCTGCCTGTTGGGTTGGGCAGCTGTCAGAAGTAAAATAACTGTTAAAGAATTGGAGAATATATTTTGGTAATAGATAAGTAGATAATTAATTAGGTGCCTAAATATTTACACGTGAAGATTCTACAATCCTGGACAGGCAAAAAACTCGACACAGAAGCTGTCAGATTTCAAATATTTTATTCGTCAAAATATTCAAGGAATTTCCGCTGTTGCGTGGTTGTGATGAGAAAGACGGTGAAGGACGATTTGGATGTTTGCAATTAATGTTAATCCAAATAGAGACGAACGATTTGTATCTAATTATTATTCTGAGAATTTGAAACGCAATACAACTGGTGTTGGGGTGTAATGTACAGACGCCAGCACATCAAGCTACCCGAAACTGTCAAATTTTCCCAATCAACATTGAACCTTATGCTTTACCGATAAAGTTGAAAATCTATTAGAGAAATTTGACAGATTGTAGTTGATTGATGTGCTGGCGTCTGTACCCGACGCGCGACGCGACGGTGTCTATGACTGACTGAGGTAATTCTTAGCCACACGGGCCACGCTACTCTTACTATGTTCAATTCTAGAGAACTTTTATGTATTAGGTACTGTTCGTTTGCCCGTTCACACTAGAGGTATGATTCCATTGAAAAGGGAGGATCGTCCGGCCAGGGCCCTAAGACCACCACACCCACGTCATTTCCTTAGCTAGTCACGCGAGCTTCGCGTTTATTTCGCGCGGTTTCGTTCATTGTGTCATAGAGAATACGTTACCTGAGTCCTGACAGATGTCGTGTGTCGTGGGGTTCTGCCCGACGATTGATGTCGGGAAGTTGTATAGGTATATTCTTGTTGCGCGGTAAACTCTGCTTGCCTGATGCAGGATTTTGCGTGACGTCACGCGTCAGTGTGATGCGTAGTTCGCATGTGGCGATGTAGATGGCGCCACAATTACACCACGTCGATCGCAGCGACAAAATGTAGGCAAGCAGTGGTTAACTGGTTATACAACGTGTAACAGAAACCCTATAGCTATCCTTAAGCACTAAAGATAACAGCTGGTATAGAGTCACTATACTTAGTTTCAACTCAAAATAAAATACTCTAAGAATTGATACCAAATTTTCGGTATCTTAGGTTTCTGAAATTCAAATCATAACAAACATGTCACCGCACTACGTAGGTCAATCACTTTACTTGCCAATATCACGATAAATCTCTTCCGTAATTCTGCGAGCCTAGTACTGTACTAGCCTACCAAACGCGGCGTCTTTGTCGGCGCGAACTGACGAGATCAAACATGCCGCCTACCGCTTTGGCGGTGCGGCGCGCCGTACCGCCAAAGCATAGGCGGCATGTGCGCGCGCGCAATACAATACCTACTTTACCGTGATGTAAAAATTAATGTGTAATTATTAATTTTCAGTTTACTCATTAATATTAATATTAAGCCAGAAATTGCACGAAAAAACCGAGATAACAAAACTTACGTAAAATATCGAAACAAAGTTTAGGTAGGTTAACTAGTTTCATCTCTTATTATTACCGAGAAAACAGTAAAATCTTAAAGTTTTGCTTAATTTAGTAAATTGACTTACATTTTTAAAGGTGGGGTTCGATGTGGTGGCCTTGGTACTGTATGCACAAGGCCGCTCGCTTGTTCATAGACTCCTGAACATTGCATAGCATGTCTGGTGTGATTGTCCTGAAAGCGGCCTCAATTCGTACTTTCATTTGGTCCACTGTATCACACTGCACTGCGTACACTGCATTTTTAATGTACCCCCACAAAAAAAAATCTAACGGGGTTAGGTCTGGGGATCGTGGAGGCCAAGCCACGCTTGTGCTACCACGCCCAACCCACTGAGCAAAGCGCGCATCTAAATAATGGCGAACATCTCGAGCAAAATGTGCCGGTGCACCGTCATGTTGGAAAATTAAATTATTCCTCATCACGAGATTGACATAGCTTAACACTGGTACTGAACTGATGCGCGTGTCACAGGGACTAGAAACGAGTGCACTAGACACGGAACAGACGTCGACTGGCGAGCAACAGCAAAACAATAACAATGCTAAATAAATCTCCTATTCCCTGCTATCCTGGTACCTAAATATTATTTCGTTAAATTTAGATACCTACGAGTATAGGGTGGCTGTCCCAATTAGTGTCCAGTACTATTAAAAAATATTGTTCAAGGATTCAAGATTATTTTACATCTTAATAATAATTTCAACTAAACTCCGTTAAACTTTCAAGTAAATCTAACACACCAGAGTTACGTACCTAATTCAAATTCAAAATTGAAAAATCATTCATTTTTTTTCACCACATCACGCAGCGGGACGCTGAACGTGCCCCCGCGCGTGATTTTTTACCAAATTCAATAAAAACATGCTTCCGCGCGTGGAATTATCCGTTCCACGAACCCCGCTGCGTGACACGGTGCAGTGTGGGCCTCCCCTTAGATTCTTACCAGCTGACTAAAAACAACATTCCCGCAACCTCGGAAATTCCCGCAACTCCGGAAAATTATTAAGTAATTTCAATCCATTAAAAATCATAATTTATGGGGCCGCGTTATCTCTTTAGAAGTTGTATTTACCAGGAGTAATTGAAACTACAGGACGGCAATTGGTGCACGTACCCTACTAACCCATTAGGTTTACACACACTAAGATGCTTACATTGTGTGTGTAACGACGTAATCAGGGTTCTGTGAGCAAACGATTTTCAATTCGGCAATAACAATTCCTAACTCATGCGGTCCTAGTACTTTTATTAATTTCTTTCCACAGTTAGATGCAGTTTTGCGACATTTTTTATTGACTTCGTTTGAATTATACTAAAGACTAAACGTGCTCAAACCAATAAAACCCATGTACTATTGATAAAGCACCGACAGACCGTGAACTTCCGATAATTCTTTCGGTTAGTCCTACAGACAAAAATTATGCGGGCGTGCTATTATTTTGTAATAAAAAAATAGTATTAACTTGTTGTTAATAGTTTTCGACATAATTATTAAAAAAAAAACCTTATTTTTAAAATTATGAACGGAACCGTGCAACCGAACTGTGATTTTATTTGTACTAGGAGAAGCATCAATACCGAAGAGGTGAATTGAAATGATGTTTTGGGTTCAGTTGGACAAAAATTCTTGTTCTAAATCCTTTTTCTATTCTAAGTTTTAATGGCAAATAATAATGTTTATTTAAGCAATTAATTCTTGGTAGGATACACGTAAGGATTCGATTTTTTATGATCAATTCAATGGTACGAGCTGACGATTTTTCGAAACAATTCGTTTTAATGCGATCTTCAAGCAAATCGATTCAATAGTAAGGTGAATCGAATCCCCTGGATCGTATGTGTAAACATTATTATGATAAGGGCTCATAATAGTTCAAGTTCATGTTTGCCCAAAGTATTATGCTGACAATCATAAACAGCGAATAGGTAGGTTTATTTATTTCAAACAAGATCAATTACATACATAATTATGCCGACACTTTTTAGCTTGTCCGCATTATTTATGTTAGCACTAAGCGAAGATTGAAACATTTGATTTTAACCGACTACATCTGTACCATCTGAATGAAAGTCATTTAATTACGCTGGAAAGGTTATCAATTATTAATATTATTGATTAAAAGTTTAGACGTACCTACCTGACTGGCAACTGTAAATATGTCACAAAATAAAGGTGTGTTAAAATGTTGTTTAAAATTTTTTTGATTACGATTTTTGTTGAATTTTTAGTAGATCGATTCAAGAGCACGGGATTCGTTCTGTGAATCGATTAAAAAATCGATTTAAAGCAAAACATCGTTTATCCTTATGGCCACCAAAATAAAAGGATAGGAATAACGTTGGGAAATTCAATACAGAAATATTGTTTTTTAATTAGGTATTTATTGTGTTGTAGGTACGATGGTAAGGTGGGGTGGGTGGAAGATTACTATTTACTATGTAGATAATAATTATCTACAAAGTAATCTTCTACAAAAGGACAACTACATAAAAAACCAACAAGTGTGTAAATAATACGTGACAGTGCAAACAGGTACCTAAATATTATTTCGTAAAATTTTAATACCTAGACCAAAATCAAAGTTTAGGAAAAGTCAGTAATAATATTTTGTAAACAAAAAATAAACATGCGGAACCTTTTATTCATTTTATTCAGAAATACCAGGAGTAAGAGGTTTATTTTTACTCACAAATGGTTCACTGACACCGATCAGCTGATTTAGTGCTAGTGATGTGTTTATTTCAATTTGAAAAGTTCGGTTTCTGGTATCAATGTATTAAAATTTCTCATAAGTTCTGAACATGTAGATATAGGATTAAAAAACCCTTCCAATATCGTTTGATATCATCCAAAGAAGCCGTGCCTTTCGTATGTATATACCCTTTCCGTTACACGTTGTATACGTGTGAATAGTGTCGCTGCAACTTGCGGTTGCGTTGTGGTTGCGTTGTCAGTAGGTAGTTGCGATGTGGTTACGTTGTGGCTAATGTTTGCAGACAGATTGACTCTGTCTGTGACAGTGTCGTAGTGTCGACGCAACGTTGTGGTTGGGCTGTGAGTCGCCTTGATGTGGTCGGTATTGCCCACACGGTTGATTTTGACGGCCGAATGAACTCACACCAAATAAAAAACCAAGACAGAGCTTTCATAAAAAATAGCGCCCGTCCTCATGGTGTCGTCTCGGTGTGGTTGTGGTACGTGTGATCGGGCCCTTACAAAATACAAAGGATTTCAACGCTCATTTTCTGCCAAGCAAAGTCAACTGGCAGGACAGGTTCCTTAGCATTTCCTTTTTTGAATCACCTCTATTTTTTTTTCTATCGAGTATGGAAACTCAATGGAGAACGCGTCTAATATCTAGTCCGCACTGAATACAGTAAATACTCAAGTTTTAAATATGGCGGTGTCCGAAAATGGCGCGAAACCGATAAGGAAACTCGATTACGACAAAATTGGATTTATATTCGTAATTTAACGCATTAGGACAGTGTTTGAATTATACAGTGCATTAGGAATATCTGGCGGTTAATCATTCCTTCATTAATGTTGGCGTGTCATGTCTGCGTAGAATGTCTTATTGACAAAACATTTACACTACTTACAATTTTCGTCACAGCATGTATAATCATGAAATTAGCGGCAAATCATGCAATTGCGAGTTTATCCAGAAGACTAGCCCTTTAGGGTAATTGCGTAACACACTTATATGCTTATGTCCACCAACATTTAAATCAACTGATTAAATATTTAATCAGTTCTATATTTAAAATTTCCTTAGGAAATTTGGGATAAACCAACTGTTTATATACCTAATCGGTGGTTTGAATGTTGGTGAACTCAGGCCTAACAGTAGCAATGGCTTTAATTTTGACAGTTCAACTACATTGATTGCACAATTTTTTCGAACGTATGAAACCAATGGATTAGCATTCCTTCAAAATTATTCAATTTGTGATTGATAGTGCGTTACGCATTTAGGGTGCTAGACAAAAAATTAATACATAAGTACTTACAGTACCCGGCGATAAATATTGCACATCGAACTTTGGAAAGAGGTGTATTTTATACAAAGAATAAAAATAATTATCAAAAGAAGCAAATCATAATTGATTTAACTCAGCTCCTAATAGATACCGGACTGTTTGTATTTCGTGCGACAGAGATAACGCTCTACGAAGCCGAAATTAGCCGATTGTCTCTTTCCAAAGGTCGATGTGCAATATTTATCGCCGGGTACTATTTAATTATAGTCTTATTTTGTCTTCTCACAGAAATAACTTTTCCCTCGTTTCTTTTTATTTTCAAACCTCTAGAAACTTGCTGATTAAAACTTTCTTGTTTGCGTAACCTTTTTCGGATGTAATTGGTAGTTATTAATATTAAGTACAGACGCCAGCACATCAAGCTACCCGAAACTGTCAAATTTTCCCAATCAACTTTGAACCTTATAATTTAGCGATAAAATTGAAAATTCTATTAAAGAAATTTGACAGATTGTAGTAGTATGATGTGCTGGCGTCGGTACATTATATGCTGCATGAGTAAATGCCGGGGTCGCGTCTCTTGTAGGTAGGTAGGTACACAAGGGTGCAGCCGTGGATCGCAATGACCTACTGCCATCTGTCTGTGTGAGAGATTATTCCTCGAAACGTTTTTGCAATTCAAAACAAGTAACTAATAGGCATTTTTATAGACGCACACGCAACTTGTGCAATCTTGTAATTTCCATATGAATATTTGAGACACGGTAAACCAACGCTGTATGACTTTGCTCATGAAATGAAACGTGTTCGGGCCAAATTGGTTTTGAAATTCTTTCTAAAGGCCCCTGAAGCTAAAGATCAGTTTTTGAACGTAAATTATCAGAATAAAGGCTCCTGCAGACAGGTGCGACGCGACACTAGTCTGTCTAGTAGAACAATTTCTAGGAAAACTTCGTGGAATTGTTCTACCAGAATCGTGTTGCACCGTCGGGTCGCATTTATGTCTGCGGGAGCGGGAGCACTTTAGGCGATCATCAGCTTTAAAATTTTCTTCACCAAATTTTGACCCTGGCCAGTTAACCAAAATGCTGAATAAGTAGGTACTTACTATGAATACTTTTCTGAATGTCTCATCTTTCCACCAAGGCATGATCTATTCTCGTATAGTGAGGCACCAGCCAATCGTGATCTCAATAATTTATACCCATAAAAACAATCACAACTTCACAAGAACCCTATTCAGTAAAACTCACACCGTGAAACTCAGGTAAGGTAAGCTGTCAATAGTGTCAATCTCTAGCATCAGGTGGACATTGGAATGACAGCTCACCACAAGCTAACTTCACATAAGTTCGTACGGTGAGATTTTTACAGAATACGGCTGACATCAAAACCTGCTACGATTAAATAAACCTGCATAATCCATCCTAACAATGACAACAAGTACCTACCTACAAAAAATATATCGATTTACTTTCTATCCAATCGGTAATCGCGTTTGAAACAAAAGAGTCGCCGCCAAAAGAAGATGGCGTCTGCATGTCGATTCTGTAAAAATCTCACCGTGAATACTTGCGTGGAGTGAGCTGTCAGTGTCATCCTACTGATGCTAGGGATTGACCAAGCAAACATTTACAATCATGATCGATTTTAATAATATTTTTTAATGCTAATCCTATTGATATTTTTATATAATTAAAAGCTAGTATTTAAGTGGTCAAAACATTAATATTTTGTGGGGTTTTACTTACAATAAAATTGCAAAACAGAAGCGCAGTCAGAATCTCAACCTTGTTTTTTTTTTCTTTTTTCCCTAGACTAGTAAGTCCTTAATAGCCAGACAGCGCCAGCGCCTAACGCGCTTGCGCGGCGTGAAATATGGCTCATTCCGAATTAAGTCATCATCGCACACAGCGCTCACATAAATAATTTGCGAAAACGTATTCTCTATGACACAATGACCGAAACCGGTTTGAACTGTCAAAATACCACGCTTGACAACCGTACGGCGTGGTAAGATTATGCGGGGAATAATAGATAAATACCATACAGCAGAATAATTGGGGTCAAGGTGTAAGCACGCTGTAGTCGATTACAGTGCAATTCGGAATGTACCATATATCACTCCACTCGAATCTCGTAACCATGGCAACACCACCTCGGCGTCAACAACACCAGCTCCACCAGCCGCGTTTTGATTGACGAATACCTCGTCTTTTTCTACTTTAGAGTTACACATTTTGAAAATCGCTCAACGAAAACTTTGCTTAATCTGCCCCTTGGCAGACTCTAAGGCAGGGTCGCCATGGTGTATTATATTAATTATTAATATTATTACCATAATTTCCTAATGTTCTTATACATAACGCCTTACAAGTTAAATATGTAAAAACAAATCTCTAATGTGATGAGTGACTAACGCGCAAGCGCGGCGTGATCTTATCACTTCACCTTCACGTCGTGAATCGGGTGAAGGGAAGGTGAAGTGATCACGCAATCTGCAATGTGATAACGACAGTGATTAACGCGCAAGCGCGGCGTGATCTTATCACTTCACCTTCACTTCACCCGATTTACGACAATTAGTGTCGTGAATCGGGTGAAGTGATCACGCCACACAAACTACGTGGGATTACATTCTATGGTCCGTCAACTAGGCATCCGTTAGCACTCGATGACTTGACACACTCGGTTATCTCTTCTAATTCAATAGTTTTGGGTTAATAACAACGCTGAACATCGTCGCAGTCTTTACTAGACTCGATCTACAATTGCTCATTGACGCACATTCGTGTAATTTACATGCGGGGCCGCAGTCTGTGCGACATGCACTAAGTAAAACCCCACAAAATATTAATGTTTTGACCACTAAAATACTAGCTTTGAATTATATAAAAATATCAATAGGATTAGGCTAAAAAAATATTATTAAAATCTCTTTTATGATTGTAAATGTATGCTTGGTCAATCCCTAGTATCTGGTAAGATGACACTGACAGTTCACTCCACGCTCACTTCACCTAAGTTTTCACGGTGAGATGGTTACAGAATCGCACTGCTGTTAGCATAATTATTGGCCAGTGAAAGTGTCATTACGTGCTTTGAGTGTTGTACTTCTATCACTATCGGCAGGACTGCTGAGTAGATCGGAAAGAGAAAATAGGTACAGACGTCAGCACATCAAGCTACCCGAACCTGTCAAATTTTCCCAATCAACTTTAAAGTTTTAAACCTTATGCTTTAGTGATAAAGTTTAAAATCTATTAAAGAAATTTGACGGATTATAGTAGCTTGATGTGCTTGCGTCTGTACATTGATAAGTCATAAATCATTATGCGAAAGTGTGTCTGTCTGTCTCTCTTCACGCTTAAACCGCTAAACCGATTTAGATGAAATTTGGTATAGAGTAGGGATGCCGCGATACGCCTTTTTGCCGATACGATACCGATACCGATACTCTTATAAAAATATCGACGATACCGATACAGATACCGATACGCTTACTGAATTCAAAAAGGAAGGTAGATAAAATAAAACACAATTAATTAATAGTTTTAGTAATCAAAATTAACATTTATAAGATTTTTATGGAATTATCAATTGTCGAAATTTCAAAGTGATTCCATATAGCACTTTTGTGTTTTGAAGTTGATATGACTACTATTTATTTTATTTGACTCAAACGACTAGTTATAAAAATGACATACAATACACAAACAATTACGATATGTAATTCTTAATCTTATTTGACAACACGCGCGTTTACATTACATTTTTAAAGCGCGAAATTTGAAAAGTATCGTTGAATCGGCCACAAAAATATCGCCGATACCGATATATCGGCAAATCCTAAGTATCGCCGATATATCGGTATCGGTATCGGTATCGGATGCATCCCTAGTATAGAGATAGTTTGAGTCCTGGGAAAGGACATAGGATAGTTTTTATCCCGATATTCCCTCGATAAACTATACATTTTTGACGTTTAAACGTCACTTAAAAATAAACGTTTATACATAAACTCCTTATTGCTCAACCCAACCAAACCTTAGAGCATTAATAATGCTCTAAGAACCAAACCAATCTATTAGGAAGTAAACATTTTAAACAAATACAATAGTAACAAGCTAATCGGAATTTGAAGGTAATTCAGCTCATTTTAGGTTATGTCGCTAATAAATTAAACATTTCTTAAGGTTTAACTTACAATGAACATGCTTAAACTGCATTCCGAGACTGTTAAAGCCTTCGGTAAATCGATAAATTAATTTTGCGTTGTTTCATTATTTCTTATTTCATTCTTGCACGAAATCAAAGTTTGAGAATATTGTCCTGCGAATAATATAACTAGATTATTTCGTACATATAAACCTGAGAATAAATTTTGAATTTTTGACAGTTTTTCTGTACTATTACTGTCAGACGTCAATTTTATTTTACGGATAAAATATATCTGACTGGTAAAATCAGCCCTAAAATGTAACCATACTAATTTTTTAATGCACTGCGGAATCCAATAGCTCATTTTAACCTTCTTATCACCGGCCTCGGTAGCGCAGTAGGCAGCGCGTAAGTCTCATAATCTTAAGGTCGTGAGTTCGATCCTCACCCGGGGCATATCTTTTTGGAATTTTCCCCGACACTTTTTATTCCCTACCCGTAACTTTTCTCAAACTAACGAGGCCATGGAACCTGTTTGCCACTAGTTCTGTTGCAACGATCAATCTATACGCACCTGGCGTTCATTGCGAAATGTTAACGCGTATGCAAATCCCATCAGCTTAAACAATGAAATGTCTTTACCAAGCCAACCCACGTCGGTACCGTAGTATCTGTGATTGTTTACATTCATAAATAGTAATAATACTTACTTGTAATTAAGTCGCTACGCAATTTCGCAACTTGCATTCCGCTACCACAATGCGTGCGACCGTGCGTCATTTCACAAATAGATTGCTGTCAAGATTAATTTCAACGCCATCTATTGACACGTAGGAGTACTATTGAAATATGAAAATTGTCATTTAGACGAATGAATAAATAATTATTTCCTTTCATACGAAATATTATGTAATCATGTCTTATTTAATCATGTTCTATAATAATGTCCGGTCAATAGCCGTAATAATAGAAAAAAGTTAATTGATTGTATTTCTTTCTTTCAGATCCGATCTCGCTGGAACGCCACTAAGAAGGATGTAAGTGCAAATTTTGTTTAGTGCGTAATTGTTAAAACGTTATATTGTTTATTTTTATCTCATTTCGTCATCTAAGCTAACAACCAAAACGAATACCGTTAGCTTATCGATAGGCCATCTTTAACGAATTTAAAAGCGGATGGAGTTTGAGTTTAACTCTTTTGTAATAGGCACACAATTACAAACTTAGCTTTACTACCTATAGTAAAGTCTTACTTAGTCTTGCAGTTCTTATGAAAGAGCATGAAGGGTGGTTTTCGTGTATTTTTTTTGTTTTACTTAGGGTGTTTTGAGCAATGCAACAACCAACAACTCTTAGTCTTATATGCAAGGAGGTATGGTAAAATTAATGACAAGTCCGACAATCATTGTTCTTGTTGCGATGCAATCAAATGCTAAGCATTTCAATATTTATGAAACACTTTATTGTATACCATACACATACATACATACACTCACGCGTTCTTCTCATGGGGGTAGACAAAAACTACAGATCGCCAATGTATGCTATGATCCTTACATACTCCTTTTGCCTCGATTACGTTCATACAATGGTCTAAACACAGACAAATTTAAAAACACCATTTATAACAAAAACAACAAACATATTTATTTACTTACATAGTAGTGTAGTGTCGATGAAAATTATTTTTTAATTCATCAGTGAGGTCAAGCCAATCGTGATGGCTGATGGTTTAAATCCACTAATTATAGCCACAATGCGTTGGGATTAAAGATCATAATCGTAGAGTAATGACTAAATATTTTTTTTATGATTACTGCTTACAACCTTAACCTTTTTGACCTCTGAGGTGTAGGCAGAAGCCTAATCCAAAACTTCTCACCATAAAAAATGTTTATGAAATGATATCTACCTGCTCTTGTAATGTTTTTTCATTCTAGAGATACTTATCTAGAACATCTTTATTTACTGAGGTCAAGACTTCCTTGCGTTCTTGTACCTAATAGATAACAGGTAAAAATTGCAAAATTTCAAGATTTTGAATGAATTATTGACCTATGAAAGCAGAACAAACCCATTTTCGCATTTAAATCACGCTTGTATTATATTTATTTATTATTCAGACAAGAATTTAGAATTTTAATTGTTGTTGAACCTGGCACAATGAAGTGAAATAGATCAAATATGAGTAATATTTCGCAATATTACGACTTACAAACTTATTGTTGGCGGCACATTGAAAGCATGCCGTGAGAATTCCCAGCCCCTGATTGGCCAACATTGATAGTAAAAAGGGCTTCTGGTAAACGATTACTTTTGTCGACTGCAATTTGTATTGCGTTAATCGTTGAGTTAACTGGGGTTATTTAATTGCTTCATTCAATCTTATGAGTTCAGGGGCCGTACTATGACTTGTTAGAGCCTTAATTGTTCCAGTGCAAGAAGTCTCTCGGTGGCCATTCGTTTAGCAAACCATGGAATTTTACCGACTGGTAAAGCTCCATGCTTCTGCACACTAAAGTAGATAGTGATAGCTTCAACACTTCTTAATATGAGCCCTAGTAGTGTAGTGTCCCTGGGCTGTCAGTCTATTCTGTAGAAATCTCACCTCGAAAACTTAAGTAAAGTGGACTTGGATCGAGTGAACTGTAATTCCACTTGATGTTAGGGATTGACCCTAAATTACTTCTAGTTAAATTCACCAAAGCTTTCACGGTGAGATGTTCACAGTATAGATCGGTTATTTTTTGTCAGGAGTGGAAATCATCAAATGACCCCTCCCGCTCTGGGTGGAGCGGAAGGGAGTGTCAGACTTTTACTGACTGAAACCCATCAGTGTTCCTTCCTTAGCCCTTTATGTTCCGGGCCAGCGGTAACCCTTTCGGACAATCCCGCTGACCCGATCCCGCTGATCGGCTGGTTCTTATATTTTTGCCTATTTATCACATTAAGACTTATCAGATCCATCTAACTATTAAAACTACTATTAAATCAGGTTATCTAAGTTAATTCATGCACATTCCACAGAATGAAATTGCAAGGACCTTTATCTCCCAACAACGCGGTCTATCTACATTTCAGACAAAAGCTAGATCAGTGTAATACCTATCAATATGTTTACGTGGTAGTCACGGCTGCTCGCCGACATTGGACAGTGCGTGACAAAAACTGCATGCCCAATGCATTACCAACAATACATACAGATTACGTGATGTTTTATTTAACAACGAACTCATAATTTTGCTAAGTGAACATAGACAAGGACATTCCGTAAATGTTTCAAGATCATTATTTTTTGTAGCCTTATGTAAGTTTTGTGTAATATTTTGCTGAAATTTCAGTTGAGTACTTAATATGTTATTCTAATATTTAAGCTGGGGTTTAAAATGGTTGAACTAGATTAGAAGTGTTATCTTATTCTCACAGAAACTACTTTACATTATGAGCTTTTGCTTATCATAATAATTTATAGATTTCAAGAACATAAAACTCGATCAAAGTTTACAATCAATCAATCAGATAAGACATCTCAGTGTCAACGTTAATAAAAATACTTTCTTTATCTTCAAATTAATGGGTAGAGTGTTAAACGGTGTCCATTAATCATTCAAAACCTTTACCCAACCTTTTGATGGTGTACAAACTTTTACTTATAAATCAAAAATCACATCACACTAATATTATAAAGATTGTGAGTATGAGTGTGTGTGTTTGTGTTTATATGTTTGTTACTTCTTCACGCTCAAACGGCTGGACCGATTTTGATAAAATTTGGTATGGAGGTAGCTGACACCCCTGGATTAACAAATAGGCTACGTTTGTATCCCGATATTCCCACGGGATCGAAACTTATGCGGGTGAAACCGCGGGGCGTAGCTAGTTCTTACATAAATCACGCCATATCTGTATTTCTGGATCAAATTACGCCATGCTTTGTACCAGTTGTACCAGACACCTTTCATAAACATGATTTCTTTGCAAGCTACAAACTTGATGTAGCCGTTAATGATTTTTTGACGAAATCACAATTTCAATTTCACCAACGACCAGAAAAGTGGGTTCTTTTTGCGCTGTTTTTTCAAAGAATTCGCGACATTTTGATGCTATCAAAACGAGTTATTACTGTAAGATTGCGAATTTACACCTGCATGTGGTTTCACGTTATTAAATTAAAGTAAATGATGTGGGTACACAATACACTAGCAGAAGTGACGATTCTTTGAAGTGTCGAATTATTTACCGGTCATCAAGAATTCTATTCGATTTACGCTTGAGCATCGCTTTAAAACCTGGTTCTTATAAAGCACAAGACTATAAACAGTCGATACTTCATTCCAATAACAATTTGTCCCATTTGCCACAGCAATAATAGTTCCATCGATCTTCAGCAAACTGGAATTCTGACATGTTTGTCATATTCTATCGTCGGTGATCGGTTGTGTCATTCACGACCTCTTACGTATGTAGGTGCAACCTTGTAGTTAGTGGGTTATGCGCGTCAGCGTGGGATGATCATTGTTTGCAATTAAGCACCCGCCTCCTCTTACTAATTTATTCGGAGATGTGAATACAAAATATTTTTTGGTTGACGACCTTCGTTTCTTAATACTGCCAAGTTTATGGAATAAGTTGGTGTTGGATTTGGAAGAGGCTTTAGCTTCATAAATAAATTATTAAGAGCACGTTGTTGATATCAAGTACAATATATTTTGTAGCTAGAAGATATAAAAACTTAACACGATCCAATATACAAAAGCCTCCAGGGTATAATTTGCTGTCAAATACTACACGGTCTTTAACAACCATTGTGTGACACCTCGGGCGATCTCACAAAAAGATGACAACTCCTAACTAAATCATTTGTCATGCAAAAAGTTTCTTCAAAACTCTCTCAATAAAATCTCATTGGTAAGAAATTTTCTGCGAAATTTCGTCGACTGTCCATTGCAAAGGACGCCGACAGTTCAGTGTGTGCACTTGTACTTTCCTTCTTATGCAAGTATCAAGTAACCGCTGACCGATTACGTTTTATGGGCGTTTTTTTATGGCCGTAACTTTTATCTTCAAGATTCTTTCACGGTCCGAATCGGGAACAAACATGAAATACGCGGAAATTACTATAAATGCCGCGCATTATTAGACCTAGAATGTTAATGGCTACCAATTATTCATTACTTTCAGAATATGGCTGCTAACTCCGCAGTTAGTTTTAGACGAAACGTAAGTAACTAAATAATACTGCTGGATCATGTTGTAAATATTTTCTTTTTAAATCTAGTTGGTTGGACATTGTGAAAGTTTGTGCGGTAACAAACAAACGTCAATGAATTGCCCTACAACAAAAGTAAAAGAAGGCAATGACACAAATTAATCATTCGCCTCATTGATGACATGATTTGGGGCCCGATTCTAAATGAGACGGTCGTATCGCTTCTCATAAATTGGGATTTCTAGTAGAGCAATTTTAGTCCGATATTATATTAACAACAGCAAATTAAAATTTCTTCCAGAGAAGCAATTTCAGGATTCAGAACAAAAGGAACTGATAAATGGTTGATCACCTATATAAATAAAGAAAACTCTAGTTAAAAGAAATAAAACACTATTTACCGCAAAGGAACAGCGCGGATGGTTTCCGAAAGGAATTACATAAAGACACCCCATTTATTACGTCAGTTACGTCTCACAATGACCAGGCATGTTAGCTATTTGCATAGACGTAATGCATGCATACCATACTGAACTCACAATTCGACAATACACCGAGTTCATTGATTGTTATCGAAAAGTATGCGTATGATAATGAGAGAAAGGTGCCGTGAATGACCTCGCCTAAAAGAGAACTCGTCCATCAAAGGATTGCTAATAAAAACATCATTATTATTCGAAGAAACAACACTAGTGTTTTATATTGTTTAATGGTACCGTGGATAGTCCTTCAATATCATAAGTAAAAGACTTATGTTATGCTACTTTATAAGTTATCATACTTGATGTTTATATCTGTGCTCAAATGGATCATAAATATTCATGTAATTTAGCAACATGTGGGTAATCTATGCTGCGCTGTGTCAATGCCTATGTAGATTCATAATCAATCTAATCTAATAATAAATTTTGACGAGTTATGCGAACATAAATGTAGGGAACAGCTGATTTTGTTTTCGCGATTTCAGATTTGGTCCCATAGTAAAAGTTGTTCATAATGATGAGTACAATCTCCCATTTCGATTTGTCGCATGTTTTCAATTTCACCCTGTATAGACATCGTACCCAAGTAGGCAGCAAGGACAACCTCCACAAAGGGGGGTTCATGGAAGGCTCAGACTTCCGGTGTGTATGCGGTGTTTCTCCACAGACAATGGCTCACCTCCCATCTTGCACCGCATGCCCTACCACCTGCACATGTGAGGAATTAATGGCCGCGTCAGCGAATGGTATCCGCGTTGCTGAATTTTGGGCCAAACAAATAAAAAAAAATATGTTTATTTTTTCTATTTTTGCCATCGACACGCTAAGAAGATCATCAATCTTTTCTCTAAATATCACGTGGCAGTTGTAAACCCAGATACTCATTGTGAATGAGAAAACTTTGCCTGATAAGTGATAGTGATAAGCTATTATTACCTTTGCGAGACACTAAACGCCCCTCGATAAAATAACAATAAAACTCATATTGTGTCAGTGTCCTTCAATGGGCTAAGTATCATTAATTGGGTGGCTATGATTGTTGGCAACACTGGCAACGCCCTCAACGCTCACTTGACTTTAATGTAACTAGAGGTTACAATTCCGCAAGCTAAAAGTGACCATGAAGATACTGACAGATAAAAATCGAAAGTGTCAGAACGACAATAAGTGGGCAGCGCACTCTCCTCGTGTACTTACAAACTCAAAAAAGATCGGATTTACATTTTTCATACTGATGGGCGCGTCTGAATGTTCAAGCAAGCCCGGCGCATATTACTCGCTAATGTGGTGTAATAATTATTTAAGGTTTGTAAAAATTAAGAAATCGCTGAAAAGAAAACATACTTTTTCTGGAATTTCACTTCCACTTGCACATCTTAATTCGTCATCGCTTTGACTAAAATTCTGTAGACTTCCTTTCTTTATTAATGAATTTATTTCATAATTCAATGTGAAAGTGTTAAGAAATTAGATATCAGAGTTAATTAAAAGACTTAAATGGCAATAAATGTGTATGCGGATAGTTTATGATATCTAGTTATTATTTATAAATAAGAAGTACCAGTAATAAAGTATGTTTTAACGAGCAACGTCTGCAATGGTTCTTTCATTAGAAAATACGGTTTATCATTTCAAATAATATTAATTTCAAATTTCCTTAGGCTAGACAATAGAACAATTACATTATTTTATTTAATAGCGAAACTAACGTCTTACAAGTAGGGATGCATCCGATACCGATACCGATACCGATATATCGGCGATACTTCAGGTTTGCCGATATATCGGTATCGGCGATATTTTTATGGCCGATTCAACGATACTTTTCAAATTTTGCGCTTTAAAAATGTAATGTAAACGCGCGTGTTGTTCCGTCTATTTCGTTGCAAACGAGGCACGAACTAACTATGCTCGGAGAAACCCCGCGCTTTATTCAGTGTTTTGTTTCGCCCGCCCGCTTTGGCCTCGCACTCGCACATCTATCCCATTTCGGTAGGTTGAATGTTGTTGCGCGTAGTATTTTTCCATGCAAATAAGATTAAGAATTACATATCGTAATTGTTTGTGTATTGTATGTCATTTATTACTAGTCGTTTGAGTCAAATAAAATAAATAGTAATCATATCAACTTCAAAACATAAAAGTGCTATATGGAATCACTTTGAAATTTCGACAATTGATAATTCCATAAAAATCTTATAAATGTTAATGTTGATTAAGTACTAAAACTATTAATTAATTGTGTTTTATTTAATCTACCTTCCTTTTTGAATTCAGTAAGCGTATCGGTATCGGTATCGGTATCGCCGATATTTTTATAAGAGTATCGGTATCGGTATCGTATCGGCAAAAAGGCGTATCGGGGCATCCCTACTTACAAGCATCACAGTTAGTAAGAACATCCAATCATTGTCACCGACTTTCACATATTTACCGCAGATTCTAATCGTTCAGTGTTGCCACAACAAAGCCTTTAGATACGATCGGGGACAATTTTGTGTAATTAGATCTGTTCAGCCATTGTTAAGTCGTGTGCGCTTATCACAGGGCAAGCGATACAGTTAGCAGATAACGGCCTCAAAGGTGAGTGTCGCGAGATTTTAATTACCGCTCGCAACACTGAGAAAACTTGATCCAAGAATGTGGTATAACTATGGAAGGCTGTGTGAGAACAGTGAAATTATTCAAGAAATACGCAGCCGTTCATAATCATTGCTTATGCAAAAAGAACTATTTGCGTTTACCAATTGCACGTAATATATATAAATTCAACATGAGATAATGCAAAGATAACACAAAGTATCGCAATTCACACAATGCTAATTGACAAAAACGCGTAAAATAAACTTCACTTTCGTGTATAATTTCTATATAAACAAAAACCATGCAAACAAAATGCTTTCTTCGATTTTTGTGAGCGCTTTTCGCTGCATCCGGCGATCTCACGTACGTGCCACTTCGCGACCACCGTTGCGCTTTCCAATCGCGAATTTGAATTTAGAAGACCAAAAATTAAAATAAATATTCATGCCATCTATTGTCGAGTAACCTTAAACTCTGCAATAACCTGATTATTTTAAAGAAAAATAAAGGTCAACTAAATATTATTGCTTTAATTTATTGACGTAGTCAATTAATAATTAACTAAAATTTGGCAATTAAATTAGAATAGAATAGAAAGCATACAATTTCAGTTTATAATTTTAATTTTAGATGATGTTTGGAAGTGCTGTGTTAGTGTAACAGACACCAGTCACTGATCAAATGAACTGTTACTTACTCCGAAAAGTATTTAATAACAGTTATATTATATAAGGTTCATTTATCGAGTAATTCCCATGTACTCGCATAGCTTCGCGTTTCGTTACGTCAAGCCAGCGAAAGTGTTTTTCGTACTGCTCAGTAGGTACATATTGATCAGTACTTATTTATTCGTACCTGCTCCATGGAATTTCTCTCATTGGTATGTCTGTCCGCACTAAGGAGGGGCTCGTGGCTAAATAATAACAGTAGCACGGGTCATTTACACGACATTTTATTCTACCCAGACGAACAGCCCAGACGGTCAGAATAAAGTGACACAGAACACAATGCATGCATGCAGCATGAGAAAAAGAATTGCCAAATTAGCCGAGAATTTGATTTGTACGGCCTCATCCCAGTGCCAAATCTACCCCAACATACTATATCTACAGCTTATCAAGTAGCAGCCTTATCAATTTTATTGTAATAGCCTCAATCATGCAAAACAGTGACTCAAACGTATAAACATGATCGCTCTGTTTATAGCCAAGAAATAAAATACTTAAACGCTTTTACAACTTGCTGAATTTCAAAACATATTGTGTAAAGCCACTGAAAATGACAAGCCATGGTCAAGTGTGAGCCGTAAAGAGTAATTAATCCGACTTGACCAACTCGATAACATCTCGATTACGTGTGTAAATCGATATAAAATTTGGCAATCGTATCAAATAAATTATTTTTTTGAGTCCTAATAGAGATGCCGTTTTAAGTAATTTGATAGACGAATACGATCGTCGCTTGTTTAAAATGATTGATATGAGTAATTTAATAAAATTAAATAATAATCGGCATCCTTTGTATAAAGCGCTGAGCAGACCATGGACAATTTGTCGGCGTCGATAGAAACTATGGAAAACTGGCTGATTAGCAGTTGTAAAATCGTGTGCTATTATTGTTTAGGGTTCCGACATTAATAGATAAAACAGAACCTTTGTAAGATCAACACCCAATTACGTAACACTATCGATCTCAATCTGTATCATTTCATTTTGAAGGATAATCCATTGCTTCATATGAGCTCAACAACGTAAATAACGCAATGAATGTCGTTGAACTGTCAAAATTGAACCCATTGCCACTGTTGCTACTGATAATGTGTCACGCAATTACCCCGCAGTTTATTGTCCGTCTGTTTTGTTTTTTTTTTTTAAACGTTGCCCCACACTAGGAATTATTTCTGTACATATCGTGGGTGCGTTTACAAACATTTAAATTCACATACACAAACAGCCAGACCCGGAACAACTACTGTTAGGCAATACAAAATTACAAATGTTTGTTCCGTGCGGGAATCGAATCCGCGACACGCAGCGCAGCAGTCGATCGCTCAGTCACTGCGCCAACCGTGCCGCGTGCCGTGTTGGTTTTTCTCAAGATCCATGCAACGAATTTGGATTTTGTAATGTTTTGGTTTTGATGACGTATGGATAGTGAAGGTACACAAATCGCCATCCAAAGACCAAAAACAATGTATTTTCCTACTATGAAAACGAAGAAGGGATCTTTTCAAGGGATCCTAGCTTCAACTTTCTGACTAACTGACGGACTATTTTAATTTTGACAATTCAAAAGTGCCTGTACAAGGTTTAATTGAAATAAATACTTTGAGTTTGAGTTTGAGTTTTGAGTTTTCTAATAAAATACGTTTATTTATTTAAACTTTACGCCGTTTAGATAAAAACTATGAATAACTGAAGCGTATAATAGCATCATCTACAGTTATATGAGCGCATCTTGCTAAATGACAGAGTTTCATCATTGATACCAACATTACCAACCGAGGAATCATACCTACTTGATATGCTTCATCTCTGACTCAGTCACGATTTGCTGAGAAAATCTCTATTAATTTGCGTGAAATAAAATTGATAAGTACTTATTGGTGAGAAAATGGTAAAAAGGTCTATACCTAAGTACAGTGGATTTCGGGTATAACGACGATGAAGGGACCACTCTATTTTCGTCATTATATCCGGAAGTCGTTACAGGCAAAGGTAAAGAGATACAGACACGTTGAATGGGAAACTTTGTATTCTTTGCACAAATCAGCATTGTTTTCACCGTTTTTCAATTTTGAAATGATTTCCGCCTTTCTTTAACAGTGAATGTGCGTCTAGCAGCCATACTTATTTAAAAGTTTACTAAAGCCAGTAGCCACTTAGAATATTACTTTGTAACTGAACCATAAATTTAACTCCGAAACCCCTACCTACTTAGCTGATATCTATGTATAAACAAAAGATAAAGGTCTCCACACCTTGCTGACCATCTGTGTGGATGTAAACAAAAGATAAGAAATGTTGGTGAAAGAAAGAAATCTTTGTGTCTTTGGCGGCCGACTCCGGTCGCAATATCTCATCGAGATATAAGTACTAACGTACTAGAGAAGCTACGTCAAATAACTGAATTGTCCTATTCTTCGTAATTTGAATCTTTAGTTCGCTGCAGCGCTAAAATAGTAACAATTCGTCTAAACCGTAACTAATTTATCACAGCGCTAGATTTGCTGCAGAAGTGTATTTATTCTCGGCAAAAAGGTCTTAAGCACCATGTAAATCACGGCACTTAGCGTTCCTGCACACGATGCCGTCACCGCGCCGTCGCCGCGCCGACGCCGCACCACCACACTGTAGATACGAGTCGCGCGAAGCCCGCCACCGCGCCGCCGCCGCGCCGCCGCCGCGCCGCCACCGCGCGCGTTTTTACTGTTTCATTCATTCCATTACCGGCCGCGTACGAACGTGCACGCCGCGTAATTTCCCGTGAATGAATCAAACAGATCTAGGGAGGGGAACGCGCGCGGTGGCGGCGCGGCGGCGGCGCGGCGGCGGCGCGGCGGCGGGCCTCGCGCGACTCGTATCTACAGTGCAACGGTGCGGCGCCGGCGCGGCGACGGCGCGGCGACGGCATCGTGTGCAGGAACGCTTACGCGTTTTCTTCGACAAAGTGCAACAACATGTCTTCCCTATAGACTATGACAGGAGTACTACAGAATGGACAACGTAGGTATTTTGCCTACAGGGTTTATTTCATAAATAATAGACAATTTATTTTTTTGATATATTTTATTTAGTTACCCTTAAATAATATGAGTTTAGTCATCTTTTGCCTTTTTGTGGAATAATCAACGCTTTGATCTGTTTTTGCTTCATGTTTTCTCTATTTTTATGACTTGGACGTAGAAATCTGGATAAGAATTTAAAATAATTAATTACATCCAAAACTAATTAAACATTAATGTAAAAACTGTCTGGTTAATTATGATAGGTATATACTATAGGAAAATTTATTAAATCTTGTTCTACCTAAATATATATAATTATTAGTTTTAACAGGACTTAGCACGAACCTTTCATTTATTTATATCTGCTGGCGTTTCGATGTAGTTACATCCACTGTGGTTGCGCAAGACTAGAAAAAAATATATAAATGAAAGGTTCTTGCTAAGTCCCGTTAAGACTAATAATTATCTGTTTAAAGTGCGATAGTTTAAAAAACTAAATATTAATATCAACATTAAAAACACAACATACGATATTTTCACCGTAATGTCAGTCTAATCTACCTACATTGCACTCTGTTTGATTTAGTCTATGACAAACAATACAATATGGCGCGTGGTAATTATTTAGTTTGTAAAACAAGGAAATTAGTTTACTTACCGATGAAACGTAATTCCTTTGCACTTTGCCGTGTTCCTTGAATTATTAGTACAATATCTCAACACACACCAAGGCATTTTTCGTCGATTTTTTCTATGAATTAATTTATTATTGTCGGAAGTACTAGGCGCGAAATAGCTAGAGAGCGACTGAGTGAGGTGCGGCACGATCGCCGCAGTTGAACGAGACAAAGTAGGAATTTACGGTGTCTTCTCTAGTACGTTAGTACTTATATCTCGATGCAATATCTGCATGGGATTTCTAGGAATTTGTTACAAATGATTCATTAAAAACAGTCGCTACACCCGAACTCGGCGTTACAACCAAAGTCGCTATAGCCACATGAATTTTGTACTAAAGTATGCTTTAAATTCAAGGGACTTAGATTTAACGTCGCTATAGGTAAATGGTCGCTACAACCAAGGTCGTAATAAATGAAATCCACTGTATTATGTAATTCGAGTTGTCCTCCTCATATCTAGCTATGTGTAGTCGGGGAAAATAATTGTTTTGCAAATTGAGACCTTACGTCCTTTTCATACAACATACAACTGTCAATGAATGACAATTATTGTGATTTGCTATTACGGACATTAAAATTGGTAGGTAGTCAATTGGCATAACATTATTTCGCTGACTTATTGAAAGTTTATATTTTCCCGCCATACTACCTTTACCTTAGTGAGGGGCCCGTGGCTAAATAATAACAGCCGCACAGGTCGATCGATCAGGTTAAGCTACGCTTGCCGAGGTTGGTCTATTGATGGGTGACCATCTGTTACATACCGTGACCCCTCCGTGCCTCGGAAAGCACGTTAAGCCGTTGGTCCCGGCTGTCATTCGTGGATCTTTGACAGTCGTTACGGGTAGTCAGAAGCCCGAAAGCCTGACAACCAGTCTTACCAAGGGGTATCGTATTACCCAGTAACTGGGTTGTGGAGGTCAGATAAGCAGTCGCTCCATGTAAAATACTGGTATTCAGCTGCATCCGGTTAGACTGGAAGCCGACCCCAACATAGTTGGGAAAAGGCTAGGCAGATGATGATGACTACCTTTACCTTAGTGATTTTTCTTTGTATATTGTTCTTGTGTAATTCTACTAGTTGAATAATTCAACAATAAATTGGCAACCATAGATATACGAAATTTCTACATTGTCAAATTGAAATAGCTAGCGGAACTTCACAGACGTGATGGATTTCAATATCGATTTAAACACGATAAAACAAAAAGAAAATAGATTTTCTTAACTCATACTTCAAATAGGTACCTACCTTACCAAACCAAACCCACAAGCGGTCGTTGATCAACAAAAAAAAAAACATGTTTTTTTTTTTATTTTGTCGTATTTGATATCGATAATTCGATACCCATCACGTCTCCGGAGTTTCGCTACCACTCTAATTGCGTAACACACTAGCAATCGGAATCTGAATCACTTTGAAGCAAATTGCTAATCCATTGCTTCATAAGTTTGAGAAATTTGTCCGCTCAACACGTAAATAACGCAATGAATGTTGTTGAACTGTCAAAATGAAACCGATTCCGATTGATAATTTGTTACACAATTGCTCCGCGGGTCGCGGTATCGTTATAATCAGCCCTCAGCGTTTCATCAAGGAAGATCAAATTAACAAATCCGTTTGATCTTTCCCACCTTAAACAGACATCCCTAATTCCCTACATAACAGTGACGGAAATAACAGTTCCTTCTTGTTACAAAATTCATCTTTGCGGAGACGACATTAAGACACAAATAAAACGCAAACTTAATATTGTAAACAGACATTATTGTCCCATGAAGTTTACTAGAATATAACCTTTATTGAAACGTGATAAGGTTCAATGCAAGTGCATTGATAACATTGTGTTCTAAGTAACCGTGAAGGCGGCATTGCTGTGAGGCAAATCACTTTGTCACGATAATTTCAAGCTTTTTACCGAAGATTTTACACTATTTTCACTGTTTCTGATTAATATTTGTTATGATTTATGTGTCTAATTTTTGTATAATATAAATTATAATTAATAACTCATAATGCTTAGAAATCCGTTAGAATGTTTATAAGTCACAACAATTTTTGGGGTTATTGTTACATTCGTCACAAAGTAAATTCGTCAAATTTTTTAAACTCCATACATTGAAAGTGTATTCGTCACATGCATAAAAAATATGTGTAAACTCGTCACAAGTCTGTATAGGTACATATTTTTTGCATAAAGTACTGGTAGAAAACAAAGTTATTGATTTTTAGTGCTCAAAATGAAAATGATTTCCAAATTTTTGTTTTCTCCTGCGCTCCTGCACATGCTATCACGTACTCGCTCGCTCGCTGTATCTATCTCTTTCTAGCCGTACCGGTCATGTTATACCGGAAGATGTTATTATTCCACAAAAATATCAGGAAAATCAGCCTATTGCAATAAATATATTGTAAGTAAAAGTGCGCCTTTTTATTTAGATGCAAATTACCAAAAAAAAAAGATGATCAGATGATGTCACGCTGTCCTTGACAACGCGGGCTTAAAAACGCACAAAACCAGACAATATTACCGTATATTTTAGCTGTAAGTAGAACTGTGATTTTTATGTGAATTTCTATGATTATGAAAAATAAAGAAATAACGTTTTATTCTTTATTGTTTGATTTTTCTGCTGTCTGTACGGAAATAAACAATATGGCGGATTTTCTTTCATAAACATAGATTTGTGACGAGTTTACACATACTTTTTTTCTTGGCGAATTTACTTTGTGACGAATGTACAATAACCCAATTTTTGCAACAGGCTAGTATTTCCAATTATGGTTTTATCTTATCTCTATTTATTAGATATATGTGGTGAAGAATAAATGTTTTATTTATTTATTTATTGATCTGGGTATTATGCACTTGATGAATTAATAATTACGGCTACTCGTCACTAGATGGCATTACGTAAGCGGATTACTTATCTTACATTACAAAACTATTTTGGTATGAACTATCATAATTATTTCGATATTTATTTTTGTAATATTACGCGGGGAGCGCCAAATTTGCTCATTTATAATAGTATATTATGTCGTAATGTCCGGGAGTTATATTTACTGACCGCTAGAGGGCGGTAGTGCACCCGCCACTTTTAAGCAATCAGCAATAATCGTTGCGTTATTATTTTATAGATTCTAGATTAGTCAGAATAATAATACAGTAGCACTAACGACCAAATAACGGTTATTAAATATTTTAAATTATTATACGCTAGTTAAGATTGGCCAAGATTGTGCTACAAGAACAATATAAAAGTTGAGCAAAGATTATTATAAAACGTTAGGTAATCTATGAAATAACGACACAATGGAAGCAGAATATTTGCCGGTCACAAGAAATAAACAGTAAAAATGACAAAAAGATTTCCGATACCGGGAATCGAACCCGAGCCTCCTGGGTGAGAGCCAGGTATCCTAGCCACTAGACCATATCGGATATTGGAAATTTGTTCAAAATTGACGTTTAAAAGCTGTACTCGTTTTAAACCGTCTTGTCGACGTCGTCAGTCAATTGTATTATGATTCTTAATGTTATCCTTTTATGATTCTACCAAAGTGGCCTTTTTAGCACACGGCAACACATCAAGCTAAATATTTGCAGTCTGAGCTGACCTCGCTTTGTATATAGCTTTTTCGTACAACCAGGGGGCCTAAAAAGACCACTTTGGCAGAATCATAAAAGGATAACATTATGAATCACAATATGGCGAAGACAGTCCGTGTTTTTTTTTTTTCGCTGCCCTATGTAAGTATAAAAAGAGATTGGATTTGGATTGGATTGATTGGTATTTTAGCACAGACAAAAAAAAATAACTGAAAAATCCTTCACCAATAGGATTTGATACGATTAACTTAACATAATTATGATTCATAATGTTATCCTTTTATGATTTTGCCAAAGTGGCCTTTTTAGGACCCCAGAAGTCAGCTTATACTGGTTATATATATTATCTTAATGTGTAGCCATGTGTACCTACACATGTATAACATTAACTTAACATCATCGTTTACATAACACTTACACTCTGACTCGGACTCACAATGTCATTGTTCTGCTGCGAGTTGCGAACTTACTACACAATGCTTTCTATGAGCTTGCATGGGAAGGGAAGCCGTAGTAACTACAGATTTCCCTCACTTATATAATGTGTGATGGGTCCTTCTTTGTGACTCTCCCAACTATGTTCGGGTCGGATTCCAGTTTAACCAGATGCAGCTAAATACCAGTATCTTACATGGAGCGACTGCCTATCCGACCTCCACAACCCAGTGAGTGGTAATACGATACCCCTTGGTAAGACTGGTTGTCAGACTTTCGGGCTTCTGACTACCCGTAACGACTCTCAAAGATTTACGAGTGACAGCCGGGACCAACGGCTTATCGTGTTTTCCGAGGCACGGAAGGGTCTCGGTATGTAAAGAGATGGTCACCCATCCACAGACCTACCGCGGCAAGCGTAGCTTAACCTCATCGATCGACCTGTGCGGCTGTTATTATTTAGCCACGGGCCCCAGTTGTGGCTCAGTTGTTTTAAAACAGTGGTCTTTAACATTTATGTTTCGCGGATTAACCAAGCCAGAAACTCCATACATTTATAATGGAAACGCCGACCTCAATCTGTGGATTAAAAAATAAAAACGCATGCGGTCGGGGCACCTCCGTCAGGGGATCTACGGGTATACTTAACGCTTTTTCCCAACGTGCAACGTGACTATTTCTACCAGTCAACAGCCAACTCCTACCCTAAGCCGCGTTAAGGCTCCTCCAAACAGTCACGACGCGCGACGCGAATCGCACGCGACACAAAGGTATCGCTGCGCGCCTATATAGCGTTGCGCGACTTGCGGTGTCTTTGTGTCGCGCGCGATTTTATCGCGTGTCTCACCTGATTGAAGGAGCCTTTATGATACTTTGTTCCAAAAATATTTTTGACGTGTAAAAGTGTTTACACAAACCTACCTACAGTCAATCTCAGATTCATGACCAAGTGACCATTCTTCATAGATGTATGAAGACTGGTCACTGGGTCATGAATTGGTCATTATAATGGGTCTCAATTCGATTCGATGGAATCGAATTGAGATCCATTATAATGTTGGTTTACCTACGTTTTTTTTACTACAGGCGAGGACGACAGTCCTTTCCCGGAACTTAGACATCAGGATATTGGTTTTACCGTCCTTCTCGCATCGTTTAAGCCCGTGACTGCAGTTATCCATGGCTTCACTAAAGGAAGGAAAATTTTGTGTGGATCGTTATCGCCGGATACGGTGAAGAGGACACTAACAGAAACTCAAACTCTTGATTATTTATTATTGAGCAAGTTACATTGTGGCTTACCCGGATTTGAACCCCAACATGCACGAGGCATGAGAGACGAGACCTTTATCACTGACGACACGACGAATAAGTAATACAAAACCAAACACAATCAAAGTACACAACAAGCAGGTGGTACCTGCGACCACTTTCACTACATTCCTGCAGTTGATCACTCGTAGGTAGGCACCATAACCACGTCGCGAATGATCGCGGTAACCATAAGGCTGAGGCTACATTAGGCCGCGACGCGACCTGCGACACATGAGCGATTAAAACAAGTAAATGAATGCTCACGTATATGGCTACACCGTACATCAAATATTACTAGCGATCTCTGATTTCTTTATGCGATAGGAACAACATTACTGAAATCACGGCATCGGCTACATCAATGAGCGAAATTGAAGCGAATTTATTAGAAAATTGCTTTTTTTTTCGCTTGTAATGTAGCCATACCATGTTTTTCTCGTTTCGCTCTTCCAGTCGCATCGCAAATCGCTGCCTACTGTAGCCTCAGCCTTAGTCTTAGTGAGCAACGAACCCTCAGGCGATGACAGGGGAAATATTAGTTAAATTGCAGTATTAATTAGGTAGATCTTCGGGGTGGGGTTAAATACTGGTACTCAGCTGCATCCGGTCAGACTAGAAGCCGACCCCAACATTGTTGGAAAAAGGTTAGGCAGATGATGATGATGATTTAAGGCTCCTTCAAACAGGCGCGACACGACACGCGACACAAAGGCACCGCAAGTCGCGAAACGAGCGGTGCCTTTGTGTCGCGCGCGATTATATCGCGTGTCGCGTCTGTTTGTAGGAGCCTTTATGCGGGTGAAACCGTGGGGCGCAGCCAGTGCGTTAATAAGGCTTTCAGATCACTTGGTTAAACACATGATCATGATAATGAGTTAATTCACTGTATTATTATTGTAAAATACGTGATCATAGTTACTAGCAAGTGGGGCAAACAGAGCTACTTGTAACACCTCCGAGGTAATTTAGATGATTGGTCCCCAGTTAAACATTGCAATTTTGTGTGTATCACGAAACATATCGAACGTTTGCTCAATAATGGGATACCGAATGTATCGTCACGAGGAATTGATACGGCCGTAGGTAAACCATAGATTGTTAAGGACATAGCAGACTTTATGAAAGAGTAGAGATGGAACCAGCACAGTCAACACTGTTCTATAAGGCAGGCGGATAGTAGGGAACATTTACGGGCATTCCCGAAACCATTGAACAAATTAACAGTCTCAGGAAAATCGCTGTCATCATGGGCTCTTCGTTATAATACAGAGTTGATATGACAGAGGGGCATTAAATTACACTACGTATACTATACGTGTATAGTATTAATTCGATACAGTACAAAAATAGAAAGCGCCAAAAATGAGATTTTTTTTTTTTTCAAACAAACTAAATAGCTTAAAGTCAGAGTGAAACGCAACCACCCTTTATAAATAAATTTGACTGACCTTAGATGCCTAGGTAACAAAGTCGCGCAGGAGCGCGTGTGCGTGTGTGTTATCTCTCTTGGCGAGGGCGCGGGGGGCGGGCGGTTTAGACCGCTCGCGCCGGCTTTTATGTTAGGTAAGGTTGTAAAGTACGCGCACACACAAAAACACAAAATTTTTTAATTCTCGATGTGTCCTCGATTCATATTAATGCACAAATTATACCGACGGAGAATATTGTTATTTATTTTTCTAATTAAATCACTGTCCGTCGCTAAGCACTTTAATTCCCGTAATCTTTGTACTGCCAATTGTATGGTGCCGGCGTTCCTAGGGCTATTGCGCCGGTCACCATACCTTTCTCGGTATGTTCGCAGAGCTAAATCTGCGTTTCCACGGCATTCACCGTAAATTAAAATCATGTAAGTGTATTCTGACGCCGTGTAAGTTACACGAGGCATTGCTGAACACTTTAATCATTACACACACACACAACCAACGTTTAATTACGTATCCTATCACAATAAAAACAGTCGATCACAAAAAAAAACACTAACACTAAATAATAATATTCCTAAGTTACGTATCCTGTCACAATAAAAAAAAGAAATACTGTATTAAACTTATTTAGTGTCTATCACAATAAGAAAACAAAATCACAATTATTGACAGCGAGTACGACAAAACATAACGGCGCGGCGGCGGGGCTCCCGTGTTACGTAACGTACATCCCGAATGGATGACGCGTGCGCACTGTCCACTGAAAGAAGGTTTTTTAGCAAATTCGCAAGGATCTAGGATGCAATAGCAACACACTGACCTATTTCTATTCCTTTTACGCGCGGGAAAAAGGCGCGGGGCTATGATTGTCTTTGTCACTCTCATAGTGAAAGTGCAAGTGTGTGTGTATTTATTGCTTCGTGAAATATTTGGTTGTACTTGTGCGGCAACAATGTATCTTATACTCAGATTATCGTTTTAAGGTGCATGACCTATGCGTATGAGATAATCAGCTGTTAGGAAATATACATCGTGTTCAAACGTAGCAAAAACTTCAAAAATCATTTGTGACTAAACTACTGCTCCTATTTAATTGATTTTTGGTACAGAGCTTGAAAATGGTATCTAGTATAGGCAGTTTAAAGGAAAGCCCCTCTGTCGTATCAACTTTGTATAATCGTTATTAGCGTCGACACGGTGATGACGACGAGGACCGAGAAGGACTATTTCCAAAGCTCGGGGGAAAGTAGCCTAACTAAATAATGATAACATACTAGCATCTGCCCATGACTTCGTCCGCGTGAAATTTCTTGTCCCCCCGACCCACGCCGTCGCATTTCATCGCCTGCCCGCGCTATTACTTCGCTTTTGCTTAGCGTTCTTTCTGACTTTTTCTTTTTGCTCGGCTCCTAAGGGTCATAGCGTGATGTTAAATAGCCTATAGCCTTCCGCAAGAATTGGGCTATCAAATACAAAAAGATTTATTCAAATCCGACCGATAGTTCGAGAAATTAGCCCCTACATACAAACATACAAACTTTACCTCTTTATAATATTAGTATAGATAAAACCACCGCCCATTGTGTCACCCTTTGTACAGTTTCTATATTTATATCTGTAATTTATATGGTGTACATAATAAAGAGTATTCTATTCTATTCTAATTGTTTTGGCAAAACATTCTGCAGGACTACCAAAATATTGCATTATACAAATCATCAAAATCAGCAATCAAGCTATTACTGCATCCAAAGAATCCAAACATTCATCTTTACCGGTCAGCAGCCAAACTATAGAAAACAAAAGTGATTATATTAATAAACAAGAACGAAGTATTGTTGTGGAGAAAGTTAAGAGCTCCGTCGACTGTGACGACAAGATAATCGACCTTCATACAGGGATGGCACTAGAAGATTTAGAGAGAAATGGACGCAAAGAAATGGCCAAACATTGATAGAAAACAGCAGTTGTATGGTTTGTAGATGTAGTAGATAAGTGGAAGCAAAGAATTCAAGTGTTTGAAGTAGATTATCGTCGTGATGATGACGATGTATGTATCTCACTGTAGAGTAACTTGCAGATGAATCCTAGTGGAAAACGAAGAAATGTAGGACGAGATGTGAAGGAATTATGATATTTTGGATTATCTGGCCACGTGTCAGATAGGAATACTCCCTTTTCTCCATCGGATTGCCCCTAGCTTATGACGTTTCTTAAGTGCCCATGTAGGTTTATGTGAAATCAAATATTTTGAATTTAATTTGATTGAGTACACCAAGAACTGTTAAAATCCTCGTTAAAATTCGTTAAACACATGAAGTTCTAACGTAAAATGTATTGTTAGCATCTTTGTCAACCCTAATCGTAGAAGACACAGCATTCTGATACTGTCAAAAGATTAACAAACTAAATCCAACTTTAAAACTGACAAGTAAAGTTAAAATTCATTTACATCGAAGCAACACTTTGGAGATGAAAATGAAAATGGCAAGTTGCACGCAACATCACGTTGATTGGTTTCAATTTGAAGTTGTTTGTACACCTGTCCATTTATATGATGAAATAGAAGCCTATAGATTAGAATAATTATCGTTTTTGGATTCGTGGCTAAATATTCAACAGTATAACACTATTCAACTCCTATAGGACTTTGAGTCCATCTGTTGAATGGCATAGTAGGGCCTGAACTGCTGGGCCTGTCTATACACCACGCGGGTCTAGTGCGGGTTGGTAGATGTCACATGTCTTCGAAGTTTTGGTTCTAGGACATGCCGGTTTCCTCACGATGTTTTCCTTCACCGTTTTTAGAGCAGTGGTGACGACCTACAATTCGTAAGTCGGGGCCTACAATTCGTAAGTTGTATAGGCCAAAAGAGGTATGCATGTGAACAGAAAGACGGGATAATTCGCACTGATGTATTTGACAGCTGTCAAAGTCAGCGGCGCAGCCTCATCTATTCTGCCGGACTGCCGCCATGGGATCTGGAGGCGATAGTCCTCGCGCGCCTGTATGAGTGGCGCGCGGAGGCACTACGCCGGGGGGAAACTCCGCTTCCGCAGCAAATTGCGGCGGAGCGGACGGACCTCCGGCGCGATCTCATGGCGGCATGGAAAGAGCGACTATCGCAACCCAGCGCAGGGCACGCCACGATAGCGGCGGTAAGACCCCTCTTTGAGGAGTGGTTAGAGAGGCGTCACGGCGCCCTCACCTACCGCCTGACGCAGGTCCTCACCGGACACGGAAGTTTCGGGAGGTTCCTGCACATAATCAGGCGGAAGGAAACGCCCGGGTGTCACCATTGCCAGGATCGCCCAGAGGACACGGTGGAGCACACGGTGGAGGTCTGCCCCGCTTGGGCGGTGCAACGCCGTGTCCTCGTTGAGGCGATCGGCAGCGGCAGCGACCTCTCGCGTCCGGGCCTGGTTCAAGCCATGGTCCGGGGCGAGAGGGAGTGGGGGGCAGTCGCCTCCTTCTGCGAAGCAGTCATGCTAGCAAAGGAGGCGGCGGGACGGCTGAGGGAGAGAGCCACCCGTCCCAGCCGCCGCGGGAGACGCTCCGGGCGTCGGGAGCCGCGCGACGACTCCCGGCCACCGTAGGCGCGGGCCTGCGGGCGGAGAGTAATGGGTAGCTCACCGTCCGATCAGGACCAGGCCCGTGCCGGACGGCGCGTACGTGTTCCACGCGCGCCTCAAAGAGATGTCAGCATTAAAGAAGGGGCCCGTAAGGGCCGAAGCCTGCCGGGTCAGCGGGATTGTCCGAAAGGGTTACCGCTGGCCCGGAACATAAAGGGCTAAGGAAGGAACACGGGTGGGTTTTAGTCAGTAAGAGTCTGACACTCCCTTCCGCTCCACCCAGAGCGGGAGGAGTCATTTGATGATTTCCCATCCTCAAAAAAAAAAAAAAAAAAAAGCCTCATCTATTCTACATCTATAGGTACAATACATAACACCACCTTTAGGATTATTTGTTCCTCCCCGTGTTAAAATACCCTATCAGTGGCTGTCGCTCTCAGGTTACATGGAGGGACGATCTTAGCAGACTGGTAGCTGGAGATCGAATTAAGTATTGTGTGATTGAAGAGGCCCATGTTCAACGGTTTACTGCTATTCACAAATAATAATAATGACGATCAGCCTGATAGTCTGACAACCAGTCTTACCGAGGGGTATCGTGTTACCCAGTGACTGGGTTGTGAAGGTCAGATAAGTCGCTTCATGTAAAATACGGGTATTCAGCTGCATCCGCTTAGACTGGACGCCGATCCGAGGTTAGGCAGATGATGATGACGATAATGACGGAGGCAATAATTGTTTGGTTGAAATCGTGAACAAGATATAATACAATTTATGATATTATTATGTATTTATTTAATGACGTCGTCAATGTCCATTAGATTTGCGCAAGATTGTGTCAATTTGAGACACCATTTGTTAGAGATTATTGTAATGAAAGGAAGTCGATATCCTGCAGGTAATGAGTGTACAATGAGTACATATATAAGTAATCTTGTGTTTGGATCTTGATCTCTTTTGACCTAATTTACTCATGACATGGAGGTTGTAACTTGTAGTCAGTATTTATTGTTGTAAATTCGCATTATCAACAAATTTTGTTCTTATCGTCTGTTTGTGATCAGGGATTTATCTTTCATTAGACGTGCAAGGCCGCACGGGTAGATGGAAGGTTAGGCTACGCATGCCGAGGTCGGTCCGTGGATGGGATCTATTACAGATCGAGACCCCTCAAAATACCGTTAAACCGTTGGTCCCGGCGTCATTTGTAGATCTTTGACTGTTGTTACGTGTAGTCAGAAGCCTGAAAAGTCTGACAACCAGTCTTTCCTTCCTAAGGCGTGTCGTATTACCCCGTAACCGGGTCAGACAGGCAGTAGTTCCATGTAAAATACTGGTATTTTAGTTTGATATGCACTTTCTACCCTTGTATTTCCATTTACTATCTTCTTTAAAATTATAAGTTAGTCAAGATAGAACTGGTACGAAGACCATGTCTTCTGAAAAGATTCATAGTATACTAGACAGAATTCGCATCAAAAGAAACAGCAGTCCTTCTAACCGTCGATCACGAGACATTTTATTTTGACACACTTTCTTGTGATAAATTAATAAAATTACATTTGAGTGGTGACTTTCTATGAAAGTGACTGCCTGAACCAGTATGTATAACGAAAATTGATCTTATTTACCGAATCAACGTTCTACGTGTAATGTAACATGATTACTGCAATCATACCCTCGTTACACAATTGTTTTCATCAACATCGACACTTGTTTTTCATTGCAAATTGTTTTTGTAGACAGTCATTTGTTATGAAGTCTTTTCCGTATTAGTATGAGGTTGTCTATCATTTCTTTGACACTATCATCATGTTCGTCTTGATTAGCCTATAGGAATCCAGTGCTACGAGGCAATAGCGTAACACTAACAGTAGCAATGCCTTTCATTTTAACAGTTCAACAACGCTCATGCCCTTATTTACTTTGTTGAGCATAATAATATGAAGACTTTCCGAACATATTTATGAAGCAATGGATTGGTAATATCCTTCAAAATAGTTGAGATTGTTATTGATAGTGTGTTAGAAATTAGGATGCGGGACATACAATGCGTGCCACGAAAGATGAGATTTGACACACCACGTGGTTTGACATGCGCAGTACACGATTTTAGGTATCTTTAGCGGTATGAGGTCTGAGTGCGGGACGGGACCGGACGTCATAGGGGCGGCGGAAAGAGCGGGGGAGGCGGGGTCAAGTCTCATCTTTCGTGGCACGCATTGTACACTTAACCCCTGTCACAACACAACACCAATTTATTTCGTCTTCTCAATGTCCGTGTGTCACAGCATGGATCCAGCAGAATATCACATTTACCTGACACAATGCTGAGCTGGACTCCCATTTGGTGCGACCTTGAGACACACACCGCACTGTGTATGTTTCGTTATTAATTTTATTTTAAGTATCCGTCATAGTGTCACTTTTATTTCGATGTGTTTGCTTTTTGCTTCTTTATCGGCACCTTGTTTTATAGATAATCATGTGGGTAATTTGGTTATCATCTGATATTGTACTTTTGTGTTTTGTGCTGTCTTCTTGTGTGTGCCAAATAAATGTTTTATATATTTATCTATAGGTTTCTCCACTCTTACTCCATTTATCTCGACCCTTGGCTAATCTTCAGCCTCTCTGAGATGATCAAGTTCTTCAAAATTAACAGACAGCTGTGCTGCTGGGGAGTTTGTTGCACTACTTCTCCTTCCCAGCTAACGTTCAAAAAGTGCTGGTTCCCAGCTAAGTTGAATTAAGACGATTTTTATTTGATTTGATCGTCATTCGTCACTCCTAGTCATCTGCTTGGTGACTTGCGGTTGTCCTACGTTTATCGAGTTGCGGTTTCCACTGAAGTACAGGTCTACCCCAACAGTCATTGGTCTTACGGCTAATAAAGCCTTTGCCACTTCAGTTTACTTTTTCACTGGGCTATTTAAAACAATTACTGAAAAGCACAGTGAAAAGCTCATTCGGTCTTGGTGGACCGATGGCCTTGTGAAAGCCGCAGGAATCCGCTGGAAGCGGGAAGCACAGAACCGGTCGAAATGGAAGTCCTTGGGGGAGGCCTATGTCCAGCAGTGGACGTCTTTCGGCTGAAATGATGATGTTGATTGACTATCGTCTTGCTAAGAAACTTTAAAAAGTCTTAAAGTGGCAGTAAGAGAGAGCACGTTTTTTGGTAGTGGCTCCTCCTTTTGGTTTTTCCGTGGTATGGAAATACTGTCCTTTTACCCTGACGCCGCCTTTCTTACATTGATTTCGCGTCCAACATCACCAACCAGTGTTACTCTTAGCCCACCATCTGTGTCTGAAATAATTAGCGAATTCGCCGCGTTTAGAAGGCAGTCACGGTTGGCTACCGGCGGCGTGTACACAATGGCACTACGTGGTTGTTGGTTCTTTCCTTGAGACGAACATCCTACGTATTGTTTGGAGTATGAGCTAACGGCCATTATATTCTCAATGCTGGCAGAATGTGTGGGTGTATGTAGGTAATAATAGGCATAGGTGCGCAAGAAAAAACATTTGGTAACCCGTGATCATCAGTAAGTACATCTGAGCTTTGTCTTCGCCTGCAGCCATGTCTTATTGCGGCCTCTGAATGAAATTAAACCTACATGCTAGATACAAGGTGCTAATTTAAATGTCTTTGGTTACATGGTACCTACCGTACATCAATCAATCTGCCTAGCGATTTCCCAACTACGTTGGGGTCGGCTTCCAGTCTAACCGAATGCAGCTGAATACCAGTATTTTACATGGGGCGACTGCCTATCTCACCACAACCTAGTTGCTGGGTAACGCGATACCCATTGGTAAGACTGGTTGTCAGACTTTTGGGCGTCGGACTACCTAACGTCCTAATGACTATCAAAGATCTGCGAATGACAGCCGTCGAAGCACGGAGAGGTCTCAATATGTAATGGATACTCACCGTACTTACCCAACACTTTTACTCATTTTTTTTTCTTTTGTTACAGATAAAAACAACAAACCTTGGTCAACAGTGAAAAAAAGGGAAAATTAAAACGCAATGACGAGATAGAAAAAGTTTTATTCCAACAATGATTAGGACGTTCTAAATTCAAAAGTGATGAAGTGAGTGCGTCGTAAAACAAGATGGCGTCGTTATTAAGTGTAGTGTTATTAGTGTACTGTTGTGTGAGTGTGTACGGACATGTAGCCCTGACCTTTCCTCCGGCTAGGAGGTACGACCTGGATTTTCTGGATAATTCCAGAACGAAGCCGCCATGTGGAATGCCTAAAGGTAATTTTGATGTTTGCTAACTTTTTTTCCGCCATTAATAAACTAGCATTGTCCGAAATATTTATGGGGCTGCCATCATTGCTGAAGTTATAGTGGTCTATCCGATACAGCGGATCCATCCGATGCAGCGGATCCATCCGATACAGCGGATCCATCCGATGCAGCGGATACATCCGATACAGCGGATCCATCCGATAAGAATAGAATAGAATAAGTAATGCAGAATTTACGCTAAGTGGTACCATAATTGCGTACCACAATTTAAGGCTCCTTCAAACAGGCGCGACACGCGATAAAATCGCGCGTGACACAAAGGCACCGCAATTCGCGCAACGAGCGGTGCCTTCGTGTCGCGCGCGATTTTATCGCGTGTCGCACCTGTTCGTAGGAGCCTTTAATCACAATCTGAATCATTTTGAAGGATATTGCTAATCCATTGCTTCATATATTCGAAAAAAATGCCGGCTCAATGACGTAAATAACGCAATGAATGTTGTTGAACTGTCAAAATGAAACCCATTCCTACTGATATTGTGTTACGCAATAGGGATGACGAATGATTTTGAAATCCTCTTCCGTAATGTACATACACATTTACTATTTACGAAAAAACCTATATTTCGGTTATAAACTAAAGTTGAACGAAGTTTAAAGACATTTTTCTAATATTTTTTCAATAGCGCGCGAAAACAGCTCGCAGTGTCATGGCGTCGGGTCTGATGTCACGCCTAGGTAAACACTAAACGTCAAATGTGTCAAGCTGACACATTTTACGTTTAGTGTATACCTTTCCTCTGACTGCGCGTGTTGACAAAACAAACATTGCATATTTCATCTGATAAAAATGAATTCCAAAGTGTATAAGTGGTGTGCAGTGCCTCAGTGTAAAAACACATCAATAACCACTCCCAACAAGGTGTTTATACATATATGTCCCAAACAAGCAAATAATAAGAGTTCAATGGTTAAAGCTCGCAAGGCGAAACCATGTTGTTATAGATTCGTGTTGTAGAGTCAAGTAGAGTGGATAAATTACACTTAAATTAATAAAAAATCGATCCAAATACGTAATCGGTAGTAGTCAACAAAACGCAAGTGATGTTTACATAGGCGTGACGTCATGCGCTGTGATTGGCGTTTCAGTCAAAATGGCCGAATGCCGTATTTTCATCTTTTATTTTAGTGAAAATCCGATTAATCTCAAGTTTTTAAATAAAACTAAATCAGTGTTTTAAATCCTTTTAATATGTACTTTCCCCTAAAATCATTAAATCTTTGATTATTTGATACTGTCGCCACGCCTATTACCCCGCGGTTTATTTATTTGTTCAAAAGTATCTTAACTTTAAGAACTGCTGGTCAGCAGTGCAATCAAAATAGCCTCTACGCCATACTTTCCCTTAGTCAGCCCCGCTTCAAATTCAACATGGCGGATTGGTAAGTTTTTTTTTTGCACAGATATTATCAACAGACAAATTTCTAAAAATAGCGGTTGTAAATCTAGCGAAAACCAATAAAAAACACTCCTTACACCAGACCAGATGTCTCAACCGTAATTAATAAATTAGACACACGATCTAGTCTTGTCAGGCCGAAATTCAGACCCAGATGAAAACGAGTCTGTTTACAAACATGACCTCGGGGTCGTTGACCTCGGCTGAGTCATCCTCGTCTTGCATTGTGCGTTGCGAATCTTATTTTGTGCTGTAATCTTGTATTGAGGTAGGTTTTTTGGTTGAATTGTAATCTAAAATGTCAGTGGCTAACTCCGATTATTTTTAATTGTGAATTGAGTTTGACTTGAAAGTAAGTTAAGTATTACAAACATATTTAAATAAACACGGTAAGAATGTACGATGTAGATTCAATCTTTTTAAAGAGCCAATTTAGGGTCAGTTTTTCAAACGATAATGTGATAAATTGTCAAGAGCTCGTAAATAGCTGCGATTGGCTGTTGATAGATCGTTCAACCAATCGCAGCAGTTTTCGGGCGCTTGACAGTTTGTCACCTTAAATTTGCAAACAGGCGCGACACGCGATAAAATCACGCGCTACACAAAGGCACCGCAAGTCGCGCAACGAGCGGTGCCTTTGTGTCGCGCGCGATTCGCGTCACGCGTCGCGCCTGTTTGCAGGAGCCTTTAAGCGAAGGGAAATGGGGAGGTGGGGGGGGTGGGGTTACCCGAGCTCTAGAGTTCGGCTAAAAGATGACAGTCGCGTAAATTCGTCAACTGGTTGGATTCCCATCGGCAAAAATGAAACTACCATTTAAACTTTCATCTCCCATTTAATTACTTAACACACACGAACAGTAGGAATAGCATTCATTTTGATTGTTCAACAATTAACATTCATTGCGTTCACCTAGTTCAGGCAAATGTGCAACCGGGTCCTCAATAATTTTTAAGTGTTATCGTTTTGCGAGGATCGCCCAGAGGACACGGTGGAGGATACGGTGGAGGTCTGACCCGCTTGAGCGAAGCACCGCCGTGTCCTCGTAGTGGCGATCGGCAGCCAGCGGCGGCGACCTCTCGCGTCCGGGCCTGGTTCAAGCCATGGTCCGAAGCGAGAGGGAGTGGGAGGCAGTCACCTCCTTCTGCGAAGCAGTCATGCTAGCGAAGGAGGTGGCGGGATGGATGAAGGAAAGAGCCTCCTGTCCCAGCCGCCGCGGGAGATGCTCCGAGCGTCGCGTCGGGAGCCACGTGACGACTCCCGGCCACTGACTTTCAATAAGGCGTCTCACCGATTTAGTTACTCTGTGCTTAAAAGCAATGACAGTAAACCATTGATCATAGAAATAGAACTGTCAGCTGTTGCAATAGTGTCACTTCACTTTAGAAATAAACATGTCAAACGTCATTAATCAATCAAAATGACAGCTTACCGCCATGACGGGCTTTTGTTACGTGTTGCAATTTCAAGCTTGTGTTTACCAACAAACCAAGCCATTTTAAAGTAATTGGACAGTTGAGGACGATTTTTAAGTATAGTGTACAAGGACCTGGCCTAGGCTCCATACAATTTGAAAAATCTTCTTTTATCGAAATCCATTCAGTGGTTTAGGCGTGAAAAGGTAACAGACAGAGAGACAGACAGAGTTACTTTCGAATTTATAATATTAGTATGGATTATTGCGATATTTACATTGTTGAGCAGACAAATCTTTCGAACATAGGAATATGATATGAAGAAGCAAGATTTGATTATAACCTCTTATCTTGCCCTTTGTGCCCCAAAACATGCAGCCAAAGTGACCTCTGCACTGCCACTGATAACGTCGTGAAACTGGCGAAGTTTTGGGCCTACAAAATCACAGTAAAGGCTCCTTCAAACAGGCGCGACACGCGATATAATCGCGCGCGACACCAAGGCACTGCAAGTCGCGCAATGAGCGGTGCCTTTGTGTCGCGCGCGATTCGCGTCGCGCGTCGCGCCTGTTTACAGAACCTTAATATTGTAAAGGTGAAAGTTTATGAGTATGTTTGTTACTTCTTCACGATCACGCACAAACGGCTGAACAGATTTGGATGAAATTTGGCACGCAGATAGCTTATAATCAGAATTAACATAATATAGGTACTTTTTATTCCGATATTCTCACAGGATCGACACTTATGCGGGTGTAACCGCGGGGCGAAGCTAGTTTAAAATACCGGTCGTGCCAGCGACACGAAAAAGGAATTATTCACATTCGCATTTATCATTTATCAAAGATCATAAAAGTCGGTCCAGCTCTATAAATAGTGTAACAGGGTGTAATTAACCCGACATTAAGGCTCGTACACACAGGCGCGACGCGACACGCGACACAAAGGCACCGCAAGTCGCGCAACGAGCGGTGCCTTTGTGTCGCGCCCGATTCGCGTCGCGCGTCGCGCCTGTTTGCTAGAGCCTTTAGACTATGACTTAGGTACCAAGTAACTTTATCACCAGGTATTAGAGTACCTACCTACTTATTTATGCCTACCTACATACCTACTTCAAATACCTCTGACTCACTGAGCTAAAGGCACGACAACACGAAGGGAAATGCAAACGGCTCAAGGGCGTCCTTGCTTTGCCCTCTTAAAACCTAACTTGTTGTGATTATTATGTTGGTATACTTGTGAGTAATGTTCTTTTCTCAGCTGTCTGTGAGTCTGTCGAACGAATTAAAGTTCATTTCAATACTCTCAAACACGTTTATTGTAATTTGGGTAATTATTTTCGTCATTTGAATGATTTTGAGCTGTAGTAACATTATTTTGAAAAATATTTTGTTTTCATAAAAAAAAAAACGTTGCTTTTTACATGTTGGTAGAATTGGAACATAAAATTCGTATAAAATTGCACGGGGAGACAGTGTACGGTAATTTCGCACGTGAGTTACAAGCAGTCGTGGCCGAGTGGTTAAGGCGTCTGACTCGAAATCAGATTCCCTCTGGGAGCGTAGGTTCGAATCCTACCGGCTGCGAATCTTTTTGCGCTTCTTAGCATATTTTTTTTTTTTATGAAGTTTAGTATCATTTGTTTATTGTCATTTAATTTTGCTTTCTTGTATATAAAATATCTCGTAAAACAATAAATCAAGTGGACTTTATAAAATAAAAACCGACTTGAAATAAGGAGGAGGTTCTCAATTCGGATTTTTTTATGTATGTTCGGAAATAACTCTGGATTTGCAAAATTCTTTCCGAAATTACGGTCCCGTTTAAATTTTGTAAAGATCTGATGATGAGTTTCGGAGACAGACAACGGAACTCTTCAATAAAAGCCAGCAAATCAACCGCGATTGCTGCTATAGCATATGTATGCATTGTTTACGCAATTACACAACCTAACATCACGTCTGTACCCTTTAAAGGGGTAGGCAGATGTGTTCAATAGCTTTCTGTCACTGATATTCACATAGCAAGTAGTGATATAGGTATGAATTTGTTTGGGGTAGGTAGGTACAACTAAAACGTGAAAAATAAAAACTTTATAAAAAAAAAACAATCGACTTCCAAAAAACACTACAAAGTGAAAAATAACTTTAATTTCGAAAGTCGGTGTCAAAAATCGAAAATACAGAACCAACGACACGCACACCCAGCGTGTGTCGTTGGTTCAAAATGTCAAAATTTTGTCATTTGTCACTTACGCGACAGTCGCTGTCGATGACGACGATATTATTGGCGATTGTCGCATTTGGCGACGCGAAATAACGAAATAGTTATTTATTATGTAGTAACAATGCGTTTAATTGGACATTCCCGGTCCGCCAACATCGTACAGCAAATAACGGGACAATGTTGATAACTAATGAGTTATCTTACAAAGATTCCGATGAATTGAGAACCTCCTCCTTTTTGTGAAGTCGTACCTAATGAGTTATCTTACAAAGATTCCGATGAATTGAGAACCTCCTCCTTTTTGTGAAGTCGGTTAGAAACTTGAATAGTTAAATTTGATAACAAGACATTTCCAATTTGTTTTTCCATTAACGTGTAATGGACCGCGGCACAGTAAACCGACGACTTCACTTGCTATATACACGAATTATTTGTAGATATTACTTTATTTGTACTGTAACCAATTTCAGAGATCAACAAGACACAAATATGTACTTGTTGTTTCTCATTTTTTTCATTGAAATAGCAAACAGCCTGCAGGCACTGGTGAGTCAAGTACGGGAAATTCTAAAAGATGTAATTTTCTTTTAGTTAAAGACATAATTACTGATTGATGGCTATTTGACGTTCAAAAGTGCCTTTGCGTGCCTCATATTTTGACTAAAGTGTAGAGTTTGTGAAGTTAGGGCTTGTAGAGTTAGGGCGTGTAGAGTTAGCTTAGAAGCTTGGCTCTACATGAGCTTATAGATACTTTTCAACAGTGCGAGGCATTTATGGTCTCGTCTTGACAACTTGAGAAGAATTACTTTTACTATGTGACAAACAGATAAAAAACATAAAGCTCTTCCAACATTTTGTTTAGTTATCATAAATTTATGGAGTAAACGATTTCAGGGTTGTCCCATAGTGAAAGTTGATCGAAATAATGAGTACAATAAAGGGGTCATTGTCTACTTATTATTTTGAACAATTTTGAAGAACATTAACAAAGCGATGAATTATTGTTCATTAACCTTTACTAAGACCGGCTTCCGGTCTTTCCAAGGGGTATCGTGGTATCCATTAACTGCGTTGTGAAGGTCAGATAGACAAACATCCAAGCTTGATCAACTAGGTTGGCGGAACATTGTAAAGGCTCCTTCAAACAGGCGCGACACGACACGAGACACAAAGGCACCGCTCGTTGCGCGACTTGCGGTGCCTTTGTGTCGCGCGCGATTTTATCGCGTGTCGCGCCTGTTTGAAGGAGCTTTAATTCCGCACAGAAGCGCCGTATTCCACCATTTACCATTTTATAAGATTCTTGATGATTTAATTAGTGTTGTTGTTGTTTTCCAGGACACTAAGAATGTAACATGTGTTTCGACTCAGGTAACAATGCAGATTTTAAAGTAGGTATTATTGTCTTACTAGCTTTTAGCCGCGGTTTCACCCGCATGGAGGTCGGAAACTATAGGTACCACGGAACCGTTGTTGGTACCACCGGGATAAACGTGTTCTATGCCCCAAGTCATGATTATGGCTATGTGTAGGTACAGACTCAGAAAGTGAACTTACGCTGAAAGGCACCAAGGGATGAATTTAAAAATTAAATGTTCAAAATTAAAAGAAAATTAAACTGACATCATTTAACACTTTTATTTTTTATTTAAACACAGTTTTTTGTTTTGTTATACCGTTCTAAAGTTTACAAGACAGGAACATTTTCATGCCACGAAAAACCAGAGCAGTTAAAAAAAAATCATAACGTGAACTTTACGACGTTTAATTTTCAAAGGTTTGGGTGCTTTTTTGATAAATTAGTTTTCGAATGAATAATTTGTTTATGAGCTATCAGAAAACTATCAGCTTATCGTCCATAGATAGCTCACAAATTAGGACAGAAAAGCTTATAATGTTCGTATAAAGTTCGATATCTCCAAAACAACAAATTATGGACCTAAATTTATCGAGTCAAAAAAGTTGAAAAATAGTCTTAGTATCACCCATTTCAAGGAATGCTTCCAATAATCAATCACCCTGTATGCACCTGCGATGCCTCCCCAAGTAACATTTTAGGTCATTTTAGGTTTTAGAAAGGTTTTGAAAAGGTTCTAGAACCTTTCAAAACCTTTTCAAAACCTTTCTAGAACCTAAGATTTTACTTGGGTCTGCTGATATTGTTCGCGGGGAGCATCGCTCTACGCAAGCAAGGGCTTTTTTCTCTAGTTATCATTTCAAACCAAAATAAAAGAAAGAATAAAGTTTATCTGGACACAGTTCGTGAAACTGGAAATACAAAGAAAGTGTGTGATTGCCTCACGGCTGCTCCATTTTAGCATGAATGCCCGACAGATGCTGTGAGACGCTGTTTTCTAATGAACCTTGTAAGGCACAACGTAATAGTAATAAGAAATTCATGCATATTTCAGGGCCAAGAACCTGTTTACGTTATGGTGGACGGAATCGCGAGTAATAATGTCAAAAAAATATCTAACGATACTTATATACCCAAGAACAACACCCTGATCTTTGTTTGTTCTAATACCGACGTATGTTTACCGGTTAACTTTACCACAATGACAGAACTAACTGCCTCTTTAATCGTGAAATCCTGCTTTACAAAAACAATAAAAAATCACACTTACCTGTGTGAAACCATAACATTTAATCATTTAAACCAATTGGACAAACTATCGTTCCTATCTAAGACCATACCAGACAAATCATTTTATTTATTTAATTGTTTGGTAAAGTCAAACGGTACTCAAGTATGTCACAATAAAGCCGGCGATACTTACATAAAACGGGTTCACTATTCAAACCAAAGCCATGCGAGTGTAATTGGTGAATTAATTTGTGAGGAGGGCGAAGCAACAAATGATAAACATGACTCTCTTGAGCTTTACACTCCATCAAGACAGCAGCGCCGAAACGAACCGCCGATCGACGAACCGCCGAGCGACGAAACGACGAACGACGAAACAACAACAGAGTTGACAACAACCATTGCGGCCCCCCCCCTTGATTCAGACGAAGAAGAAAAAGCATTAGTCAAAATACATGGTTTCCTTATGCAGAAACCAGGGTCTGAAAACGCCAAAAAATTTCGTTTCAATGACAGTGAAAGCATGTTAGTCGGACTGAAGCATGCAAATTGTACGGAGGATTGCCATTATGTTTCGAGGCAGAAGTTGGATCTTTATCCACTCTGAATTAAGAAAAAAAAAACAGCTCTCCCTACTAAATGCAAATACCTTCGAGATCAAAATATAGGGAGCAGCATTCTAGGAGGGCTTGACATATTGATGTCAAGATGATTTACTTGAATCTGCCAAGGACCTAAGCAGTTTTGGGCCTGATCTGTTACAGAAATAAAAAGTTTACCTAAAATCAATACATATTTAATTTTCTCCCTAATTTATCTGAAAGATGAACACGTAATAACGGTTTAGTCCCATCTCGGCACCCTGTCATTAATCATTGTTAGGTATGTAGCGGTATTTATAACGCCACACAAGAACAACGCGTCATACTGACGTCACGCAAAATCCTGCATCTCGCAAGCAGAGTTTACCGCGCAACTAGCATAGATACAACGGCCCGACATGAATCATCTTGCAGTTGCCCGCCAGACACAACACCCGTCTGGTCGCAGGATCCTCCCTTTTCTATAGAGTATGAGTGAACTTTACACCCTGTTCCTCATACCCCTATAGATGCACAGTCATCAAAAAATGGATACACAGTATCAGTGTAGTGAGTAAATCAACTTGATATTAAAGTCAAAATAAATATTTATCAAAAGTTACTGTTTAATGTTTATCAAATAAGTTTAATTTTAAAATACTAGTGTTTAGTGGACAAAGTAAAATATATTTATATCGAAATTGCACACACAAGTTACTGTCAAGGCAGAGATAATGGTGCCTCTAATTAGAGCAATTCAAGGGCTTCTCTGTGAATGTCCCATAAAATATCTTTTACTTTGTCCGTAAATAATCAAGTTGACTGTGTTTCCATTTTTTATGTGTACCTAACAATGATTTAGGACTGGGTGCCGAAGGTGCCAAGATGGGACTAATAACTAGCACGGTTCGACCGAAGGTTGAGCTTCGCTTGCCGAGATCGGTCTGTGCTGTGTGGGTGACCATCCATTAATATCGAGACCCTCCGCGTGCCTCCGAAAGTACGTTACGCCCGCGCGCCCTTCGTCCCGGCTGTAATTTAAAGATTACCAGTCTTACCAATGCGTATCGTATTACCCATCAACCGGGTTGTGGAGATCAGATAGACATTGACTCCACGTAAAGTACTGCCGATCTATTTGTTCAAATCTCACCGTAAAAACTAAGCTCAAGCGAGCTTAAAGTGAGCTGTCGATAGTGGCAATTTCTAGGATCGGGTGGAGTGATAGCTCAATTCACCAAGTTTTCACGATGAGATTTTTACAGGATAGGCCGGCTGGTATTCAGCTAAGTATATCCGCTTAGACAGGAAGCCGGCCCCAACATAATGATGTGGTTGAAATAGGCAGACGATGATGATTGTATACAATTGGAATAAGAATTCAATTAAAGACTCGTACACACAGGCGCGACTTGTCGCACGACGTGTCGCGTGGCGATTCTGCGATATTATCGCGCCGCAACACCTTTCACACTAGCGCCACGGTAATAATGTCTTTATACTGTGCTAGCGCGACGCGAATCGCGGCCGCGGCCACGACGCGACACTGAGAGTATAAATACCAGAGCAATCCAAGCAGTGGACGATCTTCGTCAGCATACCTCATGTTTAAGACTCCTACAAACAGGCGCGACACGCGATATAATCGCGCGCGGCACAAAGGCACCGCTCGTTGCGCGACTTGCGGTGCCTTTGTGTCGCGTGTCGTGTCGCGCCTGTTTGAAGGAGCCTTTAAGCATAACTGGCGAAATGTGGGTGTAAGTACCTACCTACTAACCCTTTGGGGAATACAGGCGTGATGTTATGTATGTGTGTATGTTTAACAAATAATCAATTATAACATAATATTTGTCTACTAATGAATGAGTGACCTAAAAAAAAAATATAGTAGTGATAAACTAACAGACTGCCTCGTTGGTGTAGTGGTCCCAAGTGCAACTGCTCGTGAGGTCCTGTGGGAGCTGTAATGTTGTACGTTGCCATGCGGGTCGATCTTCGAGGTTTAAGCAACGTTTACCGAGGTTGGTCCGTGGATGGGTGACTATCCTTATCATACCGATACCGAGACCCCTCTGCTCGGAAAGCGCAGTTGTTCCCGGCTGTCATTTGTAGATCGACGATGTGATGTGACGTCACTCCAAATATCGAGAAAACTGAAGATTGTACAGACGCCAGCATATCAAGCTACTACAATCTGTCAAATTTCCTTGATAGATTTTCAGCTTTATCGCTAAAGCGATAAGGTTCAAAGTTGATTAGGAAAATTTTACAGTTTCGGGTAGCTTGATGTGCTGGCGTCTGTACCTAGTAGGTAGGTACCTATATAATAGGTAGCCGGTTAAGGGAGGGGACGCGCATTCCAAAGACCGGCAAACTTAGCGCTTATACTGGAAATGTGCAGCTTGTTTGTGAAAATAAAGTTTTCATGTTAAAATTGAAATAAAATGCAAAGATTCGAACTTTGAGTCAAAATCCGCGTATAATATTATAGGTATCCATCGCAGTGACGCGTGCGGCGCGACGCACGATCGGCTGCAGGCGCTGCAGCTGGCTTGGGGCAGCTTCAAAAATGTACTTACTTAAGGCTCCTGCAAACAGACGCGACGCGCAACGCGAATCGCGCGCGACATAAAGGCGCCGCTCGTTGCGCGACTTGCGGTGCCTTTGTGTAGCGTGTCGTGTCGCGCCTGTTTGTAGGAGCCTTTAGTCCTTTGATGCGCCGCGCGCCGCCTAATATTATAGGTACCTATCGCAGTGCGGCGCGGCACACGACACGATCGGCTGCAGTTGGCTTGCGGGAGACGGTTAGACTCGAAACAGACATCAACATAGTTGGGAAAAGGCTAAGCAGATGATGATGAGTCTCTTTTTAAAGCCGGACTCCCCTATATGGCCAATGAGCCAACAATGAACTGCCTGCGCTCAGGCCCCTCTTATCTATTGGGCACTCTGGGCAAGTGCCTAGGGCCCCACCATCGACGGGGGCCCCGGCCTGCCCTCAAAAAATCATTCTTTACAGCCGCCGTTCCATTCTACGCATTCAATGACAAAATAATTGATTTGCAGTGCGATTTACAGTAAGTTTCTAGTCCCTAACGTATGAAATAGTCTTATGTTTATTTTACTGGTTTTGTAGCAAAATATTTGAAAACTGTTCGTAATGAAAATTAATTATTACGTATCTACACAGGGGCCCCGTGATCCTTATGTGCCAGGGCCTGGACCAAGGTTAAAGACGGCCCTGCCTGCGCTGCGAGGTAATTGTGAAACACACTCGCAAAACTCACTTGACAATCTCCACGCCATTTATTTTGTCAGTGCAACACGCTAGTAATTATGTTATTATAAGTAACTGTTATTATGAGGTTCAACAATATTCATTGCGCGGTTGCTGCTCCATTTACGTTGTCTAGCAGACGAATTTCTCAAAGATATGAAGGAATGTATTATGAATTTCTTTTAAAATCCTTCGATTGTTGATCGAAAGTATGTTAACTACGCAACAGGGTGCTGTTTTAAAGTAGGTCAACCCTGGCCTCTGAAATTCCATTTCACCTAAGCAAAACATTAATTGAAATAACACGAGCTTATCAAATGTACACCAAAAATACGTTATAGCCAATTATTGTGTATAGGGGCCTTCCAAACCACGGCTAACTAACACATTTGCCTGCGTGCGCACGCCTTCGGAAGCTACCCTCTTGTACAGACTTCCACCTCATAGGACCGTGTGGCCTAATGGATAAGGCGTCGGACTTCGGATCCGAAGATTGCAGGTTCGAGTCCTGTCACGGTCGAAGGCTTTTTGTGAGTCTAAGGTGATGGTCATTGAGGTTCATCTGTTGTCGAATTTTGTTGCTTGATAAAATAAAAGTAGGAGGAAAATTTTGTTTTTGTTCGGATTTTATCAAAATATTGTGTAAAAACCACAATAGTACCTAAATATTATAGTATTTTTGATATTATAATATTACAAAATTCTATTTATGTATATTACTTAAAATAAATAAGTATGTTATGTTGTGGCAATTGATAACAACTTAATTGCTTGTTTCGGTAGTAATTTTACAACTTACTAAACAATTTGGTGGTTTTTGTATTTTGTAAACCACGTTTTATAACATCAGAGTACAAGTTACCTAAACTTTATACATAATTAGTTCGTGTTTTTATAATATAATGTTTATTTACTGTAAAAAAAACTTTAAACGAATTCTTTGAATTGATTAAAACAACAAAAAGATAGTTTCTAAAATACTCACGGCATATTATGGTTTTTTATATAATTTCACGCAAACTGTAACCAGAGTACCTACTTAATTAGAAAACCTGTTTATGTAATAAAAAAAGCTAAAGGAATGTTACGTCTAAAACCAGTTGCGACATCTACATGTTATTGTGTAACAACTATGTAAATGGTGTCACGATAAGAGTTTCACTACTCGATACGAGATGGCGCTGATAGCAATTAAAACTGATACTTTAGTTGAATATTGAAAATAATCTTTTGAATCGTTTTTTTTTGCTGGGTATGATTTTATTAAATAAAAATGTAAAACTAACCATTTAAAAAATCAACAAAATACCCAGATCGTAATATTTTTTGTTTCTAAATGGCGTGTTCTCTTTTGTTTCAGGATCATTAAAAACGTCATTTTTAGCTGGATCAATGTTCACAGTACACTGGCATTTGGCATACGCACACCGAGTAAGTGATCACTATTTTTGATTATACTATCACAGCCCGGCTAGCTCAGTCGGTAGAGCATGAGACTCTTAATCTCAGGGTCGTGGGTTCGAGCCCCACGTTGGGCGAAAGCTTTTTGTTCATCTTTTGTTTCTTTTTATTTCAGGGAGGGTTTAGTTTGAGGATATTGGACGATTTGGAAAGACCTCTACTTGATCTAACGCCGAGAGCTGGTGGAACTGAATTTGTTCGAGATGATGTTACGTAAGTCCTTTTTATCCGACTGCGCCAGAAGGAGGGTTATGTTTAAAGCGACTTTTAAATTTATAATCATTATCTTTGATTTACAGCGCCCAAAAGTACGAGGTGCGACTACCAAGCGATTTTACGTGTGAGAACTGCACGCTGCAACTGCAGCGCGAGGCTGGCGAATGGGGCAGTAACTATAGGTTCTGGTCCTGTTCCGACATCGACATACTGCCACGTGAGTGCCATATACATACAATAATAATCCTCCAGACCGAATTTCAGCCAAGACGGCCAACCTCAGCGGAGACTAGCCACCGATATTAGAGTACTCAAGTGTGTGCACAGACCGATGTACTCTCCCTTCTCTTCCTTCACTCCCATAGTCCATTGGAACGGCAATCCGACACGTCTGGGTTGAGATCAGACGCAGTACCAACGCCTTAGCGTGCTTTTCGAATCCCTGGCTGATACTAAGATGTTCCTAATCGACAACACAGACAATATCATCTACAAGGAGCTTGATAAATGACTTCTTTTATGGCGACTAAAGCGCCTTGTCTAATTCCCGTTTTTAAAAACACTCGGTGATACCAAAATGAACGCCTAATTAAATGCGTGCTATTTTGGATTTTCAAGCCACGCCGAGCGTTGAAAATTCAACAGGTCGATTTTGTGAAGATATTCCTTTGGGTGGATCTTAGGGGTATTTTCACGTAAAGCGGCTGAAAAGCCATCTACCTCGTCAACAAGGTAAAGAAATCACTCTAATTTGGGTATCACCACATGAATATAAGTTCTTGAGCTCTTTTGCCCTATTTTAGACGACTCTTTCTACCAGTTGTTCTAGGAAACTAGGAAAAATATACGAGTACCTATCCTTGCATACATCTAACGTTGTTGATAATAATTTATTATAAACCTTAGATCCATTGGGTTGTAAATTAGTGGTCGCATTCGTTTTTAAAAAGCGCCAGATCACTCGTACTAATCGTTGGCAAAACCTTTAAAAAAATTTAAAAGCCATGAAAAATTCATATTTATAATAAAGCCAATTTACATTGCCAATTTATCATCTCACTTCTGCGACATCATAATAATATTTAGCAACGATCTAATTTACTTAATAAAAATGCTAATATATAACAAAATACTTGATTGTCGAGATGTGGTCGTAATCGCTTGGCACCCAAACGATCTGTTAAGAAGTAAGTCAAGGTAATCGTGCCGACACTTAAAAATATGCGTGGCTCATTAGAATAGATAAATTCTCTCGTAGTATTTTAACAGCCCAGATATATATCATGGGATAAGTTGTAGAATTTATGCAAGCTTATGCATTCGTTAGTAAATAGGTCTGTACCATTTTGTCCTCATCTTTACTTGTAAGACATTTTTGTCCTCTTGGAAATCGTTTGTCTGTGTGATGCGGGGGATTGAGGAAAATGTCGCGAGCAAAGTTATTAGTTATTTAATTAGTACTGTTCAATAATAGTAATATTGATTCAATAATAGTACTATTGATTGCAGACCGAAACCACATAAATTGGGATAAGGTCAAGAGAATGATGATGATTTGTTTGTTTCTCTGCTTCTAATATTCAATCGTTTAAAGTTTTTGCAGTGAGCATGAATGGTTGAAACGGATTCGCAATTTTTGGGCTGAATCTTTCACATAATATTATACAATCAGACAAAAAAAAAGCAATATTTTTAACATAAAATCTGTACTTACATACTCGTAATTATGATAGTTCAAATGGCAATTAAATCTAGAAAATGCAAAATTAAATGTAGGAATAAGTTATCAGACTCGACAATTCAGTTCTATTTGTGTAACTACATATTTAGCAAGGTATTCCCATTATCGCCGCCTGATTGAATGCTCTATCTGCATTTAATAATCCACTGTTCGGAATGAAAATGATAATGAATGCACATCTCATTACAATACATTAGATTGTCAGATATCAATGTTTGGTTTGACTGACAAGGCTGTAAAGATTTAAACGTCAAGATTTTTATTTGTTGTAATTACAACAAATACAAATCTTACCACACGGTATACTTATCTCCACACGGTATATTGGTAAGTAGCTCCCTAATTTGTCCCCAATTAATTAGTTGGGGACAAATTAGGGAGCTACTTACCAATATACCGTGTGGTTTCCGGGGTGGTAAAAGTCTTAGAACTAATTTAAACTTAGATGTATTAGGAGAATAGATCCTGAATAAATCCCTGAATAAAAATAACTTTGTAAGACTCCAGAGAGCATGAGTCGTAGAGATTTCAACCCCCAAATCAGGTTATCACGCATTACTCTTATACAACGTCAAATTAAATTAACTAGGGAAACTCCGCGCGTAATCACTTGAAGTGTGAGTTTAGGAAATACGTTTTTTCTTGTCTTATAATGTTTTGATATCGCTTCACGTCTGTGAAGCTTACACAAAAACAACAGATTTTTAAGTGATATTACCTAACCTTTATTTGACCATGTAGCTGTAGCATAATGTTGAAGTGTAAGAAGCTAATGTATTTCCTTTCTGAATTCCAGGCAAAGAATACCACGAAACGTGCTCAGGCCACGGCTTTTATATCCTGGGGCGCTGCAAATGCAACAAGATGTTCTCCGGGCAGCGCTGTCAGTTCAGCGACGAATGCTCCGACGATAACGACTGCGGGCTGAGAGGCAAATGCATCGACGTCAACGCGACTGAGTCCCCGACCAAGATGTGCTACTGTCCGTATGGGTTCTACGGAAAGGGGTGTAATAAGAGTGAGTATTGTTTTTATGTTACTGGGTGGTGAGAGCAGCTAAGGGCCGTTACACGGCGCCATTTGTAAGGGTCCACAACTCCATACAAATCCAAGGGTCACTAATACTGCCGCCTCAGCGCCATGTGAAACGGCCCTAAGTGGTTACCGCCGCCTCTAAAGACAAAACTGAAAAGGCTCCTGCAGACAGACGCGACGCGATTCTGGTATAACAATTTCCATGATTTTTTTATAGGGACAGACTAAAACTTCCATGTGCCTCCCTGTACCTACACGGCTATATCATATCAACTCTCCAAACCAGAAGACCACCTCGCTGATTAGCGGCAGTAATTACTACAGAAAAGATTCTGTTCTTTTACACAAAGTTCTACTGATCAGTCAGTCTCTCTTTGCTAGAAAGTAGTATGGTTTTTGTAGGTTAGATACCTCGTTTTGTTATGAGACTGCTCAAAAATTACTTCGCTCTCCTGGGGTGGAAACATTCAATCTTGGTGGAAGTTTGTTGTGGAATGACTTTGTATCAGTATCTAAAACTAACAATCATTTATATCCTCAGAGGCGCCGTGGAAGGACAAGAAAGTGAACCTCGGACTGTACAACAAGCGTGAGCTGTCCAATGACTTCCACCTGTACTGGAGGATCCTGAAGGAGGAGGCTGAGGTGGAGTTCATCATGAAGGTCAACGGCACGTCGTATGTGGGTGAGTGACGTCATCAGTAGGTACCTACATCATGAGCCGGTCGATTCTGTAAAAATCTCACCGCGAAGACTTAGGTGAAGTGAGTTTGTTATTGCTAGGAATTTACACTATTGACAGCTCACTCCACGCTCACTTCACCTAAGTTTTTACGGTGAGATGGTTACAGAATCGCACTGCTGGATACATAGGGCTTGGGTGAAGAAGACTGTCTATTCAAGAAAATAAAAATCAAGATATTTTATTTTACATAAACCTACTTACATGGGCACTTATGAAACGTCCGAGGCTAGGTGCACGGTTCCAATTGGTCGTTTTCTATGGAGAAGAGCCGGCAAGAAACTCCACGGTTACTCTTTTTTGGTTTATCAAGAAGTAAAGTAAGTATTGTAGAAGTTAGGAGGAGGTCTCGGTCTTTATTTGTGAATGTAGAAGCTTTTGTCGTCAAATTGATACCGTATACGGCCATAAACTCTTTAAAGAGTACTTTAAAATAATAATCCATGCAGCAAATGTGACAATACCAGCCGACCCGGCGAACTTCGTAACGCATCAGAATCGAAACACAGAATAATCTTCAGTATTTTTTTTTCGTAATAATTTCCTGTTTTAATAGTTATTCTGCTATTCGGGGCGGAGAAAATCCAACAAATCAAAGATCATGAATATCGGTCCAGTCGTTCTTGAGTTATAGTGTAACTAACCTGACTTTGTTTTATATTATCGTTATTGCCAAGATATGTATCATTATTGACTGTCATTTTGTCTGTATTTCAGGTGTTGGTTGGCGTCCAAGTGGTATAACGAAGCAGTGCAAGAACTTCCCAGTCTTAGGACCCCCTATGGATGCTAAAGGTACTATTGATCCAATTATGTTTCTATTAGGAGGTATTTGATTTGACTTAACTTATTAGAACAATAATTATTCAGATTATTTTGTTGTGCCACATGCGAATTACTCATCACACTGACGTCACGCACAATCCTGCATCGCGCAAGCAGAGTTTACCGCGCGACTAGCATATATTATACAGGTTTATTGGAAAAACATCAACAACCTCTTCAGAGGTCATTGTACTCATCATTATGAACAACTTTTACTATGGGTGAAAACCTGAAATCGCGAAAAAAACTCAGCTGTTCCCTACATTTTGAAAAGTTATACGAACTTAAATGTAGGGAACAGCTGATTATTTTCGCGTTTTCAGGTTTGGTCTCACAGTAATAGCCCTGTATACAACCAATCTTCGAGCAGTAGCCCACCAGACAGGACACCCGTCTGGTCGTGGGGTCTTCTCTTTTTTGTAAAGGATGGGTGAACTTTAAATGAACTTGAAATTAAACTAGAAATTGATTTTTCAAAATGTTACAGAGGTATGAGGAACGGGGACTCATACCTCTACACCATTTTAACAAACCAATTTCTAGTTTTTTTTAAATATTTTTGACATGTACAAGTGTTTGTATAAACTAATTTACAGAAAAAAAACATAATTTAATTTTGAACATTAATCAATAGTTTTATGTTATTTCTTTAATTCCAGCTACCACACAAAAAACCGAACCCCTACCGCAACCAGAACCGAAAGCAGAGCCAGAACCCAGTGCAGAACCAGAACCCAGTTCCGAACCGGAGCCAAGCCCAGAACCGTCAGCTGAACCAGAACCGAGCCCAGAACCGACGGCAGAACCTCGTTCGATTCCGGAACCTAGTGCTGAGCCAGAACCCAGTGCTATCCCAGAACCGAAACCTGAACCAGAGCCGACTTCTGAACCAGAACCGAGTCCCGAACCGAGTGTAGAACCAGAACCGGAACCAAAGAAAGTACCAGAGAATGACAATAGGAATAAGAGAGTTGCTATGCATTCCCTTGATGGATTTGATTTCAAGAACCTTGGCGATGACGTCACGGTGAAAACTAGTGTTTCCTATAAGGTGTCTAGTTCTAAAGGTAAGGAGTTCTTGTTGTAATATTTTCCTTCCATTAAGATGATTTTGATAAAAAGCAATGTTTTATACAGATGTTATTTTTCTTTGACTACCAAATGCATACCCCGCAATCACGATCGTCGCGTTCATGTGTCACTTTTTGTTCGGAAAATTGGAAGGCGCCCTCTGGACACGCGTTAAAGTGACATAATATGAACGCGACGATTGCTTTGTTGTGCGCCGATCGCTTCTGGTTAGAAATTCGCCTCAAGTTGCGAGCCGTCATAAATTTTGAATCGGGCCGTGATAGAAATCAATTTGTTTGGAACAATTAGTTACGTAATTGTTTTGCCGATGTTACACAAAACAAACTTTATTCACTGACGCTGCCTTTTAAAATTTATTTGGACCACAATTAATATGTCTAAACATTGCAGGTCGCAAAAAGCGAGCAGTAACGGAGCCCACGAGTAAGTTACATAACCCCCACACTATAAATACCGCACCACACTTAACACTACGCTAAACGAACCACCACAGCCAAACGACACTCCGCACATAGAATTATATAATAATTATAGCAATATTTGAGGCTACTAACTGCGATATTTTATTAAGTTCTGGCGCTACCTGATATGTATTTTTTACTATAAATAACCGGCGAAAAAAGGAGGAGGTTCTCAAACCAATGCGTATATTTTTGGGATAAAAATGTATGACAAAGTTACTTGGCAATGGAAAGATTTTTATTGTAACATGAATATTATTTTTGTAAAAACTTGATTTTTAAAACAAATTGTGTAAAAACGAACAATCAAGCTTAATTATATTAGTTTGTTTGCAATGACTACATAATTAATCCTCCTCCTCAAGTCGTACTCCACATTACTGAGGGTCGTGACCCTCCTTGAAAACATCTTAACCCTGACGATGTTTTGTTACATAATTATTAACCATTGTAAAATTGAAAAATAATTATATTTTGGTATTTGAATTTTTATACGATGTTCTATCTCTGTAAAAACTGTAAAATATTGTCATTTGCTATAATAATACCGAGATGTATGAATATTAAAAGAAATGGCTGCTAAACACCCAGATAGCATTTCTGCCCAAATGAAATATCAGGTAGCGATGGAATAAGCTGTATTATATAATGCTGCATGATGAATTATTTTTACAGATTCGGACACTACAACAACTCTTAAATCCCATAATCACTCTCTTGTATCCACTGCAGAACCCACAGCTTTCCCGGAACCTACTTCCGAACCAGAACCCACCCCCGAACCTCATGCTGAATCCACCCCCGAACCCACCTCTGAACCAGAACCTAGCCCTGAAACCACCCCCGAACCCAGTGTGGAACCCACCCCCGAACCCAGTGCGGAACCTAGACCCAAACCCAGTGTGGAACACAAACCAAAAGTTACATCTAAGCCAAAGTTCAAACCAAAGTCTAAACAGTTAGCTGAGCTTAAATCAACCCCTGAACCCACACCGGAACCGAGTTCGGAACCGGAACCGACGTCAATACCCGAACCGACCTCAATACCCGAACCACATCCCGAACCGACTGTAGAACCCGAACCGAAACCTGAACCGGAACCAACAACCAAACCAGAATCTACCCCAGAGCCTCATTCAGAGCCGGAACTTACTCCTGAGCCAAATTCTCATCCTGAACCAGCCCCTGAGCCTACCTCTCACCCAGAACCCACTTCTGAGCCTGAGCCCAAACCAGAACCCACTTCTGAGCCAGAACCTTCTTCTGAGCCAGAACCCACTTCTCATCCCGAACCAACCCCAGAACCTAGTTCTAAGCCAGAACCGACCCCAGAACCTAAATCTAAACCAGAGCCTAGTCCCGAACCTACTCCTGAACCTACCATTGAACCTATCGCAGCATTGGAACCTGAGACATTGTTAGTGAAGGGACTTACAGACGAAGCAGGTAACGCCACATGCTTTGCACTATCTTATATATTCATTGGTATTGAATGCAGCAAAAGTTACAAAGAAATAAACAGAACCTCCTGTAATGTTCCCACTGCTGGGACACAGGCCTCCTCTCTGTGAGAGGGAGTGGGCCGTTATCCACCATGCGAGTGCGGGTTGATAGATGTCACATATCCTCGAATTTTTGGTTCTACATGCTTTCCTTTGATAACGGATAAAAAATTAAATGTGGGGGACCCAATATTTAAAACTGATTAAGGGCTGATTTTTCAATTATCTGATAACTTTCTTCGAGGAATAATTTTTAAATTAAATTTTATAAAATTTAAATTAAATTAAAATAAAATTTAAATTTTAAAATTGTCAAACGTCAATTTTATTCCTTGAATAAAATTTATCTGGCGATGGAAAAATCAGCCATTCGGACTGTATTTCCAACGCCAGATTATTTTATCCGGGGAATAATTTTGAATTTTTGACAGTTCGTCCATACAAAATCTGTCAGACGTCAATTCAATGTATTTAAAATTTTATTTAAATATCAATCAAATCTTGATTTCTTGATTGATCTTTTAATTGTATCGATACCAATGAATGTATTTGTATATAAATTAGATGTATTTGTATAGCAATTTGTTGCACTTGTCATTAATTATGTAAGCAATTAAAATTATGTTTGTGTTTAACACCAATATTTTATGCTTTTGTTTTTTTAAAAGGAGCGAAAAAGGTGACTGAAAGATTATTATGAGTGTATTATTTTAAAACTCAGCATGAAAATCGGAGAGGGAATGTTGTCGATCGAGGAAAACGGTACTTTTTGATATTTCTCGGTTTTTGAGAGCAGTAAAAGATAGAATACTTGAAAATAAGCCAACCGACTATCAAACCCTTATCAAGTCTCCCATATTCATGCTCAATTTACAACATTACGGTACATATCTTTCATTCTTATACTATCTTCATTCCATCTGACTCTTGCATGCGAGACAGAAATTTCATAAACAATGTCAATATTCTAATGTCATACCCAGTACCTAAATCTTGCACGTAAAGTAATATTCGCTTTCAATTTTCAGCTTTAATATTTTCTAAGCTTAGCCGGGCTTCTGGGTGCCACCTAAATTCCTTATCCCTCAGATCCAATTCCTGTAATATTTAAAACTGTCTACCTACAACTGATTTTCTCCAATCTTTTATCTTTACTGACATATCTTGTTCCCCTGTGTTTTTTTTTTTTTTGTTGTTGTTTCAGTTATCGATTTATTCTTTTGTTTTTTTTTTTACTTTCTACTGTTACTTATTTCCTTTTTTAACCAACTTCATAGAATGGAGGGGGTCCAATTCTGTTATTAATTTCAGAACTGTTTTGTATAATAATTGTGTGTTTTAAGAATTAATCTTTGGTGAGTTTGTACATACGGTGGGTAACAATAATAATAATAATGTTTTAACGTGTGAGACAATTCTTGTAAATTTAAGAATGTTCAGTCTGATATCAGTCTCAACCTGTCAAAAATACCTTTAATTTCCCTACATGTTTGACATTAATTGTCGCTGAGATGAGTTTGCGACTAAAATTATAGATAAAAAAAACTTATAGATTTTGAACGTTTTTAATTACGAGTTTGGCCTCCAGTGGTTTAGGCTGGTTTCAGGCAGTGGTAAGATATTTGCTGTATAGATGCAGAATATTGTAGTGAGAATAATGGGAATTTCTTTACTGAAACTTTCTGAAAATCTCTGTTCTATCAAGTCTCTTTTATTTATAGATTTAGTTCTCTTTTATTTTATAGATCCACTCTCTATAAAATTTTAAATACCACACACTTCTTTGTTGATTTTAACCGCCAATTAGCACCGTAGCAAAATAATTGGAAGGTACTTACATACTTACATTTATCTGAAAAACCAAGTAGGTACCTACTTATATTTATCTGAAAAAATCTGTTGAAATAAATCATTAAAACTAAAGAACACAGTCAAAATTACTTCTGTAAGATAGTTTTTGCAACAGCCCAAGCCGATGAAATAATTCTCCAAAGGGTTATATTCTTTTCTTCCATAGTTCCCAAGTTCCATCTTACACTACACTTTAACGTGTTGTAAAACATAACTGGTACGTTTAAGGTTACTTCCCTGAGCACGAGTACGTCCCTAAGTTCGACTTCAACCCCATGGACTGCACCGACATCGTCATCGGCTCCGCGAAGGGCAACTACCATCGAGTGCTCGACTATTATACCAGAGACAGGTGAGATTTTGATCTTTATTTTACTTATTTATTTGGTTTCTGCTGCTATTTATGGTGCTCTTTCAATTCAGAACGGCAAAGGGCTTAAGCAGAAAGCTAAAGCATCGGCGATCAGCGATTTACTTAGTTGGATTTTTTTTAACCGCGCTCAATTGCAATAATCAAGTTTAAAGGAGTTCCAAATCGAAATCAAGTTCAAAATTTCCTATCGGCAATAGGATGTGTGTAGCGGTATCTACAACGCCACATGCGAACTACGCATTATATTGACGTCACGCAAAATCCTGCATCTCGCAAGCAGAGTTTACCGCGCAACTAGCATAGATACAAGGGCCCGACATGATTCATCGGGCAGTTGCCCGCCAGACACAACACCCGTCTGGTCGGAGGATCCTCCCTTTTCTATAGAGCATGGCTGAACCTCAGACCCTGTTCCGCTTACCTCTACATGTGTATTATTGTTATCCTATTGGCGATGGGAAATTTTTGCTTCAATGCTTACGCAATTAAGAAGAAAGCAAGTAAAGAAATTATATCTGTAAGAAAAAAAATCTCATCGGCACAACACGGACTAATAAGAAACATTGGATATTGATCGCAATCACAGTGGTTTTGCCGAAATAGTCGCAACTTTACCTACATTTTATGCAATCAGGTCAACTCCACGAGTGGACACGTTCTGGGGCGGACACGACGATATCACGGCGGCGTCTGGATACGAAGAAAATGGAGTCACCACCATCATGTTCAGGAAGAAGATTAAGGTAGCTAACCAATATTTTATCACAATTATTGGTACCAGGATCGACTTGCTTTTTGAGTGATTGCAGTTTTATGGCTCAAAAATAGCCACGGCCATGAAATCGCGAAAAAAAAACAGTGGCACTGGGAGTGCCGACAGAAGTGAAAACAAAATACAAATAGTTTGCCATCACTCACTGATATACCGTTTTCCTCTTAAGGGGTCATTGTACTCATCATTATGAACAACTTTTACTATTGTACCAAACATGAAATCGCGAAAAAAAAAATCAGCTGTTCCCTACATTTTGACGAGTTATGCGGACATAAATGTAGGGAACAACCGGTCGATTCTGTAAAAATCTCACCGTGAAAACTTAGGTGAAGTGAGTTTGTTTTTGCTAGATATTGACACTATTGAGTCTGACAGCTCACTCCACGCTCACTTCACCTAAGTTTTCACGGTGACATTTTTACAGAATAACACCGCAGCTGTTTTTTTTACACCGATTTCTCTCTTTCAGTCGTCAGTAATTTGACATTCGAAAGAAGAAGACAAAGCGTTGTGTATACAGACGCTATACAACGTTTATTAGTAAGGGGGAAAATGTTTTTAGTTTTAAAAACCAATCTCTTTCCAGGCTAAGGAACCAACCGACCACTCAATCGTAGACGACGCGATGCACGTGATCTGGGCGCGCGGCCAGGAACCGGGAAAGTACGTGCACTCGCCGCCCTCGGGCCTGGAGCGAGGCACTGCCTCCACGGGAGACTTCTACAGAGCGGACGAGCTCAAGTACCACGGCCACGGCTCACAGAGGGGCGTGGCTAGCATCAACTTCTTTGGTGAGCTATATTGCATAGATATAACGACTCGGGATTGCTTTTACCGTTATGCAGCTGTTCGTCATGGACGTGCTACAACAGCGACATCATCTATCATTAGACACAGAGACACAGGTGCCGAGTGAGGTAGTGTCGATATTTAGGTATTGGTACAGTCACCAGCGGAACAGTGTGAAATGGGCGGGAGTATATTCCGACGTGTACGGGTTGGACTGCGGTGTGAGGCAGGGGGGGATAACCTCGCCCCGCTTGTTCAACCTGTACATGAACCAGCTGATCGGCGAGCTCAGCAGTGCTAATGCGGGTTGCTCAATAGGCGGAGTGCCTATTAATAACATCAGCTACGCGGATGATATGGTGCTGCTGAGCCCGTCGGTTGGGGGGTTGCGGAAACTCCTGCGCATTTGTGAGACATATGCTGGGACTCATGGGCTCAGGTACAACCCTAAAAAGAGTGAGTACATGATTTTCAAAGCTGGTACCAAATGTTTCTCTTTTATACCTCCGATCACCCTTTGTGGTGCTACTCTGAAAAGGGTTAACCATTTTAAGTACCTGGGCCACTGGGTCACAGATAACTTGTCTGACAATGAGGACATCGAGCGGGAACGTAGGGCGCTGTCGGTTCGCTGCAACATGTTGGCACGTAGGTTTGCACGCTGTACTGAACAAGTAAAGGTGACCTTATTTAAAGCCTATTGTCAGTCTTTTTATACGTGCAGCCTATGGGCCAACTATGTGCAGCGGGTATACAGCGCCTTACGCGTACAGTACAACAATGCGTTTAGGGTACTGCTGGGGCTGCCTCGGTTTTGCAGCGCTTCTTCGATGTTCGCACAGGCGCAAACCGATGACTTTTCTGCTATTATTAGGAAGCGGAGCGCCTCGCTACTAAGTCGCTTCCGACGCAGCACTAACAGTATCCTGAGCGTATTGTCTGAGCGGTGGGACTCGGTGATGTTGGAGAGGTGGATGCACTTGCATGCCAGTTCGTCACCGTTTATTAAGTGATTATTGTTTTTTGAATTTCTTGTAATTTTCTATGTATTTTTCCTATGTATTATTATTATTATTATGAATGAATGTATTATTATTATTATGAATGAATTTCTGATTATTCTCTGATTACTAACATAATTTTTAAGTGTGTTTACTAACAAAAATATGGATCTCCGTGTCTGAATTAAATAAAAATTATTATTATTATTATTATTAGAAGAAAACCACCAAGCAACCATTGACGCGGCGCTCTGCTAGTTTAAAAGAAGTTCTTTACTCACTCCAACCACCTGCTCATTGTTGGCTGCGTTTTGTACAAAATTATCCATTATTTGACCTTTATTATCCAGTTAGAAAGCTGTTAGTGTTAAAAATATTTATTTTCGTACCATTTCGACTTAATCTGCATTCGCTATTTAGTGTCCAAACATGTAAACAAATATGAGTTTTTGTAAAAACAACTTTAATTCCTACACAATAAAGTTAAGTGTACGCTGCAACTTCAAACATTGTAAGATTTTTCAATATTTCTAGTCATTCTGAAATCAATTTAATTTAGTCTACAATAAAGTTGATATTTGTTTAACTTGAAATAACGTCAATTGAAAATATGAATTTGAATAGACCATAATACTTGTATTTTTCTATCAAACTGACATACACACCTTCATCTTTACAGAAGAAACAAAAGTCTCCATCTCCGGCGGAATTGTAGCCCTCCCGGACAAATGTGGTGGACAATGGCGTCTGCCAGTGGGTTGTGACCCTTCGAACCACACGTCGTGTGACTACGTGGCCTCGTGGGAGTACCTCGGACAGGTATGTACTGTGTGACTTTAACTCTTCATTAGTTCCAATTTTTGTGCACATTATATCCATTTCGATTTGTTACAGTAGTAATTGAAACCATGTCATTTAGTTTAAATAGGTTTTATAGTCGGGGTACACAAAAGAAACTCCAACTATTGTGCATGTAAACTGTATATTTGTAAAGACGATGTATGTATAGGAAAAAAGTGTGACATTTAACTTATATAACATAGATCTGTAATGGACAGCTCGCGAGGCGCACGAGTCTGAGCGCCGAGCGCGTGCGCAGTCACCGTGCGCTTGTGACGCGCAGGCGGCGGCGCGGGGCGACACTATAGGGTTGTGCCGAACCGTAACTAGTTACGTAACCTGCAGTGCGATTCTGTAACCATCTCACCGTGAAAACTTAGGTGGAGTGAGCTGTCAATAGTGTCAATTCCTAGCAAAAACAAACTCACTTCACCTAAGTTTTCAAGGTGAGATTTTTACAGAATCGATCCGCAGGGCGGCATACGACGAACCCTAGAAGTGCGGGGAGTTGATAGGGGTCGCGTTAATAGTTTTTAGGGTTCCGTACCCAAAGGGTAAAAACAGGACCCTATTGCTAAGTCTCCACTGTCCGTCTGTCACCAGGCTGTATCTGATCATGAACCGTGATAGCTAGACAGTTGAAATTTTCACAGATGATGTTTTTCTGTTATATCTATCGAATCGTTTCACACACACACAGTTCCAAACTTAACAAGACTTTTCGTTGATGCCCAATCTGCTCATATAGGTTTATGAGAAATAAAGTACATATTTAGATTTTTTTTAATTTGAATTTTTAGGTGCGGGGCAAGGATTCAGTGCGCTTCACTATCACCACGAAGCAGAGCAAGCAGTGGACCGGCATCGGGTTTAGTGATAACAGGAAGATGGTATGTTCTGAAAATGTTTTTAAGAGGTCTCAAGGATCCCCAAATCTCTGTCATTAAATAGATTTGGGGAGATCCCGGTGCGATAATTCCCGACCGCATGCGTTTAGAGAGCAGTGGTGGTCCAAAGGTAACGACCCCGACTTATGAGTTGCAGGTCGTGGGTTCGAACCCAGCCAAGAGCTTTACTTTGTGTAAATAATTTCATTACCATTGCTCTCAAAACGGCAAAGTAAAACATAGTGTGGATACTGGCATGTCCTAGAGTCAAATATTTGAAGACATGTGACATCTACCTACCTGAAGTGGGCCCGCGTGGTTGATTACGTTACGGCCCACTCCCTCACACAGAGAGGAGGCCAGTGGCCCAGCTCTGGGAATGGGAACATTATAGGCTGATTGTGAGTGTTACCAAATCCTCTTTCCCAAAAGATAAAAAGAAAATACAGTAAAGAAAGAAAGAAAGAAAATACATTAACACGTTCCCTGTCCCAGAACAAAAATTAAAAAAATATTCGTACGTCCATCGATCATACGTACGTCCATTTTCTTATAAGTTGACAATATTTTTTTAAGGGTTTACATCTATACTAATATCAGTTAAAAAATTGTATATTTTTCAGACCAAAACTGAAAAATAAATTTATGACTCCACAAGGAGTCAAGGACGTGTGAACTAAAAATCGTGTGACTCCTTATGGAGTCATGGACGTACGAGTTTGGCACAAACGTGACTCTTTTGGAGTCATTGGACAGGGAACGTGTTAAAAAATCAATAATTTTTATCTATATAATAAAAATGATTCGCTAAATGTGTTGCTAAGCGCAAAACTCGAGAACGGCTGGACCGATTTCGCTGATTCCTTTTTTGTTGCGTTTGTTTTTGTTAGGAGAAGGTTCTTATGAAAGAAAAATAAAAAAAAGTCGGAAAAGTCGGTCTCAAGGGTAGGGTAGAGGTAGGGTAGGGGTAGGATACGAGTACCACGCGAACGAAGTCGTGGCGGGTCAGGTAGTAAACAATAAACAAAAACAATAATTCTTATTCCCTTCTTTCTTGCAGTCCCAATCCGACGCTATAGTAGGCTGGGTGGACGCCCGGTCTGGTCGTCCATTCCTCATGGACACCTGGGTATCCGGATACTCCGCGCCCAGGGTCGACCAGCGCCAGGACTTATCCCAGGAGGCAGGCAGTATGGTGGACGGAGTCACGACCCTCAGCTTTGTGAGGAAGAGGAACACGAAAGACCAGAAGGTAACTAACTATCAAAGATATCAGCGGGGTAATTGCGTAACACACTTACCCCCTTACTAATAAAGGTATTATATAAGATGAATAGTTACACCGATTCCCTTCTCCCGATTTCCTTCTTTCAGTCATCAGTAATTTGACTTTCGAAAGAAGAAGACAAAGCGTTGTGTAACTATACAGACGATATATAACTTTTATTAGTAAGTGGGATACATTTTTTTTTTTAATTAACTACCAACCTTAACTAGGTTGGTAGTTGACCAGCCCAGCCCAGCGTCATTTCAATTTTTTTCAGGGTCGAATTAGCCACACGTCTGCGGAGTTTCACTACCTAATCTAATTTGACCTGCATAAATGATCTATTTCTATGTAGAAATCCCCACGATTGACTTCATAGAAAGAAAGAAAGAAAGAAAAAGTATTTATTGCGACTCGTACAGGAAGATCACAAACTAAACTAAATACCTACAGCAAAATAAAAATCCAAGTTATATATAAAAAAGTAACAAAAGGAAAATGAAACAGAAAGTCCTATACGAGGCCAAATGGCTCCTATCTCAGCATGATGCTACGACATTTAAAAAAATAAATGTTGCAGCGCTGGTATTCTGATAGGGCCCGCTGTGATGTCACGGGCAGTTACAGAAATACTTACTTCATGGATATTATGTCACGCTATCACGTGACAAAATGATGCAAAGATTTTCTTGTAAGTTGTAATATTTGTAATTTGGTTATTAACTTCACTTCAGAGGTTTGGCGTTCCTAAGGATAAAAATAATAATTCTAAAATATGTTTAGATAGTACTGAGTAAGGTTTATTTTGGCATAAAAATGATCGAGTTGTGTTGCAGTATCGTAAAACAAAATGCAAAAAGATATGCGTCGGCCGGGAATCGAACCCGGATCAACTGCTTGGAAGGCAACTATGCTGACCATTACACCACCGACGCATGTGATGTAGCGCTTCAATTTACTGCATACATATTCCAAGGTCCTAATGACTTCTATTGTTGATACAGTTTGTTATTAATTTATGATTTAAAAGTAAAAATCTAAATTTAAATCATAGCAAACATTCTATGATTAAACTTTAAATTTTTACTTAGGTACGTTAACTATCGCTTTACGCCTGTTTCTGAAGATTTTACCGACCGTTATTATGTAAAACAGCGATCATAGTATTTTTGCAATATCAAAGCCATCATAATTTTTTCCACTTACCTCTAATCAACACATCTTTCAGATAAATCGTTCTAGAATGAGATAAATGAAGAATTTCTTTCGCAATATTTGAGATGTTATCTGTAAATCTCATTACACGATATGGCTCATTCTAATTATGCGTAAAGCCAAACATTATAACAATCATAGCGCTATAAAGCGCAAAAGACGTAACATCTTAAGATATACATAGTACGACAGACACTGTGTAGTGTGTATCTTAAGACTAGCTTTTGCCCGCCACTTCGTCCGCGTGAAATTTCTTGTTACCCCGACCTTTCCCGTCGCATCGCATCGCCTGCCCGTGCTATTACTTCTTTTAGCTTAGCGTTTTTCTGACTTTTGGTCTTTTTGCTCGGCTCCTAAGGGTCCTAGCGTGATGTTAAATAAGCTATAGCTTTCCTCAATAATTAGGCTATCAAACACAAAAAGATTTTTTTTAAATCCGACTGGTAGTTCCAGAGATTAGCGCGTTCAAACAAACAAAATTCAGCTTTACTATTAGTTTAGATATAGATTTGTTAGCAAACTTTTAGACCATTTTAGATTAACACACGTTTTCTAGAACTAAAATCTACGACGTCTCAACATTAAACCCATGTCAAGTGGTGATCTGATTGGATATCAGTAATTCAGTCAACCAATCCAAAAACCAAAAAAGTCACAGCAGTTGACATGCGTTTGACAATTTGTTAGCAAATTTATGTGTTAATGTACGTTCCAGAAACCCTGTATGGCTTTTTTCTAATGGTTTATCTACTGCGTTTACCATTTTATGATGCCAAAGCTTTGTCACTACATTTTTACAACGCTGTAAGGTTTTTTTATCGCGTGGCAAAAATCGGAACTAACGCCGCCATCTTGTTTTGTAAATACAATTTCTATCAATTTTTCTGTCAATGTCATTCAGGCACCAAAACAACCTTATAGCACTCTAGCTACTTTGATTTCTTCCACTTTCTGATCTATTTCAATTTGTTACAGGATCTCGCCTTCACCGACACTCAATGTCTGTACATGATGTTCATCACTCACGGCGGCGGCTTCGACGCGGTGAACAAGAGAACTAGCAAGCATATGCAGACACCCATTATTTCTGATGAGAGAGTCTGCATCAAGCCGTGTGGACCTGGTAAGTAGTGTGGGCCTTGTTTAAAAAAAAAAATAGATTCAGACAATGACTTATGTTATGACTCATAAATATTTTTCCGAGTGGGAATCGAACTCACTATCCGAAACGCAGAATCCTAGCGTCAACTTAGCTTGTTATAAATATTTCATCAATAGTAGGTATGTACATTGTTCACCGAGGGGAGAAAGTACCCGATTATTAACGAAGTAACGAGGGCGTAGTTTGAGGTCCGAGGCTCAGCTGAGGGCCTTAATACACATGAGTTGGGAATCGCACTTTCTTCCGAGTGATATATAGTGATTTATATTATATACTACGAGGAAAATAAAAGATTTTTTAGTATCGGTGAGTGTTAAGTCGCCCACTCTCCAAACATGGATGTGGAGAAAATAAATGTCCTCTGAACATAAGTACTTAAGTATGTATCTTCCAATCTTTTAATCAAGCGAATTGATGTTACAAATTGGCAAAATATCTTTATTAAATTCTTGTAACTGTAATAGAGAAACAATATGCGGTCAAGCACTTGTAAAAGAACGAAAACTGTCGTAACTGCTACGATTTGATAAAAGCGATGTCAAAGTCCAAATATAGGCGGCGAGCAGTTGACTTTACACCTGTATCCACAAATTAAAACTTTATAAAAATCAACCATTTCCCCCGCAGAACCAGTCGAAGAAGAAATAACAACGGAAGCTATCCTCCCGGGCCAGTCGTCGTACACCGTACTGATCCGCATCACGGGGCTCGCGGACAGCTTCAAGCCGCCCGCGGCCGGCAGCAAGGAGTACGACGAGCTCAGCCAGCAGGTCGCACACAACCTCGAGGGAGAGCTCGCCAAGAACAAGGGCTACCACGCAGTTGTCGTCAACGGGTTCATGCAGTAAGTTGTGTAGTAAATGATATTGTTTCCGCCATATACGTTACTAGCTGCGCCCGCGCAAATGTCGATCCCGTGGGAATATCGGGATAAAAAGTAGCCTATATATTAATCCAGGGTGTCGGCTACCTCCATACAAAATTTTATCAAAATTGGTCCAGTCGTTTGAGCGTGAAGAAGTAACAAACATATAAACACACACACACTCACAAACTTTCGCCTTTATAATATTAGTGTGATTATTTCTACTATTTCGTTACTCCATTACCATAATCCTACTATTTCTACTATAATACTAATTTCTACCATGCTAACTGTTACTTTTGAACTCTGAATGTCGGTGAAAATATACAAACCAACATTACATTGAGCTTTAGATCGGCTTAGCTTTACGAAATCCATGACAGCAAAATGTTTTTGTTTAAATTCTCTAGGCAATTCTCTCAGAATTACAATAATTGTCTATGGGTGTAGTAGCAACTTCTTCAGAGATCGTTGTCGTCGTCTTCGTTATAAAAAATAGTTCTATTCTAGATCCCTGCGCAATAAGTTTGTATAATTTTATACTCATTACTAAAATCACATTATTTCCACAGAAACGAAACCAAAGCCATCATAGCTGAACTGACTCTGAAGTCAATAGAGTTGAACTCGATAGAGGGCTCCACTGGTCGTGCACTCGACGGAGACAACTCGACGGACGCGGGGGGAGATGCGGAGCGTTGGGAGCGGGTCGTGCGGACCACGCTGGCGCAGGGGAGGGTCGGGAATCTTAACGTGGACCCCGAGTTTCTGGTGTTTGAGCCGATGAGCTGTGAGTGAATTTTATGTTTTAGGTTTCATTTAATGTATTTGCGTCGAGTCTTTCATTGGAAGGTTTGGAATCAACATTCAATATGTACACACAATATATTTTGGGCACTTTTCCTGGTGACAGCGATATGGACGATATTTTTTTATCTCATCTATTCAAAAAGTGCTAGTGTATTCTTCATAAACAGGGACCAAAATAGCTTTTTAATCCCTAGGGACTAAAAGTGATTTGAATTTGGAATGTGGATATTGTTAGTTAAGGTTCCAACCACCAAAGAGATCAATCACGACTATTGTATGAACAAGTAACAGGCTGAATGACAAAGTAAAAAAAAAAGATTGTGAAAAAAAATTAAAAAAGCGCGAAAAGCATTCTGCCTTCGTCCGTTATTGTTTACTCAAATTAGGATTTTACTTAGTTTTGTAAACTACTAAAATAAAGAACATCGTGAACATCACCCATGCCAGAAAATAATCAAATTTCTCAAAAATACATCCTGGGGCAACGTTTTTTGAGACTAGTTCTAATTCTCAAGCTGTAAATAAATCTACAACTGTAACGGATGGTAGTAATAAAATTGTTATGGTGATAAAAAGTAGAGTGTCCACCTCGAGAGCAACACTATTTTAAGCTCGAGTGACGTACTTTGAATTCCTCGCGCGCTCAGGATTCTACTCAAGAAACACTCTCGCTTTCAAAATAGTTGTTTGCTCCCTTGGCAAACAATCTACTATTATGCCCCTTGATTCTGTTCTCTCTTTTTGTTTATACATGTACCTCATCTGCCTAGCCTTTGTTTCCCACAGCCGAATTCCACTATTTTACATGAAGCGACTGCCTATCTGACCTCCACAACCCAGAATACCTTCTCTTTACTTTATTTAAAGGATACGAGGTCGATGAAAAAGAAAAAAAAAAAAAAGAAAGAAAATTAGTTTATTCTGCACAAACAACAACGCACATTACTAATACAAATTAAAAAAATATTAAAAAAAAGAACATATAATACACACACATAACGTAGTCGATGCTTATGTTATCATTTCTCTCCACAGTAATATCCGAACGCCCAACGGAAGAAACGCCCGGCAACGCGCGCACGTTCTTCGGTCTCGCAGAAACCAAATTATACGTCGTAGTAGGATGTGTGGCTGCGCTTATATTAGTGGCGTTACTACAGGCGGGATGCACGCTGTACCGCAGCGGCAGTACCGCGCAGAAGACTAAGGTAACATTAGATGAGATAGATAACATTAGATGAGATTAAACTACATAAGATGACGTCATCTATTCACGAACTTTACGTTGTAGTGGGATGTGTGACATATGTCAAACTGACATTCCTAGGGTTGTCAGGAACTCAGGATATAAAAAATTGTCGATAGAAATTATCGACGTTTCTTACTATTATCGATGCTAATGTAACATATAATTGGGTTTAATTAAATTACAAACGTTACTAAATTGCCTGGTAACACGGCCTTTGAGCCAAACGCGGCGTGTCTTCTCCCGAAACCCAAGGATGAGACGTTGACGGATGAAATGTTACATGAGTAGGCGAGAAATTGGATTTTATTTACTCCCTATTATTTTAGATCAAGTATGTACAAATGTAAATAATGTTATGATATTATAATATACAATAAAATTAAAAGATAAATTAATTTTAAATTAAGTTTTATTTAAAATATCGATAGTTTATAGTCTGTGGTCACGATGATTCATCGCCTATCACTAATTAGGTCGGCATGCCCATAAAGTATGACATTGACAGGTACTGTCTGTATTATTATGAAATTCAGGACTTCATAGGCGTGATTTTACCGACAGCTGTTGCAGAGATCAAGCTATCTTTTATGAAGTATAGTAGCTTTCACGCTGTACTTCAAGGGCAGTACCGCGCAAAAGACTAAGGTAAACATGAGAAGACAGTGTTATGACATTAGATGGCGTCATTTATTTACAACTACGTGGTAGTGGGATATGTAGCAGCTCTGATATGTATAAATGGCATTACTGCGGTCGGAATACACGCGTCAGTACAGCGTAGAAGACTAATTCATCATTCGTCCATAACCTTCAGATTAAGTGCAAAAAATGCAGTTTGGTCACGTTTTTCCCCATCTCAAACTTTGTATTTTCTCCTTCGCAGTCCGTATAATTTAAAACTATTAAAACCGTCTACAATACACCCAACATCTTTATCCTAGGACCAACTGATCCCCAACTCAGCCTGGAAGGACTACTCTAACGCGAACACAAACTACGCATTCGAGCCGTTCGAGAACGACGACAAGTACAACAGTACCGCCTCCACCGCGCCACTGCGCACGCGCGCGCCTCCCCTGCGCCCCTCCGACCCGCCCCCCCCGCGCCCCGCCGCCGCGCCCGCCGGGAGGAAACCTAACGCGCAGCACGAGCCTAACGGGCAGCACAGGCACAACGGGCAACATGAACCCAATGGCCAGCACAGAGGCAATGGGCAGCACATGCCTCCCGGGCAGCACATGCCTCCCGGGCAGCACGTGCCTCCCGGGCAGCACGCGCCTCACGGGCAGCACGGGGCGAACGGTCACGGGACGAATGGTCGGATGACGCCGAAGCATCAGAACAGTGCGGCGCAGTACTATCATGAAACGAGGTCGCTACAACGACCTAGAGGAGGTGGCCAGTATGGGTGAGTTTATTTTATAAGCACAGGGTCTATTCTATCAAAATCTCGTCGTAAAAACTTGGGTGAAGACTACATTATAAATCTGTAGGTCACTAATTCTATTTTTTAAATAAAAAGTCTAAGTTATTCCTCATAACATCAGCTATCTACCAGGGAAAGTTCCGTGAAAATCGTTCCAGCTGTTTCGAAGATTAGCCGGGTTTTTTATTTTATTTTGTATCATAATTATACATATACTTTCATAATTATGCATTTCGTAAAACACTGTTACGTATTTCGACATTAAAAACAGACAATTCAATTTTATTTATTTGTATGTAGGTATGTATATAGAAGTCTAGTCTAGGTTAAAGGTTAAAGGTTCGTTGCGCGACTTGCGGTGCCTTTGTGTCGCGCGCGATTTTATCGCGTGTTGCGCCCGTTTGAAGGAGCCTTAAAAATACAACAAGAAGAGTAATGATTTAAATCATGAAATATCTAACTGATAGCTCTGTAAATAGAAAGAAACACTTGTCAACATCGTCATTAATCTACGCTAGAAACTAGTTCACACCGCACGCAACCAAAATTAAAAACCATAAACAAAACCACTCAATTATCAACCTTAATACCATATCACTAGAAGCTACAATTCAAAGAGTGGCAAGCTACAGTACAATATAAAGAAAGGGTGTCTGTTAAAGGGGTGGTGTTTGTACTCAAGCGTATCACAATTTCGCGCCGTTAGTACATGACCGTGTGGCCTAATGGATAAGGCGTCGGACTTCGGATCCGAAGATTGCAGGTTCGAGTCCTGTCACGGTCGACAAGCAACTTGTGACGCAACATCAATAATGTAAGACAAGTTGCTTTTAATATAATTTTGATATTGTTTTTAAAAGATGTTCATGTTGTTAAATTTTTTGAGAGCTGCATGTATTATAAAACTTTTTACTATACTAAATAGTCGTTGATCAACAATAGTACCAGATTTCCGATGAGCACATAAAAAACGGCCGGAAAAATAAGACCACACAATAGTGTTGTGTTCTATTTTACAACATAATGTAGTTATTTCAACCTTATTGCTTAGAAATTATGTCTTATTTTTCCATTAAGTACTATTTTTGTTCGTATTTTAAAAATACGTTTATTTCTCAATGACCATCATCTGCCTAGCCTTTTTCCAAATTTATTGGGGTCGGCTTCCAGTCTAACCGGATGCAGTCGAAGACCAGTATTTTACGTGGAGCGACTGCCTATCTGACCTCCACAACCAAGTTACTGAGTAATACGATACCCCTTGGTAAGACTGGTTGTTAGACTTTCAGGCTTCTGACGACCCGTGGCCGTAACGACAAAATTTTCAATCAAAGTAGTAAATATATTGCAAACTGTAATAAATATACTTTATGTTTGATAGTTAGTTAAGATTTATAATCAAGTTATATGCCATCGCGGCGATTTCAGCGATGTGTTTTTGTTCCTAATCCTTTATCTAGCGCTATTATTGTTGATCAAAGTATACAATAGGAACGAACATTTTGTTTATAAATTATTATTAATCAATGTACGCTCTATAGTGGAGGTTGCATAAATGAATTAAGTGAATAATTAAGTCAAATAAATTATACCTACATATTTACTTTGCTTTAAATGACATTTTGAATGAATAATAATCGTGATGCATATATGCAATTTTTAAAATGCGATTCCACATTAATTAATTTTCACTAGGTATCACTTTTATAAATAGTTGAATCCATACTAATGTATGGATTCAACTACAGACACAACAACAGAGTAAAATGTGTTAGGTACTTTCTCATTTCCTTTAGTAAGTGATTGCGGACATTATTTTACCGAAAGCCAAAATTAAATTTAACCTGGACAGGGTTTGTTTACATTTTCATCAGATTCTTTTCGGACACACCATAGTTCAATGGCATAATACGGATATTATAAACGCGAAAGTTTGTGAGGATGGATAAATGGATGTTTGTTACTATTTCACGCAAAAACTACTGAACGGATTTTGATGAAACTTTACAGTAATATAGCTTATAATCAGAATAACACATAGAATAATTTTTATCCCGATATTCCCACGGGGTCGACACTTATGCGGGTGAAACCGTGGTGCGCTGCCAGTTTAACCATATTTTTACGAGGCAGTGATTTCACCCTGTAGTCAGATAGTTATTAATTTCCTTATAACTAAGCAATGATGATAATGAGGGTTTTTTGAAATGACGTTCGCTAGGTGGCAGCACTGACACGTCAGGTCCAGGCATCTGTCAAAGAGCCTATATTTTCTTTAGTCATGACTGAATGATGAACGAATGAATGAATCGAATGATGTACGTCATCATTTATATTGGAAGACCTCTTGTCAAAGTGGTGCCAACTGGTGTCGTAAATTTTCACGAAAACCCTCATTTAACCCTCTTTTAATATTCTGTTCCCAGGTACTCAAACCGTCCGGACCGCAACACATACTCGCTGCCGCGCGGCGTGCGGCCCGAGCCGGGCCTGTCGGCGCACCCCGACTTCTACTTCATGCCGTCGCAGCGCAAGTACGAAGGTGAAGTAGTCAGGGTTTACGTAGACTATCGGGATAGGCGACACCAGTAGTGGAGAGTAGAGGGCCTGATATGGAAATAGTAAAATTGTGGTCAGCCTTTTTTTCCTGATATGGTAAATAGTAAAAGTGTGGTCAGCTTGGGGCTGTCAGCAGAAGCGATAAGTTGGTGAAGTCTGTTCCAAAAGCGTACCTTTGATTTGATAATTTAAAATAAGTTTTTCATTTCACAATTGAGGTTGATTTTATAACCTCAATTTCGTCGATTTATTAATATTTATTTAATTGTTAAACTCTCGGGCGTCTGACGACCTGTAAAGTCTGATAAAGATCCGACAATGACAGCCGGGACCAACGGTTTAACGTGCTTTATGAGGCGCGGAGTGGTCTTGGTATGTAAAGATGGTCACTCATCCACGGGCCAACCGCGGCAAGTGTAGCTTAACCTAATCGATCGACCCGTGCGGCTGTTAGGTATTACTTGGCCACAAGCCCCAAGCACTTAATAGGTACATTGCTAACAATATCACGTAAGAATTTAACCTGAATAGGGTTTGTTTACACTTTTGATCAGACACTTGGAACAGACCATACCATAAAGAAACCGTGCCGTGTACGAAGGGCCTCGGCGGGTTAACTTTAGATCAAAATTAGGGATTACTTAGTTTGAACTTCTGGTGTATTGTTATAAGATAGACATTGCTTTGCGTTAATTTATTGATTTTGATTTCAAACCAAAAGATATTTTGAATTAATTTTGCTAATTCTCATAGTTGCTTAGTTTAGAAGCTTTTAGTACAAATTTTAATAAATTAATACCTACTTTAGGAGTATGATTAATTAGTACTTATTTAAAATTATTATATTAACTGCTTATGATTTATAAAAGTGCCAGTATGTTAATATTAATAAAAGAATGCAAAATAATAATACTTAATAATAATAATACAATAATAATAATACTTATATTTAGAAATTGTAATAATATGTGATTGTAAGTAATTATGTATGTATTATGTATTTTATTTTAATTTTAGTTGGACATGACAAAGTGCAGCAATTTAAATTCGTTGTCATAATTGAATATTGTTTATTCATAATAAATGTTAATTACATTTAAATTCTTATATAAACAGGGTGTGAAAAGTATTTTTGTTAAACAGATTTTACTTAGATACGAGAAAAGAACCTTATTTTTTTTTACTCTTGGCTCATAACTCACAAATTCAAATGTTGTTTTCTGCACTCTGCATATTATAAGAAATGCTGCATTTTGGCGATTGGGGCGCTCAGAGGGCCTAAAAATGCCACTTTGGCAGAATCATAAAAGGATAACATTATGAATGGCGAAGACAGTCAGTGTTTTCTTTTTTCGCTGCACTACGTATGATCAAAGAAATTGGGATTGGATTTCAATTGAATTGATTGGTATTTTAGCACAGACAAAAAAAAATACTGAAAAATTTTTCACCAATGGGATTTGATACGATTAACTTAACAGTTAACTGTCCAATATGATTCATAATGTTATCCTTTTATGATTCTGTAAAAAGGCCTTTTCAGGCCCCCAGTTGACAACTGTATGGCTCTGCATGAAATGTTCTGTAGTTATGTTATATTATTTACTTTGCTTCCACTGCTTGGGACATTCTTAACAATACGGGCTATTTAATTCTCTTAGTACCAGTTTCTCAAACGAAGATTATGCAAAATTAATGTAACAAACTGTCAAACGAGCGTAAACTACTGCGATTGGCTGTCGATAAATCATTCAACCATTCACAGCAATTTACGCGCGCTTGACAAATTGTCAAATTAACTTTGCGATATGTTTCGTTCGAGAAACTGGTCCTGCCTTTTGTATATTTACCTCACAGGCAGTATTGCAATGACTATTCAAAACGTATGAATATTTGACTAACCTTTTACTTACATAATAAGCCTATACTTTTCCCACTGCTGGGACACAGGCCTCCTCTCGGTGAGAGGGAATGGGCCGTAATCCACCACGCGGGCCCAGTGCGGGTTGGTAGATGTCAAATGTCTTCGACCTCACCTTCACCTTTTACTTAACCCACCTACAATATTTAGAAGGACATTGCTAGGTATATAAACAATAAATACTTAAAATTCAACATAAATACATAATAAATATTGTAGATTTCGGACATTTATAAGAGTGTATGTGTCACTGCGCAAATGGTTATAACCGTTATAAGTCATTGCAATATAATATGTAGGTAATGCAATATGAGAAAATTAACAATTTCAATTTTAAAATTGGCTAATTATTCATTTACTGAGGGCTGATTTTTTCATCTGAGGAACATTTTAAAAGAGTAACGGCGGAGTTTCTTGCTCATTCTTCTCCATACGAACACTACTTTTTGGAAGGGGCGACTAGAATCAATTCAATTTTACTGTAAGTTTTGACGTTCAAAAGTGCCTTTAATGTGCCTATTTGGAATAAATGATTAACATGTTTGTATGGAAAGACATGATTCCTCGTATAAATATATCTGGCGTTAAAAAATCAGCCCTTAATGGGTATATTGGTAATAATGTCCCGTACTTAATGACTAAAGCCACGTAGTTTGATTCGCTGCAGTAACATTACTTGCCTACATAGGCATGTTCTGTGATTGGCTTATTATTTACTAGAATGCACTTTCGTTCTGTATGTTGTCGTTTAACTTTTTGAACCAATAAAAACATAAATGTATAATCACCGTTCGCGATTTATTTGCCAAACATGTAAACAAATATGAGTATTTGGAAAAATAACTTTAATGCCCACGCAATAAAGTTCAGTTTACGCTACAACATCAAACATTTTTATAATTTTTAAATATGTCCCTTTTTTAATCCATCCAAAGGTTCATATTTCATATACAAAGGGCGCTCATAGCGCCCTTTGTTTCACCCTTTGTAAAATTTCTACAATTATAATAATATCTGTAATTTATACGGTGTACAGACGTCAGCACATCAAAGCTACCACAATCTGTCAAATTTCTTTAATAGATTTTCAACTTTATCTCTAAAGCATAAGGTTCAAATTTGATAGGGACAATTTGACAGTTTCAGGTACCTTGATGTGCTGGCGCTTGTACATAATAAAGAGTATTCTATTAGCATGCTCTTTATTACGTACACCATATTAATTACAGATATAAATGTAGAAACTAAATTAGATTATTAGTTTGATTATTTTTAGATTTTTATTCGATCATCTGACGTACACAATATATGTATGTAGGTACAGTCTGTAATATTGTTTAAAAAAAATTATAATTACGTATGTCTTTCAACTATTTATCTGTTCTTCACAAAAACAAATCATTCTCAATAAATTCCTCAGACTTCTTGTGCAATGGTAAATATTCGTTAAACAAATACTTTTACATAGGTACTAAAGTTATGTTTTGTTCAAAAAGTTAACACAACGTAGGGTAACAATGTCGCATCAATAGTAATTATTATTATTATTTTATTTATTTATATTTCCTGTACAATATATAGTAGTACCTACACACGGCGGCATATCAAGCTATACATTTCCAGTTTTAGCTGAATTTGCATTGTATATGGTTTCGTACAATGAGAAGACAGCGTATACTGGAAAAGGTATAGCTTGATATTTCGTCATGCGTACATTGGCGGACTTAGGACCAGTCGCTAGAACGAAATTTTTTTTTGATAAATTTCTTTCGAGAAACATTCTCTGACAGTCAACCTTTGGGTTAAAAGGACTACACTGTATACTTTACTACTGTGTATATTCTTTATACCTATTATTATTTATTTTGACAATTGACCAGATCTTAACATTGATTTTAAACAAGATATTGTTCTGATAAAAATATATTTTGTCGTTATTTTATGCCTTCGGTTTGTTTCTTTACAGATTTTTGAAGGAGACTTCGCTGAATTCTGATTATTTTTAGTTACCAATATTATTCTGTAACTTTTTAAAGCACCGATTTATTTTAAGATTTTTTATTTCTATTTCTCACAATGATAATAATTATTTTATATTTTTTATTTCCAAACCAGATCTAGTCTCATGTCACAGTTTTAAAAAATAAGTTATTTTCACTTCTAATTGTAATTGTACTTAATTATTTTATTTTCTTCTTTTACAAATAAAAAGTTGTAAATATTATGTAATATTATTCGCTGTAAATTGCACTTTAGTTGTAAGATTCGACGAATAAATTAGATTATTTTTCTCTTATTAATAGTTTAATGGTAGATAACAAAATATGAGACAAATTCACAACGCCTGAAACGTTGAATAGGTAAACTAATTTAATTTATAAGATTATTATTTTAGTTTGAAAAATCGTAATAAATAATAAAAAGGAGGATTTTTCAATAAGTTTTTAGCATGAGGAGCCTTTGTATAAAAGCCTTTATTTTAGTGAATAAGTAAAATAATATTAAGATTCAATAAGAAATAATAAGTAATTTAATCATTCCAAGCCCGATAAAGTTAAAATAAATTAAATGAGTATTACAACAAACAGATGTAGAAATAAGTGTTTACCGTACCTAAGATTGTAAATGAAATAAAATATTTTTTTATAGTGTACAAATAGTTTTATTAATTTAATGAATACTTGTTCCCTTAACATTAGTCCCATATTAGTGCGCATACACACGTCAACGGCAGAGTCAACTGCAGCCGTCGACGAGTGTTTACGGCTGCCGTCGACATGTCGCTCGTGTATTTGAGCACCGTACACGCGCGACACATTGTCAATGGAGCCGCCGACGCGTCGACGGCGGGCGTCGTGTGTCGCTCGTGTGTATCCGCACTTAACTGTATTCTAATAATTTCATTACAAGTTGCTTCGGACACCTCGCACTTGCTTAGTTTTTATCCGCCACATATCCTGAAATAAGGAACAAAATTTAAACAAGATATAATACTCGGGCCGGCGACGCGACGGAGCTTCAGTGCCCGGTTATTTAATTTATTACTAGCTGCGCCTCGCGGTTTCACCCGCGTAAATTTCGATCCCGTGGGAATATCGGGATAAAAAGTAGCCTATATTTTTTTTTTGTATGGAGGTAGCTGACACCCTGGATTAAAATCTAGGGTGTCAGCTACCTCCATACAACATTTTATCAAAATTGGTCCAGCCGTTTGAGCGTGAAGAAGTAACAAATATATAAACACACACACACGTTTTCGCCTTTATAATATTAGTGTGATTAAAACTTTATAAAAAAGTAATAAAATACTTGAGGAGACCTACTTTTAAAATGAGTGTTTTTCTTTCATTTGACGACATGGTTGGCGCACTGGCTGAGCGATCGACTGCTGCGCTGCGTGTCGTGGGTTCGATTCCCGCACGGAACAAATATTTGTATTGCCTACAGGTAGTTGTTCCGGGTCTGGCTGTTTGTGTATGTGAATTTAAATGTTTGTAAACGCACCCACGATACAGGATTAATTCCTAGTGTGGGGCAACGTTAACGTTGGCGAGTGCCGCTCGTATATATGCATTAAGGGATAAACTTACAACGTAACTAAGGTCGCTTTCCCTTCGCCTAAGCTCGGCTTCCATTTGCCTCGCTATCTCGTCCTGTCGCGTGCCGTAAACCTCGATGTAGTGGCAACTACTGTTCGCGTAGTGGCATGTCATGGCTTTGCGGTATAGCTGTGGAATAAGTAGGAATTAGGACTGCTTGACCATCATCATCATTTCAGCCGAAATATGTCCACTGCTGGACATAGGCCTCCCCCAAGCACCGCCAATTCGACCGTTTCTGTGTTTCCCGATTACAGTGGATTCAAAAGATTCAAGACAAGGTCATCGGACCACCTTTTGGGAGGCCTTCGAACGCTACATCTTCCGGTACGCGGTCGCCGCTCCAGAACTTTCGGCCCCATCGGCGAGCAATGTGCCCTGCCCACTATTAATTCATTTTGGAAATCCCGCGCTATGCCGGTTAGCGTGGTTCTCCTAGGGATCTCTTCATTTATGATTCGATCACGGAGAGAAACTCCAAGTATAGACCTCTCCCAATGGAGAGGGCTATACTTGGAGTTTCCGTGGTGACTTTTAGCCTGCTAGATACTTCTTCTGTGTCTTTCTGATGAGATTACCTGATGAGATATTTTCGCGTTTCGAGTACTCCTTCGAAATCATTGATTCTCAAACTCAAAGCATTTATTTCAATCAAACCATTTAGAGGCACTTTTGAATTGTCAAGAAGTCGGTCAGTCAGAAAATATGAAGCTAGTTGCCCATTCCAAAGCGTCGGTACGTATGGAGAAGAACGGGCAAGAAACTCCATGGACACTCTTTGAAATTATATTTTACAAAAAATATTAGTTACATCATTAATGTTGAATTTATAATATGTGAGAACGATGTAAAAAAGACGTACTTACGTGTTAAAAGCGTCCAGAGTAAGTAAACAACAATCCAAAAATAAAATAAGCCGAGGTACCAGATTGATGTTCGATTCGGCACAGAAGCGTACCGAATGGTTGTGAATAGCTAAGTATGCAGTAATTGGGAAATGGGGCTGTCATTTGTTTGCAGATTTAAGCTGAACTAGCCTCTCATACTGAACACCTATTCAATCCGTAGTGAAGAAAATTTGGTGACTAGAATACATTTTTTTTTTTTTTAATTAAATGGGTTTGCTCTTGACTCTAGTCTAGGTCAGAGATGACAGAGACAAAGTCTACGATGGAGTGAGATATATGTATATACATATTTGATTTTTATTTTTGCTACTACTTTCTACAACAAACCTGAGTCTCATTAGGCCTGGAGCCATGCACGACGTTGGATTGGAAGAACACGGTGTCACCGGGGTCCATCTCCAGGTACACCCGACTGCGTTCAGGAGCCACGTCGTCAGAGTTCACGATGCTGAAGTAGAATAGTTTCGCTGCCTGAAAAAAGTAATATTTGTATTTTAGTGCGCCGTTATATCTAGCGATGGTACATCATTGAAGGCACACGTGACACTAACGCAGCATAGGTATGTATTTACCACCGCAGCGTCAACGCGAAGTGAATAAAACCCAATGTTTAGCCCAGACGTAGGCCTCCTGACCAAATTTCGGCTGTGACGGTCAATCTTAGCAGAGATTGGTCATCTACGCGGGAGATATTATAGTGCATTATGCCTATTATAGTGTGCGCAGACACTACACGTAGGTTCTCTGTTCCCTCACTCTCATAGTTCGATGGGAAGGGACGGTCATCCGAAACGACCTCCTGTGCTCATGGCCCTCTCGGGCCGGGGGCCCCTCTGGCTGGGGGCCCGTGGCATTTTGCCCCAATGCCACCCTGTAGTTACGACACTGGGGAGAAGCCTCGTCTAGTAATGATAATCATAGACGCACATTATCTTGCTCTTTGTGTTCATACAAGACATCCGCCTTGTGTGACCCCGGCAGCATGTAGAGGCAGCCGTTGTCTCTGCTCACAGGGTCTATGGCCGTCCACGTGGCCAGGATCTTGTCTGCGGGCCGGAACGGTAAGTATAGCAGGTCCTAAGGACAGATGGGAAACCATTTTATTTTAAGTGGTCAAAGAGGCACAATTTGGCGAGCGAGAGGTATTGTGCTCTAGTTATGTAGGTCTTTAATTACGGGAGTAAAATAAACTTGCAAAATCATTGTGACAGAGAACACATTCGACACCTCTTTTAGTCCAGGTACGCACGGGCATGTTTTCCCGCGGCGATTTTTATTCGGGCACTGCTTTGCACTGAGAGTAGAAAATCGAACAGTGTATATTTTTTGACGCGCTGGAATGTGCTTTGTTGGATTGCCAATGCTCGGCTCAACACTAAGAGTTGAAAATACAGTGCGCGATAGAATCCCATCGCGATTTTTTCGTTCCTTCGTGCGTACGTCGGATTAGTAGTTAGTAGTAGCTTAGTAGTTAGTAGTTTAGGCTCTACGAGGTAAAAAGCATGTAAGAAGTTATCTCACATCAAAACGAATAACTGTTCTCTTGTTGTAGTCGATATCGAGGCAGCTACACATAAACATAAAGGTCTAAGGAAGGAACACGGGTGGAATTTAGTCTCCGCTCCACCCAGACGGGAGGGGTTATTTGATGATTTCCCATACGCAAAAAAAAAAGACAGTTACATTATTGGGAAGAGTCTCACCCTTACTTACCATCTTATGTACCTCCTCTTCATCAACTCAACCTATCGCAGTCCATTGCTAGACATAGACCTCTCCTAGGCTGTGCCACAACTCCCAGTCCTCCGCCTTCCGCATCCAGTCTGTCCCAGCCACCTTCTTTAGGACGTCGGTCCATCTATAGCTGGGGGGCGTCCCACACTACGCTTGCCGATACGCGGCCTCCACTCTAGGACTCGATTACTCCACTGGACATCAGTCCATCGACAAACGTGGCCAGCCCACTGCCACTTCAGCTCCGCAAGCTATATCGGTTACTTCAGTTCTTTTCCGGGTAACTTTATTTTTGATTTTATCGATTAAAAAATCTCCGAGTATAGCCCTCTCCATAGCACGCTGAGCGACCTTGAATTTGTCGACCAGCCCTAATGTCAGTGTCCACGTTTCGGCACCATGTGTCATAACGGGTGGGGACGCACTGGTTGAAGACCTCAGTCTTCAAACATTCTCCATCTTTTTAGCACATTTTAAAACTGGACGACGCCAATACTATCAGAGTTGCCTGATTTACTTGGTTGGCTGCTAAGTGCGTACCTGGTGCGGCGGATGTTCGCTAGTCCCCGGCGGTTTATTGATGAGCATGAGGTTGACAGCAGTGAGGTCTTCCCCTATGAGCTGCGCAACAATGTGCAGCAGACGAGGGTCTTCAGAGTATGTGCTGTATACGTCATCGAATAGAAGTTCCTGGATCTAAGAAAGATGTAACATGCAATTAACACCAATAATGCTAAGTAATAACAGGCGCACGAGTCGATCGATAGATAAGCTACGCTTGCCGCGGTTGGTCAGTGGATGGGTGACCAACTTTACGTATCAAGTCCCCTCCGTGCCTCGCAAAGCACGCTAAGCCTTTGGTCCCGGCTGTCATTCGTGGATCGTTGGTAGTCATTACGGGTCGCCAGAAGCCCGAAAGTCTGAAAACCAGACTTGCCAAGGGGTATAGTATTACCACTCACTAGGTTGTGGAGGTCAGATAGGCAGTCGCTCCATGTAAAATACTGGTATTCAGCTGCATCCGGTTAGACTGCAAGGCGTCCCTAACTTAGTTGGGAAAAGGCTAGGTACATGATGACATGTCCAATAATAGTAATTGGTAATTTAAAGGTGCGGCGTGCGTATAAAAAGGCTTTGACCCACATAGTTCAAAGCCTTGCTCGGGATAATTAATTGTGTACAAATGAAGTTATAATTAGTCATGTAATACGTCGATTCAAATCAAATGGTAATTATACGAACTGTTGAATTTGTGTTGAGGTAAAATGAAATATTACTCGTAGATACTTACCTACTATTTTTAATCTGAATCCATTCTAATAATAAAGCTAAAGAGTTTGTTTGTTTGAACGCGTTAATTTCTGGAACTACCGGTCGGATAAGTTTTTTTTTGCATTTGATAGTCCAATTATGTAAAGTCATATTTTTTGTATCACAAGGCAAAAACGCCGAAAACAACACGTTTGTTGTATGGGAGCCCATAAATATTTATTTTATTCAGTTTTTAGTACCTATTCAGTGATACAGCGACTACAGAAATACATCATCTACGAAAATTTCAACTGTCCAGCTATCACGGTTCATGAGATACAGCCTGGTGACAGACAGACAGACGGACAGTGGAGTCTTAGTAATAGGGTCCCGTTTTTACCCTTTGAGTACCTACGGAACCATAAAAATTACCGATCAACTTATCAAGGCCAGTTAGATGTTATTGTTAAAGATCTACCTACCTACTCGTATTTACCTATTTATTTTTACGTATTTGGTAACAATTAATACGTGGTTGGTAACAATTACAGTAACAATTATTATGTTCAACAGTTCAACAGTAACCATTATTAGGGGAAAATGGAAAAACCTAATTCAAAGCATTTATTTTAAGCTAAACAAATTCAGGGTCAGGCTCGTTTGAGGGTTTTCTGAAATGACGTTCGCTAGGTGGCAGCACTGAGACGTCAGGTTCAGGCATCTGTCAAAGAGCCTATATTTTCTTTAGTCATGACGGAATGATGAACGAATGAATGAATCGAATGATGAACGTCATCATATATTTTATATTGGAAGACCTCTTGTCACAGTGGTGCCAACTGGTGTCGTTAATTTTCACGAAAACCCTCAGAAGAGAATGAGATTGATAGTATGTTACGCATTTAGGGAGCTGTATATAGATTGAAAGAATTTTGAATTTTTGAAGATTGAATGGACGCTCACAACCAGGGCCGTCTTAACCATATAGGGCGCCGGGGTGCGAAAATCAGCCTGCGCCCCAATTTTTGTGTTTTATTTTTTATTTAATACTTACTCTACAATACAATTAGGTACATTTTCAAACATCAAATTTAATTTTTCTGGCTTTTAAATCAGCAATCTTTATTGAGATATTGTCTGTTTTGTAATCAACTTTCAATTCGATAGGTATGCTATAGCCAAATTTGTCAATCTATCTTGACTTGAGTCGTAAGTAGTTTTTTATTCATTTCAATTTCGAGAAGGTTTACGCATGGTACGTGTAGGTATATTGATTGGCTTGCGCCCCCTAAGACCCTGGCGCCCGGGTGCCACGCACCACTTGCACCCCTGGGTAAAGACGGCCCTGCTCACAACATCTATTAATTCAAGAACTTGCATGTCTGATTAGTCAGTTTATGTAAACGCATGTTTGACAAATAAATTATCTTTATCTTCATCTTTATCGCTTTATTACAATCTGTAAAAAGTATAACCTCGTGCCCAACAGTCCAGACATAGATCTTCACTCACTATACCTAATAACCGCCTACCTTATTGATATAATCCTCTGCCTTGGTCTGTGACTTGGCCAGCGAGCGATCTTTGACCACAGTGACGCGCCCCTTCTCCACCCGCCCTTCGCATACGTCTATGAAACGTTGTCTGCAAAGGAAACAATTATTTAATCAAAAAGTTATCGACTATACAGGCTTTTCATTTTATCAAACTAAAAAAAAAACTGGCCAAGTGCGAGTCGGACTCGCACACGAAGGCTTCCGTACCACAAGGCAAAACCGCCGAAAAAAACACGTTTGTTGTATGGGAGCCCCCTTAAATATTTATTTTATTCTGTTTTTAGTATTTGTTGTTATAGCGGCAACAGAAATACATCATCTGTGAAAATTTCAACTGTCTAACTATCACGGTTCATGAGATACAGCCTGGTGACAGACGGACAAAGGAGTCTTAGTAATAGGGTCCCATTTTACCCTTTGCGTACGGAACCATAAAAAGGAAAGGCCTCCTTTTAGTCGCCTTGCTATTGTTTTGGTGGAAACCCGCGGGGTAATTGCGTAACACACTTTCAGTAGCAATGGCTTATATTTTAACAGTTCAACAACATTCATTGCGTGACTTCTGAAATTAAAGTACGCAAAAATACCTATTCTTGAAGCTAACTCAAAAACTACCCAAACAAAGTTAATATTTATATGGGATTACCCTGAGGAATAAAAAAAAAAAATTTGGAATCGATTTACAATTGCCGGAGATATCATAAAACAAACATACAAAAAAAAACAAACAGTCAAACCATTACAACGGTTTTGTGGGGGCTTAGTTAATAAGTCTACTTACCATCTTTGGTTAATAAATAAATAAATAATAATAAACAGTCGAATTGAGACTTCAAAAAGGAGGAGGTCCTTTTTGAAGTCGGTTAAAAAGGGCATGTATGTAGGGGAAAGTGGGGGAATTGGGAACACTTAACTTCCAAAGCTCAAAAATAATAGAAAAAACTCACGGACATAATAAACTTTTACTGCAACATTAACTTTGCTTATTTATCTAATTATTAGTGAGTAAAAAAACCTTAAAAATCAACGTATTATAAGAAATATGAACGAAAACAAAAAACATTGCTGTTCCTTTTTACCCGAAACCCTATGGGGTAAATGAGATCATCCCACGGGGGAAATGGGAACGGTATGGGGTAATTAGGAATAATACAGTTAAACCTTATATTCTGGTTAAAGACATTTATTAAACTACAATTTCTTAGTGTGGCACATATCACACACGTAACCTTTATTAGTCTCGCCAGCAGTACATTTTTCATGTGCCCAGAGTTTACAAATGGCGCATGTGCGCCATTTGTTGAAAAGTTTGAATCCCCACCGACAGAAGATTGGATCATGTGATCCAATCTTAATCTCAATCTTTTTATGGCATAAATCCAATAACTTGGTGTTATGCCATAAAAAGACTTGCAGCAGTCAAGTATGTATTTTCAAGCATTTTTGGTGTTTTAAATTCGTTTTGTTTTAGTTGCAAACAACTGCCACAACACAACAACAACACACAACACAACATTACAACATTACACAACATAAACAACAACACAACACAACACACAGTTTCACACAGTTTTTCACAACATTATTCAAAAATAATGTTGTTTTTGGTATTGAGTATATGGTAGCAGCTTTGCCCAGTGTAAGCTTCTTACTTCTGACATCTTCGATTGCATGGCGAAGATCTTCAATTTGGTATTTTGTTTCAGTCTTTCGTACGTAATCTCAAGGCATCTAAAACAATTTGTAACGTTAAAACATTTTTACAAAATTAATTAGTAGCACTAGGGGTAATTAAGAACGAAATGGGGTAATTGAGAATGTTCACATTTACCCGCCTGATGCCGTTCCCAATTGCCCGAAGTAACGAATTTAAATCAAAATGGCGTTCATTCATAACAGTATTTTTGATAACCTTTAAAGCACGTAGGGTTTTAAAATAGATAAAACGTGCATGATTGTAATGAAATATGGTGTCTCTAAACTCAAAAATATCATATTTACATCTATTATAATACACGACAAAAATTATAACAGAAATGCTAAAAAAATAGTTCGACTCACCGTGACCATGCGCGTGCGGTCTTTCACTCTCACTGTCGCGTATGCACTAAGGCAGGGATGGCGAACCAGTGGCACGCGTGCCATTGATGGCACGCGACAAATTATTTTGCGCACGCCTTCGATCGAAAAAGTACCTACGTAATACACTGAAATTTAACAAACGAACGCGTTTGAGCCTACTTTACGGAGTGAGTAGGCGCGGTGTAAGGAGCAGCAGGCGGGAAGCGCGGAATCGATAGTATTGTTTTATAATTTTCCCTGTAATCACAAAAAAAAAATGGCACATCTATGACCTCAACAAACATTTCTATACAAAAAATGGCACGTTGATCCATAAAGGTTCGCCACCCCTGCACTAAGGGGTGCTAGACGCGTCTGTTGAACGTGTGCGGAGCGGTGTAGTGCGGAGGAAAGTATTACTTACCTAGCTATTCCCAATTACCCGCCGTTCTCAATTCCCCCACTCTCCCCTACGTAATACGACACAGTTACGATACCTGTAGCTATTCAATGCTGGTATACCGATGAGCCTCTTGATGACCAGATATCCGTTATCTCTGTAGAATTGAAGCTGTTCAGGAGACAACGGGTATGTGGCTGTAGACTCCGCTCTGACCCTGGGAGAGAACACACACTATTAACATACCAAGGTAGGAACTTACTCGAGATTTGTTAATGTAAAGGGTCCCCAAAATGATCAATTGCAATGAGGGTTTTCTGAAATGACGTTCGCTAGGTGGCAGCACTGGCACGTCAGGTCCAGGCATCTGTCAAAGAGCCTATATTTTCTTTAGTCATGACTGAATGAATGAATCGAATGATGAAAATCATCATATATTTTATATTGGAAGACCTCTTGTCACAGTGGTGCCAACTGGTGTCGTAAATTTTCACGAAAACCCTCATTGTCAATGTTTTGTGTATTTATTGTCAATTACTCCAATCCAAGACGGCGCGTACGTGATCCACGCGCGCCTCAAAGAGATGTCAGCATCAAGTGAAGGGGTCTGTCAGGGCCGAAGCCTGCCGGATCAGCGGGATTGTCCGAAAGAGTTACCGCTGTCCCGGGACATAAAGGGCTAAGTAAGGAACACGGGTGGATTTTAGTCAGTAAGAGTCTGACACTCCCTTCCGCTCCACCCAGAGTGGGAGGGGTCATTCGATGATTGCCCATCCACAAAAAAAAGGGTGGGCAAAATAAGGTTGACAAATTTTACTTACGTTTATCCAATAGATACGTAGTAAAGAACAGTTGTGGCGCAGTTGTAACGGCCCTGACTTACAAGTCGTATGTCATGGGTTCGAATACAGGCAGGCGATTTACTTTGTGTAAATAATTAGGTACAGACGCCAGCACATCAAGCTACTACAGTCTACAATCTGTCAAATTTCTTTAATAGATTTTCAACTTTATCGCTAAAGCATAAGTTTCAAAGTCGATTGGGAAAATTTTACAGTTTCGGGTAGGTTGATGTGCTGGCGTCTGTACATCACCACTGCTATCAAAACGGTGAAGGAAAACATCGCGAGGAAACCGGCATGTCCTAGAACCAACAAAAAACGAAGACATGGGACTTCTCCCAACCACGCGGGGCCCAGTGCGGGCCCCGCGTGGTAGATTACAGCTCATTCCTTTTCGTGAGGTTACGTCTGGCGCAGATTGAAAAATATTTATTTTTTATTTTATTATTTGCTATTATTTACATACTATCTATTTATTTCTGTAACTGCCCGTGACATCACAGCGGGGCTCAGCGGGCCCTATCAGAATACCAGCGCTGCAACATTTATTTTTTATTTTTTAAATGTCGTAGCATCATGCTGAGATAGGAGCCTTTTGGCCTCGTATAGGACTTTCTGTTTCATTTTCCTTTTGTAACTTTTTTTTTATATATAACTTGGATTTTTATTTTGCTGTATTTAGTTTAGTTTGTGATCTTCCTGTACGAGTCGCAATAAATACTTTTTCTTTCTTTCGGAAAGAGGGTGTGTCCCAGCAGTGGGAACATTATCGGCTGATTATGTTATTTATTAAACAAATAAATATTTACCGTTTCGGAATAATTTTCACATTCGCGCTCGCCATCACACAGTACCCTTTATTTGTATTTAACCACACTCGAACAAAATCTTATAAAAAAAATATTATTATTTTGGTAACGCGTAGTACGTTCTGTCCTTGTAAAGCGTTATCCAAATACTGTATGTCAAATGTCTGACCAAATTAATGGTAATTACTTAAATAATGACTGACCTATTGTTTAACGAATTAATCATGTTTTAGGAATCCGCAGGTAATTGAATGGAACAATTTTGATTTCTTTTTGTTTGATATAATAAAATACCAACAACAATGCATACAAAACTATAATAAAATCGGACTGGCCAAACATTCAAGCAGGGCTTGAAATCGGTACCAAAAGTACAGGTTCTGTTCCGCTACTTAGCGGTTCTTGGCATTTTGGTATCCCCGTCGTTTTCGGTTTCGGTTTTCGGCTGGGTACCCGTCTGGAACCGGTACCCAGCTACTGAAATAGCAAGAACCGCTAAGTACCGGTACAGAACCTGTACTTTTCGTACCGGCTCGGTATGGTCGGCTTCCAGTTGAACTGGATGCACCTGAATACTAATAAAACCGATGACGTGCATTTGAAATAAAAATAATTACTTTTTATGTAAAAATATAAATATATTTATTTAGATAATATCACAATCTCCAAAACCAAAAGTACAAAATACGTCTAAAACAATTAATTGAATTGCAAAGCTGCTGGCTTTTTTACGAATTAAAACAATGAATTTGTAGATAGTGCAAAAAAACTTAACATTAATAATTTCAATGATTAATCACCTTTGAATTGTTCATTGTAATGTTAACTGACGTTATTTTTATTTTGTTAATTAAAAACAAATTATACAAATTAAACCTCCAAGGTTAACAAATACAGTATGTTTTTTTATTTGTAATGGGTTTGCTCATGACTCTAGTCTAGGTAAGAGGTGACAGAGACAAAGTCTACGATGGAGTGAGCTTACCCAGAAGAAGCCTGTTCACTCTTACTTTGAAGAGATTTGGGTTGTATGCGCTCAGAAACACAGACGCAGGTAGAGAGTTCCACTCTTTTGCTGTGCGCATTATAATGGACATTTTGAAAACGCTTAGTGCGAATTGGTGGAATAGCAACTAGGCAGGGATGGTAACTTGTAGTGCGTCTGGATTTCCGAAGGTAGAAGGGGGGCCGGTGGAATGAGGTCGTGGAGTTCTTGGGCACACTCACCCAAGTACAATCTGTAGAAGACCGACAAGCAGGCAACCTTGCGGCGATGAGCCAAGCTGTGAAGCTTGGCATCCACCTGTTCTACGTCGCCAATGAGCCTCTTAGCTCTGCGTTCCACTGAGTCAAACGCGGCAAGTTGGTATTTCGCTGAGACATCCCAAAGGTGGCTGCAATACTCCATGCAGGATCGGACTTGTGCTTTGTCTTTACAAAGCACAAGTTAAAAGCTAAAAGGTTAAAAGCTGTCCGGGCGTAAAGTATCGCTTCACCTTATTAAGGATGCCCAGATTCTTGGCTGCAGTTTGGGCTTTGTACTCGATGGTAGCGCTGAAGTTGAGACTAGATGTCAACTCCATGGCCAGGAGCTCGAGCCGATCTGTTAAAGGAATAGATGTACCCCGAAAAGTAGGAGTCCGGTCAAAACGACTCCTTTTGGCGGTAAAAAGACACGTCTGTGTTTTGGTGGCGTTAAAAGAAACCAAATTGTCATCACCCCACTGGGAGACGAGGCTTAAGGTCGAACCTGTCCGCTCTACATCACGGCGTAACGCTTAAGAGTTATTCAATGGAATTTACTTTAAAACATACGAGTATTATCATATCAAAGTTTACTCAAAGTAGTTTTCAATTTCATTAATTTACTTTGTTAAAAAAGAGTAAATTCGTTTTATAAAACGTCGTATGTGCCAACATACGACGTTTTACACACACATTATAGCCATCCCTCTTCTTTTGCGTTTCAAAAGTAGTTGCATCACTTTCGCTCGCTTAGTAGGTTTTCGAGGATTTTAGATTTTCGAGGTAGCGCCTTAAATATGATTACACCTTTCTGATACATGCTGTATTTCAGTTAGATACTTTTAGGTAATGTTAAAAAGTATTCATCTTTGGTATTTTACACATTGCACGGTTACATTGTATTAAATACAGACTTGTAAAAAAAAAACTTGATAAAAACATAATATACTTACAATAATATTAACAATACCATATACATATAAATGCAAGGATTTGTGACTTTAATAACATTTTATATTTCCATTTGAATTACAACAAGCTCTATTACAGGTATATTTTTCAGTAAAAGTCACAATTAAATATCACAAGATTCCCTATCACTCAGTAACTACATAAACAATAATATACAGGGTGTAAAAAGTGGGTCTTTTTCACAGAGCCATTATCTACGCATTTTATACATCAAACGAAGTAACGTTGCACAAAAATAATCGCTGGGAAAGTTTTATTTCTGGTGTGAACATTTGAAAGAAAGAAAGAAAATACATTTATTTAGCACAGACTAAGAGACACACAATACACCAAGATAATAGTCGTACATCAGATAAAAACAAAGATAAAAATAAAAAGTGCAAAGTCCGATGTAAGAAATTAGCGGGAAAGTGTGCCTCACGGCTGCACCAAAAAGGCCCAGTTCAGCAAAAATGCCAGACAACTGGTGCCTAACGCTGGTTTTCAACTGGACTTGATGTGTGAGGTGACTGATGTAAATCAGTTTTATACTGCATCGTGATTTGTTGTTTGCAGTAGTGCGCAATGTAACACACGCAAAACATTGTGCTTATGGGTGCATGCAAAGGTACAGGGGTCGTGGATACTTAAAAGTTTTGTTACAATAACAAAAACATGTTTTCGTAAAAAAAAAAACGTAAGTAAAAGTTGGAATTTTGACCTTCAATATCTCCGTAACCAGGAGGTTCCCAGGTATGGTCCAGTACAAACAAAAAATTACAATGACGGAGAGTAAAAGTGACTCTCGGCTTCTTTAAATGTCTTTTTACACCCGTTAAGAAACTACAGCCGGTGTCTTCTGCAAAAATCTCACCGTGAAAACTAAGGTCAAGTGAACGTGAAGTGAGCTGTCACCTTACTTGACGCTTGGGAATCTAGGGAATGACAGCTCACTTCACCTTAGTTTCATGGTAAGATTTTTAGAGAATAGACCGGGAGTACAAAAACCCACACCGTATAGTGAATAATATCATTGTGTCTTATAAGTTTGATCGCACGCCCTTCACTTGCTTGCTCTTGAAACGCCAAACATCCTGAAAAAAAGATAAGAAATGAATCAATCTGCCCAACCTTTTCACAACTATGCAGGGGTCTGTTCCAGTCTAACTGGATGCAGCTAAATACAAAAAAAAAGAAAGAAATATAGAAAAAAAATGTATAAAATAAAGAAAGGAATATTCATAAAATACTTTTAGTTGCGGTAAACATGACACAGAGAATAACAAAGTGGGGAAAACATTCGTCACATCCACGCAAAACGGCGATCGCTCAGCATAATGCTACAACCCTGTGCGAGACAGAGCACCCACGCTTGTTCAAGACGGTTCCTTTATTACCTATCCCTAGATTTATGGGAATATCGGGATAAAAAGTATCCTATGTGTTAAGAGCGTTTACGCCGTAAGGCGTTTCATACAAACTTTCAAGCCCTTGTTTTTCGAAATGAATACACCGATTTTAATGAAACTTCATATGCATAAGCAGGATACAAAGTTCTAAAAACTTACATAAGAACATTTAGATTTTTCCCGGTTCCTAATTTTTATAGTGTGTTCTACCCATGAATATGAACAACTTTCACTGTGGGACCAACTCTGAAATCACGAAAAAAAGTCTGCTGTTTCATACATTTTGGTCAAGTAGGTCATCATCTGCCTAGCCTTTTCCTAACTACGTCCTAACATACCCTACCCTAGTAGGCTTTCAGTCTAACTGGAAACCGGGACCGGGATTTCGGTCAAGTAAGAGTCAAGTATCAAGTACGAGCTGTCTCATACAAAAGTTGAATACCTAGTATTGAACTTTTGTATGAAACAGCTGATTTTTTTTCGTGATTTCAGAGTTGGTCCCATAGTGAGAGTTGTTCGTATTCATGGCTAGAACACCCTGTAAAAATTTGGAACCGGTATAAAATTATCCTGTATATATTCTAAATACCTAGTATTGAACTTTTGTATGAAAAAGCTGATTTTTTTTCGTGATTTCAGAGTTGGTTTCATTGTGAAAATTGTTCGTATTAATGGCTAGAAACGCTCTGTAAAAAATTGGAACCGGTATAAAATTATCCTGTATATCGAGGGTTTACTGCGAAAACCAACTAACTGCAGTCAAGTCAGTTATGAGTTATTGCGTTTTAAAAGTTTATACCAAATTAAAATACTATAATCTTAGTAAATCCTTAATACTGTAGTAGTCACAAGTTAGGATATGTAATAAATATTTTAATTTTGTGTAGTCTAAGTAAATATGTGTGATAAAAAACTGGAAATAAGGAAATTCATGACTAAGGTCGTACACTTAGTCGGTTTTACATGTACATGGCGAAAATGCGCTTGAAGCTAGATTATTGATGTTTTATATGATTTATACTGCAAGTTAGGTAGTTTTGATAAATAACAGCATGATAAGTGAAATTAATAAAGCTAAACGAGGGAACTTATTGTGTAGTTGATCAAAGAAAAAAGTTAGTTGGTTTTACCTGTAAATGTTTATTGAGTTTCAAAAAAGTAAAAAGGGTTACATGCACAATTATTTTAATTGGTTACTTTTAATCACATGATAATCAGTTTTAGTATCCTTATTATTCATCTTCTCCACTTTCACCTTCACCAACTGCTGGTTCAGGTAATTTATCAGCAATCTGATTGTCAGTTTTTAGGTTTTTGAACCAACCGTGAAGCTCTTCTGGTATAATTTGTTTGTTACAAAGATTAATTAGATCTTTTTTTTTTGGCTTTACTTATGTTCAGCTGTGCTTCATAGAGGCGGTTTAATTTTTCCGGAAATTGAAGACAAACAGGTGGTAAATCATTTTCAGTAGGCCGCTTCTTATTTCGTGTAGAGTAGGCATGATTCAGCGCACTTTGGAATTTGGAAGTCGATGAATTTTCTCGAATCTCTATAACATTAAAATTGTCGCTCATGTCGTAGTTGAAAAAATTTTTCTGTCTTCTCCTTTTACATACTTTATACGTTTTATCTTCAGCTATTGAACCTGTTTTCCTTGTTCATCTTTCGTTCTATTTTTCATTATTGTATTGGCAAGGTGCTTCAGGTCAAAAAACTCGTCACATTTAAATTCTTTTAAAATGTATGGTTCTCTTTTTATTTTTTTCCCATCAACTTTTACGGTTTGCCTGCGTCTAGCACGCTTGAAAATAGATATCCTATCCATCATTGAAAAAACAGAGGTATTTTTTTAGCAGATTCTATGCTACTATGCATAGAATCTGCTTCCATCTGCGTATGTCCAGACTCTAAAAAACTTTTGCTCAATGACGCTAAGATGGTCAATTTTTTGCACTGCCCAAAGAAGCGAAGCAGCCACATATTGATTTGCAGGTCAACGATATGTTAGTATTTGTAATAATTTTGTACATAATAAAATGTCATTATAAGTTACTTATTAGGTTTTTGCAGTAAAGTTATAACAGCGAAATCAACAAAGTTCTTCCGCTAAAACCGTTTAAGCTCTTTTAGATTATATTTACTGAATGTTTGTAAGAACATTTTGTTTAACTTAAAGAAAAGAAAAAGAGGTTATTAGCGCTTAATTTTTTTTGCCTGTTAACATTTATTGAGAAAATATTACTAACGTCGTTTATGTTATTTTAGCAATCGAGTATTGAGCGGTTTGTTGTATTTAACTGTTTTTACCATGAAGTATCTTCTAAACTGTTTAACGTAGCGCTTAGCCGGTTTTACCAGTATATAAAGCTCATCAAGATAAGAATTTTCATGTATTTATCTCATTTTTTCCAAAAATGTTGGTTAGCAGGTTTTCGCAGTAAACCCTCGATATATTCTAATTTATTTATTAATAACTAACTTATATTAACAGTTTGCACCACACATACAAGTTATTAGTCAATATTTGTAATTACACATGTCATACAATCATAAAATTAGGTTAATCACATAATAAAAACTGGACAAAAGATTAAATTAAATGTAACAAAATTGGTCAACATTAGATAAAAATTAGATAGATATATTAAATATAAATAAACTTAGACAAAATTAGATAGAATTAGGAGAAATTGGAATAGAATTATTAATAACAAGTCATTTAATTTAGTATTAATTTAATTTATTTAGTCCAAGGAGATTGTACTGGGAGTGGCAATGGACTCCAGCTGGTCGATTCTGTAAAAATCTCACCGTGAAAACTTAGGTGAAGTGAGTTTGTTTTTGCTAGGAATTTGCACTATTGACAGCTCACTCCACGCTCACTTCACCTAAGTTTTCACGGTGAGATAGTTACAGAATCGCACTGCAGGTATCGAGTAGCATAATCCTGTCGGGTGATAAGTATACCAAAGCAATACTCACAATATACTTAAGACCCATGCCCATCTTCTCAGTGTGAGCTTCCACTTCTTTAGCCAAGTGTTCCTGCACCGTACCCTTCAAGTCGATGTACTCGCAGGAGCTGTTCGCGAAGTGGAACGTTATCGCTTTGCGGTAGTTCTGAAAGTATAAAAAAACAATTTGTCATCAAAAATAAAGGGCGAATTTTTTAAATGGTACTTTGGGGCGAAATATAATCTATGATAATAAATAGAACTAAGTGTTTACAGGAACCTACTCAATTTTAGAGAAAGCAGTTTTTAACTGTTTTTTTTTGTTCTTGCTTTGTCGCGTGATCGAAATCGGAACTAATACCGCAAACAATCATGTTTTGTCAATTTTTCACGAAACAATTTTACAAAATGGTCACAAACAGTGCCTCCCTGATAGTGTTATTCAAGTAATTCATGGAATTAATATGTACAGACGCCAGCACATCAACCTACCCGAAACTGTAAAATTTTCCCAATCAACTTTGAACCTTATGCTTTAGCGATAAAGTTGCAAATCTATTAAAGAAATTTGACAGATTGTAGTAGCTTGATGTGCTGGCGTCTGTAATATACAGGGTTTATTTTTAAGGGTGTGGTACAGACCATCAAACTGAACAATTTTCACTATGGGACCAACAACGATGTTGGTCCCATAGAGAATAATCGTGATTAAAAATTCAGCTTAAAAAATTTCTCCATGGGACCAACATCGTTGTTGGTCCCATGGCGAAAGTTGTTCAGTTTGATGTTCTGTACCACACCCTTAAATTTGGCCGGTCTTTGAAGACTAACCCTGTATAGGGTGGCATCGACGAGCATCCTTTTACCTGAGTTCAGAAACATATACTGGATCCATGGGAACTGGATGCGCGTCGATGTACAGACGCCAGCACATCAAGCTAATACAATCTGTTAAATCTCTTTAATGGATTTTCAACTTTATCGCTAAAGCATAAGGTTCAAGGTTGATTGGGGAAATTTGACAGTTTCGGGTAGCTTGATGTGCGGCGTCTGCAACTGCCACCAGTATAAGATAGTAATAAGTTAGAATAAGAGTTTAGATAAATGTACACTATCGCAATAGGTTTCTCTGTAGGATAGATGTAAGTTGAGAAAAAAAAAAAATGTTACGATCACCTACAGGCCCACAGGTATGATTGACAGAGACAACGGTCTACAAAGCGGAAATGTTTCTAAAACTCACATCGTCCACGTTCCGTCCGTACCTGTGCATTGTGAGATAGTGTTGCTGATATGTATCAAATACTGCGAGAATAGGGGTCTTACCTTAGACACGTTAGGACCTGATCCGTGTAGTAGGTACGGGTGTAAGAACACCGTGTCTCCGGGACTCATCTCGAGGTGAACCCTCTTGTCTAACGGAGCGATAGCTTCTTCGTCTACGCCGTGGTACAGTTTGAGGGCGTCCTGAAATAATTGTAGGAAAAATGTTTCAAGACTACTTTGGGATCAAGACAAGAGAAAATAAAAAAACATACTTTTCAAATTCTAATTGTAGATACAGACGCCAGCACATCAAGCTACTATAATTTGTCAAATTTCTTTAACAGATTTTCAACCTTATTGCTACACGTGAATAAAGATCACTGTGATTTTGACAGACTAGTCAGTGGCAACAACCCAACAGCGACCTTATTGCAACTACAATAAAGATCATTGTGCTTTTGACAGTGATGTAAAATCACAGGTAAAATAACTGTGAATGAACTGTATATTAACGTCTTTTCAGCGTGTTCGTACAGTTCCTTGGCTTTGTGCGACCCTGGTACCGCGTACCGACGGCCGTTCTCAATGTTCACGTGATCTGTGCTATGGTCTCAGTGGATTAGTATCTTACCTTCGTCCCAGCATGTTCGTACAGCTCCTTGGCTTTGTGCGAGCCTGGTACCGCGTACAGGCAGCCGTTCTCAATGTTCACGTGGTCTATGTGCTATGATCTCGGTAGATTAATATCTTACCGTCTTCCCAGCATGTTCATAGAGCTCCTTGGCTTTGTGCGAGCCTGGTACTGCGTACAGGCAGCCGTTCTCAATGTTCACGTCGTCTATGTGCTATGATCTCGGTAGATTAATATCTTACCGTCTTCCCAGCATGTTCATGGAGCTCCTTGGCTTTGTGCGAGCCTGGTACTGCGTACAGGCAGCCGTTCTCAATGTTCACGTCGTCTATGTGCTATGATCTCGGTAGATTAATATCTTACCGTCTTCCCAGCATGTTCATAGAGCTCCTTGGCTTTGTGCGAGCCTGGTACTGCGTACAGGCAGCCGTTCTCAATGTTCACGTCGTCTATGTGCTATGATCTCGGTAGATTAATATCTTACCGTCTTCCCAGCATGTTCATAGGCCTCCTTGGGTTTGTGGGACCTTGGTACCGCGTACGGGCAGCCGTTCTCAATGTTCACGTGGTCTATGTGCTATGGTCTTAGTAGATTAGTATCTTACCGTCTTCCCAGCATGTTCATAGAGCTCCTTGGCTTTGTGCGAGCCTGGTACTGCGTACAGGCAGCCGTTCTCAATGTTCACGTGATCTATGGCCGTCCAAGCGCCTATTATCTTCTCGGCCGGACGGAACGGGAAGTAGAATAGATCCTGGAACCAATAAGTGGGTTTTTGAGAAGGAAACTAAAAGAAGTTAATAATACCATACTAATATTATAAATGCGAAAGTGTGTCTGTCTTTCGTATCTGTAACCTCTTCACGCTTAAACCGCTGAACCGATTTATATGAAATTTAGTATAGAGATAGTTTGAGTCCCGGGAAAGGACATAGGATAGTTTTTATCCCGATATTCCCACGGGATCGACAGTTATGCGGGTAAAACCGCGGGGCGCTGCTAGTAAAATAGTAAATGTCGTTTTAGTATTGTATGAATATTTATCTGCATAGCTATTTATAACCATTCCGCTATACACAGACACTGACGCTCTATCAGAGACAAATTTAAAGAGATTAATGTAATGACTGTGCCTTCTCAGTGTATTTATGAAAATCTTTTATATGCCCATAAAAATATAAAATTGTTCAAAAAATACAGTGATATCCATAATATAAATACTAGAAACAAACACAAATTTATTGTACCTACAACAAGGCTCAAGAAAATAGGTGGCTCGTTCAGATGCCAATGTATACGCTTTTATAATAAACTACCAAGCCTCGTTCAAGATCTAAGCCTTAATAAATTCAAATCATTAATTAAACGTAAGTTGTGCAAGAAAGCATTTTATACTGTTAAAGATTATATTGAGGACAAAAAGGATCGGGCGATGTGGAATATTTATCGCCGGGTACTGTACAAAAATAAAATCATTTATCATTTATCATTATAAGCTTCCATGCCTAATCGAATAACAATCAATGTTATCGAAGGTATTTGTTGTCTATTGTTGTATATTTTTTGCGTGAAAAATGTTATCCTCTAGTCAGTTAAAATCAAATACCGCTTTTGGCTCTTAGGAGCAAGGCAAATCAAAGTAAACCGAAAATTCCTTAGTAGACACTTTCGTTATAACAAGAACAGTTGTTTTGCAAAATTTCGAGCTTTTAGACCCGGCGGTTTAGGCTCTGTGTTGTCTGTCAGTGAATTTAAGATTTTTATTAAGTATAAGTAGGCAAACCATGTCCACGATAATATTTCCCATCAGAAAAAACGACGAACTTCCATACGAACTGTCATCCACTTTTCTACCCCTTTTGGCGTGGTTTTTCAACATTCCTTCCTTTGTGCTCATTTTCGTTGTTACATATGGAACTCTTGTGCAAAATGTCATGCTTCTAGACCCACCGGTTTAGGCTGTGCGTTGTCTGTCAGTGACTGAATGAATGAATGCATTTAGTATCGGAAGACGTAGCGTTGGAAGGCCTCCCACAAGGTGGTCCGACGAACTTGTGAAGGCCGCAAGAACCCGTTGGATGCGAGAAGCCCAGAACCTGTCGAAGTGGAGGTGCTTGGGGGAGGCCTATGTCCAGCAGTGGACGTCTTTCGACTGAAATGATGATGATGATTTAGAATTTAAGTAGAATGTCACCTGGTGCGGCGGGTGTCGCGACGAGCCGGGTGGCTTGTTGATGAACATGCTGTTGACAGCCGTGATATCATCGCCGATGAACTGTGACAGTACTGAGAGCATCCGCGGATGCTCCCCATAAGTGATGAATACGTCATCGTACAGGAGCTCTTGTATCTGGAAGTTATATAATCACAAATTAATTACGAATGTTGTTATATCAGCTCCAATCTATTAGGGCTTCCAAACAAATATACAAAATTTTATACATGTATGTATGTTTGTCCACGCATTTCTCCGCAACTATTAATCGGATCGTGACCATTTTTTTTATTGGCTTACATCTACTTCAACATAGGGAACAGTGCAAGTTTCATCAAAATCGATTCAGTAATTTTCAAGATATGGACGAATACGTGTAAGTGTGACGGCCTGGCTTATTGATACGAGCTACGGGTGTAGTGTCAAAGGGAAAACATCTCAAAACCTTTATTTATTATTTTTATTATTATTATTTCGTTTATTTATTTACTTTACTTACTTAATTATATTTTTAAATAGGTATTTCTTAAAATATAAAAATAAGTTAAAAAAAACATTTAAAAATATAAAAAAATATTATATTATTATATTATTATTATTACAAACAAATATTCCAGTAGTAGTGGCAAAAAACTAAAACTAAAATACAGATCCCAAGACACCGACTTCCGAAATTAAAGTTATTTCATAATTTTTGAGTTAATTTCTTTTTGAAGTCGATTAAATTTTTTTAAGTTACTTTTTTATTTTCTTTATAATATGACATGAAAAAGTGATTCCGATATTTTATTTACAGAACAAACTAAAATTAAAAAAACTACTAAAAAAGGTAAAATTCCTTGCATTGAATTTCACGGTGTCATATATAGAGTAAAAATATTACGATATGCAAGCCCCTTGTCTGGTCAAAACAAAGCGTCGTGCATTGTTCAACATGAAAATTCGGAACGTTTTGTTGTATTATGCTAGTTGCGCGGTAAACTCTGCTTGCGCGATGCAGGATTTTACGTGACGTCAGTGTGACGCGTAGTCGGCATGTGGCGATGTAGCTACCGCCACAACTTTCATAAATGGTCAGAAAAATGATAAAGTTAAACTAATGTTTACCTTATTAATATAATCTTCAGGCTTCAAGTTCTGCTTCGCTAGCGTCGGTTCTTTTACGACTCTCACATTGCCAGCCGGTACGATACCCTTGCATATTTGTATGAAGCGCAGTCTGAAAATTAAATAAGTAAAATTTCTTTAAAAAACTTAGAAAAAAAAAATAAGATTAGAGTCCTGCACCAACCGAGGATTGTCTTTAAGTGCATACAGGGATAATCGTCGGTTGGTGCCTCATTTCATTAGGAGTGTCTACCGGGTCTCTGCGGGTTAGCTTCGGCCCCTGCGAGGTAATTGCAACACACATTAACAGTAGCAATGGTTTTCACTTTGATAGTTCGACAATATTCATTGCATTATATCTGTTGTTGAGCAGACAAATTTTTCGAACATATTATATTAGCAATATCGTTTAAAATTATTTATATTGTGATTGATAGTGTGTTCCGTATTTAGGATGCTGGTACGCCTTCCAAAGGTCCGCGACCCCCCCAGGGTCATGAGATATGTTAAAGAATATTAGTAATTTTAAAACAAAAAACAAATTTACGCTAAACTAAGAATTCCTTATCTATGCACATGATAAACTGTTGATAATCAACTCTCTTTACATTCATTATCCAGTGCCTCAAATTAGATAATAAACATAAAATTCACAAGAACAAATAATAGGTACCTAGTGGAAGAAAAATAACAATATTTTTATCATATTACAATGTTGTTGTTGCGTTGATAATGACAAATATGTCATTATCATACTTGAAACGCATTAATTGTATGCACCATGTACTGACATGATCATCATTCAATCACTCAGAGCCGATTGTTTAACGTAACATACGTACTATCGAGAAAACTTACATACATCTATACACACACCGTAAGGGCTATTCTTGCTTACAGAACTCGGCCGCTATAGTACCAGTAACGCTTGCTAACAGATGTTGTCGTCTTGAGCACGGGATTTTGTTTTCAAATTGAGCACATGTAAGTTTGCTCGATGGTACGTCAAATAATTACGCAATGTCAAGGCCATAATTTTGTAATTGTAATTTGAAACAAAGCTTTTTTGGTTGAGTTAGCGCCATTTTTGACGTATACGTGTGCGTCAAGTGGACGTGAAACAACCCGCCCTAAGCCGGAGGTACCTAATTACATTTATTTGTAAGAAAAAAAAAAGCGGCCAAGTGCAAGTCGCACTTGCACACTAAGGGTTCTGAACCACCACGGTACAATATTTAAAATTACATATAAAAAAAATACTTACTTTTACCAAAAACACGTTTTTAAAGGGGTTATTTTTTTTACTTTATTTTATTATTTGTTGTTAAAGCGGCCATAGTAGTTCATACTCTGTGAAAATTTCAAGTGTCTACCTATTATGGTTTAACAGATAAAGCCAGGACTTGGAAATGGTACCAAAAGTACTGGTTCTGTACCAGTACTTAGCGGTTCTTGGGTACCGGTTCCAGACGGGTACCGGTACTCCACTAAACAAGAACCGGTACCAAATTCAGGTACCGGTACAGATTAAAAATACCAATAGTATAGGTACTACTCTGGTACCAGTATAAAACCAAGGCTTAATGGTACCGGTAATTCAAGCCCTGTACCTAAATCTCCTGTAATTGTATCTTTCCTTGGCATACAATAAATTGTTATTAAATAGATAATAAATATTATTATTAAAACTTACTTGTAGCTGTACAGAGAAGTGAAATCAATTAATTCTTTAATGACCAGGAAACCATTGTCATCATAGAATTTGATTTGTTCTGGAGATAGTATGTAGCTGTCTGATGCTTCTGCAAATACCCTGAAATAAAAACAATCTTAGTAGAGGTGACCTAAAATTGTTAGGATTACCAACTTTTTAAGTTCTGACGCCAGCACATCATCAAGCTACTACAATCTGTAAAATTTCTTTAATAGATTTTCAACTTTATCGCTTAAGCATAAGGTTCAAAGTTGATTGGGAATTTTACAGTTTCGGGTAGCTTGATATGCTGGCGTCTGTACATCTAAATAGTATTTTTTAAGCCATTGCCTGTAAAATCTAATTTTCTTTTTAACATTTTTTCGCCATTTACTATTGGATGGCGAAAAAATGTTAAATAAAGCCGGGTCCGGGTTCAATTTTATGTTAATTTTGATGTTCAACTGAAAAATAGTGTTACAGCCAAATTACGACTGATTTTAAATTTTCCATAGAAACAGAGATTTCCAGTTATCTTTTATTAAAATTCTTATTTCAAAAGTTTTTATTTCAAAAATGTTCATAAATAACATTTTAGACCTTTGTATCCTGTATGCGTATAAAGTTTCATTACAATCGGTTCATTCATTTCGAAAAACAAGGGCTTGAAAGTTTGTATGAAATGCCTTACGTCGTAAACGCTCTTAAATATTATTTCATGAAACCTCTAAAATAATAAAGTACCGTATTTCATATACTGCAAATACTGTAACCTTATGAGTAACTACAGCTTTGAGCCATTTGGGGTCGAAACACTCGGGCCATGGGGCCCGAGTGCGCGTCTCCTTTTTAAAGCAATTTCTCGCTGGCTAGGGCTGGTCGACACTTCACGTGACCAGAGGGCTGGGTGGTTCTTTGGCCAAAGAATTAGCATTGCCATTCACTGTGGAAATGCTGCCAGTCTTTAGGGCACGTTTCCGGATGACAGCGATGAGGACGAGTACTTCGACGCCTAAGTGTCCTTTGTTTTTGTATTTATTTGTATAGTAAGTAATTTATTATCTAGTGTAAATAGTTAGTTATATTTGTATTTGATTTGAATGAATAATTAAGTATTTCTTGCAGAGGAGGCAAAAGAAATTAACACATCCTATGAGACTTAAAGTATCTAAGTAATAGATTCTACCTAATTGATAAATATTAGCACAATGCGAACTTTTCAAGACAGTACCTCCACCTGGCTTGCTTTTCTCAACTAGGTTGTGGTCGGCTTCTTGTCCATATGCAGCTGAATAGCAGTATTTTACTTGGAGCGACTACCTATCTGACCTCCATGACCCAGTCACTGGGTAATTATAATAATAATTTAATTATTCATTTTCAAGACAGTACCATTACCTGACAAGAGGATTGTACCCTGCATTGAGCGAAGAAAATCCTGGCTGCTGGAGTATCAAGTCAACCTTACCTAATAAGTGTTTTCTCATCAGAATGTATCTATCTATCTATCATGGGGTTTAGGTTTCCGCACTTAGTCCTTGAAATGGACCATTGTGCGTGAGCCATGGTGGCCGACTACTCCAGCCAGCCCACCTCCCTCCAGAAGCAGATAAGACTTCCCGGTCTCCTCAGGGCATCCGCAAGGGATGTTGGTGTTCCCAGGGTCTCCTCGCGAATCTTGGTAACGCCTGTGCACTCAAGAAGCACATGCGCCACCGTTTCCTCCGCCTCCATGCATGCTCTGCACAGGGGACTATCAGTGATTCCCAGGGTATGAAAGTGTTTATTTAGTGAACAGTGTCCAGTGATGGTCCCCGCCACCAGGCGCAGGCTGTCTCTGTCCAGGCGCAGAAGGCGTCTGGTCAGCTTTGTATCCAGGGATGGCATAGCTTCCTTGGATTGCCTACATCCTGGTGTCGAGGTCCACCATTTTTCCGCTTGTATTCGAGTGTGGTCCTTTAACCAGCTTCTTAGCTGCTTGAAAGGAATGGGCACAATGGGTTCAGGTCCGTAGGGTCTTGTGCTGGATCCTCTTCTGGCAAGTTCGTCAGCCGCATCGTTTCCAAGTGATCCACTGTGACCTCTAATCCATTGTAGCGTTACCGTGTTGCAATTTAGTACCGTGATTCGTTCTAGGGCCTTGTGGCATTCTAGTGTTAGTCTCGACGTGATCTGATTACTCTTTAGGGATTGAAGAACTGAGGCACTGTCGGAGAGTATTCGGATATTGGTATCCGTAACCTCCCTGGCCTCTATAGCGTGTGCCGCTTGGATAATACCTACACACTCTGCTTGGTAAACGGAGTTGAGCATTCCAAGTGGTTTGGATATCTTAATGTTTAGGTCGTTGGAGAACACCCCGACGCCCGTTCCTTCGTCGGTCTTTGATCCATCAGTGTAAATTCTTAGCTCTGTTGTACCTGAGTAGTCACACAACTCCTCTATGAGCTCTATGTTGTAGTGTTTTTGGAAGCAGTGGGTCTTCAGGGTTCTGTCGATGGGTGATGTCATCATCGGTTGTTCTTTGATTGCATCTTCCCTGATGCGTGTGTGTTTGATTCTAGAATCATTGCTTAGGGAGCCGGATACTTCGAGTCTGAAAGTCGCTATGGCTGCCTCCTCTCTTACGACGAGGTGTAGGGGAGGTAGCCCCAGCATCACCTGTAAGGCAGCAGTGGGGGAAGTCCTCATGCTGCCGGTGATTGCTACGCAGGCAAATCTTTGCAGTTTCTCGAGATCCTTTTGGGCTGTACTTAGGTTGGTCCTGGGCCACCAAACTAAAGAACCGTATGTGATAATTGGTCGGATAACTGTGGTGTATAGCCAGTAGGTGATTTTGGGGCTTATGCCCCAATTTCTCCCGAGGAGTCTCTTACATTGCCATAGGGCTATACTGGCTTTTGTGATAATGTAATCAGTGTGTTTTGCCCAGTTCAGCTGTTTGTCCAAAAAGATACCCAGGTATTTGGTTTCAGTCGATAGGCTTAGGGTTGTCCCAAAGAAGCTTGGCAATTGTAATGTTGTCAGCTTTCTTTTCTTTGTGAAGAGGACGAGTTCGGTTTTGGTGGGGTTTACTGCTAGTTTGTATTCCTTGCACCAGTCTTCTACTATTCTTAGAGCTTGGCGCATAAGGTTGCATAGTGTGTTTTCGTGTGTGCCGTTTATTATTATGGTCAAATCATCAGCATAGCCCACCGTGTAGTAGCCTCTGCTATTTAGACGTTTGATGAGGCTGTCTACTACAAGGTTCCATAGTAGTGGCGAGAGGACTCCACCTTGGGGGCAGCCCTTCGCCACTATGGCTCTGGTGGTGTCGTTTACCGTAACTTGTACGGCTCTCAATCGGAGCATATTTGTGATCCATCCTCGCAGGGTCGAGTCCACACCGTGTTCCTCGAGGGCTGCGTTGATGCTATGGAAGATGGTTTTGTCAAAAGCGCCTTCTATGTCGATGAAGACAGCTAGTGAGGAGCATTTGTGGTCCACTGCACATTCGATCTTGGAGATCACACTATGCAGCGCAGATTCTGTTGATTTTCCTGTGGAATACGCGTGTTGCTGTTTGTGAAGTGGTCGCTCCCGAAGAGGTCCGTCCCGAATATGTCGATCACAGAGTCTCTCAAGGGTTTTCAGCAAGAAAGATGTTAGGCTTATTGGTCTGTACGCCTTGGGTTGTGTGTAATCTGATTTGCCTGGTTTAGGGATGAAAATGACTTTCACCTCTCGCCATGCAAGTGGTATGTATTTCTGTGCTATGCAAGCTTGGTAGATGACGGTCAGCCACGGCGTTAGGGCGTCTACTCCCCATTGTAGCAAGGCGGGGAAAATTTCGTTTAAGCCTGCGGATTTATATGGCTTAAAAGTCTTTATTGCCCATTTTATTTTCTCTGTGGTTACTATGGTGCGGGCTCTGGCCCAGTCTTGGTCATTTGGTGTGTGCGTTGGCTCACTTGTCCAGGTTCTGTCCTCGGAGAGAGTGCAGTCTGGGAAGTGGGTTTCCAAAAGGACTTTACTTGTTTCGTGGTCCGACTTGGTGTATGTGTTGTCTGGGGTTTTTAACGACCCGAGGGTGCGATCTTGATCTGTAGATAGGATCTTTCTCACACGCGCGGCTTCGCTGTTCGATTCAATTTCTTCGCAGAATTTCCGCCAGGCTGCCCTGCTGACATTCCTGACTTGTTTTTTGAAGGTGTATTGTGTTTTCTTGTATGATTCCCAGTCTTCTGGTAGTCTGGAATTTTTGGCTCTGTTAAATTGTTTGCGCATGTTTTGCCTGAGCTTACTAAGTTCCGCATTCCACCAGGAGTTACCCTTGCTCCTGGTGTTTGGGTCTTTTAGTTTGCAGCAGGCGTGGTAGGCTTCAATTATAAATTCCGAGAGTTTTGTTACTGTGTTTTCAAGTTGTTTGTGGTCTATTAGAATTTGGGGAGTTTGGTGTTGCGTTAGTAGGGAGGCCAACAGCCGTTTATAACCGGGTACATTGGTACCATCAGAATGTAATAAATACCTTTGGCAAGTTTCAGCAAATACTTATTAAGAAACTTACAAGTGAAACTTATTAAAATCTTGTTATAAATACCAAGTTACAGTACCCGGCGATAAATATTGCACATCAAGCTTTGGAAAGAGACAATCGTCTAATTTCGGCTTCGTAGAGCGTTATCTCTATCGCACGAAATACAAACAGTCCGGTATCTATCTATTAGGAGCTGTTAAAACAATTATGATTTGCTTCTTTTGATAATTATTTTTATTCTTTGTATAAAATGGTTTTGTGTAAAAAGGTTGATGTGCAATATTTATAGCCGGGTACTGTATAATAATTATAATACCAATGCTGTCCCACTGCTGGGCAAAGGATATTATTAGAGGAGGAGCTCAAACAAAACAATATGTATAATAACATCCATTATGTCTGTTTGATAAATATAGTGATAATGGCACCTAAGGACTTCCAAGGAGTTCAGTTGACAGGTTTATAAATACTCAATGTTCTTCCTACATCAACACAGGAGTGTGAATGGTTTGCTGGGAGATGGATACATGTGTGTCGTGAATTGTGAGAATATGCATGAAAGATAAGAACAAATTGAATTTTTGTTCACTTAACACATTGACTGCCAGACAACAGACTATAGTAATTCTATTATTGGCACACACCGCGTGACCGCGGTGGCAGTAAATGACTTAATAATAAATAAGTACTTGAAGATCTTTTGACTTGACTTGCTTTCTCATGGTTCTACTATTTAGTAGGTAATTCTGCAACCTATTTAGTAGGTAAGGGCAAGAAGGTATTGAAAAGAAGAAGTGTAGCAAATGAAGAACACAAGCTGGCCACTCAGCTCCGCGGACCACTGATACAGCAGCCAGCACCTAAGTCAATTGCTCATGCTATTACAGAAGAAGAAAAGGACTTCAAGGCATGCCAATACTTGAGAGGAGCTCGTTCCATTGCTAAACTTGTTGGTATTCGTGCTAAGCGTCTGAAGGACGCAGCGGAAAATCCTGATGACGTCACTAGCTACAACTGTACCTAGTGAAAGAAACTAAAGCTAAGAAGTGATGATAAAAAAATAAATGCATATAAGTATAATATCACCAGTTTGACCTTTATGGCTTACTTGTATTAATAAGAAAACAATCGTCTTTGCTGTCGCACAGACGGGTAAAAAGTATTTTAGTTAACCTTTTGTCTTAAATAAAAAAATAAATCCGTTTAAAAAAATACATGAATGCCAAAAAAAAAATTATATTTTACAATAAATTATGAAACATTTTAAATGTTTACCTCACAATCACATAATCAGAGGACAAATAGTCAAATTGTATTAAAAAGATAAGACAACAAGTCTACTAATATCCGTTATCATCATTAGTTTAATAGCGACAATATTTAGAAACAAAAAATATCCAAACAAAGTTTAGTAAAACTTTATTACTTACGGCTTAGGAAGGGCCCTGACACCAGCGAAACAACCAACTCGCACCATTTTGAACACAAATAACTAAATATACAACTCTATTATCTTTTAATAGACTTGTCGAACGATATAATTATAAAAAAGTACTCTGTGCGAACGATTTTAACTTGATGTTTACAATAACAATTAACTCATTAATTGCACCCTCCTTCGTTGACGTCAGGTTGACCACAGAAGACAAATATACTCCTATCCTATCGGAGAGGTTGACGTTCATGACGTTGGATGGACTTTGGCTTTGTAATTTGTATATTCCGAAATATGTCATAATCACTCATTGCGTTCCGTAGAGATAGGCCTAAACGTTAAAAAATAATAACACTGCTAAATGCTAATGCTAAAACTAATTAACACTTAAAATTAGCAGTTATATTTAGCAACTGTTAATTTAATCACAGAGATTGCTAACAAAATTAATTCTCATTTCTTTCATACTTTTCACAGGCTTAGGACTGTCAACTTTTTCTGTTGGCGTATTTTTTTACGGTATCGCTGTCCGTAAAAAAGTTCCATATTTCACTTCTTTTTCGCCGTTGATTATCCATTTTAGTTATTTTTTTTGCTATTAGAAAGTATGTATTCTTTTTCAAACGTTAACAACACTATACAAACAGTCAAACAATTGAAATTTCACTCACAACACTCATAATCATTACCTACTACCTAGATGACAAAAACTTGTGTTAATGTCGCAGCCAACTGGTTACATTAGCCGTTTAGTTAACCGCCTGGCCTTTGGAAGTAGTGCTCGCCTTGCTTCGCTCTCTTTGTTCGCGCGCGTTAGTTCTAACCTAACCCATTTGGTCGGGGTGCCCTAGCTTAGTTAGTTATAAAACCAGTTGGCTGCGACATATACACCACAAATTTCAACTTCTTCTTCGGTTAGGTGGCGATTGTAGCCAGAAGCACAATTTCTAAAATGCCACGTTAGTTTAAAGATATGCTGCGACTCAAAACAAAACAGCACAACTGTCGTTTGTGACAGCGCTCACGGTGACATTATTTTATGGCATGTTCGGCGTTATCGCAAGATGGCACATTTCATGACATCATCTATGACAATTCACGGGACATCATCGCATCGCATCGTTATCGTTTGTTGATTCGGAACGGGAATAAGCATGCTTAAATAGATTACAGCGCAACTCGGAACGCACCCTTTGTTATTATAGGTCGACCGCTGAGACGTTGCCTGAGGTAGCAGCGCGGTGCGGGAGGGGTGTGATTCCTCAACTTGTGACAGACCACACACAGGTGCACAGAACACTATATACTCTAAGGAGAAGAATGACGACTTCGTACAAAAAAAGTGTAGACAGTTTTGCTGCGCGCCATCTAGTGGCACCCCAGAACAACGAATGGGCGCGAACAGAGCGGGAAAATTACAGCTTAAGGCCAGGACTCTCGGAAATCTCGGAATCGACCTATTTTTGATTCAACATTAAACAATCAAATATTCTTTGTTTTAATCTGAAAAAAATATATGGCATAGTTTAACTAACATTCTTGATTATTCTATGGTTCAAAACACGATATTTACAACTTCACTCGATCATAAAAAATCGCAAACAAATCGAAAACAGCGAAGTTTTTAATCATTTATCAAGTCGTATTTGAAGTAGACTTAACTTTTACTCGCAAAAAATATATGAAAAAATAGGCAATGATGTATAGTAGAACATTCTACGGTTAATTTTTCTCAAAACTGATTTTTATTTTCTTAACAAGATATAATCTAAAAAGGCGGCCTGCGCGCTTCACTTCAGTAGCCCGCCGGGCGTTACCGAGGTAGGACCTGTGTCGCTTTTGCTGGCTCGCCGCGTTCCCGCTAATCGATCGAAATATACGTTATAATATTGTTAGTTAATTTCCGTGTTTGTGTATTAGTTTCAAAAATCTGTCTGTAAATATTGTTTAGGTTCTAGTATTAATAATTAAACTAAATATTAGTTTGTTATAATATAGTTGTAATATATAGTGATAATTAAGATTAAATTATGGGGAATAAAAACAGAAGAAAGAAAAAAAAACGTTCAGCATTGAACTGCAAAGCTTAAAAAAAAATAAGGTAAGTTTGATTATTATTTTTCTACGTATTTATAACTACCCACTTATAAGACGACGCGACAGAATAATATTGTAGTTGTATAGGTTCTCTTGCTTTCGTCACAGTACTAGCAGTAGCAGGTCGGTACTATAAATTTACAATTATCGTAATATCTGTAATAGATTTTCAACTTTACTACAAAGGAATAAGGTTTATATTCAATTGCAAAATTTGAGTTTTTTTGAAGTGAAAACTTCTTTAGCATTATTGTGATTTGAAAATTTTATGAAACGAATAAGCTACAGTAGAAAAAGCTACAGTAAAAAGAGACATAAGATTTAACGTGGGAGAAAATGAGATAGGAAGCATTATACAGTGTTTTTGTTTTTTATTATTACAAATGACATCACATTTAATCCTATGCTACTAATTTGTGATGATGATGGTGATGGTATTGGCGATGGCGATGGTGATGGCGATGGTGATGGCGATGATGATGGCGATGGTGATGGCGATGGTGATGGCGATGGCGATGGTGATGGCGATGGCGATGGTGGTGGCGATAGCGATGGTGATGATGGTGATGGCGATGGCGATGGCGATGATGATGATGGTGATGGTGATGGCGATGGTTATGGCGATGGTGATGGCGATGGTGATGGCGATGGTGATGGCGATGGCGATGAAGATGATGGTGATGGCGATGGAGATGGTGATGGCGATGGCGAGGGCGATGGCGATGGTGATGGCGATGGCGATGGTGATGGTGATGGATGGATGGATGGATGGATGGATGTTCTTTAGCATCGTTGTGATTTGAAAGTTTATGAAACGAAAAAGCGACAGTAAAAAGAGACCATGTAAATTCATAAGATTTAACGTGGGAGAAAATGAGATAGGAAGCATTATACAGTGTTTTTGAAGGTTTCACTTCTACCACGTGTGAATTGCACACTTGCTGTTTTTTTATTTAAAAATATGAAATTCGTTGTGAATGAAATAGGAAGAGTTCAATAAAAATACGTATTGTGGTGTTTTTGATTAGTAGATTTAATTAAAAAAACTTATTGACGAATTCAAGCAACCAAAAAAACTGTTTTACAAAAAAAACAACCGACTCAAAAAAAACCACTACAACGTGAAGAATATAAATTTTCATTTTTTGACACCGACTTTCGAAACTAAAGTTATTTTTCACTTTGTAGTGTTTTTTTTTTTGGAAGTCGGTTTTTTTTTGTAAAAAAGTTTTTATTTTTCACTTTTTAGTTGTACTTACCTACCCCAAACAAATTCATATATCACTACTTGCTATGTGAATATCAGTAACAAAGCTATTGAACACATCTGCTTTACCCTTTGAAGGGTACAGGCGTGATGTTATGTTGTGTGATTGCGATTACATATGCTATAGCAGCAATCGCGGTTGATTTGCTGGCATTTATTGAAGAGTTCCGTTGTTTTTCTCTGAAAGTCATCATCAGATCTTTAAAAAAATAAAAAAAACAGCATGTGTGCAATTCACACGTGGTAGAAATGAAACCTTCAAAAACACTGTATAATGCTTCCTATCTCATTTTCTCCCACGTTAAATCTTATGAATTTACATGTCTCTTTTTACTGTCGCTTTTTCGTTTCATAAACTTTCAAATCACAACGATGCGAAAGAACATCCATCCATCCATCCATCCATCCATCCATCCATCCATCCATCCATCCATCATTCCATCCATCCTTCACCATCACCATCGCCATCGCCATCGCCATCACCATCGCCATCGCCATCACCATCACCATCACCATCGCATCACCATCATCATCATCGCCATCACCATCGCCACCACCATCGCCATCACCATCATCAACATCGCCATCACCATCGCCATCACCATCGCATCACCATCATCATCATCGCCATCACCACCACCATCGCCATCACCATCACCATCGCCATCACCATCACCATCATCACCATCACCATCACCATCACCATCGCCATCGCCATCATCCTCATCATCATCATCACCACCAATTAGTAGCATAGGATTAAATGTGATGTCATTTGTAATAATAAAAAACAAAAACACTGTATAATGCTTCCTATCTCATTTTCTCCCACGTTAAATCTCATGTCTCGTTTTACTGTTGCTTTTTCGTTTCATAAGATTTTCAAATCACAACACAACGATGCTAAAGAAGTTTTCAGTTTTCACTTCAAAAAAAAAAATTGCAAATCTGTCTATTTACGATGGAGTTATGCCCTAACATACATAAAAAAAAATAGAAATATCCGAATTGAGAACCTCCGCCTTTTTTGAAGTCGGTTAAAAATATAATATTTATAATCACAAAACTAGAAAGAAACTAAAGTAGGATGATGAAATTAAAATACTGTAGACGAGCAGCCCTATATTTCAAGAATAGGGCCGATTCACAATACTATTACTTATAAAAATAACCGTGACAGGGGTCAGCGAGTTCATTCGAACTGCGCTTTCGCGGCATTTGCCACGCGAGGACGGAGGTAACGCTAAATGCCTACTACGCTCGAAGATCCTGGCCTTAATCAAAACTGATTTTTTCTTTCTAGTTGTGCAATAGGAATGCATAATTATCTCAAATTAGCATTAACGACCTATGTAATTTATGCTTATGCTAATTTGACATAACTTTTCATTTCTATTGCACAACCAGAAAGAAAAATGTAACTTCGTTCATTTCCTACTTTGCTTTACTATAAACATTAACAAAAAAAACTCAGGAATTATAATAATTTTCTTTATTTGTAAGACGACATAGTCACGTTTTAAGAGTCATTTTCTCGAAATAGGTACAGAAACAGTCACTTTCTCAAAAAACAGAAACAGTCACTTTCTCAACAAACACATACAGAGTCACTATCTCAAAACGCATTACCAGAGTCAATATGTCGAAACACACATTCAGAGTCACTATCTCAAAATATTAATTGGATGGCACTGAGTCGAAACAAACAAAAAGAAAAAACTTTTAACACAACATACACAAACAACTCCGCCATCTTCTATTCTATTTTTAATTATGGCAAGTAAAGCCGATGTCGACTATTCTGCCAATGTCAAAAGTAATTTGGAAAAGCAAGCATCTTGTTTGGTCTTCATATCGGCACGTCAACTTCATCGATGTCAGTAGTGATATTAGTGCTATGATTACGACCTAAAAGCTCATAAAACGTAATTTTTTAGTCGCACGTATTAGGTCCCAATTTTTTTTTTAACTCTTGCCACACTTGAAATAGCCCTTGAAGGTATGTCGTTCTTTCGACGTATAGAGTTGACACCCCCTGCACAGGTGTGTGTGGGTGGGTGGGTGTGGTGTGCGGTGTGTCACACCTCCCGGCCGCACCACGCAACTACTTTTTTTTTGTTTGTTTGTTTCCGGGGTGTAATATCCTCATGGATGTCCGCCGCCCTGGGCCGGTTGGCGCGGTGTCTGTCAGACTCTTACTGACTAAAAATCACCCCGGTGTTCAATCTCACATTCGCGGGAACGTACGATCCTTCCGCAACCCCCGACGACTAGTGCCGGCCGTCCCGCTCCTGCAGGTCTCCTCGGGTGGGGGTGAGTGAGGAGTTTGACTCTCACCGCGACGTCTAAGAGGGGCGCGCGTGGAACACTACGCCACAATCGATCCTGATGTGTCCTGGATCCATTAGGGGGTTGCAAGAGGGCCTTATCCGCCCTCCGCCGACGCCCGGTGCGCCTGCTGCGGGCAGGGTGAGTGGACGAGATCTCCCTCTCCCTTTCCGCAGCCTCCTTCTGCGAGACGACTGTTTCGCAACTCGCCAGATTGTAGCAAGCAAGAGGTAAAATTGCCTTAAAAAAACTCATAGGAGCTAGTAATCATCACAGACAGTTCAACTAATACCTACTATACAAGGTGTAACAGAATAAACGCAAGTGCTGGAAGTAGTTTGTTCATAGTTGACTTCAGAATCGATTTCAGTAAATATGTATAAGTATTTTTTTCAAAAATTATGTATTTTACTATACTGACCGCCGATTGAGCCAAAGAAATAAAAACCTTATTCCAAGGCAATAAGACTCAATTTTAAATGCGTAAAGTAATGCTAGAGTCAAAACGATTTTCATAATAATAATTAAAAAAGTTTTGGTGATTGTATTATACTTTTAACTCAATACTCTAATTGAGGTGTATGAGGTCTTGCGTTAATTATGTTACATGTTTTATATCTAAGTAACTACCTGACGCATGCTACATACTACATAGGATAATATTAATCCCCTACATTTCTTAGAACACTTATAGGAAGTCATAACGCCAGATCTTCTATATTTAGCTGACACACTCGTCGTTTTGTACATTCAAATGTTGATTCAAACAGATTACTTGGTAAAATCGACCCAGCAGACTATGAGCAATGAGTAAAGGCTCCTACAAACAGGCGCGACACGCGATATAATCGCGCGCGACACAAAGGCATCGCTCGTTGAGCGACTTGCGGTGCCTTTGTGTCGCGTGTCGTGTCGCGTCTGTTTGTAGGAGCCTTAATGTGTACGTACAGACGTGAGCACATAGCTTGATGTGCTGGCGTCTGTACATACATGATATAAAGCATCGTGGCGTTCTGGTGACATGTACGACAGGCGTTGCTTGCAATGCCTATTTCAAGCTAGTTTTAAGCACTGCTGTTCATTTGTGAAGAGAACATTAATAAACTAAAAACCGCATGTGTGCAATTCACACGTGGTAGAAGTGAAACTTTCAAATCACAACGATGCTAAAGCCACCATCCATCCATCTGATTCTGAATCCATCCATCCATCCATCCATATAATAAAAAACAAAAACACTGTATAATGCTTCCTATCTCATTTTCTCCCACGTTAAATCTTATATGTCTCTTTTTACTGTCGCTTTTTCGTTTCATAAACTTTCAAATCACAACGATGCTAAAGAAGTTTTCACTTCAAAAGGTGAAGTGTTTCAAGACGAAAGTCTTTGTCCAGTGCGTGTTGCCAGTGATCACACTGAAACGTGTTCGCAGTTTCGCACATAATGAGTCTCATTAGAAGGCTTAACGTTACCCAAAAGGCTATGGACAGGGCTATGCTTAGAAATTTCCTGCGCGATCGAATCAGAAATATAGAAATAGCTCGAAAATAATATGACAAATTAAAGTGGCATTGGGCACACATTGCTCGCAGAACAGTTGGCCGATGAGGCCGAAAAGTTCTGGAGTGGCGACCGCGTAATGGAAGGCACTGCTTTGGAAGGCCTCCCAACGGTGGACCGATGACATTGAAGGCTGCAGGAATCCGCTGGATGTGAGAAATCATAGTTATTATTTCAGTTTTGCAAGAAGAAATTTAAATTAAAGTCAAAATAGAAAGATAATTATACTTAAAACAAATAAACACCGCCTTTAGAACTAGGTACTAGTCTATTATAAGTTACAAATGCTGGGTTTTGAATAAGCTCCGGTGAATATTGGCACATGTAGGATTCTGTCAACAATCATGAACATAAAGGGTTTATTAGCAACGAACTGATCATACATAAAGCGGGACTGCATCAACGTAGCAGTCGCTCTGCCAATCTCCATTCCTTCTTCACTAACTTCCAATTCCACTTTCTGCATAAAATTCGTCAAGAACGACTGGTAATAGGATATACCAGGAAATTTAGCTTCCTGCTGTTCAAAAATAGTGTTAATACCCATACTCATAAGGAGCTTTCTCCATTTATTAAAAAATGAAGATATTTTGAATCTCGGAATTTGCACGGTGATCGTGGTCGGGCTGTTCTGTTCGTATAAGTTAAATATGGAGCTTATATGGATGGTCTCCATCAAATCTAGCATGCTTGTGAGGGAAACGTCAGCTTCTGGTAGAAATATTAACATGGAGTAGACCTGCTCATCTCCGTAATATGGAAGTTCTAGGACTGTCGCCTGTATTTGTGAAACTGTTGTGACGTTGAATGATCCACACAGGTACATCAGGGAGACGTCACCGATTTGCTGACCTTCGTCGTCATAGAATGCATCGGTTGTAGTATCTTCGTAAGGGAACGGTACCTTCCAAATACCTTTGAAGGACATTGCGTCTATCGTAAGTGTCGAAATGCCAACCAAATCTATTGGCGTGACCATTTTATTGACAGCGTTGTCCGTATAACTTCGCACATGTGCGTTTATACTGCGAGCTGTTTGCTTACGGTCTACAAAGTACATGATCCTGGAATTATAAAAACCACCCTTGGACAGATCGTCGAAGAAACTTTGTTTCACGTCCAGAGAGGCGTTGAAGAAAATTGCGGAGCTCCGTTCTAGCATTGATGAGGCCAGGTTATTGGGTTTCATGGTCACTTGGTTCACGAGTTCTAAGTATAAGTAGACAAAACAATTACTGTGAGGGTGCAGTTGGAGTACTTCTTTTATTTCTTGGAGTGTTTTAAATGAGGCACGGAGTGACATCGCTGACAGTAGCGTCCATGGTGACAGCGCTGACGTGACGAAGTGACTTTCCGTTTCTTGATTGATCCTCTTCACTAACTTCAATGTGAACTCGTAGATGGATCTCTGGAAGAATGGCGTAGCTGTCGTGTAGTTACACTGCGCCAAAACTGAGGTCCTTAAGGCCAGGACTCTCGGAAATCTCGGAATCGACCTATTTTTGATTCAACATTAAACAATCAAATATTCTTTGTTTTAATCTGAAAAAAATATATGGAATAGTTTAACTAACATTCTTGATTATTCTATGGTTCAAAACACGATATTTACAACTTCACTCGATCATAAAAAATCGCAAACAAATCGAAAACAGCGAAGTTTTTAATCGTTTTTCAAGTCGCATTTGAAGTAGACTTAACTTTTACTCGCAAAAAATATATGAAAAAATAGGCAATGATGTATAGTAGAACATTCTACGGTTAATTTTTCTCAAAACTGATTTTTATTGTCTTAACAAGATATAATCTAAAAAGGCGGCCTGCGCGCTTCACTTCAGTAGCCCGCCGGGCGTTACCGAGGTAGGACCTGTGTCGCTTTTGCTGGCTCGCCGCGTTCCCGTTCCCGCTAATCGATCGAAATATACGTTATAATATTGTTAGTTAATTTCCGTGTTTGTGTATTAGTTTCAAAATTCAGTCTGTAAATATTGTTTAGGTTCTAGTATTAATAATGAAACTAAAATATATAAGTTTGTTATAATATAGTTGTAATATAGTGATAATTAAGATTAAATTATGGGGAATAAAAACAGAAGAAAGAAAAAAAAACGTTCAGCATTGAACTGCAAAGCTTAAAAAAAAAAAGGTAATTTTGATTATTATTTTTCTACGTATTTATAACTACCCACTTATAAGACGACGCGACAGAATAATATTGTAGTTGTATAGGTTCTCTTGCTTTCGTCACAGTACTAGCAGTAGCAGGTCGGTACCATAAATTTACAATTATCGTAATATCTGTAATAGATTTTCAACTTTACTACAACGGAATAAGGTTTATATTCAATTGCAAAATTTGAGTTTTTAAGTTTGTGTTTCTAGTTTTGTGATTGTATAGGTAAAATATTATATTTTTTCGAAGTGAAAACTTCTTTAGCATTATTGTGATTTGAAAATTTTATGAAACGAAAAAGCTACAGTAGAAAAAGCTACAGTAAAAAGAGACATAAGATTTAACGTGGGAGAAAATGAGATAGGAAGCATTATACAGTGTTTTTGTTTTTTATTATTACACATGACATCACATTTAATCCTATGCTACTAATTTGTGATGATGATGGTGTTGGCGATGGCGATGACGATGGTGATGGCGATGGTGATGGTGATGGTGATGGCGATGATGATGGCGATGGTGATGGCGATGGTGATGGCGATGGTGATGGCGATGGTGGTGGCGATGGTGATGGTGATAGCGATGGTGATGGCGATGATGATGATGGTGATGGCGATGGCGATGGTTATAGTGATGGTGATTGCGATGGTGATGGCGATGATGATGATGGTGATTGCGATGGTGATGGCGATGGCGATGGTTATGGCGATGGTGATGGCGATGGTGATGGCGATGATGGTGATGGAGATGGTGATGGCGATGGTGATGGCGATGGCGATGGTGATAGCGATGGCGATGGCGATGGCGATGGTGATGGTGATGGATGGATGGATGGATGGATGGATGTTCTTTAGCATCGTTGTGATTTGAAAGTTTATGAAACGAAAAAGCGACAGTAAAAAGAGACTTGTAAATTCATAAGATTTAACGTGGGAGAAAATGAGGTAGGAAGCATTATACAGTGTTTTTGAAGGTTTCACTTCTACCACGTGTGAATTGCACACTTGCTGTTTTTTTATTTACAAATATGAAATTCGTTGTGAATGAAATAGGAAGAGTTCAATAAAAATACGTATTGTGGTGTTTTTGATTAGTAGATTTAATTAAAAAAACTTATTGACGAATTCAAGCAACCAAAAAAGTGTTTTACAAAAAAAACAACTGACTCAAAAAAAAAAACACTACAACGTGAAGAATATATTTTCATTTTTTGACTCCGACTTTCGAAACTAAAGTTATTTTTCACTTTGTAGTGTTTTTTTTTTTTTGGAAGTCGGTTTTTTTTTTGTAAAAAAGTTTTTATTTTTCACTTTTTAGTAATTGTACTTACCTACCCCAAACAAATTCATATGTCACTACTTGCTATGTGAATATCAGTAACAAAGCTATTGAACACATCTGCTTTACCCTTTGAAGGGTACAGGCGTGATGTTATGTTGTGTGATTGCGATTACATATGCTATAGCAGCAATCGCGGTTGATTTGCTGGCATTTATTGAAGAGTTCCGTTGTTTGTCTCTGAAAGTCATCATCAGATCTTTACAAAAATAAAAAAACAGCATGTGTGCAATTCACACGTGGTAGAAATGAAACCTTCAAAAACACTGTATAATGCTTCCTATCTCATTTTCTCCCACGTTAAATCTTATGAATTCATGTCTCTTTTTACTGTCGCTTTTTCGTTTCATAAACTTTCAAATCACAACGATGCTAAAGAACATCCATCCATCCATCCATCCATCCATCCATCCATCCATCCTTCACCATCACCATCACCATCGCCATCGCCATCACCATCACCATCACCATCGCCATCACCATCGCCATCACCATCACCATCGCCATCACCATCATCAACATCGCCATCATCATCGCCATCACCATCGCCATCACCATCGCCATCAACATCGCATCACCATCATCATCATCGCCATCACCATCGCCACCACCATTGCCATCACCATCGCCATCGCCATCACCATCATCAACATCGCCATCGCCATCACCACCACCATCGCCATCACCATCGCCATCATCATCATCGCCATCATCATCATCGCCATCACCATCACCATCGCCATCACCATCGCCATCGCCATCACCATCATCCTCATCATCATCATCACCACAAATTAGTAGCATAGGATTAAATGTGATGTCATTTGTAATAATAAAAAACAAAAACACTGTATAATGCTTCCTATCTCATTTTCTCCCACGTTAAATCTCATGTCTCTTTTTACTGTTGCTTTTTCGTTTCATAAAATTTTCAAATCACATCACAACGATGCTAAAGAAGTTTTCACTTCAAAAAAAAAATTGCAGATCTGTCTATTTACGATGGAGTTATGCCCCCCCTAACATACATAAAAAAAAATAGAAATATCCGAATTGAGAACCTCCGCCTTTTTTGAAGTCGGTTAAAAATATAATATTTACAATCACAAAACTAGAAAGAAACTAAAGTAGGATGATGAAATTAAAATACTGTAGACGAGCAGCCCTATATTTCAAGAATAGGGCCGATTCACAATACTATTACTTATAAAAATAACCGTGACAGGGGTCAGCGAGTTCATTCGAACTGCGCTTTCGCGGCATTTGCCACGCGAGGACGGAGGTAACGCTAAATGCCTACTACGCTCGAAGATCCTGGCCTTAACGCCGTTAAAAACAGAAATATTGTGTTAAATGTCACCATTTCGCCGGCGGCGATCTGAATGGTTGCTAATATTGTGAGTGAGTGTTTTTACTGTCGTTTTAAGAGGTATGTTATCAAGAATTTTACGCTCATAACAAGGCCGGCCGCCGGAGTGTGTTATCATTGTTGATGGTAGTAACGTGGTTGTCATAACCTATTGTAGAATACTTAATGTTATTTTGTTTTGCCTTTTGGTATTACAGGGTTACAGGGACTTCGACGCGCAAGCTGTAAGAAGCGAGCTTGGCACAAATGCTTCTAGACCAAATTTTTCGAAAATTATAAAAAAAATAACTACTGTTTCATAGAAAAATGCAATACCTACGCGCTCAAAATGTATGGAACAGTTAATTTCTTTTTTGATAACCGACGAGAAACGCAGAAGGGTTCAGAATCATCTACTGAATCCATGGTACCTATACCTAACAGGTTGCGCGTCAATGTCCCTGCCAGCCTGTATACGTTTATTTTATGATTAGATAGTTGTGTTTAGTTTGTGATTTTCTTGTGCGAGTTCCAATAAATACTTTTTTATTACATCTATTAAAAAAGAGCTAGTGTATTCTTCGTAAACAGGGGCTAAAAAGTGATTTGAATTTGGAATGTGGATATTGTTAGATTTGTTAGAACTTTTAGTTCCAATCACCAAAGAGATCAATCACGAACATTGTATGAAAAAGTAACAGGCTGTATGATAAAGTAAAACGCGCGCCAACCAAATAAAAAAAAGTTTGCGAAATAAAAAACGCGCGATAACCATTCTTCTTTCGTTTGTAATATTGTTTACCCAAAATTGTAAGTAAATAAATAAACATACTATTCTTATTCATAAGTTGCACTTACTTATTTTTTTATAGACGGTTTTTAAAAGTAGTAGTAGTAGTACTTTGAATCCCTCGCGCGCTCAGGATTATACTTTGGAACCCCTCGCTGCGCTCGGAATTCTACTCTAGAATCCTTCATTCTGCTCTGGATTCAAAGCAACACTCTCGCCTTCAAAATAGTTGTTTGCTCCCTTTGCAAACAATCTACTATTTCTTTAATTTCGATGAAATAAAATGTAGGTAACTAATCCCATAAAAACAACCACATTAAAACATGATAAAGCTACAAGTAGGTATATTGTATATTTTGTAGTGTTTGATGTATCTTTTTCATGTTATGTATTTTTGGTGTTGTATAATAAAGTACCTATATATAAATAAATAAATAAATTGTGTATGTGTGTGTGAACCTGTTTTAGAAGACTGTAGGTACGTTGATTTTTTTCTGGAACTGTTTTCCAAAACGTTCCTCAGGTTACATTTTGTTCCACATGCAGGACTGGTTGTGTGTGTTGTTGTTGTTGCTTGGATGACCTAAAAAATACCACTGATACCGCAATCCACGTGGCCACATAGAGGGCCCATACTATTAAAAAAAAAAAACAAAACCAGGAGGAGTAGGTACCAGAGACACGAAAAGAATACGACGGTTACATTATTTCTAATTATTATCTCGATAAGAACTTGTTTGTAAATTCTTGGATCCTATCTCTACTTACTGTGACATAATTTAAACTAAATATCAGACTTCGCAGAAATTAAATCAGTTTTAGATTAATTAGAATTTATTTTGGCTTGTCTAAATAGGTAATGTAATCTCTCAAATATATGATTTAAAACTAATTAAGGCTCCTTCAAACAGGCGCGACACGCGATATGATTGCGCGCGACATAAAGGCACCGCAAGTCGCGCAACGAGCGGTGCCTTTATGTCGCGCGCAATCATATCGCGTGTCGCGCCTGTTTGTTGGAACCTTTACAATAGAAGTTTCCAGGCCGTACATAATATCAACTTAGGTAGCAGATTATTATTATCATTTCAGGGCGCAAACTTGCTCTCCCTTCGTTTTATTCAAAAGGCCAATCAACCTCAAATGAGACTCCATGAGTGACTATCTGCAAAGTATAAACTATTTACAAACCTACGAGTAACATAAGACAAAACAAAAACAAATGAACTCTGAATGGCTTGTTTTTGTTTTGTTTTTTACTTTTGTGTTAATCGATTTTTCTTGCTGACTGTAATAGTACAGTCAGCAACAAAAGTCGATTAACACTTCAGCTTTTTTAATCTCAGTTATTGAGTAAAATATTGACACTTCAGTTTTTTAATCTCAGTTATTGAGCAAAATATTTGTACAAAATTGCATTGTTTTGAACAAATATTTTGCTCAATAACTGAGATTAAAATAGCTGAAGTGTTAATCGACTTATGTTGCTGACCGTACCTATTTTAGTAAAAACTAAAAAAAAAACCGGGCAAGAGCGAGTCGGACTCGCGCACTGAGGGTTTCGCACCATCTTAATTTTTTTAATTTTCTTCGGGAGGCCTATAATATTCGTCAGAGAATTTTAACACTGTACACTGCGGTGTAAAATTTGTGTGTCGATACGGGTAGTCAGAAACCCGAAAGGGTGACAACCAGTCTTACCAAGGGGTATCGTATTACCCAGTAACTGGGTTTTGGAGGTCAGATAGGTAGGCAGTCGCTCCATGTAAAATACTGGTATTCAGCTGCATCTGGTTAGACTGGAAGCCGACCCCAACATAGTTGGGAAAAGGCTAGGCGGATGATGATGACGATGACACTGCAGTGTAAAATATTGCAGTTTTATGTCAGCGCCATCTCTTGACCGATATTGGAACTAATGTAACTTTTGTTGATGATTTCTGAAAAAGTGTGCTATTTAGAGACTTCGTTTTACTTTTCCTGTAATCTTTACATAAACTTCTATCAAATAGAATAATTTAAAAATTTTCTCTTTGCAAAACTTCGGAGATAAGGGGGGAACGGTATTTTACATTTTTCATTAATATTATAGTTCAAAAACTATGAGGCATAAAAAAAAGAAAAAATGTTTGAGAATGTGTAAACTGCGCTCCACATGCCCTAGTAGCCCCACTTCGAATTTATCAGATCCCCTTTCAGTCCCTGTTGCAAAAAACATACATATATTTTTAGTTCTTTCTTATTTGCTAAATAGTTGGGTAAACATCACCTAAAACTATTCCAAATTTCAAGTTGATAGGATTAGTAGTTTTTGAGATATCCAGCTGTGACAGACAGACAGACAGACTGAGTCTCACCATAAGGGTTCCGTTTTACCACTTTGGTACGGAACCCTAAAAACGAGGTCCATGTACAGCAAATCAAGTTACCCCAATCTGTCAAATTTCTTCGATAGATTTTCAACTTTACTACAAAGGAATAAGGTTCATATTCAATTGGGAAAATTTGACAGATTGGGGTAGCTTGATGTGCTGGCCTCTGTACATTTACTGTAGGTAAGTAATCACGTAAGACTGAATGCATTATATAATTTGAGTAATAACCACAATCAAAATCATGCCAAACTCCGAGCTGGGGCGGTGTTATCGCCAGGTCATGCTTGATAACATGACTCTTAAAACGACAGTAAAACAACTCTCAATAGATTAGTAGTCCTTTTACATCGCCAGCGAAATGGCGAGACTCGGAATATTATTACTGTTTTTAACGGTGTTCGTGCCCTTAATTACGGCGCAGTGTAACCATAGGACGGCGACGCCATACTTCAAGAGATCCGTCTACGAGTTCACATTGAAGCTAGTGGAGAAGATAAATCAAGAAACAGAGAGTCACTTCGTGACGTCCGCGCTGTCACCATGGACGCTACTGTCGGCGATGTCACTCGGCGCCTCGGACACAACGCTCCAAGAAATACGACAAGTACTCCAACTACACCCTCACAAATGTTTCAACAACATTTACTTCGAACTCGTGAACCAAGTGACCATGAAGCCTAGTAACCCGACTGCATCTATGCTTGAACGGAGCTCTACAATATTCTTCGATGGCTCCCTGTACGTCAAACAAAGTTTCTTCGACGATGTGGCCAAGGTTGGTATCTGTGACGCCAGGATCGTGTCCTTCGCAGATACAGTTGAAACTGCCGCGATTATAAACGAACATGTGCGAAGTGTTACGAACGAAGCGATCGATGAAATTGTCACGCCAAATGATTTGGATGGTATTCTGACGGTTATGATAGACGCTTTGTACTTCAAAGGTGCTTGGAAAGTACCTTTTCCTTATGAAGATACTGAATCTAGTGCGTTCTACAACGATAAAGGTCAACAAATCGGTGACGTCTCTCTGATGTACGTTAATGGATTGTTCAACATCACTTCACTGTCGCAAATAAAGGCTAAAGTGTTAGAATTACCGTACGGAGACGACAGCAGATACTCTATGTTAGTGTTTCTACCATACCCTGATGTTTCTCTCACAACCATGGTGGATTTAATGAAGACCATCAGTATTAGTTCCATATTCATTTTGTACAAGCAGTACGGTACTACAAACGTCGACGTGCAAATTCCAAGATTCAAAATATCATCCGACATTGATAATTTGAAGGAGCTCCTTATTGATATGGGCATTAAGACTATTTTTGACCAGCAGCAAGCTAATTTCCCTGGTATATCTGATTACCAGATGTTCTTGTCGAACTTTATCCAGAAGGCTGATATAGAGGTAACTGAAGATGGTACGGTGGCTGCTGTAGCAACTGCAGCGTTCTTCGAGTCCAGAATGATGCCGGAGCAATTCGTTGCTAACAAACCCTTCTTGTTCATGATTGTTGACAGAATCCTACATGTGCCAATATTCACTGGAGCTTATTCGAAACCCAGCCTTTTCTAGACTAACTATTACTAGATTTGTGAATGATATCATGTACCTATGTATGAGATTTAAGTAAATTGTTTAATGTTTTACGTCTTGTTTTACTGACCATCCACCAGGACCGCCAGGACCGCCAGGGCCGCCGCTGGCGGTTCCATTGACTAATATTTGAGTACTTGATTAGTATGAGTTGTTTCGGCCTTTCATCTCAGAGTAGTCAGATAGGAAACTGCGACCTCATCTAGTTTTTTTTTTTTTGTAATATTCTGTGTAAAAGTGGTTTCGATATCCTATTTACCGAGTAAATAATTTCATTTAATTTCATTGTGTACTTGTAAGGAATGCGTGGAGATAATAATTAGCAGATAGCTTTATGACTAATAAATAATAAACCAGCATCCTAATTGCGTACCACATTATCAATCACAATCTGAATCATTTTGAAAGATATTGCCAGTCCATTGCTTCATTAGTACCAGTATGTTCGAAAAATTTGTCTGCTCAAGAACGTAAATAACGCAATGAATTTTGTTGAACTGTTTAAATGAAAGCCATCTCTATTGTTACTCTGTTACGCAATTACCCCGCGCTGGTGACAAGTATCATATAAACATACTGTAAACTGAGATGAAATCGTTTCAAACCAAAGGAAAATATCTCAATTAATTTTACCGAATAAGCAGACATTTCTGTGGTTCTTTTATCAGCTTTCAGTGTAACTAATTTCAGTTGAATGTCGTTAATGATTTTAAGCGATGACTGCGTGACGACTGTCACAGATAAACTATTGTTGAAGATTTTTGCAAAGATACAAGTATTCAATTCTCATAATTTTAAGAACATTCAGTCTGATCTTAGTCTCAATCTGTCAAAAATACCCTACAATTTTGACAAGTTTTTGACATTTTAGCAGTAAAACACAGGTATTTTATGCCTTTTTCGGGCACCAGTCTCTCACAAATGTTAAGAGCGTTTACGACGTATGGAGTTTCATACAAACTTTCAAGCCCTTGTTTTTCGAAAATACTTTATACGCATAAGCAGAATAGAAATGTCTAAAAAGTTACGTTGAAAATACATCTTTTTTTAAAAAAGATAACTGGAAATCTCTGTGTCTATGGAAAACTAAAAATGGTCTAAATTTGGCTGTAACTCTATTTTTCGAAAAAGTTCTTAAGTAACTTTTTAGACTTTTGTATCCTGCTTATGCGTATACGCAGGATACAAAGGTATAGGTATAAGTTTCATTAAAATCGGATCATTCATGTCGAAATATAATGGCTTGAAAGTTTGTATGAAATGCCGTACGGCGGCGTAAAACCAATTTTTTAGATTAAGGCGAAAGCGCCAGGGTAGCCCGCGAAATTCAATTTTTTTTAGGTTTTTTGGAATTTGCTGGTCAGTATTAAGTTGTACGTTGATTAATATATGAATCGCGGCCGTAAGGAATATTTATTTATACGAATTATAATCATTAAAGTCATCAACATAACTCTCTAAGACCACGTAAGTCCAAAGAATGATAATTTCATGAAACAGTTACTCTTTGGACTTACGTGGTCTTAGAGAGTTGTGTTGATGACTTTAATGATTATAATTCTGTAAATACATATTTGTTACGGCCGCGATTCATATATAATCAACGTACAACTTAATACTGACCAGTAAATTGCAAAAAACGTAAGAAAATTTGAATTTCGCGGGCTACCTTAGCGCTTCCCCCTTAAGCACTTCCTGTCCACATCAACATTTGTGATCTGATGAGAAATATTCTTTTTTAATTTTTTTTTTGTCGCTGAGATGAGACTGCGACTTTGAACGTTTGAACGTTTTAAATTATGAGTTATTGGCCTTGATCGTTAGGAATAATACTCTTAGATCGTAAATAATTCCAGTATAACACTTGCTTCTCATTTCTTTTTGATGTGAGTTTAAAAATAATATATACATTCAGATAAAAATATTGATGGATGATCTTAATAAAAATGACCGTAAAACTTTTTACATGTCTTTCATTTTACACGGTAATCCATAGACGAAAAGGAATGCTATATTGATAATAGGTACCTACATTATATTGATACCTATACCTTTTGGAATGGGCGACTAGAATCAATTCTATTTTGTTGTAATTTTTGACGTTCAAAAGTGCCTTTTATGTGCCTATTTGAAATAAATGCTTCGACTTTGATAATCTCACCGTGAAAACTTAGGTAAAATGAGTTCGAAGACAGCTGTTAATATCTAGATTCCCTAGCGTCAGGTAGGATGACAGTTCACTTCCAGCTTGCTTCACCTAAGTTGGGTGAGGTTTTAACAGAATCCTACGAGGCGGCTTGTGTACTGGCCGGATCCCCGCCCTGGGACCTGGAGGCGAAAGTACTCGCGTCACTGTACCGGTGGCGCGAGGAAGCGCGGGCGCGGGGCGAGGGGCTGACGCAGCGCCATATGGAGCTGCGTCGGTCTCAGCTTCGCGAGGTCCTGGTGGCGGAATGGCGGGACAGGCTTTCGCGCCCTACCGCCGGCCTCGGTACCATCGAGGCGGTCCGGCCAGTGCTCGAGCGCTGGCTCGGGAGGAGGCACGGCTCCCTGTCGTTTCGGGTGACGCAGGTGCTCTCGGGGCATGGTTGCTTCGGGAAGTACCTGTGTCGCATAAACAGGGAGCCGGACGCCCGGTGTCACCACTGCGTCGACTGCCGGGAGGACACGGCGTGGCATACGCTGGCAGAGTGTGCCGCTTGGGAGGAGCCGCGCCGTGCCCTCATCTCAGAAGTAGGCAGTGACCTCTCGCTGCCGGCCGTGGTCGAGTCCATGGTCGACAGCGAGGAGTCCTGGGACGCGGTGGTTTCCTTCTGCGAAACAGTCGTCTCGCAGAAGGAGGCTGCGGAAAGGGAGAGGGAGATCTCGTCCACTCACCCTGCCCGCAGCAGGCGCACCGGGCGTCGGCGGAGGGCGGACAACGCCCTCTTCCGGCCCCCCTAAACGGGTCCAGGGGCGACGGACTCGGGGACGTCCGTCGCCCCCCACACATCAGGACCCGAGGTGGCGGCGCGCGATGTGTTCCACGCGCGCCCCTCTTAGACGTCGCGGGGGGAGTCAAACACCTCACTCCCCCCCCCGACTAGACGGGGCCCGCTGCGGCGGGCCGGCACCAGCCGGGGGTTGCGGAAGGATCGTACGTTCCCGCGACCCCCGGCGTAGGTGTGAGATGGAACACCCGGGGTGGTTTTTAGTCAGTAAGAGTCTGACAGACCCCGCCGCCCGCCCCAGGGCGGCGGACATCCATGAGGATTTTCCACCCCGGATCAAAAAAAAAAAAAAAAAAGGTTTTAACAGAATGGGATTGGTGCTCGACAGCTATTAGGACTTCGGGCCCCACTTCCGACGGCTGGCGCCCAAGTTGCTGGGCGTGGCTGGTGCGCTCGCAATGCTGCTGCCCAATCTGGACGGCCCGCGCAGGCGCTGCCTGTAGGCGGCTCTATGTGGCGATCCTGGAATCGATGGCCCTGTATTCTGCCCCGGTCTGGGCGACTGACCTGACCGCCGCCGGTAGCATCGCAGTTTTGCGGAAGCCGTAAAGAGCGGTGGCCGTCAGAGGGTATTGCACGATCTCCTACGAGGCGGCTTACGTACTGACCGGATCCCCGCCCTGGGACCTCGAGGCGAAAGTACTCGCGTCATTTTATCAGTAGCGCGAGGGCGCGGCGCGAGCGACCGATGCAGCGACACATGGAGCTGAGTCGCTCTCAGCTTCGCGAGGTCCTGGTGGCGGAATGGCGGGACAGGCTTTCACGCCCTACCCTCGTCATCATCGAGGCGGTCCTGCTGGTACTCGAGCGCTGGCTCAGGAGTAGGCACGGCTCCCTGTCGTTTCGGGTGACGCAGAAGCTCTCGGAGCACTTTATTGTGTAGGAATTAAAGTTATTTTTCCATTAATTCATAACGCAGATTACAACTATTGTTGAAAAAAACATAACACCACGCTTGTATTCCCCGATGGGTTAGACAGAGGCGTGTCTATAGAACACCCACTTCTGCCAGAAATGTTTAAGTCCCATATCTGTAATAGGGGGTCAACCTATTGCTATCAACCGAGCACAAATCCAGACTTCTGGCTATTACTGTGAAATTCCTGATGGAAAAACCCAAGAGCACTTTCCGCGACCTGGGAATTGAACCCAGGACCTCAAGCTCAGCAGTAGCGCTTGCGACCACTGGACCAACGAGGCCTTTCTATAACTGTCGCCGGAGTAACCACGGTAATAAAACAAACTCTTTGTTTTTGTTGGGGTTTTCTCGTCGTTGACGGATACACCGGTAGTTGTTGTAGGTAGCAAGTTAAGTTACACCAAACCACGGATAAGTTTAATAGTTTATTTGTGGAAACAGTTTAAAGCGTTCGCTTAGTTATCGGAGCCGCACTTAATATAATTATTATATTTATTAGGTAGTTATCGACCCGCACATTAGCGCGTGACCGAGTTTTAGTGACGACTGATTCGACTGATTTGTCAGTAAAGTACGCTTAAACGTACTTTTGCTGTATGAGCATTATTGGCTCGTACAGTTTTCATAGTTTTCTTTTTGCTTCCTAGATATCTTCAGAGCAGCATTTAACCTTTCAGTTACGAGTAGCTTGTTTTTATTAGTGTTTAAAGGAATTTGGACCGTAGCCATTGTTTGTTTGCTTTCTAAATTTTTCGCTATCTGCGTAAATCTTTATAGTGATGCATTAGGAATTCAAGAATTTCATTCTTTTCTGTTTCCATCTGACTAGGGTACTTATAACATAAATATTTCATGTGTTATGGTTTCAGCTAAACTAACATTATGATCTATTTTCTTATGCGTTCTGGAGATCTATACAGGATGTTTGGAAGCTGAGTGCAAAGCTTTAAGGAAGTGATAGTTGACACCATTTACAGCATTTTGAGCCATACCTACATGTCTTAGACGAAGTATGTTTTTTATTTTTTAAATTTATAACTACAACCTTTTGGTCAAAAATAACATACCAACTTTAACTGGAAAAAATATAAAAACATACGTCGTCTAAGACATGTAGGTATGGCTCAAAAGCTCTAAATGGTGTCAAATATTACCCATTTAAGACTTTGTATCCAGCATCCAAGCATCCTATATATTCTCCCAAAACAATTGTGGCGCAACCGACGATATTACATCAGTTAAAGTGCCTGGATATTTTCAAAGTCGCTGTTCCCGGAAACAACCAAGAAACTTCCCAACGTAGCGTGGGATGCCTCCCAGCTAGATGGACCGACGACCTTTAGAAGGTGGCCGGTACAGACTGGATGCGGAGGGCGGAGGACAGAGTGCTGTGCCCTGGGAGAGGATTATGTCCAGCACTGAACTGCATTAGGCTGAGTTGTTGAATTTATCATAGGCTTCTTTCCTTCCCTATTGATCCCCTGTAGGGCATGAATTTTCAAAATTCCGTCCTTAGCGTTCACTTTTGTTATAAAGGATTGGATGCCAAGCTTCACAGCTTGGCTCCTCGCCGCAAGGTTGCCTGCTTGTCGGTCTTCTACAGACTGTACTTCGGTGAGTGTGCCCAAGAACTCCACGACCTCATTCCACCGGCCCCCTTCTACCTTCGGATATCCAGACGCACTGCAAGTTGCCATCCCTACCTAGTTGCTATTCCACCAATTCGCACTAAGCGTTTTCAAAATGTGCTTTATAATGCGCACAGCAAAAGAGTGGAACTCTCTACCTGCGTTTGTGTTTCCGAGTGCATACAACCCGAATCTCTTCAAAGTAAGAGTGAACAGGCTTCTTCTGGGTAAGCTCACTCCATCGTAGACTTTCTATCACCTCTGACCTAGACTAGAGTCAAGAGCAAAACCCATTTAAAAAAAAAACTAATACTTGGTTCAAAATTTCATGATTTTGGACCTTTTTAAACCCAGCGGTATATGCTGTGCGTTGTCTGTCAGTGAATGAACGAATGAATTTAAGAGTTTTACTAAGTAGATTGTTGGGCAAGAACATTATTTACATTGAAAGACAGACAGACACACCTAAAGATGCGTGTTTTACTTATAAAATAGAACTTTTAAGACCATTTTATTGATCAAAATATTTACATCTCCCGTTTTTAGAAGCTAGCTTTTGTTGCAGCCAGGTAAATGGACTTTAATGAGTTTAATGAACACGAACGAATTACGGTCACTTCTTTTAAATGCCGTGCATATTGCTAAGCATAGGTAGACATAAAACAGGTTTTTATTTTATTTCTGTGACAATAAAAAGTAGGACTGGTTTTCATTTTGACAGTTCAACAACATTGATCGCAATACTTTGTTGAGCAGATATATTTTGACAGTTCAACAACATTGATCGCAATACTTTGTTGAGCAGATATATTTTGACAGTTCAACAACATTGATCGCAATACTTTGTTGAGCAGATATATTTTGACAGTTCAACAACATTGATCGCAATACTTTGTTGAGCAGATATATTTTGACAGTTCAACAACATTGATCGCAATACTTTGTTGAGCAGATATATTTTGACAGTTCAACAACATTGATCGCAATACTTTGTTGAGCAGATATATTTTGACAGTTCAACAACATTGATCGCAATACTTTGTTGAGCAGATATATTTTGACAGTTCAACAACATTGATCGCAATACTTTGTTGAGCAGATATATTTTGACAGTTCAACAACATTGATCGCAATACTTTGTTGAGCAGATATATTTTGACAGTTCAACAACATTGATCGCAATACTTTGTTGAGCAGATATATTTTGACAGTTCAACAACATTGATCGCAATACTTTGTTGAGCAGATATATTTTGACAGTTCAACAACATTGATCGCAATACTTTGTTGAGCAGATATATTTTGACAGTTCAACAACATTGATCGCAATACTTTGTTGAGCAGATATATTTTGACAGTTCAACAACATTGATCGCAATACTTTGTTGAGCAGATATATTTTTTCATTTTGACAGTTCAACAACATTGATCGCAATACTTTGTTGAGCAGATATATTTTTTGAAGACGGGTTGGCGATTTCAGCTTTAAGGCGAAAGCGCCAGGGTAGCCCGCGAAATTCAATTTTTTTTAGGTTTTTTGGAATTTGCTGGTCAGTATTAAGTTGTACGTTGATTAATATATGAATCGCGGCCGTAAGAAATATGTGTTTACAGAATTATAATCATTAAAGTCATCAACACAACTCTCTAAGACCACGTAAGTCCAAAGAATAACTGTTTCATGAAATCATCATTCTTTGGACTTACATGGTCTTAGAGAGTTGTGTTGATGACTTTAATGATTATAATTCTGTAAACACATATTTCGTCTTCTCGCATTAAAAGTGTACTATCTCAGAATTTACTAATTTTACAGGAGGACGTTTTAAAGGTTTTAAGACTAATAAACTTCCACCAATAATTTAAAACTAACCAATGCGCGATCTAGCGAATTATAGCGGGATTTGTCGAACTACGTTCTTTTTTCACTTGAGAAAATATTTGCGATACTAGACATTTCTGTATACTTAACTCGATGTGGTTTTATTTTTTGAGATTGTACACTTTTAATGCGAAGAGACGATTTCTTACGGCCGCGATTCATATATTAATCAACGTACAACTTAATACTGACCAGCAAATTGCAAAAAACGTAAGAAAATTTGAATTTCGCGGGCTACCTTAGAGCTTCCCCCTTAAGTATTATATTAAGTATAAGTTCCAGGTTTTCTTACGATGTTTGTCCTACAACGATGTCAGGAATCTCCAAGATAAACTGAGAAATTGAACATATGAATTGAAATGTCCAATAATACTTTCTACTAACAAGCTACACGCAGTCCATTCATCCTTGGTTGCGTATCGGATACCTTGGTTCTCTTGCCTCATTTGTGAAGTGAATACCAACACGGGTAAACCCATGTGTAAATTTGCAAATCTATTGTGGCCATCCAAATATTTTCCGCCAGGCTACTGACCTGAGGTGCTAACGTTCTAATTATGAAAGTTTGTTTATTTTCACTCGTCCATTGCAAATGTTTGAAGTTATGTTTGTAACTAATTCTTTGTTGTTCTTTCTAGCAGGTGTACTGTGGGTGCATACAATAGGTACTTGTTTTAGAGGTATTTCTGGTGGAATGTAGTGTTGGTACAAATGTTGGTGACTGATTCACCAGACTTTGACGTTGACCTCGGAGTTTGTTTCGCCATTTCTTCTCAGAGGTAGTCAGATTGGAAATTTTGTGTGGTCTTGTCATTTTTAAAGAGTCCGTCTAACAATAAAAAAAAATATAATCTTATATGATCGATCAGACAAAATTGCTATTAACAATTTGAAAGGCGCATATTGTTCTCTAAAAGGAATGAATTGCAAGTGAAAGTATGACGTAATGTTCGTACAAACCTACTACAATAATACTACTATTAGATAAACTATTATCAAGAACAACGACTTGTCAGCCGTTTATCAAGCACTCCCTAGTGGCTAGAACAAAATGCTTTCTGTCCATTCACTCGTTAGATAAATACATAAGTAATTGCTTATTGTGTGGTTTACTCTCTTCGCCCCTTTATTAAACCCGTCAGTTTTCTTTATTAGACTTCTGTTAAACTGTGTCTCTTCTGCACCTTACCATCTTTCATCATCATCATTCTATAGGAGTCCACTGCTGGACAGAGGTCGTTCGTGTAAGATACTTTAGTGGGCTTTAAGTTGGCAGAAAGCAGTATTACAAAGGTGATACTCTTTCTCAAAACCTCAAAGTCAAAGTTTTTATAAATGTAAAAACATATGTGTTATAAAATAGGTACAGATATCTTGATTTTTTACCATTAACGTCGTACAAGTACGAAATTACAATTTAACTTAGAATATTCTTAATTATGTCCACTATAATATGTAGAAATTTTACATAGGGTGACACAATGGGCGGTCTTGTCGCTAAAAGCGATCTTTTATAGACAACCTAATATTTTTTGTTAAAATTAAATGACAAGCAAAAACAAAGCTAAATTATGTCCTAAAACAAAGTTAACGGTATTAGTAAGTATACAAAACAAAATATTTTTTTCTTAACCTTTAGAGGTCACATAGACACCCAAACATCTGAAATCGGCATACTTAGCTATATAGTCTAGTGTTCAACGCAAAGCCAGGCTTTTTTTTTCTCTCTTTTTGCAAAGACTAGAATAGGACAACCTAAGGATAGTATCTATACCATACTTAGGTTGTCCGTAGTTGCAAGTCCTCTAGGACTTGCAACTACGTCATAAATTGCGTATCAGTTCTACACCAATTTTGTTAACCTTTTGACTGCCACAGTCCAGGGAAGACAAGCGGAATTGTGCCCAAAACGTTAAAAAAAAAACATTTCACAATACAAGTACAAAGAAAAGAAAATTTGAGAAAAATGGCGCGAGGATTATTTTCTGCCGTGGTTGCGTGAAAATGTTGGCAAAGACACTAGAGCATGCAGCCAAGTTTGAGTTTTTTTTTTTTTGTTTTTTTTTTCCTTTGTTTTTTTTCTTTGTCTTTATTTATTTATTTATTTATTTATTTATTGACACACCAACGACTTATTCACTAAATTTTTACAATCTAGTCTATTTAACTGTTGTGCGGTGAATTCGTCACTTATAGGTGTGCACAGCACTTGTATAATCAATAATAAAATTAAACCGGAAATATAATTATGTTAATTACAACATTAAAATTTACATTGAATTTAAAATGTCAAGTAGTTAAATTAAAATACAGTAAATACAAAAATTTAAATAAAAATCAATTAAATTGGAATAGAAAATAAACATAAATTAAAACTATAAAAATAAGAAACACAGACATATCACATTAATTACAATAAAATAAAAAGAATACAATAGATTAAAATTTGAGTTCAAAAATTAAATTATACAATATTAAAAACATTTAATGGAGTCACAAATTACGACACAAATTATCATTTTGTAATAGAATTAAAAACAAATTCATCAGGAACTGAGGACGTATCGTCTGAATTCATTCAGACTGTTCGAAAATATGTCCAAGTTGTTAGTACGCGTACTAAGCTTATTGTAGCTAGACATAAACCGGTATAAAGGAGCTGAACGACCAAGATTAGTTCTATTTTTGGGCATTTTAAATGTTTCCGTTTTAAAATTGGATCTGTATGAGGTACGGCGGGGAACACTTAGACCGATTTCCGAAACCAACTCCGGCACATTCGCCAAATTATGAACGGTCTTATAAAGAAAAATTAAATCTGTCCAACTTCTTCGTTGCTCCAAGGAGCTCAACTTTCATACAGTCATGACTTGGTGGTTTGAAGTCTTGGGTGGATAGGTTACTTCTAGGCCAATGAGGACGTCAACCGCATCATCCCATCCCTTACCATTGTAAGGTAATGATAAAAACGCGAGCCAAAAAATAACCTGGTGCGTTGGGTATCATCATTTCAGCCGAAAGACGTCCGCTACTGGCTCCCCAAAGCGTCTCCACATCGACCGATACTGTGCGTCTCGTACTTCTCCTCGACATCAGCATCTGCCTAGCCTTTTCCCAACTATGTTAGGGTCGGTTTCCAGTATTACCAGATCACCGACACCTCAATAACCTACTGGGTAGCATGTAGCGCGTTACCCCTTGGTAAGATTGGTAGGTAGGACTGCGTGCTGGGCATAACAACCAACAGTCACAGAATAAAGCTGATATGGCATAATTTGACATATCAGCTTTATTCTGTGACTGTTGGTCAAAGGTTGAACCAAGATGGTACGCCTAACTGCGCCATTTTGAAGGTCGTCTCCATAGTCATCTGTAGCGTTTGACAATCATTTAATTATTGATTTAATTCATTTAATTTGACGATCATTTGCCTATAATTATCCGATCGTAAAATGATAATTAAACGAGATTTATAGTTATTTTTATAGGTGTCGTGTGTGCACGAATTTAATTAGCATTTAAATGTGTCTCATATATTTTAAAACGCAGAATGATGTAGAGTCGTTCGCCCAAGACGATTTATTAATCGGATTTAATTTATTAAAGTAGGGATGTTTTGCGATGGGTTAGCAAGTTCACCGTCAAGGTTTGTCAGTCGCTGTTATTTATTGTAACGACCTAAAATAACAAATTGCCTACAATTTGTCTCTTTTCTTTTCCTTTTCACGACGTATACGAGATATTATATCTATTGTAGCTTTGAGCAAGGCTTTTGGTATATTAAACTCACACAGACGCGATGGGTATTGATGATTTTTAGGGTTCCGCAGCCAAATGGCAAAAAACGGAACCCTTATGGTTTCGTTATATCTGTCTGTCTGTCTGTCCGTCCGTATGTCACAGCCACTTTTTCCGAAACTATAAGAACTATACTGTTGAAACTTGGTAAGTACTCGTAGATGTATTCTGTGAACCGCATTAAGATTTTCACACATAAATAGAAACATAAACAATAAATTTTTCACTTCAGTAGCTCAAACAAGTAGGTTTTGCTGCGTGAAATCAGTGAGCAAAATGCGATTTTGCTCACTGAGTGAGACAAAGTAACTTTTTAATTTTTTTTTTTCAGAAAGCCGCGAATATATTATTATTCAGCCTTGGGTTAATCATACAATTCGAAACATTCACACTCTATCTCTTTCCCGCCATTAGAAAGAGAGAGAGACAAAGACCAGCCCTTTCGAAGTTCAGATTTTGAATTCGACCTCAAAGACAAACACGTTCGGAATTTCGTACTAACTTAGAAAGAAATTTTGCAAAAAGAAAATTATGTCTTTTAATGTAATTTATTGAATTTTTAACTTATTGTTGTATTTAAACGAAAATAAGTATTTACTGCAAATAAAACTGATATTTAACTTGTAAATATTTATTTCTAGTTTCAATAAATGTTAGGTACTTACGTAATATATTTTGAATAATAAAATATCATGGGTGCTATTTCCGAACACGCCTTAATTAATTTAAATAAAAGAGCGAGAATAAAATTTCGTGACTGGCGTATTAGAGAATAGCACTGAGTTGAATAAGTTAAAAAATATTAAAATAATCGTAAAATATGAGTGAAACTAGCGACGAGAACAGTATTTTAACACCGGAAGAGTTAAAACAACAAGTTATTAATGCAGAATTAAGTTTCCTACCTGAGAAGTCTCGCGAGAAATATCTGAAAGCATACCATGTCTTCAATGAATGGAGACTTACAAAGGGCGCAAGCAGTTTTTCGGAGACGGTGTTGCTATCTAATTTTTTTTGATTTTATAGAATTGGTATCTACCTACAATGTTAATTATTTTAATTCACAATAAATAGTTATTTCAATCTATTGCTGTTTATTATTTTATCTCCTAAAGTGTTCTCGCTGCTGAAGTGAAAAGTTATGTGTGTTACACGAGAGCAAAGTTTTTTTGCATCTCGTGCCTTTGAATCCCTCGCCACACTCAGGATTCAACTTTAGAATCACTCGCTACGCTCGTGATTCAATCGTTGAATCCTTCGCTTGCTCGGGATTCAAAATCAGCACTCGCAGCAAAAAACTACTTTGCTCTCTTGTTGCACAAATAACTATTGCCTCGGAAAGCACGCAAAGCCGTTGGCCCCGGCTGTCATTCGCGGATCTTTGACAGTCGTTACGGGTAGTAAATTTATAACGGGTACGTATTTCCATACGTTGTCTATGACTAGGACGACTTACTTAGATGATCAATGACTTGAAAGTAATAACAGTACAGCTCACTCGCCGTCAAAGTGGTGGCAGGTAGCTCACCATCTCCAAAGGGTATCGCATCATCACCACAAGCCCGAAAGTCTGACAACCAGTCTTACCAAGGGTTATCGTATGACCCAGTAACTGGGTTGTGGAGGTCAGGTAGGCAGTCGCTCCATGTAAAATACTGGTATTCAGCTGCATCTGGTTAGACTGAAAGCCGACCGCAACATAGTTGGGGAAAATTCTAGGCAGCCGATGACAGATTATCTTCGTTCTCCTTTGCACAAGACCACTGTCTGGAGTTGTTCTACTGCTTACCTATTTTATATACTGTAGCAGAGGTATATCTTGTACGGTCGCCTGCAGAGAAAACGGACCCCCCCCGCCTTTAAGCAGTGAGCGTTGAGGGGTCCGTTTTATCTGCAGGCGACTGTACGTTGTTATTTGCTTCAGTTCCGGTAGTAGATATCAACAGGTAATTGATTTGCAGTGATTCATCCAAGTAGGTAATGATTATGTGAGTCATCTTTTGGACCAGTAGTTTCAAGATCGGAGTTTTTTGTTTGGTTTGGTAACGGATGAGTAAAATTGAGAGTTGGTTGACCTGTGTCTGTTGCTAGCCACTTTTTAACCGACATAAAAATGTTGGAGGTAGCTCAAAGTTCTCACCGAAAGCGATTGTCGCGCGAATACGCGATTTCGCGTGAACACTAGAATCGATTACATGAATTCTGACGTACACATGCGACTTGATTGATCGCGCGAGTAACCTTATACTTATTCATGTATACAACGATCGCGTTCTCGCGGGGCAATCGCTCCGGCTAGGATGTGGCCTTATCAGGAATTAATATGCATCCATTCGATTTTAAAAAGTTTTGGAAATCTGTTAGCTGTGGGCAGCACAATCGTTATCGTCAGTTTTGGGGTAGACCAAAAACCCAGCAACCAGCAATTAAATAAACAGCAATCGTCTTTTGGGTGATGTGATGATTATCATCTTCCTGCTCAAAGGCACAAGTATAAGATCCATGTTTCCAAGGCCCGGACTCCATTGAAGCGGAGCTGGGCGGAGCGGAGCGAAGACGTACAGGAATCGACCAATCACAGACGAGACGAGTGACGTGATGAGGATTTCCAACCATTGCATACCAGCTCCGCTTCAGTGAAGTCCGGGCCTTAGGGTCACTCCGTCAGGGCAACACGCTTCCTTCTTCCATTCGCTCCTGTCAACCGTCACGCTATCACTCACTCTTCTCTTTAATATCATTCTTCACACAATCCATCCTTTTCTTCGGCCTTCCTCCCCCTCTCTATCCACCAACAATTATATTCACCTCTCTTTTAGACACGTGCGTTTCCTCCCTACTCGTCACATGCATACCAAGCTAAACGATTTTGTTTCAACTTTTCTGTCACGCCCTTCGATCAATAATAGGTCACGCCACTTTCAAACTTCCCCTTATACAGGGTTGTTGGTAGAACATTAACAACCTCTTAAGAGGTCATTGTACTCGTCATTATGAACAACTTTTACTATGGGACCAAACCTGACATCGCGAAAAAACATCAGCTATCTAATCCCTACATTTTGACGAGTTATAGGAACATAAATGTAGGGAACAGCTGATTTTTTTATCGCGAAAAGTTGTTCATAATAATGAGTACAATAATCTCTTAAGAGGTTGTTAATGTTTTACCAGTACCCCAGTAACCCTGTATACATACGCACTTTTTACTTTATCCATTTTCGTCACTTCACACAACCAACTCAATATTTTAATCTTCACCGCATGCAATCTTTTATCCCTCCTGCTATGCTATTATGATGATAAAGAAGATGACATCATGCCATTTTATCGGCTCCTTCAAACAAGCGCGACACGACACGCGACTTAAAGGCACCGCAAGACGCGCAACGAGCGGTGCCTTTGTGTCGCGTGCGATTATATCGCGTGTCGCGCCTGTTTGTAGGAGCCTTATAAGGTGTACCAAACATTACTCATTCTAATTACGCTTTGAATTCGCATGAGTAGACTGCCTAAAGAACCTCATTGATGAACTAAGTTTACTGTTGGCCTCACTAATTATTCCGATTGCGCACTTTCGCAATTTGTACTGTTTTCTTAGGTGAGGTAAGGATGTGACTTGACTCAATCAATTCTCACCGTGTTATTGCATTTTCTGTTTACCTAATACGAGCGTGAAATTTCAGAGAGTTGGTTGATTGAATCAATGTTTTGCATTGTCTAGAGTAGTTCAGAACCCTAATTGTATACACACTTACATTCACAATCCGAGGGTTTTGAAGGAAATTCATAATCCATTGCTTCATAGGTTGAAATAGTTGGAAAAATTCGTTTGCTTAGCAAAGTAAAGGCTCCTACAAACAGGCGCGACACGAGATAAAATCGCGCGCGACACAAAGACACCGCTCGTTGCGCGACTTGCGGTGTCTTTGTCTCACGTGTCGTGTCTGTTTGAAGGAGCCTTAAATGAAGATATGAACGTGCCTGAACTGTCGACTGTCTGAAATGAAAGACATTGTTTTTTTCAGGATGGGAAATCATCAATTTACCCCTCCTGCTCTGGATGGAGCGGAATGGAGTGTCAGACTCTTACTGACTAAAACCCACCCGTGTTCCTTCCTTAGGAAGGCCAGGTTCCAGGCCAGCGGTAACCCTTTCGGACAATCCCGCTGACCGGGACACATAACTGGCGAAATATTTGTGTACTATAATGGGAAAACACGCGATATTCTGTTATGTTATAACTTTCCTAAAACAAAATACTGTTGTAAGATTTCGATAGATAACTGGTACTTATGTAATGGAGGTATAAATACTTAATGGTAAGTACTCACGACAATTCAATTAAATTTTATGTACTTAGAGGAATTTAATTACTGATCAATAAACTGCCTAATTGCTGTAATAAATAGGTATTAATAGTTACCAATATTGTGGTTTTAATTGGGTTTACTATTTTATTGATTATTGACTTGATCCTGGCTTACTTTTATCTTCCTTGCAAGCAAAGTAAGTAAGTACATCATTTTCTAAAGAAAAGAAAAAATCTGAAGACAAAACAAAAAAAAATGGCGTACATCGCCAATGAAACTATCATAAAATGAAAACTATTAACTCTTAAAAGCGGTTTAGATGTGCTGAAGGCCAATGGGGGTTTTCGTGAAAATTTACGACTCCAGTTGGCACCACTTTGACAAGAGGTCTTCCATTTCGACAATGAATATAAAATATATCATGACATTCATCATTCGATTCATTCATTCGATTCATTCATTCGTTCATCATTCAGTCATGACTAAATAAAATATAGGCTCTTTGACAGATGCCTGGACCTGACGTGTCAGTGCTGCCACCTAGCGAACGTCATTTCAGAAAACCTTCATTTCCGTGATTAAAAATGTTCAGAATCTAGTCGCAATCTCATCTCAGCGACAATCAATGTCAAAAACTTGTCAAAAATCTAGGGAAATTAGAGGTATTTTTGACAGAATGAGACTTACATCAGACTGTGAACGTACGTTACGTAGGTACTTAAAGTTACGGGAATTGCCTCTCTGATCGCGTTCAGTTTCATTGGTAATGCCCTTTAGTAGTTTGCGACTATAGTTGTTAGTTATTAGTCTCCAAAAACGGATATACTCGAAAGCCAATGTCGCGTTCGCTTCCTGGTGAAAGGACAACAACAACAACAACAACAACCACAACAACGACAACGACAACAACAACAACGACAACAACGTCAACATCATCGACAACTAGCGGGGTAGCGGAGTAGCTTGGTAGAGGGGCACGTGCCTAAATAATAACAGCCGCACAGATCGATTGAAGGTTAAGCTACATTTGTCGCGGTCGGTTTTTGGATGGGTGACCATCCATTACAATCATTCGACAGCCCTTCGTTCCTCGGAAAACACACTAAGCCGTTAGTCCCGGCTGTCATTCCTAAATCTTTGACAGTCGTTACGGGTTGCAAGCCCAAAACTCTGACAAACAGTTTTATCAAGAGGTATCGTGTTACCCAGTAACTGGGTTGTGGAGGTCAGATTGTCAGTCGCTCCATGTAAAATACTGGTATTGCATTCGGTTAGACTGGAAGCCGACCCAAACATAGTCGGAAAGAGGCTAGGCAGATTGAAGCTTGGTAGAGGGGCTGACTGCAATGGCGACTGGCGCCTGATCAGGGAGCGCCAGTCTTTTGAAAGCCGGTTTAAATCTGGTATTGTAAGTCAATACTACAACACTGAATAACTGATAAAGAAAAAAAAAATAAAGCTAATAAAGAGTATTCTATTCTATTCTATTCTGATACAAATATGTATATACTTTGTCTGCTCTCATAACAACGAGCACACGATTTGAAATACGAACTACCCGCGGTATTCAGAGGTATAATAACAAGGAAACTCTACAATAAATAAACTCTCATATTATTAAGTTTTGTTTTTGGTGTTGCCCACCTACCTAGTGCGATTTCCTTCCAAAAATTGAGTCTTAAATAGAATAGAATTTATTATTCTTACCACAAATTACAGCATAAAGTTAAATTAGTCTACAGATTCAAATTCAGTTAAATTCAGTTTGTATTTAATTAAAATGTGATTGTCCAGATACAATTTTGTACTTAAGGGGACTACACGATCTAAACGCAAAAAACGCAAGTTTTATAATGCCTAAAAGTAGCCTACAAGACTTAAACGCAAAAAATGCAAGTTTTAGAAACAATAAAAGTATATGATCCACTACAGTAAACTTAATCAGAAAATATATATGATATTCTTCAGGATATATGCTAGTTAGATAGTGTGTTGAAAATATAATACAACCAATTTGATGCGACAGAAAAAAATCATGAAGGTACCTCTAAAACTTTCTTTTCCCAATAAAAATCATAATAATATACATACAATCATTCTGATTTTTTGTCAGATTATTCTACAAGTGACATACTAAAGCACTAGTGTTTTATTTTTATAATCCAAACAATAGATTTTTTGTAAATAGATAATTGCTTCATATTTTGAAATAAATTACCAGCGTTGTGTCATCGCGCTTCTCTTTCTTTTCTATGCAGTCCGACAGTGACCGCGCTTTAGGTCATGAAGTCCCCTTATAATCCTTCGAAATAAAAATGTAAACAACGTTGAGGTTGGCTTGCATTCCAACAAGTTTATCAGATGCCGTTGAACAGATACCATTCAACATAATACATACTGCAATTAAACACACAATGACCAATAACAGTGATTCCAGCTCGCGACCTTATGCGTCGTGTGTGCTCAGTAAATCGAGACAAATGCAAACATTATGATAAACGTCTGTGTTGCCACTGTGAAAATATTGTACAAACTCAAGGCTTGTGTTGCAATGTTGCGTAACAAAAACTGAAAATATCATCGCCAGTTTTTTTTAAACATTAAAAATAGCGGTCAAGTGCGAGTCGGACTCGCATAACCGTAAGGGTCCGGACCCTTACGGTTATGCGAGTCCGACTACGCACAGGGCCGGATAACCATCTCGGGGCCCCTAGGCACAGCTCGTTTCGGGCCCCCCCTTTTTCATACCACAACAATGCAATTTGGCTTTTACCTTATAATGTGAAAAAGTTTCACTTTTAGTTTGATTGTAAATGGTTGTAAATGTGGGCGTGTGAGCGTGTGAAGTACCTACTAATAAAGCGAGAGAAGTTTGTTTCGGATTTGAAAAAATCTTTTTGCATTTGTTAGTCCAATCCTCGAGAAAGACTATATTTATATTTATCATCACGCTACGACCCTTAGGAACCGAACAAAAAAAAAACTGGCACTCCGGGAGTGCCGACAGAAGTGAAAACTTGAACAATTACGTGTGTATTTTGTGAATCGTCTTATAAACAAAACACGCGCGGTACCGGCTACGGCCATCCGTCTTACGAATTTTCGATCAGGTCACGTGTCCTGACGCGAGCTTAACATTTTTTACCCATTACAAAAAAAGTGTACAACGCCGCTAAAGAAGTTTTCACTTCAAAAAACAGAAGGAACGCTAAGTGAAAACTAAGTAACAGCGTGGGTGGGCGATGCGACGCCGACGGGGTGAACAAGAAATTTCATGCGGACGCAGTCGCGGGCAGAAGCTAGTTTGAAAGAAATTGAATTGATAAAAGTTGTGATCTTTAACCTGAGATATACAGTATGTTAACTAACAGAGGGCGTTCCCCTTAACCCGCAATAGTATAGCATCCATACATGCTAAAAAAAATATTACCATTCGAAAATAAAATGTTTTTATTTTTTTTTATATTAAAATATTCACTAAAAATCGTAAATTGATACTCTATTTATTTAATGAATTCTAATTTATTTAATTAAATAAATTCCGACATTGCTGTCCTTCAAGTACGCGTGTACAGAGTGTTTCTTTAACGTATCAATTTACGATTTTTAGTGAATATTTTAATATTAAAAAAAATAAAAACACTTTATTTTCGAATGGTAATATTTTTTTTAGCATGTATGGATGCTATACTATTGCGGGTTAACGGGAACGCCCTCTGTTAGTTAACATACTGTATCTGCATGGCGCCTTATCTCGACTGGGTTTTACCGTGTTCTTATCTGCTTACTTGCCGTACTAACCAATAAAGATAAAAAGTATTTATTGGAAGTTTGGAACTCGAACAGGAAGATCACAAACTAAATTCAACACGGTCAAATATTTGTAAAAAAAAAAAGTTTTTTTTTTGGCTCTCAATTTTTGTTGTTAACTAGCTATGACCGCAGTTTCGCTCACGTGACTGTTTTTGCGTCAATCCGGAACATACATACAGACAAAAATAAAAACTATATTTATGGCATCAGAATCGTTCCCACACCTCGTTCCCGCGCTGGGGCTCTGTCTCGTATAGGGTCTTAGCATTATGCTGAGCGTTGGCCGTTTTGCGTAGATGTGACGCATACTCTCTCCCAAATTGTTACTTTGTTTTTCTGTTGTTTGTGTTTTTGAAGTGAAAACTTCTTTAGCGGCGCTGTGTACTTTTTTGGAATGGGTAAAAACTTCTAAATTCGCGTCAGGTCACGTGACCCTGATCGAAAATTCGTAAGACGTAAAACGTAAGACGCGCGTTGTTGAGGACAGCGCCATCTATGCACATCGGGAAGAACTACGAGGGCCTCGCGTACTAACTACGTAGTTCATCCAACAACGACGAGATGGCGCTGAACCACGGATATATAACTGACGACGAGCTCTATGCGAGCGGCTTGCTTCTCTTACCACTGCCGCGACCAACACCACGAACTGAAGTCTATCCTGTGTGCTTATTTGTAAATCTGAATAAATTCCTTTCACTAGAAGAATAAACCAGTCACTTTGGTCATCATCAGTGATCGGACTAGGTAGATTGATTTTTGGTACTTGTATCACAAATGCACACAGAAAGAATAACATGGATAAGCCATTTTTCCGGAAAGTAATTCCGGTATTTCCGGATTCAATTAAATATTGTTAATGTTGGTAGTGATATTATTACTACTCAATTCAAAATTTAAAGGAAGGTATCAAAACTAAATTAATTCATTATTTATCTGTTGAATAATAAAAACAATCGAATTCCGATCGAAGCTTTAATATTTATTTTTTATTTTTAGCGTTTTATGGCTAGATCTTTTATAGATAGATATACATTTCGGCTAACTAATGAAATTCTGACCACCACCAATTCCGGAGGAATGTCCATAGTAATATATACGTTTCGGATCAATGACCCCAGTTCAATCTACCTACTCCGATCACTGGTCATCATACCTGATTTGCAAAAAACCCTATAAAATAAGGAACACACCTTAACACGCGTGTTTTGTTTATAAGACTGTGGGAATTCGTAACCGCGTGGGCGAGTAATACACTGAAGTGAGTTGTAAATAAGTAACGATTTAATTCATTTAAGATATCAAGTAACTAAAGCTAGCAGTTACACTTGACACGAAAAAGTAAAATTAAATAATGTTATATGAAGAGTAAAACGAATAGAAACACTAGGTTACGGCGAGCTTCAGCGAGTAAAATATGATCGGGGTCAGAGAGGACCTCGCACGATCTTGGTTAAAAACCGACTGAAGCTCCGAGCCAAAACTCTCCCAAATCTGCCGTTCACTAGACAAAGGAAGCGGCAAAACGATTTTACACAAAGGACGATTACATTTTAAAAGTACAAATAAAACACGAGAAATGCAGATGGGTACAATACAAGATAACTAAAAATAACAGAACAATGAACCTTAACTAACAATAGCAAATGGGTACAATACAAGATAACTAAACATAATAGAACAATGAAGAACCTTAACTAAAAGTAAAGAATCATGAAAGACAATAGTACCTATAACTTAAATTGCTTTGCAGGTGTGGGAACGTGGGAAAAACACAAAAATGAAACTTTCTAAAAATTATTACAATAAGTTCCTCTATAAAAATATTACATTCTTAAAACTATGCAAGAGATGGGTACGTAAGACACAGTCCCCACAGTACCCCCCTACCAGTGATAAAGATCACGAAACACCTGCCTGATAGTAATCAGGAAATTTAACTCGCCTACCAGAACGGCGAGGAATATGCTGTTGCTGTGGTTGCATGTTGCTATCTGCATTAAGTGGTTGATCAGAAGCAGCGGTTTGGTGATCGTTTTGCTTTACAATATAAGTTGTGATATTCTCGCTAGGCGCAGATTGACCTTCTGACAGTATATGAGCCGGTTTTAACCTGTCAATTGTGACTGTAACGTCACGGTCCCTAATTCGAATGACAAATGTTTTGTCATTCCTTGTAATGACTTTGTAAGGCCCATCGTAAGGCTGTACTAAAGGGGCTTTAACAGTGTCATTGCGCAAGAAGACATGACTGGCTGTTGCCAAGTCTTTGAAAATGAAGCTCTTTATATCACCATGTGCAGAGCCATTTACTGGTTTTAACGAATTGAATTGAGTTCGAAGTTCTTGAGCAAAGTCTGACGCCACTGTGATATTATTATTTATCGAGGGTGCTAAAAACTCACCCGGCAGTCTAATACCTTGACCGTATAACATTTCAGCTGGAGTAGCTTGAAGATCTTCCTTCCAGGCTGACCTAACACCTAACATTACTGTTGGTAAAATGCGTACCCAATTTTCAGTTGGTAAGTGACATTTTATTGCAGCTTTGAGTTGCCTGTGAAGACGTTCTACCATTCCATTGGCAGATGGGTGGTACGCAGTAGTACGAAGATGCTTAGTTCCTAATAGGGTATTGAGATTCCTAAATAGGTGCGATTCAAACTGTCTGCCTTGATCTGTAGTAACACGTAAAGGAACACCGAAGCGTGATATCCAGTGAGTGTAAAATGCACGAGCAACGGTTTCAGCTTCTTGGTTTTCTAGCGGTATGGCTTCAGGCCAACGTGAAAAACGGTCGACACAGGTTAGACAGTATCTGCATCCATCTGAATAGGGCATTACAATTAAGTCTCATGTTCTTGGGTAAACCTTTGACCCATACTACGCGCAGCGCGTCTTCCGTTATCGAATTACCACACTGATATTTAAGGTGACGCAAATATTGAGAAGGCGTTCGATCACCCATCGCTTGATCTTGAAGAAGCTTTGTAATTCTCACGTTTTTCGAGTCGGTGAAGCGTTTGATGATTCTTTCTTTAAAATATTGATATTCGTCTCGCCCGACAGGTGTTTGTTCCAGCACAATGTCTCGTATGTCTTTCAATACACGGTAGTCTATGCTGCGTAAACAGCATGTTAACATGTTTGCAGGGTTTGTTACCCCAGACTCCGCCATTGACCTTTCTGCTATCACAAACCATAAATCTGGACAGTCTGGTGTGAATGTCGACAGCTTACAACACGACACGTTGCCGTTCTCTGGACCGTTTGCCATTTTAATACGTACTTTGATTTAACACTCGCGAAACCCTTTACGCACTGTCACGAACTCACGCTATATGATAGTTTTGATCACGTCGGGTCACCACTGTGTGAATTCGTAACCGCGTGGGCGAGTAATACACTGAAGTGAGTTGTAAATAAGTAACGATTTAATTCATTTAAGATATCAAGTAACTAAAGCTAGCAGTTACACTTGACACGAAAAAGTAAAATTAAATAATGTTATATGAAGAGTAAAACGAATAGAAACACTAGGTTACGGCGAGCTTCAGCGAGTAAAATATGATCGGGGTCAGAGAGGACCTCGCACGATCTTGGTTAAAAACCGACTGAAGCTCCGAGCCAAAACTCTCCCAAATCTGCCGTTCACTAGACAAAGGAAGCGGCAAAACGATTTTACACAAAGGACGATTACATTTTAAAAGTACAAATAAAACACGAGAAATGCAGATGGGTACAATACAAGATAACTAAAAATAACAGAACAATGAACCTTAACTAACAATAGCAAATGGGTACAATACAAGATAACTAAACATAATAGAACAATGAAGAACCTTAACTAAAAGTAAAGAATCATGAAAGACAATAGTACCTATAACTTAAATTGCTTTGCAGGTGTGGGAACGTGGGAAAAACACAAAAATGAAACTTTCTAAAAATTATTACAATAAGTTCCTCTATAAAAATATTACATTCTTAAAACTATGCAAGGGATGGGTACGTAAGACACAGTCCCCACAAGACGATTCACAAAATACACTCGTAATTGTTCAAGTTTTCACTTCTGTCGGCACTACCGGAGTGCCAGTGTTTTTTTATTTTTATGCGTCATGTTTGCTGCAAATAAACGTATTTTCTTTCTTTCTTTCGTAGCAATTTTATTATCTGACTAGCTGGGCCTGCGGTTTCACCCGCATGACTGCCGATCCCGTGGGACTATCGGGATAAAAAGTAGCCTATATGTTAATCTAGGGTGTCAGCAACCTCCATACAACATTTTATCAAAACTGGTCCAGCCGTTTGAGCGTTAAGAAGTAGCAAACATATAAAAACACATACAAACTTTCGCCTTCATAATATTAGTGTGATATTATAATGGACAGTTTAGACTTAACTACGATTTTGTAATAAGTAATAAAATAATAGAAACATTCATAATACAAAATCATTTCTATTAGTGGTTTTTATTTAAAAACTCGATTGAGACATTAAATATCAATCTTCCTACCCTTTTCTCAACTATGTATGTTGGGGTCGGCTTCCAGTCTATCCGGATGCAGCTAAATACCAGTATTTTACATGGGGCTACTGCTTATCTGACCTCCACAACCCAGTTACTGGATTACACGATACCTCGTGATAGGACTGGTTGTCAGGCTTCTGACTACCCGTAACGACTGTCAAAGATCTACGTATGACAGCCGGGACCAACGGTTTAACGTGATTTCCGAATTGAATGATCACCCATCCATGAAATGACCGCGGCAAGTGTAGCTTAACCTTAGATCGACCCGTGTGGCCAAGACATTCCAAAGTGCTAAATAAAATTCCCAGACAGATTCTTTTCACATTACTTTCAGTCTGTTGCGCGAACACCAAACAATTAAAGGCCATCTAGTATTAGACCTCAAGTGTCAATCAGTACGAAAACAATTCAACAGTCAACAGATATGTTTGAACTGTGGTTTGATGACTAATCCGTACTAATATTATAAATGCGAAAGTGTTTCTGTCTATCTGTCTGATGAAATTTAGTATAGAGATAGTTTAAGTTCCGGGAAAGGACATAGAATAGTTTTTAACCCGAGATTTGCTGTTGTGTGATTGATTACTGAAAAAAAGATACATTTATGGAAAGATATACTGTGTATATACAGGGTTAAAATAGATGGACAAATTTTAACACAGGCGCTCAGTACGTCTAACCAAAGATATCCAGGCAAAAAAAAAACACTGATTAAAGTGATTTTATTTCGACTTGTATTTTCGTTAACTGATTACTTTTCTTGTAAGTATCTATGCATTTTTCTTATATATTTTTTTTACCATCGTCCTTATTTTGGTGGTCTGAATGATTTCTAAATGTTTGTCCATCTATTTTACTGGGACCTTATATAGAAGTGAGGTTTTTAAACGAATACTCAGTTCAACCTAATATGTATAGAGCTTTGTTTGAATGCAAACAGTTGAACAAAAACAAAGATTTGATTAGAGCTATGATAACACGGAAGAGAAGTGAAGTTTGATGTATACAGCTCTGAGAACTCAGAAAATAAATAGCCAAAGATCAATACAGACATGAAAGCAGTGGTGGCCAAGCGCGACTTACGAGTTGTATATAGCAGGTTCGAACCAAGACAGGCGCTTTACTTTGTGCCACTGCTCTAAAAACGGTGAAGGAAAACATCGTGAGGAAACCGGCACGTTCTAGAACCAAAAATTCGAAGACATGTGACATCTACCAACCCGCACTGGGCCCGCGTGGTGGATTACTGCCCACTCCCTCTCTCTTTGGAAACCAAATAGCGTTGTTTTTATCAAACTTCAATATCATCAATTAATTGGAGGTCAACGGCTATCACATTGTGATAAACTTATCACTTCATATACCTTTAAAAGTTATGAGTATAATTGAATTTGCAGTTGCTGATGCCAGAAGGCTGGTAGTTGCGATTTATTACTTTGCGGAAACTAACAATCAAAACTTCGATACAAGAATACGCAAATACTGGCAAAACTGGATCCAGGAAATGATAAACTGGAGAAAATGCCTTGAGGAAAGTTTTGAGTACCTATGCATATGGTGGGATCACCATTAGAGTAGGAGAAGACCAAACTGCCCTGTTGGTCTGGTAGCCGCAAGCGCGACTGTTGAACGTGGGGTCCTGGGTTTGATTACCGTGTCGGCCAGTGTTATTTGATTTTCCCATTGCAATAATACCCCTGTGCCTTGGAAGCACATTAAGCCTTTGGCCTTGGGCCTGGTCTCTTCCCTGTCGTGTCGGTTTGCCGCCCCATCGGACTATGAGAGTGAGGGAAGAGAGTGAACCATGTCTGCGCACACGCTTGTGCACTATAATGTCTCCCGTGTCGAAGGCTGGTCTCCGCTGAGATTGGTCGCCATGGCCGAAATTCAGTCTGGAGGACTTAATTTATTATGGCTCAGTTGAATGTCACAAGTCCTGACACTGGCGACTGGCTCAGGTGATCAATTGATTGATAGGAGCAATACGTACACACGTACGTTATTTCCATACCTATTAAAATAATTAATTTATAGCGCATTCGTGATTAAGGTCAGATGACATAGTGGAATGTCGTCGCACGCACACCGGCCGCTTGTAAATTAGATGATGTGCAAAAAATGCGCGAATTGAAAATGACAAATGACCTTAAGATGTCCTATAGACCAGATGGTCTCAATGTGTTGTTTTTACTGTGATAACTCGTATATACAGGTTGAAATTGAAAACATGCGACAAACATAAATGTAGGGAACAGCTGATTTTTTTTGGTCCCATAGTAAAAGTTGTTCATAATGATGAGTACAATCTCCTATTTCGATTTGTCATATGTTTTCAATTTCAACCTGTACAGCGTTTTGTGGTTCTAATTCTGCATGTCGATTCCGCACAATCTCACCGCGAAAACTTAGGTGATATGACCTTAAAATGAGCTGCCATTCCTCCTGATGACACTATTGACAGCTCACTTCGGTCGTAGAATTATGCTGAGCGATGGCCGTTTTGCATGGTTGTGACGCATATTTTCCCCAACTTGTCTTTTTTGTGTTCTTTCTTTGCGTCATGTTTACCGCAAATAAACGTGTTTTCTTTCTTCTTTTTTTTTCTTTTACCTCGTGTCACCTTAGTTTTCAGGGTGAGATTTTTCAGAATAGATCGACAGGAAAATACCTCTTTTCACGATGTTTAATTTCTTTATCCCATTTCTATGGACGGCTTCGTCCCAACTTTCACCGATCCCGACTTTACACGATTCAAAAAGTCCCAATTCTTCACGAAACGATAAAAACCTACAGTCAGAATGAAGTCAACACCCGTCATCTGTCAGATAGATTGTTGAAAGTACTGAAAGCTGCACCTTGACCTTCCTTTTGGTTTGAGCTTCCCATAAGTGACCCTTTCTTCGAGTTTCCTCTCTTATCTCTTTCAAGTCTGTCGTGATAGTATTAGTAGTGTCAAATGTCTCAGTAAGGTGTGGTCAAATTTAAGGCTTGTGATAAGGACCATCACACTAAACAACTTCCTATTCCTATGACATTTGGGTCAAGAAGGTATCGAAGTTTTGTATGGGATAGTTAATATTTTTTGCGCGATTACGATATGTTGATCCCAGGGAAAAAGTTGTTCAGTTTGGTCTGTACCTCACCGTTAAATATGTCTTCACATTTCCGATACACGCTGTATAGGTAGATGCCTAGCAGAATCGGCTTCATAGATCAATTAAAACTCATGGAAAAATTAACACTTTTATCATTCGAACCCTGCTGTGCGCTCGCTTATTGAGTACTGCTGACCTAGACATAAAGTCCTCAGATTCTGTGATTTACCGCGTCAAACGCCTTGATGATTCAGTGTCGAATTCTCAGCCTTGCCAGTCACGGTATTTATAACTTTGAGAATTTTAATACCTACATTACTGTATGGTGCGTAGAATATTATTAATGTATTAACATACGCGAAGCCGGATAAATGAAGAATATATGTAGTTGTAATAGCCGCTCGCTAAGTAATAATGGGGCTACCATTATTCCCGACTGATTTAGGTCACGGTGGCCATTCTCAAAGGAGATTAGCCAGGTGATTAGATCATCACTGGCTACCTAAAACCGACCCCGGTACATATGTTGTATCCATTAGCAGGAATAGCGCCACCAGTCGTTCGCAGAGCGGTGGGAAGCTCCAGCGAAAGAGCCAAAATGGTCTGAGAGACAGGACACCCTTTGCACCACAACATCCTTGTGCCACAAAGGCTGAAAAGCCGAAACAGTTTTTTAAAGTCTGTCGTCCCACTCACTGACGAACCATCATAAGAAAGACTGAAGTTGAGGTGAGACAGCGCTTCCTTCCCCGACGACGCTGAAGACCTCCCACCTGGACATGACTTGACATGATTTCCAGGTTACTTTGGGTAATCTGGAAGTCTTTAAAAACAGACTCCAGACCCAGGTTGGCCGAAGCAAGGAAAACCTGTTCAGGTGGAGATTCATAGACGACTCCGCCTTGGTAAATGTGGTGCTGTTCCACAAACGATGGGACACTTAATATTGTGTCCTGCGTGTCCTGTCAGCTGCACGTTACAGGAACTGGTGGACGCTGGTGGTGGCGCCAAACAAGTAGCCGAATTCTGTGCCGAGTCCATTTAGATTGCTATCGACACGCTAAGAAGATGAAGCCAGGGACGCAGGAGATATTATAGTGCACAAGTGTGTGCGTAAACACAGGTGCACTCTCTGTTTATTTACTCTTATAGTCCGATGGGACGGCAATCCGGCACGACCGATGAGAGATCAGGCGCAGGACCAACGGCTTTAAGTGCTTTCTGAGATACGGAACCGCCAACCTCCAAACTCCGGTCTGTTACTAAGAAATTCCTAATAGAAAACCCAATAACATTTTGGTTGACCTGGGAATCGAACCTGGGACCCCACGCTCGGCAGTCACGGTTGCAACCACGAGACCAACGGGGCAGCTAAGCAATACCAGCCGCACGGGTCGATCGATCAGGTTAAGCTACGCTTGCCGCGGTTGGTCCGTGGATGGGTGACCATCTTTACATACCAAGACCGAGGGGTCTTGCGATGGTATTTTACTTGGTATTTCCGTGCCTCGGAAAGTACGTAAAGCCGTTAGACCCAGCTGTCATTCTTGGATCTTTGACAGACGTTATGGGTCTTCAGAAGCTCGAAAGTCTGACAACCAGTCTTACCAAGGCGTATCGTATTACCCAGTAACAGAACCCTGTTACTGGGTAATACGATACGCCTTGGTGGAGGTTAGATATCAAACTATCTCTATACCAAATTTCATCTAAATCGGTTCAGCGGTTTAAGCGTGAAGAGGTAACAGACAATTAAACACACTTTCGCATTTATAATAATATTAAGTATGGATATTTCACCAAGTAAGAATTTAATAATTTGACTTGACCTTTATGTCTTTGTAGTCATTTGTATTCTAACTAATTGTGTCACAGTGTTTACATTTAAAATATTATCCGTATCTATCAACAATATTCAGTACCTATACCTACGTCTGTCTGTCACTGAACTCTTTCTAAACAACTAGACCGATTTTGATGAATTTTTTTTGTGTGTGTTTGTGTGAGTCCCTGGATGGTTTAGATTCACAAATCGACTCGGTAGGTGGAGCTGTTTGAGCAGGACAACGTCAGTTTTCATGTCAACACCCTCATTGCGTAACAGACTATCAATCAGAATCCGAATCAGTTTGAAGGATATTGCTAATTCATCGCTTCGTATGATTTAAAAAATTGTCTGCTCAACAACGCAATTACTTAATGTTTTTTTTTTGCCCAATGGGCCTGCTTCTGACCTCGATCACGTCTGATGGAAAGCGATGGATGAGGTCTATGATGGAACGAGCGTGCCCAGAAGTTGCCTCAGGCACTGGAATTCCCACGCATCGACGAAACACAGCAGGCTGCTTGACGCCGGACTCCGGTGGGAGGGTGGTCGTAAACCAGGCGGGCGTTAGCCCTACCACCGCAAGGGAAGAATTGGCCAGTCAAAAAAGGTGTTGGGTGTGACTGTCCAGGGTGCGCCGAGCGCTCGGTTCAATTGAGTAACTGGCGGACCAAACTGCGCTGACGCGGAACAAACACACGAGGAGGCTTCTTCATGCATCTCCATGTTGTTGTGTTATAAAAATACCAAGAAAGAAACCCATTGCTACTGTTAGAGTTGGGCACTGCTGGGGAAAGATCTCGGGATACTCCCTTTCCACGGAATGCTCTCTGTCCAGAGCTACCAAGAACCAATCTTTATCAAAGCAGTACAGCTCATCCCGCCATATCTGTCAGGGCTTGCCGCGATGTCGTTTGCCATTAAGCGGGATCCTGGGTCGTAAGTTTGGCCCATTGATCATCCGACATGCGGCAGATGTGTCCAGCCCAATTCCACTTAAGCGTGGTGGCTTTCCGAGTGATATCAGTTATTTTAGTGATGGAACGGATTGTTGTATTCTTAAGCCGGTCCACAAATTCAATGCCCAGAAATCAGAATACTCCCTTCCATAGCTTTCTGGCAAACCTTGAGGGTGGACCTCTGCTGAATTGTCAAAGACCATGTTTGAGAACCATACGTAGGAATTAATGCTTGTAAACACTGAAAAAAAACTTTTAACCAGAGAAAACGGTAGATTTATTTTAATTCGAATGCCCCAGAATGGGGGTCATAATTAATTGTTTTGGATAACGTGCACAATTACTTATTCTGATAAAACGTATGCGAGCATAGTTATTTCTATATAGTTATTTTTGATAATGAGACGAATTCACAGAAAGTCCTTCAAATAAGACAAACCTTACATTATAACTTCGTTAGTCAAAGGCCGCGTGTCGTCATCTCGTTGACTCGTGTGCCCATCACATTGCGTAACGTTTACTTTATAAGCATATCAAGTATCATGTTACTACGATAAAGGCAGAAATATGGTTCTTATCAAAGTGTTTAGGTACGTAATCAAGCAGAATATCGTTAGTATTCTACTAAAATTACAATAACTAGGTAAAATTATCTACTATAGTGTGTTCCAAAAGTATATAACAAAAGTGTAAACAAACCCTGTTAAATTAGAACGAAATCACTCACTAAAATTACAAAAAATTGGTAGACACATTTATCTGTATTTTACAGCACCCTGGTTGCGACTACACTAGCCTAGCTTCAACTTTCTGACTAACTAACAGACTATTTAAATTTTGACAATTCAAAAGTGCCTGTACAAGGTTTAATTGAAATGAATGCTTTGAGTTTGAGTTTGCGTAAATCACTATCAATCACAATCTGAATCATTTTGAAAGATATTGCTAATCCATTGCTTCATAATTATGTTCAAAAATGTTGTCTGCTCAACAACGTAACGGCTCCTGCAAACAGGCGCGACGCGCGACGCGAATCGCGCGCGACACAAAGGCACCGCTCGTCGCATGACTTGCGGTGCCTTTGTGTCGCGTGTCGCGTCGCGCCTGTGTGTACGAGCCTTAAATAGGGCATGAATTTTGTTGAACTGTCAAAATGAAACCCATTGCTACTGATAGTGCGTTACGCAATTACCCCGCAGGTTTCAATTCAACTTTATATCTCATCACTTTTGCCAACAATTAATTATTGTTTGGAATAACATGATTAAATTAATGAACATCGACGAAAATTGAGGTTTTGCCCTAAATACACACTACTATGGATTAAAATCCGCTTACGTACCCGACTTTATTTATTTTGGGTATGGTTTGGGTGTGGTTTTGGTGGATATAACGAACTGAGGGTCAGGAGGGATCTCGCACTCACCTCGTACATATTCAAAGTACTTAGAGGGAGGGTACATAATGCGGACATATTAGGGCACATAGGTTTGTGTGTTCCGGACAGGTACGTATAGTGGCGACGACGACAGCCACGGCTGTTGACAGAGCAGCGCTCGAACCAATATTTTAAGTGGGGCTCCACTGACGCGTGCTCTCCGCACTCTCAAGCTCAACCCTCATATAGCTACTCACTCAGAGAACAACAGAATAGGTCCGTGTATTCTGTTGTTCTCTGAGTGAGTTCGCAAAGAATGCATTGTTTGTAATAATAAGTTACAAAATTTAATTATAATAAGGGGTTAGTAATAATAAGTTAGGATAAGAGTTTAGATAAATGTTCACTATCGCAATAGGTTTCCCTGTAAGGATAGATGTAAGTTGAGAAATAAATAAATAAATAAAACACAACAGAACAGATTCTTCGCATCATCACCATTTAGTTGTAACAGAACTTTATGGAATGTGCCTAAATCAAGTCGATTCGACCTCATGTCTCCAAACAGATAATAATCTATCAGAGTCATATCGAAAACAGTCCATCAATAAGTGATGTAGGTCTTTCACAATTCCACACTCCACTCACTTAGGCGAGTTCGTTTTTTTCATCAGAATGCAGCGCCCCGCGGTTTCACCCGCATAAGTTTTAATCCCATGGAAATATCGGGATAAAAAGTAGCCTATATGTTAATCCAGGGTGTCAGCTACCTCCATACGCGCAAAAAAAGTCGCAATAAATACTTTTTCTTTCTTTCTTTCTTTTGGCGCAGCTAGTTAACAATAAATATCTGAAACAACGTCAATACAATGTACAATGCGCGCCACGAAAGATGAGACTTGACCCCGCCTCCCCCGCTCTTTCCGCCGCCCCTATGACGTCCGGTCCCGTCCCGCACTCAGACCTCATACCTCTAAAGATACCTAAAATCGTGTACTGCGCAAGTCAAACCACGTGGTGTGTCAAGTCTCATCTTTCGTGGCACGCATTGTAAAATACATGTTTTTGACAAGACATTTACAAGACTTGTCGAGAACATGTACAGACATTTGGTACCAAGCTACGTTGAGATTGGCCACCGTGGCCGAAAATCGGTCATGAGGATTTATTTATTAACTGATGTGCATGAGATACTTTACATAATTCTACTAAATCACTACAAGATGATCACATGACCGCCAGTATGACGCCTCAGCCTCAACTATTTCCGCTTCAGTAGTTCTTCAAGTACATCTTTGCATTGCCCGTTACGGATCACCAGTGTATTGTTATTATTATGTACGTATCATCATTATTCTTGGTTTATAGAGCGGCGGCGGTGTATACGACCTTTGGAAACTAATGCAGCGTAGAAAATGAGATCACAAATGACATCAACTGACGGATTTCCGTCGATATTCTGGTATTGGTACTTATTTATGGTGTTCAATGTTATTGGTAATGAAATTAGTATATTGTTTATAAGTCCGCGCGGAACTAGTTGGCCGCGCCTTAGGTATGTGAGCGGTGGGACGGAGGGGCGCTTTCAGTACGTGCGTTGCGAACACTAGGCATCCCCGCCGCGCCGCCGTCATTATTTAATTTTGGGCGGTCATTAATCGGATTTAAGGCTCCTGCAAACAGGCGCGACGTGTGACGCGAATCGCGCGCGCCACAAAGGCACCACTCGTTGCGCGACTTGCGGTGCCTTTGTGTAATGCGCGATATTATCGCGTGCCGCGCCTGTTTGAAGGAGCCTTAATCCGTCCGTCCGCTACTGAATAATTCTTGGCGGTAAAATGCCACATTTTATCGCAATTTACTGCGCTGCTGCAACTGCTTTTCATCAACGTGGTTCAATAAAATTCAGGTTAATTCGAAATCAGACAAAATATTTTTATTCATCTGTTGAATGTCGAACTACAGAAAAACATGATATAAATCTAGCAGCATTTTGTAAACAAACTAAGAAAGAAAGAAAAAGTATTTATTGCGACTCGTACAGGAAGATCACAAACTAAACTAAACACAGTCAAATAAAAATCCAAGTTAAATAAAAAAAAGTAACAAAAGGAAAATTAAACAGAAAGTCCTCTACAAGGCCAAAAGGCATTAAATGTCGCAGCGCTGGTATTTAGAACTATGCAGGGTTATTTTAAATTGGCTAGCTAAACTCCGCGATGTTTAAACACGATAAACAAAAACATATTAAGATTCAATGTTTTTTTTTGGAGGTCGTCGACCCCTGTTAGTTTTGTTACAAGTATGAGTTGAGAAAAACTGTTTTCGTATGTTTTGTCGTGTTTAGATATTGATGTCCGTCACGAATGTGAAGTGTACACAAAACAACAGATTTTCTTAGCTGATATTTCTAGTGACTACAATAAGCCCACAAAAAAACATTTTTTATTTATGTTAACATGTTTAGATAGGTACCGATATGCATCGCGTCTGCGGAGTTTAGCTAGCCAATTTAAAATAACCCTGTGTATAAAGCTGCGTCCCAAACTTTCATGTTTTTATTGAAAAAAAAAACAGTGGCACTCCGGGAGTGCCGACAGAAGTGAAAACTTGAACAATTACGTGTGTATTTTGTGAATCGTCTTATAAACAAAACACGCGCGGTACCGGCTACGGCCATCCGTCTTACGAATTTTCGATCAGCAGTGCGATTCTGTAACCATCTCACCGTGAAAACTTAGGTGAAGTGAGCGTGGAGTGAGCTGTCAATAGTGTCAATTCCTAGCAAAAACAAACTCACTTCACCTAAGTTTACACGGTGAGATTTTTACAGAATCGACGGCTGGTCACGTGTCCTGACGCGAGTTTAACATTTTTACAACATAAGTGTACAACGCCGCTAAAGAAATTTTCACTTCAAAAATTGTACACCGATCTCATTGTTTCACACCCTGATAATCGATACCAGAAACTTATTATTTTAAACAGTCCCGCTTGATTTGCGGTGCAGATAACTATGTTACTTTTTTTTCAAACTTTGGCCCGTTTGGTAGGTTTATCATTTTAAATAAAATATATACCTATAGGTACTAGCTGATCTGGCGAGCTTCGTACCGCCCGATAATCAAAAAAGCCGATCCATACAAAATTTATGAGAATTATTTTTTTTCTTTGTGGGTTTTCCCCATGTTTTAATAGTTATTCTGCTATTCGGGGCAGAGACAAATCCAACAAACCGAAGATCATAAAAATCGGTCCCGTAGTTCTTGAGTTATAATATAAACGGTGTAACTAACCCAACTTTCTTTTATATAAATTTTAATAATAGTATAAGATAGATATGTCATGCTTACAACAAGTATGCCTACTAGGTAAAGGCGATAACATTATCCAAAACGTAATTAAGGCATGACCTTACACCAGTTAGTTCAGTCGCTAATGTACCACATACGACAGTCACCGTTAGGCACGCGCATAATCAGGTTACCGGCAAAACAACTTAAAGAGCCGGTAGCCTAACAAGTGAACTTGCAGTACTTGTAGTATCTTACTATTACCATACAGAGAATATTTCAAACTTAAAAGTTCCCAAACAAATCTAGACGAGACTTATCTATAATTATAACTGTTACAGTCCCCGGCACGTAACTTGGCAAGAGTCGTTAGATGCGCAGAAGTCATATTTTAGGTCCCTTTGGTACGCAAGCGGGACGCGGGGTGTGAGTCAGCGCCGAGCCGAGCGCGCGATTGGTGCGTCAGTAGACCCTTGCCCCTCGTATTGTGTCTACGTCCCGTTCGCTCCCGAATACACTTGCGTGCACGAAAGTTGAACCCTTTGTTTTTGTTAAGTTTTGGTTACGAGTTATTGTTATTGTTTTAAAATTAGTTTTTGTTATAAGTTGTTGTTAAATATTTATTTTTGTTACGAATATTGTTTTAAATTTAGATTTTGTTAGGGTTATTATTACAATGCCGAGACCACACGTTATTTTACGCAGACAGGCCAGAAAAATAGTCTATGATGTCTATTGTTATATAGCGAAAGAAGCTCTTACTGAAAAAGAGACGGTAAAACGGACTGCAGAAGCCACTAAAACGCCAGAAAGGACAGTTAGACGTATAGTCCAGGAAGGAAGAAATTCCGAATTCCTCACTGTCTTTAGGACACCGGGAAAAAAGAGGAATAAAACAAAGCCAGTCACAGACATCGACACTTTCGACCAGTCAGTTGTTAGGACCTGTGTTCACAATTTTCATTTAACAAATAAAGAGTTGCCTACAGTTGAAAAACTAAGAAAAAAACTGAAAGAAGACATAAATTTTAATGGGTCGGAGCGCAGTCTGCGCAGGATTTTAAACAATTTAGGTTTCCGGTGGAAAAAAGCCGAAAACAATAGGCGAATTTTAATAGAAAAATCGAATATTAGATTACTAAGGATAGAATTCCTTAAGACTCTGTTGAAATATAGAGAAGAAGGTAGACCCATTGTTTACACAGATGAGTCGTATGTTGATTCGTCTCATTCAGGTATGTAATCATTATTATACTTTTTTCTCGCATATTTGTGTGCTGTGAAATTGTCTGGACATAAACTAATGAAAAATAATCATTATAATCTCTTATTACAGGTTCTAAAGCATGGTCTGATGGATCTTTGAAGGGGCTTAAAAAACCCATTTCGAAAGGGCAGCGGGTAGTAATAGTGCATGCTGGATCTGAGGCTGGATTTGTCTCCAATGCGCTACTCCTATTTAAAGCTGGAACAAAGTCGGGGGATTATCACGATAACATGAATTTTGTTAATTATACGAAGTGGCTTCGCAACCAGCTGATACCAAACCTGCCGCCAAATTCTGTTTTAATTATCGACAACGCATCGTACCACAATAAACAGTTCGATCCAGCACCAACATCGAATGCTAAGAAAGCCGATATGCAAAGGTGGTTGTCGGAAAAGGGCATAGCATTCGAAGAAACTATGCTCAAACCCCAACTATACAAATTAATAAATTTGTATAAAAATCAATACAAAAAATTTAGTATTGACCAAATACTGGCAGAACACAACCATAGTGTCCTGCGATTGCCGCCCTACCACCCGGACCTTAATCCAATAGAAATGGCATGGGCGGCAATCAAAGGCTATGTAGCTAGTAAAAATACAAAATGGAATGTGTCCCATGTAATGGACCTAATTAAGGAGAAAGTGGCACTAATGGGCGCCGATGAATGGTCTAAATTATGCGAGAAAGTAAAAAAAATCGAAGCAGACTACATCAAAAGTGACCACATAGTCGACACAGTCACGGAAAATTTTATTATTTACGCCAGTGACGACAGCGACTCCTCCAGCGACGAGAGCGAATTGGACGACAGTTTCATCGATGATGAGGAGCCACGTCCTTCCACCAGCTCAGGTGGTACTTTCAATTTGATGCCAGGGATAGGATATTTAAGTGATAGTGACTAGAACACTTGACTTTATTTTTGAATAAAAAAATACTTTTAAATACATATACATATTTTATTTCTAACACCTAATAAACATCACGAATTCTGTTTCTTCCTTATAAACAGACATGATTAAAAATAAATGATGGCAATAACCATAGAATAATGACAAGCACTAAAAGGGACCACTTTTTTGTGCCACTAAGTGTACGATGCGCGAACTTACCCCCACTATGCCAAATCCTTGCCAAGTTACGTGCCGGGGACTGTACTCAGTACGAGCTGCGCGATCGGAGGCGGGAGGAGCTCATTCAACTTACAACGCGCGCGCTTTGCAGTTGTTGCTCGGTAACAACGCTGAACACAGCGCGCGAAAATGCAGATTAAACTATTTACGTTAGTCACTCTGTGGACTTGCGGTGTTTTAGCGCACGAGTACCATTGCAGCAAACGATCTGCTCTGCTACTGCTCAAAAGACCAGCGTACGACTTTTCAGTGAGAATGTTGCAAAGGGTCACTCAAGAAACAGACTCGCATTTTGTCTACTCCCCTATGTCTACCTGGCTGCAGTTGTCCGCGCTGGCCGAAGGAGCTGACGGACGAACCTTCAAAGAAATCTGGAATGTCACCAAACATCACAAGAATAAATGCTTCAAAAAACAGTTGAGCGATATTTTAAATAAGCTCAGCAAAGATTTAAAATATGAATGTAGGAGAAAGAGTGTGATTGCCATGGACAAACTGATGGCAGTGAAGAAGTACTACGTGCGACAGATAGAAAAACTTTACGGGATCAAAGCATTGTTGCTTGATTTCAACGAGCCCAAGAAATCTGCGAGCGAGGTGAATCAGGTGATTGAAGACGGTACCGGTGGAGTGATCGACCATATAGTGTATTACGATGACTTTATGTCCTCAGTGCTTCTTATGAGTGATGCGAACTATTTCAAAAGTGAGTGGAAGACCCCTTTTAACAGTGACACTGAGATACAACCCTTTTATTCTCGTAAAGGAGTGAAAATCGGTGAAGTGAGTATGATGAACCGAGTAGGATCATTTGATATCGTAGAGTTTCCACACATAGGCGCTACGGTGTTAGCAATTCCATGTGCAACACGTAGAATAACAATGTTAGTATTTTTGCCAAAAGAACGAGTCTGGGTCAGTGACCTATTTTACAATCTACAGAAAACTAGGTTGTCGTCTATTTTCAATATGTACAAACACAATGGGGAGAAAATTGTAAATGTAACTATGCCTAGATTTAAGCAGCGTACAGAGATTGAGAATTTGCCTGAACTAATTTACGATATGGGTATCAAAAAGATATTCGATCCTGACAAGGCAGAATTTAAAGGCATCAGTAAATTTAATATGCACGCATCTCTTATGACGCAAATTAGTGATATAGAAGTAAATGAGAAAGGGGTATCAGCGTCCGCTAGTTTGCTAATCAAGAATGATACTGCGATGGAATTTCTTGTAAATAGACCTTTCGCGTACATGTTAGTAGATAAAATAACAGATTTTATTCTATTTGCTGGTATTTACTCGGTGCCCAGTGTGATTTGAATAGGAAGTATAAAACTAATAGTCTTGATGTATGTGACGGATCGAGAATCTCTTCTGCGAATGATTTGATTGCGGAATGCATTCGCGATGTTTTGTTTGTAAATAAATTCTGGAAACGAGGACGTCTGCGTTGAGTAGATAGAGGGTATGAGCCGCTGACATAGATTGACATTTTGTGAACTTTAGTGAAAGTACCCGATGGCATTATTGAAGTGGCTGAAAGCATTAAATGTTCGAACTAGAAAATAACTATATACTGCATCAACACTAACCTTTAAAACTTTATTTAAATTAAATGCTAGTGAACAAAAATTATCTATTTATTTACGTTGATGAAGAAATACATTTTTGGAATGACTGTAGTTTTAACCTTTTGATTAAACTTTGTCTTTCTGAATTGAACTAGTTTTTTTGATCTTCCCAAAAATTTCAAAGAGTCAGAAATTACTGTCTGAAAATAATAACCTTGGTTTGACGTCCAGCTGAAGGCCAATTCACGTACAGACGCCACCACATCAAGCTACTACAATCTGTCATTTTTTTTAATAGATATTCAACTTTATTGCTTCTTCGTTCTTAAAAATACGGGAATTGCCCCTCTGAAATAAAAAAAGGAATAGGTAATATTATGTTGCTTGAAGCAACCATTGAAAATAAAGCGATGATTAATAAAAATAATATGTTTATTCATAACAACAATGCACTTATAACAATGTTTCTATGACTAGTATCACATTAACTGCTTTGTATCGCAAAATATTTTAATATAACAATGGTCGTATTGTAATATTTTCTATATTAATTATGACTATCTTCTTCCTGTATTCGATAACTTTATTTTGTATTTAATCGACCCTCTAATAATTCCCATTTTGCGCTCCTAAAAATAGGTATTATTGAACACTAATATAATTATTGCGCCTCTTTTTGTTAACCTTAATTAATTCCTATTTTGGGGTCCTATTTTAGCGCAAGATATTGTTAGAGGATCAGCTAAATATTACAAACTTTTTGAAGGTTATTCTTACGCGAGATACAATAATTTACACTTGGCTGTACCTTGATGTTTCTTGGTATAATGACAATAAAATATAGTCATTAATATTTATTTACTACTTCATATAGGTAATCATTTGCATTTTAATGAATGTGTATACAGTTGTACTTTATTAGACTAGTATAATCGGTCTGTTAGGTACATACAGTTTTAATTAATAAGGTAGGCATGTATTTAATCGAACCTTTAATTATTTCCATGTCGTGCTTCTAAAAATATAATTGTAAACTCTATTAATATAATTAATGCGCCTCTTTTTGTGAACCTTAAATAATTTCTATTTTGGGGTCTTAAAAATGCGAAATAGCCAAGTAACTGCGAGAAAATTGGATGTAGCCGGAGAGAAAAGGTCAAGAAGTTAAAAAGAGTCTCAATTAAAAAAAAAAGTGCGTCATTAGAAGCGCAAAATGTTTTTATCGGTTAAATATTTCTCTTAAAAATATACACATTCTAGCGTTGTCTAGATTATCGGCAAGACCACTATTATTACGACTCTGTATCGATTTGAACTTACACTAAGACACGCCCCAATTTCTAAAACCAACGACCGTATGTCTCTCTGCACATTTGTTATCGAGTTAATCGCCCTAATTTAGTATCGAATTACAATGGTAATCGATTTCATATGCACAACTGAAACCGAATAATTGAATCGATATGTCAAACTCATTTCGACAATTGTGACTAATTAATTTTGTAACAACAATTTGAAACATGATACAATCGATTCGAAATTAGTAATTGGAGCAGTTTTAGGGCATAGAGAATGAATTGGCTTTGGAATATCGATTCTACTTAGCCTTCAACAGCTTATCTTTTTTTCCTTCCTTCCTGAAATGTCTGCACATTTAGCACGGAGTACCTAGAAAAGAAAAAAAAAATTAATAAGTGTGAAAAATTACGAAAACTTTTTCTGGTACATACATAATTATTATCAACATTTCTTCAAAGCTTTTTTATCTTTTCATAAGCTCAAATCAAAATAGTAAATCTAAAGCTCAAAGAAAATCATAAAATGAGCGAAAATACGCCGTAATTTCATGAGGTTAGAGTCAGCGAAAACTGAAATAAAAAACGTCGGAAAGATGTCGCAGGACACTAGGAACTTCCTTGCACAATGAAATAAATTAACTAAGTTTGAGAGTAAGTGTCATGATGGTCAGACTTTAGTCTTACTTTTTAGGCTAATTAGTCGATTCGCAAGAATTTACTCGCCCGAAATGGGCGAATCGTCACTTATAAATAACTAGCAGCGCCCCGTCGTTTTACCCGCATACCTAAGTGTCGATCCCGTAGGAACATCGGGATAAAAACTATCCTATATCCTTGCCCGGGACTCAAACTATCTCTATACCAAATTTCATCTAAATCGGTAAAGCGGTTTAAGCGTGAAGAGGTAACGGACAGACAGACACACTTTCTCATTTATAATATTAGTATTGATTTAATTTTTTCTATAGGCGACTCGCACCACGTAGTTGATTTATTTGTGGGCGAGTCGATAACTCAAGAAATAATGTATTAATTAATTGGCACGTTTTCAGTTTTATGTAATAAAGTGTAGAAAAAAGGACACTAGCGCACAAAAGTGCTATGAGTTAGATATTATAAAACACATTTTTCTTAATTTATAAAGAAAAAAAAGTGACGACTCCTTCGTTTCGCCGTTTCGCGCGAGTAAATGTACAGACGCCAGCACATCAACCTACCCGAAACTGTCAAATTGTCCCAATCAACTTTGAACCTTATGCTCTAGCGATAAAGTTAAAAATCTATCAAAGATATTTGACAGATTGTAGTAGCTTGATGTGCTGGCGTCTGTACTTGTACTTTTTCGGTCTAGCTCTCATTCACCAAGTGTGCAGAGCACACACGATAAGGAATTTCGTTCTAATATTGACCAAGAAACACTTTACAGCCAAGTTTGTCCACTAACATTGACCACAGCATAAAAACATTAAGAGGGGACGGGGCCTGCGAGGAATTTGAAAAATAGGTATTTGAAGAAACTATTGCCGTCGCCTTACCTCAAGCCTGCCCACGTAGTGTGTGATAGGGACAGCTGCAGCTCAGACCGAAATTGTCACAAAAATTTTGACGAGATCGAAGTTTCCTATTCCCCTTTTTTCTCCTTGAAAACTGAGCTGATTCAATTATTTTTTACATTAACATTGTAAGAAAGAGTATGTCTAGGTTCCTATTTTTTTTTGCTGTTAAAAACTTTTCGAATTTGTCTGGTAGTCCTCTAATCACGGTGGTAAAATAGGACATTTTTTTTTGTAATTTTTAGTGGGTCATATTTTCTTTACTAATTAGTTGCTGAAAAAAAGAAAATGACAGGGACGTGTTTACAGCAGATCTTGATTTTATGAACAAAAAATTGCTCTAGAGGCATTATTCAGGAAGAAAAAAGGGAAATACATTTGTATGGAGAATCGCACGCCCTGTTCCCTCTTAAGATACCTATTTGCCACAAAAATGTTCTCGTAACGTTTGCAAATAACTGGTATCTAGACCGTGTCTTGTGGGTCAAAGATCAGGAATTTTTATTTGAACGATTTGGCCTTAAAATATTCGCCATACGTGTTTATTTTCTGTCATGGCGGATTTATAAAAAGAATTTGTATAGGCAGCTGTTTAACATTACTTTTTTTGTTATTTATCACGTTTATGACAGTTGCCATTATTTAAATGTTTCATCTACATAATCAGACTATAGTGTTCCCACTGCTGGGAGGCCTTTTCTCTTTGAGAGGGAGTGGGCTAACCGGGTAATAATCTACCACGCGGGCTCAGTGCGGGTTGGTAGATGGCTCTAAGGGTAGATGTCACATGTCTTCGAATTTTTGGTTTTCTCACGATATTTTCCTTTGCCGTTTTGAAAGAGTTTTTTAAATGTTTGGTTTCTTACAAACTATTCATGGTAGCGTCTTTAGAGAATTATGCCAATTAAAGAAAGTTTTTTTCAAAGACAATGCCATTAATTTTTTCTGCACCCTCTCTCTTTACCATAGACTAACAGTTATACCTTTATTAGATAAGTATACCAGGGGACTAATTTTAAAGCTTTCTCAGCAAAGCAGTTACTACTGCTTTCTCGGGCGTCGTCGCGAGTAAAAGCTACTGTACGAGTTATTACGACATCGACATTTGCGCCAATGTCTCGGTACAAGGTCGATGTGATGTCACAGCGAGGAATTTTAGAATTTATATCTCTGGGTATGTTTTTTCATTGAGTTAGTCACATTGGAGAGATGATAGACCTACCTAAAGTTTTTTTAACGAGTTAACCGAGAATATTTTGAGTTTCCCAGTGTATTTAGGTTCAAGGCTGGAGCAGAAACGTGGGACGCGACTTTAGTAGAACAATTTCTATGAAAACTTTATGGAAATTGCTCTACTTTATGTTAAAATTGTTCTACTTTATGTTAACTTTATGGTAATTGTTGATTTGAAAATCCTTCAGACGGGAACTTACACATAAATATGTATATCTGTGGACAGGAACGTCTGTAGCGGAGACGTAGGAACAATGTACGGTCAGCATTGATGCCGATGATAAATTAAAAAAAAATGCTGTCATTTCTGCGAGTTTATCACCAGATTAAAAATAATAAGTAATGAGGAAGTTCAGTGCTTTGATGTTTGTAAATTAGGATGTTCTACTACTTGTGCGTCATGGGACTATAGATTTGCCCTTCGAGAATTACCAGATGTATACCTATATATCGCAGATGGATTGTATAATCCGCTGTTTTACAAACCCGCTAGATGTTTTACAAAACAGCTCCGTTATGTAAAATAACTGAACGACGACGCGACGTTCAGCTGGGTTGTCAATGCGTTACGATTAAGTACGTTTAACGAAACTGCTCGTTTAGACGTAATGCAGAAAGGCTTATCTGCAGTTACAATAAGTGTTCGGTGTGAATTATAATGCGGAATTGGACGCAGTAATTAACCTAAGACATCCTCACCAATTGGTTTAAGTTAGGTTAGAACTGTGAATAACCTTGCTATTCCAATTTGGTGGCTATTTAGTATTTTTAGGACTGACTTTCATAAAACTCTATAACTTTATATTCACTTTGTCCTTAAAATGACTGTTTTCACTTGAGTTAGGGTCATTATCACTCATATTACTCGTTGTTATATGTATTTCTGATTCGGACGCCATTGTGGTTTTTTTGACCAACAGCCTCGAAAGTCAAAATTTAGAATTAAAATCTACAATCTGACGTGTTAGTTCACGCTGTTTTACCAAACCTCTTATCGTTGACCCGCTACATTGATGAAGGAACAACTTTTATGCAATTTTGCGTGTACAAGTTAATAACTGAAAAATCCTTCACCAATGGGATTTGATACGATTAACTTAATAGTTAACTGTCCATTATGATTCATAATGCTATCCTTTAATGATTCTGCCAAAGTGGCCTTTTTAGGCCCCCAGATGTTACTTAACGGAGCTGTTTTGTAAAACGGCTAGTGGTTATGTAAAACAGCGGATTCTACAATCCGTCTGCGACATATTAAATATATACTATACCTACAAAATTACCGGAACTTTTTGAGCACTCATTTTGGTTCCTTGTTGATCGATGAACCAGTAAAGGCCATCGTGTCAACTGGATACTTCCAAAAAGGGCATTTAATTAGTTCCTGGGTTCTGGTTTTTTCGGCTTTTAATTACCGTAAAAAATATTTTTTTAATTGAGTACCTGGTTTTACTTGTGACATTTTTAAGGCCAAGGCTAGGTCAGACTTTCCTGCTTCGGAAAGCACGTCTTTCGAAGATCTTTGACAGTCGTTACGGATATTCAGAAGCTCAAAAAGTCTAACAACCAGTCTTACCAGGGGGTAACGTGTTCCCCAGTAACTTGGTTGTGGAGGTTAGATAGGCAGTCACTTCATGTACAATACTGGTATTCGGCTGCATCTGGTTAGACTGGAAATTGATCGAACATAGTCAAGGCTGGGCAGGTTAATTAAATAGAATTCTCATTGGGTTCTGGTACAGTTAGCAACAGAATGCAGGTACAATGTCTTTAGAAAATCGCCTTAGTTACATTTTACACTAAGTATAGCAACTTTGGCACTATCTCAATTACATCCAGGAATGTTTCAAGTCCATTGGACTTAGCTAAATGGAAGCTGTACACAAAGCCTAAAGCAAACAGCTTTACTTAGGCACCTGTCTCACCGCCAACCAGGAAGCGACTAGCTCTCAACGATTTTCTCGTTGAAGAAACATACAATAGATGTAGGTCCCGTGTCAGTAAAAGAGATGCATATTATATATTAATAGTTGTCAAAGTCAAATCATTTATTTCAAATAGGCATATTAAAGGCACTTTTGAACGTCAAAACTTACAGTAAAATTGAATTGATTCTAGTCGCCCCTCCAAAAGGTAGTTTTCGTATGGAGAAGAATGGGCAAGAAACTCCACCGTTACTCTTTTAAAATGTTTTACAAGGTTTTGTATACATAATATAATTATTATTATATGTGAAGACGATGCACCAAGAATAAAAGAAGTCTACCCAAAAAAAAAAAAGAATTAAAAATTAAGCAATTACAGGTAAATCAATTATGTGATAGATACATGGTGCTCATATATTTACAAATTATTTACAAATATTGGAAAGTAGATGATTTGATGAGTTGATCGCTGACTGCTCACTCTCTCTCCACTAGTTGGTCGCAGTGACAAGAGCTATCAAAGAAAATGCTTAGAACACTCGCTGAGAGACTCTCGCTCGGTATATGCATACCAGCAAGTGAAATAAAATGAAATTGTTTATTCTGTACATAGGTAATCGGAATCACTTTTCCAAGTCATATTATTAAAAAAAGTAAGCTAGATGAGGTCGGCGCTTCCTATTTGACTACTCTAAGAAGAAAGGCCGATACAAACTCAGAGGTCACAGTTTCTTTAAAAGTCCAGGTATAATCTTGGTCAGATCATGTGAAGACAAGTCAAAAACAATCAAACATTATATTGATTTTTTTTTGACTCATCTTTATTGCACATAAACCTTTACACATGGGCACTTATGAAACGTCAGAAGCTAGGTGCACGGTTCCAATTGGTCGTTTCCTATGAAGAAGAGCCGGCAAGAAACTGCACGGTTCTTTAAAAATAATTGGCTTTTATAATGTTTTCAAATTACAGTAGGTATGAGGACAGCGTAGGCCTGTCAACAAGTAGCAAAAACTTGATAAAATAAAACGTGGTCTACAGATCTAAAGTCTACAAGGCCTACAAAGTCCTCACATTTAAAAAATAAGAATCTATCAAAAGGATAAATAAAATATAAAAAGCTATTAAAACCAAGTGATATGATTGCCATTACAACCACTAAGAGTGTGAAGAGATGTCTGAAATGGTATTTTAAGGAAAATACCGCACAGATTTGAGTGGACCAGTTCAGTAAGTCAGTGCAAGCTTTTGTCGTAAAGTGAATGGGCAGACCCTGGCTGGAGTCCTTAATTTATTCAGACACAGGCAAGTCTGGTTGAACAGCCGGTAACCTCCTGGGATGACCTGCGAGAGCCCCATTGAAAAAAAAAGTAATGGAAATTCATTCTACTCGTCGCACGTCCGCATTCGGTCATAGCCCAGCAACAAAACTATCAAAACTACACACTAGCTGTAGCTGCTAGTTCACGCTATCTCGTTTCTAGTTGCTAGCTCTACTGACTTCTCGCTTTTCGTCGGCGGAGGGACAGGTTCCTTACTCCTGCAAATACTTAGTCACTAATATACACTTGTACCACTGGCCTGTGACCTCGATCGTGTTAGGTTAAGCATGTGTTGTTGTACTGGATATACTACGCCTGTTCGCTTCAGTAGATAGTTAGTCTGTGGCGATATAGGTATCCCTATCTCAACTCGGATTATGTTACTATGTAGAGAAGTTTACTGTTCGTACTTTCGAACGTTTGTGTTTTAAATTGTGGAGGGAACGAGCCAAATTAATGGTACTGGCTGAAATTGTTTAGGTAGGCATATTTTTTCCTTTTAATTGTCTGTCGTCACTGACCTCTATCATACAATTGTATAATACAGGTCAGTATTTGTCGTTTAAAATAAGAACTTACATAATCTATGACACACAAGGTGACTTTCAGCAATTGCATATTGAAACGAAACTTCTTAGGCGGCGATCCAAGGATTGAGAGTGAAATTTCAAAGACGCGTCATGAATTCATGATTAGGCACATGAGAGAGAATAAACAGATATATCTCTCTGTGACTCTCACACTTTTATTATTTATTTTTTATGATTCACTTCTACACATTTACGATGCTGCCTGCACGTAAATACTATTTCTGAAATCTTTTTATTTTAAAGTCTGCGTTTGTTTGTCTACCATTAGTACCTATCTACCTAATAGGTGCGTGAAATTGGCGACATGGAGGTGGCTCCTTTTGAAAGTGCACAAAAATTAAAGTGAATTTTCAACTTTAAAAAAAATAATTATTAATTAAGGAACAAAACCTCAATAGGTTTGGGGATTTGGTTTGGTTTGGGATTGGGTTTTGGGGTTTTGACACACTTTTAAGCAATCGTACTAACGTAATAATTATTACACTTACACATAACACATAGTTTATATAAAACATTGTGAGGTAGTTAGTAAATATAACAACTAAAATGTACAAAAAACGTCGACTAGTTAGGTTAGGCATCCTGTCGATGCTAAACTTATTGAAAGAAATTTAATGCATTTTCAAAGAGAGTAACGTACTGTTAATGACACTATGACAACTCACGCATTACTATAGGTACCTACTTAAAGTCGACAGCAAGAAGTAGTGTATTCTGGAGTCAGGAATGGCCTCTAATAAATATAAAACAGACATGATTTATTTTATCATTTGAAATTCCATCGCCCATCGAAGGTCTTTGCAGGCTGACAAAATAACATATGTATGTGAACATATACCTACGTACCAACAATTTGTAGAAACACATAATTTTCATTATGCACTAATTCGCGTAAACATCGACCTTTATCTAACAAAAGAATATTACAAAGAAAATGTAAAATATTACCATAACTAAGCGAGGAGTAGTGTGTATTTCACATACTCATTGCTTGGAACTCAACACTACAATGGTTGACGTTCCAATATTAAAATCCTTTTTTTTTTACAATAGACTACATATTTTAAAGTTATCCATAGTTTGTAGTACAAACTTTGTACAAGGGTCACGCGGTCAAAATCGGAACTAACGTCGCCAATTCGCCATTTTGATTTTTAGATATAATTTCACAAAAAAAAACCAACAGCGCCCCCTGACAATGTCATTCAAGCGCCAAAAAATCCTTGTAGCGCTGTAAAATGCATGTAAAATGATGATGTTGGGGTAGGCAACGCAAACATTATGACAGCTCTTGAAGTATTAAAACTACAACCAATCAGAGCGAGTTAAATCGACATATATAAAGCAATAATGTCAAACATTCGTATCCAATGAAATTGTAATAATAGTAGAACTGATAAATGATAAATAGTGGGATTTTCATTTGTTTTCATTGTAAGTAATAAGCCAAGCCCAAGTAGCAGTCTTATTCGATAAATAAATTAATCGATTGCTGTAAACATCGTTAAGTCAGTTGGTTAATCGATGCCGATGTGGTCCTGTCGAACCAGTCAATTTGTTATTTCACACCGCGAACAAATATTTATAGTATGGAAACTGACTTAATCACTGTCCCTTGCTCAATAAGATATTTGTTATGGCCTGGCCAGTCTGACTTATCTAAAGGCTCCTGCAAACAGGCGCGACGCGCGATTTTATCGCGTTTTGCGCCTGTTTGAAGGAGCCTTAAAGTAAAAGTGCGCTGTGCTGCACACCCCTGCCCTATTTCAAGTTAAACAAATTTCAATTTCAATGACAATTAAGTTGATTTCAGAGTGACTAGCACTATTGACAGAGTTATAATTGTTTGAAGTTGTAGCGTAAACTGAACTTTATTGTGTAGGAATTAAAGTTATTTTTTTCATTAATTCATAATTGTTTAAATTTTTGGCAAATAAATCGCGAATGCACTGCGTACCTAATCTATAAAAACGTGATATATTTTGTTGATATGCTCAAAGAAATATCTGTGAGATATTTACTTTCAACCACAATCTAAATGATTTTTTGAAGGATACGAGTATATTAAGTTCTAAATCAAGGGCCGGCCAATACTGGCAACCGCAATCATGATTTTAGTTTATGGTCAAGTTTATCAACTTGACCATAAACTAAAATCATGATTCAAATCGTCATTCTAAGATTCATTCCAATTTTAAACTACTAATCCATCTCGAGTGTTTGACTGACTTGGACATGTGGTATTATACTACAGACGTACTCTTAATAATGAACGAAGCATTATACTAATGGGTACGTGCGCATACGCACACTTTGAACGGAGATATAGTCAACTGCAGTCCATGGTAATAATTTGATATTCACAGCGCCTTTATATCATAGCAGTTAGGGCGGTTTTCGGGGTTCAAGTCTTACTGCTGACTTACGGTCGAACGTACCAATTGAAGGTGAATGTTAAGCCAGCTTCCACTGAGAGATATGCTTTGAATTTTGGACGATATAAAAATAGTTTTGACAGCTATAAAAAATTATTTGTTGGCCAGTAATGCTTTGGTTTATTATAGTCCTCCAGACCAATCTCAACCGAGACTGACCTTCGGCACGGGAGATGTTATAGTGCACAAGTATGTGCGCACACACAGGTCTCAACTCTCTTTTCCTTCACTTTCCTAGTCCGATGGGAAGGCAGGCAATCCGACACGACCGGAGAGAGATCGCGAAGGACTTAATGCTTTTGGTTTCCTAAGAAAGCGGTGAACGATCACACAATAATGACTGTCCAAATTCAATGTTTTTTGACACCTTAATGTCAAAAACAGGTGAAAATGACATTTTCATGACGGTCGTTTTAATATGATGGAACCGCTTTCCTAGGAAACTAAAACTTTGGAAAACACACAGAAAATATTCTTAGAAGCGTTAATAAAAGTTTAATAGGTGTAATTCTTGAAACCCTTTTTTTAAAATAATAATCTTTTGATCTAAATGGAGACTCATAAAAAGCTTTAGCAAATAAACTTATTTTTATTTTTTCTTTCTTTGCTTACTGATATTTAACTGCATCCGGTTAGACTGGAAGTTGACCCTAACGTATGTTAAAAGGCTAGGCAGATTGAAGTTTTTTTTTTGTTAACCTATAAATTTCGTTTTTAACATTGTCATGGACCTTAGTTTTCCTCTAACTCCGGTCAGGTCATAAGGTAGCATTAATTAAATTAGAAAGTGAAGGTGTTCCCAATATGGCACGGTACATCAAGATTTTAATAGTAAACAAGTTTCTATTCAAGGGAGAATGGCTCGATACGGCAAGGCAATGAGGTTTAATTAAAATGATTAAGATATGCTGCAGTAATTGCTTGTCCAGCCAGAATAATGGAAGAGAAAGTTGATATTAGAGCTCTTTCGTAGCTGATTCATTTTCACAGCCCATACTACCTCAGCTAAAATTCACTTTTTATCTCTCTCGCACGAAACCGCTCGCGGACTAAGTGAGAACGAGACAGATTGCGGTGCCGGGCAGCAGGCAGCGCCAATAAATAAAAAAAAAACAATAATTTGAAGCATTTTTTGAATGAGGTAACTTTGGAATTTTTTTTCTATCGAGAAAATTTTATGGAATCGTGTTTTTGAAATTTGAATGCTGCAATATTTTCGACATAACGGAGGATCATGCTGAGCCATTTGAGGTAGTATATAGGCTCTTAATTGGCAGTAGTAAAGTCTTAGGGCTGGTATTACCAAAGTCTATATTTTATCTCATCATAATCATCATCATTTCAGCCAAAAGACGTCCACTGATGGACAAAGACCTCCCCCAAGCATTTCCACTTCGACCGATCTGTTATCTGTGGCATAAACTTGACGTTTGACAGTTTTTATATGGAACAACTGTCAAAAATTCATATTTCGAGTCCAGCGGGGTAATTGCGTAACACACTAACAGTAGCAATGGCTTTCATTTTGACAGTTCAACAACATTCATTGCGTTATTTACGTAGTTGAGCAGACAATTTTTCCCAACATATGAATCAATGATTAGCAATACCCTTGAAAATGATTCACTTTGTGATTGAAAGTGTGTGGTGTTGTTGTTTGTGTCTTATCGTGCCTAAGCGATATTTATACGAAAATGCAATTTTTGTCGTATACGATATAGTTTTAAATATAATATAAGATAAAAGTCGCTTGCGATAACTTGGCCGTCAGGGGTTCATTTATTCGCAGGATAAGAATAAAGATATCGAACTTTTGTCGAATTCGCCTTTAGTGAAGTTTAAGGATATAAACACAGTGGCACTTACGTTTGTGACCAGCCGGTCGATTCTGTAAAAATCTCACAGTGAAAACTTAGGTGAAGTGAGTTTGGTTTTGCTAGGAATTGACACTATTGACAGGTCATTCCACGTTAACTTCACCTGTTTTCACGGTGAGATTTTTACAGAATAGCACCGCAGAAAGCCAATTCCCGTAATTAAACACCGTTAAAAATCTAGTCGCAATCTCATTTCAGCGACAATTAATGTCAAAAATGTAGTGATTATAGAGGTATTTCTGACAGAATAAAAATGAGATCAGACTGTGAATATTCTTGAAATTACGAGTATTGCCCCTATGATCATACGCGTCATTGTTTGTATAATTCCTTTGTTCTATAGGAATGTTGGCTCACAAATCTTAATTGTTCTCAGATGAGCGTAACCCCGCGCGATTTATGTTGGGTGAGGCCAAAATGACATTGCTGTGTACAGTGCGTGCCACGTAAGAAGAGACTTGACACACCACGTGGTCTGACATGCGCAGAACACGATTTTAGGTATCTTTAGCGGTATGAGGTCTGAGTGCGGGACGGGACCGGACGTCATAGGGGCGGCGGAAAGAGGCGCGGGAGACGGGGTCAAGTCTCTTCTTACGTGGCACGCACTGTACCATAAAATTACAACGTCATTTGGCGACTAAAAGTCGCGTGAAAAACTGTTTTCGCCCCACCCATAAAGTACGTCACACGATAAAAATATTTTTAATGCAGACGCTAGACGAAATAATTTACATCTGTTTTTGCAAATGTAAAAGTTTCTGGCAATGTATCAACGAAAGTAAAAGAAAAATTGTTGCTATCTTCCTTATTCAAAAATGTATTTAAAGATATTTCATTAAAAGGGAATACACACACAAACAAATAGACCGATATCACATCCGTCCCAGAAATGTCAACATCATAAATTTTACATAGACAATTCTATTTTCAAAGTTTGTTTATAAGACATTTCCGGTCTTTGCGCATAGACAAACGATATGACGAAAATACAAATATATGTCAAACTTTATGACATTTTCATAGTTGCTGGGACGTTGCTGGGTTTTCTTATCGAAATAAAATACTAATGCATATAACTGTATTAACTGTTATACAGTTATATGCACCACCGCACCATTAGTTTGTTATTTATATAGATTTTCCATTTATCGATCTCTGTTTGTAATAAGATAAACGTAAGATAGCAATGTTTTACTTTAGTTTCCGTGTTTTGATAAAACTTTTAGGCATTTTTACTACTCTGAACACTGCCTATAGATTTTTAGAAAATGTGACACAACGGATAGATCCGACGGACGGACGGACGGACTTTTTTTTTAACGGATAGATCCTACCCGAATAACGTAGATATTCAGGTAGGATCTATCCGTTAAAAAAAAAGTCAAAAATTCAAATTGCAAATGGTGCAGCGGTGGCTCAGTGGACGGCCCCGACTATCGAGTATATTACATTTTGGTTTTAGATTCGAACCCAGACAGGCGCTTTACTTTGTGGAAATTATTTCATCACCACTGCTCTCAAAACAGTGAAGGAAAACATCGTGAGGAAACCGGCATATCCTAGAACCAAAATTCGAAGACATGTGACATCTACCAACCCGCACTGGGCCCGCGTGCCCAGCCCACTCCCTGTCGAAGAAAGGAGGCCTCTGTCCCAGCAGTGGGAACACTATAGGCTGATTATGATCTCTATACATATTATTTTGGGACCATCGCAAAAAAAAGATAGTTTGTGAATGCGATCCAAACGGTAATGATATCACATGAATGGATCGATTAAAGACTCCTACAAACAGGCGCGACACGCGATATAATCGCGCGCGACATAAAAGCACCCCTCGTTGCGCGACTTGCGGTGCCTTTGTGTTGCGTGTCGTGTCGCTCCTGTGTGCAGGAGCCCTAACAAACGCTACCACTGCTCTAGCCGCTCAAGGGACCAATACTTACTGATTATTTTCCAACAGAAAATTTCATTAAATTTTCTTGTATATAAACATTCTAGTTTTCGTGCGTGGGTTTACAATGTTTACATAATTTGTATGTATCTTGCAATAGTTGCAGTCTATACTAATAACAAAGCATAATTATTACCGTGACAAAGCTGAAGAGTTTGTTTGGATGCGCTAATCTCTGAAACTACTGGTCGGGTTTGAAAAATTGTTTTTGCATTTGTTAGCCCAATTCTTGAGGAAGGCTATCTAACATCACGCTAGCACCCTTAGGAGCCGAATAAAAAGAATAAACGCTAAGCGTAACGAAGTTATAGCGCGGGTAGGCGATGGGATGGGTCGTGGGAACAAGAATTTTCACGCGGACGAAGTCGCGGGCAGAAGCAATTTTAAAGCGCTTTGCAGAAAGCAACTTTAGTTGAGGCAACTAACAACTTTTCTTTAAAAGTTTCCAGTTGCTACAACCAAATAGCTCAAGATATAATGTACAGTCAGTTTCAGAGAAATAGTACCCCTCCAAGACTTAAAGATTATCGCCCGAGCACGCTCGGGCCCGCGTGTCACGTGAGCCTTGAGCAGCTCCCTCCCCCGCGCCCCGCCGCCGCACCCATCTCGTGCACCCACCGATCCGTCTCAAATATTATTTGCAATGTTTTTAATAATTTATATGGTATTTTATCGGCTTCCTTCTGGCCGAACCGTATAGATACCAAGAATAACTTACAAAAAGACACTGCGTGCGACTAAGATACGAACCCACATCGCGAGATCATCTAGACCGCGCCTTATACCACTAGGCTATTGGCTCAGTTAGCAATCTTAACGAAAATTCGAATAGCATTACTCCTTTTATCGAACAAGGTTATTAACGGTCTAATCTTCTAGATATTAAGGTTTAAATTTCAACTTCCGTCTTATATTTAATACTAGCACCTTACCGACTTGTTTTACAAAATGCAATACGCAACTCCTCTATTAACTAAAACATAAGGTTGAAATTAGCATAGATGTCTTGTTTGGTTGAATAGAATGTGTTGATTCCGATTGTTGCACTACCCTCATTTTACTTCAGAAACTTAACTGCTGTATGAACTGCGAGTTAAGGTTGAATTTAGTATACTATTCTTCGCCTTATTTACTAAACTGTGATTGAGGGTATTTTTACTTTTCAAATGGTTTCATTTTCGTGCCGATTCGCTTGTGTGTAATTATCTTCATCGTAATATTATCCAATTTATTAAGTTTTTAACCAGTTGATTCTATTAATCGATGGTATGGTTCGATTAACAACTTTATTAAAGGCTAAAATTGTAGTTCTGTGGGAAAAGGAACAAAACATAAAGAAAATAGCACGAGATATAAGCATAACGGTAAGATTTACGTTATTCTTACACATACCTATTTATTGTTGCAATCATGTTGCATTATTACTTACAAGTTGGATTTTTTTTATGTATTTCTAATATTATTATTTTCATTACAGAGAAAAACAGTTCGTAGATGGATACAAAGGTATCAAGCGACGGGTGATATGAAATGTGATCACCAAGGCCCTCGCCCGATTGCTTACACTAATGAATCGAAGCGACAACGTAATATGTATTGTGAAAGTTCACTCAGTGGCACCCTTCAAAACTACGCGTTCAAATGCTGACTTCAAGAAGTGTTAGACAGTGACGGCCATCCTATCCGTTATGAATAGGCAACTCAGCAGATTAACTGTGTAACTTATTTGATAAAAATGCATTGGAACATTTATATGAGCAAGTGTCAAGTGTTAATCATTCCCAATATCATTCCATTATCAGTGGGATCATTATCTCGTAGTCAATCAAAAATAAACAACCTTTATTATTATCAATCCAGTTCTTGTTTACAAGTAGTCTTGTAATGTGTTAACGATGCACCATCTGACCTCACATATTTTTCTAATGTTGTGTTAAATAAGGGTTATCAGAAAATGTGATAAAAGAGAAAGATGTATATTGCTATACTGTTATAGTTTAGCATGTTGGTTCTTCCTCTGTAATTCACAGTTTCTAGAAATATCTATAAACGAACCGTTATCTAAACCAAACTAGGGTATCTATTTTGTGTTTAGTTAATATTCTAAGTATAATAACCCCAATTTAACACAGATAGAAATCTGTATATTCAACCAGGAAGTGGATTCCATGAAGTCCTAGAAATGTAATTAAAGAAATAAATGAATATTGTTTATGCAAAATGCTAAGCTTTTATTACAAACCTCCATTTGATTTTTTAATAATAATTAACGAAAAAAACAAAACTAACTACTAAAGAAACTAAAAAATAATAATAAAGGTAAATTAATAAAATAAAAAAAATCTTCTCAACCGCGGATTGAACTCGAGACCGTCGTATTGTTAAGCCGCAGTGTTAACCACTAGACCAACATGCCACTTACGATACATTTCAAAAAACTTAAATAGGTTCGATGTCATTACCAAGGTGTAACGGTTTCTATGAAGCGTGCTGTACTATAGTACCCGGGGATAAATATTGCACATCGACCTTTACCTTTTTTGTATTTTATGCAAAGAATAAAAATAATTATCAAAAGAAGCAAATCATAGGTAATTGTTTTAACAGCTCCTAATAGATACCGGACTGTGTGTATTTCGTGCGACAGAGATAACGCTCTACGAAGCCGAAATTAGCCGATTGTCTCTTTCTAAAGGTCGATGTGCAATATTTATCGCCGGGTACTGTAAGTAGCTAGTTGCCAGTTGCTGCAATAGCTGCTCCATCTGCAAAGCGCCTAAAATAAATGGCAAAAGGTTATTAATTTTTGTTATCTCTCTATTTCATGAGTAGTTGTTTCTGAGATTTCTGTTAAATATTGTCACATAGTTGTCAATATCTTGTGTTAACTAGTACAGATGCCAGCACATCTACCTACCCGAAACTGTCAAATTTTCGCAATCAACTTTGAATCTTATACTCTAGCGATAAAGTTCAAAATCTATAAAAGAAATTTGACAGATTGTAGTAGCTTGATGTGCTGGCGGGCGTCTGTACAATGTAACCTTCTGTAAGTACCTAGTAGTAGTCACATATTTGTTTGTTCAAGTGTTAAATAATTTTATGAAGTGCTCGACGTTTGTTTTCTTTGTATGTTCATATTGTTTGGAACATTGTGTGTATTAAATTGTTTACACTTTGAGAATTTTCCGTTTTAAGGCTCCTTCAAACAGGCGCGACACGCGATAAAATCGCGCGCGACACAAAGGCACCGCAAGTTGCGCAACGAGCGGTGCCTTTGTGTCGCGCGCGATTATATCGCGTGTCGCCCGTTTGTAGGAGCCTTCACTGAAATTAATTACCTACTGGATTGTAGAGCCAGCATAAAGGCTCGTACACACAGGCGCGACGCGACACGCGACACAAAGGCACCGCAAGTCGCGCGACGAGCGGTGCCTTTGTGTCGCGCGCGATTCGCGTCGCGCGTCGCGCCTGTTTGCAGGAGCCGTAATACATATTTTATTTTAGTATTTTGGTTTCGGGTGTACGAAATTTATTACACTGATTGAATTTTTTTTATTGCTGGTTTTAGCCAGCAATAACGAATATTGAACAATGAAAATAATGAAATAGACAATCCTAACAAATTGATTAAAGGGTCAAACAAAACAGTTACGTCACTTATTCGGTTAACCCTGCGCGTGCGGACAAGTCATGCGCAAACAGTCAATAAGTAATTCAGTCATCACAAAAATAAAATATTTCTTTCAACAATACCGGTGCCTCATAACAAGAAAATAATCATACTCCTTAGACGATAACACTAAAGTTTGTTCATGTTTCTAGGAATCGTCTATAAAAAGTATGAACATAATCGGTACTGTCGAATTGTTCGGTGGCGCGAGCGGAAGTCTGGTTCTAAGAACTGTGGTAACACTGGACTTTTGATTGTAGGAAATATCTTATGTCATGCGGAAGGAACGATAGGGCTGGGGTTTTATCGATATTTTTGCTTTTAGAGATAAATAAAAATAATACCAGACTATAGAAAGAATAGAATATAATACTCTTTATTTGGTACGGGAAAGAGTAGGCCATAATCTACCACGGCCCAGAACAAACCCATTTTAAATTAAATAATGTTGGAAGTTGGAAGCAGGCGGGACCCATACCACTTTTATTAAATTTTCAAATTCAATTAGTATGAATAATATTAGTATGAATTCTTCAGTAAAATTCTATATAATATGTTTCTCTAAGTTATAACAGTCACTATACCATTAAGATTAAAACTAAATTATATTTAGAAATGAAATCATTTCATAGCCCAACCTTGTACATACAAAAGATAAACTACAATATTATCTCTAAAACTATAATCCTTGGCGTTTATCTATCTGAAAAACAATTAAAAAAAAATAGGACAGATAAATTTACACTAGACAAGCCTAGATTTGGCAGCCCTGATAATAACATGACGCCTGTATTCCCAAAAGGGTTGGGCAGAGGTCACACACAGTTCACCCAAATTTCGCCAGTTATTGCACAGTAACAGTAAGAATGGCATTTCATTTGGACAGTTCAACAACATTCATTGCGTTCTTTACGTAGTACAATGCGTGCCACGAAAGATGAGACTTGACCCCGCCTCCCCCGCTCTTTCCGCAGCCCCTATGACGTCCGGTCCCGTCCCGCACTCAGACCTCATACCGCTAAAGATACCTAAAATCGTGTTCTGCGCAAGTCAAACCACGTGGTGTGTCAAGTCTCATCTTTCGTGGCACGCATTGTACAACAGACACGTCTTTTTCCGAACATAATAATGAAGCAATGGATAAGCAATATTCTTCAAAATGATTCACATTGTGACTGAAAGTGTGTTGTTGTGTGTGTCTTATCGACCTAAGCGATATTTTTACATAGCAATAATCCTTCAAAATCATTCAGATTTTGATGGAAGTATGAAAATGTATTACGCAATTAAGGTGCGTGCTGCTATTGAGAAATAACAGATGGAAAAACCCAATGACACTGCCTGACCCGGGAATTGAACCCAGGATTTCATGCTCAGCAGTCGGTAACGAGGTAGCCCTGGGCTCTGATAACAGTCGGGTAATAAAATTGTTGAAGCGTATCGGAATGATCGAGATGCACCTATTCCTCATTTTATTCGGTCATCGCCCGCGCCGAGTTACACGGCTGGAAAACCCAACTAAACTTCCTGTTTTTCATGGAGAATGGGTTAACATGCATAGCTATTCACAACCACTCGATACGCTTCCGTACCGTATCGAACATAAATCAATGTTATCGTAGGATTCGTCTAAACGCTGTTCACATCTCCAAAACCCGAAAATTTGGTCAGTTTATATCAAATAGACAGCCTCTATTTTTCCGACAGCGGTTTGCCTTCGGGGGTAAGGCAAATCAGGTTATCAAAATGTGTCATTTTCGATACGATAGCCTGTCGGATGGTTGTGAATAGCTATGCTGCACCCTAATTGCGTAATGTAATTGCAATCCGAGGGCTTTGAAGGCAAAGCTTCACGGGTTCGCAAAAATCGTCTAGGGTAGGTGATTTGAACTTAGAGAGTTGTATTGATGATTTTTATGATTATAATTTTATAAATAAATATTTGTTACGGTCGCCAAAATATGAAGCAATTATTTAATTACAAAAAATCTTTTGTTTGGTTAAAAAAATTAAAACACTAGTATTTTAGTATGCTGCTTGTAGAATAATCTGACAAAAAATCAGAATGATTGTATGGTTTTTATTTTAAAAAGAAAGTTTTTAGAGGTAGGTATCTTCGTGATTTTTTTCTATCGTATCAAATTAGTTGTATTATGTTTTCAACACACTATCTACCTATCTGTCCTGAAGAATATCATATATTTTTCTGATTTTGTTTACTGTAGTCGCTCATATTATACATACTTTTATTGTTTCTAAAACTTCCGTTTTTTGTGGTTAGGTCCTGTAAGCCCCTTAAGAAAGTTAAGTTAATTTATTTATTTATTTATAAGTATAAAAAGCATGTATTAGGTATGTTGAAACTGTGTGTACTTCCCGTCACTTGTCCCTAAAGGTTCATTAGAAAACCAATGTCAGACAGCATATTATTCTGTCTGGCACTAATGCTGAAATGAACCTTTTTGATGCAGCCGTGAGGCACACACTATTGTTTCTTGAAACATTATTTTCATTTTGATAATTTTGTATTTTGTGATTCACGAACAGCAGGTCGATTCTGTAAAAATCTCACCGTGAAAACTTAGGTGAAGTGAGTTTGTTTTTGCTAGGAAATGACACTATTGACAGCTTAGTCCACGCTCACTTCACCTAAGTTTTCACGGTGAGATTTTTACAGAATAGCACCGCTGGTCGATTCTGTTAAAATCTCACTGTGAAAACTTAGGTGAAGTGAGTTTGTTTTTGCTAGGAAATGACACTATTGACAGCTTAGTCCACGCTCACTTCACCTAAGTTTCACGGTGAGATTTTTACAGAATAGCACCGCTGTGTCCATAAAATAAATAAACTTTTTTCTTTCTTTCAAGAACGCAATGAACGTGTCTGTCTGAACTGTCAAAATGGAAGGCAACGCGATCGATAGCCATTTTTTGTGTGTTAAGCAATTAAGTACCCCGCTGTTCATCGGTATACATTTGATTTTATCATGCATGCGGGATTGTCCTCAAAATGTTGAAAAGGTAACCGTTCTAACCGTAAAAATCTCACCGTGAAAACTAAGGTTAAGTGAGCTTGATGTGAGCTGCCGGTCGATTCTGTAAAAATCTCACCGTGAAAACTAAGGTTAAGTGAGCTTGATGTGAGCTGCCGGTCGATTCTGTAAAAATCTCACCGTGAAAAAGGTCAAGTGAGTTTGTTTTTGCTAGGAATTGACACTATTGGCAGCTCACTCCACGCTCACTTCACCTAAGTTTTCACGGTGAGATGGTTAAAGAATCGCACTGCTGTCATTTCACCTGATGCTGGGGACTACTGACAACTCACCTCAGCGAATAATAAGCCAATAATGTTCCCCTGCTGAGACACAGGCCTCCTATTTTCGAGAGGGAGTGGGTTGTTGTAATCTACCACGCGGGCACATTGCAGATTAGCAGAAGATACGTGTCTTCGAATTTCTGGTTCTAGGACATGCCGGTTTCCTTCACCGTGCACCGTTTCAAGCAGCAGTATTTTTTATTTTCTTATTATTTTCATTCCGGGGTCCAAGACTGATGAATTCCTTCATGGGCCACGCAGATTTTATTCTTGGCAAGTTTATTCTGGTCGCAAATTAACTCTTGGCTTGAAGTTGCAGAAAGTGTAGTAGACATGTCTTGACTAACTACTGCCCTTCATAAGCCGTTTTAGCGAACTATGAATGAACGATAGTATCTAATCTTGGTTTTTTCATTGAGAGACGACCTCTTGACCTTACCAATGAGATCATTCACCATTTTATTAGTTTTGAGTACCTACGAAAATGAAGATACAATTAGTTTTATCAATTTCTAAATGGAACTTACGGAGCGATATTTAGTCAATCTGCCTAGATTTTCCTCAACTATGTTGGGGTCGGCTTCGAGTGTAATCGGATGCAGCTGAATACCAGTATTTTACATGGAGCGACTGCCTATCTGGGTAACACGATAACGCTTGGTAAGACCGGTTGTTAGACTTTTGGGCTTCTGACTACCCGTAACGACTGTCAATGATCTACGAATGGTAGTCGGGACCAACGTGCTTTCCGAGGCAAGCACGGGTCTCGATATGTAATGGATGGTCCATGAACCTTCAATCGACCCCTGCGGCTGTTATCATTTCGCTACGAGTTAAGGCTCCTTCAAATAGCCGCGACACGCGATAAAATCACGCACGACACAAAGGCACCGCAAGTCGCGCAACGAGCGGAAGTGTCGCGAGAGCCGCGCCTGTTTGTAGAGGCCTTTATTCTATTTATAAAAAATAAACTGCTATGATAAGACCATTGTTAAACTACAGACCGACCGTCGAGATAATGCGTTCCTTACACCTGCCAGTGCGATAATAATTTCTAGTAGCTACTATGTATAGGTCAAATTCGCAAAACACATTTATTCGTTTGTATGAAATTGACAGGTGTCAAGAACGCATTCTCTCGTCGTGTTATTAATACTTACAGCATATTATTTACAATAAAAGCAATACAAAGCTCACGTAGCATCGTTACCCAGTGGATGATACACCCAATACCTTTAATGTTGATGGATGAATAAACTAAAAATAGGGCGGTAATTTTAATTTAATAGACGCTAGTAACTGTATTATAGCTGGGCTGCTTTTAACGAAGTCGGTAGATATAGCTACCGTTATTAATAACGTTATGACGCCATTTTTTTGTTATATTTTATTTTGTAAATAAAATCGTGGTGTCAATCAAAACTGCCAGGATGATTGACGTTTGACTTGTATATGTTATTTTATAAGTGAGAAGATACATTTTTGCAACGGTAATTCATGATTATTTATGTAGCAACTGAATGTAATTTCAATTCGTGAGAAAATATTGGTTATTTATTATAAAGCTATTACGTTCAAAACTTTTGCGGCCATTGAAAACATAAACAAAATGGAATCTAGATTTTTGCGTAAACATTTTTAGAAAATTATTTTGCGAAAACATGCACACGGTTTTAAAAACGATAAAGTAATGTTAAGATTTATTTAAAAACTGGTGGTTTTTAAAATAAATCAAACCATAAAGATTTATTTGAAATACCATAATATTGATTCACGTTCGCTCAAATATTTATGCGTTCTAGTATTTATTTGAACTTGGCCTCTTTTCGGAACCAACTGTAAATTTATTATGATAGGCAGTTGTGTCCTAGCTAAAATAATTAGTTCGTTTAATTTTAACGATATAGTTAGGAGCCAACTTTACTCTGGTTTTAGGTTCAACTATCTAGGCCATCGGTTTATGTCTGTGATCTTTGGTACAGATAATAATAATATCAAGATTGCTTAACTGTCAAAAATTTCAAAATGACTTTCCTGTCACGCCCTGTGAAGTTGGTAGGGTTGGGCAAAGGTATTCTATTATGGAGCCTTCAATTGTCAATGACTATGAGATGCATGGAATTAGTATGTACAGACGCCAGCACATCAAGCTACTACAATCTGTCAAATTTCTTTAATAGATTTTCAACTTTATCGCTTAATCATAAGGTTCAAAGTTGATTGGGAAAATTTGACACTTTCGGGTAGGTTGATGTGCTGGCGTCTGTACTATCTTGATGCGATGTCACGTTGTATTTAATAATCAAGCGGGTCTCGGAATACGTATTGTATAACAAAATGGCAGCATGTCAACGCATTAATGTAGATATTTGTATTTATCTGACATTGGTATCATAAAAGGTCGAATGCTGAAATTAGTAGGTAAGTTAAGTTAATCACTACCATTGTTAGAATATAAAATACCTAAACCCTTCTTATGTGAACACAATTTGAGCCATAAATAAAGTGGACGTAACAACAATCCATAATGATCGCAATTTTAATTGGCAACACAATAAGTTGGCACTACGCACCAGTGTTGCCAAGTTCAAGTACAAAACAATTAATTTCTAGACCTCTATTTTTGATGCTAACTATTTTGCTACCATTTGACCTCACATGTGAAGGCCTTGACAACGAATCATGACGAATATATGCCGTAATTAACGCACTTTAATTTCATAAAAACTAGTTTCTTTTAATTAACCGTTCGGCCGATAATAGTTCACATAAATAATAGTGACGCCAGAATTAAAAGCTCTCACAGACAAACGTGACGCGACTCTGTGGTGATGTTCTACCGGAGTCATATCGGACCTGTCTGCGAGAGCCTTAACTCCACGTTTTATATGCTTTCTAATAAATTAAATGATTAATGAAATCCTTGTAAAAATATTGATGTAGGTATTGTTCTTTGATTATTTATTAAGTTTTAATTTATTCAGTTAATTTGTAACGAAAATCTTTTTTTTTTTCGTCAATAATTGTATAATTAATTGTATGATTTATATACCTTACTAGCTGCGCCCCGCGGTTTCATCCGCGGAAATGTCGATGCCGTGGGAATATCAGGATAAAAGTAGTCTATATGTTAATCCAGGCTGTCAGCTACCTCCACACAAAATGTTATCAAAATTGGTCAAGCAGTTTGAGCGCATTGATATATAAAAACCCTTTATATATTTTAGGTTTTTTATATATCAATGTTTGAGCGTGAAGAAGTAACAAACATATGAATACATACACACTCACAAATTTTCGCCTTTATAATATTAGTGTTTAAAAATGTTATTTATAATAATTAAAGTTGCTACCAACTTTGTTAAAATGTAGCTCCTTCTCTAGTCTATTCACGATAACTAACTTAAGTCTTAACTTGCATAAGTACTTATAATATTTAACATGACTTATAAATATAGAAATATTCCTTATTAAAGTATTTTTATTTATTTCCATCAATCAGCCTTGACAGACCCCGTAGAAGATGGTGAGGCGTTTAGTTAGGGCCTCTAGGTTTTTTTGCCTCTATTTTTCCTGTCACCATTAGACGTTCCATGTTGTTGGTACGGTCAGCAACAAAAGTCGTTTGACACTTCAGTTTTGTTTATCTCAGGTATTGCGCAAAATATTTGTTCAAAATTGCAGCAGAAGTACAATGCCATTTTGAACAAATATTTTGCTCAATAACTAAGTGTTAATCGACTTTGCCATTGCCAGTCACCACAAAACTATGTAAATAATTAATTAATGCCAATACTGATAACCTAACTAGGGTTAAAATGCCCGTGGAGCTTCTGATTATGCGTTATTTTCGATTGGCGTCGCGGCAGACCCCGTAGAAGATGGCGGGACGAGCTGGTGAAAACAAACGACCAGTGGTCCACTTTAAGCCTGGATAACAGTAACAATCAATCTGCCTGCCTTTTCCCAATTATCGTAGGGTCTGCTTGCAGTCTTACCGGATGCAGCTGCCTACCAGTATTTTACATGAAGCGACTGCCTATCTGACGTCCAGAACCCAGTTGCTGGATAACACGATACACATTGGTAAGACTTGTTGTCAGACGTTTGAGATTCTGACGACCCGTAACGACTGTCATAGATCCACGAATGACAGTCTGGACCAACGGCTTAATGTGCTTTCCGAAGTACGGAGGGATCTCGCTGTGTAATTGATGATGATCACTCATTCATAGAGCGACCTCGACCAGCGTAGTTTAGACCGTAGATACGGCTGTTATTATTTAGCCACAAACCTAAGAAGTGTACCTACCCAATTGCTAATTGTCTAATTAAGGCTCCTGCAAACAGGCACGACACGACACGCGACACAAAGGCACCGCAAGTCGCGCAACGAGCGGCGCCTGTGTGTAGGAGCCTTTACTTGCAAGTTGTAAGTCACCAGACACTATGTACAGACGCTAGACGCCAGCACATCAAGCTACCCAAAACTGTCAAATTTTCTCAATCAACCTTGAACCTTACGCTTTAGCGATAAAGTTGAAAATCTGTTAAAGAAATTTGATAGATTGTAATAGCTTGATTTGCTGGCGTCTGTACTACAATTAATTAATTCGAAAACTGATAACCTACCTGAGGCCCAAATGCAGTAACACTTCAGATTATCAGTAATAAGGTAAGATCTAAGAAGTGTGGTTGTTAATTACTTGCTAGACACCACAAAACTATGTAGGTAAGTAATTAATTAATGCCAATATTTACTGATAACCTTAGGTTAAAATGCTGGTGGCGCTTCTGATTATCAGTTAGGTACGCATATCGTAACCGGTACCTCATACCTACGTTTAATTAAAGAAGTGTAAATGTTCTCTCTCTCCCTAACCGTTCTCTCACTGCCGATAATTGTGACACAGTTACAAATTTTCAGCGGTTTTTCTCCATCTGTTACGATCAGTGGCCAGCACCGTAATTGCGTAAAACGTTACCAACCACAATCTGAATAATTTTGAAGGATATTGCTAATCCATTGTTTCATAAGTTCGAAAAATTTCGCAATTATCCCGCTGGTGGAGTGCGGTAGGTACTAGCGGTGCCTTTGTATGCGCGCGATTACCTATATCGCGTGTCGCGCCTGTTCGTAGGAGCCTTAAACCACAATGCATTGTGTCCCAAGCGTATGTACCGGTTGATACAACCTCAATGCATGCAGGTACACAAAGCACAAGGTCGAGGTACAATAGCAGTAATCAATACACAAGCGGAATTCTATGGAGGGATCACTACAGATCAAAACATTGATCGATCGGAATGTAAGGACAACAGCGGGGTCAGGTATTTTTAGATTGACGTAAGGTGTGCCTAAGTCTGTCTATAAAAAGATGCATAGTGCGGCCGACGAGAGAATGCGTTCTTGACAGCTGTCAGATTGATACAAACGTATACGTGTTTTGCGAATTTGATCTCACTTCTTTAGTACAGACGCCAGCGGTGCTATTCTGTAAAAATCTCACCGTGAAAACTTAGGTGAAGTGAGCGTGGAGTGAGCGTGGAGTGAGCTGTCAATAGTGTCAATTCCTAGCAAAAACAAATTCACTACACCTACGTTTTTACGGTGAGATTTTTACAGAATCGACCGGCAGCACATCAAGCTACCCGAAACTGTAAAATTTTCCCAATGTTGAACCTTATGCTGTAATGATAAAGTTGAAAATTATAGCGCGACCCCTATCAACTCCCCGCACTTCTAGAGTTCGTCGTGTACCGGCCAGGTTACGACACTAGTTAAGGTTCGGTATAACCCTAGAAATGTCGCCCCATGTCACCAACAGTAAGTCACAAGCGCCCGGTAACTGCGCACGCGCTCAGCGCTAACAGACTCGTGCGCCTCGCGAGCCGTCCATTACCGATAATTATGTTATTTATAAGTTAAATGTAACAGTTCACTATACATACGTTTTATACAAATACAGTTTACATGCACTAATAGTTGGAGTTTCTTTTACCAAAAGTACCCCGACTATAACTGGCGTCCCAACGTGCGGCCGTGTTTTCGTGAAAAAACGGTTAAGCAAACATTATTTCGTGTAAAACTGTTATTGTGTATAACAACGTTTGTATAAAGACTTAAAAAAACAGTGTTTAAGTGTCGAAAACAGTGACTTTCTCGGGTTTTCTTCGTGCGACGTTACATATTCGTTATATACTTCGCCTACGCCGCCCGCAGATTCGTTACGTTTTGTGCACATATCAACATTTTTAAAGAACTTTTAGCATAATTTGGTGTAATATAGTGACTATACAGTGGATTCAGTGTGACGATTGCTATAAATCGTAATCCTGTAAACATCCGTGTACATACAATAACCATTGTTCATAGATGCTTCGTGCGAGTTGACTTGAAACTGTGGGTACCTTTGTTAGGATTCCGAGAACACCGACTCGCGTCGAACATTAATGTAAATAATAACTTGGATTTTTAAATAGAGTCTTGTGTGTTAGAGACCTAGTTGATTGTAGGTACATGAGGGTTAGAACAATCGCGTAAGTGTATGAACGTTTCGTAAGTACGCGTTGTGTACGAAGAGTTGTCGAACTTGAGTGACGAACTAGGTTGCATAGGTACACTGTTACCTATTTGTGGTGCCGGAACGTTGTATATAGTGCAAAAAAGACATGGTGCTAACACGGTCGCGTAATAATAGTGCTTCACGTGCTACGCAGCAGCCTGTAGATACGCACACTACGGCGGGTGAGCAGTCAGACGGCACGATGCCGTCTACTGCAGATGGACACGCATTGTTCGTTGACGTACGATCGTCGACGCCGCCGCTGGCTGGACCTTCGTCCGCCGGCGCCTCGGCTCCATCACCACCACCGCTGTATGGGCGTGAGCTGCCTGGCTCGCAGATGCCACATTACGGGCATGCTCCGCCCGTCGCCACACCGCAGCCACCGATGCCTGCACCTATTGTTATGACGGACCAACAACTGGTATTCCTCTTGCAAGCTTTACGGTCGCAGCCGCCTACGCAGGGCGCGCAGCCACCGCCGACGACGACGACTGTGAGTACAAACCTGACTAATTGTACGGCGAGATTTAATGGTTCTGGCGACGTTATGGCATTCGTGGATGCTGTGCAGATTTATAAAGACTGTGTTGGTGTTCACGACGATATGGCTTTAAGAGGCCTGCCAATGCTGCTCACTGACTTTGCGGCTACCTGGTGGCAAGGTGTTAAACATTCTGTCATAAGTTGGCAAGAGGCCACCCATTTATTTCGCCAAACATTCGGGCCGCGCCTCCCACCTCATAGATTATATAGAGAGATGTTTAGTCGAGAGCAAGGTGATGAACGGACCGATATCTTCGTGTGTAGGGTAAGAGCCCTAATTGCCCAACTGCCGCTGCACACGCTACCTGAAAATCCAGTGCAGCTGGATATGGTGTACGGCCTACTCCATAGGAGAATCCGGGAGAGGGTAACAAGGAGCGCCTTCGCTTCGTTCGCCGAACTGCTACAGCAGGCTCGAGTAGTGGAGGATGTGCTCGAAGAAGTTTGCACCGCTGCGTCGACTAAAAGGCACCCCCCTACGTCTACCGCCCCGCCGCTCGCGCTGTCGCCACCGCATATCACTGAACATGCTACGAAGTCTTCACCAGCTGGTGCTGAGGCCAATAAACAAGAAAAAGCACCGCCAAACAAGGCTAGACCTAGGTGCACATTCTGCAAGATGTTTGGACATGTCAAAGAGGACTGTCGTAAACTAGAAAATCGGAATAAAGCGACTGTTGAACCGGTCAAGAGCGAACCAGTTGCGACCCTATCGGAGCTGCGCCCGTCCGTAGCGTGCTTCGGATGTGGTGCGCCCGGTGTGATACGGTCAAACTGCACGGTGTGTAAAGAGAAACCCACTGCATCGCCGACCACGTCGACCGCATTCCAATCAGTGTCCGTAGATGCAAAAGTGTTAAACCCGCGTGTGCGTCCTATTTTTAATGTACAGATATTCGGTGCAGTAGGTACCGCGTTACTAGACACGGGCGCGAAGCAGTGCGTTGCTAGCGATAGTTTAACAAGACATTTGCGGGCTAATGGACAAATATTTAATAGTTGCGAAACAGAGTTAAGATTTGCGGACGGAACCCAACGTCTTCAAACTGTAGAAACAGCTGTGGTAAATGTAAAAGTGCAGGGAGTTGCAATAAGCACTCTCTTTATGGTCTTGCCCGGCGCAATCGATTCCTTACTAGGTATGAATTTTATAAAGGACGCTGGCATGATACTCGATTTCGAGAGAAATCGTTTCTCTTTACGTGCTACGGGCTTTCATGAGCTACAGTATGAACGCGAGGACCGAGTTGCGGTCACTTCGACGATTGGTCTCCACGAGTGCGAGGGCACTCTCCTGTCACCATCTGATAGGGACAAGTTGGCTGCACTATTGGAAGTTGACGCTAATATCTTCAGTGCAGGGGGAGGGCCTACGCCCTTCGCCTTACATAGGATAGAAACAGGTAACGCCGCGCCTGTCGCAACGCCCCCTTATCGACTGGCTCCTGCTAAGGAGAAGATAAGAGCTGAAAATGATAAAATGTTTGAACTGGACGTAATAGAAGAAGCTGAGTCACAATGGGCTTCCCCAGTGGTATTAGTGCCGAAAAAGAATGGTGAGACACGATTTTGTGTCGATTATAAAAAATTAAACGCTGTAACCCGTACGGACAAAAACCGCCGTCCTGGAACTAAGTTTCAGGAGGGTGACCTCGTACTCGTGGATAGCCATCGACTTAGTCAAGCCGCGAAGGGCTTCACCAGTAAGTTTGCCCCGAGACGAGAGGGCCCGTATCGCGTTAGTAAAGTTGTTTCCGCAACCACTTACGAGGTTGTAGATAAAGAGAGCAAACCTCGAGGGAAGTATCATGCCAGTCTCTTAACACCGTATGTAGGCGATTCAGACGTTGTCGTCCATGGTAGAAAGAAGGGCAGACCCCGTAGGCTATCGGTTGCCAAGCCAGCTCCAGAGCCTTCTGCTGACTTGGAGGGGGAGGATATAGCGCGACCCCTATCAACTCCCCGCACTTCTAGAGTTCGTCGTGTACCGGCCAGGTTACGACACTAGTTAAGGTTCGGTATAACCCTAGAAATGTCGCCCCATGTCACCAACAGTAAGTCACAAGCGCCCGGTAACTGCGCACGCGCTCAGCGCTAACAGACTCGTGCGCCTCGCGAGTAGGGTTACCATATGACAGGCGTTTGCCGCATTTGACAGGCATTTTAAGGTTTAGACAGGCGTGCGGCCGGCATTGGTCTGAGACAGGCATTTTTAAATTTCGCGCCCGCGCGCGTATCGCGGTTGAATAAATGCAAGCGCGCGGGCGCGAAATTCATGAAAATCTGCCAGTTTGTGTTCTCTATTTTGGCACACAATGCGAACGTAGAACGTACGTTTTCTCTCGTCAACGCCCAGTGAAGTAAAGAAAGAAATCGGCTGACAATTGAATCAGTAAAAGCAATATTGATTACTCAGGAAAATTACAAAACTGTATCTTGTGAAGATTTTTACGTTTATGTTTTATGAAAAGAACTATTACAGCGTTTTGCTTTAGACAGGCATTTTTCTGAAAATTCAGGCATTTTAGGTATCATAGACAGGCATCCCTCTATTTACATATGGTAACCCTACTCGCGAGCCGTCCATTACCGATAATTATGTTATTTATAAGTTAAATGTAACAGTTCACTATACATACGTTTTATACAAATACAGTTTACATGCACTAATAGTTGGAGTTTCTTTTACCAAAAGTACCCCGACTATAAAATCTATTAAAGAAATTTGACAGATTGTAGTAGCTTGATGTGCTGGCGTCTGTACATAGGCACTAGTCCCACCACCGATGAGGAAGCGACTCACTACTATTAACAATTTCTATACGGAGGGTGTTTAAAACACGTATTAGCTATTTATGCAAACATATATTAATTCGAAAATAATTAAAATCTACAAAATCAAACGCGTTTCGCGGCATGAGAAAAATAATAATGGCGGGAAGTTTCCTATACTCAAGGAAGTTCCTTCCTTCAAAAACTTCACCGCCCGCCAGCACTCGAAGTACCTTCACTCGGGTAAACCATAATCTAGGTGAGGACATTAGGATACATTTTATCCCGGCTAACTAATTTTAACGGGAACGTACCCCGTTAGAACAAAAGTTAGTAGTCGGACTAATCCCAAATCGTAAATATTGGTTCTTTTCAAAAGCGCGAAACCGCATTTCGTCATTCAACCTCTTTATTCAAATTGTACTATACATACTGTACAATTAATTACTGGCCACCTAATGTCAAAATAATGAAAATACCATTTGAGTTTTCTTTATAACACGTTTATTTTTTCTTAATTTTAAGGGCTATACCTATATTATTTTTTTCATCCGAAACAGCCTGCTTTATGATAATTATGTGCTTTAATATAAACTCTTTACTGATGATAACATTTTGATCATGATTTAAAAATGTCAATACTAAATTTTAGCAACTGATTTAATAACTATCGAAGACAAAACTGTCTAATATTTGTGAAGTTTTTGACAGATAGATAGGTATTACAAACAATATGTAAGAAAAGAAATATGTAGGTAAAAAAAAACAAAGAAACAACTGGCAGCCAAAAAGTTCACGTTTAAAGCAACGCCCGAGATACTCAAATAACTAAACCATGCAAGCAAAGCAAACCAAGCCGGAAAATACTGAGAAATATTAAGATTCGTCTGAAAAAATCTTCAGAACGTACCTACTGTTAAACAGACTTTACAACAGAACAAAAAGCTAGACGGCTATAAAATCAACTACAAAGCAAGTTCATGATAACGGAATACCCAATCAATTAAGTATGCTATAGTAACGCTTTTTTATTGGACAATAAAAAAAGCGCTCGTGCAAACATAGTTCAAAGGCACCACTTCTGAATTTAGACCACGAGAACACGTCTGATAATACAGGCTGATAATCTTATACAACGTGTTTTTTTTGATATCCCATAACTCTATGGGGTCATTGTACTAATCATTATGAACAACTTTTACTAAGGGACCAAACCTGAAATCGCGAAAAAAAAATCAGCTGTTCCCTACATTTATGTTCGCATAACTCGTCAAAATGTAGGGAATGGTTGATTTTTTTTTCGCGATTTCAGGTTTGGTCCCTTAGTAAAAGTTGTTCATAATGATTAGTACAATGACCCCATAGAGTTATGGGATATCAAAAAAAACACGTTGTATAATTCGATCCAGTCTGTCCCTTGCTGCCTTCTCCAAGCGACGCCCTATGCCGAGGCCCGTACCCCACAGGGAAATGCCCTTAGCGTGTAGTCGCTTAGTTTTTTAAGTTTTTTTAGCCCTGGTTGGAGGCCTTAATTTATTGAGGCATCCACAGCTAAGTCCGGTTAAGCAGACGACAACCTCCTAGGTTGAACTGCTAGAAGCCATTCATAAAAAAAGATGATAATTTGGTATGAATTCATTAGCATCCTTGGATTTGGTTTAATAAAAAAAGAAATGATGTCCGTTGGTTAGCGCAAAAATAAAAAGTGCAAAGTCCGATGTAAGAAATTTGCAGGAAAGTGTGCCAGCAAAAATGCCAGACAACTGAGGGCCAATTCTACTAATTTTAACAACGTTCACAGTCTGATCTCAGTCTCAATCTGTCAAAAAATACCTCTAATTTCCCTACATTTTGACAAGTTTTTGACATTTGATTGTCGCCGAGATGAGACTGCGACTAGATTTTGAACGTTTTAAATTAGTAGAATTGGCCCTCTGGTGTCTGACCCTGGTTTTCAACTGGACCTTCATGTTTCAAATTATCATGTAAGAGTTGAACCTTAGTAAAAGTGGTTGATATTCACACACAGAATACAACAGTTAATTGTCCAGTATGATTCATAATGTTATCCTTTTCTGATTCTGCCAAATTGGCCTTTTTAGGCCCCCTGTATAATGCATTACAAATATTCGTGGCACCTGACTGCAGAGGTGGTAGGTATGGTATCTAAGTATCCTGTGCCTAGTTTCCAAACTTTCTGTGGCGCAACACTACCCACGACGCGACGCCCTACGGACTAGGTGTCGGCATACTCTTGCGTAAGTTCTAAGTGTCGAAGGGAAATAAATCCATAACTAATTGATAACTGACTGCCTTGTCGGTCTAGGTACTCCAGTATAAAGGCTCCTTTAAACAGGCGCGACACGACACAAAGGCACCGCAAGTCGCGCAACGAGCGGTGCCTTTGGGTCGCGCGCGATTATATCGCGTGTCGCGCCTGTTTGTTCCTACAAAGAGGCGCCGTCACGAAAAATAGTAGAAGTGGTGGTCATTGAAGGCTCCTGCCTTCAATGGCGATCACATCTTGGATTTTTATTTTTACCTCACTATCGCGATCTCAATATCCATCTCTTTCTTTCTTCGCACGGCCAAATTACGAACGAATTACAAATTACGATTTTGACATTCATACTCGGTTGGTTATTTGAGTAGGCATGCCTACTTTAGGGTGATAAATGGCGAAGGTCGAACGTCATGGTATTACGTGTGAGACATACGTGTTTTTAATTTTGTCGTATTAACTTGAACGAGTAAAGACCAATGACAATGTGCGAATAGTACGGGAGCCGAGTACGCCGTCTGGCGACCGTCTACTGCCGCGCGTGTTTGGATGACGATTTTGTTTTTTGATAGGTATGATAATTTTGACATTTTCTTAACTGTGGGGAAAAATACAATCATAATTAATTAATTAATAATTACACTAAAATGTAATTGACAGGCTTATGGTGATTTATCGAGGAAGGCACTGCATATATGCCTTTATGTAATGCACGCCGCTGTGCGCTGGTGAACGTTTAAATCAATCAATTTGACCCGAGGGCATAGTCCATAGAGTGAGAGTCTCTTGTCGGCAAACGCCGACTTGATCGCATTCCAATGTTTGATCCGAATCAATCATTACAAATGTCATATGAATTTTGATGATACGATCTGTTGAGATGTTTCATTAATGTCATAGATAACATAATAACGCCTGTGTTCTCAGAAGAGAATTTGTTTGAAGATGATTTAAATAAAAAATATTTTAATAGGCTGGCTGTTGACTACAGCTCGCCGTCCGGTAAGGACCGCGGGGTCGACGACGGCGCGTTGTGTTTCACGTGCGCCTCAAAGAGATGTCAGCACTAACTGACGGGGTCCGCCAGGGCCGATGCCTGCCAGGGTCGCGGGTTGTTCGAAACAACTGAAAGAATACCGGTGAACACTGAAAGAACACCCGTTCCGCCCAGTGAGGGAGAAGTTATTTGATTATTTACCCACCCAAAAAAGAAAGGGGCTGGTGACTAAATTAAAATAGCCGCACGCGTCGATCGAAAGTTAAGCTACACTTGCCGCGGTCGGTTCGTGAATGGGTGACCATCCATTACCTACATATCGAGACCCCTCCATGCCTCGGAAAGCATGTTAAGCCGTTATAGATATTTGACAGCTGTTACGGGTAGTCAGAAGGCCAAAAGTCTGGCAGCAAATCTCACCAAGGCGATCTGAGAAGAATCACATGTCTATATTACAAGTCGTGCAGAATTTTCTGAAAGCAAGGAAGTTTTACCGTACCGGACTCGGCGTATCGTGTTAAGGCTCCTACAAACAGGCGAGACACGCGATATAATCGCGCCGCGCGCGACCCAAAGGCACCGCTCGTTGCGCGACTTGCGGTGCCTTTGTGTCGCGCCTGTTTGAAGGAGCCTTTACCCAGTAACTGGGAAACCGACCCCAACATACTTCGAAAAAGGCTAGACAGATTGTTGTGTTTTAAACCGAGACTGACTTCGAATCGATAAACAATTGCAGAGTACAATTCTGTACAAAAATGTAGGGAAATTTGAGGTATTTTGAACAGATGGTGGACATTTTTTAAATTACGAGTATTGCCCCTCTGATCACAGACGATTCAAGAAACCATGATTTAAATATAGTTCTGATTCAATTCATAATAAGTAAATGTCACGACTGCTCTTGAGAAGTCAATAGATCTTAAAGAGCAAGCTCTCAAGTGCATTGACACCACTTAAGGCCAGGATCTATCAGGATCTTGCGGCGGGACGGCTGAGGGAGAGAGCCACCCGTCCCAGCCGCCGCGGGAGACGCTCCGGGCGTCGGGAGCCGCGCGACGACTCCCGGCCACCGTAGGCGCGGGCCTGCGGGCGGAGAGTAATGGGTAGCTCACCGTCCGATCAGGACCAGGCCCGTGCCGGACGGCGCGTACGTGTTCCACGCGCGCCTCAAAGAGATGTCAGCATTAAAGACGGGGCCCGTAAGGGCCGAAGCCTGCCGGGTCAGCGGGATTGTCCGAAAGGGTTACCGCTGGCCCGGAACATAAAGGGCTAAGGAAGGAACACGGGTGGGTTTTAGTCAGTAAGAGTCTGACACTCCCTTCCGCTCCACCCAGAGCGGGAGGAGTCATTTGATGATTTCCCATCCTCAAAAAAAAAAAAAAAAAAAAAGGCCAGGATCTTCGAGCGTAGTAGGCATTTAGCGTTACCTCCGTCCTCGCGTGGCAAATGCCGCGAAAGCGCAGTTCGAATGAACTCGCTGACCCCTGTCACGGTTATTTTTATAAGTAATAGTATTGTGAATTTGTGAATCGGCCCTATTCTTGAAATATAGGGCTGCTCGTCTACAGTATTTTAATTTCATCATCCTACTTTAGTTTCTTTCTAGTTTTGTGATTGTAAATATTATATTTTTAACCGACTTCAAAAAAGGCGGAGGTTCTCAATTCGGATATTTCTATTTTTTTTTTATGTATGTTAGGGGGGGCATAACTCCATCGTAAATAGACAGATCTGCAATTTTTTTTTGAAGTGAAAACTTCTTTAGCATCGTTGTGATGTGATTTGAAAATTTTATGAAACGAAAAAGCAACAGTAAAAAGAGACATGAGATTTAACGTGGGAGAAAATGAGATAGGAAGCATTATACAGTGTTTTTGTTTTTTATTATTACAAATGACATCACATTTAATCCTATGCTACTAATTTGTGGTGATGATGATGATGAGGATGATGGTGATGGCGATGGCGATGGTGATGGCGATGGTGATGGTGATGGCGATGATGATGATGGCGATGATGATGATGGCGATGGTGATGGCGATGGTGGTGGTGATGGTGATGGCGATGGTGATGGCGATGATGATGATGGTGATGCGATGGTGATGGTGATGGCGATGGTGATGGTGATGGTGATGTTGATGATGGTGATGGCGATGGTGATGGCAATGGTGGTGGCGATGGTGATGGCGATGATGATGATGGTGATGCGATGTTGATGGCGATGGTGATGGCGATGGTGATGGCGATGATGATGGCGATGTTGATGATGGCGATGGTGATGGCGATGGCGATGGTGATGGCGATGGCGATGGTGATGGCGATGGCGATGGCGATGGTGATGGTGATGGTGATGGTGAAGGATGGATGGATGGATAGATGGATGGATGGATGGATGGATGTTCTTTAGCATCGTTGTGATTTAAAAGTTTATGAAACGAAAAAGCGACAGTAAAAAGAGACATGAATTCATAAGATTTAACGTGGGAGAAAATGAGATAGGAAGCATTATACAGTGTTTTTGAAGGTTTCATTTCTACCACGTGTGAATTGCACACATGCTGTTTTTTTTATTTTTGTAAAGATCTGATGATGACTTTCAGAGACAAACAACGGAACTCTTCAATAAATGCCAGCAAATCAACCGCGATTGCTGCTATAGCATATGTAATCGCAATCACACAACATAACATCACGCCTGTACCCTTCAAAGGGTAAAGCAGATGTGTTCAATAGCTTTGTTACTGATATTCACATAGCAAGTAGTGACATATGAATTTGTTTGGGGTAGGTAAGTACAACTAAAAAGTGAAAAATAAAAACTTTTTTACAAAAAAAAAAACCGACTTCCAAAAAAAAAAAACACTACAAAGTGAAAAATAACTTTAGTTTCGAAAGTCGGTGTCAAAAAATGAAAATATATTCTTCACGTTGTAGTGTTTTTTTTTTTGAGTCGGTTGTTTTTTTTGTAAAACACTTTTTTTGGTTGCTTGAATTCGTCAATAAGTTTTTTTAATTAAATCTACTAATCAAAAACACCACAATACGTATTTTTATTGAACTCTTCCTATTTCATTCACAACGAATTTCATATTTTTAAATAAAAAAACAGCAAGTGTGCAATTCACACGTGGTAGAAGTGAAACCTTCAAAAACACTGTATAATGCTTCCTATCTCATTTTCTCCCACGTTAAATCTTATGAATTTACATGTCTCTTTTTACTGTCGCTTTTTCGTTTCATAAACTTTCAAATCACAACGATGCTAAAGAACATCCATCTATCCATCCATCCATCCATCCATCACCATCACCATCGCCATCGCCATCGCCATCGCTATCACCATCGCCATCACCATCGCCATCACCATCTCCATCACCATCATCGCCATCGCCATCACCATCGCCATCACCATCGCCATAACCATCGCCATCGCCATCACCATCATCATCATCGCCATCACCATCGCAATCACCATCGCCATAACCATCGCTATCGCCATCACCATCATCATCATCGCCATCACCATCGCTATCACCATCACCATCGCCACCACCTTCACCATCACCATCACCATCGCCATCACCATCGCCATCACCATCGCCATCATCATCGCCATCACCATCACCATCACCATCACCATCGCCATCACCATCGTCATCGCCATCGCCAACACCATCACCATCATCATCACAAATTAGTAGCATAGGATTAAATGTGATGTCATTTGTAATAATAAAAAACAAAAACACTGTATAATGCTTCCTATCTCATTTTCTCCCACGTTAAATCTTATGTCTCTTTTTACTGTAGCTTTTTCTACTGTAGCTTTTTCGTTTCATAAAATTTTCAAATCACAATAATGCTAAAGAAGTTTTCACTTCGAAAAAATATAATATTTTACCTATACAATCACAAAACTAGAAACACAAACTCAAAAACTCAAATTTTGCAATTGAATATAAACCTTATTCCGTTGTAGTAAAGTTGAAAATCTATTACAGATATTACGATAATTGTAAATTTATGGTACCGACCTGCTACTGCTAGTACTGTGACGAAAGCAAGAGAACCTATACAACTACAATATTATTCTGTCGCGTCGTCTTATAAGTGGGTAGTTATAAATACGTAGAAAAATAATAATCAAAATTACCTTATTTTTTTTTAAGCTTTGCAGTTCAATGCTGAACGTTTTTTTTTCTTTCTTCTGATTTTATTCCCCATAATTTAATCTTAATTATCACTATATTACAACTATATTATAACAAACTAATATTTAGTTTAATTATTAATACTAGAACCTAAACAATATTTACAGACTGAATTTTGAAACTAATACACAAACACGGAAATTAAGGCCAGGACTCTCGGAAATCTCGGAATCGACCTATTTTTGATTCAACATTAAACAATCAAATATTCTTTGTTTTAATCTGAAAAAAATATATGGCATAGTTTAACTAACATTCTTGATTATTCTATGGTTCAAAACACGATATTTACAACTTCACTCGATCATAAAAAATCGCAAACAAATCGAAAACAGCGAAGTTTTTAATCGTTTTTCAAGTCGCATTTGAAGTAGACTTAACTTTTACTCGCAAAAAATATATGAAAAAATAGGCAATGATGTATAGTAGAACATTCTACGGTTAATTTTTCTCAAAACTGATTTTTATTGTCTTAACAAGATATAATCTAAAAAGGCGGCCTGCGCGCTTCACTTCAGTAGCCCGCCGGGCGTTACCGAGGTAGGACCTGTGTCGCTTTTGCTGGCTCGCCGCGTTCCCGCTAATCGATCGAAATATACGTTATAATATTGTTAGTTAATTTCCGTGTTTGTGTATTAGTTTCAAAATTCAGTCTGTAAATATTGTTTAGGTTCTAGTATTAATAATTAAACTAAATATTAGTTTGTTATAATATAGTTGTAATATAGTGATAATTAAGATTAAATTATGGGGAATAAAAACAGAAGAAAGAAAAAAAAACGTTCAGCATTGAACTGCAAAGCTTAAAAAAAATAAGGTAATTTTGATTATTATTTTTCTACGTATTTATAACTACCCACTTATAAGACGACGCGACAGAATAATATTGTAGTTGTATAGGTTCTCTTGCTTTCGTCACAGTACTAGCAGTAGCAGCTCGGTACCATAAATTTACAATTATCGTAATATCTGTAATAGATTTTCAACTTTACTACAACGGAATAAGGTTTATATTCAATTGCAAAATTTGAGTTTTTGAGTTTGTGTTTCTAGTTTTGTGATTGTATAGGTAAAATATTATATTTTTTCGAAGTGAAAACTTCTTTAGCATTATTGTGATTTGAAAATTTTATGAAACGAAAAAGCTACAGTAGAAAAAGCTACAGTAAAAAGAGACATAAGATTTTAACGTGGGAGAAAATGAGATAGGAAGCATTATACAGTGTTTTTGTTTTTTATTATTACAAATGACAACATTTAATCCTATGCTACTAATTTGTGATGATGATGGTGTTGGCGATGGCGATGACGATGGTGATGGCGATGGTGATGGTGATGGCGATGATGATGGCGATGGTGATGGTGATGGCGATGGTGGTGGCGATGGTGATGGTGATAGCGATGGTGATGGCGATGATGGTGATGGCGATGGTTATGGCGATGGTGATGGCGATGATGATGATGGTGATGGCGATGGTGATGGCGATGGCGATGGTTATGGCGATGGTGATGGCGATGGTGATTGCGATGGCGATGATGATGATGGTGATGGAGATGGTGATGGCGATGGTGATGGCGATGGCGATGGTGATAGCGATGGCGATGGTGATGGTGATGGATGGATGGATGGATGGATGGATGTTCTTTAGCATCGTTGTGATTTGAAAGTTTATGAAACGAAAAAGCGACAGTAAAAAGAGACATGTAAATTCATAAGATTTAACGTGGGAGAAAATGAGATAGGAAGCATTATACAGTGTTTTTGAAGGTTTCACTTCTACCACGTGTGAATTGCACACTTGCTGTTTTTTTATTGAAAAATATGAAATTCGTTGTGAATGAAATAGGAAGAGTTCAATAAAAATACGTATTGTGGTGTTTTTGATTAGTAGATTTAATTAAAAAAACTTATTGACGAATTCAAGCAACCAAAAAAACTGTTTTACAAAAAAAACAACCGACTCAAAAAAAAAAACACTACAACGTGAAGAATATATTTTCATTTTTTGACACCGACTTTCGAAACTAAAGTTATTTTTCACTTTGTAGTGTTTTTTTTTTTTTTGGAAGTCGGTTTTTTTTTTGTAAAAAAGTTTTTATTTTTCACTTTTTAGTTGTACTTACCTACCCCAAACAAATTCATATGTCACTACTTGCTATGTGAATATCAGTAACAAAGCTATTGAACACATCTGCTTTACCCTTTGAAGGGTACAGGCGTGATGTTATGTTGTGTGATTGCGATTACATATGCTATAGCAGCAATCGCGGTTGATTTGCTGGCATTTATTGAAGAGTTCCGTTGTTTGTCTCTGAAAGTCATCATCAGATCTTTACAAAAATAAAAAAACAGCATGTGTGCAATTCACACGTGGTAGAAATGAAACCTTCAAAAACACTGTATAATGCTTCCTAACACATTTTCTCCCACGTTAAATCTTATGAATTCATGTCTCTTTTTACTGTCGCTTTTTCGTTTCATAAACTTTCAAATCACAACGATGCTAAAGAACATCCATCTATCCATCCATCCATCCATCCATCCATCCATCCTTCACCATCACCATCGCCATCGCCATCACCATCACCATCGCCATCACCATCGCCATCACCATCGCCATCGCCATCACCATCGCCATCACCATCGCCATCACCATCATCAACATCGCCATCATCATCGCCATCACCATCGCCATCAACATCGCATCACCATCATCATCATCGCCATCACCATCGCCACCACCATTGCCATCACCATCGCCATCGCCATCACCATCATCAAATTCCACATCACCATCGCCATCACCATCACCATCGCCATCACCATCACCATCGCATCACCATCATCATCATCGCCATCACCATCGCCATCACCACCACCATCGCCATCACCATCGCCATCATCATCATCGCCATCATCATCATCGCCATCACTACTAAACTACTAAACTTAGAGACTAAACTTAGAGTATTAATTGTATAATTATTTTTTTTATTTATTTTTGTCTTTATTATATTGTTCTTTCGAAACGTTCTCCTTATCTATGGAAAAGTTCACATTTTGTAAGTTTTGTTTAGTTTTTGTTTTTTAAATACTAATTGTTTTACTTAAATTATGCATGCTGGATTCGCATCTAGTAGATGTCAATCAGAAATATTGTGTTGTAACTGCTTTAATGCTTTTGTGATTGTACATCAGTTTTGTGAATTACAATAAAAAAAAAAAAAAAAAAAAATCACCATCACCATCATCCTCATCATCATCATCACCACAAATTAGTAGCATAGGATTAAATGTGATGTCATTTGTAATAATAAAAAACAAAAACACTGTATAATGCTTCCTATCTCATTTTCTCCCACGTTAAATCTCATGTCTCTTTTTACTGTTGCTTTTTCGTTTCATAAAATTTTCAAATCACATCACAACGATGCTAAAGAAGTTTTCACTTCAAAAAAAAAATTGCAGATCTGTCTATTTACGATGGAGTTATGCCCCCCCTAACATACATAAAAAAAAATAGAAATATCCGAATTGAGAACCTCCGCCTTTTTTGAAGTCGGTTAAAAATATAATATTTACAATCACAAAACTAGAAAGAAACTAAAGTAGGATGATGAAATTAAAATACTGTAGACGAGCAGCCCTATATTTCAAGAATAGGGCCGATTCACAATACTATTACTTATAAAAATAACCGTGACAGGGGTCAGCGAGTTCATTCGAACTGCGCTTTCGCGGCATTTGCCACGCGAGGACGGAGGTAACGCTAAATGCCTACTACGCTCGAAGATCCTGGCCTTAACTAACAATATTATAACGTATATTTCGATCGATTAGCGGGAACGCGGCGAGCCAGCAAAAGCGACACAGGTCCTACCTCGGTAACGCCCGGCGGGCTACTGAAGTGAAGCGCGCAGGCCGCCTTTTTAGATTATATCTTGTTAAGACAATAAAAATCAGTTTTGAGAAAAATTAACCGTAGAATGTTCTACTATACATCATTGCCTATTTTTTCATATATTTTTTGCGAGTAAAAGTTAAGTCTACTTCAAATGCGACTTGAAAAACGATTAAAAACTTCGCTGTTTTCGATTTGTTTGCGATTTTTTATGATCGAGTGAAGTTGTAAATATCGTGTTTTGAACCATAGAATAATCAAGAATGTTAGTTAAACTATGCCATATATTTTTTTCAGATTAAAACAAAGAATATTTGATTGTTTAATGTTGAATCAAAAATAGGTCGATTCCGAGATTTCCGAGAGTCCTGGCCTTAAACTCTTGCGTAGCGATCGAGTTCCAAGTACCCGCCACCACTTGAGCCGTGGAGCGCTGACGGGCTGATTACTATGGCCTGTGGCCGTAACATTAAGGTGGAAGCGCTAAGGTAGCCCGCGAAATTCAAATTTTCTTACGTTTTTTGCAATTTGCTGGTCAGTATTAAGTTGTAAGTTGATTAATATATGAATCGCGGCCGTAAGAAATATGTGTTTACAGAATTATATTCATTAAAGTCATCAACACAACTCTCTAAGACCACGTAAGTCCAAAGAATAACTGTTTCATGAAATCATCATTCTTTGGACTTACGTGGTCTTAGAGAGTTGTGTTAATGACTTTAATGATTATAATTCTGTAAACACATATTTCTTACGGCCGCGATTCATATATTAATCAACGTATAACTTAATACTGACCAGCAAATTCCAAAAAACCTCAAAAAAATTGAATTTCGCGGGCTACCCTGGCGCTTTCGCCTTAAGTTGTTATAGTCAGTCTTATAAATTACTAGCGACCCGCCCCGGCTTCGCACGGGTGCAATGCTGATACTAAATACACTACAGAAAAACTGTGAACGTTGTATATAAAAACATAGCGGCCCGCTCCGGCCGCACCGGGCGGCCGGCCGCCGGTACCGCCGCAAATGCTACGTCCCGCAATTTTTAAATCTGTAATATCTTCGAATACCATTACGGACTTTTCTGTAGACCTTTTCAATGTGTACAATACTTAGTACATTATTTTGATAAAACTCGTAGGGTTCAGCCTGCGTTTGCAATGTAAGCGGAAAAAATGTAATTATTTACGACATCACATTAGAAACCTCAAAAATAACAGTACTTCTCCACTATTTAATGGATGTTATTATACATATAAACCTTCCTCTTGAATCACTCTATCTATTAAAAAAAACCGCATCAAAATCCGTTGCGTAGTTTCAAAGATTTAAGCATACAAAGGGACATAGGGACAGAGAAAGCGACTTTGTTTTATACTATGTAGTGATACACACGAAAAGTAGTAAGTATTTTTATCGAACTACAAACAGTGCGCGCGATGTTAATTCCCATAAACACAAATTAAAATTAGAAAAGTTTTTAAAAACAAGCTTTCCAGCGTCAAGCATTAGTTGTCTGGCATTTTTGCTGAACTGGGCCTTTTTGGCGCAGCCGTGAGGCACACTTTCCTGCTAATTTCTTACATCGGACTTTGCAGTTTTTATTTTTATCTTTATCTGATGTACGACTTTTATCTGACTATCTGGTGTATTGTGTCTTTTAGTCTGTGCTAAATAAATGTATTTTCTTCCTTTCTTTCTTTGTCACACTCACAACTCCGTACCTACTACGCTAAGCCAGCTCAAGGTCAAAGTGTTAAAAAGGTACCACAGACGTGTGGCCCACTGTAATAGCGATGGTTCTAAAATTAAAATCGCTAAAGTGCGGGTCGGACTCACACACGAAGGGTTCCGTACCACTAGTCAACAAACGCCGAAAAGAAAAACGTTTCTTGTATGTTAAAAATTCAAGGTCTCGGCAACACTGTCATCTCTACAACAGACAAAATTATGACTCTGGTGTGCCTAGAATCTAGAATATATTCCAAACTTATGGGTGGTCGATACTCGTTCCGAATATAGATGGTCTAGGTACCATAGACTGGCACTAACTTCCGTCTCCCATCCAAACTCAACTGTCAAATGTTTTATGACCACTGTTTTTAAATTCGGAACACCTAGCCTTTTCCTTAAAGAGGTTTTACACCCGTTCCAACCTTTTTAGGAGTCAGGCAGCATTCAAGTGCAGCTTCGTATTTGGTAGTAAATGCAATTAAGAATTACGTGTTAAGTTTCTGCTAACCTAATCTGGGCAATTGGTTAAACGATGTTGTTTTGCTAACAGATGGTGTGTTACGGAGATTTATTCCGGTTGGATCCCCTGAAGCAATGCATTAGCAATATCCTTCAAAATTATTCTACCGAGTACTACAAAGGTACTCCCGAGATGATGACTAATAGAAAGAAAGAAAACAAGAAAGAAAAAATACATGTGCGCCGACCTTAAATAAATTTGGATATGGGCAGGAGAAATGTTGATGGTAAATGATACAAAAGTAGTTATGTACTTATAGTGATTAAATTCCGCATAACTGGTGAAATGTGAATGTATTATACACCTCTGCTTCACATAACATCAAGCCTGTAATCCCCGAAGGGTTTGGCACTGGTGTACCTACCTGTAGTAGACCCACCAGTTATGATTAAGTCCCATGTAAAACGGGAGAGCATATTGACATAAACCGGGTGCGAATCCAGACTCCGGCTGCTACTAAGAAATTCCTGATGGAAAAACCCAATAACACTGCCCAGGTGAGCAGCAGAGCAGCAGTGGCCCAGTGGTGACGGCCGCGACTTACGAGTTGTAGGACGTAGGTTAGAACCCAAACAGGCGCTTTACTTTGTGTAAATTATTTCATCAGCACTGCTCTCAAAACGGTGAAGGAAAACATCGTGAGGAAACCGGCATATCCTAGAACCAAAAATTCGAAGACATGTGACATCTGCCAACCCGCACTGGGCCCGCGTGGTAAATTATACTCGACTCCCTCCCGAAAAGAGGAGGCCTGCGTGCCAGCAGTGGAAACATTATAGGCTGATCATGACGATGACTGCCCGGGTAACATATGGGTACCATATGCGGCTCAGTCAGCCAATTTATTTCAGGACAAGGCCAAAAGCGAACAAAAGCACAGTGAGCAATAAAACTCTCCAAAATCATAAAAACGTCTTTGTAATTTAAGATATCAGACAAGGCGAAGTAAGATTAAGTGTTTTAGGACAATCACGAAGGAAAATTAAGGCCTCTTGCGACACATTGTCATACAAACAGTGATAATGATGTTATCGCAATATTTGGTTACCTTAGAAGCTTTATAGCACGTCGGTAGCGAAATTGGCCCTTTTCTGAGATGAAGTTACATCATCGACGGAAAATGTGTGGAGAGATAATGTTACTAGAAAGATTGCGACAGGAAAATCTAAAGACAAAGTACAGACTACAGACGTAGAAATACTAGTACGATTCGTTCAAGATGAACCAAAAATGGCCGTCATCTCCTGTAAGCCATGACCATCACCAATCGCGTAATAGTACATTACGATATTAGTGCGTAAAGATGGTTATAACATGCGAGGCGGAATTTCAGCCCGAGCCGAAGGCGAGGGCGTAATTGAGCCGAGCATGTTATAACCATACGCACGTATATCGTACGACGTTTTTTAACACATTTGCGAGGAAACAGAAAAAAAACATTTTATATTTTGTTCATTTTTAATTATTGAAACAGTTAGTGAAATTACAAATGTTAAAATGATACGTAGTTGTAGTTGGTTTTTTAATTATGTTTTTATTATTATTATTATTATTACTATTCATAATGTCATTGTTTTGTGTTAGGGTAAATGTTGGAGACGACGAAACTTCTTGAAAGGCGGCAGAAGAGCATTGTAATTCGTCATTAGTTGTAAATAAAAAAGTATCATCAGTAGAAGAGGGGCGCGGCTCAGGGCAAAACTTCTTCGTTTGTGGCTCCAAATTTATTGTCTGAGTTATTTTGGCACTTATATTTGCTTTGTTTTGGATGGAATCTTTAAATTACCGAATAAACTGTTTTTTTTTATTTTAAATAAACTCAATCTGTGAATGCACACTGTTGCTTTCCCGCCATTTTAACAGCGCGCTAGCGCTGCCTACTGACTGGCGCCGCGCGGCGATTAGTTCGAAATTTGAATAGCAACAGCGCGCTGCTCACTAGCTGGAGTCGTGCGGCGGCGATCAGTTCCAAATTTGAAATGGCAAATAATGCTGTTATGGAATTTGTATGGACTATAACTTAACTATTTGCTTTGGTAACACACGCGTTTTTTATGACCCTCTTTACATATTTAAAACCGGTGGAATTACATCAGCTTTACGAGCAAGGGTGTTAAAAAACACTTTATATCACAATCTGAAGGATTTTGAAGGAATTGCTTCATGTGTTTAAAAAGTTTGTCTGCTCGACAACGTAAAAAACGCAATGAATGTTGTCGAATTGTCAAAATAAAAGTCATTCCTACCATTAAGGCTCCTGCAAACAGGCGCGACGCGCGACGGGAATCGCGCGCCACACAAAGGCACCGCTCGTTGCGCGACTTGCGGTGCCTTTATGTTGCGCGCGATTTTATCGCGTGTCGCGCCTGTTTGAAGGAGCCTTTATTGTGTTGCGCATTTACCCCACTTATCTACGAGTGGCTATTGATTAGTCACTAGAAGGTAAGATAAGAGAGAGAGAGAGAAATAAGAGCGGTTCGGTATATGCAGTCGAATACCAGTGACCAGCATTGGCCACCACTTGAGTAAAAGCACGCACTGAATCCAGTTAGCAAAATAAGCTAACTCTTGAAATATCTATCGTTTGAGGACAGCCTAATTAGTGTAGTGGTCGCAAGTGCTACTGATGAGCATCTGGTCCTGAATTTGATTGCCCGAACGGGCAAAATGCTACTGTTTTTCCATCAGGAATTTCTTAGTAGCAGACCGGAGTCTTAATTTTTGCCCGGTTCGTCCCCTGTTACATGTGACTTAACCATAGCTGGTGACATGCGGGTATACTATAGGTGTACACCTAGTGCCTATCCCTCTAAGGAAAACATGCGTGATGGTACGTTATGATCTGCTGAATTGCTAACTAGCTACCTACTGCATTTACAGGAACTGTTAGTCTTTGTAGCTGGAATCACAGACGAGACATTGAGTGGCAATAAAAATGTCGTAAAATACATTGTATGTCTGTCATGCTGTCTGTGTTTGCAGTTCGGTGCGAGGAGCGACCCTGAACGATGTTTTGATCTTGGCGCGGGCAACACTCCAGTCGCAGAGCGAAAATTTACAGTGGGAGCAGAAACACAGCGTGTAAAAGTGTGGTCATCCAAATCTTTTCGTGATTACAATATTGGACCCATGGAGAAAGTTGTTCAGTTTGACGGTCTGTATGACATCTTCAAATGTGACTACACCTGGTACAAGCTTTATAACAGTAATTTAAGTCGGAGCGGCGAAAGATGTTTTGACTTAATTTGGAAAAGCACACACGGAACTCCTCATAAAAACCGAAGATAGATACATATACACTCACAAAGAAGAAGAGAGTTAAACATAAACACATTAACTAGTTTGACTCAAGAAGAAGGATAAAGAGAAAGAAGAAGAAAGAAGGAAGGAAGGAAGAAGATGGAAGAAGGAGAAAGTGTTCTCCTTCTTCCTTTAAATCTATCCAAAGGTTGTCTTTTGTTCGATCTCATCGCTTTTAGCGATATAAGATCGACCAATGTGGCACCCTATGTAAAATGTCTATAATTTAAGCTCTAATTCGTATGGTGTTCATAATCAATCGTAGATATTCTATTGTGTTCTTTTGTATGCTCATCAGTCGATAAGAAGTCTGTTAAGAAGGTAGTTGGGGTTGTCTTCATGACAGTTGATAGGTTAGGTACCGATCGACTGCATTAGGGCATTTGGTTGTTTGTGAGTGTGTGTGTATGTGTGTGTTTATAATGTTTGTAACTTCTTCACGCTCAAACGGCTGTACCGATTTTTATAAAATTTTGTATGGAGGTAGCTCACACCCTGGACTAACATATAGACTACTTTTTATCCCGATATTCCCACGGGATCGACTTTTACGCGGGTGAAACCGCGGGGCGCAGCAAGCTATCTATTATAATAATTATATATCCAGCAGAGGACTGGGATTTGTTGATTACGGTCAAATAACATGGGATTGTCTGGTATTTTAGTATGAATGTGGAGGGCTATAAGAGTAGGAAGACCAAAGAAACGAAAGATGGATTGTGTGAAAGATTCTATGGCTATAAAGGGGGTGACTACCGATATGACGACTAATAGAGGAATTTGGAAGTAAAAGACAAGAAAAGACGAAATAAATTGGGATGCGGGCAGGAGAATGATGAAAACGATGATGTCTGGTAATTCAGTCTAGCTTAGGAACTAAATAATAGTACTGCCGGTCGCTTCTGTAAAAATCTCACCGTGAAAACTTAGATGAAGTGAGTTTGTTTTTGCTAGGAATTGACACTATTGACAGCTCACTCCACCCTCACTTCACCTAAGTTTTCACGGTGAGATTTTTTACCGAATAACACCGCTGGTGAGGCTGAACCTAAAGATATTGAAATGCCTATAAACTTATGGAGCTAATAGAATTTATTTGGCGCTTTAAAAGTCAATGCATAGCTTTCAAAGCAGTGCAAGCCTTATCGTCAACTCTTTAGCAAGTATTCGCAATGCAACGTATTAAATTCATCGGGCTATAAAAAGCACACCATATGTGAATATTAAATCTCCACTACTGTTTTAATAATGTTCTAGTTTTTTTGAATCTTTTTTACCTAATGTAGAATTTAATGACTGCTTGGTTTAGCACTAACTTCCGAGTTGGTTGATATTTGGTTGATTTGGTATTATATTAGTCTGGTCTGGTCTGGTCTGGTTGGTCTGGTCTGGTCTGGTCTGGTCTGGTGGTCTGGTCTGGTGGTCTGGTCTGGTGGTGGTTATTGGTCTGGTGGTGGTGGTTTGGTAATATAAAATGATACGGTTTGAACGCTATATTGAATGCTAGTGATAAACATTAAATGTTAAATCTAATCTAAATAAGCACTAAGATGGTTTGATCTAGTTTGGTTTGAGTTACGCGATTGGTAGACGAATACGCATTAACTGGTAACAGATGCGATACATGCATTTATGGAAATGCAGGCAAGCAAAAGTGCTGAGCTGTTCGGTTGCAAATATTGTACCGAACACTTATTCTTGATGACGTCAGAGTATTTTACTACCGTTTTTAACTCAAGGATATTGGTTACCATGGCATAAGCCGATCGTCGAAGATGCTACTCAAAAATAACTATTACGACTACTCACCGCCATTGAAATATTAGTGCTTTAACATTCTGGCTACTCATTGGTCATTTGACTCTGTAACTTGTTACCAGATCTGATTTTTAAAAATCCTTAGTTCGACCTTGAAATATCCGTATAATACGTATTTCTACCTTTGTCTTGTCCTTGCCGTGGCCTTTACTGGAATTAAAACTATTATCGTGGTCTAGTTGTTAAGTAAAATCAAAACCCAATAAATCTAGGGGTTATGACCAAGATAAAGAAAAAATCAATGAAAGTTTCATCTGGGGGCCTAAAAAGGCCACTTTGGCAGAATCGTAAAAGGATAACGTTATAAATCAAAATATGGCGAAGACAGTCCGTGTTTTTCTTTTCTTCGCTGCACTACGTAGGTATGTGTAAAAGAGATAGGGATTGGATTTGGATAGGACTGAATAGTATTTTAGCACAGACAAAAAAAAAACTTAAAAATCCTTCATCAATGGGATTTGATTCGATTAACTTAAAAGTTAACTGTCTATTACGATTCATAATGTTATCCTTTTATGATTCGCCAAAGTGGCCTTTTTAGGCTCCCTGTTCTTAATTTTTGAGAACGTATGTCCGTCTCCGTTGCCAGAACTACAGGTTTTTTAATCGACCTTCAGAAATCCGTAGGTCTGGGCAAGGCTGCAGGTCACTTTCGAGCAGCATAGTGGACGAGGATATAGTCACAAAGATTAACAAGACAGATAATGCTAAGCGTCAGAGGAAGATTTGTTGTGGAATGTCGTTAAAAAAAGTTTCATTAGAATTAGATGAATCTTTCATTTTCCAAGTAATTTCCTAGCGTTAGGTATTTTATATGGCTACCGCTGCCCTTTTAAGCTCCCAAATGATTTCCTGTTAAAGACCCTAATTGCGTAACACAATATTATTCACGATCTGAATCATTTTGAAGGATATTAATAATCCATTGCTTCATATGTTCACAAAATGTGTCTGCTCGACAACGTATATAACGCAATGAATGTTGTTGGACTCCAATAAAATTCAAAGTCATGACTGACTGATATATCAACGCCCAGCCTAAACCGCTGGTTCTATAGACTTGAAATTTCGAGGGTGTGTTCTTTGTGAAGAGTAGGTATACACTAAGAAAGGGTTTTTCAAAATTCCACCCCTAAGAGGGTGAATGGGTGAAATTTCACGCGGACAAAGTCGCGAGCAGAAGCGAGTGCTTCATATGTTCGAAAAATTTGTTTTCTCAACAACGAAAACAACGCAATGAAGGTTGTCTAACTGTTAAAATGAAAGCCATTACTACTGATAATTTGTTACGCAATTACCCCGCTGATCTTGTATACTGTTATTATTACCCTTTTTTTTCAGGATTGGAAATCATCAAATGACCCCTCCCGCTCTGGGTGGAGCGGAAGAGAGTGTCAGACTCTTACTGACTAAAACCCACCCGTGTTCCTTCCTTAGCCCTTTATGTTCCGGGCCAGCGGTAACCCTTTCGGACAATCCCGCTGACCCGGCAATAATAGTATCCTTGCTTATCGTTTCTGTATCTTTGTTTCAAGTATATCGCCTTAAACACAAAGTTGTATGTTGTCATGCATTCATTGCCAGATTTAATCTAATCGAAATCTCGGCAGCAATAAGTAACAATTAAAAGCTTGTTTGTTTAACGACATTTCCTAATTGAGATGTCCTAGCCACTGTTTTAACGTTAATTGCTCTGATTGACTGTCCTGTTGGTCTCGTGTTCGCAAGAAGTATTATTGCTGAGAATGAGGTCAGGAGGTCAGGAAATGTGTTATTAGGTTTTTCCATCGGAAATTTCTCAGAACCAGCCCTAAGTCTAGATTTGTGCCCCATTGATGGCAATGGGGTCGCCCCTTATTACAGTACCCGGCGATAAATATTGCACATCGACCTTTGGAAAGAGACAATCGGCTAATTTCGGCTTCGTAGAGCGCTATCTCTGTCGCACGAAATACAAACAGTCCGGTATCTATTAGGAGCTCTTAAAATAATTATGATTTGCTTCTTTTGATAATTATTTTTATTCTTTGTATAAAATGGTTTTGTGTAAAAAGGTCGATGTGCAATATTTATCGCCGGGTACTGTACATGGGACTTTAATTTAACTGGTGAAATGTAGGTGAACTGTAGTGGGTACTCTTTTGCCTATCAACTCAGGCTATCGCAGTCCACTGCTGGTCAAAGGCCTCTCCCAGGCTGCACCACAATACGCCACACCAACAGGCCTTCCGCATCCAGTCTACCCCACAGTCACCTTCTTTAGGTCGTCCGTCCATCTAGCTGGGGGGCGTCCCACACTACGCTTGCTCGATACGCGGTCTCCACTCCAGGGGGCCTATAAAGGCCACGTTGGCAGAATCATAAAAAGATAACATTATGAAACATAATGGACAGTTAACTGTTAAGTTAATCGTATCAAATCCCATTGGTGGAAGATTTTTCAGTTATTTTTTTGTCTGTGCTAAAATACCAATCAATCCAATCCCAATCTCTTTGATTATACCTACGTAGTGCAGCGAAAAAAAGAAAAATACGGACTGTCTTCGCCTTATTACGATTCATAATGTTATCCTTTTACGATTCTGCCAAAGTAGCCATTTTAGGCCCCCAGGACTCGTCTGCTCCACCGGCCATTGGTCCTTCGACAGACATGGCCAGCCCACTGCCCCTTCAGTTTGCTTACTCTGCAAGCTCTTTTGCCTAACCCTTCGTGAATACGGGCGTGATCTTATGTAACGTTATGTACAATGCGTGCCACGAAAGATGAGACTTGACACACCACTTGGTTAGACTTGCGCAGTACACGATTTTAGGTATCTTTAGCGGTATGAGGTCTGAGTGCGGGACGGGACCGGACGTCATAGGGGCGGCGGAAAGAGCGGGGGAGGCGGGGTCAAGTTTCATCTTTCGTGGCGCGCATTGTACTCTGATTGACTTCATTGGGTGCAGTGAATGAGCGATTGGGTCTTAGAGCTATGATTATCGCAAGTTAGGACCTCGCACGGGACTAATATTTCATGTACTTAGGCTTACAGATAGTTGTTTCGGGTGTAGGTGTTAATGTACGTGAAATAATTATGTGTCTGTAAATGCACTCACGATCCAGGATAAACCCCTGGTGAAGCTTTTTTTTTGAAAAGTCATAAACATTTCGGAAATTGTCGTAATCAGGTATTATGACCAAAGACCATTCTTAAAATGGAGCGAACTATCCATAAAAGTACTGTTAAAGGTTATATTTTGTGAAAATAACTGCTGATTTTATACATATAAGTCCATGAATTAAGAAGCAAATCTCAAACAATAGGTAATTATTCTGGTATCAAATCACAAACTTATGAATTATTTAGGTATACAATTATATTATGGGTGCAATGTAGGTTCATAGCGGTTAGTACATCTACGTCCTACTAGATGGTGTTTGATTCAAAACAAAATTCATTAGTTCAGCAACTAGCCACTAGATTAAACTTTACAATCCAAGCTTTGATCAAGAAATGGCGTCAAAGATCTCTTTGACGAAGAGTATCTACTCTGCGTGAAATTCCTTACCTCATCATTGGAAGGCGAACACCAGGAAGAGTATTGGCACAGCGATGACGCACACAATGTACACGGACGTGCGCGGCTCGCACTCCGATATGATGACGAACTGTTCGTTCCAGAGCGAGTCGTTGTTGCGGAAAGGCACTTCTAGCACTACCTGAAAGATGACAGTAGATTAGGAGTGAAGACTTGAAGAGTATTTTGGTTGAGCACACTTTTGACGAGGCTTGGAGCATGCGTAGAGCCATGAACTGCCCCGAACTCTCGGGACCAAACAAAGTCTGAAGAAGCAATAATTTGGTCCCGAAGCGGGTATAATGGAATTCATATCATCGCGACGCGCAAAATCTAACTCTCTCTGACTAACTTGAGGATCCTCTGATATTCAGCTGCATCGGCCTTCCGAATGGAGCATCCGGGCGTTTTTTCAAAAGAATCCGTTTAAGTTAGAACTTGACTTTCGGCGTAGTTGAAGTACCGTTTGCAGATAGTAACCCTTATTTTAAGATTTTGAAAAACGAAACGAAAAAGTAGCTCATCTCACCTTCTGGGATGAAAAGATATCAAGCGACAGGTCACATCTCTTCGTATTGTTGATACACTCCCTGAGTTTGGTGCGCGCGACATCGTACTTGGTCTTCTGCAGGTCGAACCGAGCGCGGATGTAGTTGCGTTGCACCTCGTTCTCAGAGTTGAACACGAAGAAGTAGTAGCCGTTTGCTGGTACCCTGGAAAAGATAAAATTGACGTATGTATGGAGATTTTGGAATGGGTGGGAGGTGTGACTAGTGAGTATGGTTTTTCTCTTATGGGAGACCCAGCTAGATGGACCGACGGCGTCGACCTTAAGAACGTGACTGGGACAGACTGGAAACGGAAGGCGGAGGACCAGGTGTTGTGGGGCAGCATGGGAGAGGCCTATCTCCAGCAGTGGATTGCGATAGACTGTTTTTTTTTATATTTTTTTTTCTCTATCCGTCTATTTCTATTCATATTTATCGTGTATCTACTAAAACCTCACCTATAAGTAAGCGCATTAGCCTTCGCAGCAGCAAAGCCGTTTCCATCAGAAGCCTCTCTATGGCAGTGCTTGTGAGGAGTCAGAGGCAGGTTGAGGATCAGACCCTCGCACTCCAACAGGGCTTCCTCGCTGCTCGAGAATGATGACCAGAACTCCGAGTTACTCATGTCGAGAGGAGTGTTCTGGTCGACTTTCATGTGGTGCTCTGCGTAGCCGTCTACATCCTGGAATGAGAAGGTGGTGTTAAGTTTAAGAGATAAAAACATTTTGTTCTTAATACATACTTCGGCTATTGAGATGATTTACCGATATACGTAACGAATTAAACTTTTATTATGTGAAATCTTTGAATTTTCTGTAAGTAGGTTTATATTTTGTTAAAATAGATTAGGTCGACGTTTCGTATTTGACTATTCTGAGAAGAAATGCCGAAACAAACTCAGAAGTCACAGTAAAAAAGTTGCGTTGATTTTTTTGGAGCCTGGCATGCATACGCCATTTTTTTTTTCAAAATGGCGGCCCCGCATGGTTCCTATACATATATGTAAATTGATAGCTGACATCAATGCAAACGGAAAACATAATAGGTATTCAAACGTAAATATAAGTTTCATGTGTGGCCACCATTTTGAAAAAATAAAAAACAAGATGGCGGAGAGGTAGGTATGCCACGGATCTTCAAAGCCCTTTTAAATTCACTGACAGACAAAGCGCAGACTAAACCGCTGGGTCTAGAAGCTTGAAATTTTGCGCATGAGGTACTTTTGTAACGAAGGTGAGCACAACGGAAGGATTAAAAAAAAAAAATCCCCTAAAATGGTGAAATACAGGGTAAAAGTTTGTATGGAAGTACGTTTTTTTGCCGATGGGAAATCTGATCAGGTGTACGGGTTGTCCTTTACAAAATTTCAAAGAGTTGTGTTACTAACCACTTCGCCAGCATTGTTTCGTTCTTCATCATCTTCGTTGAACTGCTTCACCAAGTCTATCTGGCCCAACATTGATTCTCTCTTCTTTCTCGCCTGTGCTGCAGCGTCACGGCGTTTTTCTGCAAAATAAATAAAGGATCCATGTGAAGATATGGAATACATACTCAATTGGGTCCTGTTTTGATACTCGGCCTTTTTTGGCCTAGGCCTCGGCCTGTTTTGGCCTTGGCCTCGGTCTGTTTTGATACTTCGGCAGGAAAATCGGCGGGAAAACTGAAACCATGAATTCAGCACTTGATTCAAGACCTGCTAGCGTAGATCGTCACCTGCCTAGCCTTTTCCCAACTATGTTGAGGTCGGCTTCCAGTCTAACCGGATGCAGCTTAATACCAGTATTTAACATGGAGCGACTGCCTATCTGACCTCCACAATCCAGTTACTGGTAATACGATACCCCTTGGTAAGACTGGTTGTCAGACTTTCGGGCTTCTGACTGCCCGTAACGACTGTCAAAGATCCAGGAATGACAGTCGGGACCAACGGCTTAAGGTGCTTTCCGAGGCACGGAGGGGTCACAGTATGTAAAGATGGTCACCCATCTACAGACCAACCGAGGCAAGCGTAGCTTAACCTGATCGATTGTTCGACCCATCCTGTCGCATCGCATCGCCCGCCCGCGCTATTACTTCGTTTTCACTTAGCGTTCTTTCTGACTTTTATTATTTTTCCTCGGCTCACAAGCGTCCTAGATATTAAGCAACCTAAGCCTTTCTCAAGGATTGGGCTATCAAATGCAAAAAGAATTGTTCAAATCCGACTAGCAGTTCCAGAAATTAGCGCGTTCAAACAAACACACAAATAAACTCTTCATAGACAGTTTACAATATTTTGAAAATGTACCTAAGTACCTGTTTAAGCGTGTAATGTTCTCACCGTAAATAAATCCTTTGAGCCAGTTACATTAGACATAGCATAGCACTAAAGGCTTACAAAATGACTGCACTAACGAACCATTTTACGCATTATTTCAACTGCAAAATGACTAAGAACTTCAAATATATTGGAACACATTCAATGGAATGTGTTCCAATATATTTGAAGATGTGTTCCAATATATCGATATTTCGCGAAGAAGTATTGTTTTATGGATTTGGAAACATTCCAATTGGGAGGAATTACTGGAGTATCCTAGAACAAATAGAAATGAGGAAGCCCGACACAATATTCTAGGTATTGTTTTAGATTGCCTGTAAAAATACCGTAGTATTAGCATAACGAATAGAGGCAAGCTCCTACTGAAGCTACTTAAGTGGTTTCTTGGTCTGGCTATCTGTGTAGATTAGCGGGTTTAGCTCCGAAGTTGGAAAGTGTGTAGATGTATCTACAACGCCACATGGGAACTACGCTTTATAAAGACGTCTCGCAAAATCCTGCATCGCGCAAGCAGAGTTTACCGCGACATGAATCATCGGGCAGTTGCCCGCCAGACACGACACCCGTCTGGTCGGAGGATCCTCCCTTTCCTATGGAGGATGAGTGAACTTTACACCCTGTATCTCATACCTCTCTAAGTGTATATTGATAGAAGTATGAATAAACAAGAAGCAGTCCATTTTAAAATTGGGAAACAGACTTAAAAAAGTTCACCCCTATTAGATCAATCGTACCGTATTATGAAATAATACTTGTGCTATTTTGCCCAAAGATAGATCTTTATTTTTTTTTATCTCACGTTGGCACGGGGCAGATGAGTCTTGGAGTAGATACCGCGTAATGGCATGCGTAGTGTGGGACGCCCTTCAGCTAGATGGACGGATGACCTTAAGAAAGTGGCTGGGACAGACTGGATGAGGAAAGCGGAGGACAGGGTGTTGTTACGCAGTCTGGGAGAGGTTATGTCCAGCAGTGGACTGCGATGGGCTGAGTTGATTGATTGACGTTAGCACGAGTTAGGCAATGAATAGCTCGTGACGAAAATATTAGCTACCTAGTGAACATGGTGTTAATACTGGTATTCAGCTGCATCCAGTTAGACTGGAAGCCGACCCCAACATAGTTGGGAAAAGGCTAGGCAGATGATGATGATGAAACATGGTGCTCTCCGACGTAATCAACTTTTGGAGGGAGGTGGGCTGGTGGGCTTGTTGGAAGAACCACCGACGTCCACCATGGCCCACGCATAATGGTCCACTTGAAGGACTAAGTGCGGATACCAAACCCATAACATAGAAAATGGTGGTCTCCATTTAATAAGATAGTAGGTATCACTTACCCTCTCTCTCCGCCCTGTTCTTCTCCTCATCGATAGCTTCTACCAGCACCTTCCTCAGTCTGTCCAATTCCTCACCGCTGCCTGTTACTACCGACATTATGTCTGGTTTCAGTTTTGTTGACGCCTGAAATTCAAATAAGAGCAAATTTACTGTAGAGTTCATCACATTCGTTCCAAATAGCGTGTCTGCTGTGAAATAAATCGTCACTATCGAAACCTAGCCATTTCCCAATTATGTTAGGTTTTAATTTAACCAGAATGCAGCAGTTTTTTTCTTTATTTGATATGATCAATTACCTGCTAAGAGCTAGGTATAGTTTCTGTAAAGCTATAATAGTTTTTACTGTATGGTCAAGATTCTAATTATAAGCACGAGTGCCGAATTTTTTTTCTGATTCGTGCAAAACAATTATAGACAAAAAAAAGAAAGAAAATACGTTTATTTGCGGCATATATGACGCTGAGAAGAACACAAAAAAGAACAAGTTGGGAGAAAATATGCGTCACATCCACGCAAAATGGCTATCGCGCAGCATAATGCTACGACTATGCGAGACAGAATTATCTGCTAGTTAGTTTAGTTTCTGTAACTAGCTGTTGTGAGAAGTTTTAATTTTACAATCAAGATTCGAAATAAAAGCCAGAGCGCCTGAATGTTGATGAGTGAGTTGTGCAAAACGCCAACTTATTGCGACTTGCAAAAATCCAGTAAATGTTGTAATTGTAATATTTACCTTCTCCTGGTACTCAACGCCCATAGTCCTGTGCAGTTTGATCAGCACTCTTTTGCCTTTGTCTCCTAAAGCTTGCAGTCTGTGCAGCACGTCTTCAAACACCTCTTTCGAATTCGGCTCCGTAGAATTCTGCTGAAGTTTATATTTTGACAATAGATAAGATTAAGAAGAATTTATTGGTATATTGATACAAAATAAATTTCAACATAATAATATTGTACGGGTATGCTTACTGAAATTAGAATAATTTAACATAGCTATTTGAACAAACAAGGCAGTACCTGTTATATTGTAGACTCCAGACTGACTTATCTAAGTATCTGATACTTAGATAAGTCAGTCTGGAGTCTACATTTGCGCTCGGTTGATAGCAATAGGCTCGCCCCTATTACATGGGATTTAAACATAACACAGGGCGACAAAATTTGACGAAGACTCTTTCCCAGAAACCAGACTATACTTTTCCGAAGGATTTTGACGCGCTGAATTCGAATCAAAATTGCTCTATCACGTCAGGGTTTCGAGATATCCTTATTATTTATTTATTATAATATAGTATAGGTAATTAAAACCCAGCTTCAAGGATGAGAAATACATTACATTAACCATTGTAAAGGATCACTCACCTCCAATGTATAATCCGTAGCCACTTCTTTTACTTCCATAGACGGTTTATCTTTCAAATCATCAGCCATCAATTCAAATTCTCTCGCCTCTTCAGCGCCTACATTTGTCTTTTCTGCATGTTCAACTGTTTCTTCTCCCATCTTTTCTGCATTTTCTTTGTCATTTTTATCATCAACGTTGTCGTTTATGACTTTAACATCAACTACTGTGTTATTGGCTTTAGTTTGAGCTTCAGATACTTCCGTATCTTCTACTGTATTATCTTCGACTTTATTTGGTAAAGTTTCTGTAGAATTATTATCTAATTTTGTTGATATTATGCTGCTGTTGCCATCAAGATCTGTAAAATAGATAAATTCCATTGTAAGTTTTACAATAACTAAGAACAGACGCCAGCACATCAAGCTACTACAATCTGTCAAATTTCTTTAATAGATTTTCAACTTTATTGCTCAAGCATAAGCAGCGTTGCTGTTCACAACGCTTGGCAAAGTCAGCCAGATGCCGTCTCGTCGAAGGGACGGTACTGTGAAGAGTCTCCAGGACATCGTAACGCTGATGAAGGAGACCGACCAGGACGACGTGCCTGAATTCGTGGCGAATGATCTGCACAAGCTGCCTCCCGTCACCTTCGACCACGTAAATGTCACCAGACTGCTGAAGGACATTACATTCCTGAAGAAAAGCCAGGCCGAGATACAGCATAAGCTGGAGGTGTCCAAAAGGGGGCTTTATGTTTGTACATAAAAAAGAGAAGTTTCATGAGAAAAATTCACGGTGGCAGGGATATCGACGCGCAACAAATGGGAGTAGTTAGTAAACACGCCAAAACTAAAACACTAGCGGAATGTTGCACACGTTGTACTGTATCAGTGGCGGTACCTTCATAGAAGCCGAAAAGCCCGGCTTGCCCTAATAAAATCATAATTCGGTCAGTGGGTTGTCTTAGGGGCGGAAACTTACTTAAACCTATCAATAAATAAATATTTTAAAAAAATACCAGTCAATGAACTCGAACACAAACATTAATAACTGAAAATCAGCCAATCCCTCAGTTGGGCGTTTTTTTATACGTTGAAAATCTGTGGGCTTGCCCTAATTTTGTCCCCTAGGCACGCCACTGTACTGTATGCGATTAGGAAGAAGAGTGGGGTGCATCTTCGTTGATGGCATTATCTATGGTCGTGATTTTTGAGCTGATTATGTTAAGAATGTGTTTGCAATAGGGTATACGGTTGTGATGTTTGAGAACCTTATTTTTTTTAAACTTACGATTTCAGCCAAAATAACTCATTTCATGGTGACAACTTCAAATTATTATCAGAACGTTTGATTTTCGACGCATATTCCTTCTAATTTGTAAACAATGCGTTTATCATCTATGCGTTTTATTATTATGTGCACGTGTAAACAACAGCTGCTGTATATCAAACCGTATGCAGTCGAATACCAGGAGGTATTTTATATTCGGCTGCATCCGGTTAGACTGGAAGCCGACCCCAACATATATGTTTATTTGGAAAAAGGCTTGGTAGATTGATTATGAGTCGCTCGAAAGCGACTACCTATCCCCCGCCTGCCTCCTCAATCTTCACTACTAAAAAATGATTTCCCATCCTCAAAAAAAAAGCCCCTTAGATTGACGCACTTATATATTAACAAGATTACGCTTTGTTATTTCTAGCCGGATTCATACTACTGTGTTGTGTCGTGTCGTGACGCCTTCTGACACAGTGTTAGCCAATCAAAACTCGTTGTAATTTGACGTAGTCCTGAACAGATTCGTTTGATTGGTGTATCCCGAGTGACGACACAACACGACACAGTAATGTGTCTGTGGCTTTAGATAGGAAGTTTGTTGTGGGTGTTTCTCAAATTTCGTGCATATTACATGTCCAGATCAAAAAATAATATTTATTAATTAAATATCTCTATTCCTTGTATAGGAAACCAAACAAAATAAAGTTGTGCTTACATGCATGGAACGTTTACTGATCAAAATAATACAATTATTGAATTATAAATGAAAACCTTCACTAATTGTCATTTCCTTCGGTGTCCATTTACTAATTTCCTAAATAAATTTGCTTTTTACCAAAATATATCCATACTGAAAATAAACAAAGTAACTATCATATAAAACTACATTAAAAAATACAACGTTTTCACCTAAAATAAATAGCAATAACTCAATAATATAATGAAAATTTATTTTTAAATATTTGTCATATATTTTTTCTGATTACCATCGGTCAGAATGAAAATTTAAGTTATAGTGTGCGTATAACCTTATGTGCGGCGCTACCGTCATCTGCTCCCCCGCGCACGTCTCAGTCAGCCAGCAAACGTCTCAGGGGGTAGACGCTTGTTCTTAATAAAAAAATATTTACGTGTAAAGTTTCACGTCAGGTGAATATTTTGGAAACGTTCTCTTTCTTATCGCACGTATTATTGAGTAAATATTTATGATTTTGTAAATTTTATTACCAATTATTAATTTAAATAATTACCTTCGTAGTTTAGAATATGCATGTAACTCATTAAGTTGATATTATTTAAGAAAAAAATTATAAAGTTCTCAAACCTCATTACCTTCATCCTCACTGCCTTCGTTTACCGTCGTTTTTTTTTTGAGCGATAGTAATGAGGTCAAAACGATGGCAATTAGAATCTTCAACAAGAAAATTCATTAATATTTTTTATTTCGCAAATATTTTAAATTAGTTATATCTGTCAAGTATATTGGCGTGGGTTCTATTCCCGCCCGTGAATTTGTTTTTTTTTTCTTATTAAAACAAGCCTGTGATTGTATATTTTAGATTGTTATACCTATCCTTTCAATGAGCGACTCAATATCATTACCCTCTCTAACACTCTCATTACCGTCGCACCCCGTAATTTAAATACATAATACTGATTTCTTTATTACCTATAGAAAGAAGGTCTAATCCACAAAATGTTGAAAGATTGTCTACATATTAATGATATTAGAAAAAAAAACAATGTTATTTGACAATAATTTGAAATTTAAAAATATCATGGAATATGCACCAAATACGCGAAATACCCTTGTAATGATGACAATGTAGATGCGTTATCGTTTGATTTGGTATTAGTTTTCTGGTTTTATGGTTAGTATTATAAAATCTTTAAAATAGATGTTGTGAACGAAATTACGTAAATGAATGTAATCGCTGCACAAAATTTGAACGATCGAATTATAAATAATATAATAATATAAATAATATAATATAAGTAATATAAATGACTAGATTCTACCCGCGTGAAATTTCTTGTTTTAACATAACATATACCCTATGCCACTCGGCTCGACTTCAGTTAGTTTCCCATTAGTGAAATAATGTGATACAAACTCACATGCCTCAAAGATAATGCGTACGAGAATAGATACCTTGAAAAGACAGCCATTTCCTCTCATTTTTATCCACGTTGACATCCCTGTGTCTATTGGTCACGTGCAGTGGTATAATATTCGGTGGTGGTTTGTAGTTCTTGGCTATCTGGATCTTCGCTGCCTCTCGTAAGGCATGGAGGCGTTCTAGGATTTCTCGTAGCTCCTGAAAATAATGAGATTTTATTATGTAATGGAATTTATGAAAGACAGCGTTTGGCAATAATTCTATTTGTTTGGCAATAGTGGACCGATACGCTGAATCGATTGATGAAACTACATATACAATCTCATATGCATTGTACTTTTACAAAATCGATCCAAAATAGACGATCTGCATACTCGTGCTGAGTATGCAGATCACCTTACATATCATACTTATACTTTGTGATACTTCTTGAGGGCCCGTGGCTAACTAATAACAGCCGCACAGGTCGATCGATCAGGTTCTTCACCTGGGTTCGGTTCGTTCTGGACAGGACTAACCACATTCTGATCAGTGAGTTTATCACACAATATATTATACAATCATGTATTATCTGATTTAGAGTCTACAGTTAATTTCAATTGGAGATCACTACAGAGTTTGAGAAGGTCTGGTATATGCGGAATCTTTTTATGTTGTACAGACGCCAGCACATCAAGCTACTACAATCTGTTAAATTATTTCATAGATTTTCAACTTTATTGCTAAGCATAAGGTGCTAAGCAAAGTTGATTGGGAAAATTAGACAGTTTCGGGCTTGATGTGCTGGCTTTTGTACAAAAAGACCAAGATTCCGGGTATTCATTTAACTGTTCAAATATTTCATTGAATGAATTTTTTATGGTAGCGTCCAAAAGACAGTTGAAAAATTCAACTTCAAATTTCTTTTCTGGAGAAGTTATAGTTTGTTGCTAGATTTAGGGAATTTACTAGTACGTCGGACTCGCTCTATGAACAAGCGGATATAAAGCGATCGCCCAACTGCGCCCTACCCTAACGCCGCTACTGCATGGGACTCAAACATAACTGGTTAATTGTGGGTGTACTGTATCGGGAACAAGACGTGATGCGCATTTGTTATTTTTTACTTTCGTAAGAATAGTTTATAAAATATTAGTCATTGTTACCTTAGGATCATGATCAGTGACATCGACGATGGCTAAGCTGTCACCTGATGACGATGACGTCTCGTTCTCTTTTTTGTTCGGGTCGTGGAAGCTGACGCCGGATTTGTGTCTTCTCATCGTATCTGTATGAAAGAAATTAGTTTTAATGTCTAATCCGAGAACTTAATTTGAAAAGGTAGAAGGGTGTTTGGATTCCGATTCTATAGACTTTCAGTTTCGTTTCTGTAATGACAGTGGAGAGAAGAGTAGAGGAGCTAGTGGCTAAGTAATAATAGCCGCACGGGTCGATCGATCAGGTTAAGCTACGCTTGCCGCGGTTGGTCCATAGATGGGTAACCATCTTTACATACCAAGACCCGGGTTTACGTGCTTACGGAAAGCACATTAAGCCGTTGATCCCGGCTGTCATTTACCGACTTTTGACAGGCGTCACGGGTCGTCCGAAGGCCGAAAATTTGACAACCAGATTACCAAGGGGATTGTATTACCCGATAACTGGGTTGTGGACGTCAGATAGGCAGTCCCTCCTTGTAAAATACTGGTATTCAGCTGCATCCAGTTATACTGGAAGCCGACCCCAACATACTTGGGGTCGCTCTTCAGGAAAACATACCAACTTACTTTCATAAACAACGTTTTAGTGACGTCATTCACCGGTAAATTGCGTACGCTATGAGGGCAGTGTAGTGATGGGCGTTAAATCAACCGTTGCTCTCCTATCAACGTATTAACACAGATTACTAAATGTATTAACGTTAACTGTTTATGAACCAACCAGTTGAATTCGTCAACGACGTATAGCTCGTTTAATAATCAACTAAACTAAATTCGAGAACGCAAACCTAACGAACTGAGCAAATTTAAAAAATTACGTTGAAAATAACATTATAGATTGTAAGCTCAGACCAAATAAAAAACCAAGACAGAGGGCTGTCAACAGTAAAGTGAAGCCGGTTTCGTAAACATGTGTGCACATAGTGAGGTGTAGTTTGATTGTAAATAGTTGTAAATGTGTGCGTGTGAGCGTGTATGCACAGAGCGGAGGTGTAGTTTTTGCATGCTTCCCTACAGTGTTCGCAGCGCTATGTCTTGACTTTTTATTTGGTCCGAGATTGCGAGCGACGGTCAATAATACATTACTTCCGTCGGTTGGTAGATGTAGAGACTCGTTGAATGTCGCAGCGATGAATAAAAACCGTTGAATGAATGAACGGTTTACGTTGCAAGTTGACAATAATTGTACGTTCAACTAGTTGACGAACGTAAATCAACGTTGAAGTTACGTTAACGGAAAAACCGTCAACGATCCATCACTAGTGGGCGGTCACTATCCGTAGCTGAAGTCTACAGTCCGATTTCATCTAATGTTGGGCATACTCTTTGTTTGTGCAATTTCGATGTGGGTCATTTATTTTATTCATTTTATATTTTTTTTTTGATCTCTCCATGGACTGACAGTTTGAGTAATTTATGTGGCCTACCCAAATGTCCTTCTTTGGTATTGTTCGTCGAATCGTTGAGCTCCTTAAGTCTTGAGTTGAGCTGCACGATTTCTGACAAATGCGTGCACTGACTGGACAGATCCTCTCAATCTGTGTGGTTATTTCCTCAAAAGACCATCACAGACATCGACCTACATGGTCTTCGTATAACTTGACCAAGATTATGTCTGGACTTTAAAAGAGACTCCTCTGAGTTTGTTTCGGCCTTTCTTCTCAGAGTAGTCAGATAGGAAACGCCGACCTCATCTAGTTTAAAAAATATTTGATTGACGTGTAAAAGTGTTTGTGCAAACCTACTTACAAAAATAAAATCATTTATAATCATTTATCATTTATCAGAAACCCACACTCGTGTGTCAATCTCATATGTTGTATTTACTTCCTGCGATATTTTAAAACTCACCGGGATGATTGGTTTTTCCTTTCACCAGAGCCAGTTCCTTTATCTTCTCATCCAAGGCTGTCTTGGACAGCAGTCCGAGCTTGTAGGCTTCCTCCAACTCCTCGACTTCCTCTGAGGAGTCGTCTCCGATGTACGCGCAGTCCTGGAGGTGCTTGTAGCCTTTTATCATGATGAGGGACGCGCCAGGATAACTGTGAAGAATGTATGATACGTGTATGGCGATTAAAATGTATATTGCAGGACCAAAAATAAACGCAAAACCAAAAAAATAAATCCCCTCGTAATGACTGGTACAACTAACATACTGCTTTAATTATATTACTAACTTAATTGGCTAACAGTGTGTCCAGGAGGCTCCATGGCATCTGTTCAAAATGTTAGTCCCTTTAGGGCTGTAGGATACACACGAGATAAAATGGGAAGATTTGTGGTCGCTATCGCTTCTAGTAGATTGCGTATACGGAACGATGCTGATGGTAGTCTTGACAATCTTACGCACCTTAGTAAAATATAGATATATACTATGGATGACGCTGAAAACCATGCGCATGCGCTGGGGCTGTCTCGTATAGGGTCTTAGCATTATGCGGAGAGATGGCCGTTTTGCGTGGATGTAACTTGTTTTTTTTTTGCGTCATGTTTATCACAAATTTTTGTTTTAGTTTTTATCTGATGTACGACTATTATCTAACTATCTGGTGTATTGTGTGTCTCTTAGTCTGTGCTAAATAAATGTATTTTATTTCTTTCTTTCTTCTTTCTTTCAAATTAACGTATTTTCTTTCTTCTTTCTTTTAGACTCGTATTAAAGACAAACAAACCAAATCTCACCTAACACAAGCAGACACAGTAACTGAAGATCCCTTCAGTAGATAGAAGCCCCAGTACTCCTTCATGTCGTCTTCTAGCTCCAGTTCCCTGGTCATGGACACCGGCACCAGGTCTTCAGTCAGCTCTGGAGGGCCTGGCACTACGAACGCGTTGAACGTCGTGTTGGAGCGCACCACCTGTGTCTAGAAGAAATTGGGACGGTTAGATTATGGATGGTACCTCTGGGGTAGTATTAATATCTTCTTTCTGTAGGTAATCTCTCCTCATGGTCGTTTAAGACTTTCAGGGGGTAGTAGAAGACCCAGAGAATATTATCGTATCCTATCTTACGACTATACACCGTGTTCCGGACGATAAACATAAACTTCGACCAGATGTTCAGACCATGGAAATAAGCATTTTTCATTATGTGTTCATAATGAAAAATGCTTATTTCCATGGTCTTAATGAATTCTTATTTTTTATTAATTTTCTTACAAACTAAATATCTTGACGTAAATCACCCGATATGTATGCCTCTTTAGTCGGATTGGCAACGACGTATTTTCATTCATAAGATTTGGCGGGCTGAAAGTTGTCAACACTAAGCTAAGACCCTTTCTTACTGCATAGCTCAATTAAATTTCATTAAATGAAAACTGACTAAAACCCACCCGTGTTCCTTCCTTAACCTTTTATGTTCCGGGCCAGCAGTAACCCTTTCGGACAATCCCGCTGAATGTATCTTTGTAACGAAGCCTTTTTAAGTTCTACTTCCTTCTTTGTTAGATTTCATTTGTAAAAGCTAGAAGCGTTTGACAAAGTTTATGCATAACGTGAAGGACAGTGTATAATATTACACGTTTAAATATAATCGTGGCAATAGTTGTTTTCGATTCACTTCAGATAATAAGTAAAAAAAAAATGGGAAGATCTAGAAAAAAACCTATGACCTACATGATGGAAAGTGACTCTGCATTAAGTGGTTCTGTCTCTCTGATATGTCAGTTTCTTGAACGAAAGTTATTGCAAAATTAGTGTGACTTTATAAATACACAAATGGCCATGTTGAACGTAGGTTTCTTCATAAATTCGTTGATGCTGACATCTCTTTGAGGCGCGCGTGGAACACGTACGCGCCGTCCGGCACGGGCCTGGTCCTGATCGGACGGTGAGCTACCCATTACTCTCCGTCCGCAGGCCCGCGCCTACGGTGGCCGGGAGTCGTCACGTGGCTTCCAACGCCCGGAGCGTCTCCCGCGGCGGCTGGGACGGGAGGCTCTTTCCCTCAGCCATCCCGCCAGAAGATTACCCCTTACTTACAAACTTACAGTAATATTTGTATAGATCCTTCAACCTGGCGGCGACATCGTTAATAGACCATAGATAAATATCACCCATATCTCCACTAGTCCATTGCCTACTCTAGGATGCATATCCTGTAATGCTCACAAATCCTTTCCTATTCTAAGGGCGCGTCTTTGCTACCATTACAGCGCCTCCCGCTCTACTCCTTGATATGCAATGGTCTTTGTAGCATCATGAAACGTGAGGCTTTAGGAGTTAGTGCAAATCTTGGGGTCTATCGATTAATCGAGTTTGGTTAAGTAACCCTGAGGTCGGTGCATTTGTTTTCATTTTAATATTCCTTCTAGAAACGCAATATTGTCATGCTTAATCACCATGCTTAGCAAATGAGTGAGTGGTCACAGAACAAGTTTGTTGTTGACTAGGTCATCATAATACTGTTGGGACACAACACAGGCCTCCTTTCGGTGAGAGAGAGCGGGCCGAAATCCACCACGCAGGCCAGTGCGGGTTGATGTCACATGTCTTCGAATGTTGTTTCTGGTCTCTTCACGATGTTTTCCTCCACCGTTTTGAGAGCAGTGGTGATGAAATAATTTACACAAAGTAAAGCGTCTATCTGGGTTCGAACCTACAATACAACTTGGTGGTGGTGATTGGTATAGTATTTAATTGACAGATAATAAACTATTCAATTGATTGACCGAAAGAAACGCATTGAAAATATTGTGTTTATTATTTTATGTCTCTTAAAACATTGACTAAATAGTCCAGTCAAATTAGTCCTTAAAATAGAGGTAAGGTTACAATAATTCCCATAGAGCTAAAAATTGGTATGAATGTTCAGAATACGATTATAAATGAATTGTGAAAAGTCCCCATCAATCCCCCTTGTGCAAAATTTTTTATTGATGGTGAAAGTTTGCAAAAATAGGTTTTTTGCGTTTTTCAGCTAAACGGTGAGTTTTACAGCAAAAATAGTTCAGACAAAAATTGTAGATCATCCGATTCTCTACAAAAAATATATCCACACTTTTTTTCATAATTATTGCCATTTCCGTGATATAGCGGTTGAAAGAATTGAAAAAAAAAATATTTTATTCGTAATATGCACGTTAATGTACTTTTATATACATTTTTGAACCGTTATACGAGTAAACATATGAGTCCCTGTCTTATACATACAAAATACCAGACATATGTAAAAAATCATGTGCAGTGTCGAAAAAATTATACTCGAAAAAGTAGCATTGATACCGTGAAAAGACGGCGCCAAGAAGAAGAAGCTGGTTCATCAAAAATAAGTGAAACTACATTTTGCTTCAATCAGTGTTGTTTATTTTGCGGCAATGTTGTTTAACCTTTTGAACGCCACAGTCACGTATAGATGATAAACCAAAATGTGCCCAGCACGCCACGGTTCGACTACATGTCAGACTTTGACGCCGAGGGCACGTTTTTGATTTTTTGACGTGTGGCGGTCAAAAGGTTAAGGCGGAGTTGGAGAAGAAAAAAGCACTGCAGTACCGACGTAAGATGTATGTAGTTTCCCTTACTCGTGCTCTAGTACGAGGAGGACTTATTTTTGATGAACCAGCTTCTTCTTGGCGCCGTCTTTTCACGGTATCAATGCTACTTTTTCGAGTATAATTTTTTCGACACTGCGCATGATTTTTTACAGATGTCTGGTATTTTGTATGTATAAGACAGGGACTCATATGTTTACTCGTGTAACGGTTCAAAAATGTATATAAAAGTACATTAACGTGCATATTACTAATAAAATATTTTTTTTTTCAATTCTTTCAACCGCTAGGTATATCACGGAAATGGCAATAATTATGAAAAAAAGTGTGGATACATTTTTTGTAGAGAATCGGATGATCTACAATTTTTGTCTGAACTATTTTTGCTGTAAAACTCACCGTTTAGCTGAAAAACGCGAAAAACCTATTTTTGCAAACTTTCACCATCAATAAAAAAATTTGCACAAGGGGGATTGATGGGGACTTTTCACAATTCATTTATAATAGTATTCTGAACATTCATACCAATTTTTAGCTCTATGGGAATTATTGTAACCTTCAAAGTCTAATTTGACTGGACTATAAAGACTCAGACTAACTTTAAAGATAAACAATTCAAGATAAGGTAATTTATGTCAGAAAATTAAATATTATTTGGCTCAGGAGCTTACTAATCTTCCATTTTAAACCTTGTAGTCCGGTACATAAGGTGTATTTCCGCTTGTTGTTAGAAGATATAATTAATTTGTTACGAGCGTTATCAGATGCATTTATTTGATGTTTGTCTAGTCGTGAAAACGGAATAATTAGTATAGCAGTTGTACCTAAGACTTATTGAATTTTTGTTGCCAAGTCGTAAATAACTGCTGTAGTCTTGTCGCAGCTTAACTAGGCAACATTATCTAACCCCTTACTAGTAAACGTTTGCTTCATATTTTGCAATAAATATCAGCGTTGTGTCATCGCGCTTCTCTTTCTTTTCTATGCAGTCCGACAGTGACCGCGCTTCAGATCATGTTAGTCCTCTTAAGGCCAGGATCTTCGAGCGTAGTAGGCATTTAGCGTTACCTCCGTCCTCGCGTGGCAAATGCCGCGAAAGCGCAGTTCGAATGAACTCGCTGACCCCTGCCACGGTTATTTTTATAAGTAATAGTATTGTGAATCGGCCCTATTCTTGAAATATAGGGCTGCTCGTCTACAGTATTTTAATTTCATCATTCTACTTTAGTTTCTTTCTAGTTTTGTGATTGTAAAAATATTATATTTTTAACCGACTTCAAAAAAGGCGGAGGTTCTCAATTCGGATATTTCTATTTTTTTTATGTATGTTAGGGCATAACTCCATCGTAAATAGACAGATTTGCAATTTTTTTTTTTGAAGTGAAAACTTCTTTAGCATCGTTGTGATTTGAAAATTTTATGAAACGAAAAAGCAACAGTAAAAAGAGACATGAGATTTAACGTGGGAGAAAATGAGATAGGAAGCATTATACAGTGTTTTTGTTTTTTATTATTACAAATGACATCACATTTAATCCTATGCTACTAATTTGTGGTGATGAGGATGATGGTGATGGTGATGGCGATGGCGATGGCGATGGTGATGGTGATGGTGATGGCGATGGTGATGGCGATGGTGATGGCGGTGATGATGATGGTGATGCGATGGCGATGGTGATGGCGATGTTGATAAAGGTGATGGTGATGGCGATGGTGATGGTGATGGCGATGGTGATGGCGATGGCGATGGTGATGGCGATGCGATGGCGATGGTGATGGCGATGGCGATGGTGATGGTGATGGTGAAGGATGGATGGATGGATGGATGTATGGATGGATGGATGGATGGATGGATGTTCTTTAGCATCGTTGTGATTTGAAAGTTTATGAAACGAAAAAGCGACAGTAAAAAGAGACATGTAAATTCATAAGATTTAACGTGGGAGAAAATGAGACAGGAAGCATTATACAGTGTTTTTGAAAGTTTCACTTCTACCACGTGTGAATTGCACACATGCTGTTTTTTTATTTTTGTAAAGATCTGATGATGACTTTCGGAGACAAACAACGGAACTCTTCAATAAATGCCAGCAAATCAACCGCGATTGCTGCTATAGCATATGTAATCGCAATCACACAACATAACATCACGCCTGTACCCTTCAAAGGGTAAGGCAGATGTGTTCAATAGCTTTGTTACTGATATTCACATAGCAAGTAGTGATATATGAATTTGTTTGGGGTAGGTAAGTACAACTAAAAAGTGAAAAATAAAAACTTTTTTACAAAATAAAAACCGACTTCCAAAAAAAAACACTACAAAGTGAAAAATAACTTTAGTTTCGAAAGTCGGTGTCAAAAAATGAAAATATATTCTTCACGTTGTCGTGTTTTTTTTTTTGAGTCGGTTGTTTTTTTTGTAAAACAGTTTTTTTGGTTGCTTGAATTCGTCAATAAGTTTTTTTAATTAAATCTACTAATCAAAAACACCACAATACGTATTTTTATTGAACTCTTCCTATTTCATTCACAACGAATTTCATATTTTTAAATAAAAAAAAAGCATGTTTGCAATTCACACGTGGTAGAAGTGAAACCTTCAAAAACACTGTATAATGCTTCCTATCTCATTTTCTCCCACGTTAAATCTTATGAATTTACATGTCTCTTTTTACTGTCGCTTTTTCGTTTCTTAAACTTTCAAATCACAACGATGCTAAAGGACATCCATCCATCCATCCATCCATCCATCCATCCATCCATCCATCCATCCATCCATCACCATCACCCATCACCATCGCCATCGCCATCGCCATCACCATCGCCATCGCCATCGCCATCGCCATCACCATCTCCATCTCCATCGCCATCACCATCATCATCATCGCCATCGCCATCGCCATCACCATCGCCATCACCATCGCCATAACGATTGCCGTCGCCATCACCATCGCTATCGCCATCGCCATCACCATCACCATCTCCATCGCCATCACCATCATCATCATCATCGCCATCGCCATCACCATCGCCATAACCATCGCCATCGCCATCGCTATCACCATCACCATCGCGATCACCATCACCATCGCCATCACCATCGCCATCACCATCGCCATCATCATCATCGCCATCGCCATCGCCATCACCATCACCATCGCCATCGCCATCGCCAACACCATCACCATCATCATCATCATCACAAATTAGTAGCATAGGATTAAATGTGATGTCATTTGTAATAATAAAAAACAAAAACAAAACACTGTATAACGCTTCCTATCTCATTTTCTCCCACGTTAAATCTTATGTCTCTTTTTACTGTAGCTTTTTCGTTTCATAAAATTTTCAAATCACAATAATGCTAAAGAAGTTTTCACTTCAAAAAAATATAATATTTTACCTATACAATCACAAAACTAGAAACACAAACTCAAAAAACTCAAATTTTGCAATTGAATATAAACCTTATTCCGTTGTAGTAAAGTTGAAAATCTATTACAGATATTACGATAATTGTAAATTTATGGTACCGACCTGCTACTGCTAGTACTGTGACGAAAGCAAGAGAACCTATACATACAACTACAATATTATTCTGTCGCGTCGTCTTATAAGTGGGTAGTTATAAATACGTAGAAAAATAATAATCAAACTTACCTTATTTTTTTTTAAGCTTTGCAGTTCAATGCTGAACATTTTTTTTTCTTTCTTATGTTTTTATTCCCCATAATTTAATCTTAATTATCACTATATGTATATTACAACTATATTATAACAAACTAATATTTAGTTTAATTATTAATACTAGAACAAACAAACAATATTTACAGACTGATTTTTGAAACTAATACACAAACACGAAAATTAACAATAATATAACGTATATTTCGATCGATTTAGCGGGAACGCGGCGAGCCAGCAAAAGCGACACAGGTCCTACCTCGGTAACGCCCGGCGGGCTACTGAAGTGAAGCGCGCAGGCCGCCTTTTTAGATCATATCTTGTTAAGACAATAAAAATCAGTTTTGAGAAAAATTAACCGTAGAATGTTCTACTATACATCATTGCCTATTTTTTGATATATTTTTTGCGAGTAAAAGTTAAGTCTACTTCAAATACGACTTGAAAAACGATTAAAAACTTCGCTGTTTTCGATTTGTTTGCGATTTTTTATGATCGAGTGAAGTTGTAAATATCGTGTTTTGAACCATAGAATAATCAAGAATGTTAGTTAAACTATGCCATATATTTTTTTCAGATTAAAACAAAGAATATTTGATTGTTTAATGTTGAATCAAAAATAGGTCGATTCCGAGATTTCTGAGAGTCCTGGCCTTAAGAAAATACACACATCAAAAGTGTCTAGGGATCAACATATATTTTTGCAATAACTTTTCTCCTGATTGATATTAATTAAAATTTTCTTTAAGGATTCATCAAATAAAGTGTTTTCGTTTGTCACAGTAACGATAAACCAAGTCACCTTTGCATTAATAAAGAAATTTGCCATTTTCCTAATAAAGGGATTTTTGACATTTGAACCACTAACATTAAAGTTCGAAAAAAAGACTGAAAAAACAGTTTTCTTTAAAATTTTATTGGGTAACTTAAACAATTAATAATCCGTGTTTCTACCGCGAACACTAACAACACAAGAACATCGGTTTGGCATACTCAAAATGAGTTCATCCAAATCACGCTGTGGAATGGCCGCCCATGTTCGTTGCAACAACAAAAAAAGGTCTTCTTGCGACTGGATACCCTCCATATTCGGCAGAGCTCTTCTCTGTAGCATATCCCATGCATGCTCAATCGGGTTCAAGTCTGGCGACTGAGCAGGCCAGAACAGGACATTGATGTTAGCTGCGGCGAGAGTCTGTCTTACAACTCTTGCGGTGTGCGGTCGTGAATTATCATGCATTAACTGAAATAAGGGACCGATTTGCACTTGTAGAGGAACGATGACGTCAGATACAATCGTCTCAGCATAAATTTGAGCGTTGAGGTTGCCTCTGATCCAAATCAACTCAGTTCTTCCGCCGATCCAAATACCCGCCCATACCATGATGGTTCCACCACTATAAGGATGGACTTCCTGGCAGGATTTTAATCGCTGTTGGCGTCCAGGGGTTCTCCAGTGTCGTATACGTCTTGTATCCGGTCTCATACCAAAACGAGACTCATCAGAAAAGCACACGAAACGCCATTGTTCTTCTGCCCAATTTCTGTGTTCAAGAGCCCATTGATATCGAATCCTACGATTGTGCATTGCTATAGGTGGTACCCGTAGCGGTCTTCGGGAATGAAGGTTCACTTCATGCAAGCGGTTTCTGACTGTTTGGTCGCTAATTAAGTTCCCTGAAGAGTGATGAAGCCTCACGGCTAACATCATGGCGGTTATTGTTGGAGCTCTTCGAGTTAAGATTTGAATGTATCGGTCTTGTCTCCGTGTGGTGCAGCGATACCGTCCTCCATGGCGCTCAGCCACGGTACCAGTGCTTCGGTAACGTGTCCAAAGTCGACTGATAACACTCTGACTTGTATTCAGAGCTAAAGCCACAGTACGTTGCCGGGAACCAGCTTCTATCATTCCCACGGCTCTGAGCATTTCTTCCCTGCTTAAATGACGTCGCCGCTCCATAATAACGTTGGTTTTAATCAGTAGTAGGGAAACAGTAGCACTAATAATGTCTTCAATGCGTTGTATGTTTGTCACTGCGGCGGCGAGCCGCCCATTATTTGAACGCGCCCCAGAAGGTGGTAGCCACAAGGCTGATCCGGGGCTACCGCACGATCTCGGGCGAGGCGGCAAGCGTCCTTGCCGGATTGCCGCCATGGGATCTGGAGGCGATAGTCCTCGCGCGCCTGTATGAGTGGCGCGCGGAGGCACTACGCCGGGGGGAAACTCCGCTTCCGCAGCAAATTGCGGCGGAGCGGACGGACCTCCGGCGTGATCTCATGGCGGCATGGAAAGAGCGACTATCGCAACCCAGCGCAGGGCACGCCACGATAGCGGCGGTAAGACCCCTCTTTGAGGAGTGGTTAGAGAGGCGTCACGGCGCCCTCACCTACCGCCTGACGCAGGTCCTCACCGGACACGGAAGTTTTGGGAGGTTCCTGCACATAATCAGGCGGGAGGAAACGCCCGGGTGTCACCATTGCCAGGATCGCCCAGAGGACACGGTGGAGCACACGGTGGAGGTCTGCCCCGCTTGGGCGGAGCAACGCCGTGTACTCGTTGAGGCGTTCGGCAGCGGCAGCGACCTCTCGCGTCCGGGCCTGGTTCAAGCCATGGTCCGGGGCGAGAGGGAGTGGGGGGCAGTCGCCTCCTTCTGCGAAGCAGTCATGCTAGCAAAGGAGGCGGCGGGACGGCTGAGGGAGAGAGCCACCCGTCCCAGCCGCCGCGGGAGACGCTCCGGGCGTCGGGAGCCGCGCGACGACTCCCGGCCACCGTAGGCGCGGGCCTGCGGGCGGAGAGTAATGGGTAGCTCACCGTCCGATCAGGACCAGGCCCATGCCGGACGGCGCGTACGTGTTCCACGCGCGCCTCAAAGAGATGTCAGCATTAAAGAAGGGGCCCGTAAGGGCCGAAGCCTGCCGAGTCAGCGGGATTGTCCGAAAGGGTTACCGCTGGCCCGGAACATAAAGGGCTAAGGAAGGAACACGGGTGGGTTTTAGTCAGTAAGAGTCTGACACTCCCTTCCGCTCCACCCAGAGCGGGAGGAGTCATTTGATGATTTCCCATCCTCAAAAAAAAAAAAAAAAAATGCGTTGTATGTTTTTATAGGGAAAATATTGACAGCTGATTTTCATCTTTTACTCGAATTTGATTAACAGTTCCTGTTTCAAATTATGAAATGCACCAAAGGATCCATATAAATTGATAAAATCATAAATTTATTACAAAGCCACATCTCAATCTCAAGAAATCCGCATAAAAATGCTTGATCCCTAGACACTTTTGATGTGTGTATTTTTGAAACGATTCCCGTGAAGTGATGAAACGAGTTTGCATGAGAACAAAATGGCGCACAATAGTAGGTCTACTGACTCTCATACACGTGCTAAACCTCCTGATTAATATGTATATTAATATAATATTTATTTATGGATAATGATTGGTAAACAGCATTGTTAGTGCATAAGTTTGTGACGTGTGCCTACGGTAACACGTGTCTTAGGCTAGATCTAGACAGAATGCTAAATAGGGCATGTAATATCGGAAGGTTTTCAATTCCGATACTGATTTCCGATATTAGATCTCAATATCGGAATTCCGATATTAATATCGGAATTTAGTTTTTTCTTTAACAGTATCGTTTTTTATTTAACATAACGTTTTTTTTGCACAAATTCGGTATGAGGTTGGATTGAGTGCAATAAAAACATTTTTAAATCGTATTCTTTAATTTGGTTGAACCAAATTAAAGAATACTATATAAAAATGTTTTTCTTTTTAAGTATTAAATCACATGTTTCTCATTATTTTCCTATACTTATTACTAATTAAACTACCTGACTCAAAATCAACAAAACTTCTTATAATTTAAAATGTGCAAGCTAAATCAACAATTAGGAACAATAATTAGGTATCAGAAATATTTGTTTACATATTTCTCATTATTATATCCTATACTTGTTACTAATTAAACTACCGAACTCGGATCAACAAAACTGTTATAATTTAAAGTGTGCAAGCAAAATCAACAATTAGGAACAACAATTATTGGAAATATTTGTTAATCATATTTCTCATTATTACCGTAGGTACTCAGAATCAGAATGAACAAAACTTTAAGAAGTTTTGCTGATTCTGAGTTCGGTAGTTTAAATTACAATAAAAGTAACTTGTACTAATTTAAATCAACAGAAATAAACTAAGTACTAGGTATGTTTATATTTTAAAATCTCGTTTTTCGTGGTAATACGTTCTCAAGAGCAACAAAGCATCAAGCATTTTGTCGGATAGTGAGCTTCGTATTTTATTGCAAAAATCCCCGGCTGACGAAAAAACACGCTCACTTTCAACACTGGTAGGCAAAATTGATGTGAGAAAGTGTACGTATGCCCGTGTCAAATAAACTCCTCTTTCACCTCTATTGTCGTATATTGCTTTTTGCAGTCATTACAAATCCCAAAAGATCAAATTCGTCGGACGGAAGCCACTGCCTTCTCCTTTTCTTTGCATTTTTCCATTTCCTTCTCAAATTCTTGTTGCAGGGTCAGCTCACTCGTTGTAGCGAGACTAGCTGTACCTAGTGGTTCATCATCTTCATCGAAAGATAATAAAACAGCTGTCGTTGCTTGAGTCTCTCTGTGAGACTGCTTACTAGCAGTCTCAGCGTCCTCAAAACGCCACACACTCCACACGCCACACGCTCCAAACGCCTCAAATATAAACAAAACCCTACTGAGTTTTGTTTATATTTGAGGCGTTTTAACACAATTTATCCGAACCAATTTGGATTCCAAGTGGGTAAAGGTACATCAGACCTATTGTCCAAGTTTGCTAATGAAGTCAACGAGCACCTTAATCAAAAAAAGATTACATACGCACTTTTCATTGACTTTTCCCGTGCTTTTGACACGCTTGATCACAAGGCACTAATTTGTAAACTGGACCATAGTGGAATTCGTGGCCCTCTGCTCAACTGGTGCGGGAATAACCTCCAAAACCGAAAATTAGCTGTCAAAATTTGTAATTCACTAAGTGAAGCCGTTCATGTTACACAGGGCATGGCTCAAGGGTCAGTTTTGGGGCCCCTCCATTTTCTATCTTATTTAAATGACATGATAAGCTGCATCAACCACTATACATGCTATCAGTTTGCAGACTTGCATACATGTCTTGTAATATCTAATAAGAACCCTCAAAAAGCTTGTGATCTTTTGCAATCTTTCTTTTTTTTTTTTCTTTGTTTAAATGGTGCCATGTGTTGGGTTGGTGCTCAGTTCTAATAATTCCAAATTTATTGTTCTTGTATCGCATGCTTAGCGAGCTGGCAACAGGAATATGGTAGCGCGCTACACAAGGATCTAAAATATAGGTTTAGTTTAAAACTCCAAATTTAGAAAAAATTGTCCGATTTCGATATTGGATCACTCAGTATCGGAATTGTAATATCGGAACTTGCGCTCCGAGATTCCGATATTGCGATATTCCGAGATTCCGAGATTCATGCCCTAATGCTAAAGTCTGTTCTATTTTACCTCGGACAGCAGAAACCTAACAGCAACGAGAATAAAGATCACTGTGATTTGGAAAGTGAACGGACTGTTGTAAAATATTGTCTCGCATCTCATGTCATATAAATATACGTAAAGGATGATTTTCACCAAACGGTTTTAATCCCTAGGGACTAAAAGTGATTTGAATTTGGAATGTGGATATTGTTAGTAAAATTTCCAATCACCAAAGAGATATATATAATCACGAACATTGTATGGACAAATAACAGACTGTATGATAAAGTAAAACGTGCGACAACCAAATTAAAAACAAGGTTTGTGACAAAATAACAAACGCGCGAAAAGCATTCTGTCTTCGTTCGTAATTGTTTACTCAAATTAGGATTTTACATAGTTTTATAAAAAATGACTATGTCTTCCTGATGTATTCCCGTTGTCCCCGTAATCCGTGTCCCCGTTAAAGGGGACAAAGGGAGTAGGTAATTGTATGTAAATAAATAAATGTACTATTCTAATTCATAAATTGCACTTACTTATTTTTTCATAGAGGGTGATAAAAAGTAGAGTGTCCACCTCGAGAGAAACACTATTTTAAGCTCGAGTGACGTAATTTGAATCCCTCGGTGCGCTCAAGATTCTTCTTTAGAACCCCTCGCTGCGATCGGGATTTTACTCTACACTCCTTCGCTCCGCTTTCATCATCATCATCATCATCAGCCTATAGCAGTCCACTGCTGGACATAGGCCTCCCCTAATGAGCGCCATAGCGCCCTGTCTTCAGCTTGACGCATCCAGCATCTGCCTGCAGTCTTTCGCAGATCGTCATCCCACCTGGCCGGAGGGCGTCCTACACTACGTTTGCCGAATCGCGGTCTCCACTCAAAAACTCGTTTACCCCAGCGGTTGTCGGTTCTTCGCGAGATATGGCCGGCCCACTGCCACTTCAGCTTGCTAATTCTTTGAGCTATGTCGATAACTTTCGTTCTCAGGACTCTTCGCTGCCGACAATCGACTCGACAACGGCCGGCAGCGACAGGTCACTGCCTACTTCTGAGATGAGGGCACGGCGCGGCTCCTCACAAGCGACACACTCTGCCAGCGTATGCCACGCCGTGTCCTCCCGGCAGTAGACGCAGTGGTGACACCCGGCGTCCGGCTCCCTGTTTATGCGACACAGGTACTTCCCGAAGCAACCATGCCCCGAGAGCACCTGCGTCACCCGAAACGACAGGGAGCCGTGCCTCCTCCCGAGCCAGCGCTCGAGTACCGGCCGGACCGCCTCGATGGTGGCTTAGTAGGGCCTATCTCAACATACGGTCTACGCTCAAAACGGCCGATGCTTCAACACGGACGTATACTGATGATAATAATGAGAAAGATTGGCATATAATGGTACACACCTACCTGGCACCAAGTGGGCGATATCTTACTGTCTATCAGCCGCATGTCCGTCATACTCATCGGGTACATCTGTCCGGAGTAGACGCGGTATCTGGAACAAGGAATGTTCAGGTTAGTCAGCAGTTCTTCTTCCTTTGTATGATAGAAAACATTAGCTTGTCAGCAAAGTCAGTAAGGTTGACTGCAGTTCATAGTAACTATTTTAAATTACTACTACATACTCTGGGGGAGGCCTATGGCCAGCAGTGGACGTTTTTCGGCTGAAATAATGATGATGATGATGACAGTGTCTGAGGCACCTGTCCCACCGCCCGTGATTCACGAGAAGCGAGTAAAGTTAGCTACTAAAAACGAGCTGGTAAGCAACGAGCACCGAGCGCGCGCCGGTGCTGAGCAAACTGCAAAGCAAACTGAAGTGGCAGTGGGCTGCAGGCCATGTCTGTCGAAGGACCGATGGACGGTGGAGCAGACGAGTCCTGGAGACCACGTATCGGCAAGCGTAGTGTGGGACGCCCCCAGCTAGATGGACGGACGGCCTAAAGAAGGTGGCTGGGGTAGACTGGAAGCGAAAGGCAGAGGACAGGGTGTTGTGGCGCAGCCTAGGAGAGGCCTTTGTCCAGCAGTAGACTTCGATTGGCTGAGTTGATAAGTAAGTACCAAGTGTGAGTCTTTCTGCGATTGTTCTGTCTGCCAAGCGAGCTTCGCTGAGCGAGTATTTTTTTTGATAGCTCTTGTAGCTGCGACAAGCGAGTACTAGCCGGCGGTGTGACCAGTCAGCGATCAACTAACATTATATGTAACCCTATAGGTAAATTATCTGAAATATTAAACATAGCCAAAGCTCAACCGAAACCTTTCCGGGATGTTGATGAGAATGGTAACCTTATTGAAAAAGATGAGCAGCTAGCGATCAACACACACATACACACAACACACACAATATACACACACACACACACACACACACACCCCCACTGGTAGTGCGGTAAACACTTTTATTTAGTTCACCTTTCCCACACTAGACTATCTAGCTAGTCTGTTCACAATGAAAACAATACTAGTACAATTACTACTATCAATGTCAAGCGTTGTTACGCAGACATATCAGCTGTTTTTTGACACGTTGCAGCTAGCAGGTGATCAACACACACACACGACGCACACACATACATAACACACACACAATGCACACACACACACGCACACACACACACACTGGTAGTGCGGTAAACACTTTTATTTAGTCCTCTCGCCCGCACTATATACTATCTAGTCTGTTTACAATGTAAATTAATAAAAGATAAAACAATACTAGTACAATTACTACATATTAATTGATGTCAAGCGTTGTTATGCAGATATCAGCTGTTCTTATCTGACGCATTGCATGTATGTCAACAGTGTAGGGATTATAGATTATAATATCATTTATATATTCAATATTACTCAAGCCTAGTACGGTGATGAAATTTGTAATGTTATTAAGGCATTTCATACAAACTTTCAAGCCTATTTTTCGCTTATGCAGGATACAAAGGTCTAAAAGTTACTTAAAACCATTTTTTCCCGCAGTTAAAGTTGGTATGTGATTTTTGACTAAAAGTTTACAGTTAAAAAAATACTTTGTTTAAGACATGTACAGTACCCGGTGATAAATATTGCACATCGACCCCAACGACCTTTGGAAAGAGACAATCGGCTAATTTCGGCTTCGTAGAGCGTTATCTCTGTCGCACGAAATACAAACAGTCCGGTATCTATTAGGAGCTGTTAAAACAATTATGATTTGCTTCTTCTGATAATTATTTTTATTCTTTGTATAAAATACAAAAAAGGTGAAGGTCGATGTGCATTATTTATCGCCGGGTACTGTATGTTATGACTCAAAATGCTGCATGTAAATGGTGTCAACTATCACTCCCTTAAAGCTTTGCACTCAGCTTCCAAACAACCTGTATTCAATTCTTACTGTTTGGAAACCACCACTCAGCACGAAACGACCGCGCGGCAGACCCAGAAAGAGATGGCGGGATGGGCTGGTTGGCCCACAACCGCAGTAGACCGGGAAAAGTGGAAAGAGGGAAGGGAGGCCTTGCCTCTGCAGTGGGACACCACAGGCTTATAATATAAAGGCAATTTTAGACAGGGTCAGTGCACAAGTCAGTTATCGGCGCCAGTGCCCGCGCCTAGACTGGCTTCTAAATATTCGTGTGCGAATTTACAAGCCAGCGCTGACTTCCCGCCACTGGATTGACTTGAAATCAATTTACACGGGTTTTTTTTCGGGTCAGCGCTGGCTTGTCTCGATTTCGGCGCCAGTCACTGGATCTGTCTGAATCTGCCTTTACTAGCAGTGCCCCACGGATTCACCCGCATAAGTGTCGATCCCGTTCGAAACACACGTGGCGCCATCTATTATCATAATAACGTTATTGTTGTTTTCCTCGGGAACAGCACTTTTTTTCGGGATGAAAGGTGGCCCCATGTTCGTTTCTGTACACCTGACAACGTACTCGTATATGCAAAGTTTTAGGATGATCGGTTCAGTGGTTTAGGCGTGAAAAGTTAACAAACAAACTTACTTTCGCATTTATCCATACTAACTAATATTATAAATTCGAAAGTAACTGTCTGCAGTCTGTCTGTATGTTACCTTTTCACGCCTAAACCACTGAACGGATTTCGATAAAAAATGCGCATACCTCGCGGGCGAAGCCGCGGCCGGCAGCAAGTAATATTATATTATAGTTAGCATACCAAAATCAGTAATAAATGGACTGAAATATAAGTATTGGAATACCTGACAAATCGTAAAGGTCTCTAACAGCAGACGTACTGATGCATAGGTTATCGACCAGCACTTATGTTCAAGTGACAGTCTGGAGATAATAATAGTACACGAACGGTAGCTACTGTGACTTAGAAACTGTGTCGAGAGAGACTCAAGAATCACGCGGTCTCCATATTTAAAGAGGGTATTATAGCTACCCATTTTTAGGAGAAGGAGAGGCTGGTGGTTAAGTAATAACAGCCGCACGGATCCATCGATCAGGTTAAGCAACGCTTGCCCCGGTAGGTCCGTGGATGGGTGACCTAGGCAAAAAAGGCTAGGAAGATGATGATGATAGCAGCTCCTCATTTTTAAGCTGACCGCGTCAGTTTAACCTCACAGATAGAAGCTCCCAGCCTCCTATACCTAATAGCAGACATTAATATCAATCTTAATATTTTGCTTAATCCTTATGACTGGAACATATTTTCTCAAAACGTCAAAATCCGTCAATCTTATCCATCATCATCTGTCTAGCCTTTTCCTAAATGTATTGGGGTCGGTTTCCAGTCTAACTGGATTGTCGCTAACTACCAGTATTTTGAAGCGACTACATATCTGACCGCCACAACTCAGTTACTAGGTAACACGTTACCCTTGGTAACATTGGTGGTCATACTTTCGGGCTTCTTACTTCCTGTAATGAATGTCGAATATCTATGAATGACAGCCGGGACCAGCGGCTTAACATTGCAACAACCTATAATGTTTCCACTGTTGGGGCACAGGCCTCCTCTTTGTGAGAGGGATTGGGCCGTAATCCACAATGCTGACCCTATGCGGGCTTCGAATTTTTGGATTTAGGACATGTCGGTTTCCTCACGATGTTTTCCTTCACCGTTTTGAGAGTATTGGTGATGAGATGATTTACACAAAGCAAAGCGTCTATCTGGGTTTGAACCCATAACCACGTATGACGCGGCCATTACCAGTGGGCGACCACTGCTATGCTTTTAAGGAACGTTTTCAACCATGCTTAAATACCTATAGTAAAGAAACCTACTACGTGCTGAAATGTATAAATTACCTTAAATACAGTGGCACCATGAGGAACATGCTCGGTAGACAGATGAGCAGAGCCAGAAGCCGGCACAGCCTCAAAGGTATTGTGTAGCAGGTGCGGGGGGCGAGGTAGCAGTTTCTGGTACCATGTACCCCTCGTGGCGGGCGGAGACCAGCTGTGGAGAAATAACGGTGTATTACCTACGATGGGAAAAGGATGACAAGAATTAACACTAAGTAACTAGTAAGTTACAATGGCAGACCAAAGCAACTGGAGAAATTGATTGAAGTAAAGTAGTGGCTGAGCAGTACAAAACCGTGGTGGTAAGTCTCAGACATGGTCTTCACATGCAGATTGCTAAATAATAAATCAAGAAGCTGATGGGGGCGGGCAATGTCAAAAAGTCCAATGCCCGAAAGTCTGACAACCAGTCTTACCAGGGGTTTCGTATTACCCAGCAACTGGGTGGAGGTAAGATAGGCAGTCGCTCCATGTAATATTCAGGTACTCAGCTGCATCCGGTTAGACTGGAAGCCGACCCCTACATAGTTTGGAAAAGGCTAGGCAGCTGATGATGATCGAGGAAGTAATGAAGTTTTGGACCAACAAAATTTGAATAACTGTCGTGCCAGCGTCACGAGGAAGAAAAATAAAAATAAATAAACTTACATTCTAAAGGCACTGATTCTTGCGGATCCATGTTAGAGTCACATCACTCCGTCTGGAGCACTCGGCAAACCTGCGAACAGTCATTATAAAATATTATTAATTATACCAAACTATCCACTTGGCGAATACCTTGGTTTGTCATTAACTATTTCAGTTTGTTAGTGGTCTTCTAATCAAGTGGTTTGTCCCAGTTATCTTCTAGGCTAAGGTCGTCAGTCCATCTAGCTGCTGCAGCCGAATTAATAAATGCTAAAGGCTCCTTCAAACAGGCGCGACACGACACGCGACACAAAGGCACCGCAAGTCGCGCAACGAGCGGTGCCTTTGTATCGCACGCGATTATATCGCGTGTCGCGCCTGTTTGTAGGAGCCTTAATGATATCAATTTATAGTCTGTTTTGTTATTACATATAGTGAAGAATGCGAAAAACACTAGATTAAGGGCCTTACTCTCGTTTAGTACCGTAACACGGTCACTTTATGAAGCTTATAACTTATTAACGGTTTGGTTAGAAGGTCTGTAAAAAATATATGTTTGCTATAGATTCATGTACAACATTTTTGAAACAGGGTTTTTTCATAAGGCTAATACTTTTGCCTTAAAAAAATATTTACCAAAACGCTATTTTCGCTAACATTTGCTTATAACTTCTAAACGGCTTTGATGTTTGGAAATATTTTTACACTGAAAAATTGATGGTTAGAGGTACTACATATTTGAAATAGCGTTTTTAAATCAATCAACAGTTGCAAAGACAATGCCCCATTTTGAGATATAGGTTCAGAGGTGCTCTGCGCGGGCGCGGGCGGCAGTCGTGCGTTAGCACTGAGACGGGGTGGCTGTGTCGCTCGCTGCTCCGCCCGGCTATCGATCGACTACGCGCGTTTGGCTGTGTTAGTGCAAATATTTATGAACGAATTGTATCAGTATGCGTTTATAGATTAGCTCGCTGCAGAGGGCCCATTTCTATTGTCCGCGTGGACGCTTTATTAGTGGTGCCATTTCTAAATACTGTTTTTTTTTATATTGTTTATTTTGTAAATATAAGATAATTTGTAAATAAATAAAAATGCCAAAGCAAAGCAAGTCAAGAAAAATACGTTTTCTCTACGACGACGCACCGTTTTATAGATATTAGCGAAAAACTCAAAAGTGGGAATTTTTATACCCCCCACTCCGGCTCACCTCCTAGACGCGGGGACTTTTAGTATGTTTACTCCCTAAGCACTCTGAGCAACTTTCTGAAGAAATCGCTCAGGGCCCAGCTCACGCACTCTACACCTCTTTTTGGTTATTCGTTGAGTGGACTAATAAGTATCTATCTATCTATAGAAATAAATAAAATTGGAGTGTCTGTTTGTAATATTAAAACAACCATTTCAGGCCATTTTATTTTGACTATTTAGAAAATAACTACTTACCCACAATTAAAAAAAAATGTTTTCAAACACCTTAATTTATAAAAAATTAGCGTTCTTAGTGTTGTCAATCTACGAGTATTTGCATTACTGAGTTTATGATTACTACCTTCTCATATTCTTGTGCGGATTTATTTCTGTGACTGGGACTTTCACTAGCAGATAGGTGACTAAGGAGTAACTTAGGCTACTTTTATTAAAAAAAAAAAGAAAATAGGTTCCCACGAAAAAAAATTAAAACCTATGAAATGAAATATTGAATAATATCCGATTCAAATAGGGAGGTAGTATACTGCGTTTATTTAGGTACTTAACCAAATGTAAATAAATCATAATAAAGAAACGGAGTACAGTTTTTTTTTTTTATAAGTGGATCCGTGAAGATTCCTTAATCTCCAATGAAATTGATTGAAAAAATAATATACCTAGTGTTTTTGTTTTAGCCCAAGGAAATCGTTCACCAAATATTGTATATAAAAAGGCTAATACGAAAAACTAAAAATAAATAATAATTAAACTAAAAATGCAAAAACGATCAAAAAGAACTAAATGAAGTACTAAATGAAATATATGAGGGGGTGAAGCAGATGAAGTGGGATACGAATAGTCCTCGCCTACGGCGGGGTGCACCACGCGAATTCCGTCGAAGAGCGACTTCCATTATAGATATATTTAGAAGCGTAATTTCGCGACTCGAATAAGATGCACGATTGGCTCCGCACTCTACTGTTCGGATTCTCACTGCGTAATCACCAGGTTCGAATCTCAGTGGACGGCATATCTTTTGTTTTGTTATTTTTTAATTATAATGTGCTTATCTTTTGTTTTGTTATTTTTTAATTATAATGTGCATATTTTTATTTTCTTATTTTTAAAATAATTCAATAAGTAATTGTTATTTTAATAAAAACAATCATTTTTATTCCTATAGTTATTTTTCTTCAGAATCTAGAGTAATATAATAAAAATAAAATAAAAACGACAACCATTTCTTTTTACTATAAAGAAAAAACAATAAAATTGCATTATAATTGTTACAAAAATAAGAAAATCAACAAAAGTAATAATTACTGAAAATTTTCAAACAAGAAAATCGGAAAAAGTATAATAATAATTAAAAAAACATTTATATCAAATAAGAAAATCAACAAAAAGAATTATGGAAAAGTTTGAATTTGAAGTCGGGCGTTGGTGATTGATGCAGGGAACTTTAGTGATGCACGAGACCACTAGACCAATCGAGCTGTTATAATGTATGTCGAAATTACGCGTCTATAGATAATCTATACAAACAAAATATGGTGTACTACAAAAAAGTAGGTACCTACTAACTTTACAATTTGTTTCGTCGAATAAGATCTCTTTATTGCCTTCCGTTTATTTATACACTGATTGTTTATTTATACAACTTATGAGTAGAACCGAAACAGTACAAACATTTACACCAACAACATAACTTAGAAAAAACTAATCATAAAATAAAATATAATAAACAGCTTTCATCAACAAACAGATACCAAAGTACGTACACTAGGTACCGACCCGAAATAATTGCAAGACTTCAAAGTATTTTATACGGCTACTCGCTCAACTATATAGGTACGGACGCCACCACATCAACCTACCACAATCTGTCAGATTTCTTTAATAGATTTTCAACTTTATTGCTAAAGCATAAGGTTCAAAGTTGATTGGGAAAATCTGACAGATTGTGATCGGTTGATGAGCTGGCGTCTGTACTGTACCCAACCGCGTCATTTTTCGCAAATGCGATCAGGCTCCTTATCAATTAGAGTCTACGGAACAATTTCGTCTGACAGTATTTTTACTTTAATGGTTTGTGAAAATATTAATTGTAAACGCGATTATGCTCCTTATTCATAGAAGGTAACGGGTCAATTTCCTATGCAAGTATTTTTACTTAACAGGGCTTTTGAATACGCGATTGTATTTCTTATTTGTATGAAGTCATGGATCAATTTTCGATGCAGATAGAAAATACTTGAAAGTATCTCGAGCTATGTTTTTTTAAGGTGGACGTACTTTGTAGCTCTGGTACTCAATTTTGCAAGTACGACCCATGCCTAAACGCGATTGTGCTCCATAAGTAAGAATTCAGAGTTCAATTTCCTATGCAAGTTTTTTTTTCTTCCAACAGGGCTCTTGGTTGGAATAGTAGTAGAAACTTTAATCGTCTATACTCTATAAGTACGTATTTATTTGTAAAAGCGATTTTGGTCCTTATTTGTATACAGTTAAGGTTCAATTTCCTATGCAGATAGAAAATACTTGAAAGTATCCCGAGATCTAGTTTTAGGACGTGGTTTCTTAAAGAAGTCGTACTTGTAAGCCCTGGTACGCGATTTTGCAAGTACGACCCATGTCTAGTCACTGCATTTTTTAGTTACTTATACTCTATGTATGGGTCACTGACTCACTGTCGCTCCGCGTAGAAATGAAGAAAAGCTAAAAAGACGCCGCGATGGCGCAACGTTTCGTTCGACTCGTTCGAGTTATTTATCAAATCCTTACAAATATCTTATTTCAATCGATAAATAAAAACAACAGTTCCCTTTATAGGTACATTACATCACTGTTATTAATTTTATCAAGATTTGTTTATAAATAACACAGTTACAATTGCAACGATTTCAATTTTAATGGTTATTTTATGATTTTTTTCTATCGAGAAAATTTACCGAAAACGTGTTTTGAACACAATGGTCCACTCATAAATATGATCAAGATTAACATATTTTTTTTGCTGTTCTAAAATGTATACATTTGGCTAAAATATTGTTTTGCGAAGCCTATTTTGACTAAGTACAGCGCCTTATAAAGTTATCGTAAACTCTGCGAACTCAACAATAACTTTTTTGTTAAATTCCACACGGACGATTAACAGCTAGTACAAAATAATATATCAGCCTTGCATCCGCCATTCCCTTCTGGAATCGTAGGCAAAAATGGCGACCTACGTGCGGCATGTCTGCGCCTCTTCATATTCTTTGATTGTAGTTTTAGTGTCGCGCGCCACCGCACACATTTTTACGTATTCGGGAGTAGGGCGTTTAGCTCCGCCCACATGCACAAGGTCAGTGAGCCATCTATACACCTTAACTACTTATTATTCATTGATCACAAGGAATCAAAAGTTATTTTTAACCTGCTCACACATGCTCACAATTCACACAGTAGTTTACGAGATAGTGTCACACAGACGTGCTGACCACCATAACAAAAATAATCGGGCATGTGTTAATTAACCGTTCAAGGCCGATCTAAACCGTATAGTTTGCGTCAAAAGAGGTGACCTTTTTAACTTATTTTTAAACAGGGTTACTTGTAATTCGACGTATATCCGGCAGGAACTGCTGCTGATACGGCCCAAATTCAACAAATTGAATCCCCATATGTATGGCCGAAATTCAATAGTTTCCGAGATATTTGAATTTTAAAGGATTCTGCAAATAGGCGCGACGTGCGACGCGAATCGCGCGCGAATCAAAGGCACCGTTCGTTGCGCGACTTGCGGTGCCTTTGTGTCGCACGCGATTTTATCGCGTGTCGCGCCTGTTTGAAGGAGCCTTAAGGGTTTTTCGAAATACATGCGCGGGCGGCGGCGGAGAGAGAGAGAACCCCGATCGCAAACGCGACTCTCAGTCGCGAAACCATTTTTATATTTTGTACACAGAGTTTTACTCATTGTGTGTTAAAAGCCGACCCCAATATAGTTGGGAAATGACGACGTTAAAAGCCCATTAAATGATTATTTCAAGTGACTTTAAACTTAATTCCAAATAAATAAAATAGTACCATTAAATATGATATCGTAGTTGGCACTTCAATTAAGCTACAAACATGCTTGTAATTAAAAGTACTTAGTTCAACAAAATAATTAAAATGATGAGCGATTTTAGAAAAATGTCTTACCAATATTTTCATTTTATGCTTCAAGAATGTTTCAAATAAATAGTAAGTATATATATAGTTAAAGGATTCTGCAAATAGGCGCGACGTGCGACGCGAATCGCGCGCGAATCAAAGGCACCGTTCGTTGCGCGACTTGCGGTGCCTTTGTGTCGCGCGCGATTTTATCGCGTGTCGCGCCTGTTTGAAGGAGCCTTAAGGGTTTTTCGAAATACATGCGCGGGCGGGGCGGCGGAGAGAGAGAGAACCCCGATCGCAAACGCGACTCTCAGTCGCGAAACCATTTTTATATTTTGTACACAGAGTTTTACTCATTGTATTTTAAAAGCCGACCCCAATATAGTTGGGAAATGAATGATTATTTCAAGTGACTTTAAACTTAATTCCAAATAAATAAAATAGTACCTACCATTAAATATGATATCGTAGTTGGCACTTCAATTAAGCTACAAACATGCTCGTAATTAAAAGTACTTAGTTCAACAAAATAATTAAAATGATGAGCGATTTTAGAAAAATGTCTTACCAATATTTTCATTTTATGCTTCAAGAATGTTTCAAATAAATAGTAAGTATTCGAAAGTTAGTATTCGAAATTCAATAGTTTTCGAGATATTTGATAGAAAACCGGCACGTCCTAGAACCAAATATTCGAAGACATGTGACATCTACCAACCCGCACAGGGAGTGGGTCGTAATCCACCACGCGCCCCCCGTGGTGGATTACAGCCCAAGTGTGCTCACAGAGAGGAGGCCTGTGACCCAGCAGTGGGATCATTATAGGCTGAAAATACAATGCTACTATGCTCCGTATCACATGCCCATACAATGACAAGTGTTGATAATCTTGATGATAACATAATTGACATCAGTTGTATAACAGCCCGTATTATTTGCAACCCAGTAAAAATAGGGCGTATCTTTATGACCTAAGATTTCTTTATGCTGTCTAGATGATGCCTAATCTTCAAACATTATAAATAAGAACAATCGTAGCCTTTAATCCTACATTAGATAATCGTTCTGACACGTACTTATATCTCGATGTTCTGACACGAGGCGTTGTATATGGCTGTCATACTGTTATTGCTCTAATTATCAAATATTTTTTTATTTGCTATTTATGTACACACATATAAACAGACACGAAATAAAACAGAACAGAAAAATAGGTAGGTACGGACGCCAGCACATCAACCTACCACAATCAGTCAGATTTCTTTAATAGATTTTCAACTTTATCGCTAAAGCATAAGGTTCAAAGTTGATTGGGAAAATCTGACAGATTGTGGTAGGTTGATGTGCTGGCGTCTGTACAAAGGTGATGCTTATTTCATAAGAAATCTCTTCCAGCAAACCAGCGATAGGACAATAAATAGAGAGATGTAGACAGCGTGTGAAAGAGTAAAGGAGACAAAAAAATAATACATACAATCTAAAAACAATTTTTTTTAATTAAACCCCAAGCTCGTAACAATTACATTATGATGTGTCGCAAATTCGCAATCAAGTCGTATTGGATACGCCAGCGCCGCCCGGCGGTGCACGACAGAGTCTAGCCCGACGTTCGTGCAAGTCAGCGAGAGGGCTGGAGCAGCGAGGGTGCGACCTCTCATGACCAGCGGACATCGTACGGCCAATATGTGCTCAGAAACTTGTCTCGCATTCCGTATCGTCGGGTCGTGTACTTACAGCAGCGTGTGATTCGTTATATTCATACAAGTAAATTATAATCTGATTTCAACTGCAAACGGTTTTTCTATTGCGTAATAACTAACAGTAGCCATGTACGCCTACAGTCATTAAAATATGGCTGATGATTAACGAGACAGACCTTCTCCGTCATATGTTATATATCTTTTACCTATAATATTTTGTATGTTTTTTCTTGGGCAAGGAAACGGTTGATAGCTAGTCGCTTTCTCGTCGCGATGGAACGGGTGTCGAAGCCACGACTATTTGCTATGGAGCATGCGTGGCCGGTGCATCTACCGAAGCTGATAAAACCATCATGTAGTTACCGACTGACTACTCAAATACTGTCATTACTTACTATCATGTTACTATCTATTACTTACTGTACTTAGTACCAATCAATATTGTAATCGGTCAACGGTTTATTAATCATAAAAGTAAGGACAGAAAAATGTGATGAAAAGTTAATTTGTAAATGAAGGCAGAAACCAAATTATCGGAAACCAAATTATCGAAGACATGTGATGATGTGACTACCAACCCGCACTGGGCCCGCGTGCTAGATTACTGTCCACTCCCTCTCGAAGGGCCTGTGCTCCAGCAGTGGGAATATTATGGGATGATTATGTTATGTATGTGACACCAAGAGCGGTCTTATCACTAAAAACAATATTTCTCTATGTTAGTTATTTTTTTTTTATTTGAAATGGGTTTGCTCTTGACTCTTATCTAGGTCAGAGATGACAGAGACAAAGTCTACGATAGAGTGAGCTTACCCAGGAGAAGCCTGTTCACTATTACTTTGAAGAGATTCGGGTTGTATGCACTCGGAAATACATACGCAGGTAGAGAGTTCCACTCTTTTGCTGTGCGCATTATAAAGGACATTTGAAAACGGTTAGTTATTAGCACTGGTCGGAGTAGGTAGATTGATTTTTGGTACTTGTGTCATAAATGTCCACAGAAAGAATAACATGGATAAGCCGTTTTCCCGGAAAGTAATTCCGATATTTCCGGATCCAATTAAATTGCTATTGTTGGTAGTGAAATTATTACTACTCAATTCTAAAATAAATAAAAAAAATAATGGAAGGTATCAAAACTAAATTAATTTAATATTTATCTGTTTTCACTTAACGATTTAACAACACAGTAAAAAACAAAGAAGCGCACTCTACGAACAGAAGTTAACGAGTGAGCTACCTACCTAATGTCGTCAGCGGCCGTACGTATTGTTTCGATAACCGGTTAGTGCACCACCCATGATCCTTTGTTCTGATTGGTCGTTGGGTTGTGTCAAATCGTGACTATGTGCCGTAAAAAAATGAAGAATAAAATATAGCGCATTTTAATACAATTCAAACCTAAGTTCCGTTTTTTTTAATAATCAACCAATTCCGAATTTCCGGTGGAATGTCCATATTAATATATACGTTTCGGATCAATGACTCCAATTCAATCTACCTACTCCGATCACTGGCTTATTAGCAGTGATCGGAGTAGGTAGATTGAATTGGGGTCATTGATCCGAAACGTATATATTAATATGGACATTCCTCCGGAAACTCGGAATTGGTTGATTATTAAAAAAAACCGGAACTTAGGTTGGAGTTGTATTAAAATGAGCTATATCTTATTCTTCATTTTTTTTTACGGCACACATTCACGATTTGACACAACCCAACGACCAACCAGAACAAAGGATCATGGGTGGTGCACTAACCGGTTATCGAAGCATTGCGTACGCCGCCCACTGACGACATGACGACTTCGGTTCGTAAAGTGCGCTTCTTTGTTTACTGTGTTGTGAAAACGTTACGTGAAAACAGATAAATAATAAATTAATTTAGTTTTAATATCTTCCTTTAATTTTTTTATTTATTTTAGAATTGAGTACCAACAACAATAATATCACTACCAACAATAACAATATTTAATTAGATCCGGAAATTATTTATTTATTAATCACAAAATGCACAGCTCTGAAATTTTATCTTAAGATATATAAGCTAGTCTTACAGCCAATTACGGATTTACAATTTAATAACTATATAATACATGCAGCAGAAACAAAAATACAGCATGAAATAATAATAATATAAATATAATAAATAAATAAATAAAATATAAATTTAATTTCCGGAAATACCGGAATTACTTTCCGGGAAAACGGCTTATCCATGTTATTCTTTCTGTGGGCATTTGTGATACAAGTACCAAAAATCAATCTACCTAGTCCGATCACTGCTTATTAGTCTAAAGTGATAAAATTCTTCGATGAGTCAATTGACGAGTGAGGTTTGCATCTGATACGGAGTTGATGCCCTTAACTCATTACAAATCGTACGACAGAGAGATTTCATAGCTTATCAAACATTTATAATCCATTGGATCAATCAAGAAGTTTCTTCAAGTCTATCTTTACAGGTTTATTTCAATACAGGGCCTATTTCAATAAATCTTTATGGCTTGACGTGATGGTGGCGCGTACGCATGTATTAATGACAATATTCTTCTATTAAATGCTAATGATATAGGTACATAACATTATAACTCACATGTCACCGAGACATTTTTACAATATTGAAATGAACTGCGCGTTTATCTTAATGAGGCGAAATAATCAGTGTGTTTACTATCGAAACTTTTGTTTACTTTTAAAACATGTTTCATAATTACAGTTATTTTTCGTTAATTACTTACGGCTAATTACTGTAATGACTATTTCTAATAGTCTTAACAAAGCAAATGTAATTCGTTTTAAAATATCCATTGTTTGGACTTCGAGACAAAGGAAAGCAATTCATATTGGTACCTTATAATTGAACCAAGCATTCTTTCAGTTGCTAATTTGACTAAAGTATTTTAAGCACAAGATAATTTTTTTATTAGAGCTGTGATGGCCCAGTGGTAACGGCTCCGAATTACGAGTTTTAGATTGTGGGTTCGAACCCACTTTACTTTGTGCAATTTATTTCATCACCATTGCTCTCAAAAACGGTGAAGGCAAACATCAAGAGGAAATTGGCATATCCTAGAACCAAAAAATCAAAGACTGCACTGAGCCCGCGTGTTGAATTTCAGTCCACTTCCTCTCAGAGAGGAGGTCTGAGTCCCAGTAGTGGGATGTTTATGATACGATTAACAAACGAGTGGTGATGGTCCAGAAGTTAAAGGATCCACTTCCAGAGTAAGAGGTTCCAGAAACTTGGCTAGTAGGAATCAAAGACATAATTTACTGTAAGTGAAGCAAAGCATCTTGAAGGTGAGAAACAGAGTCAAGGGGCCACTTTCTAAGTCCGTCAACGTCGTTACTTCGGAAAGAACCCTACACCCAAAAAAATTACTTTTTCGGACGAGCCAAAAGTCCAAAAGCCAAAACACCTCGGGATTAACGATAACTCTCACATCGTGTTTTCATTCATTCAGTGTTCAGCGGGGTACTAGCGTAACAAACCATCAGTAGCAATGGGTTTCATTTTGACAGTTCAACAAGATTCATTGCGTTATTTACGTTGTTAAGCAGACACATTTTTCGAACACATGAAGCAATGCAATGCATATTATATGGTGTACATAATAAAGAGTATTCTATTCTATTCTATTCTATTCTATTCTATTCTATTCTATTCTATTCTATTCTATTCTATTCTATTCTATTCTATTCTATTCTATTCTATTCTATTCTATTCTATTCTATTCTATTCTATTCTATTCTATTCTATTCTATTCTATTCTATTCTATTCTATTCTATTCTATTCTATTCTATTCTATTCTATTCTATTCTATTCTATTCTATTCTATTCTATTCTATTCTATTCTATTCTATTCTATTCTATTCTATTCTATTCTATTCTATTCTATTCTATTCTATTAGCAATATCCTTCAGAATGATTTAGATTGAATAGTCGGGAAAACTAAAAACAACAGAGGCGTGATAGATATACAGCTAGCAAAAATCTAAGAAAAGAAAATTATTTTTAATTCAAGAATAGCTGAAACAATACCTGTCAAAACATAATAAAACAAACTCACTTCTTTTCCTCAAAGCAAAATTGTCCACAATTCACAAAGCACACAAACCAATTAATTATTATAACAATAATCAACAAAACAAACCCTTGACAATCTTTTTATCACGAAACTTTCAAAAATATCAACTAAATTCGCGAAAATGAAACGTTTATCACGTAAAAACAACAGTCTTCTGTTAAAACTTTTATCGTAATATCGCTTTCGTAAAAATGAATATAAAATATTTATCCCGCGTCGTTTCGCATCAACGACTGATGTGCTACTAATTACTAATGTATCTATTTATGCCTTATCAGTATCACGAACGCGCGTTCAAATGATCGAATACAGATTATAAATACCTAGTGTGGCTAATGATTTTGTTTTTTTTTTTTCTTCTAACACGAGGCGTTCACGTTTTCAGTCAGTGGGTCAATGTTTTGGCGGGAATCGTAATCAATGTTGCATTTTTTTTTTTATAGAGGGCGATGAACTGACTTTGTATTGTAAACAAACTGAGAGACATTTTGATTCGCAGATTCGAAGTTTTGAACTGACGTCTTTTGATTTCATATTGTTTGGACGACGCGCGACGAGCACATTTTGAAAGTTCCTTGCTAACGATTGGGTACCTACTACTTATAGGTTTACAATGGGGCTTGTGGCTATGAAGGGGCTCGTGGCTAAGTTATAACAGCTGCGTGGGTCGACCGATCAGGTTAAGGTACGCTTACCGCGGTTGATCCGTGGATAGGTGACCATCTTTACATACTAAGCAAGACCCCTCCGTGTCTCGGACAGCACGGATCTTTGACAGTCGTTGGGTCGCCAGAAGCCCGAAAGTGAGACAACCAGTCTTACCAAGGGGTTTCGTATTACCCATTAACTGGGTTGTGGAGGTCAGATAGGCAGTCGCTCCATGTAAAATACTGGTATTCATCTGCATCCGGTTAGACTGGAAGCCGACCCCAATATAGTTGGGAAAAGGCTCGGCAGAGTCAGAGGCATGTGGGTTGCTAGAAAACCGATAAGTAGTTACTAAATAGGCATACGTAACAGGAACACCTTTTCAATAATAATTTAAAAAAAACGATTCCGACGAACTGAGAACCTCCTCCTTTTTTCATGTGGGTTAAAAATACATAAAGGGATATGAGTACCTACATAATTATTATTGTAGCTTAAATACCAAAATGAATAGTCATTAGTATTAATTTTAAGATTTTTAATTCCCAAGAGATAACAAACTTGGTATTTATTCCAGCGATTCTTTCAAAGTCAAAGTAAAATCTTTTATTTCAAATAGGCGCACTAAAGGCACTTTGAACGTCAAAACTTAAAATTGAATTGATTCTAGTCGCCCCTTCCAAAAGGTAGTTTCAAAGTCACTTCGCCTCGCCTATTATTCGTTAATCTGACGAGCGGATTATGATGATTTTTACGGGAAGTTAATTAAAACAGAAGAAATTTAAAGAAAACTTTTAATTCCGGAAAATCTTAAAGCGTTTTACGCTGGTTTAATATAATTATAGTAAGATTTTTAAGGGTGATTTAAATCAAAAATTTATCTACTAAAAATAAAAGTTAAATATAAAAGTTTGCTCAAAATCGCCCTAAGAAGTGAAGCGGTTCCGTGCCTCTGAATACTTTTAGCTACTACTAAAAGGAGGTGGTTCCTAAGTCTAACTTTTAAACGCCAGAGGCCACACCCGTTTAGGAAAACTTTATCAATTGATAGGTAAATCAGTGTTGTAAAATCAAAATAATAATATTATTATTTATTTATTTCTGAAACAGAGCCTATTTTACATTTTGATTTTAGCCACACAACGAAAACCTCTCAGGGTTTACGTATGCTGGCGAGCCGTTCATTGGAACTTTGAATTATTTTTTTGTTCATTGGATTTAGTTTGTTTTTTGGAAACGTTTTGATTTGTACTTTTAGAATTTGTTTTGTAACCCATCTAGGTTTAGCACCCATACTTACTTTTCTTTTTGTTTCCGGGGTGGAAAATCCTCATGGATGTCCGCCGCCCTGGGGCGGGCGGCGGGGTCTGTCACACTCTTACTGACTAAAAACTACCCCGGTGTTCCATCTCAAATATACGCCGGGGGTCGCGGGAACGTACGATCCTTCCGCAACCCCCGACTGGTTGTCGGACCCATACTTCCCTAGTTCAAGCGTTTCAGTTGTAAATAGCTGTAGGTGTACTTCAAGCTCTAGTAACTGTTCTGTGGCCTTATTGTAAGTTTATTCACTCACGTTCGATTGCGAGCGTGTTAGAATTTTATAAGGGAAAAAGTTACAGTGCCACCTGGTGGTCGCTAGGAGAAACCTAATTTCCCATGCAAAATTCTAACGTGCTCGCAATCGAACGTGAGTCGAAAAAACTCGCACTAAGGCCACTGCAGGGCAAGTCTAAGCGATGGATGACTTTATGAGATAATAGTATAACACTCTATAACACGTGCAATATATCAATGTATTATTAGGCTTCTGACAAAAGAAAATCCTCGCCCCGCCTTTCAGAACACTGATTGGTCACTCCCGCCAACACAATTAACCAATCACAGCATTTCCTGCCAACCCTATTTCGAAATTTAAATATTGTTATAGATTTTTGCCAGTCGCCTTTGATTCGTCGCGCTGTCAGCACGTTTTGGATTGTGAATTTTTAATTAGTTTTTGTTAGTGATTTCGTTTTTATGCCAACCGTGACGGATATTTCAGGAGGAAACGGTATGAAACTTTCTGGTTCTTAATTGTTTAAGTGTCTATGTGAATATTTTTCGTTACCGATCAAAATTATGTATACGATTGTTGATTTATAGTTAAACACCGAATCCAATTCTGAATAATTCCGAATCGAACACCCATAATAAACATGTAGATTTACTAAATGTTACTGTTTTTGCAACCTAATTAGCTATAATATTTATGTAGGTACGTTGTAAGTCTACCAAAACATGGTAGCAGGAAAACTACAGGAAGTTTATACATTTTAGCAATATTTACCTAAAAAAGTTTAGGTTTACAGTAGGAACACCAACGTTTTGGGCCAAGTATTTAAAAGTATGATGAATCAACTACCTCATCGTCTATATTTTTGTACCAAAATATTTTGATTAAACACTACCTAGTAGACTGGATACTCAAAGAGAATCTATCAAAATCCAGTTTATAACACGGTGAAGGAAAACATCGTGAGAAAACCGGCATGTCCTAGAACCAAAAATTCGAAGACACGTGACATATACCAACCCACACTGGGCCGCACTTCCTATCGAAGAGAGAGGCTTATATGTCCCAGCAGTGGGAACATTACCATTGGCTGATTATGTTATGTATATGCATAGATAGGTACTCCATCGTCATCTGCGATACCTCTGGTATTGCAAATTTCTAAAGCAACGGTGACCACTTAGCATCTGATGGGCCGTCGGCTTCCATCTATTCACAAAAAAAAAAAAACAAAAATTTCTATCACTCCAACTTGCCACGTCACTGTCAAATCAGTCCTTAAGAATCATTTTTTTTTCTTATACCTATGGTCACACTGCTGGGCAAAGGTCTCCCCAATATTTTTCCACTTTTCTTTGTGCCGTGCCTTCTCCGTCCAATCGGTAAGGAACAAATCCAAATCATCACGCCAGCGTTCTTAGGCCTGCCTCGGTGACGACGCCCATCTTCAGGCTTTGTGACGATTCTGGCCCATCTGTCTGGATGTATCCTAAAGGTGTGATCCACTCAGTAGCACCTTTAAGTAAATGTTTTTTTAGTAAATGTTTATTATTAAAATTAACAAGTTGTACTGTAAATGGTGCTCAGTTAATTATAGCGACATCCTGTGATAACTGTTTCCTGCGATAGCCAACAATAACGGCGCTTTATATAGACGCAGCTGCTTTATTTACTTCATCACTGTAATGTGACCCTGTTTTATCGTCATTATCGTTAGGTATAGTGTTATGTACTGCTAGACGCCGGTCTTCCCCATCGGTTAGAAAATTGGTACTTTTATTCACTTTAACTTATTTAAGGCGTTTGATTTGATGTCCAGATTAGTCTTAATTAGTAAGTATATTTTCTAAAATGATTGTTAAATGATCAGCGGGGTAATTGCGTAACACATTATCAGCAGCAATGGCGTTCATTTGGACAGTTCCACAACATTTATTGCGTTATTTGTTGTTGAGCAGACACATTTTTCGAACATTATGAAGCAATGGATTTGCAATATCCTTCAAAATCATTAAGTTTGATGATCGTCGCAACTAGTGTGCTGCTCCTATCTATCATGGATATATATATGACTTAATATACTCTGTCACAAGAATTTTCTGACCATTTCTGTAATAGCCTTTTCATAAAGATTCTTTAAATGGTCTCACAAATCTTTTATTAATGTAATTTTAGCTGCAGTGTATCCACCAACTATGGCCTCTGACCAAGAGAGCTCTGATGAAGAGCCTGACAGTGAGATGTTGAGCGATGACCTCTGTCTACCTGACAGTGATGACGACAGGCAGTCTGGCAGGAATGTACAGGTGAGAATATTCTTACAAGAAAAAAAATTGTTCCTTTTTTTAAAGTGGCAACATTGTTACAATAATGGTTACAGATCATATTTTGGAATACAAATTAAGGCATTTAATTTTATGTGTCAAAAGCACCACATAATTACTGAATATTCATAATATTTTTCAATGTTCATGTAAGTCATCATTGGTATATCAATTAATAAGCAACCAGTCACCTGGATCGCTGCAGGTTTGTCTGATCTTGACAGTGACTTAAAACTCTTATTAAAGTATTCTATCAGAAACAGAATCACAATCAAGAGTTAAGCAGAATCCCTAGTTTCTTTCCTTCTTGCTTCTAATAAAACAATCGCAAATACTTCTTGACAACTTTTCAACAAATTATTTATTAACAACCCCAACGAATCTGGTGTTATAATGAAACTCCTGTATCACAGAGTCTACCAGAAGACCTGCCTTCACTGAACTCATGTCTCCTCCGACCTCCTCGAAAGCTTTTCACCAACTGCCGTGAGCGTTGGAGACAGCAGAACGTCAGCGGAGCCTTCGCAGAGCTGAGGAGATTGGTGCCCACACACCCGCCTGATAAGAAGCTGTCTAAGAATGAGATACTGAGGATGGCTATCAGGTAAGAATAAGAAATCTTCTCTTTATGCTGATATAAGTGTTCTAGTATGTGAAAATGTGGTAATCGTCATGAATGTCCTAAGAGCGGAACATTAGCGTGCCGCGGTCTCAGGCATGGGACCGTTCGGAAAACAGACTGTTCATATATTTAGGGTCTAAATTAGCTAGGGTTAGGGTGTTGCTCCTCCTCTAAATAATAATTGATTGATTATCTCCTCTTTCGATGTTTATCCATGATAATATTATACTTCAGCTTCTATCATTAAAACGGCGCGCGGCGCGCATTGTTCTGAAAACCTATTTTGTTTTTTTTCTATTTTAACCACTATGCATTAATTTGACAGATATATAGGCCTACTCTGCGAAGTCCTAGAATGGCAGAAGACCCACGGCCTTTCCATGAACAAAGAGAACTCAGCAAGCCTCGCAATCAAATGCGAATCCCCTATGAGCCCACAATCCCGACGGCTTCGCCTAAAACGACCATACTTCAGCGAAGAAGAATGTCCAAGAGCAAAGATTTACCACGAAAGTAATGAATACCAAAGGTATGGTAATGAAGAAAATGAAGAAGTAAGAAGGGGTTACCAAAGACCTATCAGCAGCAGAACAGAGTTCTTTTTTGGTAAAGAGCACTTGAGAGTTCTAAGGAATCAGTTTTACTTCTCTCCAAGGTGGCGGCAAAATATGCCTTTTAGAAATTTGGCGGATCGGAATGGTAACAACCTGCTGATGATAGCTCCAGCACAAAATGGCAAAGATGAACAAGATGGTAAAATGCAAAATGGTCACGACAGTAAAGACAAAAATGACAAGGATGGTAAATGAATGGCTGTAGCTGATTGTGGAATGTTAAGCTAATTGTTTCCTAGAAGAATGGTGGTTGCCACATATCATAATATAACATAATCAGCCTATAATGTTCCCACTGCTGGGAAAAAAGCCTTCTCTCTTCGAGAGGGAGTGGGGTTAATCAACCACGCGCGGGTCCAGTGCGGGTTGGTAGATGGCATATGTCTTTGAATTTTTGGGTCATGAAATTATTTACATAAAGTGCCACAGAGTGCACAGATCGCTGATGGGGTCGAAAGGTTCTGGAGTGGCGACCACGTACCGGAAGACGTAGCGTTGGAAGGCCTCCCACAAGGTGGACCGACGACCTTGTAAAGGCCGCAGGAACCCGTTGGATGCGAGAAGTACAGAACCGGTCGAAGTGGAAGTATGTCCAGCAGTGGACGTCTTTTGGCTGAAATGATGATGATGAAAGTGCCTGCCGGCCACCATTATGCGAGTAGTTTCCGCAATTTACCAGCGAACGACGTCACTGAAACGTTATTTATGAGAGCAAGTTGGTGTTTCCTAGAGAGCGTTTTTGACATCGGAAACTCAAACCCAACGCCATCATTTTCATGAAAGCCGTCACTGAGGCACCCAGTATATAGTGGCCATCAGTCTTCTAGAAAAACGTGGCTTTAGCAATATTATTCGTAAGTAATTCTAATGAGTCAAGAAGAGTTTAATGCCAAATGTCACGGAAAATATTTAAATAGTTTTCAAAAATTTCTCAAAGTTTTAATTTAATTATTTTATCCGTCCGTTTTCTTTTACTTTTATATCATTTCAAACACTGTTAATAGTAGTATTTTTAGCATGTTCATTTTCAATGTACACATTTTAATCCCTCCCAGTAGTCTCTGCGAATCTCGTTGTAACTATAAAGTTTTTTATGAATATTTTATTTTTGTAAATAATTTCTAGATTTTAATGATTTTTGTAGTTTATATAAGTTATAAGTAGGACTTGTTTTCGATTTCTAATATTACCAAATGATGGTTCCGAATTCCTTGTTCACAAACTAAACTAAAAAGTTCAGTGAATCTTATTCTTTCTATTTCATTAAGAAAGGGACAGAAGATAAATTTTAGTTTAGTCCAGTCAAATTAAACAGAGCCTGACACTACTCCATACAAGCTTAGACGTGATTAAAGAACTTGCCTACTAAAATTACGCCAATTTACGTCACTGCGCTGATTAATTTGACAGGATCAAACTAAAATGTATCTTCTTATTTACTTAATGAAATAGAAAGAAAAAGATGCACTGAACTTAAATTTAGTTTAGTTTGTGAACAACAGAATCGGCACCACTATTATTATATCCCACCGTTGCATGGGCAAATGAAATTTCGACGATTTTCATGTTGTTGTGCCTACACACCACCATCTCTACCTAACCCGTCGGCGAAACCACTAGACGTGATGTTATGTGTGCCTGCCGGTCGATTCTGTAAAATAAAAATAAATCTCACCGTGAAAACTTAGGTGATGTGCGTTTGGTTTTGCTAGGAATTGACACTATTGACAGCTCACTCCACGCTCACTTTACCCAAGTTTTTACGGTGAGATGGTTACAGCCGGTCGATTTTGTAAAAATCTCACCGTGAAAATTTTGATGAAGTGAGTTTGTTTTTGCTAGGAATTGACACTATTGACAGCTCACTCCACGCTCACTTCACCTATGTTTTCACGGTGAGATGGTTACAGAATCGCACTGCAGAATCGCACTGACTGAATCTTGACTTTCGTTCCAAGTGTTATTGCCATTTCTAAATGGTTTATACTATAAGTGACTACCTAATCATAATTATCTAACTATAAAGTACTTACTTAGTTGTAAATTTAATTTTGTGATTCCTCTCAATAGTCAATTTAATTAATACTTTGTTATTTCAGTCACAAATTGATATTTGTTTTCTTTATTATTAACATAAACGATCTAATAAAATTTAAAGTAGCTCGTAATATTTGCATTTGATTTCTCTTTCCCTCTTACACCTCGTATATCATTTGTCTCTTTCTGTTGGAAGGGGCGGATCGCTCCGCCCCTTACCATTTTATGAGGGAAACTGAATTTCCACCCCCTGAGGAGATGACTATTGAGTGTTTATCAACCTTCCTTATCTCACTTTAGCAGAGGTTCTGGGGTAATTGTTTTATGTTTCATATTGATGACATTCGTGAGGAAAGTTATGAATGTGTATGGCTTTAAGAGTAGGGGAAGACCAAAGAAACGATGGATGGACTGTGTGAAAGATGATATGGTTAGAAATGGGATGACTTCCGAGATGACGAGAAGTCATCATCATCTTCATAGCTTTTCCCAACTGTGTTGGGATTGGCTTCCAGTCTCACCGGATGCAGCTGAATACCAGTATTTTACATGGAGCGACTGCCTATCTGACCTCCATAACCCAGTTACTGGATAATACGGTACCCCTTGGTAAGACGACTAATATAGAAGTATGGCGGAGAAGGACATGTTGCGCCGTCCCCCATAAATTGGGACGAGTCAGAAGAATGATGACATGCACGTCTCTCTAATCTAATGTTCAAAATGCGACAGTAAAAATAACTCTGGTTTATAATTATTGATTATATTTTAATATAATTTAACAAACAGGTAAATAAGGTAATTACTTAAATACACACAGTTAGGTAGTTAGATCTATAGTTATTATTGTGTTAGTTAGAGGTACCATGTAAAGGCATGTATTTAATGGAATCTATAAACATTTCCATTTCGCGCTCTTAACAATATAAGATATGGAACACTCAAGTATAATGGAATGTTTGCGCTTCTTATTGTGAACCTTAAAATAATTCCTATTTTGGGGTCCTAAAAGCCAAATAACTGCGATCAACTTGGATATAGCGCTCGCCGGCTATTTCTTCTTTTCTTGTCTATGGTACTCTTCCTCGTTGTTTTTTTTTCCACGTTGATTGCTGCGTCAGTGGCATTCTAAAGACAACAACAACAGCAACAAGGGCAACAAGGCAACAAGACACGTCTTGTTGCCCGTTCGGGCACTTAAGACACTCCAGCAGGTGGGGCATGGTTTGATCAGAACCACACTCGCACTGGGTGTTGGACGGGTCGGTAATCCCCCACTTCGACAAATTGTGTCTGCAGCGGACACTTGGTTACGCAATCGAATTAGAGCTTTCCTTCTGCGTGGCACTATACATTAATTTTAAAAACTGTCCATTAGTAGAAATTCAATAAGTTTTTAGAGAATCAGTTCAATATTTCCTTAGAATAAATTCACACGCATTTCACAAGAGTCATTTTAACGCATTTATCGAATGAACTAATTAACTTACTGATGGGCTTCTCGTTAAGTGTCATTAACAGTTGCCTAAATACTTGTCAGTAGGTAATCAAATGGTGAAACATAGAACGAAAAGTGGGGAAACTGTTTTAACACTTGTGACATTAGAAGATGTCTTAATTAGGTAGATACTTACAGTGAGTCATATAGGTTGAAGACATTATGGGAGCCGTAAAGGCGACTTTATTTTCTTCTGTTTTAAGAGTCAAAACAAACCCTCAGAATCAATTCGTTATGTATAATAAAAAATAATAATCATTTAAAATCCCACACACCACAAAAATATCAATAACGCACGAACGCCTACTCAAATAAAATAGCAAATGATGACAAATAAGCAGATTTGCGATAGCCTTTACAATCCTCCTTGCGTATGAGAGCGCGCGCGGCACGCGACCGAACGACGCTCGTGCACAAACCCGGGCGGGCGCGAGATAAGGGCTGATTGATTTTTATTAGACCAATAGTACCTAAGCTTAAGTGTGATTTTATGAGATTTGTATCTAGGGAGGTGGTGAAAGTCAGTGTGGCGTTTTGTAGATATGGACGTAATTTTTCTGGTAAAATTATTGGGAGAACAGCAACGGATTCCTTGAAGAGCGGCCGCAGTGACGGCTGATTATTTTAGCATCGGAGTAACTTACATCACCATTGTAACTAATAGAAAGACACGGTGATTATTATAATGCAGTATAGGAAAGTGGTCCTTGGAGCCCTTAGACAATCACCCTATAATGTTCCCACTGCTGGAACACAGGCCTGCTTTCTTTTTGAGAAGGAGTGTGCCGTAATCCACCACGCGGGCCCAGTGCGTGTTGGTCTTTGAATTTTTGGTTCTAGGACATGCCGGTTTCAGAACGATGTTTTTCTTCACCGTTTTGAGAGAAGTGATGATGGCATAAATTACACAAAGTATCGCGCCTGACTGGGTTTGAACCCACGACGCGGACGTACAGCTCGTAAGCCGGGGCCGCACTCAGCCACCACTGCTCTACAGGTGATGTTCTTTGAGCCCTGACTGGTGGTAAAATAACCATAAATGGCAGACTATTACATGGGCATTTTAATTTATGGCTTAATAGCTTCTGTAAGCGACTTCGTCAGCGTGAAATTTCCCTCCCCCCATTCACCCTCTTAGGGGTGGAATTTCGAAAAACCTTTTCTTAGTGGATACTTACTCTTCACAAAGAACACACCCTCTAAATTTCATGTCTTTAGGACCAACGGTTTGGGCTGTGCGTTGATACGAGTATAACAGTCAGTTAGGACTTTGAATTTTATACATACAATGTAGATAGATTTCGAAACCCATCAAGTCTGCGGAGTTTCGCTAGATAATTTAATTCGAACCTGTATTCTCATAAAGTCTGTTTGGTTTCCTGATAAGAAGACTGGCATGAAAAACAACACAACAATTTTCTGAGCAAACAATTTAATTTTAATTATTTTTTGTACAAATTCTTTTTTTAAACTAAAATTACAAATCAGTCTTCACGTTCTTCTTAGCGAGTTTCCTGAACTCTCCTATCGCCTTCAGGACATCTTCAGAGAAAGGCTTGGGCAGCTCGAAGGCTAGGAAATGCCCTCCCTCCTCCATCACTGTCTCACCCGCCAGGTTGGGGTACTTCAGCTTCAGGATGCACGGAGGCTGGTATGACAGCTCGTATTTCGCTTGGAGAGCCCACATTGGTACTGGGGTTGGAATTCTGTGAAGATGAAAAATTCAGACTATTATTTCAACGCTTTTCTTGTAAGTACGAGTATCTATGCGTTTTACTTATATATTTCTTTACCATCGTCCTTATTTTGGTGGTCTGAATAATTTCCAAAAGTTTGTCCATCTATTTTAATGGGATCTTATCCCATTGAAATACATAGATGGACAAACTATCTTAATATCTTACAAAAAATAAAAGCTTAATCTTACTCGTCAAGCTTCCACCCCATGATCTTCGAGTTGAAGGTCTCAGAGTACAGCCTCATGGACGTAGTGATGGAGCCGGTGGCCCAGTACATCATCAGGTTATCAATGAGCTGTTCCTTGGTGAAGTGGATGGTGAGGCCTCCGTCAAGCTTGAAACGATAATCAGGTCGGGTCCCGGTGGAGAACTTTTCGAAGATATATGCCAGAAGACCGGCTGGTGAATCGGAGAGGGCGACACCTGGGCAGGGAAAGAAAGACTGAAATAAACTGTGTGCAGGGTGTTTGAGAGCTAGGTACTATGCTACAGATTGACAAAGCCATTTTCTTCTTTTCGTTTCAACAGTAAATATTTTGATTTTGGCCAAAACAGTATATGTAATATATCCATTTTACTGGTGGCTTTGGTGGTGGTGTATTTCACATAAACCTACATGGGCACTTATGAAACGTCAGAAGCTAGGTGCACGGTTGGAATTGGTTGGAATCATTCGTCTTTTCTTGTGAGCTCATAATTTTTGTAAATGTGTTCTGTTTCATTATTCGCCACACCGTTAAGACTAGGAATTTCGACGCTCTTCTCGAGCCTTCGATAGCTCAGTTGGTAGAGCGGTGGACTGTAGATGTGATTGAAAACTAGGTCGCTGGTTCAAATCCGGCTCGAAGGAGTTTCTTTTTGTTCTAACATAAATATAAAAAAGGACGTAACTTTTCCTTTATTTCTTCTTATAAAATCTTGGTGACTGACTATCGGTAGTTTTTTAGAACATTGAAATTAACACAATTATTCATAAACGTTACTTAAAGTTAACTAGTGATTAATCATACATTTTTGACGTTTAAACGTCATATAACATCAATCATCGTATAATTATAAATAAACACTTAAATCTATAAAGTTTGGAAAACTACCCCAAACTCCAAAGTAGCTTGGGAAATCTATCCTGACTAATTTGATGATCTCTGACATTTATGTCATTACGTGGTTCAAATTGCCGTCAATCAACTTACCAACAGTATCAGGTTTGCTGGCTTGAATGTGCAGGTAGCCGGTTTCCTCGATCATGAAGGCGTACCTCTTCTTCAAAGGATAGATTCTGTCTGCAAGGTGTGGCTCCATAATCAGAGGGGGGTATAAAGAGCCGATAAACTCCAGCAGTATAGCAAGCGGAGACTTAGACATATGTATGTTTGTGTGCAGACCAAGGAGCTCCTGTAAATAGAATTTTTGTTTTGAATCTTTTTTTAAATATAATTTATGCAATATACCATTTACAGGTACTTTTGAATTGTCAAGAGGTCGGTCAGTCAGAAAATATGAAGCTAGTTGCTCACATACATACTGACGCAAAAGTGATAAGGCAATGAACCAAAATACTAATAGGACCTCCATTAGTATTTTGGTACGCAAAAGTGATAAGGCAATGAACCAAAATACTAATGGGACCTCCATTAGTATTTTGGTTCATTGCCTTATCACTTTTGCGTCAGTAGGTACATACCTACTAGCTAGTTGCTCACATGAGCAACTAGCTTCATATTTTCTGACTGACTGACTTCTTGACACTCGGCTATATTTTCAACTTATTTTGCTTTATTCTGGTGATGCATTCGCTTTAACTGTAGTGTACTAAATTGTGATCTATAATTGCATAGATATCTATGGTTAGGAATGCCATACATATCCTGAGGGGAAATTCTTGTAATTTTAAGAACGTTCAGTCTGATCTGTCTCAATCTGTCAAAAATTTATAAAAAAATTAATTTCCCAATATTTTTGCCAAGTTTTTGACATTTGTTTGTTGCCGATATATGACTACGACCAAATTTTGAACGTTACGAGAATCTGCCTTCAGATCTTTCGCTACCCATATCGTTTAGTAGTTTAAAAACTAACTTATTATTTTCATTGCGAATATTCTTAATTCACGTTGGAGCCATGGATTATCTTACCTTGGGGAAAAATGTGGCCATGTTGGCACCGATCAGACCACCCCAGTCACCTCCCTGGACATAGAATTTCTTGTATCCAAGTCTGTGCATCAAGTTCCTCATCACGACTCCAATTTGTGGGGCTCCAAGACCGGGACGTACTGCAGCCTGTGGGCAAAATTAAAATTAGTAACAGTTTTGATTACTGGTCTTATGTCGTGCACCCTAATTAAATAACACACTTTCAATCACAATCTGAATCATGTTGAAGGATATTGGTTATCCATTGCGTCATATGTCAGAAAAATAAGTCTACTCAACAAAGTCAATAACGCAATGAAAGTTGTTGAACTGTCAAAATGAAACCCATTGCTACCGTTAGTGTGTTACGTGATTGCTAAGCTATTTTTATGTTTGCTCCTTCATATTAATTGGTCCTTGTATCCTTTATCTTTCTTTAGTATTACACACTTTCGTGTGTCGACGGTATTTTGCCTAGCCTCGAAAGTGTTTGTGACATATTATTATCAGAGAGCAGTGAACTGCGGTGGCCCAGTGAACAGTGTCGCTCAGTGAAATGTGGTGGCCCAGTGAACAGTGATGGCCCAGTGAGCAGTGGTGGCCCAGTGAACAGTGTGGGTAAGTAAACAGTGGTGGCCCAGTGAACAGTGTGGCCCAGTGAACAGTGTACCCAATGAACAGTGGTGGCCCAGTGAACAGTGGTGGCCCAGTGAACAGTGTGGGAAAGTAAACACTGGTGGCCCAGTGAACAGTGTGGCCCAATGAACAGTGGTGGCCCAGTGAACAGTGTGGCCCAGTGAACAGTGTGGCCCAATGAACAGTGATGGCCAAGTGAACAGTGGTGGCCCAGTGGTAGCGGCTCCGACTCACAAGTCGTAGGTCATAGGTTCGAACCCAGGCGTTTTGCTTTGTGTAAATAATTTTATCACCACTGCTCTCAAAAGAGTGATGTAAATCATCGAGAGGAAACCGGCAGTGGGGACATCATAGGCTGATATATATTATACCTTACATGATTTATTCTCAAGTTTGACTTTAACATTTTGCTCACGAAACATCAGACTACAAAATAACTGGACAAACATAAGATGACGTCACGATGACCCGAAAAAAACGTGTTTTTGTCAACTCATCGGTCCACCTTGAGGTCTTCCAACGCTGTGGCTACCGGAAAAAAATACTTACATCAGAGAATCCATAGCCAGGCAGACTGGGCACGATGACCTCAATAGCGAAGTCTCTGTCCTTGCTAACAGCAGTGATGAGGGGGATCGCCTCGTAGAACTCTCTGACGGAGCCCGGCCATCCGTGGAGCAGGAGGAGTGGTACGACCTCCACTCCTGCGGGCACCTGAGGAAGAGCAGAGGAGGTTATTGTTATCGGTTCGTTGTTCTAATAGAAGTTGGTTCTTGAGTTGTTCTGAATGAATAGCATTTTTTTACTTGCTATGAGGAGAAGTATCATTACTCTACTGCGAAGAGTTGATCGTTAGCTCAGCCTATGTCTGCCTGATGAAACAGTTTAATTGTCACAACTTTTATGTTTTAAATAATTATATAATTATGACGCTATCAGTAATCAACTGTTCCACTGTATGTATATTGTTTGCTACTTTATACAAAGGCAAAATTGTAACTGGAAGTAACATAATCAGCGGCGGCGAGCTTTTGCGTCCGGCCCTGGTTCAAGTCATGGTCCGGGGCGAGAGGGAGTGGGGGGCAGTCGCCTCCTTCTGCGAAGCAGTCATGCTAGCGAAGGAGGCGGCGGGACGGCTGAAGGACAGAGCCTCCCGTCCCAGCCGCCGCGGGAGACGCTCCGGGCGTCGGGAGCCGCGCGATGACTCCCGGCCACCGCAGGACCAGGCCCGTACCGGACGGCGCGTACGTGTTCCACGCGCACCTCAAAGAGATGTCAGCATCATAAGAAGGGGCCCGTCAGGGCCGAAGCCTGCCGGGTCAGCGGGATTGTCCGAAAGCGTTACCGCTGGCCCGGAACATAAAGGGCAGAGGATGGAACACGGGTGGGTTTTAGTCATTAAAAGTCTGCCACTCCCTTCCGCTCCACCCAGAGCGGGAAACGTCATTTGATGATTTCCCATCCTCAAAAAAAAAGTAACATAATCAAAAATGTTCTTTGCAAGAACACCCGTAATCTGTATGATACGCGCTTTCTCTGTCCAGGAGTAAAAAATACCTAATTCTAGAATTTAGTCTCCTAGAATGATCGTGGTTATTCCAGACAACATAAAACAAAAAAAAAATGTTGTTTGTAAAGTTCTACGAACCTTTGGTGTAACCCGAATGAAGTGTATATCAAGACCTTGCACGTTGGTCTTGAACTGCGGGAACTGGTTCAGGAAGGTCTCCCGCTCCTTGAACTGGTACTCATTGGCCCAGTACTTCAGCCAGCCGTCGATCTGCGCGCTGTTGAACCCGTATTCAAAGCCCACCCCTTCCAGGGCGGGGGTGAAAGGACGCGATCTTTTGAGGCGGTCCTTCAGGTCTTTTATGGTCTGGAAGATTGAAAGGTAAGTTTGATGGTGTTAAATACAGTACCATTTATATACAGTTATATACCATTTATAATAAGAACTTTTTATACCATACCTGCAATTCTCGATATATTTTTACATGTTATAAAATTCATACATCATGCATGCTATTGTCATTAAAAATGATGTGAAGAATATTTGTATTGTATTGTAGTAATAGTACCATAAAATAAAAAGGATAGGAAGTAAAAGTGAGTTACTATTAAGAAAAATAAATTTATAAGAAATAAAACAAAATTTTTAATTTAGGATTCAGATGTCAACGATTCAGGATTAATCTTACAATTACTTTTAGCCACACAAAATCTAATTCATTAAAATAAAAATCTACTTTTCAGCATTTAGAGCGTCATTTTTATTATTATTATTTGTTATTACCTACTGTTAACTTGAACTTATTCGGGACAGTGTTTTCAATTTTATGTTTTTGGGCGAATTTCACCCAACTTTTTACTTAGAAATAGTCTTATCCTAAGAATAAATTTTGAATTTTTGACAGTTTTTCCAGACGAGAACTGTCAGACGTCAATTTTATTCCACGAATAAAATATCTGACTTTGGTAAAATAGCCCTTAACAGAATAGACTATCAATTTAAATTTACTTTAGGACCAGCAGAGTATTAAGTACTACTGACACCTGCTGTGGCCCAAAAATTGGTATTTTATAAAATAAATGTACGACATTAAAACAACTACCAACATCATGCGTCACTCACAGTCTCGGCAAAGCTAATTTTGAATGGCTTGATACTGGTATCCTGCTTCTCTTTCAAGCTCTCTGGTCCCCACCACTCGTTGTAATCAATCTCAGGTAGTGGTGGAGGTCCTCTCAAGAACAGAAAGTACACGGGCAGTATGGTGAGTGCCACAATGGGCGCAATGAATAGGAGTCGCACCATCTGCAAGTAGAAGAATTAAATACATTTATGCGGCCAACCCAAATGTCCTTTCTTTGGTATTGTTCGTCGAATCGTTGAGTTCCTTAATATAAGTTCTGGGATGAGCTGTACGATTACTGACAAATGTGTGAACTGACGGGACAGGTTCATTCGATCTTTGTGGTTCTTTCCTCAAATGAATATTTCAGGTCCCAATCTACATGGTCTTCACATGATCATCATCTGCCTAGCCTTTTCCCTAGTATTTTATATGGAGCGACTGCCTAGCTGATCTCCACAACCCAGTTACTGGGTAACACGATACCCCATGGTAAGACCGGTTGCAGCTGCACTTTTCTATGAAATAGCTGATTGCTAACTACGGTCAAAATGTATGGAACAGCGATTATTTCATTACTCATTTATGAGTTGGAGGCCATATCGACCAAGGCCGACCAGTCGGTGATTTAGATGTAGGTACTTCGTTAGAAATATCTATAGCCACAAAATCATAGCAACCTGCATCGAAACATTGACAAAAAACTGTAAGTACCCAAACATTTCGAGCAAAAAAAGGTTAGACTCTAGATAGACAAACAGACGACTGTTTAATATTAAATTAGGCTTTAGGTAGATAATGGGTACACCACACGGCTACACATCAAGCTATAAATTTCCAGTTTTGTCTGACCTCGCGTTGTATAGGTTTTTCGTACAATCAGAAGTCGGCTTATACTGGTTATGTATAGGGCTGCCAACTCCTAAATTACGAACCTCGGATAAAATAACAAAATAGTGATTTGAAAAAAAAAAACACTGGCACTCCGGTAGTGCCGACAGAAGTGAAAACTTGAACAATTACGAGTGTATTTTGTGAATCGTCTTATAAACAAAACACGCGTGTTAAGGTGTGTTCCTTATTTTATAGGGTTTTTTGCAAATCAGGTATGATGACCAAAGTGACTGGTTTATTCTTCTCGTGAAAGGAATTTATTCAGATTTGCTCGTCGTCAGTTATATATCCGTGGTTCAGCGCCATCTCGTCGTTGTTGGATGAACTACGTAGTTAGTACGCGAGGCCTACGTAGTTAGTACGCGAGGCCCTCGTAGTTCTTCCCGATGTGCATAGATGGCGCTGTCCTCAACAACGCGCTCGTCGTTGTTGGATGAACTACGTAGTTAGTACGCGAGGCCCTCGTAGTTCTTCCCGATGTGCATAGATGGCGCTGTCTTACGTTTTACGTCTTACGAATTTTCGATCAGGGTCACGTGACCTGACGCGAATTTAGAAGTTTTTACCCATTCCAAAAAAAGTACACAGCGCCGCTAAAGAAGTTTTCACTTCAAAAATTGATTTTTGTATGGCAATGTCAATCCATATGAAAATCACTATTTCGTTATTTTTTTTATGCCATGAGATTCTGGTAGACCCCATACCAGTATTTATCATGGAGCGACTACCTATCTGACCACAACAACCCAGTTACCGTGTAATACGATACCCGTTGGTAAAACGGGTTGTCACACTTTCGAGCCTCTGACTAGTGTAACGACTGTCAAAGATCCACGATCGATTTTGTATGTTATGCAATAAAGTAGGCACTTATAGAAAATAGGACACTGGCGCACAGAAGTGGTATAAGTTAAATTATATTATACATAAAACGTGTACTTTTTTAATAACTTCATTGCATGAAATTGAAACTGTGCCCAATCGTGCGAGACGCCTGTAGAAAAATTTTATTATTTAAAAGTGACGATTCGCCTGTTTCGGGCGAGTAATTTCGTGCGAATCGACTAATATGCCAATTAAGTTTGATTCACCAAACACGGTGAGTTTCAATATGAATGCAAAAGGACCACAAAACATTTGTTTTGTTCCCAAAAGACCAATATTTTTAATACCATTGTTGCCGTATATGATAATCGGTGGTTCCCGCGGGGTAATTGCGTAACACACTATCAGTAGCAATGGGTTTTATTTTGACAGTTCAAAAATATTCATTGCGTTATTTACGTTGTTGAGCAGACACATTTTTCGAACGTATGAAGCAATGTATTAGCTCTATCCTTCGCAATGATTCAGATTGATAATGTGTTTCGCAATAAAGGTGCCGGTCATGCAATAAGATAGACTATTACGGGGCCCGTGTTCCAATAATTTTGATGATAATGGCAGCAGTATAGACGCCCGCGCCAGCACATAAAGTTACTACAATGTGTCCAATTTCTTAATAGATTTTAAACTTTATTGCTGAAGTAGGTATAAGGTTCAAAGTTGATTGGGAAAATTTGACCGTTTCGGGTAGCTTGATATGCTGGCGTCTATAATTGTCAAGTTACCAATGTCAATGAGCAGAAATTCAGGAAAGATTTTTTTTTAAATGTAATCTTATCATGTTTATTTCTGTAAGCAGATTTTACACGACAATATTTTGTTGGTCAACATTTTAAAACTAGATGGCGTCGGCAGTAGCCGACTGATCTCTGAGAACAAGTGCCGAAACTAACTCAAAGGTCATGCATGGTCTCTTCTAAGATTTTTTCAGGGCATCCGGAAAAATGCCTTCGCTTATACATAAATTTATTATGTGACTTAAAGGGCAACAAATTTCTTCGGCTACTGCTTTAACTATTTTTGTACAAATGCCGTCATAACCTACACTGTTTGTGTTCTTAAGAGCTAAAGTAATATTAAGAACATGGTTTGGCAAACTTGGAGCCATGAACACGAACGACTGACTGGGTTTGATTTGAACCCACGACGTACAACTCGTAAGTCGGAGCCGTTACTACTGGGCCACCACTGGGTGATGGTTATGGTATTTGAGCCCTTATTGGTGGTAAATGGCAGAAAAAATGGGCATTTTAATTTATAGCTTAAACTAGTGGCAACGGTTGAATGTATAATTGTACACCTAGAGGCGGATACAGACATTTCGAGGCATGCGCAGCGCACGGCGCTCATGCGCATGAGTCGTAATGTGGGAATGTTCAAAATTCGGACAGATAGTTTAGTGCGCAACCCTTCATACAAATAGGACTGGTGACTTCGGACCGGCATTTCTCCGATTCGGATCGGATGTAGTGCAGAACCGCTCTTAGAGTGCAGATAAGAAGACAGGAAAAAAATACACTAAAATTTTCTTTACAACTTTAATTATTTTTTGTACAAATTGTTTCTTTAAACTAAAATTACAAATCAGTCTTCACGTTCTTCTTCGCCAGTTTCCTGAACTCTCCTATCGCCTTCAGGACATCTTCAGAGAAAGGCTTGGGCAGCTCGAAGGCCAGGAAATGCCCTCCATCATCTAGCACTGTCACGCCCGCCAGGTTAGGGTACTTCAGCTTCAGGATGCAGGGGGGCTGGTATGACAGCTCGTATTTCGCTTGGAAAGCCCACACTGGTACTGGGGTTGGGATTCTGAGGAAAGGAAAATTTATTATTATTATTAGCCTGTGATGTCACACGACGGGGCAAAGGCCTCCTTACTCTCTTTCCACTTCTCTCTGTTCAAAGCTGCTAAGGACCATTTCTTGTTGAACGAGTCCAGTTCAACCCGCCATTTCCGTCTGGGTCTGCCACGATGTCGCTTGCCATTGAGGGATCCCATTGGGACGTAAGTTTGGCCCCATTTCCCAAAGGAAAATTATAATTATTATTTCAGCCACGTCATAGTTAAAATAGACAGCCCCCAAAAGCGCCCCTTCAACGCTTTCGAGCCTTCTTTAGCTGACAAAAAACGATGGTAAAAGATATTACCCCGCCGGTTGATTTTTTTTTTAAATCTAATCAAATATTACAAACAATCAAAACTTTATCTTACTCGTCAAGCTTCCACCCCATGATCTTCGAGTTGAAGGTCTCAGAGTACAGCCTCATGGACGTAGTGATGGAGCCGGTGGCCCAGTACATCATCAGGTTATCAATGAGCTGTTCCTTGGTGAAGCGGAAGGTGAGGCCTCCGTCAAGCTTTGAACGGTGCTCAGGTCGGGTCCAGGTGGAGAACTTTTCAAGGATGTATGCCAGAAGACCGGCTGGTGAATCGGAGAGGGCGACACCTGGAAAGAGAAAGAAAGATTGAATTAAAATTTGTTCACCCGTTTGAGAGTTATGGACGATACAGATAGACAAAGGCTTCGTCTTCTTGTTTTCGTTTCTGTTTGGGCCAAAATCAAAATGTTTTGTTTCACATAAACCTACATGGGCACATATGAAACGTCAGAAGCTAGGTGCGCGGTTCGATATGGTTGTTTCCTATGGAGAAGAGCCGGCAAGAAACTCCACGGTTGCTCTTTTAAAAATAATTGGCTTAATGTTTTCAAATTACAGTGTTAATAGGTGTGGGAGGGCAGTGACTGTAGATGGCCACGTTTATATGTAATTTTTAGGTTGGAGTTTATAAATAGAATTATTTTAGCTTGGTTTGCAATCAAACCGAGACAGAGACAGTGGCTGCCGCCATAGAAATGCATAAACGAATAATAATGGCTTTGGGTAGCTAAAGTCTCAAAAAGTTATGAGACAGAATATATTTATAAAAATTATGAGTTCACGAGAAGAGACTGGGAATTACGACGCTCTTCTCAAGCCTTCGATAGCTCAGTTGGTAGAGCGGTGGACTGTAGATGTGATTGTAAACTGATATCCATAGGTCGCTGGTTCAAATCCGGCTCGAAGGAGTTTTTTTTTGTTCTAAGATAAAAATAGAAAAAGGTCGTAAGTTTTTCTTTATTTCTACTTATAAAATATTTGTGATCCAGTATCGGTAGTTTTTTAGAACATTAATATTAAGACCTTTATTCATAAACGTTGCTTAAAGTTAACTAGTGATAAGCGATTTTTTAACCATACATTTTTGACGTTTAAACGTCACTTAACTTTAATCATCGTTTATAAATAAACACCTAAATCTCTAAAGTTTGTAAAAGGACCCCAAAGTAGCTTGGAAAAACGATCCGGACTAAATTGATGATCTCTGACATAATGTTATTAGGAATTAGGTGAAAATTGCCGTCAACCAACTCACCAACAGTATCAGGTTTGCTGGATTGAATGTGCATGTAGCCGGTTTCTTCGATCATGTAGGCGTACCTCTTCTTCAAAGGATAGATTCTGTCTGCAAGGTGTGCCTCCACAATCAGAGGGGGGTATAAAGAACCGATAAACTCCAGCAGTGTAGCAACCGGAGACATAGTCACCAACATGTTTGTGTGGAAACCAAGGAGCTCCTGTAATAGTACATTAAGATACATGTGACTTACTGTTGACTTACTTGTACTGGCCTCGAAAATCTAAAATCCTCGAAAACCTACTAAGCGAGCGAAAGTGATGCAATTACTTTTGAAACGCAAGAGAAGAGTGATGGCTATAGTGTGCGTGCGCTCGGAATAAAACGACGTATGTGCCAAACCGAATGTACTAGTTTTTTAACAAAATAAACGAATAAAATTAGAACTACTTTGAGTAAACTTTGATATGATAATTCTCCATGTTTTAAAGTACATTCCATTCATTAAATCTTAAGTGTTTCTTTCAGAATATTCTCAATCCACGTTGGAGCCATGGTATATCTTACCTTGGGGAAAAAAGTGGCCATGTTGGCACCAATCAGACTACCCCAGTCACCACCTTGGACGTAGAATTTCTTGTATCCAAGTCTGTGCATCAAGTTCCTCATCACGACTCCTATTTGTGGAGCCCCAAGACCGGGACGTACTGCAGCCTGTGGGCAAAATTAAAATTAGTAAGAGTTTTGATTGTTGGTCTTATGTCCAAAGTAATGGTCACCTAATGAGCAATGGTGACCCAGTGAGCAACGGTGACCCAGTGAGCAATGGTGACCCAGTGAGCAATGGTGACCAGTGAGCAATGGTGGCCCCGTGAGCAATGCTGCGATGGTGGTCCAGTGAGCAATGGTGGCCCAGTGAGCAAAGGTGGCCCAGTGGTAGCGGCTCCGACTCACAAGTCGCAAATCGTGTATTCGAACCCAGGCGTTTTACTTTGTGTAAATAATTTCATCACCACTGCTCTCAAAATGGTGATGTAAAACATCGTGGGGAAACCGGCAGTTGGTAACATTATAGGCTGATTAATATTATACCTATACATGATTTATTCTCAAGTTGGACTTTAACATTAAATATTTTGCTCACGAAACATGAGACTACAAAATAACTGGACAAACATCTTATCAGCAACCCTAAGATAAAAAAAATATCAAGTCATCATGACGAATCATTAATTCATGACTACAAAATCTTGTTTGTAATTGTTTCTAAAAATAATATCAATTTTTAAAGGCTGTATAGACGGAGTTGAAAAGATCAGCGGGGTAATTGTATAACACATTCATTGCATTATTTACGCTGTTGATCAGACACATTTTTCGAATAAATGAAGCAATGGATTATCAAAATCCTACAAAATGATTCAGATTCACATTGATAGTGCGCAATTAGGGTGCTGTCCTGTGCTGTTCGCATTCATCGGATTCCTGCGGCCTGCACAAGGCCACCGGTCCAGCTTTTACAGAAGCCTTCCAACGCTGTGTCTTCCGGACAAAAAATGCTTACATCAGAGAATCCATATCCAGGTAGACTGGGCACGATGACCTCAATAGCGAAGTCCCTGTCCTTGCTAACAGCAGTGATGAGGGGGATCGCCTCGTAGAACTCTCTGACGGAGCCCGGCCATCCGTGGAGCAGGAGGAGTGGTACGACCTCCACTCCTGCGGGCACCTGGGGAAGAGCAGAGGAGGTTATTGTTATCGGTTTGTTGTTCTAATGGAACTTGGTTCTTGCGTTGTTCTGAATGAAATCGATAACATTTTCTACTTGCTATGAGGAGAAGTATTATTACTCTACTGCTAAGAGTTGATCGTTAGCTAGGCCTATATCTGCCTGATGAAACAGTTTAATTTTCACAACTTTTATGTTTTCAATATATAATTATGACGCTATCAGCAATCAACTGTTCCATTGTATATAGTTTTCTACGTTATACAAACCCTAAATTGTAACTGGAAGAAATATAATCAAAACATGTTCTTTGCAAGGACACCCGTAACCTGTATGATACGCGCTTTCTCTGTCTAAGAGTAAAAGAACCACTATAAATACCTAATTCTAGGATTTAGTCAAATAGAATGATCGTGGTTATTCTAGACAATATTAAAAACAAAAAATAAATGTTAATTGTAAAGTTCTACAAACCTTTGGTGTAACCCGAATGAAATGTATATCAAGACCTTGCACGTTGGTCTTGAACTGCGGGAACTGGTTCAGGAAGGTCTCCCGCTCCTTGAACTGGTACTCATTGGCCCAGTACTTCAGCCAGCCGTCGATCTGCGCGCTGTTGAACCCGTATTCAAAGCCCACCCCTTCCAGGGCGGGAGTGAAAGGACGCGATCTTTTGAGGCGGTCCTTCAGGTCTTGTATGGTCTGGAAGATTGAACGATGAGTTTTGATGGTGTTAAATGCAATCCTATACCATATACAATAATTTGTACTTTTTATACCATACATGCAATTCGCAACCGATATTGTTACATGTTCTAAGATTGCACCATTGTCATTAAAAATAGTCTACTAAGTATCAAGAATATTGTATTGTATTGGACACAACCATACAATAAAAGGGATATGAAAGTAACAGTGAATTTTTGTTAAGAAAAATAAAATTTTATAAAATAAACAAAATTTTGAATTTAGGATTCGGACGTCAACGTTTCAGGGTTAATCTAAGAATTACTTTTAACCATACAAAATCAAATTCGTTAAAATAAAAATCTACATTTTAGTATTTAGAATATCAATTTTATTATTATTTTTTGTTAGGTATGTTGTTAACTTAAACTCATTGAGGACAAACAAACATTCTGTAAGTATTTAAAATTTTATGTATTTTATTTAGGTATTTGATTAAATATAATCGATTTCGATATATGTACATATATTTACTTTAGGACTTACATAGTAATAAGAGTAGATACTTATTACTATGCTCCACAGTAATTAACATCTATTGTGGATCAAAAAGTGGTATTTTTGAGAATAAATGTAAGTAAAGCATAAGGTTTAAAGTTGATTGGGAAAATTTGATAGTTTCGGGTAGCTTGATGTATAACTGGCGTCTGTACATTGCAGATAACACCAACAATTATTGCGCTCTAATACAACCACAAATAAAAAGTTACAATGATAATTATTTCGGGTGATTAGAAAGAAACATACTTCTTATTATCTCAATGAGGGTTTTCTTAAGGGGCTTACAAGACCTAAACGCAAGTTTTCGAAACAATAAAAGTATATGATAGACTACAGTAAAAAAAATCAGAAAAATATATGATATTCTTCAGGATATATGCTAGATAGATAGTGTGGTGAAAACATAATACAACTAATTTGATACGATAGAAAAAAATCATGAAGATACCTCTAAAAATTTTCTTTTTACAATAAAATCCATACTAAAATACATACAATCATTCTGATTTTTTGTCAGATTATTCTACAAGCAACATACTAAAATACTAGTGTTTTAATTTTTTTGTCCAAACAATAGATTCTTTGTAAATCGCATATTCATATTTTCGAACAAAATACGTGCGCATGTGTGCGTAAACGCTGTGTAGCGACTAGCGACACTGCCGGCCGAGGCCTGATGCTATACGGACGTGTCGCTCTTTTCGCCGCAATATTTCCGCCAAGATTATTATGTTTTTGTAAAGTTTTATTTGTAAATTCATTGTTTATTATTATTTGCATAATCTTCTTTGCGTAAATATTTTTATTTCGTGTAAATATAAAATACTTTGAAGTTAAAATAGCGTAACCTTGTTATCAATTATCATTTATTGTAAATATGAAGTGAAAAATTCCGTTCGGACTACAAAACGTTCATATAAAACGCTGAACATATTATATATATATATACGAAATTAAAAAATAAGATCATTTTATTATTATTGAATATTTATTTTTTTAACAATAAAACTATGAATTTAGAAACGTCTAAGATAGTGCAGTCATGACGCATATACGCATAAGCTCAACTTTTTCGACTGCATTCGCAACTGTTACGTTAGCGTATGAGGCCGATGTGTAGATTTGTATTCAACTGTCCCCGGGTTCGATTCCCAGGGATTCTCTAACCGAAGTTTTCTTTTTAAATGTATTTTGAATTTATATATTATTATGTATTTATTATTTTTTTATAAATAATAATTAAAACGTCTACAATGTAATTATCTTTCACAGGCGAAAGACAGTCGTAAATATCAACACGGAAGTTATTTCTAATGCGAAACTACAATTAAAAAAAACTAAAAGCACCTAATGTTTTTCGCGACTTATTGATATTGGGCATAACGAAATAACAAATTCATCTAAAAATTGCGATGAAAATTATCACAAGCAAGATTTTGGTTTTTATTATTACCTATTGATTTCGTTTATTATAATAAATAGATTCATAATATTATGTATGAATGTTAGGTACCTATCTTTGAGGCTGTTTACACATTATGCCGCAGCTGCAGCGGCACCGCCACTGCCGCGGCGCCGCCGCTGCATCAGTCACCCTTGGATTTGTATGAACACACGGCGCCGCGGCGGCGGCGACGAGTTTTGATAAAACCGTAGCTAGCAATACTCGCCGCCGAATCATGCTGCCGCCGCCGCGGCGCCGCCGCGCCGTGTGCAAGGGTTCATGCAAATCCAAGGGCAACCAATACGGCGGCACCGCGGCGGCGGCGGCGGCGGCGCCGCTGTATTATATAATTTTTTTTTTATAATGTACTACAGTCGCGCGGTACGTAAACACGCGATAACCCCTCCCGCCTGCAGTATTTTAATTTCATCAACCTACTTGAGTTTCTTTCTAGTTTTGTGACTGTACCTATAGGTAAATATTTTTTTTAACCGACTTCTAAAAATGAGGAGGTTGTCAATTCGGATGTTTCTATTTTTTTTTTTATGTATGTTCGGACATAACTCCGTCATAAAAATATGTAGGTAGATGGACTTGCAAAATTCTTTTTTTGTTCAAAAGAGGTTTATTCCGAAATGGTCCCATTTAAATTTCGTAAAGATCTGATGATGAGTTTCGGAGACAGACAACGGAACTCTTCAATAAATGCCAGTTTACGCAATCACACAACATAACATCACGCCTATACCCTTTAAAGGGGTAGGCAAATGTGTTCAATAGCTTCCTGTCACTGATATTAACATAGCAATTAGTGTTATATGAATTTAGGCGGGGTAGGTAGGTACAACTAAAAAGTGAAAAATAAAAACTTTTTTTAAAAAAAAAAACAACCGACTTCCAAAAAAAACACTACAAAGTGAAAAATAACTTTTATTTCGGAAGTCGGTGTCAAAAAACGAAAATGCAGATCCAACGACACCGACTTCCAAAATTAAAGTTAATTACTTTGTGTTGTTTTTTTTTTTGAAGTCCGTAGTTTTTTTTTTTTTTTTTAAAGACTTTTTATTTATAAAATAGAAACACGTTGTGAATGGAATAGAAAGAGTTCAATAAAAATACATGGTCTTTTTGATCAATAGATTTAATAAAAAAAACATTGACGAATTCAAACAACCAAAAACAGCACAATATAGTCTCTTTGCCATATTAAGTAAGTACTTGTACTTATTTCAATTAATATTTGTCACAAATTGCACGCTTACTGCTTACGAAACCGTCACACCGTCTGGCGTCCACTCGTCACTGCGGAGTGCGGAGCATTCGAGACTGTTTGTTAACCGAGTGTAAACCGAAATCGAGGCGCGTAGGTATGATTCGCGTTCCGACCGTTTTTATGAAGATAGAATACTGTATAGATAAAAATACCGTGGCGGGCGGTGCGCGGCGGCGCTGCCGCAGACACGGCATAATGTGTAAAAGGCCTTACTTACTTGACAAAGGAGAATGGGTAGACCGTACCCAGACACAAAGTTAATTGCAGCATTATGAACTATGTTGATCTTTATTGCCCTCATGGAGTAGTTTGCTTAATTAATCCTAAGACAGCATGTCTGAATTCACTTGGAGAAAAAAGTTATGTGAGGAAATTGAATTGATTTATTAAAAGTAAATATTTAACCTATCCTTTCAAAACTTATTGACCTGCTAATGATGGACACTTTTTGAAATTAATGAGCCTCTAAAAACTTTTTGCGCTTCTAATGATGCACTTTTTTAAATTATTGAGCCTCCTTTTAACTTAATTTAAAATAATTAAAAACGTAATTTAAAATCTTCTATTTTTTTCATTTTATTATTGCTGAATGGGCGGCCCGCTTTTGACCTCGATCACGCCTGATGGAAAGCGATAGATGATAAGTGATGATATGTGATGGTATTTTTTTTATAGATTGGAAACAGTGGTACCACAGGAAGATCACGATTGTGAAGTTATTGATAAAAGTACATATTCATCTAAACGTGTACTAGAAGAAATCTTTAGTATACAGGTAATATTCATAATATCAGCCGCACGTTGCAGCCGTTGCAGGGCAACATCACCTTGCCACAAACACGTTGAATTTTAAAAAAGAATTGGTTTTAAAATTGAATAATGGATTAATGGGATTTTAGGTGGATAGTGCTCCTGTAAGTCAATATGATATCCAGACTGAAAACCAAGAAACAGAAGGGTTAAATTACAATATAGAAGTAAGTTTTTCCTCAAACATATCGTTACTTACGATTAAATCTGGAGGAAAATGATATTCCAAATGATTTTATGTTAAGTTCTCTGTGGCAGAGAATCTGTATTATGATTCAAGGTATTGCCGGCCATGCTCGAAGTTTACTTCATGACGTAGACAGCAACGTGGTGGAACGAAGCATCATTACGAAATACGTAGGAGGGAAGAGAGTTAACTTTTCCTTGAAAAATTCATATCAGACGCGATGCATTGCTTCAGCAGTGTCGTTCAATGAAGAAAATGCAATGTCAAAGCTATATAAGAAAATGGCCAATAAAAGCCCAAGAGGTAAACAGAAGACGTGGAAAGAAAGAAAACATAAACAAAAAATCCTCAGTAAAAGGTACACAAAAAAGAGAGACGGCTAATTTTCAGTAAAAAAACAAAGTGATAAGGACTATGGCCAGTCATGTGAAAAGCCTTGTGCTTGGTAATAAATACCAAGCATGTTTTTTGTTGTTGACTAGTTCACCTGTTTTTGTTTTTTGCCAGAAATTTACCTTTTTCTTTTCAATTGCTGCTGCAAGGCCCATTTTATTGGCTGTCAAAGGACACTTCACTTCAACCACAGTATCTTCTCCAGTTAATCTATCAGGCGATGCACCCAAGAAACATAGTTCTTGGTCTATAAATAAACCACAGGTTCTAATGATTATGACTGTGTTCTTGTACAGCCAATTGTGCGAGGCCGGTTTTTTCATTTTGTTGGCCATGGCTTATGGATTCGACGTGATCAATTTTTTTTCGGTAAAGTATATATTTTACTAAATTAGCAAAAGGTGTATTAGCGCTTTTTTATAACCCTACCGAAATTGGATGCAGTCAATAAAGATCTTCTCATCTCAAGCCATTCTCCATTAGCACTTTGTAAAATAGTTTTTCTTTCAATCATTGCTCGCTCTTCATCAATATTTTTTTAATTTTTTCATGAAATCATCTTTCATTTTATCTAGTACTTCTAGGCATATCAGGCTTTCAATATGACTGGCCATAGTCCTTATCACTTTGATTTTTACTGAAAATTAGTCGGCTCTTTTTTTGCTTGAGTCACAGTCAGATATCCAAATATAGTGGGTAGGCAAATATTGTTTAAAACCTTCCATTATAATTTTCTTTCACTCTCCATTCCTGTAGACGGACCGGAATAGTTTTTTAAACGAAAATGAAGATAAAAACGAAAATAAAGAGAAAAGCGATGGCAAAAATGAAGATAACGACAAAGAAGAACGTAAAAATTATGAAGAAAATTATTCACAACAAATGTTTGGCATTTGTTGTTACGTCTACACGTTTCTTAGATTTTAGTAAATTTTAGGAACAAAAATAATTTTATAACATGATCATGATGCATGGTGTAATACAGTATGTTAACTAACAGAGGGCGTTCCCGTTAACCCGCAATAGTATAGCATCCATACATGCTAAAAAAAATATTACCATTCGAAAATAAAATGTTTTTATTTTTTTTTTATATTAAAATATTCACTAAAAATCGTAAATTGATACGTTAAAGAAACACTCTGTACACGCGTACTTGAAGGACAGCAATGTCGGAATTTATTTATGAATGACGGGCGCGGGTGCGTGCGGGGCGGGGCGGCCGTCTCACTCGGCTTCGTGAACTCTCGGAAACGCTCGGCCAGCATCGTGCGCATTGCGTTTGGGCACAGTATAAATAAGACATACAGTACGACGTCTTCATACAAACGGACGAAACGCGAGCTATACCTACGCGCCTCGACCACGGCATGCGCTCAGCATGAAGACAGTCGTGACCGTGTCGCAGTGACGAACGGACGGTGTGTTGTTTTTTTTAACAAGAACCGCGCGATTTTTTCACTAAAAATAAGTTCAAGTACATATTTAATATGACGAGTAGGCGATATTGTGCTGTTTTTGGTTGCATGAATTCGTCAATAACGCATCCAGAGATAGCTTTTTTACATTACCTGGAAACTCTGAAAGGTAAGACTATTTTACTTACTAGTGGGTAGGTACATAATGTGTGTCTTTTTAATGGATAAGTATTTCCTATTACCTCCGGAAAAAAAGATGTCTGGATTAATAAATAAAGTGATTAAAGTAAAGGAAAATGATAGACACGAGTGAAATAGGTAGTTATAGGCGATTCATGAATCATTATACGGTAGGTACGCTTGTGTTAAAACCTCGGGGCATGTGTGTTTTGTTAGTTTGTATAATTCAAAGTAAAGACGTGGTTTTTATTATTAATAATAGTTGCTTATTGTACTGTGTGTATGAATAATACTAGAAAAAAAATTGGTTGTCTGTAAAGTCGATTTACGGCCGATAGTTTAACGTGACAACATCATTTAAACAAAACATTAATGAAATGATTGCATACTTGTATGAATAAAATTAATTATTTTTATTGAATAACTGTTAGTGTAATAAGAATAACTGTTTCATGAAATCATCATTCTTTGGACTTACATGGTCTTAGAGAGTTGTGTTGATGACTTTAATGTTATAACCAATACGCACGTATATCGTACGACGTTTTTTAACACATTTGCGAGGAAACAGAAAAAAAAAACATTTCACAATACAAGTACAAAGAAAAGAAAATTTGAGAAAAATGGCGCGAGGATTATTTTCTGCCGTGGCTGCGTGAAAATGTTGGCAAAGACACTAGAGCATGCAGCCAAGTTTTTAAATTACCGAATAAACTGTTTTTTTTTTTTATTTTAAATAAAATCAATCTGTGAATGCACACTTGCTTTCCCGCCATTTTAACAGCGCCCTAGCGCTGCCTACTGACTGGCGCCGCGCGGCGATTAGTTCGAAATTTGAATAGCAACAGCGCGCTGCTCACTAGCTGGAGTCGTGCGGCGGCGATCAAAACAACACGCATTTTTATTAAACACTCCTATTCAATTCACAAAGTATTTTATTTGTTTATATAAAAAGAAGTAGGTATATTTATTTATTTATTTTATTATTTATGTACACACAGTAAAATACAATAACAAAACTAAATGGAAACACAAAGTAGGCAAATGTAATTAAAATACTGGAGGCGGGCAGCCCTATCGCATGTTTACGTACCGCGCGGCTGTAGGCATTTACATCAAGGTTACGGCCGAGTAACAATACTGTATGTCTTTATTCTGTGGTTTGGGCATTACTACTACGAATACTATTCCGCGCTACTATTTTGATTTTAAACAGGAGGTTTCGAATTTATTGACAATTAATTATTTTTTTTAATTCGGATTATTTTATGCTTATTTTTCTATGCTGATATTTTTATTTTAATCTATTAATGATATAGATTAACGAGTTTAAGGGAACGCCCTCTGTTATTTAACATACTGTATAAACGTGTAATCGTAAACCTGAAAAAAAAGCATTTAAAACTAAATGTGGTAGGTATAATGTTAACCAGAAAAATAGCTTAAAAGTAGGTACATGTGGTATAATGTAAATGTAAAAAAAACTCGTAACTACCACTTCCATATTTTTTAAATAAAAATGTTTTAAATTTGATTGAATCAGTTTTATTTCAAAATCATCCACATCCTTAATTTTTTCAAGTCACACTAAAAACAAATTAAATATTTTTTTATAAAAAAAAACAGCCGACTTCCAAAAAAAAACACTACAAAGCTACAACCAACGATACCGACTTCCGAAATTAAAGTTATTTTTCACTTTGTAGTGTTTTTTTTTGGAAGTCGGTTGTTTTTTTTTTGTAAAAACAGTTTTTATTTTTCAATTTTCAGTTGTCCCTACCTACCCCACACAAATTCATATAACACTACTTGCTATGTGAATATCAGCGACAGGAAGCTATTAAACACATCTGCCTACCACTTTTAAGGGTACAGGCGTGATGTTATGTTGTGTGATTGCGTAAATAAAATGCATACAAATGCGATAGCAGCGATCGCGGTTGATTTGCTGGCATTTATTGAAGAGTTCCGTTGTCTGTCTCCGAAACTCATCATCAGATCTTTACGAAATTTAAATGTGACCCTTTCGAAACAAACCTCTTTCGAACAAAAAAGAATTTTGCAAATCCGTCTATTTATGATGGAGGTCGTCTATCGGACCCGAACATAAATAAAAAAAATAATAATAAACAAACCCGAATTGAGAACCTCCTCCTTTTTAGAAATCGGTTAATAATTTTGTTGTCATAACCACTTGTTTCCGCGTCATCTATTGGAATACTCGGGCGTAATCGTAAATCGTATGCTGTATGTCATAATTGTGATGGGCGTCGTCGTTAGATGGCGTACGCGTCGATTGTGTATATGTGTGCATGCGTTTCTCAAGGACACTTTGCTCTACTAGTCCTCTTAAATGACGTTCGCTAGGTGGCAGCACTGGCACGTCAGGTCCAGGCATCTGTCAAAGAGCCTATATTTTCTTTAGTCATAACTCATAACTGAATGATGAACGAATAAATGAATCGAATGATGAACGTCATCATATATTTTATATTGGAAGACCTCTTGTCACAGTGGTGCCAACTGGTGTCGTAAATTTTCACGAAAACCCTCATTACCTAAAAATTGTGTCGATCCTTCTATCAAAACAACTATCAACACTACTTACAGTGTCTGCAAAGCTAATTTTGAATGGCTTGATACTGGTATCCTGCTTCTCTTTCAAGCTCTCTGGTCCCCACCACTCGTTGTAATCAATCTCAGGTAGTGGTGGAGGTCCTCTCAAGAACAGGAAGTACACGGGCAGAATGATGAGTGCCACAATGGGCGCAATGAATAGGAGTCGCACCATCTGCAAGTAGAAGTATTAAATACATTTATGCGGCCTACTCAAATGTCCTTTCTTTAGTATTGTTCGTCAAATCGTTGAGCTCCTTAAGTTCTGACTTGAGCTGCACGATTACTGACAAATGCGTGCACTGACTGGACAGGTCCACTCAACCTGTGTGGTTCTATCCTCAAAAGAACATTTCAGATACCAATCTACATGGACTTCACATGATTTGACCAAGATTATGTCTGGACTTTAAAAGAAACTGTGACCTCTGAGTTTGTTTCGGCCTTTCGTCTCAGAGTAGTCAGATAGGAAATGCCGACCTCATCTAGTTTTTAAAAATATGATTGACGTGTAGTGTTTGTACAAACCTCTTACAAAAATAAAATATTTTATCTTTTCATTTATCTTTTGTCATTTACAGGGAAAATAAATAACCGGAGTGCTATCTGTAAAAATGAATTCAGCATATGATTCATCAATCAACAATCAGCTGTTTCATAGAAATGTGCAATACTTATGCGGTCAGAATGTATGGAACAGCAACCTTTTTTTATACATACAGTATGTTAACTAACAGAGGGCGTTCCCGTTAACCCGCAATAGTATAGCATCCATACATGCAAAAAAAAATATTACCATTCATTCGAAAATAAAATGCTTTTATATTTTTTTATATTAAAATATTCACTAAAAATCGTAAATTGATACGTTAAAGAAACACTCTGTACACGCGTACTTGAAGGACAGCAATGTCGGAATTTATTTAATTAAATAAATTAGAATTAATTAAATAAATAGAGTATCAATTTACGATTTTTAGTGAATATTTTAATATAAAAAAAAATAAAAACATTTTATTTTCGAATGGTAATATTTTTTTTAGCATGTGTGGATGCTATACTATTGCGGGTTAACGGGAACGCCCTCTGTTAGTTAACATACTGTATAACATTCGAAAAATTTCTACGCTACAAATTCGGGTCGGTGTTCTTTCAAGACCCAACGAGGCAGTCAGCTGATATCAATAAAAATAACTACAAGATCAAGGATAATCTTAAAATAACCACTTGATCCTCATCGACTCTCCCGCAAACTGCTTATAAGTACGTCTGTCCTGGGAGATATATTTCCATAAATAGATATAGAATTTCAGAATCTATTTGTGGTTAGGTTAGTAGTCTTATCGGGTCACATTAAATTAGCTGGTGAAACTCTGCAGACGGCACAGGCTTATAGGGATCGTTCTTCAAATCTTCACATACCAACCACCCATTCTAACCTTGACTGCGACAAACACTGCTCGACCTTGTTTATCAACTATACTATACGGCACACAATCAGCTGCAGTACGAGTATATCAAAGATTGTTAGTCTGATGTGTATTGAATAATTGATAAGCTATTAAATTCTTTTGTTTCTGCATTCATTTAGATAAATTAATGCAAAACTTCAAAAACATGGAGACTGTCTTAGTTATCGGCCTGCATTGTATTATTAACTACTTGGTAACAGGAAAAATATTGTCAATATTTACATCCAGTGCAACAATTGAACCAGCAACATTTGCTAAAGTAAGTACAGTACCCGGCGATAAATATTGCACATCGACCTTTGGAAAGAAACAATCGGCTAATTTCGGCTTCGTAGAGCGTTATCTCTATCGCACGAAATACAAACAGTCCGGTATCTATTAGGAGCTGTGAAAACAATTATGATTTTTATTCTTTGTATAAAATCGATAGGATCGAATAGGTCGATGTGCAATATTTATCGCCGGGTACTGTATCATATTATTTGATCGGGCGAATCGTCACTTTTAAATAATATTTTTTTCTATAGGTAACTCGCACGAATTGGCACATTTTGAATGTTATGCACTAAAGTAGATACAGAAAAAAAGGACACTAGCGCACAGAAGGTAGTGAATAGAGTTAAATATTATAAAATGTGTACTTTTTTCCTAAGTTCATTGCATAAAATTCAAACTGTGCCAACTCGCGCGAGTCACATATAGAAAGAAAAAAATTTAAAGTGACTTTTCGCCTGTTTCGGGTGAGTAAATTCGTGCGAATTAATTAATAAGCCAAGCAACTTTGATTCACCAAATATGGTGAGTTTCTTTCAATATAAATGCAAAAGGGCCACAATTTTTTTTTCCACAGGACCAATTTTTTGATTGATTGTAGCCGTAGGTATGTGAAAGTCGGTGTTTCACGGTCATTTAACCAGACCAGACTACTATTAGGGGGCCCGTGATCCAATAATATTGATGGTAATGACCGCCGAAGCATCCGGCCGAGCCCCATCGACTTGTCAAGTACCAATGTCAATGAGCAGAAATTCAAGAAAAATTTTTGAAGTGAAAACTTCTTTAAGCGCGATGGGCATATTTTGGTCGGGAAAAAACTATTGAACTCGCACCACTGTTACCGTAAGCGACACCGCGCGTGTTTTGTTTATAAGACGATTAAAAAAATACCAGCTTCGGATGTGTTCGGCTGTCCTCGTGATGTACTCTGTTTTAATGTATATCCTATATGTCAGTGAGTGATGGCAAAGTATTCTGTTTGTGTTTTGTTTTCACTTCTGTCAGCACTCCCGGAGTGCCACTGTTTTTTTAATGAAATGAAATGTTTATTTCTGTAAGCAGATCTTAAGACACTAGACACTTTTACACGTCAATATTTTGTTGGTCAACATTTTAAAACTAGATTGCGCCGGCATTTCCTAGCTGACTGATCTCTAAAAAGAAATGCCGAAACAAACTCAAAGTCTTTACTTTTACAGTCCAAATAAAACCTACACGAAGCACAGGGGCCGTAATTTCCAGGACACAAAACCGCGCGAAATGAACGCGAGTTTAGCGTGACTAGCTAAGGAATGGACGTGGTTTTGAAGTAAGGGATCATTAAGTTGTCATAGTGAATTAAAGCCTTGATAAATTAAAAATTATTTAAATAAATAGACTTCACATACTTACATTGATATAACGTACACAAACACCGAATATACGACTTACAGATTAACATAAAATAAAACTATACTAATGTAATCTTTGAGCGACACGACTGCTTCAAAAGGCCGCGTATCTACAACTAAACATAAGCCGGCCGGCGAGGCGGGCGATGACTTATCATTACATAAGTTATCATAATTAAGGTTATCTAACGATAGCTGAGGTATTTAGTTAATTATAGAATTGTTTTTCAGACAACTGTCACTACTCACTAGGTTTAAAAGTGAAATTTGATAAGGTGTATGATTTTTTATAATTATATCATGCCCGAAAAGTTTCATGTGATTGTGGTTTTGGGTTTAGAAAAGGACTAGGGGGCGCTGTAAGTCCGACAACGAAGATACGGGCCCATCTAAAAGAATTTCGTTACTCCGGAATGAACTCTACTCTGAATAATAATTAACCTTTTCGGACGGGCAAAACAAATTGGGAGTAAGGACAACTGATTGAAGGCCAATTTCCTTAATTAAAAATTTAGTCACAATCACATCTCAGCGACAATTGACGTCAAAAACTTGTCAATAATGTAGGGAAATTAGAGCTGGTATTTTTGGCAGATTGTGACTGAGATCAGACTGTCAACGTTTTTAAAATTACGAGAATCGTGCTAGTGTACACCTTGAGCTTGAGCTGGCCTAGCAACACGATCTCTCAATTGTACAGTAGGTACCCGGCGATAAATATTGCACATCGACCTTTGGAAATTGGTGTATTTTATACAAAGAATAAAAATAATTATCAAAAGAAGCAAATCATAATTGTTTTAACAGCTCCTAATAGATACCGGATACTGTTTGTATTTCGTGCGACAGAGATAACGCTCTACGAAGCCGAAATTAGCCGATTGTCTCTTTCCAAAGGTCGATGTGCAATATTTATCGCCGGGTACTGTAATTCAACTTCATGCGTTCATGAGAAAAATCGGACTACTCTGTAAAAAGTTGTGCGTGCTTGAGAACCTCCTCCGTTTTTTCGTCGGTTAAGAAAGGGTCTTCACAGGCGGACAGACACACGGACAACGAAGTGATCTACAATGGTTCCGTTTTTCCTTTTGAGGTACGGATCCCTAAAAATACCTTTGCGATTGACATTATAGGAAACTGCGGATAAAGACGGTAATACTAACATAGTTTTAAGACCTTTGTAACTAACAATTATTATGGATGTACAGACGCCGGGTGCGCCAAAGTTCACCTAAATTTTCAACTCCGATAATTGCAAATCCGAAAATGTTCTTCCTAACATTTTTCATCCTAACAATCACAATTCCTAACTACTCTGTCTCTAATGTTCATAATTCCGAAGCATTCAACTTCATAATCTAAACCTCTTACTATACTATCTGCGAACATAACTGAATCATAACAATCATGACTACTGAAAGATGGACAACGATCAATCTCAAGCTCTACCAATTGAGAAAGATTTTGTACTATATCAGATACATCCTGGTTAAGGATACACTCTTGAGACAAACTCTCAGTCTGGGACGGGTCCTCCGTTACCTCAGGCTGGAGAGCGACAGGATAAGGAACTTATTTGCAAAATAGTTGGGCAAACGTCATCTAAAACTGTTCCAAATTTCAAGTTGATAGCATTAGTTCTTGAGATATCCAGCTGTGACAGCACGAACAGACAGACAGACAGACTGAGTCTCACCATAAGGGTTCCTTTTTACCATTTTGATACGGAATCCTAACTAGTGACAAGTGCAAAAGAAAACATCAGCTTAAAACCGTAAAAAATACTTTAATAACCTTTAAACAAATTACAGTTCAGTCTTCTTATTCTTCTGATGCCACTCTTTGAACGCTTTGACCGCCTTGAACACGTCTGCAACAAAGACCTGGGGCAGCTCGAAGGCCAAGAAGTGACCTCCATCTTCCAAGACTGAGGCGTTTATCAAGTTGATGTACTTCTTGTTCAGGAGGCCGGGAGGTTGGTATATCATTTCATTCTTCGCTTGCAGGGCCCAGGTTGGGACCGGTGTTGTGATACTGTAAAAGTAGTTCATCTTTAAAAAATCATAATCAAAATATTTTATTTCACATAAACCTACTTATGAAACGTCAGAAGCTAGGTGCACGGTTCCAATTGGTCGATCGTCGATTAACACTTCAGTTTTTTTTAATCTCAGTTATTGAGCAAAATATGTTTTGGTGTTTGTATTGTTCAAAATATGCAAAATATTTGTTCAATATTGCATTGTCCTTCTGCTGTAATTGAGATTGAATCTCTCTAATTGAGACTAAACTGAGATTTAAAAAAATTAGGTGTTAATCGACTTTTGTTGCTGACTGTACCTAGTCACTCGTTTTGTTTTGTACAAGATGTTTTGATTTATCTGTTGTCGTATTTGCGATTCATGTCACGATGACAGATGTTATTTTTTAAAAATCGTTATTAAAAAAATAGCAGTGATAGCCTATTGGTGTGACCGGCGGACTGCCAAGTCATAGGTCTCGAGTTCGAACCCAAGACACGCACCTCTGACTTTTCGGATTCATGTGCGTATTGTATAATTATCACTTGCTTCAAAACGGTGAAGGAAAACATCGTGAGGAAACCGGCATGTCCTAGAACCAAAAATTCGAAGACAAGTGATGTCTGCCAACCCGTACTGAGCCCACGTGGTTGATTATGACCCACCCCTCTTACTGAGAGGAGGCCTGTGTCCCCAGTAGTGGGAACATTATAGGCTGATGAGGCATAATGAACTTTATGGCAATCATAATACGATAGGTAAAGACAGAAAACCTTTATGAAAGTGTACTTACTGGTCCATTTTATGATCCCTAATTTTGCTTGAAAAGTTCTCAGCATAGAACCTCATGGAAGTGGTGATGGAATTAGTAGACCAGTAGATCATTAGGTTGTCAATGAGTTGGTCCTTCGAGAACCTGAGGCCCAGTCCCCCATCAGCCTTTGCTTTGTTCGCTTTGTTAGTCCATGTGGCGAATTTCTCTAAGAAGTACGCCAAGAGACCAGCAGGGGAATCTGTCAGAGACACACCTGGGGACAAAGATGACAACGACGTTATAAGAATTCTAGAAGAAGTAAAAGGCAGTTGGTTTTTCGAAACATAAGAGATATGAGAGGCTTCAATCGTTGTTCCCAATTTTAAGAAGCTAACCATCATCATCTGCCTAGCCTTTTCCCAACTATGTTGGGGTCGGCTTCCAGTCTAACCGGATGCAGCTGAATACCAGTATTTTACATGGAGCGACTGTCTCCATAACCCAGTTACTGGGTAATACGATACCCCTTGATAAGACTAGCTGTCAGATTTTCGGGCTTCTGACCACCCGTAACGACTGTCAAAGATCCACTAGTGACAGCCGGGACCAACAGCTTAACGTGCTTTCCGAGGCACGGAGGGGTCTTGGTATGTAAAGATGGTCACCCATCCACGGACCAACCGCGGCAAGCGTAGCTTAACCTGATCGATCGACCCGTGCGGTTATTATTATTTAGCCACAAGCCTTTTAAGAAGCTAACCAATGATGATGAAATATATTATAGAGGTAGTCTGCTAGATAGTCTGTATCTTGCCCCAAGATGCAGACGAACTGTCTAGTTTGGGGTGTACCGTGTGTAGATTCTGTAAAAATCTCACCGTGAAAACTTAGCTGAAGTGAGTTTGTTTTAGCTAGCAATTGACACTATTGACAGCTCACTCCACGCTCACATCACCTAAGTTTTCACGGTGAGATTTTTACAGAATAGCACCGCTGGTAAATAATCTGTAATCTAGCTGTAGGTAATATTTTAAACTACTCATGTCGTTTCAATTTGCTGGTACCCTGTGAACCAGCTTACTGTATACCTGAACTGTGTTTACCTGAACTATGAAATATTTTCTATTTCTATTTGGCTTAGTAAAAGAGCCAACAAAAAATCAGACTGTGTTTACTTGTGTTTTTTTGAAATTAAAATATTGAACTTACCAACGGTATCAGGTTTAGTGGCCTGGATGTGCATGTAGCCGAATTCTTCCATCAGGTAGGCAAAGAAACTAGACAGTGGGTACATCCTGTCTGCTAGGTGGTCCTCAACTATGAGGGATGGGAGGAAGGCTCCGACGAACATCTTTATCATTGAGCAGGAGTGCTGTAGCAAACAATAATATTAGTTTGCCATTGGTAATAAAATAGGAAAAGCCATGTAAATTGATACTGCTGAACAAAATATTAACTTTTAAAAATCTTTGATTAATAAACAACTGGTCCTTTTTATAAAAAAAAAGATACGAAAAGAAGTTTTAAACTTTCCGGACGCACTGACTCACTTGAGAGAATAGCATATTGGAATGGTGTCCCAGGATGTCTTCAGGGAAGAGAGTGGACATGACAGCAACAATGCCCGCGCCCCAGTCACCTCCCTGCACGTAGAACTTCTGGTGTCCCAGACGGTTCATCAGGTTCCTGAAGATGACAGCTGTTTGAGGCATACCAAGACCGGGTCGTACAGCAGGCTGTGAAAGATATCATAAAAGAACATTTTTAGATATGGGCTAACTATGTTTTCCGCGTCGGTAAATATAAATGTTTGCTCTTACATCAGAGAAACCATATCCAGGTATACTGGGAATGATCAGCTCAAAGACGAAGTTGTATCCTGGCGTCTGTCGGGTGAGCAGAGGAATTGCCTCGTAGAACTCTCTAACAGAGCCTGGCCAACCGTGAACCATGAGGAGAGGAACTGTCTGCACGTCTTTGGGAACCTGAGGAAGCATGATTACATAATAATTACTAATTAGAAGATAAAGAACCAAACAACTCAAACATATTCAGCTCTCCATTAAAACTGTGGATTACTTTCTAAGTCCGTCACCGTCAACGAAGATACGGGTCTATCCGAAATTAGTATCTAAATATCGATGATTGATATAATAATATTATATCATCGATATTTCGGAACAAACCTTTTCGGACGAGCAAAAACACATCGGGAGTAAGGACAACCGTCAAATCGTCTTTTCATTCATTCTTAGTTCGTTATTTCTTAGTTCATTGTTAGCCCGAAAGTCAGAAAACCAGTCTTACCAAGGGGTATCGTATTACCTAGTAATTGGGTTGTGAAGGTCAGATAGGCAGTCGCTCCATGTAAAATACTGGTATTCAGCTGCATCCGGTTAGACCGAAAGCCGACACCAACATAGTTGGGAAAAGGCTAGGCAGATGATGATTTATTCTTAGTTCGGGTCCTAAACTAATGTTTATGTCCGTAGATGATACGAAGTATGAAACGCCCGTAACTTCGGCTGAAACTAGTGATTACGTGCTTAGAGAGTAGACCCTAGGTCCGTTTAGAACTTGGGACGGTTTCTCGTTGATTGGCTGAAACTCACCTGTGGCTTAATCCTGATGAAATGAATATCCAGTCCTTGGATATTGGTTTTGAAGTGAGGGAACTTATTGAGGAAGGCCTCTCTTTCACTGAAGTTGTACTTATCAGCCCAGTAGTTCAACCAGCCGTCTATTTGAGCGGTGTTGAACCCGTACTCAAAAGCAACGCCTTCCAGAGGTGGTGTGAACTTACGGTGGTTCTTCAGGCGGTGTTTGAGGTCTTTCACCATCTGAAACATAGCATGATTTTAACACCACTTATTCTAATTCACTGAAGCGTGCAATAGAGCGCAGTATTCTAGGCAACAAATTAACAGACCTTATTCGCAACACCAAACTGCGCTCCAAAACACAGATTACCGACGTTGCTCAACAACCCGCTAAGCTAAAGTGGGACTGGGCTGGCCCCGTCTACCGTATGCCCAATGAGCTCTAGGTCAAAATAACCACTACGTAGAGTCTTGACATAGCCAGAAGACGTCGCGGCAGACCCCGTAAAAGATGGCGGGAAGAAATCAAACGACCAGTGGTCCCCTTTAGCCCTGGATTGAAAGAGCTGGAAGTCATGGGGAGACGCCTTTGCCCAGCGGTAGCATAATGGAGGCTACCAGTAACAGTATCCTACTAAATGATTTGAGACGACTTACTAGATTTTTAGCGTAGACAGTTTGAACGTGGTTGGCTGCTTTGAATCCGGGCTAATTTTTGGAAAGAACATGGGAGCGAAACAAAAATTCGAAGACATGTGAACTGGGCCCACGTGGTGGATTATGGCCCACTTTTTATCACCGAGAGGAGGCCTGTGCTCCAGCAGTGGGAAGATTGTAGGCTGATTATGTTGTTGTTGTAAGGGAGCGAAGTAAAAATTGTATATAAAGGTATATTATATGTATGTATACATTATATTTTTTTGCTAGGTATTGATAACAAAACGGCCAGTCACGATGAACACAATATTAAATATGAGTTATGACTTAAAGATAAGGCAGCCCTACGTAAAATAAAGGCATATTGCGTAACCACGATGTCGTAATTATACCTACTTACGTCTGGCAATTGAAGATTCGGGTTAACTTGACCAATTGCGAACTGGACAAATTACGAACTGGACCAATTGCGAACTGGACCAATTGAGAATTGGACAGTTGGATATATAAAAAATAATATATCAAGAATCGGGTTCGATTCCCGCACGGAACAAATATTTGTATGACCTACAAGTAATTGTTCCGGGTCTAGCTAACTTTGAACCTTTCGCTTTTGCGATAAACTTGAAAATATGATTGTCAGATTGCAATAGCTTGATGTGCTGGCGTCTGTACCTGGGATTTATAGCTAAGCCTTTCTTACTAACTGACTGACTCGTAGGCAACTTTAAACTGCCTGTAAATGATTTAATTAAAACTGCTCTGTGGTTGATTCTGAGTTTGACTGTATCAAAATAATGTTATTCCCTTACCGCCTCGTCAAACTTGACTTTGAAAGGCCTGATGGTGCTGTCAGTTTTCCCTTTGAGCTCCTTCGGTCCCCACCATTCTTCATTGTCAAACTTTGGGATGGTTTGTTCACAGCAACCTTTGAAGTAAAACCATGCTGCCACTCCCAAAGCCGCCACTAACACCGCTTTCACTAGAAAACCCATGATGATCTGAAAAATTGAATTCATGTATTTTTGATATTAACCGCGGGGTAATTGCGTAAGACACTAACAATCACAGATATAGCTGATAGGTAATACGGGCTGGTGTCCACAACTCCACGTCAATGCGCGTATTTTGCAAAAAGACGCCAGCACATCAAGTTACCCGAAACTGTCAAATTTTCCCAATCAACCTCGAACCTTATACTTCAGCAATAAAGTTGAAAATGTATTAAAGAAATTTGACAGATTGTAGTAGCTTGATGTGCTGGCGTCTCTACATGTACCTACATAAAAAAAAAAACAAAAGTATCATAGGGCATCAAATGATTCTTCCACATTGCTGTCAACAGAAACAGTGGCCAAAAGGCTGGCAGCATTGCCACGTTGTATGGCGTTGTCAGCATCGCCAAAGAATCAGTTCTTTGGCCAAGAAATAGGCCAGCCCTCTGGGGGCCTAAAAGGCCACTTTGGCGGAATCGTAAAAGGATAACGTTATGAATCAAAATATGGCGAAGACAGTCCGTGTTTTTCTTTTTTTCGCTGCACTACGTAGGTATAATCAAAGAGATAGGGATTGGATTTGGATTGGACTGAATAGTATTTTAGCACAGACAAAAAAAAATAACTTAAAAATCCTTCATCAATGGGATTTGATTCGATTAACTTAACAATTAACTGTTCATTACGATTCATAATGTTATCCTTTTATGATTCGCCAAAGTGGCCTTTTCAAGCCACGTGCAGTCTCGTTAAATCAAGTTGGCAATCAACAACTTATAATTATAATACTGAGAAGTAATTTTCTAAAACAAAGATCTGATAAAAATACCGTTACCGACGTATTGTACTGTCGCGCAATCGTGCGCATCGAACCATGAACCCACTCCAGAGATACAGTCGGAATATTCACAATTTATTTTTAGTCGGATTGTATAGTCGGATTTGAAATTCTTGAGGAAGATTATAGTCAATTTAACATCATGCTACGACACTTAAAAGCCGACCAAAAAATCGGTTGTCTGTAAAGTCGGTTTACTGACGATAGTTGAACGTGACAACGTCGTAAGAAAATACTGATGGAATAGTTGCATTGCATTTGTTAATATTCGCTTGCACTTCAAGCCGCCATGGAACGCTACAACGCTACAGAGCGAGGCCGCGAGGTAACGCTACATGAGTCATGTTTTTTCGTGAGTGCAGCCAGCTTCATCGACTTATTAGACGTTGTCACGTCAAAAAAAGTCAGAAAGAACGCTAAGCGAAAATGAAGTAATAGCGCGGGCGGGCGATGCGATGCGACGCAGTGGGTCGGAGACGGAAATTTTACGGGGACGAAGTCGTGGACAGAAACTAGTTAGTTTTTGAGCTAGTCGCATGGGGCATACCGCTTTTTCGTTACTTGATTATACCAGTTTTCCCAACTGCAAGCTGCGTTAAAGAACTTTGTTCCAATAATACCTAATTTATGAGTTAGAATGAGAAGGACGATAGTGTTGAAGTAGGATCGATTTGTTTTTGCTATACTCCAACGATTGAATATTGAAAGTTACACTTAACCCATTGAAGGACATGAACGAGACACAAGAAAAGTTTCATTATTATTACGTCTGCGCGTTTAGTGTCCCGCAAAGTCATACAAACTTTCAAGCCCTTGTTTTTCGAAATGTATGAACCGATTTTAATGAAACTTCATACGCATAAGCAGGATATAAAGGTCTAAAAAGTTACTTAAGAACATTTTCTAAAAATACAGCAAATTAGACCGATTTTAAATTTTCCATATAAACAGAGATTTCCAGTTATCTTTTTTTAAATAAGACATTTACGTAGGTATAATTCAGATGAATTAGCTTCCAATTTGAGAACGAGACTATTCATAACGGCAGTTAGTATTGGACTTAAGAGTTGTTGGTTGTAGCCTGTAGGTTTGAACCTGGCAGGCGCTTTACTTTGTATATCGGGATAAAAACTATCCTATGTCCTTTCCCGGAATTCAAACTATCTCTATACCAAATTTCATCTAAATCGGTTCAGCGGTTTAAGCGTGAAGAGGTAACAAACAGATAGACAGAGACAAACTTTCGCATAATATAATATTAGTATGGATTTCATCACCACTGCTCTCAAAACGGTGAAGGAAAACATTGAGAGAAAACCGGCATGTCCTAGAACCAAAAAATTAAATCACGTGACATCTACCAACCACCAACCCATTACTAAGGGCTATCGTATTACCCAGTAACTGGGTTGTGGAGGTCAGATAGCCAGTCGCTCCATGTAAAATACTGGTATTCAGCTGCATCCAGTTAGACTGGAAGCCGACCACTGATGTGACATCTACCAACCCGCACTGGGCCCGAGTGGTAAATTACAGCCCACTCCCTCTCCCTTTTTCCCAGCAGTGGGAATAGTATAGGCTGATTTGCAAAGGGGTATGGCCAGGGGTATGGTGGGTCCGGAGTGAATTTGGAGATACAAACTATGTATATTGAAGACCAGACGCAATGGCAGTGATGTGGTAAAGTAATGCATTCACTACCTACTTAGGTAGCTATTTAAGTTTTTGTGAACCGCAAAGTTGCTGGTTAAGTAACTATGTAACATCAGGAACTAAGACCGGTTGAGCAGATAATTTGCGATATTAGACGTTGAAACTTGAACAACAGACAACACAAGACTTCGCCGTCAAGCAATCATTGGGGTTATTTATGTGATCAATTTAGATCTTACATCGTGCTAGAATTCTGAACCCAGAACCCATGCATCAGGTCTAGTTGAAAATCAGCGTCAGGCACTAGTTGTCTGGCATTTTTTTGCTGTAAAGCTCGGCATGATTTTTTCCGACATCTTCAACATTCAATCAATCGTCGTCATATTTCAGTCAATTTACACAAAACCTTTAATGAATTATACACCTCACCTTCCTCATGAATCACTCCGTCCTTTGGTGAAACTGTATGAAAGTTCAGACAGTCAGACAGACGTGGCAGGGGTTTTGTTTTATAATATGTATACAGATACAGGGTGTCCCTGGAAGTATGGATCAAATCGAATAGGGGCGTGGACAAGGTTATTTCCAAACTTTTTAACCTTGAGAATGTCAGTGAATTTTTTACGGTTCAAAAGTTATGACCAATTTATGTTTTTTTCAATCACTTCGTGTAGTGCTCAAAGAAAAAAATCATAAAAAAATCACAGGGCTATCTAAAAAAAATTAATTGAGAAAAATTATAAATAATATGGTATTCTTCACTAAAGAAATCGCGGGAAAAAAAGCTGTTCCCTACATTTTGACGAGTTAAGGCTCCTTCAAACAGGCGCGACACGAAACGCGACACAAAGGCACCGCAAGTCACGCAACGAGCGGTGCCTTTGTGTCTCGCGCGATTATATCGCGTGTCGCGCCTGTTTGTAGGAGCCTTTATGCGAACATAAATGTAGGGAACAACTGATTTTGTTTTCGCGATTTCAGGTTTGATCTAGGGTTGTCAACTCTCGAATGGACCAACCCGGGAGAATTTAAAAAAATCGAGTATTGCGTTGAAAGAAAATCTCAATATTTTATTATTGATGGTTTTTTACCACAAAATCATAAAAGCAGTATTTGTATCTCTGCTTTTACTAAAGAAATATTCATTCAGTTTCTTTTCTTGTTCCATCATAATGACTGAATAAGCGCTCGCAAGAATTGTTAGAGACAGGAATGGAAAGAACAAACGCGACAAGTATGGGCGATTGTGCACTACAAGGAATTTTACTGTCCGGCCGTCCGATTTTATTTTTTTATTATGGGCGTGCCATATAATATATGGGACCGTAAAAAATCGGACTGCCGGACGGTAAAATTCCGTGTAGTGCACAAACGCCCTAACGTGCGAGCGACGGATGCATATACTTTAAAAAACCGGAGAAATTATTGCACTCCGGGAGGTCGGGAGATTCACCATTATTACCGGAGTCTCCCGGGCAATCCGGGAGGGTTGGAAACCCTAGTTTGATCCCATATTAAAAGTTGTTCATAATGATGAGTACAATCTCCCATTTCGATTTGTCGCATGTTATCTCTCCGTTTAAATGTTTGTAATAAAGTAGTCAAGTTATTATCCAACTCTTAATAATTAACTTAAATAAGCCTGGACAATAACAAAGTAACAAATCAAAGTTATCGTGAGGTCTAGGACCATATTACAGAACCACATACAAGACTACTACATTATAAACGACACTAATACTGCCGTCATTAGGAAAAAAGGCACATCTAACATTTTATAAATTTGGAGAAAATCGAGTTTAAAGTTTTTATTGGTTTTTGGCGAAAAATATCGACTATAATATTATTTTTCGAAAATAGATGAATTAAAATTAGTTCATTTTCACGATTACTATACGATTATTGAAATATAAGTTTTTATTTTATTGGCAATTATTAAATAATCAACATTTTCTCTTTCAACGTAGCATAAAAAAATAAGTAAAGTTATTAATATTACGAATACAGGGCATAACTAACCAATTGTGACTTTTCATTCTGATATTTTGTGAAAAAAATATGAAATAATAAAATGAAAAGGCGCATTTATTAAAATATGCCTTTTTATTTTAATAATTATACTGCCGTCGTAATGTTAAAAGGCACATCTAAAATTTAGCAAATTTTAAGGAAATTGAATTTAAAATATTTTACTGGTTTTCGGCAATAAAATGTACAAATAGTTATTTTGTAAAAAAAATATGTTAATGAATTCAGTTATATTTACATGATTCCTACAGAACGATTTAATAATAATAATTAATTTCTTTCAGTATTATTAAATAATCAACATTTTGTCTTTCAACTTAATAAAATAAATTATGTCAAAATATGATTATTAAGTAGGTATAGAAGGCATAAATTACCAACTAAATCTGCCCTTTGTTCCTAGTGATTGATGTAAAAATAGAAATAATACAATTAACGGGCATATTTGGCTTTTAATAATAATTAAATACTTCAAAAGTTGCAATGAATTAGTTTTACTTTACTTATAAAGTCAGTTCTGTAAAAAATGTTTGGATTAAATAAAAAGTATTCAAGTGAAAATAAGTTTTATTTTTAAACAATGGTGTCGATTCTCTTGTAACAAATGCCTCTAATTTTGAAATCAGACTATTTTTAATCGCTATTGAAAAGGTGTGGAATAAAATTAGTTGTCATGAACCAAAATTTACACCAACACCTTAACTTCAGGTGCAAAAACAGTACTTGTATGTAGTCATGTACAAGTACTGTACATACTTGTACATGGCACACGAGCATTGCAGAGATCAGCAATTTTCCGTCGCCTTGCACAAATTATAGTGTAACGCGACCTACACGGTCAGCGTTCATAGTCAGCTGTACTCATTCACAAAGCATTAGTTACTTATCATTCAAGATAACATCCAAAGTGTCTGCGACCCATTCAGCAGCGCCTACTGTATCTTTTTTTCTTTTGCTTATTACCTATCTCGAAAATAATGTGTCCTATCGCAAATATAATGAAAACTTTTGACTCCTAATGAAAATCATATCACCTTTAAAATCCAACGTGTTGGTAACAATTTTTCATATTTTTCACTTTTCCCCCAACTGCGCGCCTCCGGCACCAAAAAAAAATCACGGGGTAGGGCAAACAAGTACAACGTCGCGATTGTCAAATTCGATTTTAGTTGTGTCAAAATTATTTATTAGTAAAATACTAAAATACTAGTTAAGAAAGGCTCATCTGACTATTTATGTCTTTTCTTTTAAACTCATTGGTAAGCCGTATTGTTAGTGAAAATTAAAAAGAATGGGCACATTTGACTCATATATGTCTTTTATTCTTAATATGGACAAGATGAGCCTTTTTATTTTACAAAATTATAAAAAAATAAACAAAATAAAAGCCACATCTAAACAATTGTGACCTTTCAACGTAATCAAAGTCAAATGTGTCCTTTTTCCGTATCTTAATGTGAAAAATAGTGTAATTGTGCCCTTTTAGTTTTTAGTATCTCTAAAGATCTTGCTCATAAAAAAATATAAAAAAACTGGCAGATGCGCATTTTTTTTCTGATTCCGAATATGTATTTAACTCAATTTTGGAAAAAATGTTAGTTGTGCCCTTTTTCCTTATGACGGCAGAATATTATAAAGGCGAAAGTTTGTGTGTGTTTATATGTTTGTTACTTCTTCACGCTCAAACGGCTGGACTAATTTTGATAAAATTTTGTATGGAGGTAGCTGACACCCTGGATTAACATATAGGATACTTTTTATCCCGATACTCTCACGGGATCGACATTTATGCGGGTGAAACCGCGGGGCGCAGCTAGTTACTAATAAAAGAAAAAGAGAAAAAAGACAACAAAAGACACATCCCAGTGACAGACGGACGTACAGCGGACCCGGTTAACTGGAATTTGTTTGATCGGCTAAGAGTCACTTCAGTTTTTTGACTGTGCAGAGTCAGACGTCATCAGCAGTGCGATTCTGTAGCCATCTCACCGTGAAAACTTGGGTGAAGTGAGCGTGGAGTGAGCTGTCAATAGTGTCAATTCCTAGCAAAAACAAACTCACATCACCTAAGTTTTCACGGTGATATTTTTACAGAATCGACCGGCTGTTCCTTTTCGGATAGTTTTTAAACCAATTTTAAACTTCAACAAAGAGAGAACCGCCACCTATGCGAGCGATTAATACGGTCGACACATTTAGAAGACGCCTGTGGTGTGGCAATACCTCACAGGTGCGCAACGGAAGCTAGACATGAATTGATCATGTGAACGTTAATTTCATTGATATGAATTTATGATATGGTTATCTATTAATTTATTGACGACAGTCCTTTTTTTCTTGTGCAACCACACCATTTTATTTCCTGTACCACAGTCATGGCTGTTTCGCTACCATCACATGGGCGTAAGGTGAAAAATTTATTCACTGTTCATTACTTTTCTGTTATACGTTCTTGTAGTAACGAAACGAAAAAAAGAAAATGCGAATGAGATTGAGTAGAAAATGCAGAGTCATCAACCACGACCACTCTGTCAAGAGTAAACGACTAAGGAGGAGAAGTAACGAAACGGCCAAGCCTCATATTTTGACTAAGGTGTAGAGTTTGTGAAGTTAGGGCTTATAGAGTTAGGGCGTATAGAGTTAGAAGCTTGGCTCTACATGAGATTTGATAACTTTTTGACAGTGCGAGCCATAAGTATGTGGTCTTGGCAACATTTTACATGAAAATGTTTTCGGTGGGTGTATGTTTCCAATTGTTGTTATTTCAAGTTATAGAAATATCTTTATTTTAGTGGTAATTAAGTTCATTTCAGAGTGACTTAAAAAGTTATAATAATGTTTGAAGTTGTAGCGTTTTTTTTTAAGTTGTACTTTATTGTTTGGGCTTTAAATTTATTTTTCCAAATACTCATATTTGTTTACATGTTTGGCAAATAGGTACATCGCAAACGGTGATTAGGTGAAGTGAGTTTGGAGTGAGTTGTTAATCCCGTCATCATCAGCCTAGCCTTTTGTCAATCCCTGGTATCAGGTGGAATGGCAGCTCACTACAAACTCACTACACTTAAGTTTTCTTGCCGCTGAGATTTGTACAGAATAGACCTGCAGATAATTTGCGAATCCGCCTTTGTACAAACGCCAGGACATCAAGCTACCCGAAACAGTAAATTTTTCCCAATCAACTTTGAACCTTATGCTTTAGTGATAAATTTGAAAATCTATTAATGAAAGACAGATTGTAGTAACTTGATGTGCTGGCGTCTGTACACTGAAAAAAAAAAACTTGATAAAATTGATAAAATAATGTTTGCAGCTATCAAGAAACTTGTAATACGTAATACGATTATGGCAATAAAGTTATGTTAATTTAGCAACAGACAAGTTTTCTTATCGCATGCTCATAAAGTGAATAAATAAATAAAAAGGTTGGTTGTTACGGCTAGTCAGAAGTAGTATAGCTCAGTAATTAGCTTGTGGAGGTCAGATGGTAGTCGTTTCATGTGTCATTTAGATAATACGACTCATATTAATAGGTAGCATCAGCCAATGACGTTTCAACTGCTAAGACACCACAGGCCTCCTCTCTGTGAGAGGGAGTGGGCTATAATTCTACAATACTATACAAAACTAATATTACTACTAAACATGTTTAATATGGCCGAAAGGTTCTGGAGTTGCGACCGCGTACCGGGAGACGTAGCGTTGGAAGGCCTCCCACAAGGTGGTCCGACGACCTTGTGAAGGCCGCAGGAACCCGTTGGATGCGAGAAGCATAGAACCGGTCGAAGTGGAGGTGCTTGGGGGAGGCCTATGTCCAGCAGTGGACGTCTTTCGGTTGAAATGATGATACTTAATATTAGTAATACTAGAATCTATTACTAATATTATAAGGAGGTAAAGTTTGGGGGTAATCTTTAAAGTCAATGTCAAAGTTTGTCAAGAAATCTCACGCGGACGAAGTCGCCGGCTGAACGTAGTATGTACATTATCATTTTAAATAATATACCTAATTATTATCATACTAGATTTATGTTTAGGCCGGAATACCTCAATTATTTGAAGATAAAGATTCGCTATGCGACAATGTACCTACTACAATCACCAATTTTGTTGCACATCAAGCTACTACAATCTGTCCAATTTCTTTAATAGATTTTCAACTTTATCGCCAGAGCATAAGGTTCAAAGTCGATTAGGAAGATTTGACAGTTTCAGGTAGCTTGATGTGCTGGCGTCTGTACCTACAAAAACCTTCACAAGTTGAACTTTAGACCATAAAGGTAGATAAATACTAAAGTAAGTAATCTTTGACCTTTTAGGAATTACCTACAAGCAACAGTAGAGACTGAAAGACAATTACAGATAGAAAAAATTTCAAGGTCATTATTAAAGCAAGTTTTTAATAATGACCTTGAATATTTTTCTATCTGGAATTTATCTTCTCAGTAGCAGCCAGGAGGCTGGATTTGTGCCTGGATTAACTACATGATTACCAGGTCACAACTAATGCGATTGAGTTCTCTGGCAGAGTTAAAGGTGACCTGGGTATTGGAGGGCTTGGCCACAGTTGACTCACTTTGCGTATTTGGCGTTTTTCGGTTAGTGTATCCAGCTCACGCTAGGAAATAATAATTCCAAAGGGTCGCCGTTATCGAAATCGATAAGGAGGATACTTGCTAAAAATAGCTGCTATGAAATACAGTCAACCTTACAGACTTTTTTTTTTTCAGAATGGGAAATCATCAAATGACCCCTCCCGCTCTGGGTGGAGCGGAAGGGAGTGTCAGACTCTTACTGACTAAAACCCACCCGTGTTCCTTCCTGAGCCCTTTATGTTCCGGGCCAGCGGTAACCCTTTCGGACAATCCCGCTGACCCGGCAAGGATACTATACTAATATTATAAATTCGAAATTAACTCTGTCTGTCTGTATGTTACCTTTTCACGCCTAAACCACTAAACGGATTTCGTCAAATTTGGCAGAGAGATAGATTGCATCCCGGGGAAGGACATAGGATAGTTTTTATCGACATACCTTGCGGGCGAAGCCGCGGGCGGAAGCTAGTAATCTATATATATTTAAATAGACTAAACACACATGGGACTTAAACATTACTGGTGAAATGTGGGTAAGAAAGAAAGAAAGAAAAAGTATTTTGCGACTCGTACAGGAAAATCACAAACTAAACTAAAGACAGTCGAAAATAAAATAAAAACAAATTACCTACTTACTAATATAAAAAATGTAACAAAAACAAAAGAGAAACAGAAAATCCTAAAGACGCCGTATGTCAGCATGATGCTGCGACATTTAAAAATAGGTAAATGTCGCAGCGCTGGGTAGGTAGGTAGAGATAAACCATTTTAAAGTGCTTATTAAACTATCCAATTTTTAGGAAATCTAACTAGGACATCGGCAGATGTAATCGCAGTTACAACAGATTGGATCTGATTTAGTGTAAATTGGAGATCCAACCGCTCTACTTCTTAAATTGTCTACGATCTAGGACAGTGTAATCACGGCGCTACGATTTAAAAATGCCCTATATTATGACAAAAACGCGACTTTAAAGACGTTACTTCCAAAAACTGAAAACCATGACAAAAATTAAAATTATGACAAAAAAAAGACGTGACTTTAAAGACGCCATCAATAGAAAATTCGAGACGTGGAACCCAGTACGAACCTTCTTCACGATTGCGTTGTCTGTCCGATTTAGAATCCAATTTAGTGTTGCGTGATCACTAGCTTCCGACTTCCTAGTTAGAGTGTTCCTATAATATTTAGATTTGCTAAAAATTGGATAGTGTCATAACCGCTTTAAAATGGTTTATCTCTACACCTCTGTCCAAACATTCGAGGAAACAAGGCGTTATGTTAAATCCGTTGATCTTTTTTTTTTTAGGTAATGGCACGTCGTAGTTGACCTTGAAAGGTCGTATCTACATAACCGGATTATTTTGTAGTTGATTTAAGTAAACTCAAAGCCTCCAGCCAGGGGCGAATATCTAATCTAAGCGACTGCATGCTAAGGGCACCCCCTGTGGGGGTACGAACCTCGGCTTAGGCGTCGCTGGGGAGAGGACAAGCAAGGTGAGGCAGGCTGGATCAAATTTTTATTATTTAAGCTTGTTGAAATCGGCGTTTCCTATGTGACTACTCTGAGAAGAAAGGCCGAAACAAACTCAGAGGTCACGGTCGGGCATTTAAAGTTACAGGCTAGGTACGGCGTCGGCTGGCACTTCATCGAGGAACGGTCGGGAGATTGAATCTTTTTCACGCTGCGCGACATTACTTACGAGCATACACTACACATACAAGCGTCTGTCTGTATCGACACATCACACAATTCATAACTCATTGCTTTCATGGATCAAAATCCAGTCCTTGCTAAGTCCAGTTAGCAATTGTCTGTATCGACACATCACACAATTCATAACTCATTGCTTTCATGGATCAAAATCCAGTCCTTGCTAAGTCCAGTTAGCAATTGTCTGTATCGACACATCACACAATTCATAACTCATTGCTTTCATGGATCAAAATCCAGTCCTTGCTAAGTCCAGTTAGCAATTGTCTGTATCGACACATCACACAATTCATAACTCATTGCTTTCATGGATCAAAATCCAGTCCTTGCTAAGTCCAGTTAGCAATTCGACGTTAAGAGTACCTAAACTAGTCGAGAGCTCGAACTCACTGGTGGTCATGGCCAAAAAGCATGCTGTCTCACCTAGCTTCGTGTCCGACAGAGCTAGTATCAGTGATGATTAGTTAGACGCTAGTCTACACGCACAACGTCTAGTTCTCACGCACAGAAACACCGTTCCGAACTGAGAGGCGCGTAAAAAAATACGAAAAGTGCTTCGGAAAATCAAGTTTTATGAAAAAAATACAGCATAAATCAATTACAAATAAAGATTGTTGAACTCTTCGATAAGTGAGCTTTGTCGGTATGGATTTGGTTTTGAAGATTTAACAGATATTTTATTACTTATTTACACTTAACGTTACGTTAAAAATAGCAAGAAAAACGAATGTTTGTTGACTCCTAACTATTTAATGGCTTCTTATTTTACTATTCTGTCCCCGTACAAACAACATTAATAATAAGATAAAACGATATCATGTTTAACTTTGGATCCACAATGTCAAACAGTAGAGTAATACTCTCCCGAAATTTTGTATGGAAAAAACATCGACTGGCGTGTAATATCGCAGGGAGCCATCTTTACACTGATAAAATATGACCCGATAATATTTACTGTAACACAAATGTATTGTGAACTATTTATAGACGTCAGATAAATATACAACACCGGCTTGTATGAAAACTGGAATGGGATCACTTAAAAACGGTTAAGTACCTACCTAATATGTAATATCCTGTTACTAAACTGTTACATAATATTACGAACTTGTTAACACTTGTCTACCTGATATTAAATGTTATCTTAATTACCACATAAACTTTGGACTGATATTTAAAAAAAAAATAAGTGCACTTGATTTCTCACATAGTAACAAATATTGTAAACATCGTAACTCTTTGAGACCTATTAAAATGTATTGTGTCGTCAACTAAACAGTTAAAAAGTTATACACTAGTTACCTACAACAATAATAATCTTAAATTTGATGAACTGAAACACATTCGAAAACTGTTTGCAACATAAAATTTAAGTTTACAACAAAAAATCAAGTATGTATTTAAAGTGTACATTATAGCATTGTGTTACTTACGACCACACGTCTGTGTAACAACGCACCGCGCACCGGACTCACAGATTACTAATATGATGTAGTAGCAAGCTAACCGGACTCGTGATGTAATAATGTAATTGTTTATCAACCGGTGTTCAAGTTCAGATACCGGTTTGTGTTGTCAGTGTTCAAAATTTGAATTCTACTGTCAATATTTTTATGGGAGAAATAGTTTGCGATTGTGTTTAAGTATCTATTTTGAAAGTTAGCATCAACGTATAATGCTACTGGTACACAGGCCTCCTCTTTTTGAGAGGGAGTGGGCTGTCATCTACCACGCGGGCCCAGTGCGGGTTGGTAGATGTCACATGTCTTCGAATTTTTGGTTCTTGGACATGACGGTTTCCTAACGACGTTTTCCTTCACCGTTTTAAAAGCAGTGGTGATGAAATTATTTACAACAAAAAGTAAAGTGCCTTCCTTGGTTCGACCCACGATACCACTGGCCCACCACTGCTCCTAGTACTTTTTGAAAGTTGTCTGGCTATAATTACTTACTTGATTACTTAGTTACAAACATTTGTACGCCCAAGTGCACTCTTTATTACCTTTATATAGTGCTATATGAAACCGTGGGGCACTGCTAGTGAGCAGTGCCCCACGGTTTCACCTGCATAAGTGTCGATCTTGTGAGAATATCGGGATAAAAACTACCCTATATCCTTTCCCGGGACTCAAACTATCTCTATAGCAAATTTCAACTAAATCGGTTCAGCGGTTTAAGCGTGAAGAGGTAACAGACAGACACACTTTCGCATTTATAATATTAGTAGGTATCGATTATTATTGTATCTTTGTTAAACAAATTACTTATTAATTAGATTTTGATAGGTAAGTTGACAGATCACACTATACCACACATCGTGGTCGTAAATGCAAACCATTGGGGTAATTGCGTAACACACTAAAGTAGACAGGTGCAACTCGATTCTGGTAGAGCGATTTCCATGAAGTTTTCATAGAAATTGTTCTAATAGAGTCGTGTCGCGCCTGTCTGCGGGGGCCTTAACAGTAGGAATGACTTCCATTTTGACAGTTAAACAACATTCACTGTGTTATTTACGTTACGTTGAACCGACAAATTTTTCCAACATATTACGCAATGGATTAGAAATATATCTTTCAAAATAATTCAGATTGTGTTTGTTACGCAATTATGATGCAGCTCGAAGTGCTAATGCTTAGTGTGGGACTATGTCCAGCAGTGGACGTCTTTCGCCTGAAATATTGATGATGTTATGATTAGAAAATCTACCAATTATACACAACATAGATTACTAGGCAACACTGTTATCTGTCTTAAATAGTAATCAGCTAATCACATCTTGGAGTCAAATAGCGAAATATTATTTTTTATAAATGTAGGTGTGATGTAAAAACAAAATATTTCTTATTTACCTACTCTCTGTTTCCGCCACTTCAGCTTTCACTGAGTTTTTTCGGTAATGAATCTGCAGTGGCGAGAAAGAGAAACAAATCGTCCATAAATTTAATAATAAACGAGTTATTTATTTATTTAAATTAAAATTTAGATTGTAAGACTAGTCTTAAAACTTTCAAAGACATAAAAAAATTGTTAGCGCTTGTTAAAAGCACCCAAAAATATGTGTTTTAATAAGGGGGATAGTACTTAAATTTGAAATTTTTTTTTTCTTCTAAATACTTTTTTTTCCTATTCAAAGAATTTGATACGTTATTTTTCTCAAAAAAAGTTGGCAACCCTATCTACAACCGAATGGGACAGAGGTGTGAGGTCAAGGATGGCATGGAACACACTCGTGTCGTGTTACGTAGTAAGTAATGAGCGGAGTGGTAGGTAAGCTGTACTAGTCCAGCTTTAGCTGACCTCGTATTGTACAGGTTTTTCGTTTAATCAGAAGTCAGCTTATACTGGTTATGTATAGTTTGATGTGTAGCCGTGATACCATTTTAGGTTTTCGTCGATTCGTACCCAAAGTGTGTCAACTGAGCCCTATTAATAAGGCTCTGCTGTCTGTCCGTCTGTTTGTCTCTTGAATCGTATAATAATAGGTAGACACTTGATATTTTCACAGAGGGTGTAGTTTTGGCTACTACAACACATACTACAGCTAACAACTACAGTAAATAATAAAAATTAAGTTAAAAATTAATGCTGATTCTTTGGCCAAAAAAACAGGCCAGCTCTCTGGTCATGTGAAGGGTTGACCAACCATCCAAACTTAAGAAAAAACCCGTAAAACTTAAATAAACAAAAAGAAGAAACAAAGACCCTTATTTTATGTTAATTTCATATTAATTTAAAGTGGAACTAGTCGCGAGCTCGAACCAAAAAAAATCATAACCAAAAAGCACGCTGTCTCACCTGGCTTCGTGTCCGTCAGAGATAAAACGTCTCACAGAAACACCGTTCCAAACTGAAGGGCGCGTAAAAAAATTCGAAAAGTGCTTTTGAAAATAGAGTTTTATGAAAAAAACCACTGAAAATAAAGTTTATTGAACTCTTCGATAACTGAACTTTGTCGGTACCGACTTTGTTTTGCAGATTTTACATTTCTTTTATTACTTACTAGCTGCGCCCCGCGGTTTCACCCGCATAAGTTTTGATCCCGTGGGAATATCCGGATAAAAAGTAGTCTATATGTTAATCCAGGGTGTCAGCTACCTCCATACAAAATTTTATCAAAATTGGTCCAGCCGTTTGAGCGTGAAGAAGTAACAAACATATAAACACACACAAGAAAAACGAATCTTTGTTGGCTCATAACTTTTTATTGGCTTTTAATTTTACTATTCTATCACGGTATAGACAAAATTAATAATAAGTCAAAACGATATCATGTTTAACTTTGGATGCACAATGTCAAACAGTGCAGTAACACTCTCCCGAAATTCGTATGGAAAAAATACCGACTAGTGGCACCTTAATATTAACTAATACTTATGATCGGTTTGAAATTAATTAGAGATCATCGTCGAACGGCGCCGGGTCGCGTGGCTAGTCTCATGAATACTTATGAGGGATTAATAGCTTATCTATGGGGATGCTGGTATCGTTTGTCTGTTTGTATGGGGTGACGTTTTGTGTTTTTAAGAATGATTTATCGTGGCATTTTATTTTGTATTTATTTTCACAATTTTCTACACCCGAATGAGGATGTATTCTTCTTAACTTTTAGCCGTGACTAGGAGACTGTTTGTCAATTGTCAGTATATAGTATACTGACAATTGACAAATGCGTGCACTGACTGGACATCCCCACTCATGTGTGGTCCATTTCGTACAGGAATCTACATGGTCTTCACATGATCTGCCCAAGATTATGTCTGGACTTTTTGAAAGAGACTGTGACCTCTGAGTTTGTTTCGGCCTTTCTTCTCAGAGCAGTCAGACAGAAAACTCCGACCCCGGGCCTAAACAGGCCACTTTGACAGAATCATAAAAAGATAACATTATGAATTATAATGGTCGGTTAACTGGGGGCCTAAAAGTCCACTTTGGCAGAATCATAAAAGGATAACATTATAAATCATAATATGGTGAAGACAGTCCGTGTTTTTCTTTATTTCGCTGCACTACGTAGGTATAATCAAAGAGATTGGGATTGGATTTGGATTGGATTGATTGGTATTTTAGCAGAGACAAAATAAAATAACTGGAAAATCCTTCACCAATGGGATTTGATACGATTAACTTAACAGTTAACTGTCCATTATGATTCATAATGTTATCCTTTTATGATTCTGCCAAAGTGACCTTTCTAAGCTTCCTGTTATGTTAATCGTATCAAAACCCATTGATGAAGGATTTTTCAGTTATATTTTTTCTTCACTTCTTCACTTCACAATTCACATTCCAATTAATTCTTGCACATTATGAGTGTCTGTTTGCTTTAGTCAGCAATAATTTGCGCCGAAACACGTTGCTATTCGTTTATGTACAGGCTCTGTTTTAATTCTCTCGTAACCGCAGTCACCGTGTAATATACAGAGTTGATATGACAGAGGGGCATTAAATTACACTACGTATACTATACGTGTATAGTATTAATTCGATACAGTACAAAAATAGAAAGCGCCAAAAATGAGATTTTTTTTTTTTCAAACAAACTAAATAGCTTAAAGTCAGAGTGAAACGCAACCACCCTTTATAAATAAATTTGACTGACCTTAGATGCCTAAGTAACAAAGACGCGCAGGAGCGCGTGTGCGTGTGTGCGTGTGTGTTATCTCTCTTGGCGGGGGCGCGGGGGGCGGGCGGTTTAGACCGCTCGCGCCGGCTTTAATGTTGGGTAAGGTTGTAAAGTACGCGCACACACAAAAACACAAAATTTTTAAATTCTCGATGTGTCCTCGATTCAATTAATGCACAAATTATACCGACGGAGAATATTGTTATTTATTTTTCTAATTAAATCACTGTCCGTCGCTAAGCACTTTAATTCCCGTAATCTTTGTACTGCCAATTGTATGGTGCCGGCGTTCCTAGGGCTATTGCGCCGGTCACCATACCTTTCTCGGTATGTTCGCAGAGCTAAATCTGCGTTTCCACGGCATTCACCGTAAATTAAAATCATGTAAGTGTATTCTGACGCCGTGTAAGTTACACGAGGCATTGCTGAACACTTTAATAATTACACACACACACACAACCAACGTTTAAATACGTATCCTATCACAATAAAAACAGTCGATCACAAAAAAAAAAAACACAAAAAAACACTAACATTAAATAATAATATTCCTAAGTTACGTATCCTGTCACAATAAAAAAAAGAAATACTGTATTAAACTTATTTAGTGTCTATCACAATAAGAAAACAAAATCACAATTATTGACAGCGAGTACGACAAAACATAACGGCGCGGCGGCGGGGCTCCCGTGTTACGTAACGTACATCCCGGATGGATGACGCGTGCGCACTGTCCACTGAAAGAAAGTTTTTTAGCAAATTCGCAAGGATCTAGGATGCCATAGCAACAAACTGACCTATTTCTATTCCTTTTACGCGCGGGAAAAAGGCGCGGGGGTTTTGCTATGATTGTCTTTGTCACTCTCATAATGAAAGTGCAAGTGTGTGTGTATTTATTGCTTCGTGAAATATTCGGTTGTACTTGTGCGGCAACAATGTATCTTATACTCAGATTATCGTTTTAAGGTGCATGACCTATGCGTATGAGATAATCAGCTGTTAGGAAATATACATCGTGTTCAAACGTAGCAAAAACTTCAAAAATCATTTGTGACTAAACTACTGCTCCTATTTAATTGATTTTTGGTACAGAGCTTGAAAATGGTATCTAGTATAGGCAGTTTAAAGGAAAGCCCCTCTGTCGTATCAACTTTGTATATCTTACTTAGTTTCCGTAGTACTTGAATACCTCTGATTTTATTATATTATGTCTGTTAGATTGTATGCTGATTATTTGACTTTTCATGAATTCAGAATATTCACAAGTTCACAGAAACGGCTCTAATCATTTAACCCTACACCCAGCGTCAGGCACCAGTTGTCTGGTATTATTGCTGAACTGGGCCTTTTTGGCGCAGCCGTGGGGCACACTTTCCTGCTAATTTCTTACATCGGACTTTGTACTTTTTATTTTTATCTTATTTTTTTCCTGATGTACGACTATAATTATCTAACTATCTGGTGTATTGTGTGTCTCTTAGTCTGTGCTAAATAAATGTATTTTCTTTCTTCAGTGAAACGCAAAAAGCTATTGATCCTGCAAATGTGTTGCAAATCCCTTCCCCTCGTTATCAACATCACACACGCCCTAACTTCGTTCAGTCAGGCGGATAAATGGACTACCGTCATTTTGCTACGGTTCCGTACCCAACAGGGTGCCGAAGCACTATCAATAAGGCTCCGCTGTTCGTCTCCTGTCGGTCCATCACACTTAGGTGAAGAGAGCTTGAAGTGAGCTGTCATTAGTGTCAATTCATAGCATCACGAGGAATGACAGCTCACTTCTAGACTGCAGTTAAGTTTTCACGATGAGACTCTTACAGAATGCACTAGCTGCGATACGGTTTCAAAGGTTTTATGAACGGCTATAGCTAAGTAAGTTCTGTATTTTTACTAACAATTGTGAATTAATTTAATTTTGTGAACGTGAATATGGATCTTGTGACATCTGAATTAAATGATTTTATTATTATTATTATTTATTACTACTTTCCATAGAAAAATCAACCTTATTCCAACACATTACGTTCTTTTATTTCCCATTTTTTCGTTATTTTATGGTGTCCTGCACGGTCAAGATAAGGTTATTAATTTGCTACCACGGAGGGGATTCAAACTTTTAAATCTTTTTCTTTTAGCTTTAATTAAGTACCAAGCTGAAATTTGTATTTTTAATCACTGTAAAATGGAAAGATTTTTGACATAGTAATTAATTTTTCACAGTGGCTTTGGATTAACATTTTTTAATGTCATTTTTTTGGGGTTCCGTACCCAAACGGTAAAAACGGGACCCTATTACTAAGACTGCACTGTCCGTTTGTCTGTCTGTCACCAGGCTGTATCACATGAACCGTGATAGCTAGACTATTGAAATTTTCACAGATGATGTATTTCTGTTGCCGCTATAACAAAAAATACTAAAAACAGAATAAAATAAATATTTAAGGGGCTTCCATACAACAAACATGAATTTTTTCGGCGTTTTTGCCTTGTGGTAGGTACAGAACCCTTCGTGTGCGACTCGGACTTGGCCAGTTTTTGATTTTGCAAGCTATTGGCAATCTAATTCCAAATTCAAATATTTCACTCGACAAAAAGCCTTTTTTTTAGGAATCCAGCATGACCGAGAACCAAATATTCGAATACATGTGACATCCACCAAACTTCACTGGGCCCGCGTGGTGGATTACGGCCCACTCCCTCTCACAGAGAGGAGGCCTTTGTCCCAGCAGTGGGAACATTATAGGCTAATTACCTATGCTACTGTATTTAACTACCGCTTGCACTGTAATTTCAAAGTGGGCCATTAGGCCTTCAAAACTTAATTCATTTTAAATTGAAATAAGTATTTTAGAAGCAACATTACGCATGATGTTTATTATTAATATCGCGCAAAAACTTTCCCAGACGTATAAAAATCTCCACCAAAATGTATGTAATTTTCAATCACATTTTGATAGTAATACGTTTTTTATCGCCCCTCGCACGCGTGCCTTGTAGTAGCGGCCATGACACTTGACTTGACACCCCATGGGAGCATGGGAACCCGCCATTGATAATAAATAAGTCCTCTATGTGGTACCGATGATAATAATGTTTCATTAAGGGGACTTCATGACCTAAAGCGCGGTCACTGTCGGACTGCGTAGAAAAGAATGAGATGACAAAATGCTGGTAATTTATTGCAAAATATGAAGCAATTATTTATTTCAAAAATCTATTGTTTGGACTAAAAAAATAAAACACTAGTGCTTTAGTAGGTATGTTGCTTGTAGAATAATCTGATAAAAAATCAGAATGATTGTATGTGAAAATTTTATTAGATTGTCTAAAAGACAATCTAATAAAATTTTTCTGTCATCAAATGTGTTAAGTGGCGTCCTCTACAATTTTGAGGTACTAAGTAACAAGTCATCTGACTTCACATTGGTGTAAACCGCACACGAAAACTCTGGGTGACGTATTTAAAACACAAGCTAGTGGCACAACCCTTAGACAGAGGGCGCTGTTTTAAATTTATCGACCAATGTTGTAAAATAGATGTAAAATTCGTCTAAAGAGGGGCGCGTACACTAGAACAGTGTTTTGTTTGGATGCATACTGTAGGACGAGCTCTGCTTACAAAGGAACTCAAATTGGGGTGGGTGACAAAAACTCAGTTTTATTATTACTTAAATCAGTGTTCATCGCCACTTAATCCGTTATCTACTTTAGTGAATAAATTATAAGTTGATTTTTGAGTGACCATTTGTAACAAATAGGTCTTTTTTGGTTGCAATGTAATTTGAACTTTGTTGAGTACGAAATTCAGTTTGTTGTTCCGTAACTTGAAATTTATTTTAAATCAGGTGGAGGGTATGCATGAGGAAACGTACGTATTTTTATCTTTTACTTTTAGTAAGCAAACATGTAAACATAGGGTAATCAATCACGTTAATAAAACCACAAAACATTTAAAAATCAAACTAATAATTACTTTATTTAGGCGTATTTTCCAGCGTTACATAAAACATACTAGAAGTTTTTAGTTCATAATATTCGATTTGACTTAACTTACTACGATAGAGGAAAAGTTAGGGCCGGACGTTTACACTTTAATTAGTAGCAATACATTGCGTTTTATGTATGAACCAAGTGCAACTATTTCTGTTTGTGACCGCCAATGTACAGACGCCAGCACATCAAGCTACTACAATCTGTCAAATTTCTTTAATAGATTTTCAACTTTATCACTGAAGCATAAGGTTCAAGATTAATTGGGAAAATTTGACAGTTTCGGGTAGCTTGATGTGCTGGCGTCTGTACTTTAAATCCCTGTACTAGTTGAAGTGTAAACGGTTCTTTTAACATAATTTAAATAGTTTATTGTCAAATATGGCTAGAGTTATCATTCAAATATATTCTTTCTTTGTCACTAATCATAGTACTGAAAATTTCCGCAGTATCTCAATGGCGCTAGTTGGCGTAGAAGATTTGTATGTGTACAGACACCAGCTCATCAGCCTACTACAATCTGTCAAATTTCTTTAATACATTTTCAACTTTATCGCTAAAGCATAAGGTTCAAAGTTGATTGGGAAAATAAAGAGAAAAAAAAGAGTATTCTATTCTATTTTTAAGGTTGATTGGGAAAATCTGACAGTTTCGGGTATCTTGATAAGCTGGCGTCTGTACTTTAGAGTGGTCATTTAACTATACAGCGTGGCGCTACAATGGTGACATTAATTTAACACACGTGTAGGGCTAGTGCCCTTTAATCATATTAATTTTAGTAGGTTAAAATAACTCGTAAATTGAAAAAAAAATTTTTTCAAACAAACTAAATGATAAAAATGTAACTAAAATTGGGATCACCCTTGCAAAAAATCATTCATGAAATTACTTACTACGTTACGCTGGCTTACGTTATCTCGGAGCGGCAACGCGTCGCTTCACGCGCTGCCACTTTTCGCGCTTTAATATCGTATGGACGGTACTGTGATGAACTTGAAAATGCCTAGCGCTCTGGCGGAGGCTAGTTTTGGGTTGGTTTTGGAAATATTGTAGCACATTTTCAGTTAACTGGATTGGGTTTTGTCGTGTAGGTGGTCGATCAGGGCGTTGAGACCTAGGATCCACTGGCTGGTTTTCGCGGATGCGCTGAAGAGCTCCTACAATAGTGCGAGGATTAGTAGGGCATTGTCTTGAACCGCCATATCTCTCGCGATATGTCCTTATGGCAAGAGCGGCATTTTCACGACATTCTCCGTAAATTAGGATCATGTCTGCATATTCAGCTGATGTGTAGTTCGGATGTGTATTTGCCATCACGATCACAAGTTTACACAAGCACTAATAACACAAATAAAAGCGCCCGTATCGCAAGAGATGTCAACGTACCTACTAAATTAGAAAACGAAAACAAAACAAAGCGTCTTTATCGCAGTACCATAATCTAATTACTCATTAGTTCATTACACAAAAATAAATAAATAAAACAATAGGTAAGCGTCTTTTTCGCGGAAACATTCACAAAATTAGTCGACGTAATTATGTGCACTACTGTGAAGAAGTGTGTCAAGGGCACGAGTTAGGCTAGCACTAGAAATGCAAAAAAAAGAATTGGATTTCGCTGCGACGCGACGGGGCGGGGGGGGGGGGCACGCGTCGCCTGCGCCGCGCGCCGCCCGCTCGCCGACAAAGGGATATCACGTTACTTTAAAGTATTGTTTATTTATTTTAATTTCATTGATGCGATGTTATGATCCGTGACCCGGCAAATGACCGCTGCGCGACAGTTCTTTAAGTACAGGTTGCTCCAAAATGCTATTTTAGAAAACTTTAAATAAATCCGCAAATAATAACGTTTAATGGAAACATAATTTCTTCATGAAACGAAAATGTGAAAACGTATATGTGTGTTAAATTAATGTCACCATTGTACCGCCACGCTGTAGATATATTTATTTAAATAACAGTAATTATTAATCAAGTCCTCTCCATTGCCTGTCCCTCCCTCCATCTTTAAAATAATAATGTAACTCAAACTCAAAGCATTTATTTCAATTAAACCAAACCAGCCTATAATGTGTATATAATAATCTCGGTGAGAGGTAATGGGCCGTAATCCACCACGCGGGACCAGTGCGGGTTGATGGATGTTACATGTCTTTGAATTTTTCGTACTAGGACATGCCGGTTTCCTCACGATGTTTTCCTTCACCGTTTTGACAGCAGCGGTGATGAAATTATTTGCACAAAGTAATATGCCTGGCTGGGTTCGAACCCACGACCTACGCCACATGATACGAAAATAATAATGAAAAACTTAAACTAGCGCCATCTACCTTCAACACTTATAAATATTATTGTCAATTCAAACCTTTAGGTCGTCTTGGAAGTTCGTTGCTTAGATTACAGAGAAAATTATAAATAATAATAATAATCTATGGTAAAATTGTTAATGTTTACAGTTATTTTGTACAATCTAAAGTCTTTTATGGAGACACTAAGCTAGTTAAAGCCTTTCTATCTTATTCTACGAGGTGGTGCTGTGAGCCGAAATATACTTTACACTGTAGGTAATAAGGTTAATATTTCTTGGCATTTTTTTGCGGGAAAATATAATTACTTTAGTACTTAAGGGTCAAATAAAATAAAATTTAATAAACATATTTAAACTGACCCGAAGTTGAATAGTCTCGCCCGCTATTATTTGGGCCTAAAACATAACTGGCGAAAAAAGGGTGAAATATAGGTACCTCTGCTTAACCCTTTAGCGATTACAGGCGTGATGTTATGTGCGTATTTAAACTGATAGTTTAAACCAATCGCTAGAAATTCTGATCCAGCCTGTCCCTCGCTGCTCTCTCCCAGCGACAATGCCCTTCTTTTTTTTTTGTTTCCGCCGTGGGAAATCCTCATGGATGTCTGCTGCCCTGGGGCGGGTGGCGGGGTCTGTTAGACTCTTACTGAGTAAAAGTACCGTTGTTCCATCTCACACCTACGTCGGGGGTCACGGGAATGTAAGATCCTTCCGCAACCCCCGACTGGTCGGCCGGCCCGCCCCTGCGGGCCTCCTCGTGTCAGAGGGGGTTTGATGTGTTTGACCCCGCGACGTCTAAGTGACACTACGCGCCGCCATCTTGGGTCCTGATGTGTGGAGGGCGACGGACGAAGCCAAGGTTCGTAACCCACAGGGGCGCCCTTAGCGTGTAGTCGCATAGTTTTTAAGTTTTTTCAAGCCCTGGCTGGAGGAATTAATTTATTGAGGCTTCCACAGACAAGTCCGGACAAGTGCAGACGACAACCTCCTAGGTTGAAATACGAGATGCCATTCAAATTAAAAAAAAACAATCACTAGATTTCACAAGAGCACGTAAATGTCTAATATACATAATGATAATTATACCTAGTTACGTAAATTATTACATTAAGTATCGTATTACATTTTCCCGCAAAATAATTACTACAGTAATAGTAATAATAGTCTGTATGTCAAATTGTCAATTATTTGTAATTACTGTAATATAAGTACATCAGAATATTTATGATCTTATGGACTCGACCACACATAGCATAGGGACCAATCACATTTTCCATCCACATTTTCAATCCATCCTAAGGTTGTCTTTAAAAGATCGCTCTTAGCGATAAGACCGCCCATTGTGTCACCCTTTGTACAGTTTCTATATTTATGTCTGTAATTTATATGGTGTACATAATAAAGAGTATTCTATTCTATTCTATTCTATTTTTCTCACATTCAATTCGTACGCTTACCTAAAAAAATACCAACATCATCTTCATATTACAGAATGGAAAAAATTTAAACGATCCTCTAAAAACTTATTGACCATCTAATGATGCACACTTTTTTTAAATAATTATAACTCTTTAGCTTTCTGGCTTTTTCTTACAGTTGGTTACAGTAACTAAAGCTGACAAGCCAACCTAACCCGTTTGGACCAAACGGGTTAGGTTAGATTGGAACTGTAACCGACCACGCGCGGGCCAAATTGATCGCAGTAACTAATCAAGGGTACCCTGAACAAATGAGTTACGTAAGGTTATAATTACTGTGACCAAACGCTACATCCTATATGATCCATATATCATTTTATAGGGCCCCAAAACAACGTTTACAAAAAGAGGCGCAATTATTATAATAGAATTTCAATAATATTTTTAGGAGCGCAAAATAGAAATTAATAGAGATTCGACTAAATACTATGTCTTATAGAATAAGCATCTTTAGTATGGTTACAATAAATGTTGATAAAATGTGATTAGTCCTAGGTGTCGAGTTTTCAGTAGCTTCCTGTAAACGGAATAGAATCTAGAACAGGCACACTTGACTACCACGTCACGTAGCTAAAAGGCTAAGCCTTAAGACTAAAATTCATTTATTTTCACATTCCACACCGTTTTACCTAAACACACAGAAATAAAATTTAAGTCGTTGAAGAACTAAATTTTTTCGGTCGACATAAAAATTTTTCAGAAAAACTTCTGTTGAAAAAGTTCAGAAGCAGGTCTGGCTAGAACCATTGTTAGAACACAGGGTCAAATTAGATTAATTAGCGAAACTCCGCTGAGAAGCGATATCAAAACATGATAAAACAAAAACATAAATTAATTTGAGGACTTTATTTGTGGTGCCATCAACCGAATGTCTATTGAAATATAAGTTAAAAAAAGTTTTGTAACTTCACTGGTGCGATTGGTTTCGAAATATGTACAGACGCCAGCTGCACATCAAGCTACTACAATCTGTCAAATCGCTAAAGCATAAGGTTCAAAGTTGATTGGGAAAATTTGACAGTTTCGGGTAGCTTGATGTGCTGGCGTCTGTACATACTTTAAGTAACAACACTACCCCCCAAAAGAAAATCAAATTCTTTTATATTTCTATTTTATTGTGGTTAGATATCGTATCCATTACGTCTGCGGAGTTTCGCTAGCTTTTTAGGGCTCCGTTCCTCAAAAGAAAAAGAAACGGACCCCATAATAGGATTGATATTATTAATAATCATTCAATTAAAATGTGGTCCTACATTAAAATATGCTCAGACCTTTAAAAAAATTTCAAAGCTTTTAAATATTAAGAACAAATATACAGAATTATTTTACCATTATGTATATAATATATATTATATTTTTTAAATAAAGGTAAGCCCACACACATTTTAATCTACAACATACACTTCTAATGCAAGCAAGCTGTAATTAGAAGGGAATTTACGTAATACGAAGCAACACTATTATTTTTTTAATATATATTTCATTTTAGTATTATAAAAAATCTAGAAAATGTATAAATTCACAACCTATTAAATTTGTCTATTAATAATCCGTGTGATTATGATTTTTTTATATTAATAATTATTATTTCTCGAATATTTTTCTCTAGAGTAACTATTTGCAAATAATTGATTAATAATTATTTTATTTGATCTTACTGCAGGGGTTTAGGCCTTCTAATTAATGAATTATTTCTTATTAGATTATAATTACGTCAACCATTGTAATAATTCTAATTTATTATTTTAAAGTTTTGTATTTACGATGTGTCGCAGTAGTGACCGTTAATCAGTCACTTCATTTTAAATTATTGTTACTAAAATAAAACCAGCGGGGTAATTGCGTTACACACTATCAGTAGCAATCGCTTTCATTTTGAAAGTTCAACAACGTTCATTGCATTATTTACGTTGCTGAGCAGACAAATTTTTCAGACTTACGTATGAAGCAATGGATTAGCAATGTCCTTCAAAATTATTTAGATTGAGATTGATAGAGTTTTACGCAATTAGAGTGCTACTATAGTTAATACTATCATTTCTCCTTTACAACGATGTTTGTAATTCTATAGTTCAAAGGAATACAGTTTAATCATGGGTAGGTATATTCAAATCCAATTTCAGAAAGTCCCATTTAAATTTTTTTTTTTTTTTGAATCCATTGAGGGCATATAAGGTTATCTATTCATGCGCAAACTATTTTAAGAGCTACATAGGTGGTAAAAAAACCATAGAAAAGAAAAAGAATTAAATAATTTAAAAAAAAAATAGTTGACACACTTAATAAATACTGGCCTTTTTCCTTATTTTTTCACATTCATTACGATAGTATCCACGTAGTATAATTGAATTGAATCGGTGTAAAGGTTCTATTATATGCAAAATGTCTCAAACAATTTTAAAATGATAATAATTTCGTAAATTTATTACTATGGTTTCTTTACCACTTATAGATTTTCTAATAACACATTTCGTGTGTGAATAGATAGCCTTTATATACAGTGTGGAGACGACGATACGACGATAATTTAAACTTTGTAGGTATATCTAATGACGTTCCTAGTGAGCATAAAAAAATTTAAACCATCAGAGTCTCTCATCCGGGTATAAGTTACCGTGGCCTACTTGGAAAACGTTAAATAGACTTCGTGCCCAAGTAGGCTGCAGCAAGGACAACCTCCACAAGTGGGGATTCATGGAAGGCTCTGACCTCCGGTGTATATACGGTGTCTCTCCACAGAAAATGGCTCATCTTCATCTCCCATCTTGCACCGCATGGCCTGTCACCACACGTGAGGACCTAATGGCTGCATCAGCGAATGCTTTCTGTGATGCTGAATTTTGGGCCATATTTAAGAAAAAAAAAAACTATATTTTTACCATCGACACGCCAAGAAGATACAAAAATTTAATCAAATATATCCAATAATTTACTCACTATATCCAGTTGGTTGCTATACATAACCCGTAGTCAGTCCGTCACTACTATTTAATTTGTTCAACAATTCAAATTCAATGATAAGATTTATTTGATATTTTCAAATTCAATCACACCTACCAGTATATAGTCTATTCACATCTATGTTGGGGTCGGCTTCCTGTCTAATCTGATGCAGCTAAATGCCAGTATTTTGCTTGGATCGACTGCCTATCTGACCTTCACAACCCAGTTACTGAGTAATACGATACCCCTTGGTAAGACTGTCAGACTTTCGGGCTTCTGACGACCCGTAACGACTGTCAAAGATCCACTATCCAGACAGCCGGGACCAACGGCTTAACGTGCTTTCTGATGCACGGAGGAGTCTTGGTATGTAAAGAGTTACCCATCCACGGACCAACCGGGGCAAGCGTAGCTTAACCTGATCGATCCACCGGTGCGGCTGTAATTACTTAGCCACAAGCCTCTCCCTTGATATTGATATTTTCAAAATCAATGTTAACATTAATTTGATTTAGTTTCAAAATACTCCTAGTATTGCTAGAGTTTTCATTTATTGTCATATTGTTGTCTACACATTGTATATAACTTGAAGCATCTTGTTAATCTGTAAGCTAGTATAGTTTTAAAAACATAACTAACGTCCAATTGCATCTAAATATTTCATATCTCATATAATTTTTTAAACGATCTTAGTTGTTTAAATAATTATAAACTTTAAATAAACTGTAATAGAATAGATATTAGTATGGCAGGTTTACACTAACGAAGGCAACGTTCTAACTGGACAATTATACAATCTTACAGTTCGGATTAAGTTTCCTTAAAGCAATATTGTTAATAGGTCTAAATTATGTTTTCGATTCAAGAACATTTAATAAGGAGGAGGTTTATATCTGGAATTTCTTAGTAGCGGCCTCGAGTTAGAATTTATGCCCGGTTGATGGCAATAACCTGTAGATTCTGATCACCTCCATGGGTACCTCTTTCACTCCTCATCAAACGTTCTCAAGACCGGGTAAAAAAATTCCAAGGAACTATATTTTTTTCAGAATAATTATTTATAATATTAGGTACAACATTAAACGGTAAAATATAGCAATAAAATCTAACGCTAACCCACAACAGCAGTTCATAAGTTACCGACTTTATACTCTATGAAAAATAATATACTTGTTCCCATAAATGTTTTAAAAATTATAAATTATTTGAACTATACAGTAAATACATATTTTTTTTTAATAAGATTATGCCGTTCACGAATATGGACTAATAAATGCTTACATCGTGTTTTCAACATCAGTTTTAACAAATTCTTCCTCCCAGTCAGTGAAAACTATGATGAAGCTTTTTTATTTTCATTAAGTTTCAGAATATAATCCTATAATAATATAATTTCTACAGTCACTGCATCCTTCTATGATAATTCACTCAAATAAATATTACCATTCAGAATCAAACCATCTCTAGGCTAATAATAATTATATTTGTTATTCATAATTAATTATGTATTTATTGTCTTAATTATTGTCGTAGTAAAGATAGGAAAGCTCGATAAAATATTAACCAGTATAATTAAGATAGACACTTTCGCTATTCTTGAGAACATGGGAAATATATTTTTTTCTATTTTCTTTTAAATATCTCTAAGGAGAAGAGAGGTAAAAGTATGGACCACTGCAATCTTTAACGAACTAATTTCAAATGAAACTATTAAGATATGGATTTAAGGATATGCGAGTATAATATCTCTTTTTACTAAATTTTCTAAAGATTAAGATCGCCCACCATAAAATTATGTGGCGTATTATTTTTTATTAAAAAATGTTTTAAAAGCACAGCCAAAATTTCGCGGTGGATTCGATATAATTTTGTTCCTACGTACAATTTGTTGTAGAAACTTCGTGCTTACTTGAAAACTTAGCATTCTTTTAAGCCACTTAAAACACAGGGATCTACCTCTTTTTCTCTAGCCTACATTTACATATATACATGACGTCATGATCCTAACTCATGGAACTTTATTTTGAAAGCCTTTTACCTTGGTGTTTCTAACGTCCATTATTTAGCATTGAGAGCCTTTATAGATTTTAATTTGAATTTATACGTACTTAAAATTCAAGTATATTGTTTCAAACCTCTATTTCATTATAATTACTTTAAAGTTAGGAGTCCATCCCAAAATCCTTTCCCTCAACTCTTTCTACATTATCTACATCTAAACCAAAAGCTTTCAAGTAACCACGAAGGAAAATTAACCTTTTACCTCTTTGGTGATAAACTTTGAACGTAATTTGGGTCCATCTCATCCAAGTCCTTACCTTTGGTCTCCGGGACGCAGCACACCACGAAACAGAGACCACCAACACTTATAGAAGCGTACAACCAAAATGCACCGTGCAATCCCAATGTCTGCTGGAAGTCCACGAAGGTCTTTACACCGACGAAAGCGCAGAGATAGCTAAACGCAGTCGCCATGGCACTGCCAAACGCTCTGTACTCCAAAGGAAACAATTCCCCAATCAACAGCCAAGATATAGGACTCATGCCCAAAGAAAAGGCTATTGTAAAAACTAGGACACACAACAAAGGAATCCAGTCATTCTGCCCTATCGTCTGATGGAACATGACGTTCTGAATTCTCTGATTGCGATGAACTTCTTCGTAATACGCGTAGCTCCCGAACCCGGCCAACGCCATGGACATTAAGACAGAACTCACTATTAGTAACGGAAGACGGCCCACAGTATCTATCAGCAAGCCTGAGAGACACGAGGCGAGAAGCTGGACGAAAGACACAGCAATCGCCGCTCCATGAGGATTCATACCACCGAAAGTCTTCCTAAAAATTGGCACAGCGTAGAACGAGAACGCATGAGCCCCAGAAAACCGTTGGAACATCATAAGACCACAGGTCACTAAAATTGGTCCTAAGAGTCTATTCATGGTCCTTACGTCAAAGGAATTTATAAGTTGACTCCCAGACATTTGACTCTGTCTTTGGCTAAAGTTCTTGCTTGCTAGAACATTTGTGCGTATTGTGGCTAACTCCTGAGCAACATCTGAGTCAGGACCCCGTAACCAGAGCAGACTTTTGTACGCTTCCTCGTCCTTTCCTGTTAGGACGAGGTAGCTTGGTGTTTCTGGTATGTATAGCACGGTGCAGAACAGAAGTAAAGGGGCAGCAGATATGCATAAGGCTAATTGTTGCCAGTCGAGGTAGGCACCGATGGTGAAGCTGAAGAGTACTCCGAGATGGCCGACTATTTTGAGCACAGCGCTGAGGCAGCCGCGGATGTCGGGGACTGATATCTCGCTGATGTAGACCTGAAATTAAACAGTTATAATATTTAATTACTAATATTAGTGAAGAAAGAGAAAGAAGAAATCACTTAAGACAAAAGTTTATTTTATGTATTTTATAATTACAAAAGATTTTCAACACCGAACTATCAATTTCGTCCTCACATTCCGTAGCCATATTGGTTCGTCTAGACTCCTTTGTCCTCTCCCTCACTCACACAGTCCTTCATTTATTACTTTCCGTTCCCTCCATTATTTCCGCAATAATTCCCACATATAGGTATTAGATATAGAAACAGAAAACATATCGTCACTGGAAAGGAGAAAATGCTAAAGCGCACATTTGGGCCAAAATGAATTATATAATGTATCGTTGGATTCAACGATAGCCACAAGCCACAGAGACAATCTGAGCCAATTAAAATTGGCTCTGATTGTCTTGAAACCTAAACAGATCGACGCAGAAAAAAAATCTAATCCAACGATATAGCTCATTTTGACCCAAATGGCGCTTTAGCATTTTCTCCTTTCCAGTGACGATATATATATTTGCATAGATATTTGTAGGTGTACAGGTCAGAGGTTTCTATTTTTCGACCTGTATTATTCAGTTTCCTACTGCTGGCTTAAGGTCTCCCCACAGGTTAGTTGTTACAAGATAATGTTTAGTGTTCTATTATGGCAAATAAGAACTAACACACTTATTCAAAAGTAAATTAGAATCTAAAGAGTTATGGACTTTCTTTACAATTTTTACGAGTTTAAGTAAAATATATTTTGGTCTAACCGTTAATTTACGAATTACTTCCAAGGCCGCAATTCTTCGTTTTTAAATACTAAGACTTCAAATTAGTTTTTAACAACGAATGGTACTTAGAAAGTTAGTACATATTTAAATCGCCAAGAATACATCAAACAAACGACAAATTAATTTAATTTTAACCGCTTTTGAAACATTAAATAAGTAATTCTATCGTTAGAAGTTTCCCTTCGAGCGAAATTTTCTGAATAAGCGTCCGGTTTGGAGAACCGGCTAGTATTACGGGCTGAATATACAACTTGCGTAAAGTTGTAGACTTTGTCAGTTATAAGTAGAGTGCTCATTCTGAATTTCCAAGAAACACGATTATGAAAAAATAAAACTCATAATTGGAACAAAAACACATTGTGAATTCATAAGAGGACAATGATGCAAGTACGAGTAAATGCATGAAACATTGCGACCATTGTCCTCCCAATAACCCAATTTCACTTCCTCCGAGCTGGTAATCGAACTCAGAACTTCATGCTCAGCATGTAGCGCCAAGAATTTCAAGCAGCACCCTAATTGCGCACACTGTTATTCTAAATTTGAATAATTTTGAAGCATATTTCTAGTCCATTGCTCCTTAAGTTCTAAAAATGTGTCTGCTCAACAACGCAAACAACGCAATGAATGTTCTTGAAGTGTCAAAATGAAACCCATTAATTACTACTGGTAGTGTTACGCAATTACCCTGCAGACCGTCTACGGTTGGTCGGTTGTCTCTAGACAATGGTTAAATTATTGTCTTATTTGCCTGCTTTTTTCACAGTATGCGCTTTCCTTGAGAAACTACAGGGTCAAATTTAATTAGCTAGCGGAACTCCGCGGACGTGATAACTTTCTAAACACGATAAAACAACAAAATAAATTAATTTAATGTTTTTGAAGTGAAAACTTCTTTAGCGGCGCTGTGTACTTTTTTTGGAATGGGTAAAAACTTCTAAATTCGCGTCAGGTCACGTGACCCTGATCGAAAATTCGTAAGACGTAAAACGTCAGACGTAAAACGTAAGACGCGCGTTGTTGAGGACAGCGCCATCTATGCACATCGGGAAGAACTACGAGGGCCTCGCGTACTAACGTCACACGTAAAACTTAAGACGCGCGTTGTTGAGGACAGCGCCATCTATGCACATCGGGAAGAACTACGAGGGCCTCGCGTACTAACTACGTAGTTCATCCAACAACGACGAGATGGCGCTGAACCACGGATATATAACTGTGTGCTTATTTGTAAATCTGAATAAATTCCTTTCACGAGAAGAATAAACCAGTCACTTTGGTCATCATACCTGATTTGCAAAAAACCCTATAAAATAAGGAACACACCTTAACACGCGTGTTTTGTTTATAAGACGATTCACAAAATACATTCGTAATTGTTCAAGTTTTCACTTCTGTCGGCACTACCGGAGTGCCAGTGTTTTTTTTTTTGTGGGTTCATCGATCACAGTTAGTGTAGTCACTTGAAATATCAGTTTAATCAGCTGTTTATTGTGTAAACTCTCTCAATGCGATAAAACAAAAGAAAACTCCAACAAAAAAAAAATACATATTTTTTATAATACTGTTTAGTTGTCGACACACATTACATCTGAGGAGTTTAGCTAGGTAATTTAATTTTTTCCTGTAAACCACCACTACGTAGAGCTATAGGAAATGCTAAAAATAAGAAGCTGAAACCCAAATATCTACATAATCAAACAACTAAGTATATTAAAGATTTGATCTTGCCTTTGATCCGTCATAAGGCGTGGCCTAGTAACCAAATGTCTGAAACATGCGGGCTACGAAATTGGTCCTTCAAGTTTTCACCCAACATTGTTAAAGCAATGTGCTACTTATAACAAGGAGATAAAGGTCTGGTTTTGACTGGTTCGCGTGATTTAAATTGAAATGTCTGTACAAATAATTTCGCTAAACTTGTAATGAATAATTTGACAGTTATGTTTATCTGATGTTTAAATCTGTTTGAAGTTTTGAGGAACACAGCAATTAGTGAGAATACTTTGTTTCGTTTCTCTCATCTTTTGTTTTTTAAATACTGATCATGATCTAGACTCCGAGCTGTTACTGAGAAATTCCTGATTGAATTTTTTGTGATAGACAGATCACAAAAAATTCAATCAGGAATTTCTCTGCATGTTTTTCATGTTTGTCGCAAGTAAACGTATTTTTTTTTCTTTCTTTGTTTATAAAATGCTATTATTGCACCGGGCACTAAACTGAAGATTAAGAGAAATAACATTATTAAACCAGCCAGCGTAGCATGACCATAGAAACGTATTTTGTCGACGAAAGAATAGACAAAATGACGGATTTCTTTACGAATCCGTCTAAAATCTGTCGTCGACAAAACCCGTCTCTAATTCTATGGTGGCCATGTTTCGCGTGCTGAGAAGGAAACATTGTCCATATGAGAAAAACATCAAAACTTACTTGCGACAGCATAGTCAGTATCGAGCAGCAAAATCCTCCCAAGAAGGCAGTGATGCACATCATCCTGACTGACGTGGCGACGGTGGTCAGCAGCCAGGACAGGCTGCAAGGTGCAGCAGCCAGGGACAGCACCCGACGACGACCGTGACGCATCGCCGCACCGCCTGCCATGCCGCCGAAGAGCGCGCCTGGAAGGACCAGAGGAGGAGTTAAAGTGCGTATAACACCATCATCAGCATTCTCTTGTCTTTATACTAATATATATGGATTCGCAACATGTCTTTTTAACCGACTTCAAAAAGGGAGGAGGCTCTCTGACTTAGGTGGTCGGTTTTTTTTAATGTATGTACTCAGATTATTCGGAGACGGCTGGACCGATTTGGAGAATTCTTTTTTTGTTTAAAAGGTGTTTCTCAGGTCAGTACCTATATGATGATGAGATACTAGGAAAATCAAGTGAATATTAAAAGCACACCTATAGCGATTTTTAGTTACTAAAAAGTGAAAAATAAAATTTAAGTAAGTATATTGAAAAATTAAAAAATAAACCCACGCGGGTGAAAGTCGGGCAGAATCTAGTTGAAAATATACGAGCCTTGTCAAGTTACCTATATTAATAAATTGTCACTTATAACTTCGGCAGTTATTTATGAATAAATTTCAACATCTCCTTCTAATAAACTCTCCTTAGATCACGCCTCCGCTACGGACTCAAAGAATTTCAATTAAATTCCTTCAGTAAGTCTCCGGGGTTCACAGCTAAGCGGCTCTGTATACCTACAGTCCTTCCGACATCAACATACAAAATTATGATTATCAACCTTATAGCAACGATACTAAAGATCAAAATAAAGATCACTGTCATGCAAAGTTAGACGTAAAATAACTAAAAAAAAAACAGCTTTTTTTTTGTGTAGCATACTTTAAATTACAATCTGAATCTTTTTATAGGCTAAATTGCTAATCCATTGCTTTATATTACGAGTATGTTCGAAAATTTTATCTGTGTAACAACGTAAATAACGCTGTCCCCCCTGTAACTTCTAAAATAAGAGAATGATAAAACTAAAAAAAATATATTAACCTACGGTTAAAGATATTTATTTTCTCAAAAGAATTACAATTCACTTATAGAGAAAACATAAATAGGTTTAGAACAATGTTATCTGCCAGTAAGCGTAGATAAAAACAAAAATGTATCTTAAAACTAACATTACAATAAAAACTCCGATACAACATACATCGTTTTAGCATAATAAGTACAAAATAAATAAATCAGAAGAGGGGTAGGTAACACACAAGAAACAAACGATTTTGAGCGATGAGGGTAGGTATATGATGTAAATTACCATGCAAACTTCCACCGAAAATTGGTTTGAACGAGATCTACTAAGTAGTTTTTTTTTAATACGTCATAAATCGTAAACCGCAATTTACCTTTCATTCAATCAACTCAAATATAAAAAAAAAACATTTAATTTATATTATGTTACTTGCTGCTACGGAACCCTTCCTGGGACAGTCCGACTCGCACTTGGCCGCTTTTTATTTTTTTTATTATATTATTAATTATACATACCTTTCTATCAAGTCGGCGGAGTTTCGCTAAATAATTTCATTTGACCCTGTATAATAAAGCTACTGAATATTAATAGTAAAAAAAAAAATAATATTAAAAACAAATACAGTCACAAAATAATCACAAAAATTATCTGCGTAGGCCGGGAATCGAACCCGGATCAACTGCTTGGAAGGCAACTATGCTGACCATTACACCACCAACGCATGTAAGTCATAGATCGAAATCTGTTTTAGTTCAACTGTCCCCTTTACTACTAACAAACATTTTATATCAGATGTATAGTTACACACCGATTTCTCTTCTTCAGTCGTCAGTAATTTAACATTCGAAAGAAGAAGACAAAGCGTTGTGTAACCATACAGACGCTATACAACGTTTATTAGTAACCCCGTAATAGATTATACAAATATGTACACAAATGGCACGATTGCGTTTTTCAATCCGTAACAATCCTTCTTTATCTACAGTCAAATATATATGGATGGACTAGGAGTACCCCGCGGGCTCACTCGCATTAAGGCTCCTACAAACAAGCGCGACACGCGATATAATCGCGCGCGACACAAAGGCACCGCTCTTGCCAAACCTAAGTGGCAGTGGGCAGGGCACATTGCTCGCAGAACATGGATGGCCGATGGGGCCGAAAGGCTCTGGAGTGGCCGGAAGACGTAGCGTTGGAAGGCCTCCCATAAGGTGGTCCGACGACCTCGTGAAGGCCGCAGGAACCCGTTGGATGCGAGAAGCACAGAACCGGTCGAAGTGGAGCTGATTGGGGGAGGCCTATGTCCAGCAGTGGACGTCTTTCGGCTAAAATGATGATGATGAGACTTACCAAGGAATGACAGCGAAGCAAGCCAGGACGCCTGTTGGTCGGTCAGCTGGAAGTCCCTCCTCGTGGCATTAGCCCCAGGTCCTTGCAGGGACGCTATGGCAGGGGAGCTGTACCCCTTGCCGAGGCCAGCTGAGAACGGGGCCAGGGAGACTGCGAGAGCTGCTAGTACCTGTAAATTAAGGAGGCGTTAGTGTTCATTGCGAGGTTCTGTCTATTTTATATATTAGCAGTTTCTGACCGCGACTTCGTTCGCGTGAAAATCTGGTTCCTCCGACCCACTCCGTCGCATCGCATCGCCTGCCCGCGCTATTACTTTGTTTACGCTTTAAGGTGTATAGATGGCTCACTGACCTTGTGCATGTGGGCGGAGCTAAACGCCCTACTCCCGAATACGTAAAAATGTGTACGGTGGCGCGCTACACTAAAACTATGATCAAAGAATATGAAGAGGCGCAGACATGCCGCACGTAGGTCGCCATTTTTGCCTACGATTCCAGAAGGGAATGGCGGATGCAAGGCTGATATATTTTGTACCCGCGACTTCGTCCGTGTGGAATTTAACAAAAAAGTTATTGTTGAGTTCGCAGAGTTTACGATAACTTATTAAGGCGCTGTACTTAGTCAAAATAGGCTTCGCAAAACAATATTTTAGCCAAATGTATATATTTTAGAACAGCAAAAAAAAATATGTTAATCTTGATCATATTTATGAGTGGACCATTGTGTTCAAAACACGTTTTCGGTAAATTTTCTCGATAGAAAAAAATCATAAAATAATCATTAAAATTGAAATCGTTGCAATTGTAACTGTGTTATTTATAAACAAATCTTGATAAAATTAATAACAGTGATGTAATGTATAATAATAAAGGGAACTGTTGTTTTTATTTATCGATTGAAATAAGATATTTGTAAGGATTAATTGTATTTAATGATAAATAACTCTAACAAGTCGAACGAAACGTCGCGCCATCGCGGCGTCTTTTTAGCTTCTCTTTCATTTCTACGCGGAGCGACATAGTCCAGTCACTTTAGGGTTTCACCTCGGAATTTGAGATAATAAGCTGGAAACTCGTATACAGCTTTATTTTGGCGTTCTAAAAGTTGTCTCAAAAGTCACATATTATCTCGTGTCTGCGTCGTAAGTTATTCGAGGTCAAAGGTCACGAAAATCGGTTTTTTGCAATTATCTCCGTTTCTATTGCTCCAATGATGTTAGCATCCATTATCAAAATTGTAGAGCATAAAATTTGCGACAAATTTTGTTCTAAACATTTTTTCATACAGTCAACCGTTTTTGAGATAGAGAGCGGAGAGCACCCAGCGCTCAGGCATATATACTGTAATACAAGGTCAACCGTGAATCTCGGTGAATAATACCTTGTATATAGTTACTAAATCATTACAATATTATCAACAATAAATAATTAGTATTATTTATTAGTTAATACATTGTATTGAATGATGTTTTATATATATATAGATATATGTATATATCGACGGCGAAGTGCCAATAACTCCTAACTGACAAAGTCAAAAATTTACACATACTGGATAAAAACGTTCAAAAATAGACACGTTGTTTTAGTTGGGAGGTAATATGTATTTCCACATTTTAATTTAATGTTGTTGTAATAAAAATACACTTTGCGATTTCACTAAAACATGCGAATAACGCCTTTAAATTCAAAACGAAAAAAAAGTTAATTTCTCAAAAAAAAATCGACGATCAAACGATCCTGCTTTTTTAGTAAATACGATATCAGTTCCTAAATATTTTTGTTGAAGTCTTGCTAAGATAGTCTTGTCATCTGGTACATACTCCGTAAGAACATCCTTGAGCTCTTTTAATGTAAATTGCGAATCTTCATGATTTTCTATGTAACAAAAAATCTCTTTCATTGCTTGAGTAACTTGATTTTCTTTACGAGGCTTATTCTCAGTAGATGGTGTTCGATTCAAAAAATGAGTATAGCAAACGGTATGGTATTTTGCTTCAGCTGCAACCAAGTCGATTTCATGAAGTACACGATCTTTCACTAATTCTCCTAAGGAATCCTTTCGTTCTTCTGCTCTTTTGATGACATTGTCTTTGAATTCCAGAGTACTTACGTTACTGATTGTTCGTCGATACTTTTCTTTTTTTCTTAACTCTGCTGCTATGTCAGCTGTTTGGCCACAAAATAAACACAGTGTTTTAAAATCAAACACCTCACTCCTTTTTTTACGAGGTACACTGGATGATGGTGAAGGTTCACCTTCCTCTAGTCGTCGTTTTGATGCTGATATAGAATTTTTACTGGTGTATACTTTCCGACACTCGACATGCACATTCACAGAGGTTAAAGTATTTAAGAAGTCTATGTGACCATCATTTCTTTCGATACTTGCAGTTTTTAAAGTTTTCAAGCCACGCACTACATTCACAGAATCACCTTCAGTTAGAGACTTCCCACAAATAAAACACAAGTCAGCCATAATTATCAAAATTGTACGTCCGTCGTTGCTGAGATCTTCAACTAAAGAATTCAGTCAATAGAAAGTAGTCCGTTGAAAAAGAAATCAGTCTCCACATAACAACTGAAAATCTGCCACATGAACTATGGAGGGGTCCGCATTCGCAGGTATAGACATTATAGAAAAAGGTCGTCTTATAGAGGTCCGTCTTCCCAGTTATAATCTCAATAGAAAAATGAGATTATACATTTTAAACTTTAAAATCTGTAAATATTAAAATCTTTAAAATTGAAAGAGCAAATACTTAATAATTTTTTATATTTATAATCTATAAATACATATATATATATATATATATATAAAACATCATTCAATACAATGTATTAACTAATAAATAATACTAATTATTTATTGTTGATAATATTGTAATGATTTAGTAACTATATACAAGGTATTATTCACCGAGATTCACGGTTGACCTTGTATTACAGTAATATGCCTGAGCGCTGGGTGCTCTCCGCTCTCTATCTCAAAAACGGTTGACTCTATGAAAAAATGTTTAAAACAAAATTTGTCGCAAATTGTATGCTCTACAATTTTGATAATGGATGCTAACATCATTGGAGCGATAGAAACGGAGATAATTGCAAAAAACCGATTTTCGTGACCTTTGACCTCGAATAACTTACGACGCAGACACGAGATAATATGTGACTTTTGAGACAACTTTTAGAACGCCAAAATAAAGCTGTATACGAGTTTCCAGCTTATTATCTCAAATTCCGAGGTTGACCCCTTTTTTTGCCTAAAGTGACTGGACTAACAGTGACTCAGTGACCCATAGAGTATAAGTAACTAAACAGCAGTGATCGTAGGTATAGATAGATATAGATCGTACTTGCAAAATCGCGTACCACGGCTTACAAGTACGACTTCTTTAAGAAATCACGTCCTAAAACTAGATCTCGGGATACTTTCAAGTATTTTCTACCTGCATAGGAAATTGAACCTTAACTGTATACAAATAAGGAGCAAAATCGCTTTTACAAATAAATACGTACTTATGGAGTATAGACGATTAAAGTTTCTACTACTATTCCAACCAAGAGCCCTGTTGGAAGAAAAAAAACTTGCATAGGAAATTGAACTCTGAATTCTTACTTATGGAGCACAATCGCGTTTAGGCATGGGTCGTACTTGCAAAATCGAGTACCAGAGCTACAAAGTACGTCCACCTTAAAAAACCATAGCTCGAGATACTTTCAAGTATTTTCTATCTGCATCGAAAATTGATCCATGACTTCATACAAATAAGAAATACAATCGCGTATTCATAGCCCTGTTGGAAGTAAAAATACTTGCATAGGAAATTGACCCGTTACCTTCTATGAATAAGGAGCATAATCGCGTTTACAATTAATATTTTCACAAACCATTAAAGTAAAAATACACAAGACTGTGACTGTATATATACACCATCATATAGCGTGGCGACGCGTCGCCACGGCATGCGTCGCCACGCCAGAAATTTGTTTTACGTGCGGCTATAGATGTTTCACATCAAAAAATACTTTCATACGAAATTGTTCCGTAGACTCTAATTGATAAGGAGCATGATCGCATAATTTGCGAAAACAGACGCGGTTGGGTACCTACCTATGTAGTTGAGCGAGTAGACGTATAAAATTTATGTACTTTGAAGTCTTGCAATTATTTCGGGTCGGGTCGGTACCTAGTGTACGTACTTTGGTATCTGTTTGTTGATGAAAGCTGTTTATTACCTATATTTTATTTTATGATTAATTTTTTCTAAGTTATGTTGTTGGTGTAAATATTTGTACTGTTTCGGTTCTACTCATAAGTTGTATAAATAAGCAATCAGTGTATAAAAAATGGTCAACAAGAAAATAAACGGCAGGCAATAAAGAGATCTTATTCGACGAAACAAATTGTAAAGTAAGTACCTACCTACTTTTTTGTACACACCATATTTTGTTTGTATAAATTATCTATAGACGCGTAATTTCGACATGTATTATAACAGCTCGATTGGTCTAGTGGTCTCGTGCGTCACTTTAGTTTTCTGCACTAACGCCCGCGTTCAAATCCAACCTCTTCCATAATTACACTTTTTGTTGATTTTCTTATTTGATATAAATGTTTTTTTATTATTTTACTTTTTGCAGATTTTCTTGTTTGAAAATTTTCAGACTACATTATTATTGCTTACACTCTTTTGTAACACACTGTAGGTATATTATTTTTCTTCCGAATCAAGCTTGGTGGACGTTTTTATTATATTACTCTAGATTCTGAAGAAAAATAACTATAGGAATAAAAATGATTGTTTTTATTAAAATAACAATTATGTACTTATTGAATTATTTTAAAAATAAGAAAATAAAAATATGCACATTATAATTAAAAAATAACAAAACAAAAGATAAGCACATTATAATTAAAAAATAACAAAACAAAAGATAAGCACATTATAATAATTAAAAAATAACAAAACAAAAGAAATGCGTCCACTGAGATTCGAACCTGGTGATTACGCAGTGAGAATCCGGCCAGTAGAGCGCGGAGGCAATCGTACATCTTATTCGAGTCGCGAAATTACGCTTCTAAATATAATGGAAGTCGCTCATCGACGAAATTCGTGCGGTGCACCCCGCCGCCGTAGGCGGGGACTATTCGTATCCCACTTCATCTGCTTCACCCCCTCAAATACATAAAAGTCGTCTATTCACCGCCACGTAAAGAAATACCTATGCTAATTTTAATGAAATTCTTCTAATATTTTTCCATTTAGTTCTTTTTGATCGTTTTTGCATTTTTAGTTTAATTATTAATATTATTATTTATTTTTAGTTTTTCGTATTAGCCTTTTTATATAGGTACAATATTTGGTGAACGATTTCCTTGGGCCAAAACAAAAACACTATATTATTTTATTATTTATTCAATCAATTTCATTGGAGATTAAGGGATCTTCACGTATAGGATCCACTTATAAAAAAAAAACTGTACTCCGTTTCTTTATTATGATTTATTTACATTTGGTTAAGTACCTAAATAAACGCAGTATACAACCTCCCTATTTGAATCGGATATTATTCAATATTTTATTTCATAGGTTTTAATTTTTTTTCGTGGGAACCTATTTTCTTTTTTTTTTCTAAAATAAAAGTAGCCTCAGAAGTTACTCCTTAGTCACCTATCTGCTAGTGAAAGTCCCAGTCACAGAAATAAATCCGCACAAGAATATGAGAAGGTAGTGATCAATAAACTCAGTAATGCAAATACTCATAGATTGACAACTAAGAACGCTCATTTTTTATAAATTAAGGTGTTTGAAAACATTTTTTTTTAATTGTGGGTAAGTAGTTATTTTCTAAACAGTCAAAATAAAATGGCCTGAAGCGGTTGTTTTAATATTACAAACAGACACTCCAATTTTATTTATTTGTATAGATACTTAGATAGATACTTATTAGTCCACTCAACGAATAACCCAAAAAGAGGTGTAGAGTGCGTGAGCTGGGCCCTGAGCGATTTCTTCAGAAAGTTGCTCAGAGTGCTTAGGGAGTAAACATACTAAAAGTCCCCGCGTCTAGGAGGTGAGCCGGAGTGGGGGGTATAAAAATTCCCACTTTTGAGTTTTTCGCTAATATCTATAAAACGGTGCAGCGGTGCGTCGTCGTAGAGAAAACGTATTTTTCTTGACTTGCTTTGCTTTGCCATTTTTATTTATTTACAAATTTGAAATTATCTTATATTTACAAAATAAACAATATAAACAAAAACTGTATTTAGAAATGGCACCACTAATAAAGCGTCCACGCGGACAATAGAAATGGGCCCTCTGCAGCGAGCTAATCTATAAACGCATACTGATACAATTCGTTCATAAATATTTGCACTAACACAGCCAAACGCGCGTAGTCGATCGATAGCCGGGCGGAGCAGCGAGCGACACAGCCACCCCGTCTCAGTGCTAACGCACGACTGCCGCCCGCGCCCGCGCAGAGCACCTCTGAACCTATATCTCAAAATGGGGCATTGTCTTTGCAACTGTTGATTGATTTAAAAACGCTATTTCAAATATGTAGTACTTCTAACCATCAATTTTTCAGTGTAAAAATATTTCCAAACATCAAAACCGTTTAGAAGTTATAAGGAAATATTAGCCAAAATAGCGTTTTGGTAAATATTTTTTTAAGGCAAAAGTATTAGCCTTATGAAAAAACCCTGTTTCAAAAATGCTGTACATGAATCTATAGCAAACATATATTTTTTACAGACCTTCTAACCAAACCGTTAATGAGTTATAAGCTTCATAAAGTGACCGAGTTACGGTACTAAACGAGAGTAAGGCCCTTAAGTTCTTTTGGTCGCATGGAGAAACTTGTTCAGTTTGATGGTCTGTAAAACACATCCTTAAATTTGGCCGGTCTTTAAAAACTAACCCTATATATATTTTGTTCCGTCAGTATTTCGATAGCACATTTTTATCCATCTACGAACGATCTCGATAAGTAAATAATGATGGTATGTTAATGTCAACCCAATCTATTCCGTGACACGTCCGAACGTGCTCGCCTACCGGTTACCGAAACTTCACGAAAAATTACGTAAAAAGAGGCCAAGTGCGAGTCAGACTCGCACACGATGGGTTCCTCACAATATTGAAAACTACTTATTTTTTTAAATACTTTCTTGTATGGACCCTTTTTAGTTTTTAAGTTTATTGAATCGAAGTTAGTTAGCGCGGCTTGTGACAGGAGTTGACTGGTAGAAATCGTCCTCAGGAAAAAGCGTCATGCCCCCTCCATGAGAGTTTCTCATTCTCTCTGTCTCTTTCAAGTGTGTGTTCGTGCGAGTATCGTCTAAGGAACTGCGTTCTTGGCGGGAGAACCCATCCGCTCACTTTTTTTTTAATTTTTGTTATTTGTTGTTATAGCAGCTATGATACACATAGTACACAGTCTGTGAAAATTTCAACTGTCTACATATTACGGTTCAAAAAATACAGCCCTGTGACATGGGCGGACAGACTGCGAAGCCTGAGTAATAGGGTCCCGTTGGCACTCTTTGGATACGGAACCCTAAAAGCCTACCCGTAGGAACTCCTTCCCGGTTTGTTTGACAAACAACGACACAGAAACATGGTAAGTGTATAAACAATCTTCGTTGAAAGACACGTAACGTTTTTAAGGAATTGCGATCCATTTGAGATATCGATTTTTAAAAGTGGCAGTAGAGAGGGGCTCGTGGTTAAATGATAACAGCCGGGTCGATCGAAGGTAAAACAACGCTTACCACGGTCGGTTTGTGGGTCTATCCACTACATATTGCGACCCCTCAGTGCCTCTGCAAGCACGTTGCGGCTGTCATTCGTAGATCTTTGACAGTCGTTACTAGTCGGAAGACAAAAAGTCTGACAACCAGTCTTATCACGATCAGGTATCGTGTTACCCAGTGACGGTTGTGGAGGTTGGAAGCTGATATTTTGACTAGGCGCTAAATATAATGAAGCTACCTAAAACTTCATCATGTTAGCCGAAAGATGTCCACTGCTGGACATAGGCTTCCCCCAAAAGGCCTTGGCCGCTACCGTAGCCAAGGGTAGGCGGGCCGCCGCGTACTAGGGGCAAGTGTTTTTTATGCTTGTCATTTTTTGGGGGGTTTGCCATAATCGCCACGCTTGGCAGGCGGGTTGGCGATCGCAGTATTGTATGGTGGTGGAATGCATAGAGAACGCTGCTGCCCATCCTCCGGTATGACCCTTAGTCGCCTTTTACTACACCCACGGGAAGTATAGGGTGGTGCTATTCTTGAAGTCCAGCACCACACAGACTAGCCTAAAGCTTACAAACTATAAAAAAAAATATCTTGAACTAGCATATACCTAGTTCATATACTCGTAATCCAAAAAGCAGCTAGATTTTAGTGGGAGTTGGCGGACACGTAGCCGAATGGCGAACGAGTCATAGGCCAAGTCTACCACAATGCAATGTAGGTCCCCCAAACGTCTGACGACATCGAGGCAGACCCAGGAGAAGATGGCGGAGTGAGCTCGACGCATACATACAGGATTGGTCCACACTACCTCAAGCTAGAGAGCAGTGGAAAGGGCAAAGGGAGGCTTTTGGATACAGTGATACGACATAGCATAATCTACAAACGCTATTTACCTACATACCCGCAGGTAACCTTTTCCAAATTCCGGCCACCCAAAAGCTTCATGCATCGATCCGAAAGCCCGAACTCCGACCGTGTATGCAATCAAAAAATTTCCACGTCGGTAAGGGGGTGGCGGAATTCCGTCCGGCCGGAGTTTCGGTCCGCTCCGAAGTTTTACGGGAGAGGCAATAATCCGACGGTCGTTAGTCCTTCCTAATGAGCTCGGAATACGTTAAGTATCAAGTTTTTGGGAATCAGGCTTTGAGTTAGTTAAAAGGGATTATGATGGTGCTTATACGTAGGTGGACGTCGATGTACTCGTATGTGGCAGTAGCTAGATGTAACTCTGAGGGTAAGCTGTGATTTCGCCATTTAAATGGGTTTCCGTTCTATAAACATTGGGAACCCTTAATGTTTCGAAGAGCACGGTAATCTGTTTCTATCAGTTAATTGACCATTCACCATGGCAGCCGATGGATAGACATAATTTCGAAAGAGAATCATCATCATCTATCTGCCTAGCCTTTTCCCAACTATGTTGAGGTCGGCTTCCAGTCTAACCGGATGCAGCTGAATACCAGTATCTTACATGGAGCGACTGCCTATCGGACCTCCACAACCTGGAATACTACTACTGGGTAATTCGATTCCCCTTGGTAAGACCGGTTGTCAGACTTTCGGGCTTCTGACTACCCGTAACGACTGTCAAAGATCCACGAATGACAGCCGGGACCAACAGCTTAACGTGCTTTCCGAGGCACGGAGGGGTCTTGGTATGTAAAGATGGACCCATCCACGGACCAGCCACGGCAAGCATAGCTTTAACCTGATCGATCGACCCGTGCAGCTGTTATTTCTTAGCCACTAGCCCCTCCGTATCATGAATTAGGTTAATAATAATAGCCTCCCGATCGATTCCGGTCACAGTGGTTAATCTCAACGGAGATTAGCCAGGTGCGCAGGAGATATTATAGTGCACAAGTGTGCGAAAACACAGGTGCACTTTCTGTTCTTTTACTCTCATAGTCCGATGGGACGGCAATCCAACACGACCAGGGAGAGATCAGGCGCAGGACCAACGGCTTCACGAGCTTTCCGAGGCACGGAAGTTGGCACTTCCAATCTCCGGACTGTTACCAAGAAATTCCTAACGAAAAACCCGATAACACCATATTTGTTGGGGATATTTAGGTTATTGGTAATCTAATTCTCATCAAGACATGTTGCCATTTGATGACTATTGGATTGTGGATTATCTGATCTCTTCAGTCCAAGCCTTATAGCAACTATATTTTGATTAGCTATCAGTTAGCTCCCAGAAAGTGGCTAAATACCATACAAATCTCTTATGCCCGAAGAAGTAGAAGTGACACAGGCATTTTTCCAGTTATTATTATACTTTCTCGCCAGAAACTATAGTAAAAAATCCATGGAATATGCTTATTTTTTTCCTGTACGTTTTGGACATTGCTTGCTATTGCACTGTATCAATATTTTTCTATGAAGATTACTCCGTAACTCTGTATATGTTACTGCAAAGTGTTTTTTGGCATTTCGTTCTACCACATTTGTACTATACCTGTACTTGGTTTTGATTCCCTTGCGGGTGTCAAAATATGCGGCATAAACGGAACATAAACGCTCGTATCTTTTGATTGTGTTGACTTAAAAGTTTGATTTTTTCACTGCTACAAGGGATTGTAGCATTTGTAGCCCTATTTGATATTAATTCCAACTTGATAACTCCACACGTTCCTGAGAAAAAGGGCCTTGACAGACGTACAGACAGATGGACAATGAATACGGGTTCTGTTTTTCCTTGTAAGGTTAAGGAACCCTAAAAATATAAAAATGTGAGATCGCATGTTTTTCCCCTGTGCCTTTCACTTGTACTCAAACATATCTAGTTATGTTGAAAGTGGATCATAACATAGTCGGAAAACTACGCAGACGTCGAAAAAATATAGAAATGTGGCTAGTAAACCGGTATAACTATGGCTTTGCAGGCGGTAATGAAAGTGGTTTCAGCTAAAAAAGTGAGTTACGGCGTAAAGTGGCTTACAAACAACTGGTGGACAGCTAATGGATGGCATAGGATACAGCTGCAACAGCTTGTTTTACCCATCCAAAGATTGCCTTTAAAAGATCGCTCTTACAATATTATAAGTAACGTTATAGGTATCAGTAACATTAAGCTTATACGTTATAGATGAAGCGCTACATATTCATTTGTAACGTTATTCTTCATACTTTTTCGTCATCTTTTTTATGTCATGAAGCTGGCAAAATTGAGTATCGAAATGAATAACGTTATTATATCGTTATACTAATAACGATATATTGTTGATATTGTTAGTGAACAGTTTAAGATTTCGTCCTGTTTGTCAGCCGGTCGATTATGTAAAAATCTCACCGTGAAAACTTAGGCGAAGTGAGTTTGTTTCAAAGAGTAAAGGTTTGTTTTTGCTAGGAATTGACACTATTGACAGCTCACTCCACCTAAGTTTTCACGGTGAGATTTTTACAGAATAGCACCGCAGTATCGTTATAGCCAAGGAATTAATTTTGTTACGATCCTGGTGGAACGATACAAATAATCAGTACCTACTGGAACTACGCGTAAGGTTATTTTGAGTAAAGTTTCAAGTTCCTGCCCTAAAGAATGATTAAACCTACAAAAAAGCTAACAGTAGGTATACACCGTATACAAAGCTCACACAAAATCAATTTCAAAATAAACCATACAAAAAGTTAATATCCATCAAAAACTCCATTCAACGCACTGTCCATCAAAATGGCTTGAATACAAACAATGGATGACTCGCGGCTGAAATTGACCGAAGCCTAGAGAATCGATCAAACACTAAAGCAATGGCGGCACAAAATTAAAAGTAAACAACTTCATTCGTTCAATTTCATGAGTTTGGTTTTATTCCACTATATTACAGTACCCGGCGATAAATATTGCACATCGACCTTTTTACACAAAACCATTTTATACAAAGAACAAAAATAGTTATCAAAAGAAGCAAATCATAATTGTTTTAACAGCTCCTAATAGATACCGGACTGTTTGTATTTCGTGCGACAGAGATAACGCTCTACGAAGCCGAAATTAGCCGATTGTCTCTTTCCAAAGGTCGATGTGCAATATTTATCGCCGGGTACTGTACAAACTATGCAAGTGCCGTTCGGGGACTGAAAACAGTAACGATAAATTGTTCCACCGAACCGCACATTACAAAATTTTGTTTCAGTGCGATTAGTGGAAGTGCTCAGGTGCGGTTCGTGAAAGTGCGGTTCAAATCAGTGCTCTGAGTGGAATACCTCTTCTATTTAGCTGTTATGTAAAGGAAATCGAAATTCATACAGTGCGTGCCACGTAAGAAGAGACTTGACACACCACGTGGTTTGACATGCACAGTAGGTACACGATTTTAGGTATCTTTAGCGGTATGAGGTCTGAGTGCGGGACGGGACCGGACGTCATAGGGGCGGCGGAAAGAGGCGGGGGAGGCGGGGTCAAGTCTCTTCTTACGTGGCACGCACTGTACAGTTAGTGCCACGTAAGAAGAGACTTGACCCCGCCACCCCCGCCTCTTTCCGCCGCCCCGATGACGCCCGGTGCGGGACGGGGACTGAAAACAGACAGACTGACTGATTACTTGTAATTTTTTATTTTTATTTAAATGAAAATCGTTTACTTTTACCATGTTTGTAAATATGTGAGCACCATGTACCTATCAGATAATTAATAATTTATGTCATGGTTTCATTTTTAATTCTTTTACCTATTGTGGTATAGTAATTTTATTTTAGGTGCATCGTCTTCACATAATTATTATGATTATATAAAATGTATGCAAAATATTGAATTTATGGAATTTTAAAAGAGTAACGGTGGAGTTTCTTGCTCGATCTTCTCCATACGAAAACTACCTTTTGGAATGGGCGACTAGAATCAATTCTATTTGTTGTAATTTTTGACGTTCAAAAGTGCCTTTTATGTGCCTATTTGAAATAAATGCTTTGACTTTGACTTTGACTTAGGAACCCCTAGCTTTACAGACCCCCAATATTGGCTTATTTTGTTCAGCAAACTAATCTCTGTAATGTCTATGTACTAAAAAAATCTGTGTCTTCAATGATACCCAATTTGCCAACAAAGCGTGATGATTATGGTTGAATCTTCCCATTGTAACGGAGGCTTACTTTCAATAAGGAACACTGTCGGGCTAACATCGTAATAAAAGCTTGTGGGCCCCCGGGCCCCCGGCCCCGGGAAGGAATTAAATAGGTCACCCCTGACTGGGGTCGTAATTATGGTACGCCTTATATTATTAGCTGGAGCAGAAATATCTTGGTTATAACAAAGTTGTTTACTAATTGGCTACTAACCAGTTTCGTTTGTTAGAGTTATTCAGGGATTAGTAATAAAAACTAATCCATACTAATATACTAATTATACTAATCCATACTAATATTATAAATTCAAAGTAACTCTGTCTGTCTGTCTGTATGTTACCTTTTCACGACTAAACCACTGAACGGATTTCGATAAAATTTGGCAGAGAGATAGATTGCATCCCGGGGAAGGACATACGATAGTTTTTATCCCGATATTCTTACGGGATCGTTACTTATGCGGGTGAAACCGCGGGACGCTGGCTGCTAGTATTAAATAGTAAAGATTAAATTTTTTTGGATGTTAAAATAATATTATAATATTTTTTTTTATGTTCGTTTGATACGCTTTTACGCTAAAACAGCTGAACAGATTTGGATGGAATTTAGCACATGGTTAGACTATAACTTGGATTAGGACATACATACTTTTTATCCCGATATTCCCACGGGATCGAGATTTATGCGGGTAAAACCACGGGTCGCAGCTAGTGTTTTGCTTCTGTAATGCTCATTATTATTTACTAAAATGGTTAAAATTGTAATATGTTATAGTAAATTGTCTGGTATATCAAATCCTTAACGGTGGACCACTACTTACGCCACATCCTGTATATGAACTCAAAACTCAAATTCAAAGCATTTATTTCAATTAAACCTCGTACAGGCACTTTTGAAGTGTCAACATTAGGGAACCGAATTATATTATTTTAATTATAGGGAACCGAACCACGTAGAGTTCTGTAAAATTCAAAGTCCTGACTCACTGATATATCAACGCACAGCCTAAACCGCTGGTCCTAGAGACATGAAATTCGGAGGGTGTGTACTTTGTGAAGAGTAGGTAGCCACTTAGAAAGGGTTTTTCGAAATTCCACTCTTAAGAGGGTGGATGGGGGGAGGGTGAAATTTCACGCGGACGAAGTCGCGGGCAGAAGCTAGTTACTTTATATATTTGAAAAATTTGTCTCTCTTGCTTATTTAAAAAAAAATCTATTCCAGCTTACCTGCGATGGGAATGAAGATAAAAAGAGACGTGTAAGAATAAAGAAAAAGAAAATGAAAGTACATTGTATTTTCTTTATATGCATATACCTAATAACATTATGAGTTACCTTGGAGTTTATTGCCCGAACGTCTTCAGGAAACGACCAATTGGAACCGTGCACCTAGCTTCTGACGTTTCATACTTATGAAATGTCAGAAGTTGGGTGCCTACACGGGCACTTGCCCATGTAGGTTATTGTTATCATTCTATTGTGCTTCTGTGTGTTATGCTATTTCTTTTGTGTCATCATCTTCTGCCTAGACTTTTTGCAACATCTTGGGTGCGGCTTCCAGTCTAACCGGATGCAGCTGGTTACCAGTATTTTAAAGTGGAGTGACTGCCTATCTGACCTCCACAACCCGGTTACTGAGTAATACCTCTTGGTAAGAATGGTTGTAACCATATTTTTTTTACATTTCTAAGTATGGTTATAACACTTTTGGGCTTCTGACGACCAGTTACGACTGTCAATGATCTACGAATGCCGGCTGGGACCATTCTATTGTGTGTACCAAATAAAAAGTGTATTCATCTTATTTATAGCCCGCGCGGAACTTGTTGGCCGCGCCTTAGGTAGGGACGGGGGTGAGGGCGACGGGGTTGCCTAGTGTTCGCAACGCACGTACTGAGTGATGATAAAGCGCCCCGCCCCTCCGTCCCGCCGCTCACATACCTAAGGCACCCTAAGGCGCGGCCAACTAGTTCCGCGCGGACTATAGTAACTACGGATAGCAGCACGTAGCATTCTGTGGTTCCAGCCCACCCCCAAGGAAAGAGGGTGACTTCAAATGAACACATTAAATATTCAACGTGGCACGCGAACTCCGTACAAATCTGAGCCACACCGTATTTTAATAAGCCGCAATCCGTGTAAATAACAAGATTCGAGTCGCCCGACCGCGCTCAGACATTCAGCTTGTAACTCGATATCCATTTTCTTTACTTCTACGGCTTCGTGGGGACAACCTAGTTTTTGTTAGAGACGGATAATTATGAGGGTCATCAGTGTTGTTCAGAATTTTACGTGACAATTCGTGGATTTTAAGGGTCTTACAGGACCTAAACTCAAAAAACGCAAGTTTTAGAAACAATAAAAGCTGATCGACTTCAGTAAACAAAATCAGAAAAATACATGATATTCTTCAGGATATATGCTAGGTAGATAGTGTGTTGATAACATAATACAACTAATTTGATACGATAGAAAAAAATGGAGAAAAAATGAAATGAAAAATTAATTAAATGTTAAATGTGTTTCCGAGTGCATACAACCCGAATCTCTTCAAAGTAAGAGTGAACAGGCTTCTTCTGGGTGAGCTCACTCCATCGTAGACTTTGTCTCTGTCATCTCTGACCTAGACTAGAGTCAAGAGCAAACCCATTTCAAATAAAAAAAAAAAACATGAAGATACCTCTAAAAACTTTCTTTTTATAATAAAAACCATACTAATATACATAAAATTATTCTGATTTTTTGACAAATTATTCTACAAGCAACATACTAAAATACTAGTGTTTTAATTTTTTAGTCCATACAATAGATTTTTTGTAATTAAATAATTGCTTCATATTTTGCAATAAATTACCAGCGTTGTATCATCGCGTTTCTCTTTCTTTTCTATGCAGTCCGACAGAGACCGCGCTTTAGGTCATGTAAGCCCCTTAAGTTGAGAAATATTACTTAAAATAGTCTAAGCTGTGTACCTATGGAGTCTACCAAAGGGTTGAGTATAATATTATCTTTGTGCATAATGACCGGGGGTCTAATATCGAAATTAATTTCTATTTTGTTTTATCATGTTTAGATATCTAATTCAATTTAACCCAGTATAAAATATGTTGTAACTATAAATGATTGTAATAGGTATCTATCTGAGCTGATAATAATTATAGGTACCTAGTAGTATTTCAAAAGAACTATCAATATAAAATAACATTAAAACACAAGTATTTTAGGGCGTCAAAAACATAAAATGTGACGCAGAAGCCCTACGATTGAGAACATCAGAAAATCTCATTAATTTGTCGTTCAATTCGATTCGACACTTTGACACTTGACATTTAAAACTGGTAATTTTATTAGTGTCGAATCCAAATTGATTCAGTTATTAAGAAGTTTTTAAGCAAGTACTTTTAAGCGAATCGTTAATTGCTCCAACGGTTTTGTAAGTCATTGTAACAAAATCAAAATTATTAGGTACAGACTGCAAATTATCCAAATTCAAATTGATAATGATTCTGCCTAGCCTTTTTCTAACTATATCGGGGTCGGTTTCCAGTCTAACCGGATGGAGCTGAATATTAGTAGACAGCACCAGTGGCAGCGACTGCCTGTCTGACCTTCACAACCCAGTGTCTGGGTATGGTACCCACTGGTAAGACTGGTTGTCTGACTTTTCGCTTCGGACTACCCGTAACGACTATCAAAGATTTACGAATGACAGCCGATCTACGACTTCATGTACTTTGCGAGGCACGGAAGGGTCTAGTAATGAAATCAATGGTCACCCATTCAAGAATCGACCGCTGAAAGCGTATCTACCTTCACCTTGTTCTCATTCACCCACGAGCCCTCGAAATCGATTACTGCAAACAATTATACAAAATCAAGTTCAAAAAATCAATTTAAATTCTATTTACCCAAACTCAAGTCTCAAAGGCTTTTAAATCCAAACATTTTAACTCTTTGAAAACCGCTAACTGAAATTCCAAAGCCACATTCTGCTACACGAGTACAATTTCCATTACACTTCATTAAGGGCTTGTAAATTTATGATTAATCCGCCTGCCTTCGACAGATTATTAATTACAAGTCATTTACTACGGTTTATCAACATTACAGAGTTGGTAGGATTAAGGCTGTTGTACACTGTTCACAAAAACCGCTTTGTAAGGGGCTACATTGCTCCCACATTTTGTTGTAGGTTTTTTATTTTGTTCTAAACTTGTGTAGTGTTATAAACCGGTTTAATCGCCTCGCGCGTTGGTATTCCCACTTCGGGCAGTGTCATTGAGAATTTCTTAGTAACAGCTTGAAGTTTGGAAGTAGGCGGTGTGATACCCCGTCGGAAATCACGGAAAGCCGTTGGTCTTGAGGATTGCCGTCCCATCGGACTGTGAGAGTAAGGGGAGAGAGAGGGCCTACCTACCTGTGTTGGCACAAACACACTTGTGTACTATAAACATCACCCGTGCCGAACGCTGGTCTCCGTTGAGTTTGGGCGCCGTGGGCGAAATACAGTCTTAAGGACTACCTATGATTGTAGAAAACAACATTTGTCTTCTATTAAGTGATCATATCACTTTTGTTTTTAATACCAGCCGGTCGATTCTGTTAAAATCTCACCGTGAAAACTTAGGTGATGTGAGTTTGTTTCTGCTAGGAATTGACACTATTGACAGACTCACTCCACGCTCACTTCACCTAAGTTTTCACGGTGAGATAGTTACAGAATCGCACTGCAGGCTATTATTGTCCCATTGCAGGACAAAGACATCTTCTCACACAGAGAAGGCACGAGCACTGATCACCACGTCACCACGCTTGCTCAAGACGAGGCCGGTGAACTACGCTTGCTTACGCGTAGTTCATATTATACAAACGTAATACCAAAATAATTTGTAAATCAAATTTATATTCTTACGGTAGTGTCTTTATTCCGATTGGATTACAGAATATCTAGGTTCCCAAATATATATTTTAAAAGGACTCTGATATAAAGACGAGATATGAGGAATTCCAAACTATAGAAAACTTATTTTTTTCACAACTCGTCTTTAAAACAGTGTCCATTTAAAATATATAAAAACAAACAGGCGCGACACGCGATATAATCGCGCGCGACACAAAGGGTCAGCTCGTTGCGCGACTTGTGGTGCCTTTGTGTCGCGCGCGATTTTATCGCATGTCGCGCCTGTTTGAAGGAGCCTTAAGAAGAAATGTTTGTAACACAGTAAAAGACAAAACAGTAACTTTTAATGATTGAACGTACTAAGTATTTACTGAAAAAAAACAACAAAATAAAAGGAAAACCACCATTACTGTAATGTAAGTTTTCAATGGTTTGAACGATATCACCAAATGAATAAAACAATTAATTTTGTGACCTTTTAGCTACTTAAAACGTTAAAGTTTACTGTCATGACGGTAACATTTTGCCTCAAGCTTTAACTGTTTTCGGATCAGTAAAATATACTGTTTTGAACGTTAGGCTCAAATGGAACTGGTTAAAGCAGTTCAGATTAATGTTTTTTCATTTTTATTTACTGCTTATTTCTTTCAGTGTGTCCTGTACTTTCTACCTACCCCCATTAGAAGAAAGCGTGAGCTTATATATGTATAGTGTGTCTATTAGTAATTCATCCAGCGCTGTTATACTACTTAATATAATTATATATGTTAGTTACAAATAATTGGTGGCTATTACACCAATCTGTGCGTCTAATGGGCCCCCGGGCACCCAGGCCCCCGGGCCTGAATAATGTGGCGCGACCCTTAGGCTACGCCTACAAGGGCTGCTAATTTTTTCAGTAAATTATGGGGGTAGTGCAAGGAAACGCGTGTGACTAAAAGAGTGATGAATAAGAATATCGATGGATGGAGAGAGAGGAAGGCCAAAGAAAACATGGATGGATTGTGTGAGCAATGACTTGGACAGAAAATGGAAGAAGAAAACATGTAGCGTTGGCCCCACGCTACACGTTTTCTTCTAAGCAGTTTTCATCTTGCAGGGCAGGAAGGTGATGATTTTAATTTCTTTCATTGCTCCATATTCTTCAGTATGGAGCGGTATTTTTAGCAACTATTTTAATGCTACATGTTGGCATAAATTGCTTGACATTTCAATTAATCTGCCTAGCCTTTTCCCAACTATGTTGGGGTCGTCTTCCAGTCTCACCGGATGCAGCTGAATACCAGTATTTTACATGAAGCGACTGCCTATCTGACCTCCACAACCCAGTTACCAACCAGTACACCATACCTTATGTGTTTTTTGAATAAAATTTATTATTATTATTTTATTAGTTACGGGGTAATCCGATACCCCTTGGTAAAACTGGCTGTCAGACATTCAGGCTACTGACGATCCGTAACGACTGCCAAAGATCCATGAATGACAGACGGGACCAACGGTTTAACCTGCTTTCTGAGGCACGGAGGGGTCTTGAATAGTCTTGATATGTAAAGATCCGCGGACCAACCGCAGCAAGCGTAGCTTAACCTGATCGATCGACCCGTGCCTCTGTTATTACTTAGCCACTAGCCCCTCTGATATTATATAATTATATTTATTTACCAATATAGCCCAGAATTGAGCAATTAATTTGCCCGTGTATCTGCACCCTTAGTCCGTTAGTGAGTTATAAGGGTTTAATGTGTTCCGTTGTGCGTGTGCGTTCGGCAGATTTAGGCTGTGTTCGGATTTGGGAAATAATCGATTTGAGCGTAAACCCGTACCGAATTAGCGTGAGCGCGATAACAGTGTCCCGTGAATCGTCATAGATGACGCCATGACATGCGCCATCTAGCGATAACGCCGACTATGCCTTCTAATAATATCACTGTGTGTGTTGTCAAAAATGAGTGAATGTGTGTCAGTGTGTTTTGTTTTTAGTTGCATCATATCTTTAAACTAACATGGCATTTTCGAAATTGTGCTTCTGGCTGACAGTCGCCAACTAAACAAAGAACAAGAAGAAATGTGGTGTATGTACAAAAATTATTGCTGTAATATCATTTTGACATTAAGAAGCACTGTGAGCGCGTTCACGAGCGTTCTGAATTGTTGACAGCCCTCAACCGTCATAATCGTAATATCTAAATCGGAACGCATGTGAGATGATGTGAGTGCTGTGCGATTACAGCTAATTCGGAATGAGGCCTTAATCACGGCCTGATATTGAGGGATTGTATTTGATTATATGACGATGTATGTCATGTGTACCCCGGCTTAGATTTAGATGACTGTTGATGAGATAAATTATTAGAATACGTACATTTAAATACATGTATAAATAAAAATTATTCAAAACATGTATTTATGACATTGACGACCATAATTATCTGGAATTGAATCAATGATTGAGTGCATTATCAAAACATTTTCTTTTTATTACGATTTCGTGATTACGCTTAAACTTTTTTTTTAAATCGTCTGTATTAAATGATAAATTGGTTACTTTTTTTAAATACGATTAATAGACGTTGCAATACAGTGGACCAAAAAAAAAAAATACTGGCCGTGTACCACAATGCATAAAAAGCCGAAAAAAACGTTTATTTTAAACCCCTACAATATCAACGCACAGCCTAAACCGCTGGTCGTAGAGACATGAAATTTGGAGGATGTGTTCTTTGTGAAGAGTAGGTATCCACTAAGAAACGGTTTTTTGAAATTCCACCCCTATTAGGGTGAAATGGGGGGTTGAATTTTCTGTGAATATTTCCGACCTCCACGCGTTCGAAGCCGCGGGCAAAAAGTAGTTAAAATAATTACCTAACTAAAACAACAATAGAATAGAATAGAATACTCTTTATGAACAATGTTACGAACAATTTCTTTTTCTTGCTTAATTTTTATTGTACAAAAGTTACAAAACAAACATGAACCTTTATAAGCACAGTATTTAAAATAATATATAAATAAAATTATTTCAATGAATTTGACTTGATGTCGATGTTTTATAAGTTAAGCCGCTGATGTTTAAGTGAGTTCCAAGTTAAAATTTAAAGGTGAGTAAGTACCTACAATGCGTGCCACGAAAGATGAGACTTGACACACCACGTGGTTTGACTTGCGCAGAACACGATTTTAGGTATCTTTAGCGGTATGAGGTCTGAGTGCGGGACGGGACCGGACGTCATAGGGGCAGCGGAAAGAGCGGGCGAGGCGGGGTCAAGTCTCATCTTTCGTGGCACGAATTTACCTAATTAAATCTCATTGGTAAATAAGATATCTCAAGATTTCAAAAAAAAATATCTACTCAGCCAATCGCAGTCCACTAGTGGACATCGACCTCTCCCAGGCTGCGCCAAAACACTGTCCTCCGCCTTTCGCATTCAGTTACCCAGCCACCTTTTTCTGGTTGTCGGTGGAGGGCCTACTACATTACACTTACCTACCGATACGCCTTTTTATCAAGAAAATCATGGCACATCAACATAATAGATACCTAAGCAGTTTCCGATTCAAGGGAAATGGGCACTCCTATTTTCCAGACAGACGATCGATGTTTTAACACCACAGGTTTTATTTTTAACTGATTCTAACTAACGACTGTCTCACAAAGAAACGAAGCGCCACGTAACTATTGATTTTCAGCAGTTCACATTGTATTTACATTATTTTTTCACATTTCATTTTATATAGTTATAAAATAGTGACCCGCACCTGTTTACTTTCGCACAGTTTTTACTCCCTGAGCAGCCAGAGCTCATGATACATGGATAATTAGCCTATAATGCTCCCACTCCTGGGACACAGATCTATTCCATGTGAGAGGGAGTGGGCCACGCGAGCCCAGTGCGGTTTGGTAGATGTCACATGTTTTCGATTTTTTGGTTCTATGAGATGCCTGTTTCTTCACGATGTTTTCCTTCACCGTTTTGAGAGCACTGCTGATGAAATAATTTACACAAAGTAAAGCGCCTGTCGAGGTTTGAACCTACGACCTACATTTCGTAAGTCGCAGCAGTTCCCACTGGGCCACCACTGCGTAGTCAGGGTCGCTACTACTTAAGGCCAGGATCTTCGAGCGTAGTAGGCATTTAGCGTTACCTCCGTCCTCGCGTGGCAAATGCCGCGAAAGCGCAGTTCGAATGAACTCGCTGAGCTTAATTATCATTATATATTACAACTATATTATAACAAACTAATATTTAGTTTAATTATTAATACTAGAACCTAAACAATATTTACAGACTGATTTTTGAAACTAATACACAAACACGGAAATTAACAATAATATAACGTATATTTCGATCGATTAGCGGGAACGCGGCGAGCCAGCAAAAGCGACACAGGTCCTACCTCGGTAACGCCCGGCGGGCTACTGAAGTGAAGCGCGCAGGCCGCCTTTTTAGATTATATTTTGTTAAGACAATAAAAATCAGTTTTGAAAAAAATTAACCGTAGAATGTTCTACTATACATCATTGCCTATTTTTTGATATATTTTTTGCGAGTAAAAGTTAAGTCTACTTCAAATACGACTTGAAAAACGATTAAAAAATTCGCTGTTTTCGATTTGTTTGCGATTTTTTATGATCGAGTGAAGTTGTAAATATCGTGTTTTGAACCATAGAATAATCAAGAATGTTAGTTAAACTATGCCATATATTTTTTTCAGATTAAAACAAAGAATATTTGATTGTTTAATGTTGAATCAAAAATAGGTCGATTCCGAGATTTCCGAGAGTCCTGGCCTTCTAAATGGCTAAAGGCTCGTACACACAGGCGCGACGCGACACGCGACACAAAGGCACCGCAAGTCGCGCAACGGTGCCTTTGTGTCGCGCGCGATTCGCGTCGCGTGTCGCGCCTGTTTGCAGGAGCCTTAATATTTGTAACAAGGCATGACCTACCGATACGGAAGAAGAAAAACTGAGGTGTTTTTCTTCTTCCGTATCGGTAGGTCATGCCTTGTTACAAATATTAGCCATTTGCTTGTTACAAATATTAGCCATATTAGCCATTACGTAAAATGTACTGTTAACATCTCAATACGAACCCTCTCAATGAATCACTCATCCTTAATCACCCACCTCAAAATAATTCTTTAAGCAACGTTATTCAATAGAAGGATACAGCAGAAAAGCCCTTAATCCTGGTTGTTATAAGACCATTGTTTCTGTGCATCTCCGGACGCCCGGCCGGAGGGAAGCTTTGAGAACAATGGTCTTTATTTTGACACTTTAAATGTCAAATGCAGAGACGAAAACGGGCGAGTGTCAGAAGAATTCTGTGATTTTCACGTTTTTAAGGAGATTATTATTCAGCTTAATGCTACAGAATAATTAATTCATTTGAGGAAGAATCGGTTCGTGTTCTAACAGTTTGGCGATTTTCAAAATTCTGGTTTGGGTAATCAAGTAGGTACCAGTGTTCCGATCTGTATAATTAGGTACCTATATTAGGTGCCTTAATACAATGTTTATTATCCCACTGCTAATATTAGTCGCCATGCGATTATTTATAGTACCTTGCCTATGATTTCAATTGGCCCTGTTTAATATTATGTTGCAAAAAGCGCATCTGGACCGGTGGTGTGTTGCTTGCAAGCATCTCAGTCACGTTAAAGACCTGACTCCGGTCGCCAACCGCGACCAATCCATTACTGGATAACTAAAAAGGCTAGACGAAATAGGTCACGTACACCCTAAATATTAAACCATTCACGGAAACATTTGCAAACCAATTATGAAACAGTTCCTAAATAAAAATAGGCCTAGTTCTCACCTGCGGTAGATGTCTTGTTTTCCTGGACGCCTGGTGTTCCTTCCCGCCGGTGCCCGATAAGCACTTCCCGTTTGGCACGCTGCTGCCTGCCGCAGCCTTTATCTCTTCCTTTACCGCCCCGCCAACAGGCCTCGATATCGGAATGTTATGCTTCTCAAAGTAACCATTCTGTATCATCTGGTCTAACGATACCTCCAATTCTCTCACTGGAACCAATTTCCTCCCACAAATAGGATCGTCAACCACCATCTTTCGGTTGCAACCTGACACTTCGGAGAATTTAACGTTCTTTTTTGGCTCTTCGCATTTTTTCGGGCGATTCCGGCCCCGCTCGGGAGGGTCCGTTGACCAATAGCGTGCGCTCTTGTCTGATATTCGATGCGGCTTACAAACTGCAACGTTTTTTGGTTGTTTCAAACTAGAATTCGTTGGAGCATTCAAAGTATTTCTGCTTGAATTATTAGTTAAATTAATTGTAGGTTTTGTCGGATTCTTTAGATTTGAATTCGTCTCTTTTGGTCTAGATTCGACAGCATTCCTATAAGATTCATAAGATTCCCGCGTTCGCCTCTCGTTTTCGATTCTAAAGTCGTAATGATCCTTCTTGTACCTCCGATTATCTCTGTCTTCATAGTTATAATAATTTCTCGGTAACGAGTTATATTTAGTGTCGTAAGTTGTCGGGAGGTTCAAGTACTCGGGCCTAATAGGTCTGAACAGGGATAAACGTCCTTGTGCTTCGTCGAAATCGGAGTATATATCTTCATACACGTAGCCATTCTTGCGTCGAGGTCGGTCGTGTATATCTCGTCGCCTTTCCTGCCTGTATCGACTGATCTCCCTTTGGGTCTCCCTGACGTACGGTTCATATCGACGTCTGAATTCGTATTCATATTCGTAATCAGGCCTCCTTTCATAGAGCAATCTCTCTCGGGAGCCGGCCATTGTCCGCTTATTAGATTTTTCCCGCCTGAAAAGAAAAGAATCGTATATTAATGAGGGATTGGCGAGATTCAACGGATTTGCGGCCTCTGAATAGCAAGCGCGGATTGTGCGGCATTCTGTCCCGTTTTTACGACGATATTACCGAGGTGTAAACTCGGATAGTTAAATTAGGTACATTTATGTACATATATTGCGCACCTTTTTAGTGCCGTCCCAAAATTTTTCGGGGCGTAATGTTGAGGCCATATTTAGGAATGTGGGCTTAAAAACACAATGGGTCATTGTCGGGAAAGGTTGTTAGCAGGCGCTATATAACCTTTTTTATCTGCGTATTACGAAGCTTACGGCATCTATGTACCTCCAACTCTCATATATTTTCGTACTCCATCTGCAGATATCGCTTATGATAAAGTGGTTACAGCTGTCTTTTTAACTTTTCAGTACCACAATACTTCGGGAAGCATCCATACCATACCTACTCGAATAAAGAACAATGATACTGATGACAAACTTATTTGGAAATCATTATCTAATCTACTAATAATTTATAAAGAGAAAAAAAAATCGATTTATTGTATAATTTTATTTTTAAATAATCGTAAAATACATCATCTTTGTAATACATTCATCTTAGAAATGATGAAGGTATTACAAAGTATGATGCCAAAAATCCTGTATCACAATTACTATTAGGACAACAAACAGTAACTGATTTCAAGCTTTCACGCTAAAATTGCTGAACGGATTTGGAAGTAATTTTGCGCATGGTTAGATCATGGCCAGGATAAGGATATAATTATGGCTCTTTAGTCAACTGAGGCCGCTTGAACTTATACCGCGGGATGAGTTGACCTAATGCATGTTGATACTTTTTACTCCGATGTTACTTCGGGATCAAGACCTATGCGGATAAAACCGCGAGATGCAGCTAGTTAGATATAAGCATGGAAATGTATTATAGCCTTTCTTAACCACCTTTGCCATAAATATCAATGTTGTGATGATTAAATAAAAAAAAAAATAATTGTATAGGTATTATTATTTAATTTATTACAGATTAAGTATCTTGACTTGGCTCGCGAGGTTGTCGACATGTGGGATGTGGACTCAGCGATCATTGTGCCGATAGTCGTGACAGCCAATGGTTTAATAGCCAAGAGCCTCGACCAACACCTAATGAGGCTCTCGTTGGGCAGTTGGATCAAGGGCTTGATTCAGAGAGCGGTACTTCTGGACACGGCTCGCATTGTTAGGAGATTCCTCTCTCTGGGACCCTGACCGCCGGTAGCTTGGACCCTGTTTCCAATACCGGTGGGCTACTATATTTTATATTTTTAAACGTTTTTATATTTCTTTTTATATTAATACCTATTTCAAAATATATTTTATATGTATTTAGTTTATTAAAGGAAGTAATAAATTGTTTCTTTATCTAAAGTAATACAAGACACAGATTCAACACAACACAACAAACAAACAAACAAACAAACACAACAAATAAATTCTTTTTTTTTTATTATTTCCACAATAACACGCTAATGATTGCACCTTTTCTCATTTTAATAGTAACGTGGGACGACTTGCAGAATGAAAATATTATTTATTTTGATTTTCTGCAAGTCGTACTAAATGGAATGTAGGATGAGCTGATGAATGACTCAGAACACCTAATCTTTAGATTAGGACAAGAAAGCTTGGGGACAAGATTAAAGTCTTATCTCCAAGCTTTTACTACCAGAATGGATGTCAGCCTTCCTTTATAAAACCACTACCATTTCACCCCTACCCATATCCGTCATTAATTTCCCTGCTCAACGCTACATATGACAACCACTTCCATCCGTACCTCACTAATAAATGAAACCGCGTACATTTGCATACGGAATCCAATTAGACGTAAAACGGAACTACCCACATGTCTGTGACGTCATCTTGCCAATGTGTAAAGGCTCCTTCAAACAGGCGCGACGCGACACGCGACACAAAGGCACCGCAAGTTGCGCAACGAGCGGTGCCTTTGTGTCGCGCGAGATTCGCGTCGCGCGTCGCGGGTGTTTGCAGAAGTCTTAAAGCTAAGCTAATACGGGCAATTATTTTTGAAAAAATTGCCCGCCGATAATATTGTTGCTGGAGGTAGTGGAGCAATCTATGTAGTTCAACATCATCAATCTATAATTTTCCCACTGCACACAGGCCTCTCTGTGAGAGAGAGTGGGCCACAATCCACCAAGAGAGCCCAGCGCGGGTTGGCGAATTTTACATGTCTTCAAATTTTTGGTTCTAGGACATAACGGTTTCCTCACGAAGTTTTCCTCCACCATTTTGAAAGCAGTGTTAAGGAAATGTCTTCTTCTGATCTATGTATTATCGTCAATATTATCTCATATTGCTCTGTATTGCTAATGAATGTAGTGCCTGGTTCATTAAGTTGCTCCATATCCCTCTATATGCTGTAGCTCTAGCAACAAATTGCAACATGGTGGCATAATTAATTGCTTGATGTTGTTGTGACGTCATATTTGACAAATATTGCTCTAAGCAATTAGAATAATCAACCCGCACTGGGCCTGCGTAGTGGATTATGGCCCACTCCTTTCTGAGAGTAGTAGTTGCGTAATTTACGTTGTTGAGCAGACAAATGTTTCGAACATACTTATGAAGCAATGGATTAGCAATATCGTTTGAAGTTATTCAGAGTGTGATTGGTAACTTAGTGTATTACACAATTAAGGCTCCTAGAAACAGGCGCGACACGCGACAAAATCGCGCGCGACACAAAGGCACCGCAAGTCGCGCAACGAGCGGTGCTTTCGTGTTTCGCGCGATTATATTGCGTGTCGCGCCTGTATGTATGAGCCTTTAGAGTGCTGTGTCCCAGTTGTGGGAACGTTACACGCTAACTATGCTCGTGTAAGTGTACCTTATGTAATAGAAACCCGGTCTCTATGCATGGCTGTGGTATTAATTTGTTAGTCCGTTTTTATGCTAGAATGTTGAATGTAACTGGATTGTGGTTGGATGCATCTGTGTTCGTTGCTAGACGATTTACGTGCCTTTTTTTGCTCTTATCCTTTACTATTTTTGTTCATTGTTGGTAGATGGCAAAAGCTATGGAGAAACATTGAAAATGTCGTTAGGAAGAGAATCACAATACTTTTTTTCACAAAGTTATTGCTAACTCTACGAAAAAAGGGGAAATACTTATCGTAATAAGTCAATGGTTTAAATGCGTTAATGATAAAGATTAATAAAGGTAAATACTATAACCAATTTTGCTGTTAACCTCTTTGAGAACCTAGTAATAGAACAATTGGAATTGGCACAGGTCATGATTTACCTGTGTGCCAAAAGGGAGCATGTTATAGGCACACAAGTAGATTATGACCTGTTCTAGTTACTTTTTATCCTGGTAGTACATTCCCGTAGCATAAGTTCCGACCTCCACGCGGACGAAGCCGCAAAATTATTGACAGTTAAAATAGTAAGTACCTACTTAACTATGTCAAATAACGCAGAAGTTGACGCTCAACATCGAGCTACAAAACTATTTAAAACCTCGACCTCTGCTCACCGCAAAAAGCCCGAACATAAATAATACTTTCTGGTATGCAAAATAACTTCCCTAATATAATAACATTCCATTTTGTGAATGAGCGTCCCGGGCTCCGCAGACTGAGCGCAATAGTGTTGGGAGAGTCGAGGTCACGCTGATGTCAAATATCGATAAAATTTAACGAGTATGAATGTGGATGACTATAAGAGTAGGGGAAGACCAAAGAAACGATGAATGGACTGTGTGAATGATTATATGGCCGGGTTGGTGACTACTGCGAGATGATCTAAAAGAGAAGTATGAAATAAAAAGATATATTGCGCCGATTTAGGAGGGGCCCGTGGGGCGTGGCTAAATAAAAATTTATTTAAGTCTAAGCAAGTATAAAAAGTAGGGAAAATAAACAATGGCCATCAAAAAATTCGTCCGCATCGCTGTCAACAGGAAACGTGCCCAAAAGGCTGGCAGCATTGCCTCGTTGTATGGCAATGCTGATTCTTTGGCCAAAAAATAGGCCCGCCCTCTGGTCACGTGAAGAGATGACCAATCGCTTAGCGATGAAAAGGCTTCGATACTTGTACATATTATTATTATTATTTTAAGACTGTTAGCTTTTTAAATTATGTAAATATGTACTTTAAATAAAGTAAATTCTTTGTAGTCTAAGCTAAACGAAGCTTAAAATCCATAATTAATTCTGAACAATTGTGGCAGTCGTAACGAAGACTTGGAAAAAAGTGAAAAGCATAGCTTTGATAGATTTCCTAAATAAATTTTTGTGAGGCCTTGGAGCAGAGTCCATAAATAAATTCTTAAGCCGCCTTTTACGACACTTTTAGAGAAGGGTAGCTCATAAATATGAGTTTCTGCATAACAAGTCCGGATCTACACTGAAAGATACTTCAGAAAATACTTTATGAATGAATTCCTACTTAAAAGTCAGCAACAAAATCAAAGAAGTTATTAAAGGTAGTATCGATATTTCAGTCGCATCACTAGTCCGCGGTCCCGTCTGGCGCAGTGCGGCACGTGGCGGTCTATCGATAAATCTCCTCGAACGTTTAAACTAAACGATACAACACCAGTTATTGTAGTCGCCACTCTAATACTACTCATATACATTTTCCTGACTATTACTATTTTGATTATTCTTTGTCACTGTCTCCTACGTGGTCTGCCGCGATCCCGCCACACTGTCTCAGGGCACCAATTCTGTGCTATATGGGCCCACAGTTTGTCCGGCATGCGGCAGACATGTCATGCCCAGTCCTGTTTAAGGTGAAACTAGTGGCGAGCTCGAACTCACTAGTGGGCATGACCAAAAGCTCACTGTCTCACCTGGCATCGTGTCCGACAGAGATAGTATCAGTGATGAGCAGTTAGACGCTAGTTTACACGCACAATGCCTAGTTCGCATGTAGGCAAACCCCGTTTCGAACTACAATGCGCGTAAAAAAATACGAAAAGTCCTTTAGAAAATCGAGTTTTATGAAAAAATCACTGCATAAATCAATTTAAAAAAAAACATCTGAATTAAGAGCCTCCCCCTTTTATGAAGTCGGTTAATAAAGTTTATTGAACACTTTGATAATTATTGTGCTTTGTCGGTACCGATTTTGTTTTGAAGATTTTACACTTCTTTTATTACTAATTTACACCCAAAGTTACGTTATAATTAGCAAGAAAAACGAACCTTTGTTGGCTCATAACTTTTTAATGTGTTTTTATTTTACTGTTCTGGGTGCTTACTCTTCAATTTAATTCCGATAGATCGACATTGGAGTTGTGACGTTTCGTACTCTTGAGTTGGATGCTAGCGCCAAATGATTTTTAGATTGGGTGTCCATTTTGGAGAACTAAGTGGAATTGGATTCGAGCTTGGCGTGGGGTAATTTTTGACAATATTGTTTTCAAGAGTACCGAATCACGTGACTGTAAAATTAACATTGGAATCATATTGGCATCTCATTGGAATTAAAATTAGTTTGGAGAGTAAGCCCCCTGTTTGTACAGACACAATTAATAATAAGAAAAAAACGATATCATGTTTAAAGGATGCACAATGTCACACAGTGGAGTAATACCTTTGCGAAATGTGTATGGAAAAAATATTGACTAGCGGCATCTTAAATTAGGCAGCCCTTTGAGCCACGTCAGCTGTTTTTGTTTTGGAGCGCAGTACTGTACTGTCAAACACTGGTGAAAATGACAGATTTTCACAACCGCTGTAAACCAAAGTTTAGGGGGAAGCGCCCTGCCGGGTCAGCTGGATTGTCCGAAAGGGTTACCGCTGGCTCGGAACATAAAGGGCTAAGGAAGGAATACGGGTGGGTTTTAGTCAGTAAGAGTCTGACACTCCCTTCCGCTCCACCCAGAGCGGGAGGGGTCATTTGATGATTTCCCATCCTGAAAAAAAAGGGGGGGGGGGAAGCGCCATAGGGTAGCCTGCGGAGCTCAGTTTTTTGCAATTTCCAGGTCAGTGTCAGGTTGTAAGTTGAAAAAAATATGATTCGGGACCGTAACAAGTAATGTATTTACCGAATTATAATCATGAAAAACGTCTAATTTCATATAATCCTATTGATCGATTATTTCAAATATCAACTACTAGTTTCTGCCCGCAACTTTGTCTGCGTGAAATTTGTTGACCCCGTATCATCGCATCGCATCGCCTGCCCGCGCTAGTACTTCGTTTCCGCTTAACGTTCTTACTGACTGTTTTTCTCTTTGATCGACTCCTTAGGGTCTTAGCGTGATGTTACATAGCCTATAGGCTTCCTCAAGAATTGGGCTATCAAACGCAAAAAATATTTTTCAAATCCGACTGGTGGTTCCGGAGATTACCTCCTACATACAAACAAACAAAACCTCTTTATTTATACAGTATAGATATACAATTAGTAGTACTATTTTTTTTGTATTATGTGTTACACGAACTGTGTTCAAATGAACTTCTTTTTTTTTTCTTTCTTTCTTAGATTTAATGACTATTTCAATTTCACGGACTACCCAGGAACTTCCTCCGTAACCATTCGTAAGTAACTCGATAATTACAACCTTGATAATTACAACCTCGATAATTGCAACCCTACGCCCTATCTAGCAACCCTAACGGTGAGGGACCATCATCTCATCACATCATCTTCAAGGCTTCTCATTGGTTCAAAATGACGTGATATCTGTCGGCAGCCAATGAAAGACCCACAATTTCGTCGTCGTCGTCGCCATTTCCATAATTTAAAAAAAAAACAGTATTATACGCTATTGTTCCCGCACCCAACGCACCTCGAATTTTGTAACGCAACAGAAATAAATCAAAGTTCAATTTTTCAAGAAGTCGCAATTATTTATACGCCGCAATGCCTCATAAACATTGAGAATAGGTCTACGTCAAAGTAACGAGCCATTTTAATCATAACCTGTCAGAAATAATAAATATTTTAAATAATATTTTGCTTCCACCTTTAGAAGAGGTGGTCTTTTGAAATATCTATGTTCCATTTACATCCAGAACGGACAATGATAATGTTGAAATTATTTCAGTGTTTCTAATAATATTGGCAGTACCGTTCCGATTCATGTTAAAGGACTCCTATTGTCTTATTGGGTTCTTCCATCAGGAATTTAGCAGTAGCAACCCGGAGTGTGGACTTGTGCTCAATTGATGGCAATAGGCTCGCCCCTAATTACATGGTCATCATCATCATCATCATCATTTCAGCCGAAAGACGTCCTCTGCTGGCCATTGTCCTCCCCCAAGCACCTCCACTTCGACCGGTTCTGTGCTTCTGCCAACGGGTTCCTGCGGCCTTCACAAGGTCGTCGGACCACCTTGTAGGAGACCTTCCAACGCTACGTCTTCCGGTACGCGGTCGCCACTCCAGAACCTTTCGGCCCCATCGGCCATCTGCTCTGCGAAAAATGTGCCCTGCCCACTGCTACTTAAGTTTGGCAATTCTTCGGGCTATGTGGGTTACCTTGGTTCTCCTGCGGATCTCCTCATTTCATTACATGGTACACCTCTGCTGTGTGAAAGTTTTGGGTATGAATGTGGAACGTGGCTGTACAAGTAGGGGAAGACCAAAGAAACGATGGATGGACTGTGTGAAAGATGATATGGTTAGTAAGGGGGTGACTATCGAGATGACTACTGATGGAGAAGTATGGAAGAAAAATACATGTTGCAGTGATCCCAAATAAATTGCTATAAGGGGGAGAGAATGACGATGATTTTTGAAGTGAAAACTTCTTTATAATAATAATAATATTTATTTTAGTAAGTTAGACTGGAAGCCGACCCCAACACAGTTGGGAAAGGGCTAGGCAGATGATGATATTTTACTACATAAACATACAAGGAACGAACAGAAAATCGTTCGAGTAAAATGACATAAAAACCAGTGAACTGTAACTTGCATGCAATATAAACTTTTGAGCTGAGTTTCTTTATTTGATCCGCGAACAGAGTAAACGCTCAACTCACGAAAACTTTCGGGTACAGCCTTGGGAGTGACATAAGGCGATATTGACTCAGTGTTCCTTATGTAGCATATAAAAATTGTATGTTGGAACGGAAACTCTTGCAATGTTTGTGCCTGTTTTGTCGACAGCTGTTTTGTCCACCATTTTTTTTTGTATTTAGGAGAGGCTCGTATTACCCAGTAACTGGGTTGTGGAGGTCAGATAGGCAGTCGCGCAACCTGTAACCATAGATTCAGTACACGATTCTAGCGTAGACATTTTTCTTCAGTTATAAAAAAAAAATCTGTTTCATAGAAACCTACACGGTCAAAATGTATAAAACAGCAATTTCAGACGAAACCTATCAACGCTTTTATCAACGATTTTCCTGCTACCGTATATTATCCTCTTGGAATCTATAAGAGCTGAGATTCTGCTAACCATCTACCTAATCCATTAGTACCCTTTACACCGTCATAGAACATATGGAGGAGACACGTCACATTGTAACCAATGAATTTATACCTACTTTCATAACTCAGAGAAAAATTCAAGAATATTTTATTACAATATCTGATACAAAATGTTTTGATGAGGCCACAAGTTAGGGTTTGCGGCCCCACATTTGTCGCAATGCGGTGCGACTGGGTGCCAAATCGTATTGTATTAATTGCTACAGCTACCTTGAAGGTGCGCTGGCGAGTTATAGCGAATAATGTTGTTATTTAGCTGCGTCAGTGCGAAAGTGTGTGTACAGTTTTCTTTGGAAATGGTTAGTCTAGAATTTTCTTTGCGGATTTGGTCAAGAGTTCTGGTTGGTTGGTTCGAAAGAAAAATGCGTTTATTGGCGTTTATTGAATGATTATAATGCCTAAAGGGCCTTTTTTTTGAGAATGGGAAATCATCAATGGGGTCTATTGGACCCGCTCTGGGTGGAGCGGAAGGGAGTGTCAGACTCTTATTGACTAAAACCCACCCGTGTTCCTTCCTTCGCCCTTTATGTTCTGGGCCAGCGGTAACCCTTTCGGACAATCTCGTTGACCCGGCAGATGCCTAAAGAGCCTCAGCTCTACATGATATCAGATGACAACACGAGGTACCACCTGACGCTGTGCCATAAGCTAGAATAATGAACACATGCTTAGGGAACTGTGTGTCCGTTATAATAAATTAAGAGAATAAATTAAATGTGATTACTTTTAGCAGCAATTGCGGTTGATTTGCTGGCATTTATTGAAGAGTTCCGTTGTCTGTCTCCGAAACTCATCATCAGATCTTTACGAAATTGAAATAGGACCATTTCGGAATAAAACGTTTTCAAACAAAAAAAATCTATATATGAGGGAGTTATGCACGAACATACATTAAAAAAATATAAACATCCGAATTGAGAACCTCCTTTTTGAATAGGTACTGTAAAGATTATTCAAACAGCTCGCACTTCGTCCTCCAAAGATTAAACAATAAAATAATAATACTATGTCTAAAATAATAATAATAGTACTATGTTCACACAGTCAGTGATGTAAGCACACTTCGACACAGCTACGTTCAACATCTAAACAATTCCCAACATGCTTATAGTTCTGCGTTCGTTAGTCTGCGTTGAGAGAACATTCATATCTATTTGCTTCACGAAAAATATGAAGTTTTTTTTTAATTTCCGAGTTTTTGTACTCGTCGCAGAATGAATGGTATCTCGCTCGCTCGCTGGGAGCAGTATTTTTATGTTTCCTTTATATTTTTCTGCTTTCATGGAGCGTTTTATCAATTTATTGTTTGCTGGTTTATTTTATGGAGTTCGCCCGCAAGCGTTGTTAAAAAAGTCGTGAAATTTGACAATGGGAGGTGTTTACCAACAGCACGGAGATAAATGGCTATTTATCAGGGGACAATTTTTTACATTTTACGAGATAAGAAACAAGGAAACAAGCCTTGTTATTGCTACCGTAGTAGATGGTTAGATCTATTCAAAATACCTAAAACATAGTTAAAATTAGCAGCGCCCAAGGGTTTCGCCAATTGGTGCCCTGAGACAGTGAGGCGGGGTCGCGGCAGACCACGTAGGAGATGGCGGGACGAGCTGGATAGGTTCCATCAAAACTGGAAGGAGGACGCGCGGGCTCGCGAAAGATGGAAGGAGTGGAGGGAGGCCTTTGCCCAGGAGTGGGACAGCACAGGCTAAACAAAAAAAAAAAAAAAAAAGGGTTTCGTATACGTGTCGATCCCGTGGGAATATGTATCAGGATAAAAAGTATCCTATGTGTTAATCCAGGAAAACAAAAAAAAAAAAAACAATTTCCGTGGAGTTTCTTGAACGTTCTACTCTATAGGAACCTACTTTGCCGCTGGAACCGCTTTGGAATGGGCAACTAGCTTCACCTTTCTACAAATCTGACACCTTGACAATTAAAACATTACAAGCATTTTTGAATTGTCCTGAAATCCGATAGTCTTTAGTTTAATTGAAATATGTGATTTGAGTTTCAGTTTACTATGTGGAAATAAGTACAAAAACGTTGTCCTATTAGCAAGCCTAGCGACATGTACACAACAAAACACTATAATTATCAGACTTTCTATCGCAATATTTGTTTATTTAACATTCGGTTCATTTACCTGTGTGTCGCAGTAAAAGGACATATTAGTAAGAATGCACTAATAGATTTGTTTAGCGATGTGAAGTGTTTAGATGAAAGCGGTGCCTCCTTTGAATCTTTTATAATATCTTTAGCAACGCCGGAAATATCTTTCTTGATACCTACTCCGCTTGATATAAACTTTTTTGTGCATGCGTATTTTTATAATTAATGGAGGGGTCCGTGGCTAAATAATAGCAACCGCACAGGTCGGTCGATCAGGTTAAGCTACGCTTGCTGCGGTTGGTCTGGGGATGGATGACCATCTTTACATACCGAGACCCCTCCGTGGTGCCTCGGAAAGCACGTTAAGCCGTTGGTCCCGGCTGTCATTCGTGGATTTTTGACAGTCGTTGCGGGTCGTCAGAATCCCGAAATCTGACAACCAGTCTTACCAAAGGGTATCGTATTACCCAGTAACTGGGTTGTGGAGGTCAGATAGGCAGTCGCTCTATGTCAAATACTGGTTCATTGGTATTCAGCTACATTCGGTTAGACTGGAAGCCGACCACAACATAGTTGGGAAAAGGCTAGGCAGATGATGACCATCACCATTCTACCTATTTTTCTGTTCTTTTTAGGGTTCCGTACCGAAATGGTAAAAAGGAACCCTTATGGTGCGACTCAGTCTGTCTGTCTATCTGTCACAGCTGGATATCTCAAGAACTACTAATGCTATCAGCTTGAAATTTGTAACATTTTTATATGATATTTGCCCAACTATTTTGCAAATAAGTATGAAATAAAAAAATATATATGTATATATACTTGCAACAGGGACTGAAAGGGAGTCTTAAAAATTCGAAGTGAGCCCCACTTCGAATTTTTAAGACTCCCTTTCAGTCTCTAGGGCATGTGGGGTATCATATCGTCGACCGTAGGTTCAATTGAGGTAAGGGACAAAATACCCAAAATGAGTTGAGTATACAGTTTTGTTCAGAATTTTTCGCTCTATCGAATGGTGTATATGAAAAAATTCTAGCTTAAGAAAAATGTCCCTTACCCTAATGATTTTTGGATCCAAATTTCGAATCACCCCCATAATAACAATGTATCTGAAAGACTACGCAATATAGGAACTTGAAATGGTGTAATTATCGCCGCCAATCCACTTCAAATAAGGTAAGGGTCTTCCCAATCAACGAATTACCGTTACATGGTTTATTTTTGAAGAAACAGTAATATAAAGTGCGTACTTCATTTGCTGTCAAAAACCTCTTTACACTGTATTTTTTTCATAAATTTTTTCAACAAGTCCTTTACACTATTTTTGATTAATAGATTGGATCCAACGCAGAGGTCAATTTAATGTAAGGGACGGGACTACAAGTTACTTGGTCAGTAAGGGACATTACTAACAAAAATACGTTGTTGTAAGGGACATCTATTTTCTTAAATAGCTAATTTATTTAAATAAATGTTATACATGTAGATAGAGCACTAAAATACAAGATTATGTGTGAAATCAGACCCGAAATAGGTTAATAACTAAAAAAGTTATGGGCGATTTAGTCCGAAAAAAAACTTTGTCGGCCTCTCCTGAAAAATCATATTTTGTCCCTTACCTCAATTGAACCTACGGTCGTATTGAAAGAGCGCAGTTTGCACATTCTCAAATATTTTTTGTTTTTAGGCCGCATGTTTTAAAAACCGTCTCCCGACCAATGTGTGAAGTTTGCATAGAGAAAAATCTGAAATTATTCTATGTGATAGAAGTTTATGTAAAGATTATAGGAAAAATAGTACACTTTTTCAGAAATTATCAACAAAAGTTACATTAGTTCCACTATCGGTCAAGAGATGGCGTTGACCTAAAACTGCAATATTCTACACCGCGGTGCACAGTGTTAAAATTTTCTGACGAATATAGGCCTCGCCGATGAAAATTTAAAAACATACCGATGATAATTTAGAAACAGTCCGACTCGCTCTTACCCGGTTTTTTTCTTGTTTGTTTATATATGTGTGTGCACAAAAGGTAAAATAAATAAATAAATGATAAGTTAATGACTAACAATATTGTACCTACTTCTAACTTCAAAAATACCGTACCGATACTCGTTCCAGGGAACGTTGTATGTATGCGACCAGTGTTTTTCATTCTAAGTGAATATTTGTATTCTGTTTTTGAGAGATAAATGTCATAAACAGTGATCAGAGAAGGTAGAGCTGTTTTTGCTACTTGCGACATGCGGACATAACATGGATATGCCAAATATTTCCGGGAATCCCGGGAATTCTCGGAATATATAATAATATTTCCTAGTGCAATAAAGTATATTTAGTATTGTTTCTAACAGTTTTACTTAATTAATTCATATTTCACGAAGCTACCTCTAACAACATTCCAGGATCCCTGTGCGTGGATATAAGTAAGTATATACTGTTTGGGTGCTCACCTACTACCTGCTCATTACTGCCCACTTACCCATATTAACTCATTTAAATCAATCGACAATTTCAAAATCCCGGGATTTCAGAGGCATATCCATGTTAACATCAATGTTTGCGGTCATTCACCCCAAACAGCTCTACCTACTCCGACCATTGGTCATAAACAATAAAATCATAAGACGAACTTGTTCACAATAGCTTTAAAACATTGTTGCAATCGGAAAGCTAAGACGGCTTAGTATCCTAGATAGTTTGAGGTCTTGACCTATACAGTATGTTAACTAACAGAGGGCGTTCCCGTTAACCCGCAATAGTATAGCATCCATACATGCTAAAAAAGATATTACCATTCGAAAATAAAATGTTTTTATTTTTTTTTTGTATTAAAATATTCACTAAAAATCGTAAATTGATACGTTAAAGAAACACTCTGTACACGCGTACTTGAAGGACAGCAATGTCGGAATTTATTTAATTAAATAAATTAGAATTAATTAAATAAATAGAGTATCAATTTACGATTTTTAGTGAATATTTTAATATAAAAAAAAATAAAAACATTTTATTTTCGAATGGTAATATTTTTTTTAGCATGTATGGATGCTATACTATTGCGGGTTAACGGGAACGCCCTCTGTTAGTTAACATACTGTATACAAGATGTTGTCTTGGCATGCACTCTTTGGCACTAAGCTGCAAACCAGTGCCAATTATATTTTCTCTTTCACATAATTTTAAGAGGGGCTCGTGGCTACATAGTTTGGAAAAGGCTAGGCAGATTGTTGAAGCGAAAACTTCTTTAGGCGCGTTGGGCATTTTTTGAGATGAGAAAAAACCATAGAACTCGCAAAACTGATACCGTAACCGATACCGCGCTACATTCGGATGTGTTCGGCTGTCCTCGGGATGTACTCGGTTTTAATGTATATATATCCGACATGTCAGTGAGTGATGGCAAAGTATTCTGTTTGTGTCTTGTTTTCACTTCTGGCGGCACTCCCGGAGTGCCACTGTTTTTTTTTTACCACTCTCACTGAGAGACGCCAGTCCATCACGCGGGCTCTGTGGGGGTTGGTATATGTCACATGGGCAACTAGCTTCATATTGTCTGACTGACCGACTTCTTGACAATTCAAAAGTGCCTGTAAATTGTTTAATTGTTATAAATGCTTTGAGTTTGAGTTTGAGTCTTCGAATTTTTGGTTCTAGGACATGCCGGTTTCCTCACGATAATTTCCTTCACAGTTTTCCTACTTATATTTCTCATACATACTAATTACCATTTACCGAACGAAAATCGAACCCAGTACTGCACGCCCAGCATACCGTCTTCCAAACCAACGAACGACACAACCAACCTTCATGAATACCGACGAAATTCTACTGAAGAGTTGTATTCTACAGTTTAACTATTACAAAAATCCTTTAATAATTCCATTTAATCTGGTAATGGCGTCATAACTCACAGTTTCAATTAAAATGCCTGAAATATTTGTTCAGTTATAACTACAGACGAGGCGCCAAGAACACAGCAAGTTCCCGTTGTTACATTACTGAAATAGTTTACGTTTTGCCATAGAATCGAATTAAATTAAGGCGTTTAATTACTGTTGAAGCTGGTTTGTTTAACATTGATTAACTTTTAAGGCAGATTTATGCTTCGAAAATTGTTGATTGTTTTAGAAAACTGCAGAATGGACACAAGTAGGTAGTGTCATCATCTGCCTAGCCTTTTCCCAACTATGTTGGGGTCGGCTTCCAGTCTAACCGGATGCAGCTGAATACCAGTATTTTACATGAAGCGACTGCCTATCTGACCTCCACAACCCAGTTCTTGGGTAATACGATACCCTTTGGTGAGACTTGTTGTCAGACTTCTGGGCTTCTGACTACCCGTAACGACTGTTAAAAATCCAGGAATGACAGCCGGGACCAACGGCTTAACGTGCTTTCCGAGGCACGTAGGGGTCACGGTATGTAAAGATGGTCACCCATCCACAGACCAACCGCGGCAAGCGTAGCTTAACCTGATTGATTGACCTGTGCGGCTGTTATTATTTAGCAACGGGTCCCTCAGTTTAAAGCCTGCGTTAAAACGCAGCTGTGTGGCAAGGAATCGGGACACCTTATAGCAATAACGCATCCGATATTATCGTTCGATAACAAAGCGCCTGTGCGGAAAGCCTTTATTACTCTCATTCTCAGCTCATCTGCAACTAAAGGACTACAAATACAAATTTAACATTCAATTCACCCAGTCCAGGCCAGAACCAATGTGCGCTAACCACAGAGTTAGGCTGACAGTATAAACACTTTTGGCAGACCCCGCTAGGTCAAGTATGTTTTAATGGCGGCTGCGAGCGTGCCAGAACTTGTCCGGTGTATTATAATACAATCTTCTGCGAACATGTTTCATGCTGGCTGGATATGAACACTAATGAGCATAAGTTGTGATGAGCCCATTGGGTGACAAATGACAATCGTTTTAAATGGTTTGGCAGTCGAATCACTTCATTGCGTGGTATGCAACGCAATCAATTGTAGTTGATTATGTCAAAATGCAGTGTGAAGGAGTAATACGACTGCATGCACCTACATAAGGTGATACGTAAAACGTTACTGACAAAGGATGCATACGAAAAAAGAGAGCTCAACAATGCGCTAGAACCAAAAGTAAAAGTCAAAGCATTTATTTCAAATAGGCACATAAAAGGCACTTTTGAATGTCAAAATTACAACAAAATAGAATTGATTCTAGTCGCCCATTCCAAAAGGTAGTTTTCGTATGGAGAAGAATGGGCAAAAAACTCCACCGTTACTCTTTTAAAATAAACCAACGTAAGCGGCAAACCAATTAAAAATTGTTTAAAAATAAATTAAGCTGTGTATCAAAAATATATTCAGCCAGAATTTTCAATTACCTATTACGCATATTATGAATGCAATATTGCAATGAAATTGCTTAGGGTTTAAGTATTACCGAAAAATATATTTAAAAAAAAAATTGTATGGAGGTAGCTGACACCCTGGATTAACATATAGGCTACTTTTTATCCCGATATTCCCATGGGATCGACACTTATGCGAGTGAAACCGCGGGACGCAGCTAGTTACAAATTAATTGAACAATAGTTGTAAAAGAGATTAAATATATAAGTCAAAATTCAATAAGGTCAAGGAGATAAAATATGATTTATAGGCAATAATCTTATCTTATTTCTTTTTGGAATAGCTGTCAAACATTTCAACAAAATTCCGTTATAAATGAGAATACAAAATGATGCAGGTGAGAGTAGGACCAATATTTAGGTATTTTTGAAAACCATTGAATTTATAATTTAATTCAAAATCAAGACCACGAAACACACATACCTACTTGGTTCAAACACTTCTTACGTGCAACTTTCATTAAAAAAGATCATGGAAATGTTTGCCAAACATTCGACATTTATTTTTATCGTATTTGCCAAACGTGCAGCCATGGTGAACCACGATAGCGTCAACGTGGACGCAAATATTGGCTTGTTAGCTTAGGATCTTATAAAGGTCTTAAAACTAAAAATGGACACCCGCCAAAGAGATAAAAATCTGGCATTGCACCTTTATGGTTGGTTCTAATTTGAGCAGATAAAAAATTGAAACACACATTGCAAAGCAAAAAAATACTGGCTGGTATTTTAATTTTGATCCTCTGCAAGGCAAAGACCCGTTCTCAAACAGAGTAATAAAAAGCATTCATTGTCACTCTTACTCACATGATGGCGGATTTCACAATGGATTTAATCAGTGGTATCACAGATTAACACTGAAATTACTTTTTAAAATAAAAAAAAAACAATCGCCTTTAAAAAAAAAAACACTACAAAGTGAAAAATTACTTTAATTTCGGATGTCGGTGTCGTTGGTTCCGCATTTTCGTTTTTTGACACCGACTTCCGAAATTAAAGTTATTTTTCACTTTGTAGTGTTTTTTTTTTGGAAGTTGTTTGTTTTTTTTGTATAAAAGTTTTTATTATTCACTTTTTATTTTGTACTTACCCCACACAAATTCATATAATACTACATACTTGCTATGTGAATATTAGTGACAGGAAGCTATTAAAACATTAATATAAACTAAGTAGAAAAAAATCGTATTATTTAAGCTAATTCGAAAACTACCCTAGCAAAATTCATAAAAATATGGGACCACCCCTGAAGCATACCTTATTCATTAAAAATTAGATAATTTTTAGATTAGAGGTACCCAATAACAACTTTGACAGAAATTATGGTATACCGTTGTATACTAAACACATCTGCGTACCCCTTAAGAGGGTACAGGCGTGATGTTATGTTGTGTGATTGTTTAAACAATGCATACAAATATGCGATAGCAGCAATCGCGGTTGATTTGCTGGCATTTATTGAAGAGTTCCGTTGTCTGTCTCCGAAACTCATCATTAGATCTCTGAATATACTTCTTTCGAACAAAATAAGAATTTTGCAAATCGGTCTATATATGACGGAGTTACATAAAAAAAAATATATATATATAAACATCCGAATTGAGAACCTCCTCTCCTTTTTACAAGTCGGTTAAAAAAGACACTGGTACAAAATGGCCACCTTTTCCACTATGAAAATACCTTTGTTTATTTGTTGAATTTCGTGAAAATACTTCACGTGCACCGTAGAACTAAAAACCGAAACGGAGCAACATTAACACGTACTGGATTAATCGAGTGAAATCTGGCGGAATCCGGTTTGATCCAGTTAAGTCGGGCTGTCCGGATCATAAAATGGCCGGGTGGGTGATATCGCGTATGGAAACGGATAGAAGGACCGTTTGTGGGCTATGATAGCAAGGCAAGACAACGATCAAAGCAAATAAACGGACAGAATGCACGTATTTTGTGATACTAATTTGAACTGTTTTCGGCGTAAGAAAAGAAGAAAAAGAATGAAAGAGAATTAAAAGAGCAGTGGGGGTCCTAGTAATGGGCGCGAGATACGAGTCGCAGGTTCGAAACCAGACAGGCGCTTTACTTTGTGTAAATTATTTCATCAGCACTGCTCTCAAAACGGTGAAGAAAAACATCGTGAGGAAACCGGCATATTCTAGGAACGAAAATTCGAAGACGTGTGACATCTACCAACCCGCACTGGGACCGCGTGGTGGATTACGTCTCACTCCCTCTCACAGGCACTATAATAAGGCCGGTGTGGGCCGCGAGCCGAACACAGTTGGATAAGCAATACAAGCGAACGAACACATCGAAAGCGATCTTTAAGTGCGACTTAGAGCGATCAGTAGTGCAATTTTGTTTTATAATTAGTGTGTTTGAGTTGTTATTAGTATTGTTGATCAGTGTCATTTTTTGGTTATTGAATCGGCAGTTTTTATTGTCACGAACTCCAAGCTTGTAACAATACTAAAGTATAACATTCAAACACTATAATAAGTTAGGTATAAGCTTTGAATGCGTAGCTTTCATAATAAAATATGTAAAATGAACCTTCTGAATCGATCACGTTCATTCATAATCTATGATTGGTGTTACGACTGACATTTCAATCTGTCAATCTATCAGATTTTATCCGTATTTTAATGCGTTTCAATTTCGGGACAGACAATGGATTCCATTTTACATATTCATGCCTCTGAGAGCGTACAATTGTGAGAATCGTATTGGAATATTTTCTGTTTTCATTCTGCTCTTTTCAGTGGGATATTTTTAGATTTTCCGCTGATTTTCAACAATAGAAAAGGTAAAAAACCCTTACCTCTTTGTACTTTGAATCGGGTGAGTTTGGCACCGAGCGTTGGGAAAATTTATGTCCGTTTTAAAATTATTGTTATTTTTTTATTTATTCAAATCTCTCTTACATTTATCATGACAGCTCATCTATGCTATACTTAACAAACTCAAAGTGAAGTGAGCTTGGAGTAATCTGTCTTTCCACCTGATGCTAGGAATTGACAGCTCACTTCTAGATCATTTTAACTAAGTTTTCACGGTAACATTTTTACAGAATACATCGGTAGGTGTACATACCCGATGCGATAGAGTGGTCTTTTCACAAATCCGTTGTTATATTATAAATTTTATCGTAACATAAAGGGTCTTTCAAACAGGCGCGACACGCAATAAAATCGTGCGCGACACAAAGGCACCGCAAGTCGCGCAACGAGCGGTGCCTTTGTGTAGCGCCCAATTATGTCGCGTGTCGCGCCTGTTTGTAGGAGCCTTAACAAGTTGTGGAGCTTGTTGCTAAGTAATAACAGCCGCACGTGCTGATCGATCAGGTTAAGCTACGCTTTCTGCGGTAGGTCCGTGGATGAGTGACCATCTTTACATACCAGCAAGACCCCTCCGTGCCTCGTAAAGCACGTTAAGCCGTTGGTCCCGGCTGTCATTCGTGAATCTTTGACAGTCGTTACGTCTCGTCAAAGCCCGAAAATCTGACAACCAGTCTTACCAAGGGGTATCGTATTACCCAGTAACTGGGTTGTGGAGGTCAGATAGGCAGTCGCTCCATGTAAAATGCTCGTGTTCAGCTGCATCCGGTTAGACTGGAAGCCGACCCCAACATGGTTGGGAAAAGGCTAGGCAGATGATGAGTGTCTAGATATCGAAACCCTCCACATCTAGAGTTTGCTTTTTAACTCTTTATATAGGATTTATTTAAACCGTTGCCCACGTTCCAGATAAACTACAACCAGGGCCGTCTTTACCCGGGGGTGCAAGGGGTGCATGGCACCCGGGCGCAGGGTCTTCGGGGGCACAAGCCAATCCTTATACCTACACGTACTATGCCTAAACCTTCTCGAAATTGGAATTATTAAAAAACTACTTACGATTAACTATGACTCGAGTCAAAATAGATTTACAAATTTGGCTACAGACCTATCGAATTGAAAGTTGATAATGATAAATGATAAATGATTTTTATTTCTGTAAGTAGGTTTGCACAAACACTTTTACACGTCAATCATAATTTTTTTTTAAACTAGATGAGGTCGGCGTTTCCTATCTGACTACTCTGAGAAGAAAGGCCGAAACAAACTCAGAGGTCATAGTCTCTTTTAAAGTCCAGACATAATCTTGGTCAAGTTATATGAAGACCATGTAGGTCGATGTCTGAGATGGTCTTTTGAGGAAAGAACCACACAGATTGAGAGGACCTGTCCAGTCAGTGCACGCATTTGTCAGAAATCATGCAGCTCAACTCAAGGCTTAAGGAGCTCAACGATTCGACGAACAATACCAAAGAAAGGACATTTGGGTAGGCCACATAAATTACTCAAACTGCCAGACCATAGAGAGAATAATAATAAATATAAAATGCCTAAATTAAATGACCCACATCGTCTTCACATTCACAATAATTAAAATAATATAATACTTTAAAAAGTAAGCAAATGTCAGTTCAAAAAAAAAATCATTAATGTCAATGTGTATATAAAAAAAAAAACATCAAAAACACTCAAAATGCAGAAATTGGAAGCAACTCAATCCCAAGCCTTTGTATCCTCAATATAATCTTTAACGGTATAAAAGGCTTTCTGGCACAACTTACGTTTAATGAACGATTTAAATTTATTAAGGCTTAGATCTTGAACGTGGCTTGGTAGTTTATTATAAAAGTGTATACATTGGCATCTGAACGAGCCACCTATTTTCTTGAGCCTTGTTGTAGGTACAACATATTTGTGTTTGTTTCTAGTATTTATATTATGGATATCACTGTATTTTTTGAACAATTTTATGTTTTTATGGGCATGGTTGATTACAAAACAGACGATATCATAAAAAAGATTTCCGATTTTAAAGCCGGAAAAATTAAATTTGATGTTTGAAAATGTACCTAATTTTACTGTAGAGTAAAATATATAAAATAAAACACAAAAATTCGAGCGCAAACTGATTTTCGCACCCCGGCGCCCAATATGGTTAAGACGGCCCTGACTACAACCTATTATGATAGGTAGATATCTCTCAGTATCTCTAATATATTTTCCTGGTAACGTTGGAACCACATTATTGAATAAAGTAATGTGCGCTGCATTTCCTCTACCCGGATGTGAAGGCGCGTTCACATTGGCAGAGTACACTCTCTACTAGTACTAGCGGTATACAAGTACTCGTAGAACAAATAAATGGCAATCGCTAAACGTCTTATTGTCCCAAGGAAGACAGAGTGTTTACGCCGTACGGCATTTCATACAAAATTTCAAGCCCTTGTTTTTCGAAATGAATGAACCGATTTCAATGAAACTTCATACGCATAAGCAGGATACAAAGGTCTAAAAAGTTACTTAAGAACATTTTAGAAATGTCTTATTTAAAAAAAGATAACTGGAAATCTCTGTTTCTATGGAATATTTAAAATCGGTCTTATTTGGCTGTAACACTGTTTTTCAAAAGTGTTCATAATTTTATACGCTTTGGAATGGGCAACTAGCTTCATATTTTCTGACTGATCGACTTCTTGACAATTCAAAAGTGCCTGTAAATGGTTTGATTGAAATAAATGCTTTGAGTTTGAGTACTGGACCACTGACTCGACTATGTGTAAATGCGCCCTAGCTAACCGTAGCTTGACCTAATTGACGTATTTTTCTCAGCGAATCTACATTTTTAAAATGGATCTGCCGCGGATTTAAATCAGTTAACTTCTCAGTTAACTGATTTAAATCCGCGGCAGATCCATTTAAGCTAATAAAGCTTCTCAGCTTTATTAGGATTGAATATTATTCAAATTCAATATTATTATTATTATATTATAATAATTATATTGATGATACTACAAACCCATATTAATGTTATCTACAAAACTTATATTTAATCAGATGTTCTATGAATTGCAACAATTAAATACTAATACGAAATCAGTACAGAATGATTGCTATTGTCCAAACTGTACATTTTTACACGAATTTTCAGCAAGTTATCGTGTTCTTAGGTGATCCAAGTACATGCGTCGGTGGTGTAATGGTCAGCATAGTTGCCTTCCAAGCAGTTGATCCGGGTTCGATTCCCGGCCGACGCATACATTTTTACCACGTTTTCCATACAACTAGCTACACAGGCTGATTTCGAGGCTTTGGTCTTTATTTCACGCTTTATTTCGTCCAATGTATCATAATCGGGAAATCGCTAATCGGTTTGTCGACTCTTCACTTAACAATAGGACTGGCCTATTTTTAGACCAAAGAATCAACATTATCATCCAACATGGCAGTGCTGTCAGCCTTTTGGGCATTTTTCCCATTGACAGCGATGCACACAATTTTTTTTTTGCCAATTGAGCTCTTTCCTTTTTTATTTAGGTACTTGTACAAACGCCAGCACATCAAGCTACTACAATCTGTCAAATTTCTTTAATAGATTTTCAACTTTATCGCTAAAGCATAAGGTTCAAAGTTGATTGGGAAAATTTGACAGTTTTGGGTAGCTTGATGAGGTACACGACACAACCAGATACGGAACGCGGGACAGTTTCTGAGCACAAATGTTGTTCGTACGATGTCCAGTGTCCAAGCGCCAGTGTCCGAGAGACCTCCACATCGTTCTGTAGAGCTGTTTTCTAACCCCCACGAACTCAGGCTAGACTCTGTCAAGCGCCACCAGATGGCGCTAGCGTTCCGACTAGTCAAATTAATGGCAGGATGCGACATATACATTAGTGTTAGCTTGTATATTGTATTTAAGATGACCAGCTATTGGTTGTAATAAGGTATGCATCAATATAACAAAAAATAACCTATTATTGCCTCACTGTGGGGTTAAGGCTCTCATACAGAAAAGGCACGAGCAAAATAATGCGTTAAAGTGTGATCGATTATAGTTCACATTTTTTCGATAGTTCTCTCGCGAGATAGATTATATACTAACGATATTCATAATATAATGCGGTGACATATAGAATATACATCGATAAATGCAAAAAAATGTACAGTAGGACCAAATCCTAAAATATTTTCATCTAGTCCGTTTCGCAAGTCCAATAAACTCCTCAGGAAGACAGTTCCGATGTTATTAATGTAGATCCCGTCACCATGGATTTACGTTGCCGTAGTAATGGCCGAATTGATCGAAGTACTTACGTAGCTATTTAGTATTAGCGCAAAATGTGATCTATCGCATGCAAGTTTGACACCAGTTCACAATTTGTCGGTTTGCCATGGACAGATTTATAAACTATCGAAAAATAATACGTTAAATTGTACATGGTTTGTTGCAGTTCACAATTTTTCGATAGTTTGTGATTACAAACTCGAAAATCGATCTTGCGAGATCGATTTTAAACTAACGATGTTTATTTATTTATGCTACGATGTTCGTAGATATACGGTGACAACAGGACCAAATCCTAAAATATTTTCCATTTAGGTACACCTCCTCGCCAGACCAATACCTCCTCAGGGAACACAGTTCCGATGTTATTACTGTAGATCCCGTTACATACATTTACCTTACCGTATTATTGGCTGCGTAGAATTTATCTCCAGTATCGGGGGCCGTGTCTTATTGATCAAATCGAATTCATGTCAAGTGAGATGGAGCGGTGCTCTATGTTGAGTTATTGGACCTTGTGAGATAATGTGATGGCTTTTGTTTTTGTTTTTCGAATGAAAAACTGAAGTACTGGGAAATTATGTCGATTAGGAGTCTTACCTCAATGATTGGTGACCTGTCTTCTATAATTAAGTCAAAATATAACCCAAATCATTGTGAAATAAAATGGAAATTGATTTAATTACATAAAATCACGCTTGTATTCCTTTATACGTTCGAAACAACAACGTAAATAATGCAATGAATTTTTGAAAGAATGAAACATTATTTATTGCGACTCGTACAGGAAGATCACAAACTAAACTAAACACAGTAAAATAAAAATCCAAGTTATATAAAAAAAAGTAACAAAAGGAAAATGAAACAGAAAGTCCTATACGAGGCCAAAAGGCTCCTATCTCAGAATGATGCTGCGGCATTTAAAAAATAAACTTTTGTAATATAAAATAAATTTAATAAAATTTTGTAGAACTGTCAAAATCAAAGACATTGCTACTGTTAGTGAGTTACGCAATTACCCCGCAGGTCAGTCAGCCTCACTTAAAGCTTTGTCATCTTGCAAATCTTTCCACCACATCATAATCGGCCTATAATGGTCCCACTGCTGGGACACAGGTCACACAGGCCTCCACTCTGTGAGAGGGAGTGGGCCGTAGTCCACCACGCGGACCCCAGTGCGGGTTGATAGATGTCACATGTCTTTGAATTTTTAGTTCCAAGCCATGCCAGTTTCCTCACGATGCAGTGGTGATGAAATAATTTTCACAAAGTAAAGTGCCTGTCTGGGTTCGAATCTACGACCTACAACTGGTAAGTCGCGACCGTTAGCACCCACCTCACGGGTCAAAGCATTATCTGTTCCACCACGGGCCACAGCATAATCTGTTCCACCACAGGCCACAGCATAATCTGTTCCACAACGGGTCACAGCATAATCTGTTCCACCACGGGCCACAGCATAATCTGTTCCACAACGGGTCACAGCATACTCTGTTCTACCACGGGCCACAGCATAATCTGTTCCACCACGGGCTACAGCATAATCTGTTCTACCACGGGCCACAGCATAATCTGTTCCACCACGGGTAACAGCATAATCTGTTCCACCACGGGTAACAGCATAACGTTGCTGCGCATGCAAAAGTCGCTATGTGTTTTTAGTGAATGAGCTATATGAATTATAACATTTAGGTGTTTATACGGAACTTTCGATGTATGCATATCACATAACTACATTCTTTAAATATTGCACTTATCACATAGCTGTTTATACAGTAAGTGTATATTGAAATAACGATTAAAACTGTATAAAGAACCGAAAATAACTAAATAACACATAGCGGCTTTTGCATGCGCAACGACGATACCGTCGTTGCGCGTGCAAAAGCAGCTATGTGATAAGTGAAATATTTAAAGAGTTAAGGAATGTAGCTATGTAATATTCATACATCGAAAGTTCCGTATAAACACGCTAAATGTTATAATTCATATAGCTCAAATAAGTTCACTAAAAACACATGGCGACTTTTTCATGCGCAGCGAAGATAATCTGTTCTTTACACTTTCATAATCTGTTTTTAACTTATGCTGTCAGGATGAGAGGCTAAATTAACTCCAGCAATCAATTATTGAACCTATCTCATTCCTCTGCTAATCCTGGGGATTATTTTGTGTTACACATACATTGGTGTAAGGGACATCTACGAACAAACTGTAACTATGAGGAAACACAGTCATGATTCTGAGTCCCGTACGGTATATACAACGTGGCGGTACAATGGTGACATTAATTTAACACACATATACGTTTTCACATTTTCGTTTCATGAAGAAATTATGTTTCCATTAAACGTTATTATTTGCGGATTTATTTAAAGTTTTCTAAAATAGCATTTTGGAGCAACCTGTACTTAAAGAACTGTCGCGCAGCGGTCATTTGCCGGGTCACGGATCATAACATCGCATCAATGAAATTAAAATAAATAAACAATACTTTAAAGTAACGTGATATCCCTTTGTCGGCGAGCGGGCGGCGCAGGCGACGCGTGCCCCCCCCCCCCCGCCCCGTCGCGTCGCAGCGAAATCCAATTCTTTTTTTTGCATTTCTAGTGCTAGCCTAACTCGTGCCCTTGACACACTTCTTCACAGTTTAGTGCACATAATTACGTCGACTAATTTTGTGAATGTTTCCGCGAAAAAGACGCTTACCTATTGTTTTATTTATTTATTTTTGTGTAATGAACTAATGAGTAATTAGATTATGGTACCTACTGCGATAAAGACGCTTTGTTTTGTTTTCGTTTTCTAATTTAGTAGGTACGTTGACATCTCTTGCGATACGGGCGCTTTTATTTGTGTTATTAGTGCTTGTGTAAACTTGTGATCGTGATGGCAAATACACATCCGAACTACACAGCAGCTGAATATGCGGACATGATCCTAATTTACGGAGAATGTCGTCAAAATGCCGCTCTTGCCATAAGGACATATCGCGAGAGATATGGCGGTTCAAGACAATGCCCTACTAATCCTCGCACTATTGTAGGAGCTCTTCAGCGCATCTGCGAAAACCGGCCAGTGGATCCTAGGTCTCAACGCCCTGATTGACCACCTACACGACAAAACCCAATCCAGTTAACTGAAAATGTGCTACAATATTTCCAAAACCAACCCAAAACTAGCCTCCGCCAGAGCGCTAGGCATTTTCAAGTTCATCACAGTACCATATGATACGATATTAAAGCGCGAAAAGTGGCAGCGCGTGAAGCGACGCGTTGCCGCTCCGAGTTAACGTAAGCCAGCGTAACGTAGGTAAGTAATTTCATGAATGATTTTTTGCAAGGGTGATCCCAATTTTAGTTACATTTTTATCATTTAGTTTGTTTGAAAAAATTTTTTTTTCAATTTACGAGTTATTTTAACCTACTAAAATTAATATGATTAAAGGGCACTAGCCCTACACGTGTGTTAAATTAATGTCACCATTGTAGCGCCACGCTGTAGAATTACCCTTGAACGATATAATTGTCTACAGATAGCATGGTTTACCGTTGAACGGTAATACGAAAAAAATATTAGTACTAAATCCCCCAGAGTTGCCAGTTAAACTGAATTATTTTAAAAATCTGCTGTTTTATACAAGAATGCAATATCTACACGGTTAAAATGTATGGAATAGCAGATTTATTTTTAAACCGACGAAAATCCATAGTCGGTTTTGAACTGTATTTAATAAAATAAAAGTGTTAATTTCCCTCAACATAAGTAAATAAATAAATAAAGTAGAAGAATAGGAAGTAGATAAAAAGTGGGAACCCCACCCACTATAGATAACAGAAAGATATAGTATGAGGCATGGAAGTACGAGAGGCAGAGGCATGTAAGCGAGAACTAGTATGGAAAAGGTTCAGATACAGAATAGACACCAATCACATTGGCGGAACTAGACCTTAAAAAAAAAAAACCCATAGTCGGTTCATCACTACCATTTAGTTTGTAGTATTTGTCTTAAATATAGTTCCAGAATACTCTGCATTAGTATTTTTTTTTTTTTTTTTTTTTTTTTATTTCTTTAGGACAACAAACAATTGCGTAATAATGCTTAATACTACAACAGATATTTAATGAACATTTAGGTAATAACGCAACCAGCACCGTTATCCACATAATAATACAATAAAAACTTATTATTACGTACAAGCAAACTTTAACAAAAAAAAAGATTTAACTATTATAATATGGTTTACACAATACTTAGTAAAGGTGAGACAGACTTTTTTACAAACGAAACTCAACTTAGATCTGAATAAAATTAAAATGCGAGTGGGCAGAAATAAATTTGCATTGTGTCCGAACATAAATAACAAAACACATAAAAGAAACATAAACATCCAGATTGAGAACCTCCTCTTTATGAAGTAGGTTAAAATTTAAAAGGCAAATCTGTGAGATGTTGACATTATGAGGAAGTGTGAACATTTTTTTCTCTGATACATTTCTTGAATTGGGTAAGTGACAAAACAAACAAGTCGACATCAGCAAAATTATCGTTGTAACTTTTCATAATGCGCCGTAAAGGAGCTCGTTCACCTGCGTTAGTCCTACACGGCTTTGGGGCAAATAGACTGTGTGTATAAGTATCGCGAATACGTTGGGAACGACTAGGTATGCGAATATAAATCTGGTTTATGAGGTTATTACAATCAAATTCATTTCGACAGACTTTATATAAGAATGATTGATCAAGAAGCAGTCTCCTTGATTTAAGAGTTGACAAGGTGAACTTTTCTAGGAGAGTATGATATGAAGATCGTTTCTTAAAGAATGTGTAGTTTAGAAAACGAAGATATTTACGTTGTACTGATTCAAGCTGATCACTGTATTTATCATAAAATGGATTCCATACACAAGTGGCATATTCCAATTGAGATCTTATGAGTGACTTGTATAGTAGTAAGTATGTGGAAGGTTTTTTAAATAAGTTGCAGGTCCGCCTTATAAAACCATAAAATTGATAGCCTTTAGCTGCGATGTGGTCAACGTGAACATCAAAGTGCAGCTTTGAGTCAAAGAGTATACCCAGGTCTTTAATTAAGGAGACTTTTTCTAAATTTGTGCTACAGAGCGAATATGTGAAATGAACGACATTGATTTTTTTGGTAAAAGAGATAGATTTGCACTTGGGTAAACTCAATTGTAGTTTATTTGCTAAACAATAGGCAGAAAAACGATTCAAGTCCTCTTGTAATTTAACACAGTCATCAATGGAACTTATTTTACGAAACACTTTAAGGTCATCAGCATACAACAAGAAACCGCAGTTTCTAAAGCATGTGTTTACATCATTTATAAATAAAACGAAAAGCAGTGGACCCAAAATTGAGCCCTGCGGTACACCAGATGTCACGCTAATCACATCGGAAGAAAACCCCTGGACCACAACCTTCTGAGTTCTATTTTCCACGTACGATGTAAACCAGCGAAGCAGACTCCCACGGATACCGTTAAATTCGATTTTTTGTAAAAGCATAGTGTGGTCCACCTTGTCAAAAGCCTTACAGAAGTCAGTGTAAATTGTGTCAACCTGCACTTGATTGTCCATATTTTCGAATAAAAAATTTGAGTATAAGACTAGGTTGCTTACAGTGGAGCGACCATGAACAAAGCCATGCTGTTCTGGGATAATAATATTATGTAAGATAGGATAGATTGCATAATGAACTAATCGCTCAAGAACTTTTGACAAGGTGGACAACAATGATATTGGACGATAGTTGGTGACGTCGTCTTTGGTGCCACTTTTGTACACAGGCGTGATATGAGCAGTCTTCCATGCTTGAGGAACGGTACCCTCTTTCAGACTACGGTTAAATAGATAAAACAACGGCACGCCCATCGACTCAGCAGTGTGTTTTAAAAATAAAGGGGGAATACCATCCGGCCCGCAACCTTTGGTTACGTCTAAGGATTTAAGCGATTTAACTATCGTATCTTTAGAGAATGACAGATCCGTTATAGTTACTTGGCTTTCCAACGGCGACACAGAATTTCTATTAACATTATTAGACTTTGGTTCATACACTGAGCTAAAAAACCTAGAAAATAATTTACAAACATCCCCAGGCCCGTTACATTTCTTACTATTATAAGACATGGTGTTTGGTACACCCGTAGTTCTTTTATGGCTTTTTATAAACGACCAAAATTGTTTTACGTCTTTTTGTATGTTGGCTTCAACAGTACGCATATACCTTTTAAAGCAATCATCAGAAAGCGACTTAAATCTCCTGCGATATAAGGAAAACTGTTCGTAATCCGCATAATTTTTATATTTTTTCCACTTACACCATGCCTTTTCTTTATTTCTAAAAATATGTATCAACGGACGAGAAAACCAAATAGGATATTCATTAGATTTAACCGGCCGCATTGGTACATGAGTCTTTATAATTTCATAAATAATTTCGTAGAAGCGTTGAGTGGCAGAATCTATTGAGACATTATTATCTAGAACTGAAGTCCAGTCGACCAGAAGAATATCATTGTTAATAGCAGAGTAATTGGCTTCAACAAAACGATACCTAGGCGCAGAGCACCGAGCCATGGGTGCATGCGCTAATTCAAAGGAAATAATTGTCAGAAAGGGCGGATGAAAAGCGTCTACGGATGTTAGGGGAGTGGGCGCAGGCTCACATGCACAAACATCATTTGAAATCAATAAATCCAAGGTGCGGTTTAACTGATTTTTAGTATTATTATATTGTTTACAGCCTAAAGTCGATAAAAAATTAAGAAGCAGGATTTCCAATGAGCTATTGTTATTGTGCATGCAAGGCATGAGCGCATGTGTGTCATATTCAACCCAATCGATGTGCGGTAAGTTAAAATCTCCAAAAATATATATATTACTGGTAGTAAGGCTAGACATTTCTTTTTCAAGCAAATAAAATAGCGAATGATAGGTATTTAGTGTTTGGTTAGGTGGTACATATACGCCGCACACAGTGTGATATTTATTAGCAGTTTTAGAGTAAAACTTTAAAAGTACATAGTCAATGTTATGAGGCATAGTGTGACAACAATCATCTTGACAAAGTGCCGTCGTTAACTCACAACGCGTTGCACTTAAACCACGGCGAACCGCTATCAAAACACCACCCCCATCAGACTTACCACTCAACACACGGTTTCTATCGCAACGATACACGACATACCTTGAATCGATGAATTCGCCATCGTCAATATCGGGAACCAACCACGTCTCTGATAAAATAATGATATCGTGGGAGTCCGCCAGAATATTATTGTATAAAGTATTTAATTTTGTTCTTAACCCGCGGCAGTTTTGATAATAGATCGAGATATTGTCACTGGTCATTGTGTTAAGTAAATATATTCATAAGTATTGCTAAAAGAAAGGTAAACAAGTGACTCATAAACTGTGCGTAATAATACAATCTATAGCCAGGGTACATTATGATTCTAAATAATACCTGTGTATTATGATTAAAGGCACAAAGAAACTTGTCAGGCAAAATGCAATAATCAGTTGTTAGAACATCGTACTTATATGTATCTGAATAGAATGTTTGTAACTTAAAAGGGAATAAACATTTGGAATTTAATTTGATAGAAAAAGTAAATATGACGGTGGAAGTAAAAACCAAATTATGAGTAGTTGCGTACCTAGTCAACACACAGAATAATGCATGATACAGAGCCCACACACAGAACATAGTACAAATAACACTGTTCATGACATGATTTACGTCACTTACGATATTTTCGCTGATATTTATGACAAAAAATAAAAAGATAATTAATATTAAGAAATCATTTTCCCGGAACATGGGAAGTAAGTTTTGAAATTTCCCTTTCTGAGCGAATGGCGATGGCAGCGGCGGTGACGTCGGCCCTGGCAAGTATGACTCCGTGCTTAATCCAGACAAATTTGTAACCAATATCCTTGGCAATATCCCTGACTTGACGAAATAATTTCTTGTTTTGTAGCGTTAAATGTTCATTTAAATACACTTTCTGTGGGGGACCTTGTATATTTATTTGCTCAGATGTAATACCTTTGTTGAGGCGGGCAGCTGAGATGAAGTTGTCCCTGATAATTTGACTGGAAAATTTTACTATTATGTTCTTCGGTCGTGAGTTGTTTGGGTTTGCTTGTGGTACGCGGTGAATCGCGATCACATCACGAGCAGATATTGGTTGCTTTAAAACATTTGCAATATTTTCAATAACATTAATCAGGTTTTCCCCACGTTTTTCAGGTAGGTTACTTATTTCAAGATTACAGTTACGTGCTCTTTGTTCCATAGATTCGAGTTTCGCTTCCAGATCGGCGAGCCGTGGTTCGTATGTTTGTGCGTTTTGTTCAATAATCTGAACACGATTTTTGACTGCCTGTGTACTTTTTTCGAGGTCATCATATTTATCGCTGATGTATTGAATGGATTTTTTCACACACTCGAATTCCCCAAGTAATTTTGAGAACTTATCATCCTGTTTCGTGAACCACGTCTCCAGCATATTTAGCATACTCTCTTGAAATGCCTTCAAGTCTTGACGGAATTCAGAGTTGTGGCCGTGTGACACTCCTTTCCGGAACGTAATGTAAGGCGGTGGCGATTCCTTATCAATAAGTGATCCATCTACGCTCATTTCACCATGCACAGGTTCATTTTCGGATTCGTGGTTGAAGGTGCTATTTAATGTTGTCATCTTGATAACTGCAACCTCTCACTCGCAGGCTACTCTGTGGCAGATCTTTTCAGTTATGTGGGTAAGTGCACAACAATCGCTCGATGATGTACGAACGCGAACGCAGAGTCGCTGTGTGAGCGAGTCGAAAAATAGCGATCGTACTTGTCCCGCGGGGGTGAAGCGCGTCGTCGCACTCTTTACGCGCTGTACAGATCACTTGCACTAATTATTAAAGTCACAAATCACAAGAAATGTTCACACCACAATAGTTATTATTTGCTTCGCGATAGGTATCAGAATTGAAGAGTACTAATTAGTAGATTTTTATGTAAATCAGATATACGTCTGCTCTGAACAGCGGTACGGAAGGAATGAACAGCGGTACGGAAGGAATGATTAGTATTGTCAGTGTTTTCATGTATTGTCGTATTGTCGTTCCCACATTGTATAATACTATCCATTTTGAAAATCTTTCAAGTGCTTGGACATGAAATGATAAATGATCGTTTATCCAGCACAGAGGACCTCCAGTCGGGTTCCGCACCTGAGCACAGTCGGTCGCTTTTTGTGACACATCCCATTTCTCAACGTCCACCGCACCGAAATGAGAATTTGATGAAATGTCCGAAATTGCTTTACTTTGTGTAAGAAGCGATTATATTATAGTGATATTTTATTAAAGATGTGATTAATATTCCGGTAGTTGTCTTACAAATCACTGCTGCTTGTTTTAGCATTTTTGGTTTTCAAGATGGTTTTAGAAGTGTCGACGAATTTAAAAGCACTTTTTAATATTTTTATGGGTTATTTTAAATTGCCAATAAGCTTGTCCGCTAGAAAGTTAAATCTAAATAATTATTTGAAGATTTTGGTTAATGGTTAAATAACTATCCTTTTGGGTTAAGTTTGTGGCTTTGAACTTTGTCTTAAAATGTATAAACCCTCCGAAATAAATTCTCTAAATTATGGTGAAAATCGCATCAAAATCCCTTGCGTAGTTTAGAAGAACAACGCGGTCATACACGAAAGAGTCAGTTTATTTCTAAGGAGTTTATTTATGCAATGTATAGGTTTTAATAGCAATTGACTCACATGCATAATCACAATCAGTCTATACCGTTCCTAATGCTACAGACCTCCTCTCTGTGAGAGGGAGTGGGCCATAATCAACCATGAGGGCCCAGTGCGTATTTTTGAATATCACCATGTCCTCGAATTTTTGGTCCTAGGACATGCCGGTTTCCTCACGGAGAATTCCACCACCGTTTTGAGAGCAGTGGTGATGAAATTATTTACACAAAGTGCCTGCCTGCTGAATTGTTTCAAATGACTTCAAACAAAATTATACCTTAAATCAACCTTCAAAACGGAAATCTTTTAAAAAGACCAACATCCTCGAACGACACAAAGAGCAATGATTAACATTGCTATAATTAATTTCAGACTTCATCAAACAAACCATGGCTCCATTGTGATCACTTTTGACACACAAAATGGAAGTTATATTGATTGAAATGGAAAATTCGTGTCACGTTCCTATTGTTAAAACCACCTGTAATTATTCGAGGAAATTTCGTTTCGGTAATATTTTCCAAAGGATTTCGTTGAAAGCAATTTGAGAAATAATTTGTTTGTTATTTTGGTCGGCTACGTAATTATATTCATTTGCTTATTAAACTGTCAGCAATCAGAGTGAGGGTGATTAAAGGTATGACCTTCCTTTTAAATATTTTTTTTTTTGTTATAAGAATTCCATTTGGAGTAATTTTGTGTTCAAGACTTACATAACAAAGCTTTTCATGACTAACCAGCTGAAAAAGTATGTTTTAAATTATTGTGTCTAGCATAGGACCCTGAGAGACACCGGGCTCTAATACAACTGGTTAATATCACAGGCAAGTGAATTAACTATAGAGACTGCCCGTTTAGTGTACTTTAGCTATTTTCATAGTGTAATGTCGTACGGTATTCTATTGTGGGGAAATGCCGCCGATATTCAGACTATCTTTGTTTTGCAGAAGCGAGCTGTTCGATCAATTTATCTATTAAGTCCGAGACACTCACACATAAATTTAAAGATATTAACGTAATGACTGTGCCTTCTCAGTATATTTATGAAAATGTTTAAAAAAAATATAAAATTGTTTAAAAAACACAGTGATATCCATAATATAAATACTAGAAACAAACATAAATTTGTTGTACCTACAACAAGGCTCAAGAAAATAGATGGCTCGTTCAGATGCCAATGTATACGCTTTTATAATAAACTACCAAGCCACTGATCAATCTATTCGTCATCAGACTTGCGGGCTTCTGACGAGATGTAACGACTGTCAAAGATTCACGGATGACAGCCGGGACCAACGGCTTAACATACTTTCCGAGCCACGGAGGGGTCTCAGCATGTAAAGATGGCCACCCATCCACAGACCGACTGCGGCAAGCGTAGCTTAACCTGATCAATCGACCCGTGCAGTGGATTAATTAATTTATGTTGACTTAGTAAAAAGTAACAAATATGTTGTTAATGTTATCCTAAAGGCTCCTACAAATAGGGCGCGACACGCGATATAATCGCACGCGACAAAAAGGCACCGTACGTTGCGCGACTTGCGGTGCCTTTGTGTCGCGTGTCGTGTCGCGCCTGTTTGAAGGAGCTAATGAGATGTTGACTAATATTAAAAATCTCGAATTGTCATTCAAGTGCTGTAAGATTTATCAACTTTATTCTCAAAAACAGGAATTTATCATACTTAAGCTAGAATACTGCTGTCTTAAAAATGCTAAACAACAATTTTTTAAATACAATTTAATATGTAATCATTTTATATCCCGTCCAGTAATCCTAAAACAAAAACAATTACTTATAATAACTTCATGGGAACTACTGTTTTTAAGTGAAAGTTGTTAAATTCATGAGCTACCATCTCGTATATTGGATTATTGGAGCAGGCATCAGCTGCTCCCAGCGCACACCTGGGCCCGCAAATTGTGAGGCTTACTGCCTTGTCAGACTCTACATAAAAATATACTTTTATATTTTATTGATACTGAAGTTTGTGGATCTCTTGTTTTTCTTTATTTATTATTTCTTCATTTTCAAATGTTTTATATGTAACTAGATACCTGACGGTCTTCCCACAGTTTTTACGACTTGACAAAATATGAAGATGTCTTCATAAAATCTTAGTTAAAAAGATATCATCTGATGTAATCAGATATCATAGTGAAAAAGATATCATCTCATGTAGAGCCAAGCTTCTACACGGCCTATCTCTACCGACCCTAACTTCACAAATTCTACATATCAGTAAAAATGTATGGCTTGGCTGTTTCGTTACTTCAGAAACTAAATATTCGCATCACCTCCATGACGGTAGCGAAACGGCGAAGCCATACATTTTTACTGATGTAGAATTTGTGAAGTTAGGGTCGGTAGAGTTAGGCCGTGTAGATTCAGAAGCTTGGCTCTACATGAGATCTGATATCTTTTTCACAGGGCAAACCTTATGTGGTCGTTTTGGCAACATTTTACATGAAATATTTTTGGTGGGATAAATCCTCTAAATGATGGTAAAAACCACATCGAAATTAGTTGCGCAGCTTAAGGGGGAAGCGCTAAGGTAGCCCGCGAAATTCAAATTTTCTTAAGTTTTTTGCAATTTGCTGGTCAGTATTAAGTTGTACGTTGATTAATATATGAATCGCGGCCGTAACAAATATGTATTTACAGAATTATAATCATTAAAGTCATCAACACAACTCTCTAAGACCACGTAAGTCCAAAGAATGATGATTTCATGAAACAGTTATTCTTTGGACTTACGTGGTCTTAGAGAGTTATGTTGATGACTTTAATGATTATAATTCTGTAAATACATATTTGTTACGGCCGCGATTCATATATTAATCAACGTACAACTTAATACTGACCAGCAAATTGCAAAAAACCTAAAAAAAATTGAATTTCGCGGGCTACCCTGGCGCTTTCGCCTTAAAAGAGACGCGCTCACACTCGATTAATATAGGTACGTGACATTGAAACATTTCATTTCATAATTGGATTGAAGGAGGAGAATATTAATTGGATCATGGATGTAAAATTTTGATAAGTAAATAATTGTTTTCTTTCTACTAAGTTGCAAATCATGATGGATTGTTTTATTTATTTCATTTAATAGAATTATTTGTCATAAAACCAAGCAAACCCGTGATTTTGACAAGAACTTTATCATAAACCCAAACTAGTTCAGGTGTTTGATCAAAAATCTGGATTGTTACAGGTTTATGATGAAATTGAGTTTAAAATGTGTCATCTTACGGTTTTTCATTAAAAACCTAGGTTTTTCATCAAAAACCTAATTTTATGAAAAACCTGCGACATATACATATATAAACATCCGAATTGAGAACTTCCTTTTTTGAATTCGGTTAAAAATAAAAGCAGTTAACTTTTTTTACTTATCACAGATGCAGGACAGCCAGTCTATTCTGCAAAAATTACACTGTGCCAACTTATCCTACGTTCGCGATTTATTTGCCGAAAATGTAAACAAATATGAATTAATGGAAAATAACTTTAATTCCTACAAAATAAAGTTCAGTTTACGCTATAACTTTAAACATTTTTAAAACTTTTTCAATAGTGCTAGTCACTCTGAAATCAACTTAATTGTTATTAAAATAAAGTTGATATTTTTTTAACTTGAAATAGGGTGGGGGTGGGCAGCACTGCTGCACTTTTATTTAAATTGAAGTGAGCTTCGATTGAGCTGTCATTCCACCTGATGTTACAGATTGACACTATTGACAGCTCACTTCACCTAAGTTTTCACGGTGTGGTGTGAGTCTTACAAATTACGAGTGTGGACTGGACAGTGGACAGGCCTACGCAAATCTGTGTGGTCCTTTCCTCAAAACGCCATTGGAGACAGTAATCTACATAATCACATTCATCACAAGATTATGTCTGGACTTTAAAAGAGACTGTGATCTCTGAGTTGGCCTTTCTGCTCAGAGTAATTGGATAGGAAATGCCGACCTCATCAAGTTTTTAAAATATGAATGACGAGTAAAAGTGTTTGATGTAGAAACCTACTTACACGCAGAAATAAAATGATTTATTAGTACTTTTCCAGAAAATGATTAGTAACATAAAGTTCTAAATAAACAAATCTTCAAGTTAATTAGTAGCTAAGAATACCTACCAAACAATTTTTATCAAAAATTCTTGCCATAATTTCCACCAGTTTCCCGAAAAATCCCAATAAACTTCCTATTCTAAAATTAGCTCACTAAATTAAGGGAGAAACTCACTGTCTTAAGTTTTAGTGGTCCCCCGAGGGAGGAATGGGGGGCGGTCACAAAAATGCGTGACTCCCTTTTAAGGGCTGACCGCGTTATGTAATTACCTATGGACGAAACGGTTTTTCTGACCACGCGGCGAGTTCCTGGGTAATATTTTTAAGTGATTTTGTAAATTTTTGCTTTTTTAGTAAGTGATTCTCGAATATATAGACTAACGAACCTTAAACCTATCTAATATTTTCAAACTCAAACTCAAAACTCTCAAACTCAAAACATTTATTTCAATTAAACCATTTACAGGCACTTTTGAATTGTCAAGAAGTCGGTCAGTCAGAAAATATGAAGCTAGTTGCCCATTCCAAAGCGTAGGTACCTGTGGAGAAGAACGGGCAAGAAACTCCATGGACACTCTTTTAAGGCTAGATGTATCTCTCAATGATCCAAGTCCCAAAACTTTGCAATTAAAACAACTTGCTTGATTATACGTTCATGGTATCTCCATACTTCTTTCAAAAACCCCCAAGGAGCATAATTGATTTAGAAGAAAAAAAGTGACAGAAATAAAAGAAAACGCAGATATTTCAGTTTAATAAAACTTCTATAATTGAAAAATAGGAAAAGAAAATGAAAACAAAACGCAAAACAATATGCGTAGGCCGGGAATCGAACCCGGATCAACTGCTTGGAAGGCAACTATGCTGACCATTACACCACCAACGCCGGTGATAAACACGTCAAATTGTCCAAGCACATTTCTATCTTAGTTAGAATATTTAAACAAATGTACCTATAATAAAATTACAACACTGTTATCTTTCAATTAGTAGCAATTGTTATCAATGACCTAGCTCTGCGCTGTCAACTTTACTTGACAAATTGGATTGAATTTTTTTATGATACTTAACAATTTTTATTTAAGTATGTTTGTTTTTCGGGGATAGGATAACGAATAATTCTGATATAAGTAAGGCAAATTCCCGTAATTAAAAACGATTAAAATCTAGTCGCAATGTCATTTCAGCGACAACCAGTATCAAAAATGTAGGGTAGAAAGATTATTTTAGAATTAGAACAGATTAGATTATTGGAGAATTATTTTGACATAACTGAGACTGAATTTAGAATACGAACGTTCTTAAAATGACAGGAATTGCCCCTCAGGTCTATACTAATACACACAGGGTAACCGGTAACTGGGTTAAGGCTCCTACAAACAGGCGCGACACGCGATATAATCACGCGCGAGTCGCGACACAAAGGCACCGCTGCGCGACTTGCGGTGCCTTTGTGTCGCGTGTCGCGTCGCGCCTGTTTGAAGGAGCCTTTATGGAGGAAGCACGTTAAGGCGAAAGCGCCAGGGTAGCCCGCGAAATTCATTTTTTTTAAGGTTTTTTGCAATTTGCTGGTCAGTAAGTATTAAGTTGTACGTCGATCAAAATATGATTCGCGGCCGTAACAAATATGTATTTACAGAATTATAATCATTAAAGTCATCAACACAACTCTCTAAGACCACGTAACTCCAAGGAATGATGATTTCATGAAACAGTTATTCTTTGGACTTACGTGGTCTTACCCTGCGTTGATATTTTCCGTAAGTATTTTTTTTTTAATTGGTGTTTCATAAGTTTTGATTGCGTAGGCACTTTTCTATTAAACAGCGGTTTGTTGTAATAACAGACGAAAAATTTCTACGGTACTGCCATCCTGTATATATGCTACATTGTAACCCAAAATGAACCCTTTTAAATTCTAGTCGCCACATCAACAGAACTTTTTAGATTTGGTCCTCAGAAACTAACAAAGACTACCCACTATCCGACTTTCCCAATAGATCGTGAACTTTTATCATAAATCACTACTGGCTTGAGTAACTTCGTTACAACCGAAGTTTTTCCTACAAGATCAATAGGTATGAATAAATAAGTTCCTGTATATGAAAGGAGGGCAATATCCGATATAGAGCATAGTGAACTGGACTGAGCAGATTTATTTTGGTCCTTGATAACAGGACTGGTTTAGTACAGTTATAATGACTCAATTCTGATCATAATATATGATCAGAACTGAGCCATTATTTACGATGAAGGATTCCTTCATCGTCATATAGTCATAAGAAAGAAAAGAAAGAAAATACGTTTACTAAAGAAAAGAAAAAATAAAAGAAAAGAAAAAAGAAAAGAAAAAGAAAAAAGTAAGTCAGCAAGTCTGATGGATGCTTTGATCATGTTGAGAGGATGAATGAAAGGCGACTAACAAAAGGTAAATAAAGCATAATATATGCGAATGAAAACGCTGGGAGGGGACGCCCTAGGAGGACATAATATAGTGACCTTTATGGTGATGTTCTTCAGAAAGGTCAGGTGCGTAGTACTCGTAACCGGCGTGCATGTATGACCAGAGGGGTAATTCTCGTAATTTTAAGTTTCACAGTCTGATCTGTCTCAATCTGTCAAAAATACCTCTAATTTCCCTACATTTTGGCAAATTTTTGACATTTTGTTTGTCGCCGAGATGAGACTGCGAATTTCGAACGTTTTGAATTATGAGAATTAATCTTCAGATAATATATGAACGTAGAATGCGTGCCACGAAAGATGAGACTTGACACACCACGTGGTTTGACATGCGCAGTACACGATTTTAGGTATCTTTAGCGGTATGAGGTCTGAGTGCGGGACGGGACCGGACGTCATAGGGCCGGCGGAAAGAGCGGGGGAGGCGGGGTCAAGTTTCATCTTTCGTGGCACGGAATTTAAACGAAGTAAAAGGATAATTATGTAAGAAACGCAGCAGAAGGCGTTCTTTCTGCCTCATGGAAACAAGGCGTCAGTTTTTTGTATGTATATTATGGATTTTTGCTTCTAGAAGAAGTCTTGCCTATCACTTTAGCTGGAACAAGGCTGATGACACAGATATAATGCTGTGAAAATTACGTGTGTGCTATGTGTGAAGACTACGCCCATCCTTGATGTCCAGATAATTCCGGAAAAATAAAAGATACAATATTTCATCTTTATTTAGAACTTTTATCTTACCTAACCTATCTATTTATTTAATCTTCTTGCATACAAACAAGGTAAAAAAGGCGACACTAAAAGTCTTAGGCATTCTCTGTCAGCCAACCAAGTGTGGTGAAGATAAGAGATGGCAGGTGCTCTGTTTGAAAGACAGACACTCTCTCTCTCTCTTCTTATAACTTTTGACTATATAAATCGAGCGGAGGAAGAAGAAGACAACAAAAATGACGATACCTAAGCGACAGAAAATGATCAGATATTCCTAGTACATTCTATGCCTACCTAGATAGACGAGTAACTTAAGGTACCGCCAGCTTATCTCCGTGAAGTCGTAAAAGTAGATGCGAGTACGGTAATATCACATAATGTTTCTCATAGAGATAAGATAATAATGGTACCGTATAACTACGATGATGTAAAAACTTGCGTAGTACATTGCGGTTTGGAAACTGATTAGAAAAAACCCTTACGATAGTTTTAGAGGAATGGTAAGCGTAGAATGTTTGATCACGATGTGGAAGGTGATTGGTGAAAAATAACTTTTAAGGCATTGTCCCTTAAGTTGCCCATGGTCTATAATGTATAATCTCACTGGAAAACTTAGATGAAGTGAGCTGTCATTACACTTGAACGCCTATTCTCGTAGTACAGACACCAGCACATCAAGCTACCCGAAACTGTCAAATTTTCCCAATCAATTTTGAACCTTGTGTGTTAGCGATAAAGTTGAAAATCTATTAAAGAAATTTGACAGATTGTAGTAGCTTGATGTGCTGGCGTCTGTACATTAAAAAACGTTCAAACTCAAGTCGCATCTCAGCGACAATCAATATCAAAATTGTAGGAAAATTAGAGGTATTTTTGACAGATTGAGGCTGAGACCATTCTGTGAACGAGCGTAAAAATACGAAAACTGTCCCTTTGTTACTAGGTCAATCACGATCACATCATTGATCGTTCACTGCTCTTTCTACCTACTAACAAGTTTTCACCGCGAGAATTTTAAAGCATAGAACTGCTAGTTTAAGAGGTTGGTAAGCGTGGAATGTTTGACCACGATGTGGTGGGTGATTAGTATATTCTGCCTCTTTACTTCAATAACGTGATAAGTCTGAGCATTTCAATATTCAAGATAACACATTATTGACGTAAAGAGGCGATTTGTAATAACTTTTAGGGCATGGTTTAGTAGCATCATTTATTGCACGACTTATAATGCGAAGCATTAGAGAGGGTTTTACGATCGAATTTTTTTTTGCCGCCTTTCTGCAACTTTTTCTATTGTTATACTCCTACTAGTACACATAACCTACTTAATTTATATACCACTGTATAGATAATTTAATGGAGATTGATTCTGTATTTCAATAATTGATTTAATGCAGTAGAAACGAAAAAAAAACATAAAAGTATTTCTAAAAAAATTCCCGTCAATCAAGTGTGAAACCTGAAAACAATTAATTGAGTCATATTTTTTTTAATAGATTCGTTTCACCCATATGAGGAACTCTATTGAAAATGGTTCTTTTATTCAAAGTATTTTAATTATAATTAATAAATAACCAATTAATATAATATTTATATCTATGGTTTTTTAAACGATCAAATGAGCATTATGAGTAGTGCATTTTTGTATTTTCCAAATTTTCTATTTATTGTATCTCCAACAGAGCCTCCACAATGACATATATGTTTAGAAGAACAGGAACAAATACAAAGGGTGCTTCTGTTATAGGAGACCACATCATCATCATTTAGACCAGCGGTGCTATTCTGTAAAAGGATTACCATGATATCTTAGGTGAAGTGAGCTTAAAGTGAGCTGTCATTCCACCTGATGCTTGGTATTGACACTATTGACAGCTCACTTTAAGCTCACTTCACCTAAGATGTCACGGTGAGATTTTTACAGTATAGCACTACTGTAACCAAAGTCTGGGATTGCACCAATTTCCTGGTTCAAACCGTTTTGGCTCTAATATTGATTTCTTTTTTGTCAATCTTTGTGAATCGATTTGATTGGTTTTTATCAGAATGCCAACCAATCACAACAATTTAGTTTCAGCTTACTTTCCGATCAGAAATCTGATCAACCTTTCTTAATATAAAAGCCTCTTCGATCGTCAACTGTTCTGTTCCTCAGAAAGCAATAAGCATTTACAGCCGGTCGATTCTGTAAAAATCTCACCGGGAAAACTTAGGTGATGTGTGTTTGTTTTTGCTAGGAATTGACACTATTGACAGCTCACTCCACGCTCACTTCACCTAAGTTTTCACGGTTACAGAATCGCACTGCAGGCTTAACAATGAATCAATCTGCCTAGCCTATTCCCAACTATGTTGTGGTCAGCTTCCAGTCTAACTTGATACAGTTGAATATCTACTGATATTCAGCACAGGTACATGCATAGATACATCATCATCATCATCTGCCCAGCCTTTTCCCAACTATGTTGGGGTCGGCTTGCAGTCTAACCGAATCCTGCTCTATTCCAGTATTTCACATGGATCTACTGTCTATCTGACATCCACAACCCATAGCACGATACCACTTGGTAAGGCTGGTTATCAGATTTTGAGCTTCTGACTACTCTTAACGACTGACCTATGATTTACGACGTCTATTTTATGATAATGGTTATTGGTTGGGATTAGGGATGCATCCGATACCGATACCGATACCGATATATCGGCGATACTTCAGGTTTGCCGATATATCGGTATCGGCGATATTTTTATGGCCGATTCAACGATACTTTTCAAAGTTCGCGCTTTAAAAATGTAATGTAAACGCGCGTGTTGTCCCGTCTATTTCGTTGGAAACAGGCACGAACTAACTATGCTCGGGGAAACCCCGCACTTTATTCAGTGTTTTGTTTCGCCCGCCCGCTTTGACCTCGCACTCGCACGTCTATCCCATCCCATTTCGTTAGGTTGAATGTTGTTGCGCGTAGTATTTTTCCATGCAAATAATATTAAGAATTACATATCGTAATTGTTTGTGTATTGTATGTCATTTATAAATAGTCGTTTGAGTCAAATAAAATAAATAGTAGTCATATCAACTTCAAAACACAAAAGTGCAACTGAACAACTTTGAAATTTCGACAATTGATAATTCCATAAAAATCTTAGAACTGTTCATTTTGATTACTAAAAGTATTAATTAATTGTGTTTTATTTAAACTACCTTCGTTTTTGAATTCAGTAAGCGTATCGGTATCGGTATCGGTATCGCCGATATTTTTATAAGAGTATCGGTATCGGTATCGTATCGGCAAAAAGGCGTATCGAGGCATCCCTAGTTGGGATATTACCCCGTTTAAATATTTCATAATTTTTATGTTATGAGAATAGTGGCTTCTAATTAAAAAAAATATATATTAGCCGTATATATTCCACTGTTGGGCAAGAATAGTGCCTTCTAATTTTTTATCCTTTGAATGTCCCACTGCTGGTCAAGAATAATTGTTGGGAAAAGGCCTCCCTACCCTCCCAATTGAGCTATCAGTTACAATGACCGTTTACCCTACATTCGCACTAATTTAGTGTTCATTAATGTAATGAGCGAAACGTATAATGATTCCGATATATACACATTACAAACAATAATACTTACTATAACGATTAGAAGGAAATTCGTAAAATAAGTTAGTTCAAAATAAAAACTACTAAAGCAGAAATTAAAGCTACGAATACTCATCACCATCTGCCAAGCCTTTTCCCAACTATGTTGGGGTCGGCTTCCAGTCTAACCGGATGCAGGTTTTAACTTCCACAACCCAGTTACTGGGTAATACGATACCCCTTGGTAAAACTGGTTGTTGTCTGGTGAAAGCTACTAAAAAAGTTAATTACTTGTAAAAAGAAGCTGTTAAAAAACTATTAGAACTGGCAACTCAAAAGAAGATATTTTATGGGCCTAGAAAATAATAATTGATAAAGTCACAATCTACACTAGCAACATCTCGCTACATTTTATCTTGCAACAATCGATAATTTTCTACTGAACTCACTTGATTCAACCCGTCATAATCCACAACAAGGCATCCCAAATCGACGAAATTACATTAAACACTTAGCCGTAAACATTATCTAAAAATAAAAAAAATAACCGTGAAAAAAGGAAAGGAACCATCTAGGGCAAAGGAATTTTTCGGTTGGCACAACAATTCAAAACATTCGACGCTCTAAACCGCTACTGCAATGCGCTTTTCGGGGGGAAAATACTGAAACTTTTCATTTGAAATTTTAATTTAATTTTAGATTATAAAAATTGGGATTTAAGTCAAAATAAATGAAAGAATAATTACTTTCTTTTTTGGTTATTTTTTTGCGGAGCGTTGCGGCTCCCCCGCGTCTATTCGACGGCGCTCAGCCGCGTAGACTGGCGTCGCGCGCCCCTGCGTCCTATACTTATGTGTTTACATCTTAAACGGGGTTGCACAGAGTAATGTCGGGTTCAGGCTTTACATTGGCTTGTTCCCTCGAAAAGAGCAATCGTGTACCCTTAAGCCTGAAAAGAAGGAATGGATCCATTATGCACTGTGTGTTTCTATTGTTCGATGCACTTTAAGAGGGGCGTGCGATTCCCCATACAAACCCTTTTTTCTTCCTGAATAATGCCTCTAGTAGAGCAATATTTTTTTTCATAAAATCAAGTTCTGCTGTAAACACGTCCCTGTCATTTTTTCAACAACTAATTGGTAAAGAAAATAGGACCCTTTAAAAATTACAAAAAAAGCCCTATTTTTATCGCCGTGATTAGAGGACTACCAGACAAATTAGAAAAGTTTTTAACATAATAAAAAATGTTAGGAACCTAAACATACTTTTGCTTAAAATGTTAATGTAAAACATAATTTAATCGGTTCAGTTTTCGAGAAAAAAAAAGGGGAATACGAAACGTTGATCTCGTCAAAATTTTTGTGATAATTTCGGTCTGAGCTGCAGCTGTCCCTGTCACACACTACGGGGGCAGACTTGAGGTAAGTTGATGGCAATAGTTTCTTCAAAAACCTATTTTTCAAATTCCTCGCAGGTCCCGACCCCTCTTAAGGTCCTTGTTTTATTCTTCAGTATAGATAGAGGCTCCTGCAAACAGGCGCCGAATCGCGCGCGACACAAAGGCACCGCTCGTTGCACGACTTGCGGTGCCTTTGTGTTTTTATCGCATGTCGCGCCTGTTTGAAGAAGCCTTAAAAGGCTGGTTTACTTGAAAAAAGGGAAAATGATTAGGAAATAATGCGTCGGCCGGGAATCGAACCCGGATCAACTGCTTGGAAGGCAACTATGCTGACCATTACACCACCGACAAATGTGTTTGTCTTTTTCAGTAAGGTCTGTGCCAGTGCCAGTAGCCTAGACAATATTGTGTTAAGTTATTTACACAGACGGTTGGAACAATAGTCATATCAACTATGAATAAAATGAAAAGATGGGTTTCCTCATGAGTTAAAAACGAGCACACTCAACTGAAACCTTACTAAGATTGACTGTTTCACTAATCTCTTAAAAGTAAGCCTCAAAGGATCAAAATTATTTAGACTAATAAAAACTTAAATCTAACTACGACAATAACGCTACCGATATCGATAGTTTTGGTTTTCGTATAGGCGTTGTCACTCTGTACCTTCTTCCCTTCCTTTTGGCTTCACCATCATCATTATTTCAGCCCAAAGATGTCCACTGCTGGACCGCCTCTTCGACCGGTTCTGTGCCTTTCACATCCAGCGGATTCCTGTGGCTTTCACCAACTCATCGTTTCACCTTGTGGGAGGCCTTCCAACGCTAAGATTTTCGGTACGAAGTCGCCACTCCAGAACCTTTCGGCCTCATCGGCCATCTGTTCAGCAAGCTTTTTCAATTCTTCGGGCTATGTCCCTTGGTTCCCCTGCGGATATCGTCATTTCTGATTCGATCACGTAGGGAAACTCCAAGTATGTATAGCCCTCTCCATTGCCCTTTGCGAGACTTTTGTCACTTTGGGAGAGAACCGTACGACAACCAAGGTAACCGACCATGGTTCTGCTACGGATCTCTTCATTTCTGATTCGTTTCGTCATAGTCGGGTAATTAAACAGCCGCGCGTCGTCGCCTCTGTCCCTCCCTACTCTGTGAAGGTAGGCCTAGAGTCCGGTATAAGTATAAAATATAAACCTCGGTGGGATGTTATTATTGCCCGTCGCAATTTATTGCCCAGCCCTGATGTATTAACACCACTGCCCTTAATATTATTCTGATTAAAATATATGTTCTGGAAGTTTTTTTTTGTTCGGGATAAATGTGGCAAATTGTTTTTTTGTCAGTAATAATGGGTTTACGCGAAGCGGTCGGGAAATACGGTGTTTGCGTGGAAAGTATAGATGTTGTTAACGGATTTCTTTCTCTGTGTGAATTTTGTAAGATCACAATGCAGTCTGAAAAATATTAGGACACATTGCTCGCAGAACAGATGGCCGATGGGGCCGAAAGGTTCTGGAGTGGTGACCGCGTACCGAAAGACGTAGCGTTTGAAGGCCTCCCATGGTGGACCAATGACCTGGTAGAGGCCGCAGGAATCCGCTGGATGCGAGAAGCACGGAACCGAGCAAAGTGGCTATGTTTGGGGGAGGTCTATGTCCAGCAAAGGGCGTCTTTCGGTTGAAATGATGAGGGCGAATATTAGGCCCTGCATCTCGAGTAATAGAAGATTCTAATGTTGTTTTCAGGAGAAAATTCACCAAACCTTGCTTTCAAATGTTAATCCAAATCACACACTTATATTCCCGTCTGGGAATTCACCCTAGGACCGCAAGGTCACATGATAAACTTCAGTAACGGCCGCATATTTGACCCAGTTGCAGTTTTGACCCCCCCAAAACAGGACTCAGCATGAAAATGAAACGAAAACAGAATTCATTATCCTTATTTCGGCATGATGGATAAATTAAAAGAGCAAGATTGGAGAATTCCCAAAGTTTATCCGCTCCAAATTAATCTATTTGGTAAGTTATAACGTTTACTGGTATTGGGGCTGTGAAACAAGCGGGTTAATAAATAGAAGAGGTTTATTCATTGACATTTTTATATCCACAATTGACCCAAATAATTACAGTACCTGGCGATAAATATTGCACATCGACCTTTACCTTTTTTGTATTTTATACAAAGAATAAAAATAATTATCAAAAGAAGCAAATCATAATTGTTTTAACAGCTCCTAATAGATACCGGACTGTTTGTATTTCGTGCGACAGAGATAACGCTCTACGAAGCCGAAATTAGCCGATTGTCTCTTTCCAAAGGTCGATGTGCAATATTTATCGCCGGGTACTGTACCATAATATCATACTGCTGACGCTGAGCGCTAGGTCCTGAGTTCCATTCACAGGTTGGGTTAAAAAAAAGATGTTATTGGGTTTTTCCATCTGGAATTTCTCAGTAGCAGCCTGGAGTCTAGATTTGTGCCCGATTGATGGCAATAGGCTTGATCCCTATTACATGGGACTTAAGAGCCTTTACGACATATGGCATTTCATACAAACTTTCAAGCCCTTGTTTCTCGAAATGATAGGACCGATTTTAATAAAACTTCATACACATAAGCAGGATACAAAAGTCTAAAAAGTTAGTTTAGAACATTTTCGAAAAATAGTGTTACAGCCAAATCAGACCGATTTTAAATTTTCCATAGAGACAGAGATTTCCAGTTATCTTTTTTAAATAAGATATTTTGAAAACGTTCAACAGAATTTTCTATAGAAGGATCATTTTAGTGTTCAGAAGAACTCAAGACTGTGACAGTGGCTGTTGAAGAATCCAAAACTTAATAAGAGCTGTTGAAAAAAAAACTATATCAACTACGGTATAGGGTCTGCAATCGCTTGCTGCCTTACTAAACCAGGGTCAAATAAACTTATTTTCTTTCTTTCGTTCTTTCTATAAATAGGCCTAAGCATAAGGCATGCAATGCTCCCACTGTTGCGACTTGGGACGCAGGCCTCGACTCGGTGAGAGGAAATGGGCCGTAATCCACCACGCGGGCGTATTGCAAGTTAGTAGATGTAAGATGTCACATTTCTTTGAATTGTTGGTCCTAAGATAAGCCAGCTTACTCCGCTAAATAGGTGGCAAATATAACATCAGGTACTTTTAGCACTCGAGAGGATATTGATCGCTTATCTCATGGCCCAATACTGAAGGAAGAAGCGATTAAACTCTTAATGAATTATTTGATCTGGTGTTATTTTGAGCACAAGACGGCTTGGATCCATCTGACTCCGTTTTCATTTAAGTTTGGTTGTCACACAGGATTTTTAGCGCTTTCTTCATTCATTCATGTCATGTTTGTATTTAGCTGTAAGTCTTCCAAAGTCCTTAAATAAATAAATAAATAAGAAACAGGATACCCTAGTTAAAGAGACAGAGTTTAATCTATTGTATACCTTTCAATGTTATCTTTTGGCATCTATGGAATCGAACTTGGAGCTTGCATTGTTTCATTTACATGAATTTTGGTAGTCAGATAACCAAAAGTCTGACAACCAGTCTTACCAAGGGGTATCGTGTTACACAGTAACTGGGTTGCAGAGGTCAGATAGGCAGTCGCTCGATTTAACTATATCATGTATGTTGAAAAGAGTGTCCGCGGAGTTTCCTGTCCATTCTTCTCCATGGATACTTACTACGCTTTGGAATGGGCAATTAGTTTCATTTTTCTAACTGACCGACCCTTTGACAATTCAAAAGTGCCTGTAATTGTTTTTTTTTTTTAGATAGCTTGAGTGAAACACTGGTTATAAGCTGCATCTGGTTAGACTGGAAACCGATCTCAAAACAGTTGTAAAAAGATTAGGCACATTGAGTCCAAGCAAAATTATACCGTAACACTCATTTTCTATTAAACTAGAGTCAGTGGGCAAACATCACATAGCAGTGAAAGTTAAGCCTGGATTACTGCCCATACTGCAGCCGTCCAATGACTCGCTATAACGTAGCGAGACATTCTGTGACGTCACGGACTCATAACATACAGGCTGTGGCGTGTTTTTCAAGTGATATTGTGGTGATAGCAGGTGAAATAGATTGAAAAAATGGTGAGATTGAGATTTTGACAAAATGGTGATTAGTAGTGGAATAAGGACGTTTGGATGACTCATGATAAGATGGGTAATAAACAAATAACAGCTCGATCATTCTGCTATCTGATTGAGGACAGACAGATATCAGAATGACCGAGCTGTAGGAACGGCACTTTATGACAGGGTAGTGAATTGCGATGCGAGCGATGCGACGGGGTGGGTAAGGGGAACAAGAAATTTCACGCGAACGAAGTCGCGGGCAGAAGCTAGTAAATTAATAAACGTAATGTAAATTCTAATGATTTCTTTACTTGCATTTGATAGCCTAATTCTTGAGGAAGGCCTTCCTCAAAAATGAGGCTATCAAATGCAAAAAGATTTTCCAAATCCCACTAGTACGAGTAGTTCCAGAGATTAGCGCGTTCAGATAAATTCTAAAGAACACCAGCGGCTTAAACCTATAAATAACATGTTACGTCGCATGTTCATGCTAGCCCTAGGACCTTCGGTTAAATAATGGTAACAGCCTGTATATCGCAATAATACATCAAGTCGGCAATAAAGCGGACTCGTCCCGGCGCTCTGTTTATTTGAGTTTGTGCGCACACTTCACAAATTGACAACATGACGTACAACACACACACAACACATCCAAACTAATGTGCTTGTAGCCAAAGTACGCTAAAACTTTTGAAGCACCTGTCCCATCGGTGGCGATTATCGAGAAGCGAGTAGAGCTTTTATGAGCAGTGGTGGACTAGTCGCAGGTGAGCAGTCGTGGACTTACAGTACCCGGCGATAAATATTGCACATCGACCTTTACCTTTTTGTATATTATACAAAGAATAAAAATAATTATCAAAAGAAGCAAATCATAATATTGTTTTAACAGCTCCTAATAGATACCGGAGTGTTTGTATTTCGTGCGATAGAGATAACGCTCTACGAAGCCGAAATTTGCCGATTGTCTCTTTCCAAAGGTCGATGTGCAATATTTATCGCCGGGTACTGTACCGAGTTGTAGGTCGTGGTCGAACTCACGACTGAGCTGTCCCACTTCTGGGCAAAGGCCTCACTCCAGTCCTCCCGCGAGCCCGCGCGTCCTCCTCCCAGTTTTGATGGAACCTATCCAGCTCGTACCGCCATCTCCTACGTGGTCTGCCGCGACCCCGCCTCACTGTCTCAGGGCACCAATTCTGCGCTATTAGGGCCCACAGTTTGTCCGGCATGCGGCAGACAAATGTCCTGCCCAGTTCCATTTAACTTGAGCAGCCTTTTGAGCAACGTCAGCTATCTTTGTTTTGGAGCGCAGTATTGTGTTTCGAGCACGATCCGTTAACTTAACGCCTAGTATACTCCACTCCATTGCTCGATGGCAAACCTTGAGTTTGGACTTCTGGATGTTAGTCAAAGACCAAGTTTGTGCAGCGCCAGCGATCCGCGGCGCCAATACATAACATGTTTGTTTGTTTGGCACCGCTTTTCTTAAGAAGTCGCAATCAACACAATGAAACTGCAATTAGTCCCAATCTACCTGTAATTAAAGTGTATTGTCTCATAAAACAATCAAATTCATTACTGTAATTGAAACATTTGTTGTAATATAGAAGGTTCTAGTTTGTGTAGTCAATTTTGAAAGACTATATCACGTGCGTCGGTGGTGTAATGGTCAGCATAGTTGCCTTCCAAGCAGTTGATCCGGGTTCGATTCCCGGCCGACGCATCTCTTTTGCCTATCCTATTTTATTGTAGTAAAATTTTTGCCTTAACTGAGAGCAGAAGGGGAAATTCCCCTAATTTCAAGAACGTTTACAGTCTGAGCTCAGGCTCAGTCTGTCAAAATCACACTAATATTATAAAGGCGAAAGTTTGTGTGTGTGTGTGTGTTTATATGTATTTTACTTCTTCACGCTCAAACGGCTGGACCAATTTTGATACAAATTTTGTATGGAGGTAGCTGACACCCTAGATTAACATATAGGCTACTTTTTATCCCGATATTCCCACGGGATCGACACTTATGCGGGTGAAACAATAGAGAATAAATAGTAACACATAGATAGATACATACATACATACATATAAACAAAATGGTAAGGAGAAAAAAATTATCGGTAGAGGAGAAAACGAATCTAGAAAATCAGCGCTGGACAGTTACGGCCAACTTTTAAAAGACTACTACTACTAGTTGCCTTATCATGTTGTCTGTACTGGGAAAAGAACCAAGCACCCCACGCTCAGCGGAGCTGCACTTTTACCTCTAGACCAGCAAGGCAAGACTGCCTTGAATGAGGGTTTTCTGAAATGACGTTCGCTAGGTGGTAGCACTGACACGTCAGGTCCAGGCATCTGTCAAAGAGCCTATATTTTCTTTAGTCATGACATGACTGAATGATGAACGAATGAATGAATCGAATGATGAACGTCATCATAATTATATTTTATATTGGAAGACCTCTTGTCACAGTGCAGCAGTGGTGCCAACTGGTGTCGTAAATTTTCACGAAAACCCTCATTGGTCGCAAGCGCGAAGATAAAATAGGTTGTCATTTGTTTTCCATGTCTAGTAGGAAAGTTGTTTCAACCCAAAAAGAAAAACAAAAGAAAAAAAAGTTACAAGCAAACTGACACTCATGAACGTCTAATTACACCAATAACATCATTCCTTTCAAACCAGCCAGTACTTTTTATAGCTTCAAGCGATGAATCAAATCTCAAGAGTCAAGCGTTTCATTCTTGCCACTTGAACGTATCTCATAAGTGTTATAAGTACCTTTAAGCTGCATTTATTTCCGTTTGAAGAGATCCATTATGAATTGAATGATAATTTATTGGTATATTTATTTTTGTTTCGATTTTTGTTTATGTTTTGTTGGGTAACTGGTAGACTCGATTGTTAAAAAAGTTCCTACATCAAAATGGCCGAGAATAATAATGCTACGTGTGTTTTGCTAAGATGAATTTATCAGGCGTAAAGCGTCAGATTTTTCGGAATTCACACAACATACCCAGGGCCGTCTTTACCAGAGGGTGCAAGGGGTGCGTGGCACCCGGACGCAGGGTCTTAGGAGGCGCCAGGGTAGCCCGTGAAATTCAAAATTACTGTTTTATGAAATAAATATCAATCAATAGGGTTTTATGAACTTCGAGGGTAGTATATCGTTACAATCCTCTAACTCAATTTGCAAGACAATATATACAACCTAAAACTGACCTGCAAATTGAAAAAAAACGTAAGAAATAACACGTAAAATTGAATTTTGAAAATTGTGGACTCTAAAATCATGTTTTTTTTTTGTAACCAAAAAAACAGCCTCCGCCCCCCAGACGGTTTTTGCACCCCGGCGCCGAATATGGTTAAGACGGCCCTGAACATACCCATTCTTATAGTGAGATTGCTTCGGTCTTTTGGCAACTATACGTAAGTATAGTTGCAAAAAGACCGAAGCAAATATGGCTTACAATAAAAATAGGCTTTAAAGTAATTTAAAGCCTATTTTTATTGTAAGCCATATTTTTCGGCACTATTCTCCATGTCACTCATACTTCTTGCGGCCCCTTTGCGGCTTGGTGGATGACATTCACTATCATTTTCCCAATGGTCACCTTTTAAGGAGCAATGTCTTCTCAGTGGTACCGGCAGCGATTTCCGAGTTGTATAGGTCGTAGGTTCGAACCCAAATAGACGCTTTACTTTGTGTAAATTACTTCATTACCACTGCTCTCAAAACGGTGAAGGAAAACATCAAAATTCGAAGACATCAAAATGTACCAACCCGCACAGGGCCCATTCTCTCTCACCAAGAGGATATCAGTGCCCAGTAGTGGGAACATTATAGGCTAATTAATAATTAGCCTATTACAAAACAGCAAAAGATGCATAATTAGTAATTATGCATCTTTTGCTGTTTTAATACCGACAGCCGACCTCATCTAGTTTAAAAAAATTATGATTGACGTGTAAAAGTGTTTGTGCAAACCTACTTACAGAAATAAAATCATTTATCATTTATAATATTTAATAAGAGATCAACAAACAGGAACTGAGCAGGAAACTGCTAATGAATGACTTACTTTGTCCATTTCACCCAAAGTCATAGGGAATCATCAACGGGGAACAAAAACACGTAATTGGGTGAGTTTCCACGGGATCCATGTTCAAGGAACCATGACACCATCATGATCAAATTATGTGGTATAATGGAGTACAATGGTGACACCATAGTGTCGGTACTTCCGGTAGTAATGATGATTCTGTTTTGTTGGTCAACTCGTGTGTCAAGTTTGCGTTTAGTTCGAGGTTAGGATAATTAGGTAAAAGAGTGTTCATTTCATTTAATGACATGATAGTTGGTTTAATTAGGCGGTTCTGGCTAAATAATATCAGCCGCATGCGCAGTTCGAAGGTTGAAAATCGATGGATGGGTGGCCATCAATTATGTACATATCGAGACCCCTCCGTGCCTCGGAAAGCACGTTAAACCGTTAGTCCCGGGAGTCATTCGTAGATCTTTGACAGTTGGTACACCTGTAGTCAGAAATCCAAAACGTCTGACCACCCGTCTTACCAAGGGGTATCGTATTAACCAGTCACTGGGTTTTGGAGGTTAGATAAACAGTCACGTAAAAGTCACAGTAAAATAAGTACTGGTATTCAGCGGCATCTGGTTAGACTGGAAGCCGACCCCAACATAGCTGGGAAAAGACTTATATTGAACTACCGTACGCAAAATACTGGAGTTGCGGACACCAGTCCGTATTACCATTACCTACCTATTTTGACCTAAAAACGATTGTCGATAAAAACTATCCTATCCTTTCCCGGGATGCAATCTATCTCTCTGCCAAATTTTATCGAAATCCGTTCAGTGGTTTAGACGTGAAAAGGTAACATACAGACAGACAGAGCTACTTTCGAATTTATATGATTAGTATGGATGAATTATGTAGCTTTAGATTTATGTTTTTGTGTGATGATGATGTTCTCAAAAATAAATAACCTTGCTACTGTTGTGGTACGGTCAGACACAAAAGTCGATTAACACTTCAGTTTTTTTAATCTCAGTTATTGAGCAAAATATTTGTTCAAAACTGCAGCAGAAGTACAATGCAATTTTGAACAAATATTTTGCTAAATAACTGAGATTAAAAAACTAAAGTGTTAATCGACTTTTGTTGTTTTGTTGCTGAGTGTACTAACGGCCTTTTAACCCTCGCAGATAAAGGTTTACTCAAATATCAAATTTTTAGCTTTAACTGTTTTGCAAGCTGGCAAGTTACTAACTTGCAGAAGATGTACATACCGACCTATCTAGGCGCGATCTAGTAAACAGGTCCAGTTGAAAACCAGCGTCAGGCACTAGTTGTCTGGCATTTTTGCGAAACTGGGTCTTTTTGGGGCAGACGTGAGGCACACTTTCCTGCTAATTTCTTACATGGGACTTTACACTTTTTATTTGATTTTTTTATTTGTTTTTATCTGATGTATGTATCAGCAGTGCGATTCTGTAACCATCTCACCGTGAAAATTTAGGTGAAGTGAGCGTGGAGTGAACTATCAATAGTGTCAATTCCTAGCAAAAACCAACTCACTTCACATAAGTTTTCACGGTGAGATTTTTACAGAATCGACCGGCTCGTGTATTTGTCTTTTAGTCTGTGCTAAATTAAAGTATTTTCTCTCTTTCAAACAACAAGAAACGATACTGCCGGTCGATTCTGTAAAAATCTCACCGTGATAACTTAGGTGAAGTGAGTTTGTTTTTGCTAGGAATTGACACTATTGACAGCTCACTCCACGCTCACTTCACCTAAGTTTTCACGGTGCGATTTTTACAGAATCGACTGGCTTTTTATTTAATTTCAATAAGTCATGTCGGTATTTTTTCCAGTTTAGTCCTGTTTTTTTGTGTCTGTCTATATGTCTATGTCTATGTTGTAGGAATTGTAGTATTAAACAAAGGATAGGGTCACAAAGTTTTTATTGAAACACTTAAATTCGAATTTTAAGTACAAATCAATAATTTGAAATAGCTTCCTCGTATGGCAACGTGTTTTATTATAACACTTACTACATAAATATCTATAAAATATATAACTATTTACAAAACTTAATAATACTGATTCTATATACACTCGCTATCTATAAAATATTCATTTTATATAATAATATTCGAAAAAAAACACATTAAAAATGCAAGGCACCAGTTTTAGCACCAAATTTTACAAAATAAAATTGCAAAATATTTTTACCACTCGTCACTGGATTTAACAATATTTTTAATATGCACAAATTGTACCTACACACACAGTGTAATACTTTTAACACATTATTGTAATATGTTATATAATAATATGTAATACATTTTCGTAATAATTTACATTTTGTATAAGAAATATTTTTTAATACAATTTGTGAGCACGTGTGCTCGCGACTGTATGCCATACCCGTACAATACCATGAGTATAATGTCATTGGTTGGCTTTAGATAGCCGGTAAATAGTTATATTAATATTTGATCAAAAATAATTAACTTTAACCAAAATGCACTGAAGGGCAGATTTTTTAATTAATAAGCAGTAAAAATTTGCTATTAATATCTAATTATTACGGTGACCGTTAACTGCAGAATGCATTAAAATTACTGACCGTAAAATGCATTCAATTTACTGTATCATTTTTTTAAAACTCATAACAACACATCACGACTTTATTCCCGAAAGGGTTAAGCAGAGGTGGAACTTTTAGTACACCCACTCTTCGCCAGTTATGATGTGATCAAGTCCCGTTTTAAAAATTGTTTCTTTTTAGGAACCTAAATTCAACCAACCAATACCATGATACCCACATCACACTATTACAACAGACTATACCATGAGCGAAGAGCAATTAACATCAAATCAGTATTATTTTATAGGCCACTAAGCAAAAACGACCTTATATCAAACTAACATAAGAGCTAAGATCATCGGCCACTCCACTCATGACATAGTCCACACAATATCAACTAAACTATATTTACAATAAATATCACTAGTTTCGTAAAGACAGAGAATATTCAGATCTCAACAACATTCAGATAAAATGCTACCTATAACAGGAAAATAGATTATTTAGAAATTGCATCAGATTTTGGAAGCACATTGACAGTAAACGCACTATATAAGAATAATTTTGACATTTCTAATAATACCGGACATACATCATAAATAACAGATACATTTAAATATCTTACAGACATAAACAAACAATTCAACAAAAGCATTGAATGATTGCGTTTCAGATACAAAACAATTTATTTACATTATATTTCTATAAGGAAGTAAGCACCATATGAAAAATTTTAGCACAATATTTTGATACAACAAACGCTCCCGATGCAATTTCTCAAGTCTTAGTAAGAAAATACAGGAACTTTTTAAGATAAAGGCACTTTGTAGGAAATACTAACATTAATACTGGTTGAAGACTCCAGCCGTGCTTAAGTTAAGCGCACACTGGCGACAAACCGCATTTATATACACTAAGAGACTGTTTAACACCGACTTATAGTTCCATTGCACTTCTTGTGACTAGCAAAACAGTTTCTCTGTAGCGGCGATTCTCAAAAAGAATCGTTTCGCGATTTTCTACTCCATATTCGATATTATGCGCTTAACCTGCGACTTCTACAAAACAAACCAAGACATTTAATACATCGAAAACTATCGATTAATACATAAAGATTCAACGTACTTCGGATCCATTTCGTCGATCTCTCGTCCTTTCGTTTCTGGGACGAAAAGTACGACGAATAGGAGACATAGTACTGAAATTCCTGCGTACATCCAAAATAGTCCGTACAACCCTATATAGTCTTGGAAATCCGTTGCTGTCTTGACATTTACAAATCCGCAAAGATGACTGAAACTCGTAGCTAAAGCACTGCCCGTACTTCTATACTCAAGAGGAAACAGTTCCCCTATAAGAAGTGAAGAAATCGGACTGATACCCAAAGAAAATGCGATAGTAAATGTTAAGACACAAACCAGAGGGATCCAATCATACGTAGGTTCTGATACCATTAAATCTGTCGAATTTCTGAAAACTTCTTGGTAGTATGCGAATGATCCGAATCCGGCGAGTGCTATGGACATCATCACTCCACTTATCATCAATAGAGGTAGCCTGCCCAAGTTATCTATCAGCATTCCTGATAGACAAGACGCCAGCAGTTGGGCAACACTCGTCGCTATCGCTCCTCCATGAGGATTCATTGTCCTAAAGGTCTTTTTAAACATTTTGACTGCGTAGAAGTTGAATAAGTTCGCTCCAGTAAACCTTTGGAAGAACATCAGCCCACAAGTTATTAGAACAGGCCTTGTCATCCTTTTTGAAAGCAGAGCCTTGAATTTTCCAGTGTTATTTCCATTGAAAAGTTTACTGGCGAGGATATTGGTCCTTATCGTTGCTAATTCTTGTCGTATATCTGCTTCTGGACCTCGAAGCCATTGCAAGGACTCTTCTGCTTCCTGCTCTCTCCCTCTTAGAAGGAGAGAAGAGGGAGTTTCAGGGATAAAGAAGAGAGCGAAGAATAAGAGGATCGGTGCTGCGGCGACCATGAGGGCGAGTTGATACCAGTTCAAGTAGGCGCCGATGGAGAATGATATCAGGATGCCGATCTGGCTCAGGATTTTGAGTACAGAGCTGAGGCACCCTCTGATTTCGGGGACTGCTATTTCTGTGACGTATACCTGCGAACAAGAGAAAAGCATGTTAGGAATTTTCATGAATAATGGGTGTTTGACTCTAGCTGTAACAATGACTAATTGGCCGACGATAAAATGTTATCTTGATCAGGCGACAGATTGGAATCTGTATTTAATTCCTAATTAAAGTCAGTGGTAAGAGAGATGCCATCAGAATATTCAATGTTTTCTATGAATCCTACAACATTTCTCTCTGTCGGTCTGTGAGGAGTACGCAGGTGGGCATGGGCTAAAATATAATGTTAGCAAAAGTCAATGCATGACTTTTGGAGCTAGTGGTGCCAAAGGCCTGGAAAATGTACCACCAGTTTTTCTCAATGGTGTTCCCCTAGACAGAGTAGACCGTTTCAAATATCTGGGGCACATAGTCACGGCTGACCTCAGGGATCATGCAGACATCGAACGGGAGCGAAGGGCTTTGTCGAAAAGAGCAAATATGCTGGCCCGCAGGTTTGCACGTTGTTCAAATCAAGTTAAGATCACCCTTTTCAAGGCATATTGCACCTCACTGTACACGTGCAGCCTGTGGGCTCGCTACTCACAAGCGAGCTACGGCGCCCTCCGCGTCCAGTACAACAACGCGTTTAGGGCGGTGATGGGGCTGCCCCGCTTCTGCAGCGCCTCGGGCATGTTTGCGGAAGCGCGCACCGACTGTTTTCACGCCACCATGCGCAAGCGGTGCGCGTCCTTAGTGCGCAGGGTGCGGGCCAGCTCCAATACTGTCCTGGTGATGATCGCTGAGCGAATTGACTGCCCCTTCATTAGGAAATGCTGTAGCAGACATGTATAGTCAGTACACTTAGTTCTAATTGACATTGATGTATTATATTTATTAGTTGATGTATTATATGTATTAGTGACATGTTCTGTATTGCTTTTATATTTTGAATTTTTGTTTATTTTGTTTTAATTTTGTGATCCTGACAATTTGTATCTTATAATTTTCCTTTACTTGAATTGCTTTGACATTGTATTTTAATTTTAATTCCATTACCTTTTAAATGTTTTCGTTAATTTATTTTATTTGTATACATTGAAATTTTATTTAGAGGCATTTTATTTAGAGAAATTTTATTCTGTGGCAGTAGCACTGTGAATGTGATAGCAGCATTGTGATATTTGAATTTTAAGTTTATGTAAATATGGGTCTTGCCTGAATTAAATGAATTTTATTTTATTTATTTATTTGCATGTGATATTGACTATTTCGCGTTCACTATCCCGAGATGAGAGGCAAGGTGGCCCAATCTAATCACGTTAGACCACACATTGTAGTAATAAAATTCATTATACAGTCCAATTACAGATGTAAAGCGAAACAAAGCACCACCTAACGATGCATAATCTATGGTTTGTCGCCTATAAGCCTTCCAAACAAAGATTAACACTGTGTTTGTATTATTTTGTTCGTTATCAAGTCATTTTATGTTTTCCAAAATACATTTTACTGTCTACTATTAATTTAAGGGACAAGACCATTTTGTTTCTCGCCTTTCATTTTAGCGTGGGTGTTCAAAACTGTGATTTTATTAGAATTCATCTGTTTATTTTGATTGTTATTGGTTTTATTACGTAGTTCAATGACTTCTTTGACGTTGCTGGGTAATAAAAAATAGAACTGATCAGCTGTTTCAGCCCACGCTATTAATAAAATGTGAAAAAATTGTAGACTTTTGTAAGAAAGTGTAATGGGCTGGTGATATGTTTCTACGTTATGGTATATTATGAGCTCTTCTCGTAAATATTATTGTAGAACGCCTTCACAGGTTGTGTTGTGTCTATCATTGAATGAAGGCCCACAATTTGAAGTGATAAAGAATCGCGCGGACCTACAGTAGAGGATGAAATTGACTGCAAAATCGTCCCTTCTTTTGCCAGGATTTGGTTTCCGTGCATAACTATGTGTAAGACGACTATAAAATAAACTACAGTCAAATAAATTACGACAATGTCAACCTGTAACTATTCAAGGACTCAAGGAAGATAATATGACTATAATCTTCTGACTTTACTTTAGCGTTTTATGGAAATATGTTTGTTGTTTATAACCTCTTCGGTTTCCTCATTGGTAATCACAGCATGATATTATTGCTTCACAGACGAGTGCTGTAACACTCTCCTCCTTTGTCCTACAAAGTAAGAGTACAGACCACCCTGGGCCAGCCCACACGTACTTAATATCACCACAACGCGAAATGAAGAAAAACATAAAATTCATGTGCGACTCAACACAATACCAACCTTGCTTATTGTTAATGTAATGTATGGAAATGCTTCAATAGGCTGTAGAATTATGCCATGAGTTATGGTAAGTATTTCTCGTGACCAGGCATGAGTTTGTGACGTCATAACTGCTGTAATATCGATGGTAGTCACTCGTTTAGTTGGAATACCACCTGTGCGGGATTGTGGGAAAATTGTGAGAGGATATGATTGTGTTTTGTTTTCATTTCGATCTCTGGGAAAAGTAGAAAGTTATTCCAATCAAGCTAAGATTGTTTTATGGTATTGTTGTCAAAGTCACTGTCATATAATTTATTTCAAATGGGCACATAAAAGGTACTTTCGAACGTCAAATTTACAATAAATTTGAATTGATTCTAGTCGTTTCGAAAAAGTAATTTCGTATGGAGAAGAATGGGAAGAAAACTCCCACCATTACTCTTTTAACATATTTTACAATATTTTGTATATATTAATTATATCATTCTATGTGAAGGCGATGCACCTAGAATAAAATTACTATACAACAAAAGGTACTACCTATGTTGATTTTGAAACCATTTCGTAGGGCGTAAAATATAAAGATATTCTAGTAGATGCAGATGCAAATAAATTCTGCCAGCTCGACGTTTATCTACTGAATGAATAATTGATTTTATAGGCACATAAGTAATTTTAAACACGTTGACATGAGCAAAATACTTATTAATGGAGAGGATAATTATTTTAAGTATCCTTAAATATACAAGGTACCCGACAAACTTTAAGAGGTGCTTTAGACCATTGAACTGAACAAATTTCACTATGGGACCAACTCTGAAATCACGAAAAAAAAGATCAGCTGTTTTATACATTTTGGCCAAGTAATTTCGATGTTGGTCCCATAATTAAAGTTATTAAGTTCGATGGTCTAAAGCACCTCTTACTTAATGTTTATCGGGTTAATTTTTTAACACCTTTTATATAGCACTAATATTATTTTATGTATATTCAACGGTTTTCCTTTGACCCTCAATCACAAACTTGTTAACGACAAGTCGTAGTAGATGAATAAAAGTCAAGAGGTGTCGTGAAACAGTCGCACCCTAATTGCGTAACAACACACTTTCAATGACAATCTGAATCATTTTGAAGGATATAGCTAATGCATTGCTTAATATGTTCGGAAAATTTGTCTGCTCTTCAACAATGTAAATAATGCAGTGAATGTTGTTGAACTTTCAAAATAAAAGCAATTACTACTTTTGTATTTGTATTATTATGTCTGTGTATGACCCCGCACGTTGGAACGAAGTGCTTTTCGCTTTTGCACCCTTTTTTTACGTGACAAAAGTGTCGTTACCGTCAAAATTTAACTCTTTTTCAGTCTAGCTCTCATTGGTCAAGTGTGCAAAGTATAACGTGCGATAATGAACGTCGTTCCAATATACATTGTTATCAAACTCAAATTCAAAGCATTTATTTCAATTAAACCATTTACAGGCACTTTTGAATTGACAAGAAGTCGGTCAGTCAGAAAATATGAAGCTAGTTGCCCATTCCAAAGCGTAGGTACCTATGGAGAAGAACCATCAGAAGATATCTTCAGATATCCCAATATTTATAGAAATTTTATTCCAATCAAGATCATTAATTAAGATTCCCCACGCAATCCTTCTGACAATAACACCCACGTTCTCATAATAAGTTTATCGAAATGGTTCCGCCCGACATATAATCATGCAATTCTTACTCAAAAACACTGGTCATCGGTTCAAATAGTCTCGTAAAATTGTTAACAATAGATTACTTTACATAAATAATACTTAACAAGTCAAAGTTAGTGCACAAACACAGTGATGCCTTTTTATGTTTTGTTCGAAGAAATCCAAAGAGTATGTATGGGGAGATGGGACTGTTAAACTGACAGATAGTAAAGATGGCGTCTTATGGCGATTCGTTCGAATGACGTTGGATTTAAACAATTGACGTAGATGGGCTTCTATTCTGCTGCTCGGAGCGTTGGTCTCGGCTGTCTTTAGACGTATATCTTTGACAGTCGTTACGAATAGTCAGAAACCCACAAGTCTGACAACCAGTCTTACCAAGGGGTATCGTGATAAACAGTAACTGGGTTGTGCAAGTCAGATAGGTAGTCGCTTCGTGTAAAGTACCTACTGGCATTCAGCTGTATCTTGTTAGACTGGAAACCGACCCCAACATAGTTGGGATAAGGCAAGGCAGATTGATTGATTTGAGATTGGCTTTTCCTTCTATGTTCAAATTCAATTTGATTCCCGAATTTAGAACATAAGAGCTTATGTAGATTTTGTGTTGATTCACAAATCGGGACGTTTTACACAGTAATTCCTGTATCGTGGTTGTCTGATTTGCATGCAAAGGTTTTGTATTATTTATGAGCACATAAAATATGTGTTAAATTCTACGAATTCAAATGCTATACGCAATCCGATTTGGATAATGATTTGTTGGTTTTCAGATTACAGATTAGGGTTAACGAACCTTATGTCGATGGTTAAGTGTCGTCATTTACTGGTATAGGGCTAGATGTTATAATTTATGTAATTATTCAAGATAAACTCCTTACCAAATTGCCTTGTGTTATAAACTTATAAATCTCTGGTCAGTTTAAGAAGGTTCTTTTTCAGAGCAAAACGTCAGAGAATAATGCAGTACGGGAAACAAGGCATGTTGAGCTGAGGTATACCTAATAGTACACCTAAATTTCACCAGTTATGTTTAACTCCTGTGTAATAGAGGGCAAGCTTATTGCCATGAACCAGGCATCAACCAATCTCGCTACTGAGAAATTTCAAATAGACAAACCCCATAACATTTTACCTGACCTGGAAAATCGAACTCACGAACACAAATCTAAATACGGGAAGCACCAGGTTAGCCCGCGAAATTAAAATTTTCTTACGTTTTTTTTTGCAATTTGCAGGTCAATGTCAAGTTAAATGTTGATTTGAATATTATTCGCGAACGTAACAAATATGACTTTATAGAATTATAATCATTAAAATTATCAATACAATCCTCTAAGTTCATATAATCCTATTGAATAACTATTTCATGAAATATCAATTAGTTTAATTTTTTTTTATAGATTTTAAGCCATTTGTAATTAAAAGTAGTAGTAGCTACATACATACCTGCCGGTCGATTCTGTAAAAATCTCACCGTGAAAACTTAGGTGAAGTGAGTTTGTTTTTGCTAGGAATTGACACCATTGACAGCTCACTCCACGCTCACTTCACCTAAGTCTTAGGTGTAGCATAGCACCGCTGTATTCTGATCAAGAGATGCCGAAAACTAAGGCCTTTGTTATCTGTCTACATCTTTTCTACTCTATGTCTTCGCGACCATAATGCTCAAAGTGACGTCTGTCAAAGATTGCACGATTCTGAAAATGCGCAGCACGCAGCGGCCAGTGCATTGCAAATAGTAATTTATTTCACAATAACTTAAATTAAATTGTCAATTGTTTGGTATGCATCACGTTGCAACTCTCGATTATGGCAACAAACATAAAAATTGTGGTTCTGCATTTAAATTTTCTATTTGTGTGGTTTTTCCAATCAATAAAATCAGCTTGTAATGTTGTGCAGAGCAAGGGCTTTTTGCCTCTTGTCATACTGAGTTTTTTTGTTGTTTTTATTTGTAGAATTGGTATTAGGCTTTTGGCTAGTTTATAATATTGTGTGTATTTTATGATTATTTTATAATATGTGTCTTATTTGTGCAGAAGAAACAAAAAAAATCTTTTTTTTTTAATGGAACAGATAATTCTTTTGTTTTCTTACTTAAACTCAATCAAGCTTAAGCATTATTGCTAAACTACAACAGTAGGTTCATCTTAGCTTAAAACTTTATTGAAACCGTAATAGCAGTTTTGAAATACTTACGGCCGATTCCAATAATTTTACGGACCGTTATTGGTTAAAATTAAGACTATTGTATCTTTACCAATAATCAAGCAAAAACCTTTACCTTTTAACCTTTGCCTTTACCTTTTTAAGCTTTGCATACTACTATGCAAAGCTTAAAAAGGTAAAGGTAAATGTTAAAAGGTCTACACCCTCCCATATGGAAGTAGCTATCACAGGTGAAATTAGCTTACGAATTTATTTATATGTCCAGTTTGGCAATAAAAAAATTCTACCATTGGTAAGAAAAGTTTATAGCATTAATCAATTTAGAATATCCTACGTTTGTCGTTTCTCACCAATCAATAGCTTTTAACATAACTGGGCTGAGGTGTACCCACATTTCTCCAGATATGCTCAAGTCCTAGAAGAGAAGAAGAGAAGAGAAGAGTCTATTGCTATCAACCGAACACAAATCCAGATTCCAGGCTACTACTAAGAAATTCCAGACTTTTTTTTTATTTGATTTACACGGCCTAAGAAACCAAATACATAAATCAAAGTACTATGTACATATATAATAAGTACTAACATAAGCTAATAACAACAATTAAATACCTACTATTATTCTCACAAAAATGCAGACACATAACCATTAAATTGGCGAATTTATTAGCGATGAAAAACTCAATAACACTTTGACCAGCTCAGCAGCAGCGGCGCTTGCGACCACTAGACCAACTAAGCAGTCATTCAAGAACTAATCTTGCTCAATAAAATCCCATAAATTTTAATCTAAACATGGGCTGACGAAACTGACCTTTTTTTTTTTTTGATCCGGGGTGGAAAATCCTCATGGATGTCCGCCGCCCTGGGGCGGGCGGCGGGGTCTGTCAGACTCTTACTGACTAAAAACCACCCCGGGTGTTCCATCTCACACCTACGCCGGGGGTCGCGGGAACGTACGATCCTTCCGCAACCCCCGGCTGGTGCCGGCCCGCCTAAGCGGGCCCCGTCTGGTCGGGGGGGGAGTGAGGTGTTTGACTCCCCCCGCGACGTCTAAGAGGGGCGCGCGTGGAACACATCGCGCGCCGCCACCTCGGGTCCTGATGTGTGGGGGGCGACGGACGTCCCCGAGTCCGTCGCCCCTGGACCCGTTTAGGGGGGCCGGAAGAGGGCGTTGTCCGCCCTCCGCCGACGCCCGGTGCGCCTGCTGCGGGCAGGGTGAGTGGACGAGATCTCCCTCTCCCTTTCCGCAGCCTCCTTCTGCGAGACGACTGTTTCACAGAAGGAAACCACCGCGTCCCAGGACTCCTCGCTGTCGACCATGGACTCGACCACGGCCGGCAGCGAGAGGTCACTGCCTACTTCTGAGATGAGGGCACGGCGCGGCTCCTCCCAAGCGGCACACTCTGCCAGCGTATGCCACGCCGTGTCCTCCCGGCAGTCGACGCAGTGGTGACACCGGGCGTCCGGCTCCCTGTTAATGCGACACAGGTACTTCCCGAAGCAACCGTGCCCCGAGAGCACCTGCGTCACCCGAAACGACAGGGAGCCGTGCCTCCTCCCGAGCCAGCGCTCGAGTACTGGCCGGACCGCCTCGATGGTACCGAGGCCGGCGGTAGGGCGCGAAAGCCTGTCCCGCCATTCCGCCACCAGGACCTCGCGAAGCTGAGACCGACGCAGCTCCATATGGCGCTGCGTCAGCCCTTCGCCCCGCGCCCGCGCTTCCTCGCGCCACCGGTACAGTGACGCGAGTACTTTCGCCTCCAGGTCCCAGGGCGAGGATCCAGCCAGTACACAAGCCGCCTCGTAGGAGATCGTGCGATACCCCCGGACGACTCTGACGGCCATAGCTCTCTGCGGCTTTCGCAGGACTGCGATGCTACCGGCCGTCAGGTCAGTCGCCCAGATCGGGGCCCCATACAGGGCCATGGATCGCACGATCCCCACGTAGAGCCGCCTACAGGCGGCGCTCGGGCCCCCCAGATTGGGAAGCAACGTTGACAGCGCCCCAGCAGTGACGAAACTGACCTAACTTAACAAAAATGACGCCATATTCACAATGACTACGCCATACCTAAAGGTATCGTTGTTAAAATTTAACGACACCTGTAATTACTAACCCCTTATGTATAAAGTTGTGACAACAGAGCTCAATTACATCATACCATAAGTTGAGGTGACGTTAAGGTGACAGGACATTTTATCAGCAATATAATAATATGTTACATTTCGAGAGAGCTGTGGCTCTGTCTCGCATAGGGTCGCAGCATTATGCTGAGCGATGGCCGTTTTGCGTCATGTTTACCGCAATTTTCTTTCTTTCGTGCATTAAAAGAGACTCCATGATTGTTGGTACCTTCTTAGGTAGGCCGTTCGCGGCAGATTTGGTAGTCAGGTCTCTTAAAATCTATGGCTGATCGACGGCTCCTAAGTATACTGAGTCAACTAACAAATTTTGAGAATTGCACTTTTTTGTGTATTAACAATAATTAAATCATTTCCTATTTACCTGTAAAAGAAAAAAAATCATATCTTTATAAATAACTGAAAAAAAATAGCGTAAACTGGATCAAGTATAGTAATTTATTTATTTATCACTCAGTATACTGAGTCAAGTGTTTGCTACCAATATACGCGGGATGCGAATGCGCGCAAATTCAAATTGGCTCAGTATACGGCGAAACAGCGCGGTGTGCGGACGTTATTGTGTGCTTTTTGTTATCAAGAAATAGTTGCTTTTCTTGTGTTATTTAAATTTAGAGTCATAATTGGAAGAATGTCACATTTAAAAAAAAATAAACAACACAGAACAAGAAGCAGAAAAACAGGCAGAGCACTTGAAACAAAAAGATTTAGCAAGACAGTTGAAAGCAGAAGACAAAGAATTAGCGCAACAGATCCAGAAATACTAACAGCCGCTTACGATCTCCAAAAGTGCTTAATGTACCCCATGGGAACGTTGGCACGTTTTATTTTAATTTTATTTTATTATAATTTCACTGTATTTGAATTAGGACATCGTCAGGGTTATTGCTTTGCCTGGCATCAACAAACTGCTAAAAGAGGAGCAAATAAAATTGCTAGCTGTGTTTTTAAATTTATTGAACAAACAGTTATGGCAGGTATAAAAGATTACCGATTCTGGTCTGATAACTGCGGTGGTCAGAATCGGAACAGAATCGTTTTTTAATGTATATGATGGCAAGTTATAAATACAAAATAAAAATTAGTCATCGTTTTCTAATTGTTGGTCACACCCAAAACGAGGGAGACAGTATGCATGCACTAACAGAAAGACAGACGAAAGACAAAATATATAATATATACGCCTGCCCAATGGTACATGGCGTTTCAATTTGCTAAAACCGACGATAAGCCTTATAAGGTCACCTAGGTGTCTCAAGATATTGTGATGGACTTAAAAACAATGCTTACAAAGGTCAACAACTGGAGTTTTGCCTGTGATTCATCTAAGATGCAATGGAATAAAGTCACTGAAATAAAAATTGAGCCAGAAGATCTTTACAAATTATTTTTTTAAACTAGTTTACATGGTATATTCTTATAACTGTATTGACTGTGTTAATAAACCTAAAGCAACACGTAATCAAACTATATTATAGATGCCAATCCCAATAGGAATAAACACAAAGATTTAATGGAAATGTGCAACAAATTCGTGATACCTAAGGACTTGTTTTTTTCTAGTTTAATTAAGATTGACAGCAATAGAAATGAGAGCGATTCAGAATAATTAATAATATAATTTGTCTTTTTTCTTTGTCTAGATTGATTGTTTTCGTAATTATTAAGTACTTACCTCATAAGTTAATTTTTGAGACTGATTTTATTCTCAGCAATAAATACTATAATAAGTACCTATTATAGGATATTAAGAATTGTGATTTTCTTTAAAAAAAATAAAAACGATTACTTTTTGTTTGTTTGTTTTGTATTGTTCCTAAATTATAGTGATTTCAAACAATTAATAAATAATTCTCTTATTTTACAGAAATGTGCAATTGATACAATCAATATTTTGTATTTTATTACCTAAGACTAGACCAACTTAAGCGTTTGTTTTTATTTGTAGTATTGTTAATGTTTGTTATTTTTTGTTAATTTTATAGATATCCTAAAATTGTGTTAATGTTACCGATACCATTTTGAGATCTCTTTGATTAAAATATTAAACATTAAAGGCGTTTTTGATTGTTTTAACTATTATGTACCACACTTGACTCAATTTAACTATGGTTCACTTTTAAAATTATGTCCATGTATAGTGAGTCAACTTATTATATTTTAACAAAAAATGAATCCATGACAGACAGTATTGTATATAAAAAATCCAATAAGTAAATAAAAATATTTTTAGCCACACTTATAAAGTTATTTTTCTCCATAACGTAGATTCAATAATGCGACGTATAAAAATATAAGTGGTACTTGATCCATTTTTAATAAACAAATAATCGCCGTATACTAGTCTTTCTACATTATCTCATAAATTAATAAAATAATATGAAATTTATCTTGTACATATGAAAGGCTTTATTATATTTAATTCACTATGGTTAGTCATTTTTTCTTGGTTGTATTAACAATTTAAATATTAAGCATTCGATCTTCTTATCGCCTTCCTGTAAAGTTATTAGAAGTATAGTTGACTCAGTATTCTTAGGAGCCGTCGTGATGTGATACTAAGACTATACATATTATTAGACAAGCTTCTGCCCGTTATTTTTTCTACGTGTGTTAACATAAACATATCGTTTGAGTATCAATAGCGTAGCTTTCTATCAGAGAAAGATTTTTTGAAATCGGATCATGAGGTTCGGACATCACCTCCTTCATACAAACTTATAAACTTTACCTCTTTTTAATATAAGTGTAGATTTAGGAAGATTTTTGTATCCGTTTCACTAAATTAACCAAATATTTCATTTTGGATCATCTTTCATTCTTCCTTTTTCACAATATGGAATAAAATGAATGAATATTCTGTAGTAACCAATTCATAATTATATATTCTCACAGGCTAGAAATCGCCTGCGAGTAGTATTTAGCATCAGCTCTGACTTTTCAGTTATACATTAATTCCTTATTATTTTCCACATAGGTTGTCGGCAAGTCTGTGCCAACCCTTACACCATCAAATAGATAAAAGGCCGGTCCATTCAATTTTAATGTTCCATAGACTGACACGCGCAATAGTATCTCTCTATATGGTACCTATAATGTTTTATGGTGGACCCTAATGACCATATAAGGCCTTCCTTAGCTTTCTCTGCTCAAAAGCAGTTTCTATAAATGTTATTTTCGTAATCGGGCGGCCTATAACATTGGTTTATGTTTCCTAAGGTCTTAGATTTGATCCCTAATGTTATTTGATTGGGTTGTGAAGTTGGAAAATTATTATTTGGACACTGAATGGTCCCTCCTGCTAAGTGGGCTTTACAAGTACAACATATAGTGCGTAATGTTAGTGTACTAGACAAGTCTTGCTTCTCCTCCAGCTAATAAAGACGCGGTGTTATGTTTTTGTAACTTAACTGAACTGAATAATGTAATAATGCAAATTAATTTAACACTTATCTCACTAGATCCATTTGTTCTTAACTGCCAATACTTGTTGCCAGACGTTCACAACAGCTTAAATGGTCTGTACATTAGCAGATTGTGAATTGCAAAGTGGGTATTATAACCTAAAGACTTTGACTGACCAGTAAATCAATGAAGTTAGTAGTAGCTTAACTGTAGCCAATTTTACTTTATTTTATTTAAAAGCTAGCAGCGCCCCGCGGTTTTACCCGTATAAGTATCGATCCCATGGGAATATCGAGTTAAAAACTATCCTAAGTCCTTTTCCGGGACTCAAATTATCTCTATACGAAATTTCATCTTAATCGGTTCAGCGGTTTAAGCGTGAAGAGATAACAGACAGACAGACACACTTTCGCATTTATAATATTAGTATGGATTACCAAAATGTTGTGCCTATTCAATCGAGTCCAAGACACAGGCTGTGCCTAGTTTGGGATAACGATAATGTAATTCTGAATGTTGAAATAAACGATTTTACTTTAGTTGAGAAGAAGAGAGAATTGTCAAACGAAGAAGAGGAACTTAACATTAAGAATGGAATATGTGAAACTTACTTGTGTTGTCATATTAATGCAACAGATGAGCATGCCCCCGCAGAAGGAGGCGGCGGATATCATGTGGACACTCGTCGACAGTGCTGTGGCGAGCCACGCCAGCGTATACGGAAGAGCAGTCGCAATCAACACCGAGCGACGGCCCAGGCGCATCGCGAACCCGCCCATTATGCCGCCGATGAATGCACCTGAGGGCGAAAATACAAGAATTAATTATGTTCAAAATATGTAATGAAAGGATGGTTGAAGAAGGTCTACACGAATTGGAAACAGCTATAGCTAGCAGCTTTTTGATAGCCCAATTCTTGAGGAAGGCTATTGATTTAATATCATGCTAGAACTAGAACGCTTCGGAGCCGAACAAAAAGATAAAAAGTCAGAAAAAACGCTTAGCGATGACAAAGTAATACCGCGGGCAGGTGATGCAATGCGGCGGGGTGGGTCGGAGGCCGAAATTTCACGCGAACGAAGTCGCGGACAAAAGCTAGTATTTTAAATATACGTCAGAGATAGCAATATCTTCAGCTTAGCTTTGTTTTTGACAAAAGATTTAAAGTGTAGAACTACAGTACCCAGCGATAAATATTGCACATCGATTTTTGGAAAGAGACAATCGGCTAATTTCGGTTTCGTAGAGCGTTATCTCTGTCGCACGAAATACAAACAGTCCGGTATCTATTAGGAGCTGTTAAAACAATAAATGATTTGCTTCTTTTGATAATTATTTTTATTCTTGTATAAAATGAAAAAAGGTAAAGGTCGATGTGCAATATTTATCGCCGGGTAGTGTAACTAGATAGTGGAAATCACAAATTCTTAGCAGTTAGAATTTTGGACAGGATTAGATGATTCACGCTCAATAGGAATTCATACCAATAAATTGAAATATTCTGTAAGCCTTGAATTCCGAGATCTGTTTGAAAATATTGTTTCCAGGAAAAAGGGTCAAATATTCTCTTTGACAACGGAATATGAAAATGTTCAGTAGTGTCCCGAGCATTCTTTGCATTTGGATCGGAAATCGCTGAATATTTTTATTACGGACACTTTAATAAAAGTAAGATTTTTCTTATTTGTAGTTGATTTCTAAATACTAGATCGGTGAAATATTTCTTAGCGGTTGGCAGAACTTGATGATATTTTACGTATACATTATGTACTTACATAATATAATATAGTTCCACGCCTGTATTCCCCAAATGGTTAGATAGGGGTGTACTTGTAGTACATCCACATTTCGCCGTCCCAAGTAAAAGGGGGGGGGGGGGGGAGCCCATTGGCATCAACCAGGCATAAACCAGTCTGCGGGCTGCTACAGAGAAATTCCAGAGAGAATCTCTGCTCGACCCGGGAATCGAACCCAGGAACTCATGCTCAGCATTAGCACTGGCGACCACTAGACTGATACTTAGTACCTACGCTTCAATGTCTTGTGTTTATAAAGAACTGACTAAATAAATGAACATTTACCAAGTCAAAAATATTCAGCTTTTTATATACAAAAACGTCTCTCTTATCTCTTTTCTATTTCAGACTTCACAGTCTTATTTTTGTACCTATATACACAAAGTCGTTCATCTCTCAATACATCACGGTAACGACATGCGACAGAGGCTAGGCACAGAGGTAATTTATATCTAATCTCTCCCTTCATTAGGCGTGTTTAGGGACACGATATAAATCTACGCGCGGTACCTTTCACGAAGCAGGTGCATTATTAACAACGTGTCTTGAAGTTAGGGGATCGGTAGAGATGGTACTGGTAAATAAAACATCATGTTTTATACCCCAGGGGTAGGCAGAGGTGCACCTGTGTTTTGCAATATGTGTTCTTACCAGTTTTTCGTGACGACAGACAGTTTTCGTGCGCTTGACAATTTGTCGTACTAATTTTCGTTCGAGACACTGGCAAAACTTCATACAAATGAGCAATGAGACTGATACTACTAAAAAGCAAATAAAGGTCTGTTCTAAGCCTCAAATAAAACTCATCATCACATCAATCATCATTATCATCATCAAAAAACCGTCAAATCGTCATCATTTCAGACCGGAATCACCCACTGCTGGCCGGTATAGATCTCCTCTTTTAACTGCCATACTTCCCGTTTCCGTGCGCCCCTCATCCAGGTGTTGACCTCATCCATTTCAGACTTCAGATCAGTGCCTAGAAGTAACGGCCCCGACTTACAAATTGTAGGTAGTGGGTTCGCATGTGGTAGATTACATCCTACTCCCCCTCGAAGAGATGTGGATTTAAAAGAGTATCCATGGAGTTTCTTGCCCGTTCTCCTCCATAGAGATCTACGCTTTGGAATGGGCAACTAGCTTCAACTTTCTGACTAACTGACAGACTATTTACAGTACCCGGCGATGAATAAATATTACCTTTGGAAAGAGACAATCGGCTAATTTCGGCTTCGTAGAGCGTTATCTCTGTCGCACGAAATACAAACAGTCCGGTATCTATCAGGAGCTGTTAAAACAATTATGATTTGCTTCTTTTGATAATTATTTTTATTCTTTGTATAAAATCGATAGGATCGAATAGGTCAATGTGCAATATTTATCGTCGGGTATTGTAATTTTGACAATTCAAAAGTGCCTGTACAAGGTTTAATTGAAATAAATGCTTTGAGTTTGAGTTTGAGAGGAGGCCTGTGTCCCAGCAGTGGGAAAGTTATAGTAACGATTATGCTTTTTACACAATTATCCATGTAATAAGGAGAAGTCTATCCATCACTTGTTGTATAATAAATCACTCATATCATCCTAATGTTTATGATTTTCTTTCATACTGCTTTCGTAATGGAAATACATAGCTGGGCACCGTTAATCAAATAGTTAACTTCGTTAATCGTTAATCCGCTACAAAAAAAGTTAGCTTCGTTAAACGTTAAAACGTTACATTTCAGAAGAATTAACGCAACGTTAACGTTAATCGTTAATCCGTTAATAGGTGTGTGTAAAATTGCATTTTTATGCGTTAGTGAACTTATAAAACTTGTTGGTTTAGGTTCTGGAAGTTAACAGGTTAGAAAAAAATATTTTTTCTAAAAAATAACACCGACTTCAAAGTGATCACTAAAAAGTAATTAAATAATTTGGTTTAAACACGTATTATTGAAGTCGGCCGATCGTATGTAAATATTTCTACATTGTGTTTTTGACTCAACATCGTCCGACTTCAATAATACGTGTTTAAACCAAATTATTTTATTACTTTTTAGTGATCACTTTGAAGTCGGTATAATTTTTTGGAAAAAATATTTTATTTTACTCTTTTTTTTAATTGATGATTAACGATTAACGGACTTCTGCATATTAACGGAAGTTAACGTGTCCGTTAACATTTTTAAAAGTTAACTTAAAAGTTAATCCGTTCATCAAAATGTTAACTTCGTTAATTAACGATTAACGGATTAACGAGTTAATGCCCAGCTTTGGAAATATTATAACACTGCTCTGCTACTAACATAATACAGTTTGTTTGCACTGTGAGCTATTAATAACATGCTCGTGTAATATTTTCCCATTGTATATACCATACACTGCTTGAATAAAATGCTTTCATTTTCCAGCTCGATTTTATCTGCCTAGCCTTTTCCCAACTATGTTGGGGTCGGCTTCCAGTCTAACCCGAATACCAGACCATACCTCCAGTATTTTACATGGAGCGACTGCCTATCTGACCTCCACAACCCAGTTATTGGGTACATTTTTCCCTTGTTCAAGGTTTCGGGGTGCGCCCACATACTATGCTCCTCCATTCCCCTTCATGGCAAGTTTGTACATATACCCTTGTAAAACATACGTATAGTATCGCAAGAGGCTTTACTTTTGCAGCGTCAAGTCAGATGGTGTAGACACTATCCTCGTATGGAGGAACACCGTTTACCCAAAGTGGTCTTCTACTCTGAGATGTGGCCAACATCTCCGCTAAACGGAGGATGGAGGATGTGTTTAAGAGGCATCTAAGAGATTGCGCTATTGAGGCGCTCTTCTGCAATAATATAAACTTTTTCGAAGATAAGCCCCTTGATCCTCTAACCGAAAAACGCCAAATAGAGAACATCGTAAAGAGAGAACTAAGCCCTGTTAAAACTATACCTTTATCTCTGCTGGCTAACTCTATTGCATTAGTTGTGACCGGGTATTTAAAACCGGGCACACGATGATAATTTCAAAGGGTCGCCGTTATCGAAATCGATGAGGAGGACTATATATAACACTAGCAGCCCCCGCAGTTTCACCAGCGTAAGTTTCGATCCCGTGAAAATATCGGGATAAAAAGTATCCTATGTGTTAATCCAGGAAATGTTCTATATATGTGCCAATTTTCATCCAAATCTGTTCAACGGTTTACGTGTGATTGAGTAACAAACATTCAAACATCTTCACAAACTTTCACATTTATAATAGGTATTAGTAAGATATAGTATCTCAGTGTAGACTACACTACTATCTGTGAAACAAAATCATGACTGTTTTAAACAGGTACAAAGTCCGAGATGTACAAGATAAAATAATACATATGTATGTTATCAAAAGACTGCGTGTCTAGGACTTGAAGTCAACAAAAACGATAACATTTTCCTCAACTGTTTTCTCTCAAACCGAGTCACGGAAAGCTAACACTTCTCAATGCTATTAATTGAAAGCTCCTCAGTTTGAGCGATGGCACTGCGCGCAAATATAACCCGGGTATGTGTCTGTCTGTCTGTGCCGTTTATTTTGGTCTGGCACGGAATCATCCTGAGATGTAGCAGATTGGCCGGCATAGAATTAAACATTTGATTTCTACTGTCGGTTTTGTTTTCGTTGACTTTTTGCGTTCTTGAGTTTATATACTTGTGAGCTTGGGACTTATTGAAAGGCGATTGGCAGATGGGTGGATTATATTTTTCCGACTTATAAATTCTGAAAAATAAGATGTTTTGAAAGTTTTTTGAGGTTGGTCATGGTAAGTTAAGCTGTTCAGATTTAATATTTATAAATATTAGATATTGTTAGACAACTAAAAAATCTGCAATTTTGAGTTGAATATAGACTTATACTGGTGAACGCAGCATATTTTATGCATTTTGCTACAAAAACGACATTACACTAGCGTAAAACAGAGGGAGTTAAAAAGGTATGACTTTATGCTTCATCACGTTCAAACCGCTGCTTTTAAACTTTTGAACCATCATACCCAGAAAGTGCCCTTTTTGAATTAAGTCAGCGTCTCGCAAATAAACGATGCCTATATCCAATAAAAGTATCGTATTACCCATTAACTGGGTTGTGAAGGTCAGATAGGCATATCGCTCAATGTAAAATACTGGTACTCAGCTGCCGATAACAGCTGAGTACTAGATTGGACTGGACACCAACCTCAACATAATACATATATTGTTGGAAAAAGGATCGACAGATGATGATGTTGATAAAAGCTTCATAAAATCAATAAACTAATTACGCCATAAAACTAATTGAATACACCTATTTAAACTAAAGCTATAACGGTTGTAAGAGTATTACGCGCACAAATACCTACCACATTTATGATGAAATGATAAACCAAATAAATTCCCGTTAACACAGAATTGCTTGAAAACAAATAATCCCGTGAATGCGCTGCGTATTTCCGTAACATCACCAATCATTTCCATTGTAGTCCTTATAAAGGAGGATGCACATTCAACAATTACCATTAAATGACGCCATGCATAATCTCCTAAGAAAGTTATTTATTATCATTTACTCACAGTTTCTGAATACGTATTCAATTTAAATTAGCTGCTTGAAAAATAATCAGATTTTTAATACGCGATTTGACATCATGACTTTATTTTTGATACGCAATGTCGTTTTTCGGCAACGGGGCATGCCCAGGAGGGGATGCCGGGACGAAATCAACGTTTTTCATAAGGATTGGCAACAAACAACAATAGAGAGGGGAAAGAGGGGAGGGAGGCCTTTGCCTTGGAATAGTAGTACACAAGCGGCTGATAATAATATAATTTTGCACTTGAAAAGGTTTGAATTTTAAGAAAATTATAAGGAACTAACAGCGCCCCGCGATTTCACCCGCGTAAGTTTCAATCCTGTGGGAATATCGGGATAAAAAGTATCCTATGTGTTAATCCAGGAAATGGTCTATCTATGTGCCAATTTTCATCCAAATCTTTTGAACGGTTTACGCGTGATTGAGTAACAAACTTCCAAACATTTTCACAAACTTTCACATTTATAATATTACAAGCTGACCCGAAAGGCGCTGTGCTAAAATACTAATCAATCCAATCCAAATCCAATCTTATATATATATATATATGTATATATATACGTATATATATGTATCTTTGATTATACCTACGTAGTGCAGCGAAAAAAAGCAAAACACGGACTGTCTTCGCCATATTTATAATTCATAATGTTATCCTTTTATGATTCTGCCAAAATGACCTTTTTAGGCCCCAAGGTCATTTGCGTGTTTCACGTGTTTGTATGCTACCAATCACCTTCCAAATGCATCGCCTCAAAGGAGCAATGTACACACTTCGCTACAGTAACGAATGACGCGTGTTGCAATATCTCTACCTTTACGAACTCGAGCGGACGCAAAATAAACCGATGAGTATGTTATCTATCAGTTCTCGTTCAGGAGAGCTACATACAAGAGTGAGAGTGTTGTTGTATGGGTTGGAGGGTGAGCAGTATTCAAAGCTTTATTTTTTACTAGCTTCTGCTTGCGACTTCGTCCGCGTGTTTCTTGATCTAACATAAAATATGTTGCATGTTGTGTTGTTGTGTGTTATGTTTTGTTGTTGTTGATGTAGTATTTATTTATTTATTTAAACTTTTCGCACAAAAAGGTACAAAGGCGGACTTAATGCCTTAGGCATTCTCTACCAGTCAACCAAGGGTGGTGAAGAGATTGGATGGCAGGTGCTTTGTGTGAGAGGACCAATGATAAAAAAATCTATTAAAACTAGGTACACAAATACATAAATAGGTTATATACATTTACATACTATTTACTATAATATATACTTATAATATATATATAATACACAAATTCAAAGGAGAGAGGTGATGAGATGACTCTACGCTATTTGTTTTGAAAATAACTCTGCAATTTCCGCTTAAATGCATACCGACTGGTGGCCGTCCTGATATCAAGAGGAAGTGCATTCCAAAGAAGAATGGACTGAATATGAAAGGAAGAATGAACAAAGTCGGAAGTATGAGAAGGACAGAGTAGGAGAAGATTGTTAGAAGAACGCAGATTCTTAGCGTGAGAAGAACAAAGATATTGGAAGTGAGACACGAGATAAGAAGGAGGAGTGGGAGAGTTGAGAAGGGAGAAAAGCGTGGTCAAAGCGCGCAAACTTCTTCTTTGGCGTATGGACATCCATTTGAGCTCAGACCTATAGCTCGACACATGGTCATATTTCTTGAGGTTGAATATGAAGCGGATACCATTGTTGAGCAATCTGTCGAGCTTATCCAGCAAAACCGCGTTCAAGTCAAAGTAGCACACGTCACCATAGTCGATTATAGGGAAAATTAAGGTCTGCACAAGCATGGTTTTCGTCTTAGCGGGCAAAAAGTTTCTCAGACGATACAGGGATCGCAGAGTACCGTTGACCCTTTGGCTAACACTAGAGACCTGGCGTTGCCAGCTAAGCGTAGAGTCAAGATGCAAACCGAGATCTTTCACAGTAGGGGTAATGGGTATGACTGTACCATTGAACATAAGAGGAGGAAGAGAGCTAGGCGTCACCCTACCCATCATGCGTGAGCTTCCAATTACGATGGCTTGACACTTAGAGGGGTTTACTGACACCCCGAAACTATCAGACCACTTCTTGACAGCAATTAAGTCTCGGTTTACATCTGCTATAGCGTCCGACAAACCTTCTACCCGCCCAGATGTATACAGTTGAAGATCATCAGCATATAGATGATACGAACATCGAAGACAGTGAGTTATAAAATTGATGAAGATGGAGAATAACAATGGAGAAAGAATACCGCCTTGTGGAACACCAGCATCCAGGTCACGCCAACTTGAAGAACTCTGATCAACGCGAACCGACTGCTGACGTCCACGAAGATAAGAAGAGAACCATTCCAGAGCCTCGGACGAAACCATAAGATGAGAAAGGATAGATAGGAGAATATCGTGGCTGACTGCATTAAAGGCATTAGAGAAATCAATTAAAACCAAAACGGTAACTTTGGTATCCTCCATCGCTTCTCTAATGTCACCAGTCACTTTAAGGAGAGCGGACGCTGTACTGTGCCCAGGCCTGAACCCAGATTGAAAGGAGCTTACGAGGTTGTTCCGATGAACAAACCCCGTAAACTGCTTGTGTACACAGGCCTCAAGCACTTTAGACAGGAATGGGAGAATGGAAATGGGTCGAAAGTGGCTGGGTAGGGAGGGGTTTGAAATTTTAGGAAGTGGGCGGACGTAGGCCATACGCCACTGGGATGGGAATTGTCCGGAATCAAGAGAAAAGTTAATGATGTGGGTAATCGGAGGGAGAAGGCTATCAAGGATCCAAAGGACCATACTACGACTGATGCCGTCATAGCCCACAGCCTTGGATTTTATGGAGAGGATGATCTTTTTAATTTCGTCCAAGGTCACCGGAGCGAAGTGAAATGGTTCTATGATGGGACTCGCTAGGCCAGTAATGAAATCAACCGTCTGGGACAACATTTGGGAATCCAAATGACTAGTGGTTGTGAAGTGACGGTTGATATCGTCAAGGCCAATTGTATTAGGAAAATCCACATGCCGTGGCCTGCCGATACCAAGAGTACCTAGGAACTTCCAGATATCAGCAGGTGAAGAAGAAGAAATGTTCTCGAGAATATGGCGGCGTTTAGCGTTGCGTATCATCTGATTACACCGATTTCTAGCAGCTTTGAATAAGTTGCGATTTTCATCACTGCGATCCTTTTTAAATTTACGAAAGGCCCGATCCCTGCGCCTCATCGCCATTCGAACCCCTGTGGTCATCCAAGGAGCCGGAGGACGCCGAAGTTTAATCTGCTTAACAGGAGCATGTTTGTCGTAGAGAGCAAGGACCGTCTGATCGAAAATGCGCAGTTTATCGTCTACAGCTGTTGCCGCTGCCAAGGATTCCCAACTGAGGTCTGACGCATCTTGACGAAGCATCTCAACGTCCATGCGCGCAAAACACCGCATGTGCAGAACCTTTGGGATAGGTTTAGGTGGTTTTAGGTTATACGAGAGGAAAATGAGGTCATGATGGGAAAATCCAGGGGCGGGACACTGACCATGTGAGGGAACAAGGGAGGGTGCGGATGTAAGGATTAAGTCAAGCCAAGTGTCATCACCAGAGATATTAAAATGGGTAGGTTGCAGTGAAAGTATATGGAGACTAACGGACTCAATGATGTGAAGGAGTTTACGGGATCGGGGAGTGTGATGAGCAAGGTCAGTGTTGAAATCGCCCATGATGACGCAATGTGTATACTCTGACCCTACGGATTCAAGCGCCAGTTCGAGGTTGGAAAAATAGTCAACGGCGGGTGGACAATAGACAACACCAAGAAGGGTCTTGACGCCTTTGACGTAGACCTCCAAAAAGAGGTACTCAGCTGAAGCATGGTATTGTGAGGGAGACGAGACAATGATTTTAAAAGGAAAATCGCTACGAAGATAGATAGCTACACCACCCCCTCCCTTTCCAATTCTATCATTGCGGATAAGAGTGAAACCTGGGAGAGAATAGGTAGAGGAAAGGAGATGAGGTTTGAACCAACTCTCAGAAACCAGAACGGCATGGACATTGGCGTCAGAAAAGGTGTCCAACAGGTCACTGTAGTGACTTGGGACACTTTGCGCATTTATATGGCAGACATTGAACAAATGACTTTTCTGTTGGCTGAAGCTCCGACACACAAAGTCACCAAGTGTGTCAGTCAAAGAGTTAAAACTAGCATTAACGGATGAGCTAGAGGAATCAATGGCAGAGTAAAACGAATCATCATCGGATAACATAAAATACAAATATAAATAATATAAATATAAAAAATAACTACTAATTAAAAAGCAAATAAACTGAAGCTACGACTGCTTTCGTTTTAGGTGCACCACCACTATCTGTGCACCACCCACCAGCAGCACTAGTATAGTTGTACATGGATCCTTTGGAGCGTGGCCAAAATCAGAACTAAGGTGACTTTTTCTCATTATCGTTAAAGTTATTCAAACGCCAAAAGATCACACTGTACAGTATTAGTAACATAAAACCAGAAATAAACATCAATATTAGAAAGCAAATAGCATCACAAACATTAATATAAAATATTATGAACAAACAACGAACAAAACGAAATATGACAGAGTTACATGAGCAGAAACGGAACGCAATTTACGAAACACAAATCAAGGAAAATTGGACGTCAAAATTTTGACAAATTCAAGATTGACAGGTGACAGTGACAAATAGTGACGAAATACAATAATTTTACTAACACAAACAATTAGGCAAATTACAATCTGAATGTGATTTAAGTAGTTTTGAGGTGAAAAAAAAAATAAATAGTAAGCAGGTAGATACGTACGATAACTTAAAAAATTACGTGAATTGACGTCCCAAGCACATAAACTGATAAGTTGGAGAACCACATAAACACTCATACTTTACGAGCTCCACTATCTGGCTTGCCTCCAGTTCCAGATGATTCCCCGGGCTTCTTAGGGTACTTAGTCAACAAGGGATTAAGTTCCTCTAAAGAACAAATCTTATGCCGTGTTCCATCGGGGGATCTGATGACAATAACCCCATCCTGAGTCCAGCATGCCGGCATCCCGAAGTGCAGGCGCGCTCTGCTGAATACAGCCTGCCTGGTCCGGGTCAAGAACTCCTTGACTGTGACCGTGGAGCCTTTCAATGCAGACTTTGCCTTCCAAACTGTAGACTTCAGGTCGACATTGGAGAACCTAACCAATATAGGTCTGCTAGTTGTTGGACCTTTTCTGGATGTGCCAAGTCTGTGACAAACTTTGATGGAGGATGCAGTGATGTCAGGCAGTGCCAGTTTGTTATTCAGAACGTCCAAAACAAGAGTTTTGCAATCCTCATTGTCCGCTTCAGAAAACCCAGTGAAGATGAGAGCTTTCCGACGAGATCTCATCTCTAATCCATCAACCACTCTAGAGCACTCCAAGATCTGCTTCCTGAGAAGTCCCAGCACGCCGAACATTAGCTCTCGAAAGGACCGGAACTCTTCAGCAATCTTTGCAACGGTGTCTTTTGCGGGTCCCGCACTTTGGATCTGTGCCTCAAGCTCACCCATCTTCTTAAGGGAGCACTCCTCGAGGTTCTTCTGGGCCGATTGGATATCATCCAATTGAGATGACATTATGTAGTGAAATGAACTTGCAGTGGCTATGAAGTACTAGTGAGAAACTGGCAGGTGGTGTAGTGTAAGTGCTTGCGTTACATGGAATGTTTCACCAATGTAAGTACTGCTTATTTAGCAGTTTATGCAACAAATATAGCACTCAAAACGAAATAAAATACTTAAAAAATAATTATAATACTACTATATTATGTTGTATACTATAGTATGTTGTTGCTGCTGTTGTTATTGTTGTTGTATGTTGTGTTGTTGTTGTATGTTGTTGTATAATTATGTTGTATGTATGTTCGCACCTCCGATAAAATAAGGTTACTACTCGAAAGTCATTTACAGGAAATTTCAGGTTGTTTTTCAGGAAAATTGAAAAACAGCGTATGCCATTAAAACATGTTTTTTGTAAGCTTTTCAAGTATGTATAATTTTGATCACATAATAATAATAGTGTAAGAATAAACACTGATTATCAATCCGTGAGTTTATTTTCGCTTTTCTAAAAATCCAGGTTTTTCGAGTTGTAACCCTATTTTATCGGAGGTACGATATATAAATACCTACTGTAGTTTCCAATTAGTGAATGAATTTTCAGAATCGGATCAGTAGTTTCGATATATTAATATAGATTTACTCCCTACACACTTTTTGGTGTCCCAAAGGTCAATAATTTTCCGTAGATTAGATCTGTTTTGAGCTTTTAAAAATAGCTTTTTCTAATAAATTTTACAGAAGTGTAGGAAAAGCGATTCAACAGCTTTTCCTCTCCGACAAACGAATTATAATTAAACCCCTTCATACATCCTCCCAAAACGAAATACAGCGAGAATGCTGAACATCCCAAAAAGTGTCATTCTCGCCGGTGAGCGATGCCCTTTATAAGCGAAAAACAATGTCTTTACAAATACCAATGTCGGCGGGCGACCATAAATTAAATCCAGGACGTTTGACGGTGCAACACTTTTATTTTCTTATGTTGGTATTCAGGCTGGTACCAATTTAGAATACTGTTCCAATGTATTTATTGATTTATTGGTCGCAGTCTCCGCAGTTTTGTGCAGTGCGGCCAGTGTATGTAGGGAGCGAATGGTGGCGCTAGTTGCTAAAGTAAAATTAAAAATAATAAATAACATCAAACATTTTTAAGAAAATCACCTGTGACAGTCACATGGACATCGAAGTGATTCCATAATTAGTGTTGCCAATTTTGGGCTCGGAATATTCGAAATAAGTCAAATCTAGTGTAAAAAGAAATGGTTCCAAAGTTAACCACAGGTCAAAATATACTGGTCGCACTGTAGTGTTTTAACCTATTGTGAAAAATAGGGCAACGGTTTAAAAGATTGATGGTTATGGAGTGATGCAATGTTAAATTTTAATTTCGTGTCAGTGGAATAATATTTCCCCATTCATCGACTGTTGCTCGAATCGATGTTTCTAATGGGTGGGGTTAATTTTGTGATATTTCTGTGTTTGAACAATAATATAGGGTAAACAAACTACTTAAATCAATCTGCCTAGTCTATTCCCAACTATGTTAGGATCGGCTTACAGTCTAACCGTACCTATGAAGCTGAATATCAGTATTTTACATGGAGCGACTGCCTGTCCTCCACAACCCAGTTACTGGGTAAGACTATACCCCTTGGCAAGACTGGTTGTCAGATTTTCGAGGAAGTGTAACTAATTCAATGGTTTTTACTCGACTACCAACGAAGCAAAAAGGAGGGTTATGATTTTTTTATTTGATACTTCAACCGGCTTGAACCTGTGAATAAATGTACGCACGCAATTATCAACAATCTGCAATATTTCACATTCACTTTAATGGGTCGTTATATCGTGATCGACTCGTTGGAATTTCTCATTGGACTAGCACAGGGGTTCCCAAACTTCACAATTTGTAGCCGAGAGTCGAGAACTCAGTCGGTGTCTAAGAGTCTTCCTAGCTAGATGAAATTACAAATCGCCCCCCCGAAGCCTCTACACAACGCCCCCATTTTTTTTCTGGGTCTCTTACCACCCCCCTTTACGCTGATTAATTTGACAGGACTAAACTAAAATTTATCTTCTGTCCTTTTCTTAATGAAGTACAAAGAAAAAGATGCACTGAACTTTAATTTAGTTTAGTTTGTGAACAAGGGAATCGACACCATTATCCATTACTAGTAACAACTTGTATATAGAAAATATTACCTTGCAAACTTGCTCAGTACCTACCATTATAATTCATGAGTTCCAACGCGCTAAGGATTACAAGGAAGAATAATTACGAAATCAATTTAACTAGTTTATCAATATCCCTTTTAACTACCGTATGATAAAACGAAACAGCCGCAATCTTTACGCCATCATATTTTACGGGGACGTGCAGTTATTTAGCTGATAGATTACCATAATAATTTGCGGTTGTGGCCAATGATGTATAAAACTATAGATACGTTGTCCGCACTCTAAAATGGCAACATGAAATGAAGCCAATTGGCCACATTGCGCTCAGTCACGCACCAACCTGTCGCGCGACGCGACGCGACGTATGTTTGTTTTTAATTTATATCGTATGTGAAAACCTGTGCAAAACATAAAGAAAATATGCCGTCGTGTGTTTTCAGAGGATGTAAAAATTATACCCCAAAAGTTAAAGACAAAAATGTGTCATTTCACGCGTAAGTTTACAAAACTAGATTATTTTATTTTATTTTGTACGACGCTGCGTCTAATGGCGGCCGGCGCATGAAGTGACTCTGATAGCTACGTCACTCATGCGCTCGACCAATGAGCATGTAATTTGACTATTACTTATCCTGTGACGTAACTGAAGATGTTTATTTATCTCCCTCTAGCAACAGACATCCCGCCGTACGGTGTCATATTTTCTTTCCCTTTCTTTACGCGTATAAGTAGTTATCTAGTATTTTCGCCGTTTTTAAGCGCCGAGATGTTGGTTGATAACGTGTCTATATATAATACGTCATTGGTTGTGGCACTGAGTCCGGCTCCGGCATAATGCTGTAAGGACTATGATTTTATCTTGGTCCTTTGAGGCGACGCTACTTTCAATGGTTAATGTCAAGAATAGCAATATGCCACATTCAGGATATTAGGTACGGAATACACTCATTATATACACTCACGCCTTTTTTCCGTAGGGATAAGCAGGAACTACAGAATACCACCTGCTACGATCTTTACATACCTTTTTAGAGTTCCGTAGTCAAAGGGTAAAACCGGGACCCTATTACTAAGACTCCACTGTCTGTCTGTCTGTCACCAGGCTTATCTCATGAACCGTGATAGTTAGACAGCTGAAATTTTCACAGATGATGTATTTCTGTTGCCGCTGTAACAACAAATAATAAAAATAAAATAAAATTTAAATTTAAAGGGGTATAAAAGTAACGCTCTTTCGGCGTTTTATGCCTTGTGTTACGAAACCCTTCGTGTGCGAGTCCGACTCGCACTTGGCCGATTTTCTTCGTTTCCGTTAATACAACATTTAAAAAAAATATTGACCTTCTAATGTTGCACATTTTTTTTAAATGATTGAGCTTCTTTTTAACGTCCTTGTCTTTTCCCACAGTTAGTCGCAGTAACTAAGCTAGGTTATCCCGACCAAACGACTTAGGTTAGGTTTGAACTGTGACCAACCACGCGCGAGCCGAATTGGTCGCAGTAACTAAGCTTATATGGCACCCCGATCAAATGGGTTAGGTTAGAATTATGACCAACCGCGCCATCTATATCCAAGTTGGTCGCAGTTACATGGCTATTTAGTATTTTTAGGTCCCCAAAATAGGAATTATTTGAGGTTCGATGAAATGCCATTCCATATTAAGTACACCGCGTACCAAGATAAGGTGGTCAGTTGGTCACTCTCTAATTGAGTCGAGAATATCGGGAAACAGCTCGCGGGTAAAACGGGTGTGCAAGTAATTCAATTACGAATAATAAATTATAATTTTGAGTATTTCTTATGACAGTTTTATCGTTTTTCGATAAATTATAGTATGTTTTGTAGGTGGGTTGGTTTTATTGATTATTATGTTGTTTTTTTTAGCTTTTTATGGGAAATTTTAGTTTATTTTGCCCTCAAGAGAAAGTTATTATGATTTTAGTTACGACATTCTGGCTTTTATCATTTGGGGTCAAAGCTTTTTCTAGCTTGAAAACATGGTTTAAAAATCTGTACCTATAATAATATTGATAAATTAAATTAAAATGCTTTGTAATTATTTGAAGGGGCTCGTGGTAAAGCCGCACCATTCGATCGATCAAGGTTAGTGCGGGTTGGTAGATGTCACATGTCTTAATTTTTTTTTATTCTAGGACATGCCGGTTTCCTTCACCGTTTTGAGAGCAGTGGTGATGAAATAATTTACAAGTGCCCACACAAAGTGTGCACAAAGCACCTGTCTCCTGTCTGGGTTTGAACCTACGACCGACAACTCGTAAGTCGCGGCGGTTACCACTGGGCCAATACTGGTTTATACAAAAATGATGGATTTGACGCATCTTTTACGAATTTTACCCGAATGAGCACTCGTTCGTTACACCACACGGATATTTCTGCGCGTCACGCTGCTGCGATGCTCAATTGCATGTTGCACGGAAACAAAGAACAAGCCGCTCGTCATATTGCGCGTTAGCTGGCAACGTCTCTCGTTCTCTCTAACTTTTCGCAGTCTAAAGTTATTATGTTATTTCCAGTGAAAAGAGCTAAACTATCTCCAGCATCATCATAATAAAATAAAGTGTCTAGTATGGAAGCGAGCCGGCAGACAATTCCTGGTATATCCATTGTATAGCAATTGAATGGTTTAAAGAGTAAAGCCGCAATCTAAGTACTCTGCCTACGCCAGTAAGAGTTAGCGAGATATTATTAAAGATTTCACTGAAGAAAGTTGTGTTGCTAGTTCTACAGGCGCGGCTTTATTATTGCAAATAATGGTGGTATTATAAGCTATTATGATTTAGCTTGAGATACGTTTGTGGTTTGACCTGGCTAAATTAACCTTTGACGGGCTAAATAAAATTAACTTAACAATATTTTCACTTTTGTTATAAAACGAAAGAAGTTTTTACCACACCGCCAGCTTCCAAACTCGAGGCTGTCACTAAGATATTAAACGCGCCTGATCTATCGAATGGCCGTCCAATCAGGCTATGAGAGTGAGGGAAGAGAGAGTGCACCTGTGTGTACGCACACACTTGTGCACTATAATATCCAATTGTAGGTACAGATGCCAGCACATCAAGCTACCCGAAACTATCAAATTTTCCCAATCAACTTTGAAAGAAATTTGACAGATTGTAGTAGCTTGATGTGCTGGCGTCTGTACATAATGTCCTCATGTGTTTCATTTCTAATTCTTTTACCTATTGTGGGATAGTAATTTTATTTTAGGTGCATCGTCTTCACATATTATTATTATATAATTAATGTAAGCAAAATATTGTAAAACATTTTAAAAGAGTAACGGTGGATTTTCTTCCCCATTCTTCTCCATACGAAAACTACCTTTTGGAATGGGCGACTAGAATCAATTCTATTTTTTTGTAATTTTTGACGTTCAAAAGTGCCTTTTATGTGCCTATTTGAAATAAATGCTTTGACTTTGACTTTGATTATGTAGAATTGGATTTTTTATGTATGTTTATCTATGTTATAAAGAGCTATTTATGAGTTCATTCGTAGGGGGTAATCTTTGGAACTGCTAATCCGATTCCAAAAATTCTTTCACTATTGGGAAACTACAGTATAGCCGAGTATCATACGAGTATCATTTTAATATTATATTATTAACAAGAAGTGGAGCGCAGTATTCTAGGCGTCAAATTGACAAACCATATTCGCAACACCACACTGCGTTCCAAAACACAGATTACTGACGTTTCTCAAAAAGCCTCTAAGCTGAAGTGGGACCGGGCTGGCCACGTTTGCCGTATATCCGATGAGCGGTGAGCCAAAATAACCACAACGTGGAGCCCTGACACAGCCAGTCTTGTATAATATCAGCATTGTCATCCCATCAATGTTTTAGCCAAAATCCACCGAAATAATATGACGAGAGTGCACGTCATATTCTGAGTCAAGACCAGATTCAACCATCAGGTTTGTTCGCCCTGCATTAGTGGTGTTTAGGCTTATATTATGAATTAACACTCGGAGTTTTAACCAAAAAGGTAAATATTTGGGAATACAATCGCCATATTTTATAAAACACTGAAAGGCAGTTGCGTAAGCTTTGTAACTGTACATTTCATGTCAGTTGTTTTTAAATTGGGATATTTTTTTTTATTTAGAAAAAAAAAAACGTTGTCCCACACTAGGAATTACTCCTGTATCGTGGGTGCGTTTACAAACATTTAAATTCACATACACAAATAGAAAAATTAATAAATGGCGCGTCAAAAAAAAATTTGGCCCTCTAATGATGCACACCGTTTTTTATTAATTGAACCAATTTTTAACTTTATGGCATTTTGTCTTAGTTGGTCGCAGAAACTAAGCTAGGGTATCCCAAGCCGGCTAGGTTAGGTTGTGACCAAGTCGGCTCGCACTTGCTTGGTCCACCAAGCAAGTGCGAGCCGAGTTGGTCACAGTTCCAACCTAACCTACCCCGCTAGGGCACCCTGACCAAATGGGTTAGGTTAAAAGTTAGAACTGTGACCAAACGCGTGCGAGCCGAACGAGCGAAGCGAGCGATGACGTGGTAGCGGCTGCCTACCGCTTCATCCAAGTAACACTACTTACTACACCACTACTACAAAATACGATTATTAGAGGTTTGGTCAAGTCAACATTTTTCATCTTGTATCATCTTGTTCGTAAGGATGACTTTTGTAAGGATAGGTTCTTGAGTTACGTCATTTTGTTATTGAGCTAAAACAAGATTGCTTTGTTTCAACATTCTTTGTTTACTTGTACTAATAAAATTTAAAGGATGACTCAGGCACTGAATTTAATTAGAACGAATTTAATATGAAAGTGTGTTGTTCTAAAAGGGTATTTTATTACACGTGTTTCAGAGTTTATTGTGTTGTATAATTTAAGGGGCTTACATGAAATAAAGCGCGGTCACTGTCGGACTGCATAGAAAAGAAAGAGAAGCGCGATGACATAACGCTGGTAGTTTATTGCAAAATATGAAGCAATAATTTAATTACAAAAAATCTATTGTTTGGACTAAAAAATTAAAACACTAGTATCTTAGTATGTTGCTTGTAGAATAATCTGACAAAAATCAGAATGATTGTATATATAGGTAATATTAGTATGGTTTTTATTGTAAAAACAAAATTTTTAGAGGATCTTCATGTTTTTTTCTATCGTATCAAATTTTTTGGAATACTACCTAGCATAATATCCTGAAAAATATCATATATTTTTCTGATTTTGTTTACTGTAGGTAGTCGATCATATACTTTTATTGTTTTGTAAAACTTGCGTTTTTTTGCGTTTAGGTCCTGTAAGCCCCTTAATTTACTTTGGTAAAGCTTTTGTTTGTATTTTTAGATTTTATTTGGAAATTAAGAATTAATTTGTTTATGTTGCGACTCATAACGACTCTAAAAGGGACTAAGTAAGTACCTACATATTATATAATTTACTGCGTTGTCACAATAAAATTCAATAATATCTAGCTTTTGTTGAATTTTTTTTCAGGACGGGAAATCATCAAATGACCACTCCCGCTCTGGGTGGAGCGGAAGGGAGTGTCAGACTCTTACTGACTAAAACCCACCCCACCCGTGTTCCTTCCTTCGCCCTTTATGTTCCGGGCCAGCGGTAACCCTTTCGGACTGTCCCGCTGAAGCTTTTGTTGATTTAAGATATGTATCTTTTCTATATCATCGGCTTACAGCAGTTGGCTGTACCATAGGCATCTTCAATTGCACGCCATTCAGACCGCAACTCTCAGCACTCTCATCCAGATGCTACCATCCATGTGTAGAATCTGAAGATGTCTGTGAAGATCGTCGCTCCACCTAGCCTGAAGGCGGGAGACCTTACGTTTGCTGATTTGCGGTTGCCAGTCAAGAACAGGTCATCGAACGGTGGTCAAAACCCAACGGTCATCGGTTCAACGGCTAATATGTCCGCGCCCATTATTGCCATTACAGCTTGCTTATTCTGTGAGTTAAATATGTCTACACCATTGGTTGGTGGACTCTTTTCTTACTAATGACAATTTCTTAAATTGTCAAACTCGAACTGAAAGCATTTATTTCAATTAAACCTTGTACAGGCACTTTTGAATTGTCAAAATTAAATAGTCTGTCAGTTAGTCAGAAAGTTGAAGCTAGTTGCCCATTCCAAAACGTAGATCTCTATGGAGAAGAACGGGCAAGAAACTCCATGTCTTAAATCACATCATCTGCCTAGCTTTTTCCCAACTATGTTGGGGTCGACTTCCAGTCTAACCGGATGCAGCTGAATACCAGTATTTTACATGGAGCGACTGCCTATCTGACCTCCACAACCAAGTTACTGGGTAATACGATACCCCTTGGTAAGACTGGTTGTCAGACTTCCGGGCTTCTGACTACCCGTAACGACTATCAAAGATCGACGAATGACAGCCGGGACCAACGGCTTAACGTGCTTTCCGAGGCACGGAGTGGTCACGGTATGTAAAGATGGTCACCCATCCACAGATCAACCGCGGCAAGCGTAGCTTAACCTGATCGATTGACCTGTGCGGCTGTTATTATTTAGCCACGGGCCGCTCTCTTAAATTGTCTTAAATATCTATTATTTTTATCCGCCCAAAGTGCAATGTGCAGCCGAGTCCAAAACTGTCTACAAATAAATCTACAGACAGACTTAAACTTAATAATATAAATCCGATATAATTTAATGCACTAATGACCGTAACAAAATCTACCAAACATAATCTGAAACCCGCGAAGTCACGACTTCTATCCCGGACTTAAATACTTATCCTACAAATCAATAACGTCAACGATTAATCCAACGGCGATCTATCAATAAATCAATTACGATGTCAGACATAGCCGGGAGCTAACACTATTTATATTTATAGATAAGCTTTGATAATAGATTCGTATTATTTTGGTGTGGTGTTTTTGGAAGCACGGATTCAAATTAAAATTAATTTATTGGTGTGATTTTTGGAAGCACGGATACAAATTCAAATTCATTTATTGGTGTGATTTCTGGAAACACGGATTCAAATTCAAATTCATTTATTGGTGTGATTTTTGGAAGCACGGTAACGCAACGTTTGCTGCTCCCGGCAGTTTAAGCATACTATCCAAATATCCACCAAGTGCTCAAACGAGAATAGCATTAGATTACTTTAATAAGTGCATAATGTTGCTGCTGGTTTATTTATTTATAGTTAATTAAAACGGTACAACACCCATTACATTAATTAACACAGAGACAATAATTACGTTGACAATAATAATATAATTTAAAACTAACATGGAACAGTGGGCTCCTTTGCAAACTTTCTCTCACAGAACACCAGTACGAATAATTTTATTAATTTAAAATGATATTGTAACAAATTAAGAAACGCAAGCTTTAAGAAAGATATAAGAGATTTAAACCTTTTAAATGATATAGAATAACCTAAAGGAAATAAGAAGACACACACCCTTAGCTTGCAAATATAAACTTAGAATAGCATAGCTAATGACACTAGAAGACTACTTGATAAAGAACAGCCTGTATTATAAAAAGACCGTTGCCGCTTCGCACGGTTTTAAGACTTGACGAAACATGGAGATTTCTTTATAATTTGTAGTTCAATATTATTATTTTATACACATAGACCTTCCAGAATAAATTCTCTAAATGATGGTGAAAACAGCATCAAAATCCGATGCCTATTTTACAAGAACAACGCGTTCATACAGACTCGAAATTAATTTGTATAGCAGAAGCAAAATCTTTCACTCTTTCAAATTTTATCTTGATCTTTCAACTCGATGATGCAACAGAAGTAGACACTGGAACCTTCAAAAGTCACACTCAAATCTTAGTCACCGCACCTACCAAAGTATAAATCTTAGTAATCTCAGCCACAGCCGAGGGCGAAAACTATTTATTTACAGATAATATGACATGTTTATGTGAGGAATAATCAGTGGAGTTTATGATGAAAAGCAAGCAGGATGTGGCCGCCATCAGGATCGTATCGGACTGATGGAGCGTTAATAAATATATAGCGGGATAATTGGCTACGGACGATGAAGCTGGAGCTCTTTGGTTATTTGGGACTTCGGACTTTACATTTTTTTATTTATACGTTTAATTTCAATTAGACCATGCATTTGAAAATGAGGTAGCGATCCAAATCCTTGTATCTCCTACATCGTCCGAAATTGAGCAAGTTTATATGCATATTATCAGTAATGATTACATTTGGCATAATCCTATGCAAACCTATAAAATTGTAAATTTTTAAGGAAACAAACTATATAGCCGGTTCTTGTTCAACACTTTATTACGTGACCTGTATTACCATACATGACATAAAATTCTACAAGCTAAGTACATATTTCTGAGCACTGCAATTAGCCTGCAATCACTCATTAAAATCTAGCATAGACGTGTTACAAAACTTTTAATATGCTGCCTTTTATGGTTATAATGATAGATGTCGGTGGCCAGTGTTACTTAGGCCGTATAACGGCGCTGCTTGCATAGACAACTGTCAAGCTTCTGTCAAATTGGATAAGTTTTTAATATAGTTCCAGATTTTGCCACCTGTTAAGATTTTTTAGGCACTTTGAAGTCTTATTAGGGACTTATCCTTGGTCCCATATTTTGATGATAATTTGTTGCTGTAATAAATGCAAAGTCGGAAAAAAATCTTAGTAAATTGACTAGGTATTATTTATCTTGTAATTGTCAGTGCATTCAAGTAACCCTTTTTCAGCACTCACTCTTGCAACCATGAGACCAAAAGGCAGTCAAGTTAGTTATTTAACAATCCCTCAAAACAATTGAGAAATTATACTACTTACTTCATTTAATCTACACAATCATGTTCTCAGACATTTAGACGCGTATTATTCGTGACCTAAGCAGCAAATATCATTATCTAGACAATAAACACTAAGATTATGTTCACTATAATTGACATTGACATCATTGCACACATTCTTGAATTAGCATAGAACATGGTATTCAGAATTATTGGGTAATTTTAAATCTATTGTTGGTGATTGACAACCTATTCTGATGGTAATTCATAATGATGTAGTTTCAGGCTTGTAGAACTAATAGCTCTATCGATAAATCTAAGTTTGTTTATTAGACACAACAAAACAATAGTGAAATACACTAAAATATAAGAAACATCCACTTGAAAATAAGTAAAAACTCGACTAATATCCTGGCATCAAACTTATCATAAGACGAAACTGAAAGTAAAAAAGATTTTTTGCACACACTTACCACTGTCACGGTAATCCCTTGTCACCTGTTGTTATTTTAAAATAAATACCTACTTATTTAAAATTATAAATCCGCCATATTGGTTTCCAAGATAGAGGCTTGACTAGTTTGGCGCCAATCCAAAACCACCATAATCTTTTGGGCAATGAAGATTTATTTATTTATTTAGACACTGAGTCTACATAGCTATACAACACTATGTTAATTCGGAGACTATTTTTGTAGGCAAAGGGTCTGTTCCACGATGTCGAAATAGACAGCCTATCTCCTTTGTAAATTTAAAAAAAAGTGTAGTTATGGGCTATAATAAGATTGAGAATCAGTCTCCAGGCATTTTAGAAAAATGCAGGCAAATCAGGCTTCTTTTATAGTGATTTTTTTTTATTGCTGAATGGGACCGCTCTTGACCTCGTTCACGCCTCATGGAAGCGAAGGATGATGGAACGAACGTGCCCAGAAGATGCCTAAGGCACTGGAACTCCCACGCATCGACGAAACACAGCAGGCTGCTTGACGCCGGACTCCGGTGGGAGGGTGGTCGCAAACCAGGCAGGCGTTAGCCCTACCACCGCAAGGGTAGAATTGGCCAGTCAAATAAGGTGTTGGGTGTGACTATCCGCGATGCGCCGAGCGCTCGGTTCAGTTGAGTAACTGGCGGATCAAACTGCGCTACACGAGGAAGCTTCTTCATGCATCCCAAATTTTGAAGAAGCTTTCTGAATTCTAAAGAAGATCCAATTCCCTAGTGATGATTTTATTATCAATCAATCTATTGCCAATATCAAGAATCAAAACATTTCCAATTGCCTCAGAACCATTCGTTTTACCGGTCAATGCGGTAGGTCTGAATTCAACTGAACCTATGCTCAAAGTTATGTTGCACAACCCAACCCAATACAAATTTCAAAATCCACGGTCGTATTATAGCTCCTTCTATGGAAGTGACACAGCCGCCAGGATCTAAGGGCTTGCCTTGGGCCCAAAATGTCACAACAGCCCTATCGGTGACGTACATTCGGCAAAACAAACATGAACCAGCCATGATTAGCATTTAAGTAGCGAGCACGATTTTGTAGTCATTTGTAGTCGTGTTAGTTAAGAAAAGTTAAGATTTGTAAGACATTGACAGTATTTAGTACTACTTAACCTTTTAAGTTGAAGTTTATGAGGTATCAATGCAGTTAATTACGGATTTACGTGTGATAATTTGAATGCGAGATAACAATCTGACATTTTCGTAAAATAAATTAAGTTAATTGCATAATAAAATCCGACTCTTGGGTTCTCCAATTACAGTAATTAGGTTTTACGTCTGTGTGGACGCATATGCTTCAGAGGGGCTCGAGCATAAATAACAACTGCCGTACATGTCGATCGAAGGTTAAGCTACTCTTACCGCGGTCAATTCGTGGATGGGTGACCACTACTTCCATATCGAAACCCCTTCATGCCTTGGAAAACACGTTAAACTATTGGTCCCGGCTTGCATGCGTAGATCTTTGACAGTCGTTACGGTTAGTCAGAAGCCCAAACGTCTGACAACCAGTCTTACCAAGGGGTATCGAAGGCCAGATAGGCAGTCGCTCCATGTAAAATACTGGTATTCAGCTGCGTCTGTTTAGACTGGAAACCGATCCGAACATAGTTGGAAAAAGACAGATTGATTCGACACGTATGCTTTAACAGTCTCCGAACAAATCACAAAAACAAACGTTTCACACATTCGGCAGCTCCTCACAAAGAGGTGTGAAGACCATATTATTGTATTTTTGTTTTCGTTTATTTTGGCACCTACAGGTGACGTACCTGTCATCGTATCTGCGAAAGTGTGTCTATCTGTTACCTCTTCACGCTTAAACCGCAGAAGCAATTTAAATGAAATTTGGTATAGAGATAGTTTGAGTCCCGGGAATGGACATAGAAAAGTGTATATTCCCATTGGTCGACACTTATGCGGGTAAAACCGCGGGGCGCTGCTATTAAAATATAAAGCTTTCAAAATCGCGTTAAAATCAAAAGTGTTAACAGCTTCAACAGCTGTTTATGTCAGTATATCAATTAGCTAACCAGTTTGAGTATTATCTCTACCGCAGGTGAATTAATTAATTTAATTCACACTTAATTAATTCAATGGTATAGTATAACGCTGGATTGATTACAAATGCATCGGGGACTGCCTGATAATATTGTGATTGTGGTCTACGATTAAGAATTTAATACCAATTTCGGTTTTAGGAATATTCGGATTAATTATGTATCGATCAGGACTATAAATATTCTATTAGGACTTAGATTTCATTTATCGTACTAGCTGCGCTCCGCGGTTTCACCCGCGTAAATGTCGATCTCGTGGGAATATCGGGATAAAAAGTAGCCTATATGGTAATCCAGGGTGTCAGCTACCTCTATACAAAATTTCATCAAAATTGGTCCAGCCGTTTGAGCGTGAAGAAGTAAGAAACATATAAACACACACACACGAACTTTCGCCTTTGTAATATTAGTGTGATTAAAATCTAAATTGTATTGTTATGTATATTACATTATTGAAGAGAGTAACTACGCTTGGATGGTTGGTTCATGCTGAAAAGATGAATGAAAGGCGACTAACAAAAGGTATTTACAAAGCAAATGTGTTTGGAAACGTCGGGCGGAGACACATTAGAAGGACATTTAGTAACTTTATCGGTGATGTTCTTCAAAAAGGTCAGGTGCGTAGAACTCGCAGACGGCGTGCGTGTATGACCTGCACCCTCATACAACCGTCACGCTATCATTCAATCCCTTATCTTTTATATCATTCCTCACACAATCCATCCATCTTTTTTTTTGCCTTCCTCTCCCTGTCTATCCATTGACATTTACATATATTCATCACTCTTTTAGTCACATGCGTTTCCATGCTTCCCTGAAGGCCAAATCCCGTAATTAAAGGCTTTCAAAATCTAGACGAAATCTCAACTCAGCGACAATCAATATCAGAAATGTATCCAAAATTTAAGGAAATTAGAGGTATTTATGACAGATTGAGACAGATCAGACTGTGAAGGTTCTTAACCCGTCAAGCTCCGCGCGTACCCTATGTAATACGATACAATAGAAAATCAATTGTGTCTCATTAGCGGAGCTTGAGAGGTCACAATTTATTACGAGAATTAACCCTCTGGTAGCGCATACTATTCATATTGTTCCCTATACCTACTTAAAAATCTATCAATAGTCTCCATATTTCTCCCACAACGTTCCTAGAACTAAACGGTATACCGATACATAATAATTTTTCTCCCACTCAAGTCTCAACAATAGTGTATATTATCACAATACTATGTATTTATTCAGACCACCTGGATTACAGATATTAACACCGTTTTCCAATGTTCCCTGTGCCTGTACTGTTCTAGATTGTCGAACACACTGTGCCTGTGTAGACGAGCCACAATCGCCACACCATGGCGACAAAAATGTTGCTGGCCTGACACAAAATGCTGCAATGCTCTACAAACACTCAACACTTCTTCTTCGACACGACGAAGAAGAAAACATGGATCTTTTTGCGCTTCAGTGACATAGACAGGGAAGTGTTGTTGGTAAACATATGTGAAATTCTATTGAAAAATCAAAATGGCTGCGTTAGTTCCAATTTTTGCCACGCGGCATATCCGAACAGACCTCCATGGTATCGCACATGGAACGTAACTGCCAATAGCGTTCAACGATAGCCACCCTTTTTAAGAGCAACTTGTCATGACTGCTGGCAGTCACGGCACGTTGCCGCCACCGAATATCAATGGCCAATTTGTCATCCCGATAAGAAAAGAAATCATCATCATCAAGATAAGAAAACTGGCTGTTGCTGACAACTCGCGGCGATCACGAGAGGTCCGTCTACGGAGAACTTTCGTTTGAATTTTGCGCTCGCCTGTACTCGGCGCCGATAGCTATGGTTTATGTGCGACGTGACAAATCGTTGCGCGATCACAGCGCCAATTACTGGCAACATTATGAAAGTACAGTCACTCACAAAAATTACGGTGAGAATTTTGGAAGACATTCGAGAAAAAGGTGTTGTATTTTCGATTTGAGATGTGAAGGCTAAAGAGTAATGACATTAAATGTGGATGGAGGGGGAGGAGAAGGCCAAAGAAAAGAAGGATGGATTGTGTGAGGTATTCTGTGTTGAGGAATGATAATGAAAGAAAAGGGAGTGAATGCCATGATAGCGTGACAGTTGACAGCGGAGAATGGAAGAAGAAAACGTGTTCTGCCGACCCCAAGTAACATGGAACGAGGGAAAGAAGATGAAGATGATGTGTTAGCACGCTATAAATTGCTTTTTTTGGCTTACTATTAAAACTTGCTTTTTTAAGAGTCTGCTTCGTCAAGAAAAGCTCTGCAAACATGAGCGTCCGAGATTTATTTTGGTCTACTGAAGAACGATACAAATCAAAAGGAAAACGATTCCTTTGAACAGATCCCACACGCAATAACAACTATTACCGGAACATTAACGCACCTACACACCAAAATAAAACTCCTCTCCTATAAACCCAATATTTTCACATAACATCGCAAAGCATTGGAAAAAATACTTTCCGAGAAGCCAATAGAGTGGTCAACGAATGAAATTAGATCATTACTTTAAAAACCATTTCTTACGTGATAACACAAAACAGATAGGGTGTAAAATGTACTCTTAAACAGTCGAGCGGTTCACGGAGAGCGAAAAGCCCAGTTTATTTATCTTTCGTTGCCAATTTATTGCTATTTACTCCGGTTAGAGATAGGGACGTTAATTGAAATCGATTCTGTTGTGGTATTGATTTCGGAATCGATTACTGGAGTTCATATCAATCAGATGTCTCTTTGTGAACTTTAGTATCGTTAAATCGATCATTGTATCAATTTAGATTGTAGTTAGCAATTGCAATCGAAGTATCATTAGTGTATCAATCATACCAATTGATGCATAATTGCTTTGGCTTATTTTGAAATGTTTACCAAAACCATGATATTGCGGCCCTTGTACCAGCACATCAAGCTACTACACAATCTGTCAAATTTATTTAATAGATTTTCAACTTTATCCTAAAGCATAAGGTTCAAAGTTGATTGGGAAAATTTGACAGTTTCGGATAGTTTGATCTGCTGGCGTCTGTACCATGTTACTTGGTGTTGGCGCAACACGTTTTCTTCTTCCATTCTCCCCTATCAACTGTCACGCTACCATTCACTCCCTCTCTTTCATGTCATTCCTCACACAATCCATCAATCTTTTCTTAGGCCTCTGTCACTAAAAATATCCTAAAATAACTAACAAATCCCACATCTCAATTCTAAAGACAATTACGCATGTAATTGTATCACATTCCTCGCCACCTTCTCAAATCGATATCCTAATCCGTTCTTAAATCGATTCCTTATGTCACTGGTTCCCGTGTCTTTTCTTCTTCCATTCTCCCCTGTCAGCCGTCACCCCATCATTTACTACATTCTCTTTCATGTCATTTCTCACACAATCCACCCATCTTTTCTTTGGCCTGGGAGAGATATGGAGAGCAAGAGGAACCCCTGCCTCACCCTCTCCATCTAACAATATTAATACTCATAAATGTTTACCAAAACAAACCCTAAAATAACTAAAAAATCCCATACGTCAATTTTAAACACAACGCATGTAATTGTATCCACCATCTCGAATCGATTGCCCAATCCGTTCTCGAATCGATTCCCAATGTCACTGATTCCCGTCTCTAAACCGAGTATATTTTGTTATCCGACTGTACATTTACTGTTCAACTTTAAATATTAGGTGCGGACAACGTAATTGTTGGGTAAAATGTGTTCTGTGTTTGTGTTCCCCATGATTTAAAGCACAAGGTGATTTATTATGAAAACACTGTTTCGCGAACGTATGTACGAATGTAACGCACAACAAAACGTAATATTATGTGTGTGAAAGTGTTTGTGTGTGTCAGTAAGTGGGTGTGTGTGTGCTCGAGGGTTGTTGTGTTGGCAACAAATATGGGAGAATGGGAGGTTATTGACTCGTAAAAATTATGTCATGCGTTTACTTGTATTTCTGGGAATGAGGCCAAAGTGTAGCAGCTGATTGTGATTGCGTAAATTATTGTTACAGTACTAACAGTAGAAGAGAACTGTGGTTTAATATAATAGAAAATTCTTGTATTTAAAGCATGAACTGTTGCTAGCCAGACACTTGCCGTTGTAGAATTTTATCAACATTTGCGTCATTCAAATTCCAGAGCATTTCTTACACTGCAATTTTTAGGTTATTTTTAAGTTAGCTTGAAAATACAGATCTATTTTTTTCTACTCCATAATAGATGCGTTTACAGATAAATCTCACAGTAACCTCTGCATGAACCTTTCTGTACGAGGCTCGAATCACAGACAACCAATCGTTCGCACATCGACCTATCCACTTTGATGTATCATGTAATTTTGTTTGACCAGTCAAGGACCTTATCCTTCTTATGTATAGATAAAGTACCCACCCAATATATCTTGACACGTTTCGGTCAGGATCAAAAGCAATCGGCTCACCTGATGGTAAGTTGTCACTGACGCCAGATGCTTCTTTAAGATGCTTCTGATTCAAATGCCCATATTTGAATCAGGAGCATTATCCTCATCGTCATCTTAGAGACAAAGTTGACGTCTCTGTTCCTGTGGGACAATTTCGGTTTTTTAAAGAACGTTTGCAATGTGTCAAAAATCTTCTAATTTACCTACATTGTTAACAAGTTTTTGACATTGACTGTCGCTGAGATGAAATTGTGACTTGAATTTGAACGTTTTTTAAGTACGAAAATTGGCTTTCCGCTAAAAGACTGACACCGAACCATACCCCTGAAACGCTACCAGTTTCTACGATAAGCCTTTCACAGTTCAAGCAGTACGGTTATGGAATGTACTACCTGTATGTAGTCTTTCTTTCCATAATCCATTCAAAAGCTGTTTATAAAAGATTGCTTTTAGCGATAGACCGTCCATTGTCAATTTCTATACTTATATCTGTAATTTTTAAGGTGTACTTAATAAAGAATATTTCTATCTATCTACTTGAAGGCAGAAACAGGTAGGTCTCTTTACCAAAGAGGTCTATTACTAGATTTCTAGTTACCAGTTCTCTTTTGTTTTTTCCTCGCGGATCCAAATACACTGGCCTGTTTTGTCCTAAGTATTATGTGAGTTTAAGCACAGCCAAATCTCAGCCGGGTACTTGATACCAATAAACATTGATTGTCGAGTTCGTTGGCATCTGTCAGCTTGTCAACCGAAATTGTGATCAATAATGTTGGCAGTTGTAAAATGTAGGGAAGTTGGAGAAACGGGTCAGAATTGATGGCAATTTTATTGTTTGTTGTGTAACGGTTCGCAGTAGAGTTTCCGGTGAAATATGGGTCACCGGTTTCTTCCCGTTATTAACGTAAAAGTAGAAGGAGTCTGGGGATATTTAGGGCCGGAATAACATTTTTATTTGTGCAACACGTATATTTGTCAGGTGTGGTGATTAAATTGTAATATTTTTCGCAAAGGGAAGGGATTATATGTTTACTATTTCAGTATCTTTTCCGCGCTTTATTTTTTGTAGTTTTTGTCTTGAAATTAACACATTTATTATCAAAACTCTACTCTTACTAAACTTGGATGAGATTCGCATAGACGAGACGAGCGGGGTAATTTTGGAAAACACTAACAGTAGGAATCGCTTCCATTTTGACAGTCCATCAACATTTATTGCGTTATGTTGTTGAGCAGACTTTCGAATAATCATATCAAGCAATGGATAGCAATATCCTTCGAAATTATTCAGATTGCGATTGATAGTGTTTCGCTATTAGGGTGCAGGGAAGCATGGCACAACAGGAAGTCTGCTAGTGATGAAAACCTATCTGCCATTGGCCGAATATTGTCATTGGCAGTATTCGGCATGCGGAAATAATGCCTAGAAACTTTCCTAGCCATTCAAGCAGCAACACATAAACAGTAATTACTCTAAATATGCATCACAAATCTGTTTACCCCTCAGGCGGTTAATCCGTGAAGATAGAAAAGTTGACCATTAATTGCGCTAGCACATGAAACAGTTTTAATTACGGTTGAACTTTTTCAAATTAGCTAAGGTATCGGATGTTTTTACTCAAAACTAGGGTACAGACGCCAGCACAATCTACTACAATCTGTCAAATTTCTTTAAAAGATTTTAAACTTTATCGCTAAAGCATAAGGTTCAAAGTTGATTGAAAAAAAAAATACAGTTTCGGGTAGCTTCATGTGCTGGTGTCTGTACATTCTCTTTTAAAATCTTCTAAGTTAAATCTTTTTCTGTCATAATCAGCTTATATTGTTCCCACTTCTGGGACACAGGCCTCTCTTCGAGAGGGTGTGGGCTATAATCCACCACGCGGGCACAGTGCGGGTTGGTAGATGTCATATATCTTCGAATTTTTGGTTCTAGGACATGCCGGTTTCCTCACGATGTTTTCCTTCACCGTTTTGAGAGCAGTGGTGATGAAATAATTCAATCTTTATAGCGGCTCGGAACGTGAGGAGAGAAGATTCACGAATGACAGTCGGGACCAACGGCTTGACGTGCTTTCCGCGGCACGGAGGGGTCTCGGTATGTAAAGATGGTCACCCACCCACAGATCAACCGCGGTAAGCGTAGCTTAACCTGATCGATCGACCTGTGCGGCTGTTATTATTTAAGCACGGGTCCCTCTGTGTTCTGATGTTATGATTTTAACTTCGACCCTTTTAATTAGTAATACAAGCTCTTAGCAAGCTTGTAACTAATTTATACATAATACTCATGCTAATACATAAGTATCTAACAAACAAATCAAGTCTTACATTTCCTTGTTTGAGGAACACTTAAACAATTATTTCTAAAAACGAATGTCCGTTTGTTTGCACCGTCCAAACTCGGAAATGAATAAACCTTTACTACTAATGATCGTTTGCAAGCTTTTAGAAACTAAGAATGTACGGGCAAATAGATGGAAGGTTTTAGCGTCTGTAAACCAACCTTTTCTTAACAGAGTAAGTAGAATTCTAAGCGGATTTTGTGGTAAACGAACAAACATAAATATTTGCATACTTAACTGTTTGTTGTATATGTTTTACAAACTCCGCCACTAAGCATAAATTTTTTAAATCTTTACAGCAGTATATTGTACTATATTGTATTGTGACTAATGGATATAATTATTTGACTTAGTTTTTGTATGTAAGCGTGGAAAATCATTAGATATACGAAGAATTTAATTTCCAGTGTAGTAGTTAGTTGCTAGTTACTCTTCTGTTTTAATCTCTGTCTTATCCACTATAAACTTTCTCGTGATTATAGATCTATTTTGTTTTTATTTTTCTTTGTATTTGGGGTTAATTGTTTTTATTTTCTATTCCTTCAACACCTGCTGTTTTATGTTTGCATATATTGAGTAGCCAGAACTCAAGAATGACATCCTGCTTACGTGTTTCCTGTCCGTAGGTACTACCTGTTCATTACTTACGAATCTCATAAGTGCCACTTTGTCAAAGATAACGTTAAGAACGTCTGACTGATAAGCGGTGAGTTAATCATGTGAATTTAGAAGAAGAATCGTCTAGAGTTGATAAGAGTCTAGAAGTGATTATTTGGTGATGCTACACTGTGAGAGCAGCGAGAGCAGTGGTGGCTCAGTGGTAACGGCCGCGACTTACGAGTTGTAGGCCGTAGGTTCGAATCCAGACAGGCGCTTAACTTTGTGTGAATTATTTCATCACCCCTGCTCTCAACACGGTGAAGGAAAACATTTTGAAGAAACCGGCATCTCTTAGAACCAAAAAAATTGATAAAGGCTTGACAAACAGGCGCGACACGCGATATAATCGCGCGCGACACAAAGGCACCGCTCGTTGCGCGACTTGCGGTGCCTTTGTGTCGCGTGCCGTGTCGCGCCTGTTTGAAGGAGCCTTAAAATGTGACATCTACCACTGGGTCGGAGTGATGGATTACGGCCCTCTCCCTCTCACAGAGAGGAGGCCTGTGCCCCAGAAGTGGGGACATTATCGGTTAATTATGCGATGTCACCATAGATATCCGTGGATGTCACACTTTTGGAAAAGATTGTTTCTGAATCTAGATTGCCACTACTAGGAGGTAATCACGTGAATGTAGAGGAAGAATCGTCTTAAAGTTGATATGGATAATATGTGGTGATGTCACACTTTTGTATAAAAGGTTATTTCTTAACTACACTGACGAAAAGTTTGATAAAATAAGGCCCGCCCATAGCAGAAAGGAGGGAAACGTGTAAGTTTAAACTACCAAAGGTTTATGTTATTTTTACATTCTCTTCGCTTAGCTATATAAAGTCTATTCAAACTTATGTTTAAAATTAATATTATTTCAAGTTAAACAAATATTAACTTTATTTTAACGGTAATTAAGTTGATTTCAGTGTGACTAGCACTATTGAATTAGTTATAAAAAAGTTTGAAGTTGTAACGTAAACTGCACTTTATAATGTAGGATTTAAAGATATTTTTCCACAAACTGATATTTGTTTACATCTTAGGCTAATAAATCGCGAATGCAGGTTAGGTAAGGTAGCCCATTCTTTTGCTCCACATATCGAGCGCGACTCAATCGCAGTACATTCGTAAACAAAATCGAATTAGTACGTTACATTACAAGCGCTTACAAAAAGGCTTAAACCCACGGAGTAAATACAAAACCACACAATGGCAATACCATGGAGTGATTGAAAAAACACATCGGTTGCTGATCGTGCTTGTACGGCATACCCCTGCCGTAGAGAATTGTACATGATTGAACTTTTTAACGGCCGTAGTAGCCCCTTTTCTTCGAAAAAGTTGTTTAAAGACTGTACGAGAAGCTATAACTGGTCTACACTAGCGAGCTTTCTGACCGAAAAAGGTTGCTTACAATTTGGCCACAGATTGTATCGAGGCAAGGGGGTTTGGTTTTAGTAAGCACGAGGTGAATTGCATAAATGCACTATAATCAGCAGTAAAATGTCACAAAATATTAGCGATACAAAGCTGACCATCATTTACATTATCTACCTTGGCTTTTCCCAAATACATTGGGGTCGGCTTCCAGTTTAACCGGATGCAGGTGAATACCAGTATTTTACATGGAACGACTTCCTATCTAACCTCTACAACCCTCCGAGGGGTAACACCTGACGACACGGTTGGCGCAGTGGCTGAGCGATCGACTGCTGCGCTGCGTGTCGCGGGTTCGATTCCCGCACGGAACAAATATTTGTATTGCCTACAGGTAGTTGTTCCGGGTCTGGCTGTTTGCGTATGTGAATTTAAATGTTTGTAAACGCACCCACGATACAGGAGTATTTCCTAGCGTGGGGCAAAGTTTAAAAAAAAAAAAAAATTGATTAGACTGATTGTCAGACTTTTGGGCTTCTGATTACAGGTATTATCCAACTGTGAAAGCAAATCCAGCGAAGGTCTTGCTAAGTTGGGATTTGCCATTAGACCATTGATGGTAAAGATCATTAATTCTTAAGTACCTAGTCGTTTCGACAGATATGATGATGACGTTAGTAGACATTTTGTCTGCGAACCTTACGTAATCTGAGCATCCGGGTATAATTAGCCTTAATTATATCCTTAAACTTGTGTGTAGATATGACTGAAAATCTCCTTTCTTGACGCACACATTGCCAAAAAAGTCGACTCAATACGAGAGTAATGAACTAATGAGTTAGCTTAAACGTGACAAAACTCGATTTATTCTGGTTTGATCCCCTGATCACCCCCCCTCCACCCCCTTCTGGATCCACTGCTAGTTAGTCTTTTGTTTTAATCTCTGTCTTATTCACTTTATTAAACGGTTTTATTTAGCTCACCCCGTTTGTTTTATTTATTATTTATTCTTGGGTCATATTTAGTATGTAATTCAAATTTCACCCTCTTCCTGTCAACCGATTAATCTGAAATTTTGTATACCTACACTTTGGATTTTGATGACAATACAATTATGTTTATTCATTATCATTATAAATTCAAGATGGCCGCCGCTACAAAATGGCGAATAATTTATGTTTTATTAATCCCATCAATATGGGTATCAAATGAAAGGGCTCAACAAGCAGAATACAATATACTATAAAAAATTGAAATCCAAGATGGCAGCCGCTACAAAATGGCGGATAACGTAGGTTTTATCAATCCCATCAATATGGGTATCAAATGAAAGGGCTCAACAAGCAGAATACAATATACTATAAAAAATTGAAATACAAGATGGCGGCCGCTACAAAATGGCGGATAACGTAGGTTTTATCGATCCCATCAATATGGGTATCAAATGAAAGTGCTCAACCAGTATAATACAATGTACTATATAAAATTAAAATCCAAGATGGCGGCCTCTACAAAATGGCGGATAACTTAGGTTTTATCAATCCCATCAACATGGGTATCAAATGAAAGGTCTCAACAAGTAGAATACAAAATACTATGCAAAATTGAAATCTAAGATGGCCGCCGCTACCAAATGGCTGATAACAATTTTTTTTCAAGCACTAAATGAATTAAACAGAATGCGAAATAAAAACTAAAAACTAGAAAATAAAAAAATAGGTAAAAAAACTTTTTAAGTTAAACGGTTTTATGTTAAACATACATTGCAATGTTTAAGATAAATGTACTAAAAACCAAAAAATAATAAAATAGATACAGTCGTGGGAATTATAAACATATGCATAGACTAGACTAAAATAAAACCGTGGGGCACGTCAATTGTCTACAAATTATCGACTTAATGTGACGTGTCCCATGGTTTTATTTTAGTCTAGTCTATGCATATGTTTATAATTCCCACGACTGTATCTATTTTATTATTTTTTGGTTTTTAGTACATTTATCTTAAACATTGCAATGTATGTTTAACATAAAACCGTTTAACTTAAAAAGTTTTTTTACCTATTTTTTTTCTAGGTTTACTCTTATTGACAGGTAAGTACAGTCAAGAGAAAATTAAAGTTTCATGATTTACAAAATTAAATAAAGTTTTCTGATGAGGTGATGATGTCATGTTTTGAACCAGGTTTAAGAGCTTACTAATTCCGAGTGGAAGACATACAGGAGATCGCGGGGAAGACCTACTCGTAGATGAGACTCGCACAGAAAATCGAGGGCTATACTCAGTAATGGGTTGATCAAGGTTGCCAATGATGATGAAGATGATGATAAATACCGAAATAGCATGTACTCGTACAAGTGCCCTTATTAGTCATGGTCTCTTTTTAGAAGAAATTCCAAAAACGATATAGCTCAGATATAAAACTCAGGATCAGCGCTAACAAACTATTATTGTAAATAATTTTGCCTAAGCGTGATGATAATTACATAATAAGAACGGACAATAAGAAGTCTTACTCTGCTTTGTGTGCCATAACCTGGATCAAACAAATTTATTTTCTATCTCTGCAGTAAGACTTACAGAACAGAACACTTAACGCTATAACAATTATGATAGTTTTAATTGTTGCCGAATTAAGTCGCTTTGCCACTGTCATGACCTTCGCAGAACCTTCTTTCTCACATCCTATGATGGGACTCCCTTTTCCGCACTTAGACTCGCATTCGGTCCGTTGTGCGTGCGTTCTCACATCCTATCACACAACTTCAAAATACTACGACTTACCCAATAAACTAAGACTGGCGATCCAGCTGGCCTGCTGATCGCTGACTGTGAACCCATCGTGCGTCTTGTTGTCTTGCATTGACGCAATTGCCGGCGACATGTAGCCCTTACTGAGGCCTGCTGCGAACGGACCGAGGGAGACGGCCAGAGCTGCCAGAATCTGAGGAGAGAGATGAATATAGTTTTGATGGTGCGTTAAAGTAAGACAGGAGAAGATTGAGATTTCATTTTTCCTTCAATATCACCTGGAAGACGTTGGGGTGCTGAAACTGGTAGTTCCATGCAACCTGTTTGCTTATCGTGGGAATAAGCAATTATTTTTTTGGACAACCTAGGACAAACTAGTCTAATGACAACTATGTATTTCAATCAACAAATAAGTTTACCGCAGATCGCTGCAGGCCACTTTTTAATGAATTGGCAAAGAAGCTGGAAGTGACCTGCTGATCAATTCAACACCAAGGGATTCTGGTGTGTAGTATCTTTGAAAAGTTGGACTTGGAATGTGAGCCATTAGGTTTCCTTCAACGGACTTAGCCGCCAAGCAGTTTCTACTCTCCCATTTTCCGTAATTCCGGTAGGGTAGGAAAAATCCTTCCTTAAGCTTATTCGTCCACGACTTAAGGCTCGTACACACAGGCGCGACGCGACACGCGACACAAAGGCACCGCAAGTCGCGCAACGAGTGGTGCCTTTGTGTCGCGTGTCGCGTCGCGCCTGTGTGTACGAGTCTTTACACGCGCACCGGTTGCAAGTACGCAGCTGACTTTACCGAATATCTAGAGTCACTTAATAAGTTCAAAGATAAATTGCATAATTTCACAGTGACAAAGTGTAAAGATCAGTCGTACTAATAGTATACTACGAACTACTAAACACTTACAACATCGTCGACGGGACGCCATATGTCGAGTCTACACGTCGCGTTTAAAGATTAGTTGCAACAAGACGCAGTAAACGTCATGTTAACCTACTTCACATGGATATATCGACTCATTGGTGTAGCAGGTGTCAGACTAATGATTCGTAAAACCTAGGTTTGATTCAAGGGTTGGGTAAAAGTTTATACCGAATTTCATGTTTTTCCATTCATTCAATTGACAATTTCCGTCGCATAGAATTTTGACAGCGCGACAGCAAAGACAGAGTTATGTTTTTCACAAGTTTCTGTGTATCTTTGTAGGATTCTTTATGAGTGTCTATCGATTCGTCTTGGTCGCGTGTTGGTTACAAGCAGTTGCGTTGGTTTTTCACAAATCAAAATTACGCAAGAATTTGTTTTAATTTTAGACGGTAAAGTATCGTGTGATATCAAAATAAAGAACTTTTGGAGACGATTGCAAAAATATAAGACACTAATAGGCTGACAAAAATTACCGACTGCAATTAGCATCAAATGAGAGATAAATAACTGCCACGACAGCATCAAACTGTTCATCATCAAAAAAAAAGTTTAAAACAAGCTCACTTTACAAGTAAAGTGAGCTTGTTTTAAATTTTTTTTTTGTTCTACTGCTTGGTTAACCGCTGCATTCGGAATGAAATCACAGTTTTAATTATTATTTCTTGCTATGACACACTTGATCTAATATCCCAACCTTCGAATTATAAAGCCGTCCATCATTACGTTAAATCGGAACACAAACAATTTAATAATTACATACATCAGAGACCACCTTGGAGATAACCGACACTTTCAAAATCAAGTAACTGTAACATTTAATGTTATATATTGATTCTAATAGGTGTATTAAGATACTACGGTGTATAATTTGGTGTTCCCAATTTCTGCGACATTTTGTAAGTATTAGTTGAAGAAACCGGTGAATTGGAGGAACGCCTTTTCCGTAATGTTGTAAGTAAGTAAAACTTATCTGAACGCTCTTATTTTCTGAAGGAAGTTAGTATACCCTCATTCCGTCAGTATTCTATAAGTTCCATGTATTAATGAGCGATCCAATTGCTTTTAGCATAACCAATCTATTCCCGGGTCACAGGCCTCCTCTCTGTGAGAGGGAATACACTACGCGGACCCAGTGCGAGTTAGTAGATGTCACACGCCTCCGAATTATTGGTTCTAGGACATGCCGGTTTCCCCACGATGTTTTCCTTCACTTAATTGAGAGCAGTGGTGATGAAATTGTTAAGACAACGTAAAGCGCCTGCCTAGGTTCCCACCCACTATCTAAAACTCGTAAGTTACCTTTTACCACTGGGCCACAACGGCAGCAAATAGAAAAGAAATTATAAAAAAGAAAAAAATATATAAACACATTTTAAACAGCGGGATTGTCCGAAAGGGTTACCGCTAGACCGGAACATAAAGGGCTAAGGAAGGAACACGGGTGGGTTTAGTCAGTAAGAGTCTGACACTCTCTTCCGCTCCATCCAGAGCGGGTGGGGTCATTTGATGATTTCCCATCCTGAAAAAAAAAAGAAGGACATGAAAGATTGAGAAGCTGCTGTTGAAAGTAGAAGAGGTTAGGTTCCATGAGTGATGATACTAAAGAACGCGAGACGCATCATTTCATTTCAGTCAACCCCGCTTCTAACCCTGGTGACTCTAGTCATCTAGTGACACTACGGCAGCAATAGGTATTCTTGTATAGCTCGTGCCAACTTCGAAGAAAAGGTTATTACGATGACAGACAAGGAAGTATCCTTCTCTTGAGTTGTGAGTAGAGTTATGTCGAGTTTTTCTCAAAGAAATTCTTGATGACTTACCTGACAGTTAATTGTAGTACGATACGATACTCGAGTGAGGAAAGTTTTTAGAATTATTGTTGATGACTAGAAGACCAGCATAATCAATCAGCCCATAAGAATTCCACTGCTGGGACGCAGGCCTCCTCTCGGTGAGACGGAATGAGCCACAATCCACCACGCAGGTCCAGTGCGGATTGGCAGATGTCACATGTCTTCGATATTTTGGTTCTAGGACACGCCGGTTTCCTCACGATGTTTTTCCTTCACCGTTTTGAGAGCAGTGGCGATGAAATAACCATGAAGGTAGGGGAAGATCAAAAGAAATGATGGATGGACTGTGTGAAAGGTGATATAGCTAGAAAGCGATTGATTACAGAGATGACGACTAACATAGAAGTTTGGAAGAAAAAGGCAAGTTGCTTCGATCCCAAATAAATTGTGATAAGGACAGAAGAATGATGGTGATAGGATACTCTCTAGTTCTTTTAAATGGAGTCAATATAGACAGTTATAGATAGTCTGTACTAAAAGTGCGCAGTGCTGCACAAGTTGAATAAATATCAACTTTATTTCAATGAAAATTAAGTTGATTTCAAAGATTGATTTTTATATTTTAGAGCATCGTGGTTCAAAGACCGTGTAGTCGGCTCGCGACCCGCCACCGCTTATTACCTGATTGTACCTTGAACTCAGGATTAACTGACAATATATATGGTAAGTTGATTTCAAAGTAAAGAACTAGCACTATTGAAAAAGTTATAAAAATGTTTGAAGTTATAGCGTAAACCGAACTTTATTGTGTAGGAATTAAAGTTATTTTTCCATGAATTCTTAATTGTTGACATTTTTGGCAAATAAATCGCGAACGCTGATTACATTAAAATAATTTCTACGTTAGGGATTTCTTGGCAAAGATTTATTGCACTTCATTAAGGTAAGTGCGAAACAGTTCTGTGACTAGAAAGTGGCTTTATTAGAGCTTTCTGGATAAGCATAAATTTATCGTGAAGAAAGTATGGTTAATGATCTTCCCTAGTCTTGGGAGTACAGTAGGATATAGGCCTCGGCTAATCTTGTTACCTCACTATAAACTTAGAGCTGCCTACAAGGAATCAGACGCAGTTAGCTTAACTCTTTTAATAGGTATCTGGTATAGTCAGATTCACGGTTTATTAAATTGACACTGTGCGCCATTTTGACGTGTTAAAGCCATTGAATACAACTGTCAAAGAATGACAATTCATCATCTGTCTAGCTTTATCCCAGCTATGTTGGGGTCGGTTTCCAGTCTAACCGGATGCAACTGGATACCAATATTTTACACGGAGCGACTGCCTGTCTGACCTCTACAACCCAGTAATACGATACCCCTTGGTAAGACAAACCATGACAGTTGTGATTTGAGTTAAGTTGGAAGTCAATTTGATAAACAATTATATTCCTTGTCTTTACAATGCAAAATGTGCGTCCGGCGCATCCTGGACCGTCAGTCATTCTAACGGCAGATATTTAAACACGTCATGAACTATTCTGACACAGTTCATAGTTTCGTACAGATACCTACAGGACAAGAAGAGGACAAGCTATCCAATTTTTTGTAGGTACCTAATAATTTTATCGTTCCGGAATGTGAGATAAAACATGAATTTCTTGTACCATTCCCGACACACACGAGATATATTTCCCTTGTACAGTCGTACAGATACATCAGTGCTACGGGAACATGGTTGGAAGTGTAAAACACGTACACAGGATCGATCGCTGTTTGGAGCACCATGTGTGAATGGTTCGCTAGTGATGTGCGTGAAGGGCGTCGATAACTAGATATCGATAGGAAACGTATTCAATTAAAATTTTGTGGGGAATACAATTTTGGTCTCTTTGTATGGTTCGCTAGTGAAGTGCATTGATATCGACTGATGGATTTTAAGTGATTGGATAATAGTTTTAGCACTAGGCATGATGCTGGCTGGATAATATTTATAACTAATGATAGAAATTTCAGGGCCGATTTTGGTAATGTACCTAATTAAGTATTAAATATGTTTATCATTATTTAACGAAGCTATAGTAATTGTTAATAAGAATTCTACGGCGACTAAAGTAACCCAAATAATAAACCAAACTTGCATTAGTACTTATACTAATGCAAGAACAATGAATCCAATTAGTATCCTATAGGTAAGTACCGCGAAATGAGCAATTCAATAAGTCCTGTTTTCACCAACATTCAAACCACAGGTTAGGTGTTTAAATAGTTGGTTTATGTCAAATTTCTTAAAAGAATTTTTAATATATACAACTGATTAAATATTTAAGCAGTTATATATTTCTGTTTCATGAATTTTACGGTTTACCTATCGATAAATCGCCGTCCCCGGAGAATAAAATGATAACTACAAAAATGCAACTTTTCAGGAAAAATAAAAAACACGTTTTCGTTGATTGCTTCTTAAATACTGGACGTAGACAGATGATTGTCAACTTTTAAAAAAGGTTATTTTTTGTTTGTTCTAAATGTTATAATCAAATACGCCTAAGTATCAAAATAGAGATATCATTAAAAAAATAAGAAGTTAGTCAAAATTAATCATCGTCCAAGTTGTATAATGTCGATTATCATTTTATTCTCCGTACAGCCTGACCAGGATCAAATATTGCACTCGTCACGTATCATTTTATTCTACGGGTTTTTAGGGTAAAAGTGATACTGATAATACTTTAATATCGTTTTATTCTCGTAAATATTGTGAAAAAAAAATCTGGTAAGGACTTTGAATTTGGTTTCCTAATAAAACTATGACATGGTAAATGGTAATCAACATTAGTTTTATTAATTTTAATATGAATAAAATGATAACTGCATTTATCATTATTTAGTCGAATATTTTTTCACGAGAATATAATTCTATGACTGTTTGTCATACTAACAAGTGGGAATACATTTTGATATTATTATATTAACACTTTATTCTCGTAATTTATGACCTGTTTTAAATCTTTGAATACTATTGTAATATTTTTTTGTTTCGTAAATAACTGTTTAAAAACTGCGAAAAAAATTGAGCAGATGTATTAACACCCACAGATCCCAAAAATGACATAACACTAAAACTAGGATAATGGCAGTTATCATTTTATTCTCCGGGGACGGCGAAATATTTAGAAATGCATCAAAGTATATGTATCTAACAATGCTAAACCCAAAACGGGTCATTACCTTCTTTCAACATCCCCATGCCATATTCTATTTTCGACTGATAATAACCATCGACCTCGATATACATCCCGGGACAACCCTAGTTACTCTATCAGAAAGCGTCCGCTAGACTCCTAACATTTGGACGGGTCAATGACCGGCACACTGCCATACATTCTATTCCCCCCATACAAACATAACTATGTAGCTACACCAACCAAAAACCAACCTTGTGTCACAAAAATAAGACTTATTTAAAGTGAAAGATGATCATTGGTGCTGACTTTAATTTCAATTTTCTGTCAAGGGAGATTGATCTTTGTTTCTAAAGAAATAGGGGTGACATAAAAATGTTTTGCATGGCAACTAAAATGATGGCCTGCGCTAATGTCACTGAAATTGACGGATTGTGAATGAATTTCGAATGTGTATAATTTTATTAAAATTGATTATGATTTCATACATTAATTTGGATCACTCTTGTAATTAGTTGCTGTGTATGATTTATTAGCGTTATTAAATAAGATGGGAAGTTATTTAGAGTTCCGGATTTTGTGTTTTGCATGGCAACTAAAATGATGGCCTGCGTTAATGTCACTGAAATTGACGGATTGTGAATGAATTTCGAATGTGTATAATTTTATTAAAATTGATTATGATTTCATACATTAATTTGGATCACTCTTGTAATTAGTTGCTGTGTATGATTTATTAGCGTTATTAAATAAGATGGGAAGTTATTTAGAGTTCCGGATTTTGTGTTTTGCATGGCAACAAAAATGATGGGCTGCGTTAATGTCACTGAAATTGACGGATTGTGAATGAATTTCGAATGTGTATAATTTTATTAAAATTGATTATGATTTCATACATTAATTTGGATCGCTCTTGTAATTAGTTGCTGTGTATGATTTATTAGCGTTATTAAATAAGATGGGAAGTTATTTAGAGTTCCGGATTTTGAAATAGATTTTATTAATTTATGTGAAAGTTTGTATGAGAGCTAATGATGCACCTGCCGTTTTGAATTATTAAGATCCGAAGGCGACGACCCGATTTTGAATCTGACGACGCATTCAGTTATGATTTATGGTGAAACAGTGATAGTGACCATTCTTATTATTGCCCAGTAATGTATTCATTTTAATAAATTACGAAAGCACGACATTTAATTAATCTACCAAGCCTTTTTCTTTCAGCTTTTAGTCTAAACAGATGCTTCTGAATAACAGTACTTTACATAGAGTGACTGCCAGTGAATTCTAAAGGCTCCTGCAAACAGGCGCGACGCACGACGCGAATCGCGCGCGACACAAAGGGACCGCTCGTTGCGCGACTTGCGGTGCCTTTGTGTGGCGTGTCGTGTCGCGCCTGTTTGAAGGAGCCTTAATACATACTACTCCTACTAATATTACAAACGCGAGAGTTTGTGAGGATGGATTGGATGGATGTTTGTTACTCTTTCACGCAAAAACTACTGAACGGATTTTGATGAAACTTTACAGTAACATAGCTTATATATCAGAATAACACATAGGATAGTTTTTATCCCGATTTTCACGGGATCCACACTTATGCAGGTAAAACCGCGGGGCGCTGCTAGTATATAATTAAGAAAACGTATCTACTTTTTTTTTCATTTTCTACACCGAGTTTTAATTTTCTTTACATAAAGCTGTCAAAAGTGTTGCAACTTTCTCATTATAAACGAGTAACCAAAAACTAACAATAAAGGCTCTTTCAAACAGGCACGACAGAACACGCGACACAAAGGCACCGCAAGACGCGCAACGAGCGGTGCCTTTGTGTCGCGCGCGATTATATCGCGTGTCGCGCCTGTTTGTAGCAGCCTTAAATGATAACATGTCATGGCGGCGCTGCTAGCCAAGAGAAGACGTCAAAAGCTGTCACACGCCTGTAAATCTGGAGATTTAGGCGGAGATGTACCTAAGTACAGTACCCGGCGATAAATATTGCACATCGACCTATTAGATCCTATCGATTTTATACAAAGAATAAAAATAATTATGAAAAGAAGCAAATCATAATTGTTTTAACAGCTCCTAATATATATCGGACTGTTTGTATTTCGAGCGACAGAGATAACGCTCTACGAAGCCGAAATTAGCCGATTGTCTCTTTCCAAAGGTCGATGTGCAAGCAATATTTATCGCCGGGTACTGTACACCCACATTTCACGAGGTATGTTTAAGTCCCATGTAATAGGGGGCTAGCCTATTGCCATCAACTGGACACAATTCCAAACTCCGGGCTGATACTCAGAAATTCCTGAATGAAAAAGCCCAATAAAGGCTCCTTCAAACAGGCGCGACACGACACGGGACACAAAGGCACCGCAAGTCGCGTAACGAGCGGTGCCTCTGTGTCGCGCACGATTCGCGTCGCGCGTCGCGCCTGTTTGCAGGAGCCTTAACACATTGGCCGACCCGGTAATCGAACCCAGGACCTCATGCTCAGCAGAGTGCTTGGCTCGGCTGTCAGTTCAATTTAGTTCCCTATGTCGCCACACTCGAAGAATATTGAGTGGTCGTTATTATCGTAAACAGAGAAACATCGTAAAAAGGGTGACTCGTAAAGAAACTGATATTTTACGAGCGAAAGTTGCGTAAATATCAGTAAAGGCGATTTCAGTGAGCTTTTTCGTATTTTTTTACTTTTACTGCGTATCTTTTTCTCTTCGCACCGGAAAGATATGTGTAACTGTATGGTTTCCGGGAAAGAAAAGGGTATCATACATAGTTATTAATGGGCTTACAGGACCTAAGCGCAAAAAACGCAAGTTTTAGAAACAATAAAAGTATAGGATATGCATCCTAGAGTAAGCATTGGACTAGTGAGTGATTATTATCTATGGATGATCTTTTAGCGACGTCGCCGCCAGGTTGGTTCAGGTTTAGCTTCACCGGTGAATATTTTGCCGGGGTTCTAATGTGACAATAGTGCATCGCGGCAAGATATAAGGTTCAAAATAGCGATGCGTGGAATCGAATGACCAACGAAAGAAGAGAATTAGTTATACTTATTGCAGTTTTAATTAAATTAAAGAATAAATGCATGGCTCAGTGGGATTATTTTTTGGTATTTCTTTAGTTGATTGGCGGACTTAATGCCTATGGCATTAAGTCCGCCTCTGTACATTTATGTGCTTGAAGTATTAAATAAATAAATAAATAAATAAATAAACTCCATTTATTATCATTGCATAGATAGTAAACGCTCAAAATTTTGAAAATTAAGCGAACAATTTTTTTTTTTGAACTCTGTTTTACGATTTTTTTATCATAATACTTATTCTCTGAGGGGCCTGTGACTAAATAATAACAGCCGCACAGGTCGATAGATCAGGTTAAGCTACGCTTGCCGCGGTTGGTCTATGGATGGGTGACCATCTTTACATACCAAGACCCTTCCGTGCCTCGGAAAGCACGTTAAGCCGTTGGTTCCGTCTCTCATTCGTGGATCTTTCACAATCGTTACAGGTAGTAAAAAGCCCGAAAGTCTGACAACCAGTCTTACAAAGGGGTATCGTATTACCCAGTAACTGGGTTATGAAGGTCAGATAGGCATTCGGTACTGGTATTCAGCTGCATCCGGTTAGACTGGAAGCCGACCCCAATATAGTTGGGAAAAGGCTAGGCAGATGATGGTGATTATTTAATTCTTATTAAATATTTTTGAATAAATCTTTTCGTTGAACATTATTTTGACAATACAATAATATACACCTAACTGTACGACAAAAAATGGAACGTTTTACGGTGTCCTACTTTTGGGCAGCGCTTTAAAAAATTCAGTCAATGCATGCAATATGCGTCAGAACATGGAAAAATCAATAAAGATTGCCTACGGCAGTCCACTGCTGGCTTCTCTGAGAACGTTTCGAAAAACTAGGATTATCTGAGATCACCCAAGCACTGCCTACTGTAACAACATTCCCACGCTTACTTCATTCGAAGACTCATGAAGGAGACCAATATCAAGGAAACATAATTAATTTTGATGTTTTCATGTGCCTGTTAAACTACGGAACCAAATAAACAGTACCGGTTATTTGTTGTGGGTTGTAAACTAAACGGCAACGTCTATGTCTATTCTATTTTTTTTCTATGGCAATGGTGCCGATGTCAATTCTGCCAATGTCAAATGTGATAGGAGAACGTGGGGGAGACAAAATAATAGAACACACCTGTCAGACTTGCTTGAAAAACGAATGTCTGTCTGTGTCTGCTCTGAGAGTCTTCGCCGTATTATGATTCATAATGTTATCCTTTTATGATTCTGCCAAAGTGACCTCTTTCGGCCCCCAGATCTCAGTGTCAATCTGACAAAAATACCTCCAATTTCCCTACATTTTGACAAGTTTTTGAAGTTGATTGCCGCTGAGATGAGATTGCGATACCGGACTTGGCCTTCTGTTCTTTTAGAACGCATCAATAATAAATTAATAACCCAATACGTCTGTTGTACATACCTGTCTCCTATAACTATTTCTTCCATCGTTGTTCCTCATCATCATAATCCTGGTCTCAGGAGTAATGTTCGTCATTTTATCACTACGGAGCCCCTTTTCACACATATGTACACTGTTGGTGATCACTGTTAGTAAATACAACACTTTTTGTTCACTGTTGGTGATGTTGGCGGTTACGTCGGGTGCGGGATCATTTTGTGGGATGATTTTGAATCTGGAACAAAAAGAAAGATGGCGTTAGATTTGGCTGTGGTGAACTTTAATATATGGTTGGTGGTTGGTGGTTGTATGGTTTGACAAAAGTTAAAGGTTTGTTTCAACAAGAAATTAAAAGAAATCACTGATGCTTATTATGAGAAGAAAATAATGTGCACCAATTTCCTAAGTACGGAATTTCCATTCAAATCGGGAACTGCAGAAGTTACGTATCAGAATAACAATACAAATATCAACAATGAAGCTCAGTTTAACAGGGAAATGGTTTCCACTAAGAAGTTTTACAGACAAGAAAATAGGAGAAGTTAAGGAGATCCGCAGTTAACTTTTCTTTCGAGTCCTACCTTGTTACGCACTAAATACACAATGCTGCTCCAGAATAGCAACACTCTGGAATCTATCAACCATAAATAAAAACTCCAATTTTTTTTTACAGAAAACAAAGAAAAAAAAAACAAAAACCAAAGAAAATTACGATTCCTTCACGAGAAAAAAACAACAAAAACAAAACACGGTTTCCACACATCAAGAACAACACCGAAACAAATGACAATCAGAACCTTTGTACCATCCCCAGATATAACACAGAATCCCTACAAACAACAAAATTGGTTCACAAATCAATCAACTTACATTCAATTACGAATGAAAATTACACAAGCTCTCCCATCGCCGGTTCACGCATAACTACAATATACTGACTGAGTACTAATTGTCCACTCAAACATATATACATACCTACAACTACATACATACAGAGATGCATCTATAATATCTATGTGAGGAATCTGCCATCATATTATTATATCGTCGCTAGCATGATTAAACGTCCTATCTCATTTTTTCGCTGATTCTCAAACTCAAAGCATTTATTTCAATTAAACCATTTACAGGCACTTTTGAATTGTCAAGAAGTCGGTCAGTCAGAAAATATGAAGCTAGTTGCCCATTTGACATTTGAGTTAGGACAACTATATTTTTCTATTCGTGATTCTTTACATTTGTTGCCTTTCAAAATGGTTATATTTTGAGAAGATCCTAATAAGATAGAGGTACGACGGTTAGTGAAAAATGTAAAGGATCACGAATAGAAAAATGTAGTTGTCGTAACTCAAATCAGTTAAAAAATGAGATAGGACTTTTAGTCATGCGAGCGACATAATAATGTCCAATGCGAACGAGAACGGCAATAAAGTGATGCTGTGCGATTGTTACTATAGAAACTAGCTTTACCTATTTTATTTAGTTCCAAGTTTTTGTAAATATCAGGCACTACGGCCCTAGACATAACGGTGATTCTAAGGACGATTTACATACATGCATATGTACATCATCATCATCATCATCATCAGCCTATAATGTTCCCACTGCTGGGACACAGGCCTCCTCTCAGTGAGAGGGAGTGGGCCGTAATCCACCACGCGGGCCCAGTGCGGGTTGGTAGATGTCACATGTCTTCGAATTTTTGGTTCTAGGACATGCCGGTTTCCTCACGATGTTTTCCTTCACCGTTTTGTGAGCAGTGGTGATGAAATAATTTACACAAAGTAAAGCGCCTGTCTGGGTTCGAACCTACGACCTACAACTCGTAAGTCGCGGCCGTTACCACTTGGCCACCACTGCAAAAGATTAGCTTGCAGGATCGTCGGATATAGTTGAAGTTTAGTAAGAAACCGACCGGCAGTTGCGCGACTTGCGGACTGCGGTGCCTTTGTGTCGCGTGTCGTGTCGCGCCTGTTTGAAGGAGCCTTTAGACATCACACATACACAAGTAACACCGTCCATTATGACCGGGATGACGCTCAACTATTGATTAACCATCAAAACAATTGCTAACAATGGCTTACAACGGTGGAAGCCGCATAAAGAATGTTCAATATTTTTATTGAAGCAGTTATTTAATGGCAAACTAGCTGTGCCCGTGATTTCGTTCGCATGCTTGTTGGATTTTATGGGTTTTTTTTCACGGAATCCTAATTCTTATTCTTAAATAAAAGTAGCCATTACTTCTTAAAATATCGGCTCTCTGCCAGTGAAACTCCCGTCAAAATCGGTCCAGCCGTTTCAGAGATTAGTCGGAACAAGCTTTGCTGCTTTATTTTAGACTAGCAGCGCCCCGTGGTTTCACCCACATAAGTTTCGATGCCGTGTTAATAAAACTATCCTATGTCCTTTCCCTGGACTCATCCTATCTCTATACCAAATTTCATCTAAATCGGTTGATCGGTATAACCGTGAAGAGGTAACAGAGAGACAGACAGACACACTTTCGCATTTATAATAATGAGTATGGATTTTTAGAAAAAGAACTATTTCTGCGCAACATAATTTAAACGCATGAAATCCATTTTGTTTTCCGACATGCGCGCGAAATAATTGGCGGACACAGATACTATAAAAAAGAGCAGAACAAGAAAATACTTGTAATTATGTGCAGTTCATCATAAAAACATAAACATTTATTAACGGCAAGACGAGGGGGCAACAAAGTATTGGTCTGTTTGATAAGTAAGTTTCAGAACCACATCATCTACTATATTATGAGCTCGATTCAGACTCGGAATATGAGACGAGTCGCATCGCAGTAACAAGTTTACGTTTCAGCGGGGGTGATGGGTGGCGTACTGCGTAGCAAATAGCGCACTTCAGAGCCGCTATAAGGTTTGAAGGCTCCTACAAACAGGCGCGACACGCGCTATAATCGCGCGCGACACAAAGGCACCGCTCGTTGCGCGACTTGCGGTGCCTTTGTGTCGCGTGTCGTGTCGCGCCTGTTTGCAGGAGCCTTGAATCGGGTTTTATGTAGAAGATGGTAGGTAAGGTCCTAAAACTGTGAGGCAAACTGCAAGGTATTCTCATCCTAGTTTACTTAAGAGCGTTTACGCCGTACGGTATTTCATACAAACTTTCAAGCACTTATTTTTCGAAATTAATGAGATGATTTTAATGAAACTTCATACGCATAAGCAGGAGATAAAGGTCTAAAAAGTTGGTAGAGAACATTTTCGAAAAGTCTTATTTAACAAAAGATAACTGGAAATCTCTGTTCCTTAAAATTTTAAAATCGGTCTAATTTAACTGTAACACTATTTTTCGAAACTGTTCTCTACTAACTTTTTAGACCTTTGTAGGTATCCTGCTTATGCGTACGAAGTTTCATTAAAATCAGATCATTCATTTAGAAAAATAAGGGCTTGAAAGTTTGTATAAAAAGCCGTACGTACGGCGTAAACGCTTTTAAGTTAGGCAAGAGGCAACTTGTCGTGTCAAAAGACATCTAGCATTATTACGAAACGCTCGTATACAAATCGTAAAAGCTAACCGACTGAAAACTAATTGTTTGTCTGACATATTGGTCAGCCTTGTACCAGTTAGACGTATTGTCTTCTCTTAAATAATACTCTGTTTACTTACACATGCAAAATTAACAAACTGTGGTTACTGAGTATTTTTAGTCTGTGGCTGCCTTTTGTGAACATTCTATTTTTGTGATTTTGCTTTACTTTTTTACTTATTTTTGGCGCAATAGGACCAAACTAAGAATTGTTCTGAGCAATTTTTTAAATATGTTTATTCCTATTCTTTCATAATAAACGTAGGCATTTTATGATTCGGGAAAACTTTTGATTTTTGACGTGACAACGTCTAATAAATCGATGAAGCTGGCTGCACTCACGAAAAACATGACTCATGTAGCGTTACCTCGCGGCCTCGCTCTGTAGCGTTCCATGGCGGCTTGAAGTGCAACCGAATATTAACAAATGCAATGCAACTATTCCATCAGTATTTTCTTATGACGTTGTCACGTTCAACTATCGTCAGTAAACAGACTTTACAGACAACCGATTTTTTAAATCTGCTGTCAGGCAGACTGCGGACGGGTTATCAGACATTCTGTCTTCTGACTACCTGTAACGACGATCAAAGATCTACGAATGAAAGCCAGGACCAACTGCTTAGCGAGCTTTCTGATGAATGGTCACCCATCCACGAACCAACCTCGGTAAGCGTTGCTTAACCTTGAAGATCACAAAAAGTGCAGCACGAAACCCTCGAAAGCTTATTTCTGTGTGTTCAAATTAGATTCCAGGTGTTTATCCTTATACACAAGTTTAACTGGCTTTTTCAACATCCCATAAACAAGGCGATCTACAAACAAAATAACTCATGTCAAACACCTTTTACCGCCACATTCCTTTCAACTCCCAATAACAATAAAATCATTAAACACACACATACAGGAAACTGAATAAAACATTAGTGAAAGGATATATTTTAATTATTTACACAATTACATTACGAGGTGTACATCAGAATGAACAACAAACATTCGTCTAGAAGCCGGATGACGCCGGATGAAATAAAAACGGACCGGAATCGGCTGCTGTAAACAGTTGCTTCAGCTAATGTGTTAATGTGGGTGGTTTGGTGAAGGACGGGGTAGATAGATCATGATTTTGGATTTGATTGCATTGTTGATAGCAAAAACTCTAGAATAACTTGTACTTTGTTCGGCGTCAAAGCTACACCATAAACAACCATACCACAGATTATGTAATAGAAGATTAATATCATCATCATAATTTCTGCTGAAAGACGTCCACTGCTGGACATTAGGCCTCCCCCTGGCATCACCACTTCGACCAGTTTTGTTCTCCTATGTCCTTCACCAGGTCATCGGCCCATCTTGTGAGAGACCTTCCAACGCTACATCTTCCGGTACGCGTTCGCCACTCCATAACCTTTCGGCATAGGCCATCTATTCTGCGAACAATGTGCCCTGCCCACCGCCACTTCAGTTTGGCAGTTCTTTGGGCTATGTCACTGAAACGTGCTCGCTCACAATGGGCCTCATTAGAAAGTTGAAAGTCACCCAAAGGCAATACAGAAAGTTATACATAGATCTGCCCTACATGATCGAATCAGCACTGAAGGGACCCATGGGATAACTAAGGTAACCGCCATAGCCCGAATAACAATATTAGTAAGTGTCTGACAAATACCGAACGTTTTAAAAACCAAGCAAACTGTTATACCTACATATTATATTTAGATATACGGAAAACTAATGCGTTTAGACACATCTATCAAATCCATTAAAATGTTGTTGACAAAATTCGTCACATAACTAAGAATAACCCTGGTTACGGGGACAAATTCTAAATGTAGGAACGGAAAAACAAAAATAGAATAACGACTTTTCAGTTCATACACAAATATACTATTGCTAAACGGAACTGTAAAGGCTCCTTCAAACAGGCGCGACACGACACGCGACACAAAGGCACCGCAAGTCGCGCAACGAGCGGTGCCTTTGTGTCGCGCGCGATTATATCGCGTGTCGCGCCTGTTTGTAGGAGCCTTAAAACGGAATGAGGCTATTAACGTCTTAATACAGGAACGAAGTGATTTGCAACCAAAAGCCCATCTCATCATCATCATCATCATTTCAGCTGAAATACGTCCACTGCTGGACATATGCCTCCCCCAAGTAAGGGGGGGGGGGGGGTTTGCCATAATCGCCACGCTTAGCAGGCGGGTTAGCGATCGTAGTATGGTATGGTGGTGGAATGCATAGAGAACGCTGCTGCCCATTCTCCAGTACGACCCTTAGTCGCCTTTTACGAAACCCACGGGAAGTATGGGGTGGTGCTGTTCTTTTAATCCGGCACCACACAGACAAAGCTCACCTACACTATGTAACGTCAAAATTACACAAAACAGTCCCCCTAAACGCCCCCCCTTCACCACTTCCTAATGCTTTGCTGGGAAGAAGAAGTGGTGCAACAAACTCCCCAGCAGCTCAGCTGTCTGTTCAGTTATAAAAACTTGATTCTATATATGTAATAGTCACGCGGACAAAGTAGCGGGAAGAAGGTAAGTCCGAAAAAAAATACCAACGAAAATTATTTACTTTTTCTTTGAACCGTATAATTACTGGCTATTTATGAATCGAGGGTAGATTCTCGTAACCCACGCGTATGTTTAAATTTGGAATATCTGCTTTTAGCGACGGTTCGTTATCAGACGATCGTTTTCTTTGCTTGCTTACAAATGCGCGGGAAGCCAATAAGTTGTGAGTCTTGTAGACTGTACATTTGTAGACCATTTTCTATTTTATAAGTACCTGATACTTGTTGATAGGTCTACACTAACTTCCCATGGCCATAAGGCCATAACTATTAACACTGTAATTTGAAAACATTGTAGTTTTATTATTTTCTTCTCCGTAGGAAACGACCAATTTGGATCCGTCCACTCGTCCGACTTTTAATTAGCTGCAGTAAAATGACACTTCATAATAACTCATTTCGGACTGAGTTTAGAGATATGCTTGTCAAATAAGTTTCGGTTGTTACACTATTCTGTACTAGAAAAACAAGATTTGGTTGATGGCCGCGAAAAAACATAAAGACGCCAATTTCAGTCATTTAAGTAACACATAAGCCGTCATTTTACTGCAGCTAATTAACAATCTAACTACAGCTTCTGACGTTTCACAAGTGCCAATGTAGATTTATGTAAAATAGAACATTTTGATTTTTTGAAATACGTTATTGTCCTTTTGTTTATGTATTTTTTTTATGACAGCAATATCTGGTTCTTTGCTAATTGCAACAAAAACTAGAAACAAAAATAATGCCGTGTAATGGCTTTTTAATACCTTTTATTGCAACCAAAAACTGCAAAAAGCGAAGTCTCAAATTAGACTCGATTTTTGTGTTTACTATCCTGCATATATTTTTAATCTGATACAAATCTCCAGATATCTTTTTAGAAGGATGTAAACCTATCATTAGGCTTGAAATATGAACGGATTTCAACGGATATCCCTTCAGCTATCAGCACATCACAAGGCAACACAAATCTATGAACCGGGTCAATGACAAACCTTCATTATATTACTACCAAGGTTGAGATGAATGCCAAACATCTCACTTATACATCTATCTCTAAATAAACCTATCAACGACCAAATAACCAAACTAATATTATAAATGCTAAAGTGAGTTTGTTTGTTACCTTTTCACGCCTAAACCACTGAACCGATCATCTTGAAATTTTGCATATACGTTGTCAGGTGTAGGTACAGACTTAAGGTACCTTTCATCCCGAAAAAAAGATATATAATAGATGGCGCCACGTGTCTTTCGAATCAAAAAGAGGACAACGTCTCTCGGGTCAGCTAGTTTATAATATACCTAAATTATGTTTTATATAGGGTCAAACGAAATTAGCTAGCGGAACTCCGCAGACGTGATAGGTATAATAGATACCTTACTTTACACGATATTTTTTTTTTTTTTTTGCGGTCGACTACCTCTGGGTAGTATGTTAATATTGAAGTATGAGTTGAGAAAATCTGTTTTCTTTTGTTTTATCATGTTGAGTTGAGATATTGATACCTATCGAACGTCTGTGAAGTTTACACACAAACAAACCGATTTTTTTAAACTGATATTTCAAGTGATTTTGTTGTACACTAATTGTGGTCAATGACCCGATAAATAAAATCATCTAAAATATTTTTTTTTGTTCTATCGTGTTTAGATATAGAACCATCACCATTTACCCATCCCGTCTGCGGAGTTTCGTTACCTAATATAATTTGAACCTGTATAAATATCATAAAACACCGTGCATTAACTGCCACTAGTTTTTTTTTAAATCTTTAGTATCTTTTTTTATTATCGTGGTTGCCCAGTAGTTAAACCCTCACCTCTCATACACGAGGTTTTGGGTCCAAAACCGGGCAACCAATGTGACTTTTTCAATTAATATGTACTTTCTGAGTTCTTGAACATTATTTACAGATAGTAACGCGACTTACGACTCATTATGCGAAAGGTCAATTCCCGTAAAAGCTCCTGCAAACAGACGCGACACGCGACGCAAATCGCGCGCGACTCAAAGGCACCGCTCGTTGCGCGACTTGCCTTTGTGCCTTTGTGTCGCGTGTCGTGTCGCGCCTGTTTGAAGGAGCCTTAATTCAATACGTTTGAAAACCTAGTCGCAATTGCATCTCAGCGACAATCAATGTCAGAAATTTGTCAAAAATTTAGGGAAATTAGAAGTATTTTTGACAGATTTAGACTGAGATTTAACTATAAATGAATTCTTAAAATTACGAGAATTGTCCCTCAGGTCAAAGAAGACTGGGCTATTTCGTGGAGCAAATACGTCATTAACTCATTACATTACAGAAAATCGTAATGACCTATGATACTGGGATTAAGCAGATGTCCTATCAAACACCTGCATATCTCCGATGACGGGATTAGGTCAAATTTGACAAGGGGCAAGCTTATCATCATTTATTGGACTGAATTTCGATGCTATATTCCGGTTGAATTTAATATGAAGTTGCTACAAGCAAAATTTCAAATATTTTATTTTAATTTTATTATTTATGTGCACACAGTAAAATAGATACAGATATGTTAGTATTGAATACCAAGATACTGCTTATTTCCTAAGAAATTTATTCCAGCAGACTTGGGAAAGGAAAAAGAAATATAGACAGTAGTATGTGAGAACCACAAGAAAAGAGTTTGATTTGGTGACGTTTTAAACTATACTATTAAATATACCAACATATCATGCAAAAAATTAACATAGGTATAGATAAATAAATATTGGTATTGATGATGCAGCATGATTTTTTAATTTGTGTTATGCACACCTAACCCAATAGCCATTCTAAATTGGAAGTGGTGAAGATTTAGGTCAACAAAACAAATGCCGTGCCATCAGCGATACGAGAAAGAAGATCCAAAATGATAGTTGCTGTACAGAAAATCAGTATTAATCGAGATAAACATGCCATTAAACAAAACTACACACAAATATAATTAGCTAAAAATAACAAACGAATTCATCTAAACAAACAATAATGTTGTGAACTAGATTTTCAGTAATATGCGTAACGTTGACATGTTATTCTATTTCGGTCATCGTACGATTTGCGACAGTAATTCTCGACGCACTGGGTTACCTGGGCACAGCAATAAAAATATCCTTGACGTTGATAATAGAGTTAACGAGACCTTTACTTATAATAATAACACAAGATGATGTGAGAGTTGCAGATAATAATATTGGTGGAGTTTATATTGTAAATATTGATTTGTTGAATAAAGGCAGTATGGTTAAGGAACTTATGGATGAAATTGTACATAATCAGCCTATAACGGTCCCAGTCCCCTCTTTTCCATTGGGCACTCTAGGCAAGTGCCCAGGGCCCCGCGATCTTCGAGGGACCCGGCCTGCTCTCATAAAAAAAAACATTATTTGCAGCCACCATTCCATTCTAGGCATTATTAGTACCCGATTCAATGACAAAAAAGTTATTTGCAGTGCGATTTACAGTAAGTTTCTAGCCCCCCAGTTATGAAATTTTAGTATGTTTCTCTTATTCTCTCTTGTCTACACAGGGGCCCCGTGATAATTATATGTCCAGGGCCTCCAATAGGTTAAAGATGGCCCTGCCTTCCCACTGCTGGGACACAGGCCTCCTTTTGGTGAGAGGTAGTAAGCCGTAATCCATCACTCGAGTCCAGTGCAGATTGGTAGATGTCACATGTCTTCGAATTTTTGGTTCTAGGACATGCCAGTGTCTTCACGATGTATTCCTTCACCGTTTAAGAATTGCATAGATATATATATATTCTAGACTTTTCCAATCTTACAACAACCGTTTCGCTATATTCTAGGTTATTAATTACTACCATACATAGTTTATGCATGTTATTCGTTACCAATGCGTGTATATATCACTAATTACGCAAGTTAACTATCAATAAACTAACTAAGTTCTCGCACAACTTACTTTATGACTTCATCTCCTCGTTCAATGTTATCATATTTACGACCGCCAGCTAATTACAAACTATATTGATTCTGATTTATTACTCGCTCTGTTATTATGTTAATTTTGTCGTTATGGTTTGATGAATATGTATCTTTATTGTGAGTTTCATAAGATATATATTCGACCCTTGAAGAAACGGAACTAGAAAATTGTTTGATATTGAACTTTGGTTAATCAATACTGTTATAAAAATATCTATGACATGATTTTCAACGTAATACTGATCACCTCTTCTGTACACCGTGTGATCAGATTTTCAAGACAAAAGTTGGTGGTTGGTAGTTTGTCATCAAAGTCATCTAGAGAGCTCAAGAAGGAAATGAAAATTAGTCTGGTTCGCTATCTCCGGAGATAGCGTGCCAAAATGTTCATGTCATAGGTACTGTCATATGACATGAACATTTTGTAAGGTTCATCAGAAGCTGAAGAAATATTTTGCAAGGAGTAGTCCTCAGCAGTGAGTGAAAACAGTGAAAGATAATATGTTTGCAGAAAAGACACAAGAAATGGACGGGACAAAGTAAGTCTGAAGTAGCTTGTTTTGGTCAATTCTGCGAATACTGACAGCAAAATATTTAGTTGTCACTGTCAGTGACTAACAATTACTTTTTGTCATATAAGTGTTCCATGTAAAGACTGATAATTAATTATTCAGGCGTATATGTATATTTATCCTGGGTAGCAGACTTCGAACATAAGGAAAATAAATAGAACAACATGCCTACCTAGTTCCTAAACTAAGTTAGCATAACCAAATAAATAAAATAATGTAAAGGAATTAACAACATTGACACAAGCACGTGGAAAAACAATTATTAAATCATAATGAACAACTGTTGTGTCAACAAATTGTGAAGGTATTTTTAGTTTTAATGGCGTCATTTGAAGAGTCCAACACGTGCGTTGGTGGTGTAATGGTCAGCATAGTTGCCTTCCAAGCAGTTGATCCGGGTTCGATTCCCGGCCTACGCATATAAGTTTTTGTGCATTTTTACTGATTAATTTCCTTTTCCCTGATCTTGTTTGGATTTTCTGTTTTTTAATTTATTTTTTGCAATTTTGATTGGGATTTTCTATCTGGAATTTCTTAGTAGCAGCCTGGCCAAACATAACATTTTTTTAGACTATTTTGTGTCCCACTGCTGGGCAAAAATCCTTCTCTTTTTCCTTGCAAACCTTCCCTGTCTTGTGCGATCTCTACCCATCTCGGGCCTGCAAACGTTATCACATCGTCACAACACATCTCCGTCGTAAAAAAAAAGTCGTGATATATTAATTCACAAATCGGCTAACTATTAGTGGTTAAAGAATTTTTATTTACTCAAATGAAAATTTACTACAAACTATAGTACATAATGATGACATTCATGAGCAAAGCTAATATGGACACAAACAAATATTAAAAGAAGACAAAAATAATTACGTACATAACAAGACATTGAAGGTAGCAGCATTTCAGGTGACAAATCGCCACTCAAAGAGAAAAAAAACAGTGGCACTCCGGGAGTGTCGACAGAAGTGAAAACAAAACACAAACAGAATACTTTGCCATCACTCACTGACATATCGAGATAAATTAAAACCGAGTACATCCCAAGGACAGCCGAACACATCCGAAGCGGGTATTTTTTTTAAACAAAACACGCGCGGCGTCGCTTACGGTAACAGTGGCGCGAGTTCAATGGTTTTTTCCCCATCTCAAAAAATGCCCAACGCGCCTGAAGAAGTTTTCACTTCAATAATGACAAGCGAATCATCATCATCATCATCATCAGCCTATAATGTTCCCACTGCTGGGACACAGGCCTCCTCTCTGTGAGAGGGAGTGGGCCGTAATCCACCACGCGGGCCCAGTGCGGGTTGGTAGATGTCACATGTCTTCGAATTTTTGGTTCTAGGACATGCCGGTTTCCTCACGATGTTTTCCTTCACCGTTTTGTGAGCAGTGGTGATGAAATAATTTACACAAAGTAAAGCGCCTGTCTGGGTTCGAACCTACGACCTACAACTCGTAAGTCGCGGCCATTACCACTTGGCCACCACTGCTCTATGTGTTACGTCTATCTCTATAATGACAAGCGAATAGCACAAACAAAAACAAAATAGAATCGCCACGGTAATGCACACAATGAGCACAAGCTTTCGAAAAGTCGACTGACCCGTGACACAAAAATGTCAAGCCCAATAATTTCAATAAAGAGTGTGCTCCTAACGTTAGTGGAACGACACTATGTCTAGCGGAATTGTATTGCATTCAACCAAGGAGTGAACACAGTAATTGTTCCAAATTAAATCATAAATCACATCAGGCGCATGGCTTTTATTATGCGCGCCAGTTATTCAATTTAATCCTTATATGTAGTTAGCGATTGTAGAAACTTGGGATTCCAATATTACATAAGTGTTATAAGAGAAATGGAATCGTTAAAATGTTGTATTCATTGATAAAGCTAAAGCTTTTAACAACGTTATTTAAACTGAAGCCGTAACCGTTGCTTAATTTTCTTTAAAAATAAAATAGTCTGATATTTTAAATGAGACGCGAACGCACCGATAGTTTTACGGAAATCATCAAAATGGGTTGAAATTTATTTCTATTTTATGTTTTGAACACTCGGTGTTTTTTACGACACCGCAGTGTGTCCATTGGCACTCACGATACGGGATTATTGTCCCGTAAGGTATGTTATACATAAAAGATGACATACACAGATAATACCGAAAAAATCTAAGTATTTTTTGTCCATGGGAGACACAGAAACTATAGATCGCCGTGAGTTTATGTATGTATTGAAATTTGAAAACAACAAAAACAAAACGAATAGAAATAAATTATCACTATAAACCCTACCACAAAGATTGATTCTTCCGTTGATTAAAGGAAATCTTGTTGACGGATGGGACTGCATTAGACAAAAGGTAGTAAATTAGTCACTCTTGCGCAGATCACAGCGTGAATTGCACAACAATGCTCCATCAACTACAAATGCATTACTTTCAGATTTGTATTACCATTTGAAGTTTGTTTTCTCTTCGTTCTAATGTTATTCTTTGTTTGTTTAAAGAAACGAGCCATTTTTCAAATAGATGACATTGCTTTCCTAGAACGTAAGAGGTTTTATTCCACTTTCTCATTCGTAGAATCGTCGTCAACACGTGATAAAATTATGAATGTCCCTAAGTGGTAATTTTTGACAATTCGACAATATTCATTGCGCCATTTAATTTGTCGAGCAGACGAATTTTTCAACATATCAAGCAATGGATTAGGGATTCGGATTGTGAAGAAAAGTGTGTTGTAACTGTTGTAAGTAATTGGGATTCTGATTAAACGTATGGAAATTTCATTTTTAAATTCATGTGGTCATGTGGTTTAAAAATTTGATGTTTGTGAGAATTGTGAGTTGGTAGTCTTCACTGCGCATCATCGATATTGCTTAGAGCTTGGTGTACATATATAATTATAGTATATTTAATCTTTTTGTTATTGTTAAATTGTAATTTAATGTTTTTATTGATGACTTTTGTAATGTTTTTCTAATTGTAATATTATAAAAAACTATTGATTAAATTAATTATATTTTTTGTATTATTGGAATAGAATAGAATACTCTTCATTATGTACACCATATAAATTACAGACATAAATATAGAAACTGTACAAAGGGTGACACAGTGGTATTAATTAATGGTAGCAATTGTATTATTATTTTTTGTTGTTTATGTTATGTGTTTGAATAATTACCAGTTAGATTTGATTCATTATCCTTTTGTCTAAGATCATACGCCTCTAGCATTATTATGCTAGAGGCGTATGATCCAGTATGTCCAGTACAAACCGGAAAACTTATTATTAAAAACTTCGTATTTATTTCCTTTCGCTTTTGAATTTATGATCCGTCGTATATCCTTGATTGACATACATCACGCGACATCCACCAACCCGTACTTGGCTCGCGTGGTGGATTACGGCCCACTCCCTTTCACAGGGAGAAGGCCTGTGTCCCAGCAGTGGGATAGTTATTAAAAGCGATGGGCACTGCAGGACAAAGACCTCCCTACTCTCTTTCCACTTATCTCTATTTAAAGCTGCTAAAGACCAGTTCAAATTAGTGAAGGGGAACATCGAGAGGAAACCGGCATGTCCTAGGACCAAAAATTCAAAGACTTGTGACAGCTACCAACCCGCACTGGACCCGCGTGGTGGATTACGGCTCATCCCCTAAAGAGAGGAGGCCTGTATCCCACAAGTGGGACCATTATAGACTGATAATGTAAGGACCAGTTTTTGATGAAAGAGTCCAGCACCTCGCGCAATCTCTCTTTCTCCCTCATCTCATTATAAGCCAATTATGTTTTGACGTATATCAATGGAAACGCTCCGCAACAGTTAAAGTTCCATGTGTATAAAGTTAATTAAATTAAAAGACATTTTATTGCAGATGCCACTGCGAGTTATACTTATAATGCGGAAGTGTCCCTCCACAAGTCATTAAGATTACTCAGATAAGTATCTTGTTATAATCTTAATGATTCTCTAATCTCACTGTGGTTGGAAAGTGTTTGAGTAGGAATTGAATCGTGCTGTCTTAAATTACTTATTGGAATCAGTTTTAATATAAATTATGTTTAGCTTTGATTCTATTGTGTTTAATTGCATTGGTATTAGAATAACCTCCACGAGTGGCAATATTTAATTAGACGTTTTTTATTTTTTTTTTAGACAAAACATAGCGCACTATATTTAGCTATAAGATCTGTATTTTTTGTTACCTATGTTTTACAAATAATAAATGATTTGATTTGATTTGATTTTTGATTTGATTTGATGATGAATTAAATACCTCCAAGTCCTTGAGAGATGTTGAAATTAAAAGCAAGTGTGACAACTTATGAGGTCATTGTAAAGCCCGTGTTTAACAGAGTGGAAGATAACGGATATGATTTTTCAAGTCAAACGGCAATCTATAATAAGGCCGCTATCCCACTGGCGTTTTACGAGCGTCGGCGTCTCTCGAACGTTGATGCTGCGCAGACGCGACGTTGATGTCGCGTCGTCGCGTGACAAGCATTAACGTCCGCTGAACGCGACGTCAACGTCGCGTCTGCGCAACGTTAACGTCGCGTTTGTTGGCAACAGGTACAATCACGCCGTCCTGCTCTGTCCGTGTGGGTGGTACGGGCGGGGGCTACGTTATTAGAGTACAGTGGCTAAATTATTAGAGTACAGAGCGAAATTCACTTTCTTGTGATCGATTAGACCATAAAGGGTTTTCCCAAAATTGACGATGATATTTTCTGTTTCTTTTACGTAATTCTCGTCGAAGTAGTAAAGCCATTATGTTTCTGATTGTACGCCTCAAATAGTATCGCTGAACGTCCGCTGAACGTATATTTGTTGTAATTACTGACGTTCAAAAGTGCCTTTTATGTGCCTATTTGAAATAAATGCTTTGACTTTGACTTTGAATAAAAAAAAGAAAAAAACTATGAAGATGTTATTAGGAAATCAAACTAAGATAAAAGGTAACAGTCCAAATCATCCATTAAACTTGAAAACTCCGAACTACGGTGACAAAGCTTCTGTCCGAAGTTCGGTGACAGAGACGGACTGACAGGATGACGCTAATACGTCTTCAACGATGTCAGAACTTCACAAATAGTATTTATCTTGTTAAAAGATCAGGAAGAGAGGAAGAAACCATTGTATTTTTGTTTATAGTTACGGAAAACCAAAAGAATAAACCGGGGAATTATGGTTTTAGAAGTCAGCAGAAGGCTGAATCTCGTATTTAAAAATCTTTCAAATTCAAGTCATTTTTTTCGTTATACGACAACCGGCGGCGCGCATGCGTGGAAAATCGCGGAACTGCTGTCGCCAAAGTGCGCGGGCACATTAAAACGACGATATCTCCTAAACTATCCAATGGAGCTATTTAAAAGTTACAGCAATTAGGGTGATTTTGACGTTCAAAAGTGCCTTTAATGTGCCTATTTGAAATAAATGATTTGACTTTGACTTTGGTGCTGGGAATCTTCAGGTCTCGAGTGAATAGGTTATTTGTTAGTTACTTCATGTTTCGGCTACCGCGATAGAATTGTTTACCTGACACCTGACATAATGAATGTGCCAAAATCGAAAATGTGTTAGAATGGCAGCAAACTATGTTCTGTCAGAACTTACTGTGGAAGGAAAGTCTTGCATAATTTGGAAAGTTTCCAATTCGTCTACTTTGGTAATTTTAAGGTTAAAATAGGTACTAAATATTTCAGCGTGCAATCAATAGTGTAATGAAACTAAATTCGCCAAATTTCACTGATTCAGAAAATTAAGGCTCGTCGAAACATGCAAAGCACTAATCGAATCCAATTGGGATTCACTCAATATTGCGTTCGCTCTACGTTCATGACCATGTTACATTACATGATACACCACTGGTTACGTTACACGTTGCACTCGTAAATCAATCGTTGCAATCAATCTGCCTAGCTTTTCCCAACTATGTTGTGGTCGGCTTCCAGTCTAACCGGATGCAGCTGAATACCAGTGTTTTACATGGAGCGACTGCCTATCTGACCTCCACAACTCAGTTACAGGGTAATACGATATCTGTTGGTAAGACTGGTTGTCATACTTTCAGGTTTCTGACTACCCGTCACGACTGTCAAAGATCTACGAACCAAATGTTTCAGGTGCTTTCCGAGGCACGAGGGGTTTTAGTTTATAAATAATGGATGGTCACCCACCCACGGACCGACCTCGGCAAGTGTTGCTTAACCTTGAAGATCGACCCGTGCGACTATTATTATTTTATTTTTGCCACGAATTCGTATGCACGATGACATATCAAGTTGACGGCTGGGTTGGCGCAGTGGTTAAGCGATTGACTGCTGCGCTGCGTGTCGCGGGTTCGATTCCCGCACGGAACAAATATTTGTATGACCTACAAGTAGTTGTTCCGGGTCTGGCTGTTTGTGTATGTGAGTTTAAATGTTTGTAAACGCACTCACAATACAGGAGAAATTACTAGTGTGGGGCAACGTCTTTTTTTTTTAAACGTTGAACGTTTCCTGTATAAGCTGACTTCTCATTATACGAAAAACCTACATAAACAATGCAAAGTCAGCTAAAACCAGAAATCTATAGCTTGATATCTCGTCGTGAGTCAGTCTATCAAAAAGTACTCTGTGGTCGTGTGTACCGCCTCGTACAGTATAATTGCATCTATCTCCCCCACTTAATCAAAAAGGGGCGTGGCTTAAACACCACATATAATGGGTTCCACCTAGCTACGTCTTAAAGATGGCGATTAAGCGCCAATTTCTCAAAAAAAAGTGTGCATTTTTCTTTTTTTCCCGCGAACGCGTTTTTAACGAACCCGGTGTAAGTGGTTATTATGCGTAATATCCATGGCAAATTACCCTTTATCGACAGGTTACATCTTTATATAGGGCTTTTTATAGTTCGCGTGAAAATAAATGACTTCGAAAAAAGGTGTTTGGTACCAAAAAAAAACTGCCTAGAGTTTTCCAATTACTTTTAGGGTCGGCTTCCAGTCTAACCGGATGCAGCCGGATACCAGTACTTTACTTGAAGTGACTACCTATCCGACCTCCACAAGCCAGTGAATTTGTATTGCAACTTCTTAGCAAGACTGGTTGCCACATTATCGGGCTCCTGACTACCCGTAACGACTGTCAATATCTGTGAAGACAGCCGGCAGCACGGGGTTTCCCGAGGCACGCAGGGGTCTCTGTATATTATGGATACCCATCCACGGACTGACCTCAGCAAGCGTTGCTTAACCTTGAAGATCGACCCGTGCGGCTGTCACATCATCATCATCATCATCATCATCAGCCTATAATGTTCCCACTGCTGGGACACAGGCCTCCTCTCAGTGAGAGGGAGTGGGCCGTAATCCACCACGCGGGCCCAGTGCGGGTTGGTAGATGTCACATGTCTTCGAATTTTTGGTTCTAGGACATGCCGGTTTCCTCACGATGTTTTCCTTCGCCGTTTTGTGAGCAGTGGTGATGAAATACATAATTACATATCCGGCGGCGGCTGTCACATATCCCCTAAATATTTATTTCTGCAGATATTTATTTAGACAATACTTTGTCATGTCATTCGTGGAACTTTGGCAGTCGTTACGAGTCGTCAGAAGCCCGAAAATCTGTCAACCAGTCTTACCAAGGGGTATTAACCAGTAACTGGGTTGTGGAAGTCAGATAGGCAGTCGCTCCATGTAAAAGACTGGTATTCAGCTGCATCCGGTTAGACTGGAAGCCGACCCCAATATAGTTGGGAAAAGGCTAGGCAGATGATGACTTTCTGTAATGTCTTGTCTATCCAAGTATCGATTGCTAAATCTCTCCTGCACCTAGGTCATTAGAAGTTATAATGAGGTTTGTACTCAAAACCACTCCTCCAAAGAACGTGACGGGTTAAAGATTAAACCATACGATTCACCAACTACGAGGCACTAAAATGGAAATGTGACTTTAACAGCGTCGTTTAGTTTTCATTGATGTAGCTATGAAAGTTATTGTAATCTCATGATGAGGGGATTACCAACGTTAAAGACTAAAGCTACGGCTTTCTAGGTAACGTACCTAGGTTCCGTCATATTACAACGGCCGTCATAAAATTCTGTCATCTTCAGCAGACGAAACGCACCAAACGACCACACTAGGACAGCTGAATAACAGCTGTCCTAGTGTGGTCGTTTGGTGCGTTTGTGTGACAGTTTACCGCTTTACTATCCATACTAATATTATAAATTCGAAAGTAACTCTGTCTGTCCGTCTGTATCATGAAATTTAGCAAGAAGCAAGACATTGCTTCTTGCCAAATTTCATGATTACCTTTACTTGTGCTACATGACAATGTAGCATAAGTAAAGGAACAAATCCGAAGACCGTAAATTTGTAATTACATTACAACAGAAACTAATTTTAAAACTATTTATACACCTACAAATTTGAATGGAGCCCTCAGTGAGCGAGCCCGACTCGCACTTGACCGTTTTCTTTTATTTAAGTGTTTATCAGTGGAAACTTGTAAATGTCCTTCAATTTCATATTTTATAAGTTACCTGTAAGTACACTGTATATGTTAGTTGTAAGTAGGTACACTTTATAAGTTAGCTGTAAGTACACTGTATAAGTTAGTTGTAAGTACACTGTATAAGTTAGCTGTAAGTACACTGTATAAGTTAGCTGGAAGTACACTGTATAAGTTAGCTGTAAGTACACTTTATAAGTTAGTTGAAAGTACACTGTATATGTTAGCTGTAAGTACACTGTATATGTTAGCTGTAAGTACACTGTATAAGTTAGCTGTAAACAAGTACACTGTATAGTGTATATGTTAGCTGTAAGTACACTTTATCAGTTAGCTGTAGGTTTCCCGAAAACAAAACCGATAGTGTGGTGGCAGGTACTGTATCGTGTCGTGCTCGTCCCGTATCATATAAAATTGCGTGCTTTTTTAATCGTGCTCATTACGCCAGTCGATCATCGTCGCTGCTCAGTCATGAGCCGAGACGCTGTCAAAGAATCAAGATATTGATACCCCGCACAACGCATGTAATTTCATACGCCCAGGGGAATTTCAACTTGAATTTTTGCAGGCAATTTTTAATTTCTGGTTTACTGGTCAGTTATGTGATTTTTGAGAGGAAATTGACAGGTGTTTAAGATTTTTTTTTTGTTGAGTATTGAATTTCACAGGCGTATGAAATAATTTTTATATCATCATCTGACTAGCCTTTTCCCAACTATGTTGGGGTCGGCTTCCAGTCTAACCGGATCCAGCTATACCAGTATTTTAAATGGAGCGACTGCCTATCTGACTTCCACAACCCAGTTACTGGGTAATACAATACCCCTTGATAACAGCCGGGGCGCCACTATCAAGGTATTGCCCCGGTTCGAAAAAATCCTAGATCCGGGGCTGCTTGATAAGACTGGTCGTCTGATTTTCGGGCTTCTGACGACCGCGTTTCCTCCTTCCTCATCACATGCCCATACCAAGCCAAACAATTTCCTCTAAACTTTTCTCTCACTCGCGCCACATAATTATGAATAAATAAACTACTATTGGCATTTTATAAAATACTAGCGGCCCGCCCCAGCTTCGCTTCGGTTCAATTTTTTTTCGGATTTCCGAAATTTTCTTTCATGCAAACTGTCCTAAATACCGAACACAACAAAAAAATAATTATCCAATTTGGTGCAGTCATTCAGAAGTTATGCGTTATATATTTAATATAAAAAAAAACTTTTTATAAAAAAATTACAACCGATTAAAAAAAAAAAAAACACTACAATGTGAAAAATAACTTTAATTTTGGAAGTCGCTGTCGTAGGATGCCACCGACTTCCGAAATTAACGTTATTTTTAGTTAGTCTTCTCCTTTTTGAAGTCAGTTAAAACAGTTAGCTAACATCAGTTACTAACGGTCATCAGTAAGTTATACTAACGAATAAATAAAACAGCGCATAATTTTACGCGTCAGCAATAATATCCCATGTTAACTACGCGTCGTAACTACATATTTGCACTTCACAAGATATTCCTGAAGATTAGTTTAAACTGTTCCGACAAATTTTCTGCTCATTTGGCATGTGATTTGTTAGCCACTTTAATTTTCCAGCCACTTGCTTATAATTATGATAACCAATCTGGAATTATTCTCAGCCAGTTTCATGGAGTTCAGTCTAACTTGTTAAAACTGTTTAGTTAAGGGGCATGAGACAAGGTAGCTCGCGAAATTCTATTTTTCTTTTGTTTTTTGCAATTCGTATGTCAGTGTCAGGTTGTATGTTGATTAAAATATGATTCGCGATCTTTACAACATGTAACGGCGCAACCGCACATTCTGCAATTCAGCAGTTCACGCCACACATTCATTTCAAATCATAATAATTAGTTCAGTTCGCGAAGTCTGTCAGACGTTCTGTCAAACGACTGTCAAAGATCCACGAATGACAGCTGGGACCAATGGCTTAACGTGCTTTCCGAGCCACGGAGGGGTCTTGGTATGTAAAGATGGTCACCCATCCACAGACCAACCGCGGCAAGCGTAGCTTAACCTGATCGATCAACCTGTGCGGCTGTTATTATTTAGGCACAGGCCCCTCCGTATGAAATAATATGATTATTAAAATTCACCATCATCCAATGTTTTTCACACCCTATATTAATCCGCTATATAAATAAACTACACATCAAAACACAACATGATCGTAAATACTAAACCCACATTTTATAGTAAACCTTGGCATTAAGACGACTCCGGTTAAATAAGCCTACCACCTAATCCTATAAGTTTCAGCTTTCATACCGCGTTTCATTGCCATACATGACAGGGTTTTAAACAGACAAACGGACAAACAAGACACTCACATAAACATTTAGAGGTTATGGCCAGGACGCAGAGGAATGAGTAAATGGAGGAATAACGAGGCGAGAGGCGTTTGTTTAGAACGTTTATGGTCTTTTCATACAGGCAACAGAATGGTTGCGACGACAATGTTTCGTTAGGCACATACAAATTAGTACTTTTGCACGTTATGGTATTGGCATTCTGATGCTTTCAAATAATTCCCGACTAGGACGTTATTGCTACATGGATTCTGTTGTTTTAGATTTATCACCTTACCTACTGAACAATACTTCAGTTTTAATAGGAATGCGGTTATAGCCGCGCTTTAAATCACAGACTTAATTAATTTATGTTCGAATTATGTTCATTCCCACACCCTTGACACAAATGTTAAGTAAAATTCGCAGGATCTGTATGACTCCTCCATTTACTTCATCATTTCAGCCGAAAGACGTCCACTGCTGGACATAGGCCTCCCCGAAGAAACGCCACTTCGACCGGTTCTGTGCTTCTCGTATCTATCGGATTCCTGGGGGCTTCACAATATTATCGGTCCACCTTGTGGGACGTATTCCGACGCTACATGGTTGCCACTCCAGAACCTTTCGGCCCTATTGGCCATCTGCCGGTCGATTCTGTAAAAATCTCACCGTGAAAACTTAGGTGAAGTGAGTTTGTTTTTGCTAGGAATTGACACTATTGACAGCTCACTCCACGCACACTTCACCTAAGTTTTCACGGTGAGATGGTTACAGAATCGCATTGCTGTTCTGCGAGTGATGTGCCCTGCCCACTACAACTTAAGTTTGGCAATTCTTTGGTCTATGTCAGTTACCTTGGTTCTCCATTTACTTATTAATCTGTAATCCTGTTCCATGCCAAGGCTTTACGAGTGTTATACTAGTTGTTAAAGTAATCGCAGAAATACGGCTCAAGTGTTGTTGGCTTAACGACTTGTCAATTTAACCGAAGATAATTATTATTCATGCTATAATAAAATTCTCGCTGATAATAATCATATTATAATGCTACACTTATTATAGGATTGTGCTGATATAATGCAAAACTTGTTTTTAACAGCATGGTTTTATGGTTATGATCATTAAAGGTGAGATGAAGTTTCAGAAATATAGGATGTTGATAAATATCAGTCGGAAACAAGTAGGCTTGTTTGAAAACTGTAAGTAGCACCATAATAACAGGATTTCTTTAACCAGTACGCAAGCAGTAACCATAAATTCAGCATTTGATTCTAGACCCCTGGAGTAGAAATGTATTGTCGGTCATTAAAAAAAATTTGGAGAACCATGTAAGATTTCGACCAATTTGTTCACTTTAATAACTGTTTTGTCTTCCAGACCACGACATAACGTCAACACCATGACCATAGCTATACAGCTGCTGTGGTCAATTGCACTCCCAAAACCTGACCCTAATAATGGCAAATAACACTCACCTACCTAGCTCTTAAAAATTCCCCATCAATTTTACTCTGATCCAATCTATTAGTGCCCTCTCCCACATCCCTCTTGCACGTGTCGCGATTACATGTGCATCCGGAGGTGTAACGTTATGCAATAGTCCAATTTGTGACAACGTGACACGTGTGGCATCGCGAGATACAGAGTGTTACGGGAAATTATAAAAAAGACATAAGAAAGGGGAATACCCTATTTACAAATCCCGTTGATCAAATGGTGATGCTTGTTTGGTCACTGGAATTTGCATAGGAGTGATAGGAAATATCTTGAAGAATCCTGGAACCTAATTTATGAAATCGCAGTGTCAAAATGAAGGATATAACGAAAGAATAATATAAATCGGAAAAGGTATTATGTACAGCAGTAGAATTTGTTAGATATTTTAATATAAGTATGTATTAGTATTTTTATTTATATATATTTTTTTTTCGTATAAGTTGGTTATTAATAAATAAATAAATATCTATTCATTCTTATATTGTGCTGGCACAAACATTGTCAAATTAGCTGAATGGCCAGATTAGCACAGAGCTTCTTCCTAGCGTATCGATGTCTAAAACTAAACTATTAATACGAAAAAATATATTATGTATGTATTTTTTTTTTATTTGTTCTGTCCTAAATTCAGAAAAAATTCAGGTTTGCTGACGCCGGCATATAGGTCCTCACTTGTGTAGGTGACAGGGTATGCGGCCTAAGACGGGAGGTGGGCCATTGTCTGTGAAGAGATGCCGCAAACACACCGAAGGTCTGAGCTGTCCATGAACCTCCATTTGTGGAGGTTGTCCTTGAGCAGCGGAGCTGATTATCTTAGATGTATTTTTATCGTGATGCTGATTGGCCAACAACAACTCTAATATCTCGTATATTGTATAGACAAAAGATCTGAGAGATCATGAGTCTTTAGTTGTTAAAAGTTTTACATTAATCAGACTTCTTTCAGCCACCAATAATAATTTCGACATGCAACATACAACATTCCTGACTTTATACTCAAATCCTGACATTCCATTCCTTTCGCGGCATCTCCCTGTAAATCACTAGAGTGGTATATGTACTCCGTTGTGACAGATTGAGTGGCCAGTAATCTGATTGTGCTAACTGCATTGCCGGAGTCGCTCGGTGCATGTTATGGAGTGTCCTGGCCGACAGGGGGACTGGTGCCGACGTTTAATATGATAGACACCTATATTGCCTATTAGGGTGTTACGGTTGTGTGATAAGTGTGATAACAGGCAGGAGATACTTTTAATTTTATTTCTGTATGCAATGCAATGATGGGTATGTTTAAATTGGACGTTGTGATTAAGACATATAAACGAGACTGTCCGTATCTCATAGGTTTGCAAATTATCAACAGCCAAACAAGTAATGAAGATGTCACGTAAAATATCATGATAACATGGTTATTACGAGAAAGGGCTCAAAGGCGTTCTTATTTTCCTCCAACAAAAGGCGAAGATTTCCAACTAGTTTTGATCATTTAAAGAAATCTTATAAAGTGACTTGCACGAATGAAAGTTTTAAATTCTTATCTCACTACAGCAGTAAACATTGCTTATCAATACCCCGATAAGGAAATATAATTGATTATATGTACTTAATCAAATCACCACAAGCAAATTTTCCGTCATCGAGCCGCTTTCCGGCTACCTACCATCGATTCTACCAAGAGTAGGTACTTTCTACCAAACCCCGGTGAATACCAACCAGGCTATTACGTCTAATACTATTTTAAACTTTCCCGTCTCATTCGGTGAAAGTATATACTTAGGCTTCGAATGTTATGAGGTACTAGAACCTCGATAAGTATCGATATAAGATCAAATTCATGATTTCTGGAATACTTTTGATTGGTAATGTGAGTATAGACTGGAGCATTTACTTGTAATAGAACATAGAGCATTAGGCGTTGTATAATTTTATCGAACCGCACTTCGAACATGATGCTCGATGTTTGGTTGCAACCAGATTTTTAAAACCAACGAGCGTACTGGAGTAACATTTTATTGAGCAAAGGCACGAGCGATCAAGAATGCACAATCATCAACAATGAACGCAAGGTAGAAGGAAATGTTACAGGTAAAATGCTTATTGGCCGTGAGCATTACACCAAACGCAGCGTCGAGCATAACACACTGTCAGTCACTGCTCCATCTGTTTAAAAAAATCCTCTGCTCAACCACGTAAATAACGCAATGAATGTTGTTGAAATTTTTGAAACTATCTAAATGAAAGGCATTGAATTGTAAGTGTGTTACGCAATTATCCCTTATTATCCTTTTATGATGGCACGTTTGACTTTAGACATCAAATCGGCAAAACCACGCATACCTTGGAAGCACTTGCGACTAGTTTGCGACCGCGGCTGTGACCGCAACGGGTCGCGTTACTAACAGTATTTCCTGTTGAGCGATCGCATGTTCATATGATACGGTGATTTGGGGTTGTATGTGTTAAATTGCTTTTATTGAGCAGAGTATGGTTTGCCGCATGTCAGTCGATGGGCGCGCGTAGAACACGTACGCGCCATCCGTCACGGGCCTGGTCCTGATGATGTGACAGGTGCTTAAGTGTGGCTGAGTGTACACAGCTGGTTTTATTGATGACAGTTAATCGGGTTTCCGATCTGATTATGACTCTGAGTAATTATCTGCTAGGTGACAACAACTAATGATTTGACAACAGTGGGGTGATTGCGTAACTCACTAACGAATACTCACTCATTTTGTCAATTGAACAACATATTTATTGCGTCATTTACGTTAACGAGCTGACGAATTTTTAAAACATAATATATCAAGCAATGGGTTAGGAATTTCCTTCGGGTTATGGAACAAAACTACACAGTTTTTTTCCACAACCCGAAGGAAATTTCACCCATTTCGTTGATTTCACCGATTTCTAATAAAATGCTAAATAATCAGCCCCCCGTAACTAACACTAGTTACGGGGTGCTGATTATTTAGCATTTCATTAGAAATCGGTGAAATCGACGAAAAACACTTTCAGAACAGCGCACAGCGCACAGCGACTAGTCTTTTCCTTTTCTAAGTGTGTTAGCTATTGTTTTGAAATCCTCAATTTACTAAAGGAAAACTTTCACTCATTGCCCGAGTCTAAACTCTGGAAACACCGTAACCTGGTAGCCTTCTTAAAATTACTGTATTAAATTTTTGTCAATAAGGAATATTTAATATCAATTTGCCGAGTCTTTTCTTAACTATGTTGTGGTCGTCTTCCAGTCTAACCGCATGCAGCTGAATACCAGTATTTTACATGGAGTGACTACCTATCTGACCTCCACAACCCAGTTACTGGGTAATACGATACCCCTTGGCTTATCTTGGCCTGAAAAACGACTTTTGGACTTCTGACTACCCGTAAGGACTGTCAAAGATCTACGAATGACAACCGGGACCAACGGTTTATCATGCTTTCCAAGACGAACTTGCGAACATTCGATGGAACGATGCCGCTTTTATTATTTGGCACAAGCCCCTGAATCACACTATAATATAGGCGAAAGTTTGTGAGTGTGTGTGTTTATACTTTATATGTTTGTTACTTCTTCACGCTCAAACGGCTGGACCAATTTTGATAAAAATATAGTATATCTGTGGTGCCGTATCCGTATCTAACTCTTAGTAAAATTCTAGCAATTTATGATTGATGGCTTTATTCCCCTTTTTTTATTTATATTTGCAAATCAAATGGTTTTATAGTACATATTTTCTATAAGACTGAAATATAAAAAAAATGGTTTTCGATCGTAAATATTGCGAATTTACTGTGAACTAACTTTTGTTAGTGACTGTACTTGCATTTAAGTGTTGGCTACGCATCTTTAGTACTAGAATTCCTATGTATACGTTCGTCCGGAGAACAGCTAACACCATTCCTATTTCTTTAAAACAGCATTGCTGTGGACGCTGTGATTCTAATTGTAAATGAGTATTATTTTAACGAGTAATGGTAAAACTACAAACACATCTGTCATTGTAACGTTTTCTTTAACTTTGGCAACGCATAGGCATAGCCTTTAGTAATTACGTCGTGTCCATAGAGGGCAGTAGGTATCCATTTTTAAAATACGAACACGTTATGATACTAAATGTGGATTTTACCACCGCATTCAAGAACAGTGTCAGTGTCAATATTCCATAACAATTTTGACACTAAAGTGCGTTTTACGAAAAAATTCCCTTGTAATGTTGGCACCATTGCTTTTCATTGAAGGTAAAACAATTCTTCAATGAAAAGCAATGGCGCCAACATTACGGCGAAGGGAATTCTTTCGTGAAACGCACGCAGCTCTTGTGCTGAACGCGTTCAGTGTCATTGGTGAAAAACAATGAGCGCGAAAAAAAAAACGCGCAATTAAAAGTCTGCCTTCAAAGCAAGAGTGAACAGGCATCTTCTGGGCACGCTCGTTCCATCATAGACATCATCAATCGCTTTCCATCAGGCGTAATCGAGGTCAAAAGCAGGCCCATACAGCAATAAAAAAATAAAAAAAAAAAAAACATGACATCTTTGTAGTCGGTTAAAATGGTCAATTGCATATTTTCGTAGACCTTTGATAGACTAGGATAGTGATTAAAAAAGTCTCGTGATATTTCTTAGGCTTCGTGTAAACTGATCAACAAGAAACATACAAACAAATCCCCATTTTTTTGATGAAGTCGTAGTCAACTTCAAAACCATAACAATTCGCTCGAACAAGTAAATCAAATAAAGATATAAATAATATTGAAATCGATATGTTTTACGACCACAATGCTCTGGCACACGCAAGTACACACCTGGTCTGTTTATTGACACGATCAGTTTCATAATGTTTATATTGTTACGAGCTTGGGGTTCGTGACAATAAAAACTACCGATTTAATAACCAAAAAAATGACAATTTACTCACCAACACTAATTACAATTCAAACACACTAATTGAGAAACACAATGTCACTTACTGATCACTTCTAGTCGCACTCGAATATCGCTTTCGATGTTATCGCATGTATAGCTTATTCAAAACTATGTGTCTCGCGGCTCGCGCCCGCCTTATATAGTCCCACAGAGCTACTTTAGAAACATCTAGTATGTTCGAGTACATAGCAGTCCCGACTGACTCGACGTCGATAGTTCTCGGAACTACTAGTACCTAGAGGAAGGGTCAATGTCCTAGTACCAAGGCCAAGGTACTAGTTCTGCTACCCGATACAAGATGGCGCTAGTGGTAACTAATGGCGATACATGGCGATGTATCAAGCATTATTTTTGGCGCGCAACACTGCCCCCTCCTAAGACATGCTCGTCCCGAGCATTATTGGCTCCATAATAACGCGCCAGTCGATCCACATGGACGATCTTAGGAGTACCTCTTGCACCTTTCTGTATCCGGTAGGTTACATCATTGATCTTTGTCACAATCCGGTACGGTCCGTCCCATTTAGCTTGAAGCTTAGGAGATTTCCCTTTGCTGCGGACTGGATTGTGCAACCACACGAGTGAACCTTCGTCGAACTCTTTATTGTTCATTTTCCGATCATAACGGGTTTTCATCTTTTCAGACATTTGCTGGCCCGATTGTCGGACGTGCTCATAAATGTCATTCATCTTGTTCCGTAGGTCATTCGCATAATCAGTTACACTGCGTGGGGCATCAGGTGGTATTCCGGTGATCAGGTCAGCAGGCAGCCGTAATTCTCTTCCAAAGTTTGCGAGAGCTGGCGTCACCGATGTACTCTCGTGAACAGCGCTTCGATATGACAACAAAAACGGTTGTATGTGCTTGTCCCAATCTCGTTGCCGATTTTCCACAACTTTCGCTAGGTACCTCTCCAGTGTCTGATTAAATCGTTCCACCATTCCATCCGATTGTGGATGGTAAGAAGTCGTTCTTGTTTTATGAGTACCCATAACTCGACAAGTTTCCTGGAATATTTGGGACTCAAAATTCCTTCCTTGATCACTGTGAATCTCCAAAGGTACTCCAAAACGACAGAAGACTTCATGAACTAATTTGTCTGCAACTGTCGAAGCTTCCTGATTTGGAATGGCAAAGACTTCGGGCCACTTCGTGAAGTAATCCATCACAACCATGAAATACTTGTTGCCACTTTCACTCTCCGGAAACGGCCCCGCAACGTCGAGGGCTATCCTCTCCCATGGTGCACCAACATTGTACAATTTTAATGCACCTCTACTACGAGTCTGGGGTCCCTTTACAGCTGCACAACTTGTACATTTGCGACACCAATCCTCGACATCGTCCCGACAGTGGACCCAGTAAAACCGTTCTCGTATCTTCAGTAGAGTCCGTTTTACACCCAGATGACCTCCTGAACAACCATTATGGTACAGCTGTAGAACATCCGGTACTTGAGCTTTAGGGACAACCATTTGCAAATGACAGCTGTCTCCCCGAGCATTTTCCCATTTACGGCACAGGACTCCATCCTGAACCACCAAGCTGTCCCATTGGGCCCAATAGCTTTTTGTGACCGAACTCATCGCTGAGACGTCACTCCACCTGGGCTTAGGAGCTCTGGCCTTCATCCACTCCAGAATCGGCTTGATGTCCGAATCTTCCTGCTGTGCACGTTGTAGGCTTTCCTTCCACTCGTTGTTGAGGTCTGTCTTGAGCATCCTCACAGGTACCACTTCCTTACTCTCTTGTCTAGTACAATGCTTGCAGTCTTCAGGACAAGGTCTTCTTGACAATGCATCTGCGTTGCCATGAGATTTTCCGCTGCGATGTTCGACCACGAAGTCGTATTCCTGCAGTAGTTCAATCCATCTCGCAACTTGACCTTCTGGATTTTTAAACTGCAATAGCCATTTCAGTGCAGCATGGTCAGTTCGTAAGTGGAATTTCCGACCTAGAAGATATTTGCTAAAATACTGCAATGACTTTACCACAGCAAGCAGTTCCCGTCTCGTAACACAATAGTTCCTTTCCGGCTTTGACAACGACTTGCTGAAGTACGCTATCACAACCTCTTGATCACCATTCCGTTGGGACAACACACCGCCAAGTCCTATGTCGCTTGCGTCTGTGTCAACTATAAATTCCTTGTCCGCATCTGGGTATCCCAAAATAGGTGTATTGCACAGACGGTCCTTTAGCTCCTGGAATGCGATGTCGCAACTATTATCCCAGCAGAAATGTCGCTTCTCCTCGGTTAGCTTATGCAGGGGTTTGGCTATGTCTGCAAAGTTCTTGACAAATCGCCGATAATAGGAGCACAAACCCAGAAACGCTCTGACCTGCGTCTTGTCCTTTGGAACTGGCCAGTCCTTGACAGCAGCAATTTTCTCTGGATCCGTGCGGATACCTTCTTCAGATACAACATATCCCAAAAAGCTAACTTGTCGTTTGAATAGTGAACACTTCTTCGGACTTAACTTGAGGTTGGCACTCTGGATCTTCATGAGCACGCGTTCCAAGTTTTGAAGATGTTCTTCAAACGTACGGCCTACGATGATGATGTCATCCAAGTAGACCAGACAGGCATCGCCAATTAGCCCAGTAAGTACAAGTTCCATCAACCTTTCAAACGTTGCCGGAGCATTGCACAATCCAAACGGCATAACTTTAAATTGCCACAGACCCTTTCCTGTTGAGAATGCAGTTTTCTCTTTATCCTTGGGATCGATTTCAACTTGCCAGTAGCCACTTTTCAGGTCCAGCGTGCTAAACCACTTTACGCCAGTAAGCATGTCCAGCGTGTCATCAATTCTTGGCAAAGGATAGCTGTCCTTCTTCGTAACGTCGTTCAGACGACGATAGTCAACACAAAACCGCATGCTGCCGTCCTTCTTTCTTACCAGCACTACAGGTGAACACCATGGACTAGATGAAGGTTCAATAACACTATCCTTCACCATCCCTTCAATCATGGTTTCCACTTCCTTCTCACGTGCTACCGGCAATCTCCTTGGCCGCTGACGGATAGGCAATTCATCTCCTGTGTTGATTTTGTGTTGAACTAAGCCAGTCCTCCCGATATCAGCATCGTTTGACGAGAAAACATCGGCGTACTTGAGTAACGTCTGCTTTGCTTTGACCATTTCACTTTGGGACAGAGCGCTGCGGCAGTCTTCTAAAAGGGTGGTCACTCTCGTTTGTGCATCCTTGCTGAGGGTCCCAGTCGATAGATATTGGCATCTACGCAACCAATTCACTTCCTCGCAAGTACCAAGTAGTGTGCCTTTTTCTATAATGTGTTCCTGATCACAAAGGTTCAGCACACGTACCCCTGAGATGTCGGTGGCTCTGACCAGAGTTCGTGCCACTTTCCATGGAAGGTCATTGTCTACCCTTTCCACGAGTATACAACGAGGAGTTCGCCCAGGATTCCGAGGAAGACTAACCGGCACAATCGTTTCCGATCTCGGCGGAAGAATAATCTTCTTAAGGCTGTACACATTTCCTGGTAACGCCCCTTCCACGAAAACTTCCTCTTGTCCACATTTCAATACACCTTGCTTAACGTCGATCTCGCAACAATTCTTCCTCATAAAGTCAAGGCCCAGGATGCAATCGTCCATTATATCAGCCACAATGACATTATGCAGGTAGATTCTGTTGCCTAGCTTCAACTCCATCTTCTTCTCTCCACGGACGGGTATGCGCTGACCGGTGGCTGTTACCAAATTAACGTGTTCTCGGTTGTGTGCGGAGTCCCCAAGGAACCGACTTATAAGTTGGGAACTGACGACCGTACGAGAGGCTCCAGTATCTATGGTCAGCTTACACGGCGTTCCGTTGACCTCGCCCTTGATGATTAGGCTATTCCCATCATGGGTTTGTGTGATCGAAATCCTTGGGGCTCCTTGAACATCAGCCAGCACCCGCCCCGCAGTCCTGGCTATTACTCGTTTCCCTGCTGCTGGTGTTGGGCGGTGCTGTTAACCGCACTGCCCTCTGGAGATCGGCCGTCTTCTCTTTCTGCAGTTCGCTTAGGGCAACTGGATCGAAGGTGGCCCCTTTCCCCACAGCCGTAGCACCTAGGGCTGTATCCTTTATTGCGGTCGCGAACTGTAGCCGCTGCAACCTCCCTGACGCGATGGGAACGGTGATCCTGCCGCACCGCTTCCACCTCCAATGCATGGGCCAAGGCGTTCTTAAGCGTCCCGTGGTGACCGAGCCTCACAGCAGCTCTAACTTCAAGGTCGCGGATGCCGTCGATGAATGCCTGCACCAGGTTCCCATCAATAAGCGCAGGTACGGACTGGTAAGCTTTACGAACCAGCTTCTCCACTTCAAGGGCCCACTGCTGCAGGTTTTCGTTACTGCGTTGCACGCGATCCTTGAGCTGCGCCCGAAACACGTGTTCCAGGTGAGCGTCGCCATACCGAGCCTCCAATGCCTCAAGGAGCTGCTCGTAAGTCACTTCCTTACCGAGAGCTTCCAGGACCGTTAAGGCCTGGTCACGCAGGCCCAGGGTGAGGGCAGTCATGGCCTGACTTTTATTCCACCCGTTCGCCTTCATGACAGCCTCAAACTGGATTTTGTAGGCCGACCAGGAAGAAGTTCCGTCGAACGGTGGCACTTTGAATCCACGTAGCGAAGGTGTTGTAGCTACGGGAGCTGCGATTCCATCACCCAGTTTCAGGTAATCCAGAGTTTTCTTCACGTCAGCCATCACGGTTTCCTTCACGTTAGCCATCACGCTTTCCTTCACGTCAGCCATCACGTTGTCAACCCGATTATTCACTTGGTCGATTCGGGTTTCAGCTTCCGACAGGCGGTTGTCATACTGAGCAACCTTATCCTTCATCTCCTTCATGTCTTTTCCGAAGGTAGCGTGAAGGTCCTTCATAAGGAGCATCTGCTCTTCCTGGCGGCGCGCCTGCTCCTCCTTATCCCGCTGGAGCTGTTCCTCCAACCGACGAGCCTGTTCCTCCTGTCGGCGAGCCTGCTCCTCCTGTCGGCGGGCCTGTTCCTCCCTGTCACGCAGCAGCTGTTCTTCCAACCGACGGGCCTGTTCCTCCTTGTCTCGCTGGAGCTGTTCTTCCAACCGACGAGCCTGCTCCTCCTGTCGGCAGGCCTGTTCCTCCTTGTCCCGCTGGAGCTGTTCTTCCAGTCGACGGGCCTGTTCCTCCTGTCGGCGGGCCTGTTCCTCCTGTCGGCGAGCCTGCTCCTGCAGCATCATCATCAGAGCAGCAAAATCCGGTGCTGATGATGCTGGAGCAGCTGTGGACGGACCGGCCTCCGTGGTCGGTAACTGGCCTTCCGACCTCTGTGGCGTTGTTACACCGAATCGCCTCTGGTCCGTCTCTTGCTGGCGTTGACTCCGGGTACGGATACCCTCCATGTCGTCTTTGGGTAAAATCGGCATGGTTTTTAAACCTCGCTTCTGACACCAATTGTTACGAGCTTGGGGTTCGTGACAATAAAAACTACCGATTTAATAACCAAAAAAATGACAATTTACTCACCAACACTAATTACAATTCAAACACACTAATTGAGAAACACAATGTCACTTACTGATCACTTCTAGTCGCACTCGAATATCGCTTTCGATGTTATCGCATGTATAGCTTATTCAAAACTATGTGTCTCGCGGCTCGCGCCCGCCTTATATAGTCCCACAGAGCTACTTTAGAAACATCTAGTATGTTCGAGTACATAGCAGTCCCGACTGACTCGACGTCGATAGTTCTCGGAACTACTAGTACCTACAGGAAGGGTCAATGTCCTAGTACCAAGGCCAAGGTACTAGTTCTGCTACCCGATACAAGATGGCGCTAGTGGTAACTAATGGCGATACATGGCGATGTATCAAGCATTATTTTTGGCGCGCAACAATATTATTAAACATTGGCTGTTGTATAATACTTTCTATACTTGAAATTCAATGAGGTACTTAATAACTAAGGATGTCATAAAATACAATAAGATATTGAATATAAATCGTCTCGATGATCGTATTTCCTATTTCTCTTCATAGAGTGTTACCTACATCAAAATCAATAGTCATTTATTCAAACTGGGCTGAGAATCAACACTTTTTAAACGTCAAAATTACGTAAGACAGTCCCCCAAAATCGCCGTTCATCACTAAGACTATAGTGCTGAACTAGAAACTAACAAGAACTGGGAAGAAGAAGTTACGCGACAAACTCCACAGCAATACAGTTGTCTGTTCAGTGAGAAGAACTTGATTCGATACAATAGTATAGAAAGTAATTTACATTACGAGACACAAAACGTTAAATTAATTTGTTTGCCATATGGCCAGCTAGCAAACGCCAAACCGGGGGGCCTAAAGAGGCCACTTTGAAAGAATCGAAAAAGGATAACATTATGAATATTATAATGAACAGTTAACTGTTAAGCTAATCGTATCAAATCCCATTGGTGAAGGCTTTCTCAGTTATTTTTTTTGTCTGTGCTAAAATACCAATCAATCCAATCGAAATCCAATCCCAATCTATATACCTACTCGTATATTACACCTATAAGTGCAGCGAAAAAAGAAAAACACGGACTGTCTTCGCCATATTATGATTCATAATATTATCCTTTTATGATTCTGCCAATATGGCATTTTAGGCCCCCAGGTGTGATGTTATGTATTCATGATCACTGCTGCCTGCACTCATGCTTGACATTATTCCTTTACTCACGCGGGGCGCACAGATTGGTATATTATTTGTCTGAACCCTAATTGCTAAACCTCTGCTTAAAAAAAGCACATAAAATCATACTCAGTGTTGCCATTAACACCACTCGCCGCTAATAAAATACAAATTAAAAGGAAACGTTTTCTTCGAAACGAAACGTCTATAAAACGCTATTTTCGTCAATTCGAGGAAAGTGCATTGTCATAACAGAGATGAATCTCAGAATACAATGTTGTGCTGTCTTTGAAAAGGGGCTGATGAGTTGGTTTTGTATAATTAGGAGCGATTCATTGCTTAGAGTGCAATTTATAGGACTACTAGGTTCTACCCGCGACTTCGTCCGCGTGAAATTTCTTGTTTTAACGTAAAATATAACCAAAACAGTCGACAATACTGCTGTAAGCTTCCAGTTAGCATAATAATCAGTCTATAATGTTTCATGTCATCCACTGCTGGGACACAGGTCTCCTCTCGAAGAGAGGGAGTGGGCCGTAATCTACCACGCCGGCCCAATGCGGATCGGTCTCCTATGTGAAAGAATTTTCGGAATCTTACGGAACTGTCTTATGCAATTTTAATGTTCTAAGTGCTGTTTCACAATGTAATTTGAATAAATTACTTTTGGGTTTCGATTTTTGGAGGAAATTCCTTTTTTTTTCTTCCTTATTTCAAAAGTTTTTTACCAAATCGAAGACTTTTTTAGAAGAAAAACCAACTAAGCACGAAACGAAACACGCAACGAAACAAAACGAAACACAAAACACACGAAACGAAACGAAACGAAACACACGAAAAATGAATAAACCTTTTGTTTCTTGACTAAACTACTAAAATCTCTCATCTCGCTCAATCATTAATTGCTTCGCCGAATCTCCGTCTGGTTTAAGCGCGGTTTTTGTTTATATTCTGCGGCAATTAGGGGCTAATTAGGCTTGGTTTATCTTTAACTAGTGTTTGCCCGCGGCTGTGTTCAGGTAGGCGGCTTGATTGATGTTTTAAGGGAATTTAGGAAAAGTATAGCGTGTGAGGTAGGTCTCTCTGCCTGTGTGGCTTTTTTAAGGAGAGGTTCGCATGTACGTCATTAATTCTAAATATTATTTTGAAGTTTATATCCTTTAAATGATTCCTTGTTACCTTTGAAATTATGGTCTTTCCATACTTTAATTTGAAAACATTGTAAAAGATAATTATTTTTAAAAGAGTAACCGTGGAGTGTCTTGCCGGCTCTTCTCCATAGGAAACGACAATTGGAACCGTGCACCTAGTATCTGACGTTTCATAAGTACCCATGTAGTTTTTTTTTTTTCTAGCCTGTGCTGTCCCGCTCCTGGGCAAAGGAGTCCCACCACTCCTTCCATCTTTCGCGAGCCCGCGCGTCCTCCGATGGAACCTACCCAGTTCGTCCCGCCATCTCCTACGTGGTCTGCCGCGACCCCGCCTCACTATCTCAGGGCAACAATTCTGCGCTATTTGGGCCCACAGTTTGGCATGCGGCAGACATTTCCTGCCCAGTCCCATTTAAGTTGAGCAGCCTTTTGAGCCACGTCAGCTATTTTTGGAGCGCATTATTGTGATTCGTACACGATCCGTTAATTTAACGCCTAGTATACTGCGCTCCATTGCTCGTTGGCAGACCTTGGTTGGGAGAAAGGTAAGGCAAGGGTTGGTTGGGGTTGGGGGAAGGTTGGGAGTGGCTGGTTTGGTTTGAGTTTGGTTGGGAGAAGGCTTTTTCTCTATGAATCCAGAAGTCCAAACTCAAGGTTTAAGTACCTACATACATATATTATGTATATGAAATAAAATACTTTGATATTATTGTGATTAACTTAATTTCTCGCTGAAAGAAAATTACTTAGAACCTAAGACAAGGATAATATGGAGATTTTCATTCGAAAGCAAGTATTTCCGTAGAAAAAGAACAACAATTTTTTATTTCTTTTTATTAATTGGATATAAGTACTTCTAATAGGTACCTAATAAATAAACTAACAGTCCCTTGGGCACATTACCAGTCGACAGCGATGCAAAGGACTATTTCGATGCCATATTTTAGTTTATAATAGCAAACGAGTCGTTAGTCGTGTTCGTGTTTGTATTTTTTTTTTTTTGTAATAGTTTTAGTTAGATTAGGATATTATACTTTTAATTTAATAACTTTATTTGTATAGAAAGTATTTTGTTGACATTTCCGTACGAACTGATAATGATAAACTATCCTAAACACAAGATTATGTAAGTAAACAAAGTTTGTACATGTATGTAAGTATAAAGTTTGTGTATTTCTATCTAATCATGGGTGTATCGAACTTATATCTATGTAGTTTAACGAAATAGATAGGAGAGGAATACGATAACGTCTCCAATTTGATGAGCACGAGTATTCCATGTTTATTACTTTTTCATGACATTTAGTGTAGGTACCTATCCTTTTCACCGGTCGAAGTGGAGGTGCTTGGGGGGGAGGCCAGGTTCAGAGGTCCAGCAATGGACGTCTTTCGGCTGAAATGATGAATCCTTTTGGGTTCAATCCAAAACAAAAGCGACGCGACGCACAAAATATAACTTTATTTACTACACGAAAAGATACACATTTCATTGTGAGAATTCAGAATACGTTGCACCACACAGCGCTGCTCCTCGTATCATCGCGTTGCGCGAAATGTAGGTGTATTATAGAGTACCTACACTTCTGCCTAAAATAACATAACATCACGATTAATTAGCCAAACATGAGTAGGCAAGGAAAGCAGCTCAGTTTCTTTGCATTTATCAACAAAAGATACATTTAAATGAATAAATATGTACAGCACGCTGTAAGCAACCATATTTAGTTAATTGTAATTACATTTGCTCTGCTTCATTGCTTCAACAGACAGGACAGGTAACAAGACAGGTGGCGCCGCCTAGCGGATTCTCAAGGCGTTACATGTCTTTACAATTAATATTATTTATGTGTGACGTATGTGCTAAGATATAAAGCTTGTTTGTATGTTTAAAATGATATTTGGATGAAAAATATTTACTGTGAGGTTTACCTGAAATGGTTTGTACGAAGCTCGAAATGAGCTTTTTAACAAATGCTTTATAAGTATAATGATTTAGTAGAATTTCCACAGATAAACCTAGATAACGACAGAGCAACTACATATATTATATACTTCGCGTGCCAAAAGTTTGCACCAGCTTATGTTCAAAAATCGTAAGCCGCCACTTTCGCGCTCATTCTTGTGTACTGCTGGCTGGGTGAGCGTGAGCGCTGGTGCTAGGTTTTGGGGACACCCCTTTACAGTCTCCCCAGAGATGTGCCCTGACAGGCATTGCACAGAGGGAGCTCCGGATTGGTATTTTGAGAGGAAACGGTGCCCCCTTCTATAGTGCAGATGGTTACCACCGGGGGTGTCCGGGGGTGTTCGTGAGGTAAAAATGCTACACTCCCTGGTTTTATCCCTAAGGACCAGGCCCCCTAGGGGGTTTTCCAACCACTAAATAGTGCTGGTGACGTCATAGTAGGTAGTAAAAAAATGGCACGCTTGGTTTTCATACAAATCGTGATACTTGCGTTATCTAGGTCTATCTATATCTGTGAGAATTTTCGAGATTGCTACCGTGATGCGGCCGAGAACCAAAGTTGTCGACATAGCTCACAGAATTAGCACTCTCACTCTTTCCATCGACTCGGAAAAAAGACGAAGCTCAGAGAATAAGCAAGCAGCTTTTGCATCGTTTACGTTCATACATCCAGTCATACACGCACGCCGGTTGCGGAGTACTACGCACCTGACCTTTCTGAAGAACATCACCAATAAGGTCACTATATGTCCTCCTAGGGTAATTTTGGTTCAAAGAAATTCCTAATTTAAAAATAGTATATTGTTTGCCAAGGGAGCAAACAACTATTTTGAAGGCGAGTGTTTCTTTGAATCCCGAGGTGAACACTCTACTTTTTATTACCTTCTATGAAAAAATAAGTAAGAGCAACATATGAATAAGAATAGTACGTTTATTTATTTACATACTTACAATTATTTGAGTAAATATTTAAAATTATAGTTTGAGTAAACAATTACAAACGAGACAGGAATGCTATTTGCGCGTTTTTTATTTTTTCACAAACATTTTTTTTAATTTGGCTCTCGCGTTTTGCTTTGTTATACAGCCTGTTACTTGTTCAAAGAATGTTGGTGATTGATCTCTTTGGTGATTGGAACTTTTACTACTTAACAATATCCACATTCCAAATTCAAAACACTTTTAGTCCCTAGGGATTAAAGAGCTATTTTAGTCCCTGTTTACGAAGAACACACTAGCTTTTTTTGAATAGATGTGATAAAAAATCACTTGCAGAAACAATGTCAAGAATATTTTTTCCTAATGAAAAGATCAGTTGTGAGCACAAGTGTCCGCGCACTGTTCCAGAATGTGTGCCCAAGATAAAACCTGCAAACAAATAGTAACAGACAAATATTGAAGCGCCTCTGTGCGCAATTGTACAATGACAATACCTCGTCTATGTGCTTAAGTGTACAAAGGAAAGAACTTCTCGACACGGTTTTCGATTTTTACCGTGTAGAGAATTTTGTTAAAATATTTGTATCTAGCTGCGCCCCGCGGTTTTACCCGCATTAGTCTCGATCCCTTGGGAATATCGGGATAAAAAGTAGCCTATATGTTAATCCAGGATGTCAGCTACCTCTATACAAAATTTTATCAAATGTCAGCTACCTCTATACAAAATTTTATCACTTCGCAGACAGCATTGAGGAAAATTATAATGATAACGTTATCGTACATATTTTAAAGATGAAAAGATTGCCTTGACTCTTGACTTGTCAACATATTTAAATCTGGCATTTACAAGCATCTCATACCACAATTCTTCCTGTAAACTAATATTTCTTTCTCTGTCTGTCGGAGAGCAGTCATTTCCTCAATCTTGGCAGTTTACTACGGCATTAATATAAGAAATCGGCCAATGTTTGTTCCTGTATACGTGACATGGAACACATGTTTGTTTAATGGCAGTGTCTTCTGGTACTGCGCGGTTGGCAAACCCGCGGTGTAATTGCATAACAGACTAGCAGTAGCTATTAACTATCAAAGTTTTTATTTTGACAATTTAACAACATTCATTGTGCTATTTACGTTGTAGAGTAGACAAATTTTTCGTACATATGAAGCAATGGGTTAGCTATTAACCTTCAAAATTATTCAAATTGTGATTGAAAGTGTGTAGCAATGAGGTGCTGGTGCCGTGGGGTTGGCAAACTCGGTTGCTAAGCGGAAGTAATGGAGTTAGGTAAGTAGGTACTGATACACTAATCTGCATTCGCGATTTGTTTACCAAAAATGTAAACAAATTAATATGAGTTTATGGAAAAATAACTTTAAATCCTACAACGTAAAGTGCTTGTCTTATTTATCTCAATGAATCACGACTCTTTCGAAAACATGTCCTTTATCAAAATATCAATAAAGATAGGAGTTAGATAAGTATTACATCATAGCTTTCATTGATCAAAAGATTGATTGATTGCTTAGCTTCGATTGGAAAATATGAGACTCGTAATGTCATTTCACTAGAGGTGAGCATCTTATCATCTGCCTAGCCTTTTCCCAACTATGTTAGGGTCGGCTTCCAGTCTAACCGGATGCAGCTGAACACCAGCATTTTACATGGAGCGACTGCCTATCTGACCTCCACAACCAAGTTACTGGGTAATACGATACCCCTTGGTAAGACTGGTTGTCAGACTTTCGGGCTTTTGACGTCCCGTAACGTCTGTCAAAGATCCACGAAAGACAGCCGGGACCAACGGCTTAACGTGCTTTCCGAGGCACGGAGGGGTCTTAAAGGCTTCTTCAAACAGGCGCGACACGACACGCGACACAAAGGCACCGCAAGTCGCGCAACGAGCGGTGCCTTTGTGTCGCGCGCGATTATATCGCGTGTCGCGCCTGTTTGTAGGAGCCTTAATAAAAGTATGTGATTGACTACAGTAAACAAAATTAGAAAAATATATGATATTCTTCAGGATATATGCTAGGTAGATAGTGTGTTGGAAACATAATATGTACAACTAATTTGGTACGATAGAAAAAAAACATGAAGATACATACGTCTAAAAACTTTCTTTTTACAATAAAAACCATACTAATATACATACAATCATTCTGATTTTTTGTCAGATTAATCTAAAAGCAACATACTAAAACAATAGTGTTTTAATTTTTTAATCCAAACAATTGATTTTTTGTAATTAAATAATTGCTTCATATTTTGCAATAAATTACCAGTGTTGGTTGTGTCATCGCGCTTCTATTTCTTCTCTATGCAGTCCGACAGTGACCGCGCTCTAGGTCATGTAAGTAAGCCCTTTAAGCTTTTCAAATACAAAGGTTTATTTAAACATCAAACGGACCAACAAAGACTGGAGTGCATGCCTACAAAGTAGGCTCAATAAAATATGGTGTGTGTATACGTGGATCATATGCGAGAACCGTTATACAATTTACTATAGAGTTACCGAACTCCGCGCTGTAAGCCACTTCAAGTACGTCTCCGTTGTTGTACGGTTTTTAGACAGTTATAGATTTGTTACGTGTTTTTTTTATTTTATTATAGTATATTCTTTATTTCTGACCTCACACACAAGTACATGTCTTCAAATTTTTGGTTCTAGGACATGCCGGTTTCCTCACGATGTTTTCCTTCACCGTTTTAAGAGCAGTGGTGATGAAATAATTTACACAAAGTAAAGCGCCTGTCTGACGACTACCGGCAACCGTAGGCGCGGGCCTGCGGGCGGAGAGTAATGGGTAGCTCACCGTCCGATCAGGACCAGGCCTGTGCCGGACGGCGCGTACGTGTTCCACGCGCGCCTCAAAGAGATGTCAGCATCAACCGAAGGGGCCCGTCAGGGCCGAAGCCTGCCGGGTCAGCGGGATTGTCCGAAAGGGTTACTGCTGGCCCGGAACATAAAGGGTTAAGGAAGGAACACGGGTGGGTTTTAGTCAGTAAGAGTCTGACACTCCCTTCCGCTCCACCCAGAGCGGGAGGGGTCATTTGATGATTTCCCATTCTGAAAAAAAAAAGAAAGCGCCCTTCTTGGTTCGAACCTGTGACCTACAACTGCGCTGTTACCACTGGGCTACCAGTACTCTCAAAGACATGACACTCTAAAGACAGACATTCTGAAATTCAGAGACATTCAAAGACATGTGACATCTACCAATCCGCACTAAGCCCGCGTGATGAATCACGACCCACTCCCCTCTCTCTAATATCAATGCTGCCTATTCAAAGCTAATATACCTATGTAGATTATATTAGAGACTGGCTCCGATATCCAATTCATTCACTCTTGACAAAAAAAATTGAAAGGCACACTCGTCAACGAATCAATAAACAAATTAAATCAAATAACACTTAAATTAAACTGAATGTACAGACCTTTATTTGCATAAGAGCAGCAAACAATGAACGAAAGTGAGCGCCAGACAATAATCCCTTCTCTTCGACACACAACGCTTGAAAACCGTACCGTAGAACAATGGACACACGCACCGTGTCAAGTGTCAGTAACAAGGCATGCTTTCTTCAGAGCACAGACTACATTTATAACCCACAAACTCCACACAACATCAACCTTATAGCTTAGTCGCTAAGGTTGCTTTTGTCATTAACAGGATATAGATACCTTTGATTTTGAACCACTTGAAAATACATTCAACTTTTGTATGAACGATACTATGTTATTTCGGGATTGTACGATGTTTAAATAGGGTTCAGCAGGAGTGTAGGGTGTCATAATATTAGAGGTTGTGTTAGTAAGATTATCGTTGTAGACCCTTACACGACTTTGTAACAGGAATGTTATGTTATATGATTTTATTAGCTGGTATTTTGGATATCTTTGGATTAAAGTTATGTCATACGAGGTGTAACTGATATGTAATAAACCTACATGGACTTTTTTTTAGTATGGTAACAACCTGATATTCGATAACACGCAATAAGGATACGATTTACGGCTTTATTAAAATTATTGGAAATGTTCAGTAAAATCACGTTGAATTGTACTGATGCACCCAGGATATTGAAATCGCTATAGAAAGTAGAGGCAACTGTTAAAATACTTCAAGTTTCAAGTAAATAAGTTGGTTAGCAAAGCAAGCACCATCATTGATCATCACATCATCGATTACCTACCATCGACCATCGGATGAGATATAATATTGATCAATAAATAAAAAACAAAATGTATGTACAAACAGGCGCGACACGACACGCGACACAAAGGCACCGCAAGTCGCGCAACGAGCGGTGCCTTTGTGTCGCACGCGATTTTATCGCGTTTGTAGGAGCCTTTAGATAAGTACCTACTGTAGTATTCTTGAAATTCATTAACTTTTTGCATCGCTATGAAAAACAAATTGAAATTGGTTGAAATTTTTTAAAATCGAAATGAACCAGTCTATAGGTACTGTAATATATTTACCACTGCGATTCTTTAAGTTTTTGAAAAGCACGGAAAGCCTTTAATTTGTCAAAGATTTTTGACAGTCGTTACGGGTAGTCAGGACTTCAGGAGCCCAAAGTCTGACAACCAGTCTTACCAAGGAGTGTAATAGTGTGATACCGAGTAACTAGGTTGTGGAGGTCAGATAAGCAGTCGCTCCATGTAAAAGACTGGTAGTCAGATGCGTCCGGTTAGACTGGAAGCTGACCCCAATATTGTTGGGAAGAGGCTAGTCGGACTGATTTTGATTATCCCTCAATGCAATGAAATGTCAGTATGAAAGCTGTGGTGAATTATGGAATTAGAGTATACCAACTTCCAGTTCCATACATTACCAACTGCAAAATTACTCAATAACTGTAACTAACAGTCGATCGATGTTAATTAGTTCTCGTTAAAGTTGCTGACATTCAACCTTTGCTGCTGACTCCGGTACATTTAACGGGATGAGGTATTATGTTTTTTGTCAGTGGCCGGTAGGCAGTAGCTTTGCCTTTTAAGCCAGTTTTAATTCTGGTCCAAATACATATGTAGTTGTATTTGTGGTCCAGCAAGGGTTCAGTGGCTTTGCAGACAATAGTTTTAACTTCTGTTCAACTGGCTTCATATTTCTGACTGACCGACTCCTTGACAATTCAAAAGTGCCTGTAAGTGATTGAATTTAAGCAGGGCCTCCCATAGTCATAGTTTGCCTAATCGAACCAATTATTAAAAAAAAAATTACAAGACCTGTCCAAAAAGAGCAAAAAGCCAACGTCACGCGGTGTTCCCAGGCGGTCACCCATCCAAGTACTGACCGCGCCCGATGTTGCTTAACTTCGGTGATCGGACGAGAACCGGTGTATTCAACGTAGTATGGACGTTGGCGATGAGCAAGTTGAAATAGTTGATCAATATTGTAAAAATAACAGTCGTAATCTTAATATCAATATCTCAACACATTGGTATGGTACGTAATAAAGTAAAGGTGAGTGACCTTCGTATTGTTTATATAATAAATAACTCGGACAGTCAAATTTTTTGCTATAATTATCTTTTGTTGCCTTGGGTTCTAAGAATGTGGAAGCGATAAAGAGTTTTAATGGCGTGGCGTAGTACCTACTGGCCCGTTCCATTAGCGTTTGTTTATAGAGAAATTAGTATTTTTTATTGGAAGATATTTCATAGAATTTACATTTGAATAGCCTGTGTGTGTAAATAAATATAAAAGTCAAATGCAAAAAGAACGACATTTAAACGTATCAACTATTTCGAAATGTTCATCGCCAACGTCCATACTACGTTGAATACACCGGTTCTCGTCCGATCACCGAAGTTAAGCAACATCGGGCGCGGTCAGTACTTGGATGGGTGACCGCCTGGGAACACCGCATGACGTTGGCTTTTTGCTCTTTTTGGACAGGTCTTGTAATTTTTTTTTTTCTCATGGGCAATATAAATTGAACTGATCCTCTAAAAACTTATTGATCTTCTAAAGATGAAACATTTTTTTAAATTAATCAACCCCTAAAAACCTTTTTGCGCTTCTAATAATGAACACTTTTGAAATTATTGAGCATTTCGCCATTTAGTATTTTTAGGTCAATAGGTTTTTTTGAGGTCCACATAAAGAGGCGCAATTATTATATTAGAGTGTTCAGTAATATTTTTAAGATAGCAAAATGAGAATGATTTGAGGTTCGATTAAATACAAGTCTTTAGCAATTACACAACTATCTCCATATAAATTGCAAGGTATGTATACAATTACTTACACTGCAATTCTAGCAAATGACTGTACAAATGAATGATGCTTAGCGCTAATGCCTCACTTTCTATAATTGTTTGGAAACATACTGACTATTTGATAGTCGGTGCTAATGATGGAATGATTATTTTAACAACCGCGAAATTTTTCGCTGAAATTATACGCTTCGACGAATGAATTGAATTTTAAAGTCATGCATTATCGAAGAATGGTTAATGATCCTACAAACAATCGCGACACGCGATATAATCGCGCGCTACACAAAGGCACCACTCCTTGCGCGACTTGCGGTGCCTTTGTGTCGCGCGCGATTTTATCGTGTGTCGCGCCTGTTTGAAGGAGCCTTTATTCGAAAACAAGACTCTTTTGAATAAGCCATTTTATTTCACTTTGCCATGAGTGCTGAAAAAAGTTAATAAAATTGGCAGTAGGTACCTACAGGACTACAGGGTCATCCTTGTAACCCCCGTCGTTTTTTCCTTGCTATGGCTGTTTTGTTTTGTGACGCATATTTTCCCCTAACTTTTCTTTTTTTGTGTTTGTGATCTTTCTCTGCGTCATTTTTGGCGCAAATAAACGTATAATAATATATTATATACAGGATTATTGGTAAAACATTAAGAACCTCTTGCTGAGTTTCGATTTGAATAATGCATTCATTTCCACGAGTGACGATATTTTTAATGTACGCTTGCTGGGCAATCAGATCCGCTACCACATTGCTGAGGGGATAATATTTACACCACGACATAAGCTCCTCTAATAAAAAAGATGTGTTCCAAAAATATCTGATGAAATTAAAAACAATCTCATCATTTACCTAGCCTTTTATTAAGTATGTCTTGGTCGGCTTCCAGTCTAACCGGATGCAGCTGAATACCAGTATTTTACATAAATTGAATGCCCGTCTGACCTCCACAACACAGTAGGTAATACGATACGGTATGGCATAACGAGCATCTACAGATTCGTTTTCTGATCCATTAATTGTTTACATTTCCCTCACATACTTTTAAAACAGACTTTACTGAGTTCGTGGAGATAAGAAAGAAGAAGATTTACATATTATACGTATTATGGTTATGTGTGTTACGTTTTATGTTAGTTATGTAATATCGTGTAAACTAATTGGTTTACATTGTCTTGAAAGCGAAAGTTTCGTGATGTATACAACCGTTTGTGAAATGCGCTACCAAATAGATTTATGTTGAAAAATTGATTGCTTTGCGACTTTGTAAGCGTATCTCACTGAGCTTGGTAATCAATCAGTGTTATGTCTAATTACGTTCTGCTTAATTGGTAAGCTTTTATTAAGATTTGCTACTTCGTTGATAGCATACAAGAATCTCACAATAATTTCTAGAGACCGCTGCACGTTGAAATTCTCAATCAGGTGTCTAAAATTATTCTAAAGTTAATTTAAAAAAATATCAACGTTAATATTACGCTTCAAACAAAATATGTTTGAAGTACAGACGCCAGCACATCGAGCTACTACAATCTGTCAAATTTCTTTAGTAGATTTTCAACTTTATCGCTAAAACATAAAGTTTAAAGTTGATCGAGAAAATTTGACAGTTTGAGGTAGCTTGATGTGCTGGCGTCTGTACGTTGTCTATGGTTCCGCAGTTCTACCTGTAGCACCTACAGAAACACGACAATACAAGAATAACGCACCTGCTCCTTATATCAGGATTTATGGAGCAGGTGGGTTATTCCTGTCGATAGGAACTAGGGCAGCGACCCTGACTATGGCTGACTGAAACTGGTATGCCAGGCGGGCGTGTGTGTGACCTTTGGAATCACTCTATCCAAAATTTGCGCCAGCCCTGGAGATTTCCAGTTAGGCAACAGACGGACTGCACGAGCAACATCTTGAGGGCTGATGGTAAGTGCTCCTATTTCTGTGGGGCAATTCTCTTATTTTTAAGTTCATCATCAGCCTATATGAGCAGTTGTGGCCAAGTGGTAACGGCCGCGACTTACGAGTTGTAGGTCGTAGGTTCGAACCCAGACAGGCGCTTTACTTTGTGTAAATTATTTCATCACCACTGCTCACAAAACGGTGAAGGAAAACATCGTGAGGAAACCGGCATGTCCTAGAACCAAAAATTCCAAGACATGTGACATCTACCAACCCGCACTGGGCCTGCGTGGTGGATTACGGCCCACTCCCTCTCACTGAGAGGAGGCCTGTGTCCCAGCAGTGGGAACATTATAGGCTGATGATTTTTAAGTTAACTTTCGAATTCTCAATCTCAATCTGTCAAAATTACCACAAATTTTCATACATTTTTGACATTGATGAACGTTTACAATTACCAGAATTGACCTTCTGCTATTTCATCGCATGCTCGCTCGATCCTTCTAGTCCAATCAACGTTGGTGTCATAGACAGGCACCGACAAACAGAAGGCCAATAACGTTCAAAATCTAGTCACAATGACATCTCAGCGACCATCAATGTCAAACACTTGACAAAAATTTAGGGAAATTAGAGGTATTTTTTGACAGATTGAGGCTGGGATTAGACTGAACGTTTTTAAAAATTACGAGAATATTTTCGCCAGAATGTCGCATGGCGCACACAGGACAACGTAGTACATCGAACACAGGTCCTAGTAGTTAGGACCCATATAACCGATCTCAAATAACATAGTATTCGCCTACCACAAAAGAACTTATTAAGCAAAGTATGACGTATTCCACATTGGGCACCCGCTTCAATGGCACCTGAGTAAATGTACCGATTAAGCGGGTGCCCAATGTGGAATACGTCCAAAGTATTATACGTATCAATCTACCAACAGTTCCTTCTGCCGAGCAAATATCAATTAAATACAAATTACATAATTCAAATAAGCAAATTCTTACGAGATGACCCACAGGAAGCTATGAGCGCCATTAAATCCGGAAACATACCTGCAACAAGAAAAACCATAATTAACAATTACTAAAAACAAAGTGCAAGGTAAAGTAGGTAGTTTCGATGTAGGTAAGGAAACCCGCCATACCGCAAACTTACCGCAGTCAGTAGTAAAGGTATCATTTATTTATTTATACCGGTATTCACGCGTGCCGTAAATTGCGAAGAAGGTGTAATGACTAGATGTGGTTTGACTTTGAAGTCTGCTGACTAAGAACGAACTGGTGGCGCTACGCACTTTTAAAAAAACCAATCAATAGGGATTGGTTTTATTGAGCCAGAAAGCAAGTTTAGAAAGTCTTAATTCACTGTGACTGGTCAATGATTCCTTGCTTCGAAACTACGTCAATTCCTTAGCTAAGCCCGGTAATCTTGCGTTCATTTCGCGCGGTGTCGTTCATTGTGTCACAGAGGATACGGCCCCAGCTACTACATTAACTACATCGGTGGTTAAAACAGCACCCTAACTGCGTACAATGCGTGCCACGAAAGATGAGACTTGACACACCACGTGGTTTGACATGCGCAGTACACGATTTTAGGTATCTTTAGCGGTATGAGGTCTGAGTGCGGGACGGGACCGGACGTCACAGGGGCGGCGGAAAGAGCGGGGTAGGCGGGGTCAAGTCTCATCTTTCGTGGCACGCATTGTAACTCACTGTTAATCTCAGTCCGAATCAATTTGAAGGATGTTGCTAATCCATTGCTACTGATAGTGTGTTATGTAATTAATGGACGGAAAACCCTTTTTATAGGACCTTTGAAAAATCTATCAGCATTACATTTTCTTTTATGAACTTTCCAGTATATCTACCTCCTTGGTATAGAAAGCTCGGTACGCGTGGGAATACAAGTTACTACCTATGCGTACTTGTTAGAAATACTGCACAAACATGATATTTTTTATTACTGGCAATACTGGTCATGTGCATGCATTTGATTGGTTCGGATAATTAGAGTTTTCGGATATCGGTGCGGATATTTTTGAAGTATGTATTAGATTTTTTTTTTTGGGTAAAAATGTTCGCCTATTAATTTGTATAAGTATTATAAACTATGGTTTTAATGTGACCGTAAATTACACTGGATAACAAAATGAATCGCTGCTTTTAATTAGAGTCCTATCCCGCATAGAACATCACCCCAATTGCGCAACACACTCTATTTCAGAATCCATTCCTTCCAAAAAATACTCACCGATTGCTTCTTTTTTTTTAAATTAGTCTGCTCGATAAGGTAAATAACGCAATGAATGTTGACGAATTGTCAAAATGAAATAAAGGCATAGCAACAGTTACTGTGTTACACCATTGCCCCGCAATTTTCTTATGTAGAATAATGTTCAGTAAGTATAAAACCAATCAGCAGAATCGATAAATCCATTAGCAAGAACCAGAATAAAATGCATCCAGCAATTCCTGAGATAATCGCAAACAAATAGACACACACGACGGGGGTCCGGGGGACCTTGTTTTATGGAACCTAGTGATTCTGTATTTCCTGGAAACAGGTTCTGGTACCATAAAGTTTACTCTCTATAAATATTGTTTTGAAGTATTAGTTTATGTGTACGTTTATTTATAAAACATAAATTGTGCTGGTCCTCCTACGCGATCAAGGCTGGAAGTGCAATCGACATTCCAATTCACTTCTGGGTTATGATATTTTGATTGTGGCCTACTTGTAATAAAAATATGAAAAGAAATTGTTGAAGACATTTTATTTGGCATGTATTTAACCGAACCTCAATTAATTCCCATTTTGCACTCCTAAAATTATTATTGAACACACTAATATAATGATTGCGCCTCTTTTTGTGAACCTCAAATAATTCCTATTTTGTAGTCTTAAAAATATGTACTAAATAGCCAAATAACTGCGACAAAGTTCGATGTAGAGCTTGCCGACCGAGCGTCGCAGCATAAAATATGCATGTTTAGAACCGTAAAAGTGTTCAGAGGTTCATTCATTTAAAAAATGATGGATTCATTAGAAGGTCGGTAAGTTATTAGAGGATGAGAAGAATATTTCCCATTTTATATTATGTATTTTTTTGAAATGATACGTGTACGTACCCTGTATCTTTTATGTACTCCACTCAATCATATAACCGTGAAAACTGCTCAAACAAACCACCTTCAAATTTCGAAAAGAAAAATTAATATTTATAAAATGCATTATTTCTCCAATGATTATACAAATTAAATTAATCGTCATCGTGAGGGCGAAACACAATCCAATAGAAAATCAGAAAGTCTCTTTTCATTCATAATTTAACGACACTTTCATTCTTGAATGCTGCACATTCATTCACTCACTCGTTCACTTAAAAGATAACGATGTCGGGAGAGCTGTCGGTGACTTTAATATGATTATTTTATTATGGCAACTGACGACTCTATTCCATACTGGCTTCACAATGAAGATACTTTCTCCGATTAATTGAATATTTACTGCATACTCGTACATTGTTAAGTCATAGAGAAGAGAAAATTATCATACTATTGTACAATTCAAAACAACATTATTGAGACAGCTCCATATTTGTAACTAGCCGCGCCCGCGGTTTCACCCGCATAAGTGTCGATACCGTGGGAATATCGGGATAAAAACTATCCTACGTCCATTCCCGGGACTCAATAGTTTGAGTCTCGGGAAAGGACAGGATAGTTTTTCGGGATAGGACCGATTTAGATGAACTTTGGTATAGAGATAGTTCTCTAAATGGTTCAGGTATGGATATTAGTATGGATGTACCAACTTTTGTTCGCGACTTCATACATTCGGATTCTAAACATTCTTAAACAAATGTCACATTGCATTTTCTTAGGTTTAAAATTTACCATAACATCACGCCTGGATTCCCCAAAGGGTTAGGCAGAGGTATAACTATAGTTAACCCACATTTCACCAGTTATATTTAAGTCCTAATGTAGCGGTATCTACAACGCCACATGCAAACAACGCGTCATACTGACGTCACGCAAATCCTGCGTCGCCCAAGCAGAGTTTACCGCGCAACTAGCATAGATACAACGGCCCGACATGAATCAATGGGCAGTTGCCCGCCAGACACAACACCCGTCTGGTCGGAGGATCCTCCCTTTTCTATGGAGGTTGAGTGAACTTTACACCCTGTTCCTCATACCTCTATACTAACTCCTATGCAATTGGGGACGAGCCTATTGCCATCAATAGGCCACAAAAACATTTTTTTTAAATCCATCCTTTTACCTCTACACCCTTCCACGAACCTCCCAAATTGTAGAAAAAGTTTCTATATATAAAAGTGCAACTCAAGTCAACCTTGACAGTTTCGCTAATTCGGATTTTTCGGATATTCCGCACATTGCGACATCACTACTACTGTCTAAACTTGAGATTGCGCACGTATGGTCAAAGAGGTCAGGTTTCCAAACTAGAACACCTTTTTTATGTTGTATGTCTCTTTTTTGTGCTTTATGTAATATTATGTTTATTACATAGCTTATTATAGAGAGAGATGCCTAAGGGCGCATTCGACCAAATTTTTATACCTAGAATAAGTCTTATCCTTAGAATATGTACATATTGAATTTTTGACAGTTTTTTCATAGTAGAACTGTCAGATGTCAATTTTATTCCACGTATAAAAGATATCTAACTTTGGTAAAATCAGCCCTAAGTAATAATAGCCGCGCGGGTCGTTCGATCAGGTTAAACTACGCTTGCCGCGGTTGGTCCGTGGATGGGTGACCATCTTTACATACCGAGACCCCCGTGCCTCGGAAAGCACTTGCCGTTGGTCCCGTGATCCCGTCTGTCATTCGTGGATCTTTGTCAGTCGTTACGGGTAGTCAGAAGCCCGAAAGTCTGACAACCAGTCTTACCAAGGAGTATCGCATTACCCAATTACTGGATTGTGGATGTCAGATAGGCAGTCGCTTCATGTAAAATACTGGTATTCAGCTGCATCCTGTTAGACTGGAAGCCGACCCCAATATAGTTGGGAAAAGGCTAGGCAGATCATGATGACATAGCTAATTATATTGAAGGTCTACACCCACAAGTTCCCAGACTCTTTTGAAATAAATATTCTAAATAAGAAATCTGCTTGACGTAGGTTTATTAAACAAACAACTATTTCATAATAAAGAAATACAAACATGAAACTAGACAGCTGAAGTATCACACTATGACGACTATTCCGCCATATTCGATTTTAACTGACATCATTGGACTTAGATCATTATTCAGGATTAAGATCTCTATTTCTCTATCTCTCTCTAAGGTCTATTTGATCTTAGAGAGAAATAGAGATCTCTAAGATCTCTGTTTCTCTCTCTCTCCGAACCAAAGATTTGTAGACATGTGACATCCGGTAGTGGGGAACATTCTAGGTTCATTATGCTTATGCTGGTAAGGAATAAATGTCTGTCAACAAGGAATTCAACCAATTTCGTCCCGTTTTAAGGGAAAGGAAGTGTTGACAGGACCAGTGTGTCGTTTTGATCGTCAAACTAAGAATTTTAGTTATGTAGGATTACAGTCTTCCACATTTCTAGGATTCTAAGCAAAGTCCGGTAACGGGAAAGTAAATTATCATAATCAGTAGGTTTACAGGGAAATAACTCAAAAGTCCTGCATATTAATGATTTATATGAAGTGACTGTCATTTGTTTATTTTCTAAACATTAGGGATGTGCCAAAATTCGTTTCACACTCGGTTTAACGGAACTTCGGCGTTCGGCCGAAATACTGTTCTAATGCCGAACATTTGATATCAGAAAATATTAAAATAACTCAACTATTGTCACCAAAATAATAAAACTAAACCAGTAAAATAAAATCATACATAGTAATCCACCACGTGTGCGGGTTGGCGGATGACACATGTCTTCGAATTTTTGGTTCTAGGCCATGCCGGTTTCCTCACGATGTTTTCCTTTGAGAGCAGTAGTGATGAAATAATTTACACCAAGTAAAGCGCCTGTCAGAGTTAGAACCTACGACCTACAGATCATATGTCGCAGCCATTACAACTGCTCTTAGTGCTTCGGAGTGATTACAATGCGTGCCACGAAAGATGAGACTTGACCCCGCCTCCCCCGCTCTTTCCGCCGCCCCTATGACGTCCCGTCCCGTCCCGCACTCAGACCTCATACCGCTAAAGATACCTAAAATCGTGTTCTGCGCATGTCAAACCACGTGGTGTGTCAAGTCTCATCTTTCGTGGCACGCATTGTACGTAACACTCTATCAGTAGCAATGGCTTTCATTTTGGCAGTTCCACAACATTCATTGCGTTATTTACATCGTTGAAAAGACAAATTTTTCAGAACATATGAAGCAATGGATTTAGCAATAGCCTTCAAAATGATTCAGATTGAGATTGATAGTGTTAAGGCTCCTTCAAACAGGCGCGATACGCGTCGCGCGTCGCGCCTGTTTGTAGTAGCCTTTACGCAATTAGGGAGCTGGCTGGAAGTTGGCTTATACAGATCTTTTAAGACTCCTGGAAACAGGCGCGACACGCGACGCGAATCGCACGCGTCACAAAGACACCGCTCGTTGCGCGACTTGCGATGCCTTTGTGTCACGTGTCGTGGCGCGCCTGTTTGAAGGAGCCTTTAAGGCTCGTACACACAGGCGCGACGCGACACGCGACACGCGACACAAAGGCACCGCAAGTCGCGCGACGAGCGGTGCCTTTGTGTCGCGTGTCGCGTCGCGCCTGTGTGTACGAGCCTTTAAGGTTTACAAGGTTCTGAACTAACTGAGATAAAATTACCATGTTTACAGAGCGATCCTCTACACATAGTTGACTAAGAAAGGGTTTGACCCAATGGCCTCACGATGGCCATTCAACGTTGCCTCTGCTATTGTCGTTACAATATTTATGGCTCCTAGCCCTCAACCTTCATGGCATAAGGCAACAAATAAGTTTATTGTCGTTGGTCTGCCTCGTTGGTTTTAGTAGTCGAAACTCCTATTGTTAAGCACGTGGTTCTGGGTTCAATTCGAGGTTCGGGCAAAGTGTCTATTTATTTATTTTGTTAGGGAAAACAAACAATTGTACAGACGCCAGCACATCAAGCTACCCGAAACTGTCACATTTTCCCAATCAACTTTGAACCTTATGCTTTAGCGATAAAGTTGAAAATCTATTAAAGTAATTTGACAGATTGTAGTAACTTGATGTGCTGGCGTCTGTACATTATATATTACATCTAGGATTACATTAGAAGTGGTTAAATGTACAATCCACAACGTTTCCACAGATTACCTAGGTTAATGATACAGTGAAGACACAATATTCAAGTTACAGAGACACAAATAAGAAGACAGTAACAGAATAAAGAGGCTGTACTTCTTTTAAACTAAAACAAATATGTAGTACTAAATACAATTACTACGAAAACAAACAAAAAAAAAGACACTAAACATCACGCAAATGTAAATTCACCAAATATTTCTTAAATTTTTGGCGATCTAAAGTGAATACATATATCCAAATTAACAAAATGTTTATTGTAAATTTTGTAATTGTAATTTTTGTTAGTGTCCTTGGGATATACGCCCGATTGATGGCAATAGGAACGCTGTCTACTACGTGAGTCTTAAAAATATCTGACTAAACGTGAGTGTACTATAGGAACACATCTCTACCTACCCCGTGACGGAAAATAAGCGTGATATTATGCTTTGTTATTATCAAAATCAAAAGTCATTTATTCAAACTAGGCTGAGAATCAGCACTTTTCGAACGTCAAAATTACAAAATTATTTGTTATTCAATGTCCATGTTCTAGTCAATCTGTTAGTAATGCTAACGGTGTAAACATAAACGGATTTATTAGTCGGTTCGCACGAATTTACTCGCCCGAAACGGACGCATCGTCACATTTTGAATTTTATGCAATGAAGTTGAGAAAAAGTAGGTACACGTTTTATCAATAGTTCACTCTTATCACAACACGTTGACTACCAAACAACAGATACAATACATTTAAATAGCACAGACTAAAAGACACACAATACACCAGATACATATATCGGAGAAGGTAGCTTTTCTCGTCATCATCAGCCATATTTCAACTGCAGTGAGCGTACTATGGGTAGAGTTGGTTATTGCGCAATAGAATAACCGTTTGCACTTCAAATCAGATTATAATTTACGAACAATTGAATCACACTAGCACACTGTAGGTACACAACACATCCAGATACGCAGCGAGATCGTTACCGGGCTGGCTAACCAAGTTGACCTCCGTTGACTGTTCCTCAAGGAACCTCTTTCTTCTAGCGGAGTTCTCACTGCTCCTCCTTTCCAATTTCCATCAAAAACTCCACCCATCCCGGGGAACTCCGAGGAACCATGTGTGTCTAGTTAGTCGTTCTGTTCGCTAACTACGCTCAGTTCCCTCCAAAACAATGCTACCAACCTAAGTAATACCAAAACCAGTGTTGCCAGCCAAGTCGCGAGCTCACTTAAGCGATTCGCTTGACGTATCCTAATGAGGCGATTTCTGAACTAAGCTCTATTGCTTAAACCGACTTAAACGTCAAAACCGAGTGACATCTGTTATCGTGTCCTGTCAGCTCGAAACTTCAAAACAAACAGCGCCAACCGCCTCACGCTCCGACACATACATCAGACAGTAACACATAAAAATCAAATAGAAGGTGTAAAGTCCGATGTGAGAAATTGTGCCTCACGTCTGCGCCAAAAAACACATCAGCAATAGCACTTCTTTGCACTAGTGATTTTTTTTCTATACTTTATTCCATAAAATTCAAAAATTTGCCAATAGTCTAATATATATATTTCTGGAGTTGTCGACTCGCCCACAAATAAATTAACTTCGTGCGAGTCGCCTATAGAAAAAGATATATTATTTAGAAGTGACGATTTTCCCGTTTAAATTCGGGCGAGTAAATTCGTGCGAATCGACTAATAAAATAAGCCATCAAAACCAGCTGTATAACAATCTATAATATAATCCGTTAGGTAACAGCCGATACCGAAGGCCACAAAATGACAAACTCTTTCTTTTTAAAGCTAATTCGATGACACATAACTTCAATCAAGTTTGCAAGAATGCCAAAAAGAAACTCGTTTTGCGAAAAATGCCCCTAAGACGACCCACTGACCAATTTTTTTTTACTTAACACTAATTACTTAATTAGTGAGGGTCCAGGTTGTTTCTTAGAAAAGAACACGCAGACGGGCAGACAATACTATTGTGTCTGATTGTTAACAAAGTCCGTAATACGTGGATAAAATTCTTAAAATACTAAAGTGGAATTTTAGACTATCTTATAGAATAAAATTCATTTTATTTTTATATCTGGAAAAAGCTTAGCCGCACAGTTTATCAATAATCTATTTAATTAGCACGATCACGGCTAATTTCACGTAAAATTAATTAACTAGTATGTTTTGCGCTTTTAAAGCAACTAGCAAATAAAAGATTTTCGAGTTTGTCATGTCCATAAAAATCCGTCTATCTGCACAAATAGCATTTACTTACAAAATATTAAGCGGTTGGTTGACTCCAGACGTGATCAGAGGGCTATCCTCCTGCCGGGTCAGCGGGATTGTCCGAAAGGGTTAACGCTGGCCCGGAACATAAAGGGCGAAGGAAGGAACACGGGTGGGTTTTAGTCAGTAAGAGTCTGACACTCCCTTCCGCTCCACCCAGAGCGGGAGGAGTCATTTGATGAGATCCCATCCTGAAAAAAAAAAAAAAAAGGGCTATCCTATTTTTAGATCAAAGAATCAGCATTGCCATGTAACGTGGCAATGCTGCCAACTTTTTGTGCACTTATCCCATTGATGGCGATGCGGATGAATTCTTTGATACCAAATGAGCTCTTCACCTTGTTTTAAATATAGGTACTTATAATAATTAAAGTTTAGTCTTAGCTTGTCTATTGTTTATTTTATTTATTTATTTATTTGAATAACATGGGAGACTTACAGCTAAAACAAACAGATCAAGGACAGTACATTAGTCTGAAAGTCAATTACAGGTCTCCACTTATAAAATACAGAGAAGAAAAAGTAAATTCTGAGGACATTCACACCAAGTTACTACCTATAAACTACAGCATAATTACTATGTTGCTCGCACTGCATAACAACCATCATAACAAAATGAACTACATGAAAAAGTTACCGCTTAAGCACTTCCTGGCTTCCTTCCTTCATTGTATTTAAGATGACCAGTCATTGTTTCAACTTACCAATAAAGTCTGCTTAATATTCTTGAAACCCCTTTCACAGAAAGAGGAGGCCTGTTTCCAACAATGGGAAAAATTAGAGGCTTGTTTTGCCATATGTTACGCATATACTATTCCTAAAGCAACAATCTATGTGAATGAGCTTCTGTAACACATCGTCCGAAGCCTGCGTAACTGATAGGCCACACAATCGCCACACGACACATCACCCATTCACTACACTTGTAGAATGCTGGCTATTGCCTAAAATAGGGCCACCGTACGACAACTGTGTTAAAGGACTGTCCCAAATCATAATAGGTAAAAAACAATTGGTCTTAAAACGTCTTTAAAACAGACCGCAACAATATACAGCACACTAATTGTGTAACAATCGCAATCTGAATCATTTTGAAGCATACTTAATATTATAAATTCGAAAGTAACTCTGTCTGTCTGTATGTTACCTTTTCACGCCTAAACCACTGAACGGATTTTGATAAAATTCGGCAGAGAGATAGATTGAATCCCGGGGAAGAACATAGGATAGTTTTATCGACATACTTTGCGGGCCAAGCCACGGGCGGAAGCTATTACTAAATAAATAGTACTAAATCTTTTAAAGATCAATTCATAGTATCTTTACAATATTTTTTTGTGAGTCATACCGCATCGTTTGCACTCGTTAACGCACTTGATTGATTAAACGCGTCTAATCGTCTAGCAGGGGAATCCCAAAAACAATCTGGTGCACAATGGATTCTTGGACATGAGTTAACATCCGTTAGTTTAATAGACTTAAGCATATTAGTTGCTGCAGTATATAGTGAAATGGATGACCGAGAACGACAGGGGATTCCACTGGGCCCCCAATTCACTATGACCACAGAATGATTCCTTACTTCGAAACTACCAATCTCGCGTTCATTTCGCGCGGTTTCGTTTATTGTGTCATAGAGAATACGGCCCCAGATGAAGATTCCACTGCGTCTTGACATTGTCCCCTTCTACCAGCACTTCTTGCAACATCCACAAACGGAAGGGAGGATGGAATTATTGATTACGATTAATCAATCGTGTTGTTCATAACCCTTTGTGCCGAACTTTTTGTTTTTTTTTTTGTTTAGTGTTTATCACGAAGCTCGTAAATGGCCTTCAATTTTGAATTAACTGTAAGTTTCCCATAATTCATAAAATAAAATGTTCAATGGGTAGTTATACTAAAGCAATAGACGAAATCCGTCTATATCGAGTTTTAGTTTCGACCCTGAGAACCGGAACAAGTCAGACAAACCAAACCCAATAAAACTGGTATTTCCAAATTATTCCCTCTATATTTCCTGATCGCCTGGTATCTCTAGCCGTACGTATCAGTAATGCTGACCCGGCGCGCTACGTGCTTGTCCGTGGTTTAGATAACTGACTGTCAACGCTGCAGCGCTGCAGCTACTGCGTGTGTAGCTGCATACGTATTGTGCGTATTGTACGATATGGAATGGGGCAGTTTCAGGCTGTTGTGTAATGGGTGTGTTTATTTTGTAATGCTTGTTAACATTTGCGTCAGATTGCTCGTATGTTTCACTGACGTCATCGTCCTCCCTTTAAATGCAGCACAAAGCGTTGAATAGAAAATTTTGCCATTTCCCGTGAACAACACTATTAATATTGCCACAACCTTTGAAAGACTTAACTGGGTGCTTATCATGGAAATAAAACATTGTTGCATTAGTGCCAATCTGGTGCCAATCTGGTGCCCAATTTCACACAAAAGTTTCTTTGGTGATCTTAGTCTGGTTCGTATTCATCCATTTCCATTTCAGCTGAAAGACGTCCACTGTGGGCCATAGGCCTCCCCCGAGCCGAGCCTTCCAACGCCACTTCTTTCGGTACGCGGTCGCCACTTCAGAACCTTTCGACCCCATCGGCCATTTTGCGAGCAATATGCCCTGCCCACTGCCACTTAAGTTTGGCAATTCTTCGGGCTGTGTCCGTTACCTTGGTTCCTCTGCGGATCTATTAATTTCTGATTCGATCACGTAGGGAAACTCCAAGCTTAGGTTCGTTTACTATAGATGTATCTAGGAGCCTATTTGCTTTCTGCCAAATCTTCGATAACATCATCGATGATTCTGTCCATTTTCCAAAGAACAATGCAAGAAGTATTGTTTTATTTTCCGCGTACTTCATTATCACAGACAGTTAAAAGGATAAGGATAAAGAGTGGTAGGTACTTTAAATACTTTGGTTCTAGGAAGTGATGCCTTGAGTCGGCGCAGTATGGTGCTCTATGAGTGATGTCATGTGTCCCGTTGGTCCGTTGATCACGTATATCTTTGTCTACAGACGCCTAGTTACCTCGGAAATCCCTTCGACTTAGGTTTGAATAATTAGTTTCCTGAATTAATTTCTTGCATGTTAAGAAGATGGGCTGCAGTATCGTCCTTCGATGCGCTTTTATGATCACTGATCCGTTTTCTAAGAATGGTAGTCATAGCATGCTTGTGAAATCTAAAAAAAATTGTTCCTTTAATTGTGCTGCGTGACATTGCTTGTTCCAAATTTCATGATTCTAGGTCAACGGGAAGTACCCTATAGGTTTTGATTACCTTGCGAGTTTAATAAGCGGCATAAACGGAACGTTACGCCCGTATCTTTTTATTGTATTAACTTAGAAAGAAAATCAGCTGTTCTCTACATTTTGGCGAGTTATATGAACATAAATTTAGGGAACAGCTGATTTTTTTTACGCAATTTCAGGTTTGGTGCCATAGTTAGAGTTGTTCATAATGATGATTACAATGACCTTTTAAGAGGTTGTTGGTGTTTCCCCAATAACCCTGTTTATAGATAGATTTTCAATAAGAAAGAATTTCACAACAGTGTTATATCTAAATTACATGTTTCTTTCTATCTTCAATAGTACAGACTGCCCCTTGTTTGTTTATCAGTTATCAAATGTTCTTCTATAGTTCTATCTGTAAGAATCAGTCTTCAACATTAGTCCCGTGGTTCACATTCTATGCCTTCGGCGTACGCCCTTCAGATAGTTCAAATGCTTGGCAGAGCTATTCTCACAGACACACCCCCTATACATCGATATCAGTTACCCAACGCGATGAATCATCGACTGTCTATCAGTAACTATTTAAGTAACGTTGGCTTAACTCCGCGTTCAAAATAGACACGAAATGTGCCAGTTGACCGACTGGTTCAGATGTAAATGTGTTATGTAATTAATGCTTGCAATTGTACGCGTAAATAGATTCATTAAAGGTTGCCTAAGATAATATTTATTCATTGTTTTCGATTGCTGAACTAGAGATACGGATCTTAGTATGTAGAACAGGACCTCGTTTTAAAACTAGATTGTATTCATGCTCGCAACTGGCGCACGTGTTTAACCAGAACGGGGACGAAGCAAAAGAAGTACCGGGATATGGAGACCAGCACCCGAATCACTTAACACACCACAGTCAACATCTCAATAATTTTGAGGGATGTTGCTAATTCACTGCTTCAAAGGGCTTACAGGACCTAAACGCAAAAAACGCATGTTTTAGAAACAATAAAGTATATGATCGACTACAGTAAACAGAATCAGAAAAATATATGAGGTTCTTCAGGATATGTGCTAGGTAGATAGAATGTTGAAAATATAATACAACTAATTTGATACGATAGAAAAAAATCATGAAGATACCTCTAAAAACTTTCTTTTTGCAATAAAAACCACACTACACACAATAATTCTGATTTTTTGTTAGATTTATTCTACAATCAACATACTAAAACACTAGTGTTTTAATTTTTTAGTCCAAAAACAGTTTTTTATAATTAAATAATTGCTTCATATTTTGCAATAAATTACCTTTTCCAACTTAAGTTGAGGTCGGCTTCCAGTCTAACCGGATGCAACTGAATACCAGTATTTTACATGGGGCGACTGCCTATCTGACCTCCACAACCAAGTTACAGTGTAATACGATACCCATTGGTAAGACTGGTTGTCAGACTTTCGGGCTTCTGACTACCCGTAACGACTGTCAAAGATCCACGAATGACAGCTGGGAGCACCACCAACTAGACCAACTACTAAATAGTAAACATATTCCTACCATGCCCCCTGCCCCCAGGGCCATTCAAAGGACAAAGCCCAAAAATGTATGGGACTTGGTCCAAAGGACAACGCACAAAATGTATGGGACTTGGTCCAAAGGACAATGCGGTAAATGTATGAGACTTGGTCCAAAGGACAATGCGCAAAAATGTATGTGACTTGATCCAAAGGACAATGCACAAAAATTTATGGCGAAGTCCCATAAATTTTTATCCAAAGGACAATATTACCAAAAATGAATGGGGGACTTGGTCCAAATTTCCACCACCAACTAGACCTATGTAGCGAAATAGTCTGCTAAATAGTAAACATTTTCCACCAGGGGGGGCATTCAAAATCTGCAACTTGTAAGAATCAGTCAGCGATAAAATCAGGGCTCCTAGTCCCCTTTATAATTCACCCGCGATTAGCGCAAATGATAAGGACGCTATGTCTGTATGTATGTTTGTCAGCACAGACAGCTGGGCGTCTATTTTTATGCTCGCTCGCGCCGCTTGCGCAAACTGCGACAGTTGCACACTCAAGCGCATTCGTTCACGCTCGTTACGCTTTAGAGGTAGACAGAGCTTGAAAGGTCAGATACTAGAACTATGGGATATTTCCTTATAGGTGGTATGCAATAAATAGATTATAAAGATAACATGGCCAGCAACAACAATAATAATGATAACAACTACTAACAACTATACATAGATATAGTACTATAGGAATAGGAATAATCATACCGAGACCCCTCCGTGCCTCGGAAAGCACGTTAAGCCGTTGGTCCCGGCTGTCAATTGTGGATCTTTGACAGTAATTACGGGTAGTCAGAAGCCCGAAAGTCTGACAACCAGTCTTACCAAGGGGTATCGTATTACCCAGTAACTGGGTTGTGAAGGTCAGATAGGCTGTCGCTCCGTGTAAAATACTGGTATTCAGCTGTATCCGGTTATACTGGAAGCCGACCCCAACATAGTTTGGGAAAAGGCTAGGCAGATGATGATGAGGTATTGGGATAATCAGAGTAGACACGAAACTTAGTCAGTTTAACTTATTCAAATTTCAGATAATGAAATCCAAGATAGCAATAATTTGCAAAATGGCGTATCTAATTAAATAAAAACAATCTATAGGTACCAATAATAATCCTGAATTTTTATAACTACGTCTGATTTAAAAAATATTTTTGGTTAAATAGCCCATGCTATTTAACATTACACTGGGACTCTTAGAAGCCGAGCAAAAAGAAAAAAAAGCAAGAAAGAAAGCTAAGCAAAAACAAGGAATTTCACGCGGACGAAGTCGCGGGCAGAAGCTAGTTAACTTTATAATCAAAAAAAGGGGTTTATAGTCGAATTCATTTTACGCCCAAACAGTAAATACGAGAAAACATAAAATCCTTTCAAAAATTAACAACGTAATCAACATTTCTTCACTCCAATCAACACTCGAACCTTCACACAATATATTAGTATCTAATTACTCTACGTCGACCAATCTCGAGAGGGCACAGAGTCTTACCGTGACAGAGTGATCAAATAAACAGAGCGCCAATCAACCGCTGTAAAACCGTCATCGACGTGCGATTGCGTCAATCTTACCGCTGAATAGGTTGGTTACAGAAGACTCACAATAGCTTAATGTAAGCTTTGCAATGAGGCAAGCAAAAATTTAACATTCCTGCATTTAAAGCTCTCTCCAAAAACTGTAGGTAATTATATTTTTTTCCAAAAAATGCATTACATTAAGGCCAAAATAAATAGTATTGTAAGACATACGCAGCGTCGCTTTATTTCTCGAACTCAAGCTGAAAGTTTGTCAACAAGAAGTTTAACGAATGCCAAGCCTAAGTTTCACTACTAAGGAGGCGGCTACTAAAACCACAGTTGGTACCGAATTTCACCAAGAGGCGGGTAGCTAAGAGCGCCTTCGACTGTCTTCCACAATGTTGCAACAAATAGTAAAATATCAAAATTCTCTTCAATAGTATAGAAGCAGAGGATTGAAGCACTGTTGTTTCCTATAAAGAGAAATCGCTTGAAATCACATAAAATTCTTTGCCTAGAGCTATGGCACCCCTTCTCGGGTCCCGTCAAAAATGATTCTTCTGTAACTAACCTACTCCATGTTACTGGTTAATTGCCTCGTTAGTGCTAACCAGCTCATGTGATTAGCATAATATGCGTACCTGTGGTGTGCGTACTAATAATTATGATGTTACATGCATGGGAACATATTCGGGTTACTCCGGCCAAGTGTGAGAGATGCAGAACAGTTATGTTTACGCGTTGGTTACGTGAGGAATAGAATATTTTATAAGATTCAGAGTTCGTAAAAGCTTCATAAAGTTTATTTTTTGATCTTGCAGACTCAGCCGTCTTCGTCGTCGTGGTACAGACGCCAGCAGATCAAGCTACTACAATCTGTCAAATTTCTTAAATAGATTTTCAACTTTATCGCTAAAGCATTATAAGGTTCAAAGTTGATTGAGAAAATTTGACAGTTTCGGGTAGCTTGATGTACTGGCGTCTGTACCTAGCCTGGCGTCTGTAATTCTACTGACCCTAACTTCACAAATTCTACATAGAAGCCATACATTTTTACTGATATGTAGAATTTGTGAAGTTAGGGTCGGTAGAGTTAAATGATAAATGATTTTATTTTTGTAAGTAGGTTTGATCAAACACTTTTACACGTCAATCATATATTTTTAAAGGCCGTGTAGATTCAGAAGCTTGGCTCTACATGAGTTCTGATATATTTTTCACAGGGCAAACCTTATGTGGTCGTCTTAGCAACATTTTACATGAAATGTTTTTGGTGGGATACCCACTTAACAAAACCCAGTTACGACGAAACGTTGCATAACACCACCCCTTTTAACAATAACTGCCACATTAATATCACAAAACTCCATTGAGTTGAAAGATCACAGCAAAGTCTTTCGAAATCGACTTTTACTACTGGGCAGAGATGAATTATTGCAGCTGAAATATTTCCTTTGACGTGCACATAGTGGCCCACTTTGACATGCACACAGTGGCCTACTTTTGAAATCACTTGAAAGATCACCGGTCCTTTGTTAATAAAGACCATAAAGTTTAGGAAGTCTTACAAACTTTTTGAAGTGTTGGCCGTATTTTGATCAACATTGGATGCATTTTTTTTCAGTATAGACTGATAAAAAAAATAAATCCAATCCAAGTTGACCAAATTCACGAAACGAAACGAACGAAATCTATTTATGAATAGATGAATAGTCATAAATATATTTAGTTTATTCGTTGTGAAAGGTTAATCTACAACAAGATTGAATTTACAAAAATTATGTAGAGCCCATACCTATTTAATTTTCATCTCGTTTCTTAATGTTTTTCAACACAAAAATAGCTACCGCACGGTCAAATTCATGTAGATACACAGTGTAATCCTAGGTCAAATCGACAACTAATGAAATTCATTAATAAGGCAATTGCGTATTTGCATTTAGATAATAGGTAATACGGGCTGGTGTCCCGCAACTCCTCGTCAATGCGCGTATTTTGCATACGGGTACTTGCATTTATAAATTAATATTAAAGTTCACGAAACATGATGAATGAATGAACATGATGCATGGATCAGCACCATCCAGCTCAACCATTTTGAAGGGAACCGAATGATCCAACAGACACGCCGCCATCAGCAGAACATTTGAGGGAGCATGACATACTCATCTACAAACATTACCGTTTATAATTTCCGTTATACAGCGTGGCGGTACAATGGTGACATTAATTTAACACACATATACGTTTTCACATTTTCGTTTCATGAAGAAATTATGTTTCCATTAAACGTTATTATTTGCGGATTTATTTAATGTTTTCTAAAATAGCATTTTGGAGCAACCTGTACTTAAAGAACTGTCGCGCAGCGGTCATTTGCCGGGTCACGGATCATAACATCGCATCAATGAAATTAAAATAAATAAACAATACTTTAAAGTAACGTGATATCCCTTTGTCGGCGAGCGGGCGGCGCAGGCGACGCGTGCCCCCCCCCCCCCGCCCCGTCGCGTCACAGCGAAATCCAATTCTTTTTTTTGCATTTCTAGTGCTAGCCTAACTCGTGCCCTTGACACACTTCTTCACAGTAGTGCACATAATTACGTCGACTAATAATTTTGTGAATGTTTCCGCGAAAAAGACGCTTACCTATTGTTTTATTTATTTATTTTTGTGTAATGAACTAATGAGTAATTAGATTATGGTACTGCGATAAAGACGCTTTGTTTTGTTTTCGTTTTCTAATTTAGTAGGTACGTTGACATCTCTTGCGATACGGGCGCTTTTATTTGTGTTATTAGTGCTTGTGTAAACTTGTGATCGTGATGGCAAATACACATCCGAACTACACAGCAGCTGAATATGCGGACATGATCCCAATTTACGGAGAATGTCGTGAAAATGCCGTTCTTGCCATAAGGACATATCGCGAGAGATATGGCGGTTCAAGACAATGCGCTACTAATCCTCGCACTATTGTAGGAGCTCTTCAGCGCATCCGCGAAAACCGGCCAGTGGATCCTAGGTCTCAACGCCCTGATCGACCACCTACACGACAAAACCCAATCCAGTTAACTGAAAATGTGCTACAATATTTCCAAAACCAACCCAAAACTAGCCTCCGCCAGAGCGCTAGGCATTTTCAAGTTCATCACAGTACCGTCCATACGATATTAAAGCGCGAAAAGTGGCAGCGCGTGAAGCGACGCGTTGCCGCTCCGAGTTAACGTAAGCCAGCGTAACGTAGGTAAGTAATTTCATGAATGATTTTTTGCAAGGGTGATCCCAATTTTAGTTACATTTTTATCATTTAGTTTGTTTGAAAAAAATTTTTTTTCAATTTACGAGTTATTTTAACCTACTAAAATTAATATGATTAAAGGGCACTAGCCCTACACGTGTGTTAAATTAATGTCACCATTGTAGCGCCACGCTGTATATGACGGAGTAGAGAAACAAAAACAAGAGTTACTTACGACAACATTTAACAGCTGCTTATCTGCTAACCAAACAGTTAAAGTTAACTGCTGATAAGATAACGGGGACACGTTTTATGGCTTCCAAGCCTGACACTGATTTTGCACTTCCACTTCAATAAGAAAATGGTATGTGTATTGAAAAATGCTCATACGTATAAGCATTTTTCAATACACATACCATTGAGGAAACATACATCTGTCTATTTAGAAAACAAAATCCTGTGCACACGATGACCACAGGTTGGCCTTGGCAAGCGTTACTATAGCGGCCGAAAGCTGCAAGCAAGAATAGCCCTTACGGTGTATAGATGTAAGTTTCCTGGATGGTACATACATAAACTCACGCTTCTTTCCATGGGGGTAGGCAGAATAAACTACACAAAGCTACCTGCTATGATCCTTAGGTACAGTCAACAAATGAGATAGGTATGCAGGATCAAAGAAGAAGAAGAAGAAAGAAGTAGAAATGAAGAAGCAATGTCATGTAGATCAAGTAAAGGAAAAAATCCGAAAACCGTGTAGTTATGTTACATACCTACAAAGTACGGAACCCTCGGTGCGGGAGTCCGACTCACACTAGACCGGTTTTTAGGGTTCCGTAGCCAAAGGGTAAAATCGGGACCCTTTACTAAGACTCCACTGTCTGTCTGTCACCAGGCCGTATTTCATGAACCGTGATAGCTAGACAGTTGAAATTTTTACAGATGATGTATTTCTGTTGCCGCTATAACAACAATTAGGTACTAAAAACAGAATAAAATAAATGTATAAGGGGGGCTCCCATACAACAAACGTGTTTTTTTCGGCGTTTTTGCCTTGTGGTACGGAACCCTTCGTGCACGAGTCCGTTTAGCACTTGACCGGTTTTTTACTTTTTGTATCCCAAATTAAATATTTTTCTTTTCAATCAAATAAAAGGGAAGCATAAGACATCACAAGACCTAAAAGAGAAGCATTTGACATCACAAGACCTAAAAGAGAAACCTTAGACATCACAAGACCTAAATACAAAGGTACTCTGAAAACAAAACAAAGTTATTTTAAGTAAGTAACAAAAGTCGTGTTAACGTTCCCAAGTTTATAATGTTTATACTGAAGCCATTTCGAGGTAAGCAGGAGTCATCAAATAGGTTAATAGTACCTTGTACCGATACAAAAGAGAATTTAAAATACACAAAGGAACTAAAAATAAACTTTATATGGGTAGATATAAAAAGCCCAACGATTTTAAAAACGTTGTATTGTTTTTAGACATTTTTTGATCTATGTGTTCATCATCTGCCTAGCCTTTTTTTACATGGAGCGACTGCCTATCTGACCTCCACAACCCAGTAACTGGGTAAGATGATATCCCTTGGTAAGACTGATGTCAGACATTCAGGCTAGGTACCCGTAACGACTGGCTTATATCTACGAATGACAGCCGGGACCAACGCAACGGCTTGACGCGGCTATACATCTCCAGTATTTAGTTAAGGCTCGTACACACAGGCGCGACGCGACACGCGACACAAAGGCACCGCACGTCGCGCAACGAGCGGTGCCTTTGGGTCGCGCGCGATTCGCGTCGCGCGCCGCGTCTGTTTGCAGGAGCCTTTACGTGTCTTCAAAGTGCAACCGAGACGAGAGAATGCGTTCTTGACACTAGCTGTCAGTTTCATACAAACGAATACGTGTTTACGAATACGAATTTGATCTTTATTAGCTACTAGAATTGTCGCACTGACAGGTGTCAGGAACGCCTTCTCTCGACTGCAAGTCTGTAGTTACAAACATTCGGTTGACTTTCATTGTAGTTTAGTACATTTGAACGCAAGACCAATGCCTGTTTCACGATTCGATATTTTATAAGCCTAGCTCAATTTCTTTACTGATAATTTCTATCACGATCTTTCAATTTAAACACGGCTGTTAAAGCAAGTAAATTATCTCAGATAATTACAAAAAAATATTTTCTCCATTAAATCTCAAACACAGTGCTCCGAACGAATAAAAACGGGGACAAAAAATGTGACAACATCAGATACAGAGATAAAATATTGTAACATAATATTTTGTGGCGCACGACATCAACATCTAACACAACTATTATCTTGATTTTTTCTGTAATTTAATGACAACTAAATTCTAGGGAAGGACCACCTACAACGTTTAAACTTTTTATATCCCTTATATTAAAAATCTTTTCTAGCAGAATTCAACTTTGTCGCAACGAGAAAAAGGTTGGTTTTAGACTGTGAGCCCATAACGTAATAAAGCCATTTTTTCGAATGTTACGGATGCATCTATATTATGAAGAAATAATGCAGTCACTCCTTTAAATGGACCTTTAATTTTGACAGACACCATAAAGTCAAACTTACTTTTACTGCTCCAAAACTTGACTGTAAAGAAAAAGAGACTTTAAACCCACGGAGTAGGCATGTGAATATGAAAAAGTAAACTGCAAATCGAAGTTTGTATATTTTCTCTCCTGATGATGTGTGGTCTGAGGTTTTTTGTTTATAAATTGGGATCTTTGATTGAGTCTACGGTGCAATTAAGTTATTCTGTGAGTTATGGAGATGTATTTTTAGATACAATCATAAAAAAATTGTGTAAACATTTACTTGGATGGTTGATTGCCTAAATATTTTCAAATTGATGAGCAAATAAACATAATCAAATACTACACACAACGCTCTATCTGGGTTTTTCTTATATACTTAATGATTCTGTTATTATTGGGATACATTAAAGTAAAATTTTAAACATACACAGAATTTACTTTTCCAATTATGAAGTGCTCAAAAAGCGATCACGCAAGCGTCATTACTTCGCCAAAAAACAATATTTATTTTATAATTTTTCCTCAACCTTTTTCCAAGATAATTCAGATTTCGACCCATTATGTCGAATCTTGACCTGCTAAATGTAAATGAGGGAATACTCCCATTGGTCACGATCTCTCTGCCATGGTACAAATTTCTAATTTTAACTAACAATACAACCTCATCCATCTTATTTTAGCAAATCATCTTGTTTGAGTGCTTCATTTCAATAGCTTTCAACAATTTTTTCGTACTTATGGCGATGACGGACTGCTCATGATTTTGCTCTTTATGTGAATAGGTACCTACTTATTTTAATATCTATACTTTAGTACGTATTCAGCTGTATCCGGTTAGACTGGAAGCCGACCCCAACATAGTTGGGAAAAGGCTAGGCAGATGATGAGATTAGTACGTATTTAATAAAAAGGCCACTCAGGTTTTTTGACGCCTGTTAACAAGTGTACGTTACAACTAAGCAATTATTACCGACTTTTTCCTTCTTCAAAATGACATGCCGATTTAGTAAATTCTACCTAGACCATTTCAGACACTAATCTGAGTAAGATTATATCTAGACTTTACAAGAGACTGCAGAATCGCCTGAAGATAATTATATAGATGTAACAGGGGCTTTTCTCATAAAACGGGCACAAATTTAAACTGAGAAATTCCATGGAAATACTGAATAACACTGCTCGACCTAGGGATAAAACCAACGGGGTAACTGCGTAACATACCCCAAACTTAAGTGTTACCTTGTTTGAAAAAAAAAACTAAAGACACCTCCAACTCACACACTGGCACTTTCATTTTGACAAATCGACAACATTTATTGCGTTATTTACGTTATGTGGCAGACGAATTTTTTAAACCTACGAAGCAATGGATAATTAATTTCTTTCAAAATCCTTCGGATTGTGACAGAAAGCGTGTTTCGTAATTGAGGTGTTGGACTACTCGAACAGCGGTTGCTATGAACCCACAAGAGTAACGAGATAGTTGGCAAAAAAAATCAGCAGACATAAGATTTCTATAAAAAAAGTTACGTGACTCGTGAATCCACGCAGTTGGCCAGTTCTAAACATATAAATTATAAAGTGTGTTGAACCGGTTGTACACAACCCCATAACGTGTGTTTAATGATGGCAATAACAGTGTGTACTGGCCTATAAACCTAGACCTAACCTGGATCCTGTACCTACGTCTGGACGACTAAAACAAGCCGACATTTGGACGACGTACCAGGAGATCATAAAACTGAGAGTTGATCGGAACTTGGAACACTGACAAGACAAAGGAATCTAGTTTCAACGTAGAAGTAGGTAAGTAAAATCATCACCTCTTCATTGTTACTGTTACACTAGTATTTACTAACTAAAAACACGTTTTATGGCTAGAAACTGTTATAAATAAACTAAAATATTTCTACACTAGGGGTCTAGAATCATTATTATTCCAGATGCATGGTTACCATAGAAATGATTCTATGATTATATGAAATATTTATTATAATAATAATATTATATTCTGTGATTATAATATTATGATATTGAAATATTCACATCTATTGTTACAGCAGTGCGATTCTGTAACCATCTCACCGTGAAAACTTAGGTGAAGTGAGCGTGGAGTGAGCTGTCAATAGTGTCAATTCCTAGCAAAAACAAACTCACTTTACGTAAGTTTTCACGGTGAGATTTTTACAGAATCGACCGGCAGTTTGCGTATTCTATTTTTGATCTATTTATCTTTTCCACGTTTGAGAACTGCCGGTCGATTCTATAAAAATCTCACCTTGAAAACTTAGGTGAAGGGAGTTTGTTTTTGCTAGGAATTGACACTATTGACAGCTCACTCCACGCTCACTTCACCTAAGTTATCACGGTGAGATTTTTACTGAATAGCACCGCTGCACCCGATTTGCTTAACATACGAGTCTTTACTATCAATCTGAATCTGAATAATTTTGAAGGATATTGCTAATCCATTGCTTCATATGTTTGAACAATGTTTAAGATAAATGTACTAAAAAAACCAAAAAATAAAAAAACCAAAAAATAATAAAATAGATACAGTCGTGGGAATTATAAACATATGCATAGACTAGACTAAAATAAAACCGTGGGGCACGTCAATCAACAACAACAATAGACAATTGACGTGCCCCACGGTTTTATTTTAGTCTAGTCTATGCATATGTTTATAATTCCCACGACTGTATCTATTTTATTATTTTTTGGTTTTTTTTATTTTTTGGTTTTTTTAGTACATTTATCTTAAACATTGCAACGTATGTTTAACATAAAACCGTTTAACTGAAAAAGTTTTTTTTACCTATTTTTTTATTTTCTAGTTTTTAGTTTTTATTTCGCATTCTGTTTAATTCATTTAGTGCTTCATTATTGCAAGGTTTCTTGCCCGTTAGTTTATTGCAGTCTAACTCCTCTATACGTAGTCCCTGCAAAGATCTTACTCTAATAAGAGCCACTTATTTGATACCCATATTGGTGGGATTGATAAAAAATTGTTATCAGCCATTTGGTAGCGGCGGCCATCTTAGATTTCAATTTTGCATAGTAAATTGTATTCTACTTGTTGAGACCTTTCATTTGATACCCATGTTGATGGGATTGATAAAACCTAAGTTATCCGCCATTTTGTAGAGGCCGCCATCTTGGATTTTAATTCTATATAGTACATTGTATTATACTGGTTGAGCACTTTCATTTGATACCCATATTGATGGGATCGATAAAACCTACGTTATCCGCCATTTTGTAGCGGCCGCCATCTTGTATTTCAATTTTTTATAGTATATTGTATTCTGCTTGTTGAGCCCTTTCATTTGATACCCATATTGATGGGATTGATAAAACCTACGTTATCCGCCATTTTGTAGCGGCTGCCATCTTGGATTTCAATTTTGCATAGTGAATTGTATTCTACTTGTTGAGATCTTTCATTTGATACCCATGTTGATGGGATTGATAAAACCTAAGTTATCCGCCATTTTGTAGCGGCCGCCATCTTGTATTTCAATTTTTTATAGTATATTGTATTCTGCTTGTTGAGCCCTTTCATTTGATACCCATATTGATGGGATTGATAAAACCTACGTTATCCGCCATTTTGTAGCGGCTGCCATCTTGGATTTCAATTTTGCATAGTAAATTGTATTCTACTTATTGAGACCTTTCATTTGATACCCATGTTGATGGGATTGATAAAACCTAAGTTATCCGCCATTTTGTAGAGGCCGCCATCTTGGATTTTAATTTTATATAGTACATTGTATTATACTGGTTGAGCACTTTCATTTGATACCCATATTGATGGGATCGATAAAACCTACGTTATCCGCCATTTTGTAGCGGCCGCCATCTTGTATTTCAATTTTTTATAGTATATTGTATTCTGCTTGTTGAGCCCTTTCATTTGATACCCATATTGATGGGATTGATAAAACCTACGTTATCCGCCATTTTGTAGCGGCTGCCATCTTGGATTTCAATAAGTTATCCGCCATTTTGTAGAGGCCGCCATCTTGGATTTTAATTTTATATAGTACATTGTATTATACTGGTTGAGCACTTTCATTTGATACCCATATTGATGGGATCGATAAAACCTACGTTATCCGCCATTTTGTAGCGGCCGCCATCTTGTATTTCAATTTTTTATAGTATATTGTATTCTGCTTGTTGAGCCCTTTCATTTGATACCCATATTGATGGGATTGATAAAACCTACGTTATCCGCCATTTTGTAGCGGCGGCCATCTTGAATTTATAATGATAATGAATAAACATAATTGTATTGTCACCAAAATCCAAAGTGTATACAAAATTTCAGATTAATCGGTTGACAGGAAGAGGGTGAAATTTGAATTACTAAATATGACACAAGAATAAAGAATAAAACAAACGGGGTGAGCTAAATAAAACCGTTTAAAAAACCGTTTAAAAACCGTTTAAAAATGTGTCTGCTCAACAACGTAAATAGCGCAATGAATGCTGTTGAACTGTCAAAATGAAAGCCATCGCTACTGATAGTGTGTTACACAATTACACCGCAGCTTGATTCCGTTTAAATAAACATTTTCAGAAACTTTCTTCTTCGTCTTCATTCTTAAAGGCTCCTACAAACAGGCGCGACACGCGATATAATCGCGCGCGACACAAAGGCACCGCTCGTTGCGCGACTTGCGGTGCCTTTGTGTCGCGTGTCGCGTCGCGCCTGTGTGTACGAGCCTTAACTCGTTTTAAAATCCCAACAAATAAATATGAGAAACTTCTCAATCGTACTAAAATTCTTAATTAGTTCAAAACTAAATTAAAACCTTGAACAAACTAATACAAAGTTGCCGAAATTAATTAAAATACAAAAATATTCACGGCCACGTCTGCCTCCTAGCTAAAACTTAATTTTGTTACTCAAACACTGTTTAACGACGGTTAACAGCCCAGTTAACTGAACAAACATGATTGTATAGAACTAAGTTTAATTTAACAAGCGGTTTGACGCTACTTTGCCCGACGAAGTTGTTTCTTTTACTGAAAAATAAAACATGAAGACATCATACGTATGTCAGCGAATAAAAGAAAGAATTAATTGCTTTGAAGTTAAAACGAAATAACTTCTATGGTTCCGTAGGCAGATTAAAATAAATAATTATATAAATCATAATCAAAATATAAAAAATTAGGTTATTAGGTTAAATTAGGTTATCCACACCAAAAAATCCACCCTAAGAATACCCGGAAATTCATGTCTGAGAATCCACCTTAGGCCTAGTGGGGTAAACGGAATTTATAAGCTTAATCACAAAATGTTAGTGCTATAGTATCCGTAAATAATATTAGAATCTATACGATGCCTATAATAATAATAATAAGTTGATTTATTTCTCTCACAATGTTTTTGTACTTTTTACTTTACAGTTTTGAACTATGTATATAAATTCACATTGTGAGAGCTGGTGCCTGAAGTAAGTTTTAGAAAAATCCTGTATTACAGGTCACCATTACACAGGCAGGCAACATGTGATTATACTAAACAAACAATTAAGCAATTAAAACCAAAAAAATAAATAAAAATAAAAGAAAATAAACAATTCAAATAACACAACAAAAGCAGTCGAAGGGTGTGTGGAGAATGTGTAGGTGAATAGTGGTGAGTATATGGGTGAATGGTGGTTAATGAGAAGGTGAATGGTGGTGAGTGTTTAACTTTGGCTGTCCATATCCTCTGATTTTGGAATGGACGGTCAAAACGGGCAGCAATCGCATTTAGGATGCTGCATCCTAATTGCGTACCACACTATCAATCACTATCTGCATCATTTTGAAGGATATTGTTAATCCATTGCTTTATTAGTTCGAAAAAAATATCTGCTCAACAACGTGAATAACGCAATGAATGTTGAACTGTCAAAATTAATGCCATTCCTACTGTTAGTGTGTTACGTAATTACCTCGCTGTAGATGGTGCAGCGAAGAGCATACTTTCTTGCGCATTATGGTTTGAAATTTATAAAGAAGTAAAAATTTATAGTGATTTTATCTAATTTTTAGTCGATCCTCTCCAATTTCTAAGTTTCTAAGTTTAATGTCGTGTAATGTTTTCTTATTATTAGCTTGTGGTTTGATATGAGCATTTTCATGAAACATTAGACTTTTTTACAGCAATCTCATAGAAAATAGTTACCCCATCTTCTTTTCTCCCATTATTTGTTTTGGAACGTAAACGAAGCAAAAGGAATATATTATGATCGTAGCAGGTGGCGATCTCTAGTTTCAGCCTACCTCCATAGGAAAAAGCGTGAATTTATGTTTGTAGATTTTTTTTTAACTTTGCATCTAAACGTTTTTTCTTTAGACCTACTGAACCCCAATCAAAAACAAGTTTCTGATCTCCTCATCGCGTTAACTGTAACATCTCAATCTTGCGTGTCAGTCCGTCTGTCATCGATTTCAGGCGTGTTCTCCGTAACCGTAGCGTATCCGTGTCGGATTATGGGAACTTTTTCTGTTTTTTTGCGACTCTTGAGTCAGTCAGTTAACAGTTTTTTTGTAAGATTGTGACTCATGCAATTTATATTGTATTTTTGTACTTAGTTTTTACTATTATCAGTCTTTGGACTTAGTCAATAGTTTTTTTCGCGTGTTTGATCAAGCGTATGAGCGGATTCAAACTCAAAACTCAAACTCAAACTCAAAACATTTATTTCAATTAAACCATTTACAGGCACTTTTGAATTGTCAAAAAGTCGGTCAGTCAGAAAATATGAAGCTAGTTGCCCATTCCAAAGCGTAGGTACCTATGGAGAAGAACGGGCAAGAAACTCCATGGACACTCTTTTAAATTATAGTTGTACAAATATATTAGTTACATCAATAATGTGAATTTATAATTATATGTGAGAACGATGTACAAAAGATGTACGCGTTAAAAGTGTCCAGAGTACAACAAATGGCAAGAAAACAACAATTCAATATTAAAATAATTAAAAATATGCCGAGGCAGCTAAGTGATATGACCAGCCCCAACTGACGGCGCCCGTTCACGAACATGACGCATAGATCGGCACCATTCAGCTCAACCATTTTGAAGGGAGCTAAATGATCCAACACACACGCCACCGTCAGCGAGACATTTGTGTGAGCATGACATACTATCAGCCGCCAGGGCACATTCAAGTCAATGAAAGACACATTACCCGGTAAATGGTACATAGTGTATAGTATATACATAGAACTCACATCTGTGCTATGCAATTATACAATACAAAGGAAATTGAGTTTATACAATGCAAAGATAGTCTTACAATCTTCAGCAGCTCCAACAGAATCTTCAAGTGTTAATCAATTAGTTGTGGTTGTGGAGCAGGACCAGCCTTGAGCCAGGCATTTTTATCAGCGATGTAATCCCCTAACTTATAATATGCCTGACTGCATAGTGTGCGTTTTATACAAGACTTGAATTTCGTCTCATTCATTTCAAGAATGTGGGGAGGTATTTTATTATAACATTTTAAACAGTACCCCATAAAAGATGAGTCTACTTTAGCCAGTCTGAAACCTGGTTGAACTAATAGGTCCCTATTTCTAGTACTATAATTATGTCTTTCACCTCTTTTACCAAAAAGATGTAAGTTTTTTCTTACATACATGATATTTTCGTAGATATATTGACAAGGCACCGTCATGATGTTAATTTCCTTAAACAGTTCCCTTAGAGAATCGCGCCTGCGGAGAATATAAATGGCTCTGATAGCTCTTTTCTGCAGAATAAAAATAGAATCGATGTCTGCAGCCCGTCCCCAAAGTAAAATACCGTAAGACATGATACTATGAAAGTAACTAAAGTAGACTAGTCTCGCGGTATCTACATCAGTAAATTGACGGATTTTTCTGACAGCATAAGCTGCTGAACTTAGCCGTCCTGCAAGAGATGTTAAATGAGGACCCCATTGTAGCCTTGAGTCGAGCGTGATCCCTAGGAAAACAGTTTCATCGACGAATTCTAGTTTCTCTTGATTCAATATTATCTCACAATCACTACTCTTGACATTTGGTAAAGAAAATCTTATGCACTTAGTTTTTTTCCCATTTAATACTAAATTATTAGCAGTGAACCAATTTTGGACCTGCAGTAGGGCGTTATTTACGTCGTCAAAATTTGTAGCACGTCTATTTACCTTAAAAATTAAGGAAGTGTCATCAGCAAATAACACCATTTGTGGTTGATTTTTTAATAAATGGAGTAGATCATTAACATACACTAAAAAGAGGAAAGGACCCAATATCGAGCCTTGTGGCACACCCATTTTTACTGTTAAACCATTCGAATTGACACCATTTATTTGAACTTGCTGTTGTCTATCATTTAAATAAGAACTAACTAAACTGAGCGCAAGTTTTCCAAGTCCGTAATGCTCAAGTTTCAAAAGCAAGGTTTCGTGATCGACGCAATCAAATGCCTTGGAGAGGTCACAAAAGATTCCTATGGCGTCTTGGGCCTCTTCCCACGCGTTAAAAATGTGTTTTAATAAAGTTACACCAGCGTCGGTCGTACAACGTCCTTTGGTGAAACCATACTGTTGATCGTGTAAGATTTTATTCGTGATAAAATGATTGAGCATTTGATTAAGCATTATCTTTTCAAACACCTTGCTGAAAACCGGCAAAACGGATACGGGTCTATAATTATTGGTGTCCTTACTGTCCCCGGATTTGTAAAGTGGTATTACCTTACTGTATTTCATTAAATCGGGAAAGACTCCTTGATCAACACACGAATTAAATACTAAGGCTAAGTAAGGTGAAATAGTCTCAATTATAGAGGTACAGACTTTAATGGACATTCCCCAAAGATCTTCGGTCAATTTGATTTTAATTTGCTTAAAAGCTTTTATTACTACTATGGGGTTAATATGTTTAAATTGAAATTCAACCGGGCAGGCTGGAAAGTTCACTCTTAATAAATCAATTGATACGTCTGATGAGGAATCTAAGGCTTCCGTCGTTTTTGATGGAATATTAGTGAAGAAATTTACAAATTCCTGAGCTATTTCTAAGTTAGAGCTTATGGCACCACGTGAAGTCTCCAATGAGTAATCAGTGTTTCGTTTTTTATTCCTACTAGTTTCGTTATTTATAATTTTCCAAACAGTTTTTATTTTATTTTCTGCTGATTTGATTTTATTGCTAATGTACAGGGATTTGGCTATTTTACAAGTATTTCTAAAAATTTTGGAATATGTAGCAACATACTTGCTGAAAGTTTCAGTATTGATGTAAGGCTTAAGGCCATACAGCTCGAACAGTCTTTCCCTACTTTTCCTAATACCTCTAGTTGCCCAGTCACTAAATAAAAAATTAGGGCAAATGTTTTTTGTTTTCTTTTCAAAAGTTATATTGAATTGAGTGTGCACTATTGAAAAGAAATCCTCGTACAATTTATTTGCATCATCCATATGATAGCCCAGATCATTCAACTTATTATTTAGGGTGCTATTGAATCTATTTAGTTTACCAGTCGTTATTGGTCTAAATTGTATTTGCACTTTTTGCAAAGGTGTTTTAAACTTAAATGATACCGTTTGTCCACTATGATCAGACGGCAGACAATTAACGATGGTTTTATCTAAATAATCACAATCGCAAAAGACATTATCAATACAAGTAGCAGAAGTTGGAGTTATTCTAGTCGGTTCTGTAAAAACATTAAATAGATTAAACGATTTAAAAAGGCTTAATAATCTACTGCTATTTGAATTATTTTCCAAAATATTAATATTAAAATCACCACAAATAATTGCGGCTTTGTTATTGGATGCAAGTTTCGCTAGGACATCTTCCATTATTGACTCAAATACAGAAAAGTTCTGATAATTAGGGGGTCTGTAAACGCACACTATAACATGCTTATCTAGCTCAACACAGGACAGTTCGATGCAATGTTCAATTGATAAACCCACTATGTCATTTCGTTGCTTGGATTTTAAACAATTTTTTATCAAGATTAGAGAACCACCACGCAACATAGATTTACGGTTAAAACAACTGCCCACACTATAGTTCTCAAAATTAATTAACATTTGGTAATCCTTTAACCAATGTTCAGTACAACAAACAATGTCAAACTTTGTTTTTTCTAAAAACATTTCAATTTCTAATAATTTGGAAGACATGCCTTGAATATTTTGATGAAATAATGTCAAGGCATTCTGCTGATCTCCTTTTTGATATTTAAGTATTTTAGAGCAAGAAGATACCTTGTTGTTGTTAGGTATAAGAATATTATTACTGGTACCTTCTGTTGTCTTACAAACTAGTTTAAATGATTATCCGGAGTTAATCCCAAGACTTCAATGTCATCACCAGGCAGTGAGCTCATAGTGCGTGAGGGAAATGGAACCTCCTTCGTACAATTTGTAAAAATATTTATAGCATTCGAGCTACATTCATTCAGGCAAACCACCTTATTATTAGTATTATTACTAACTGTTGTGGTGTTAATAATACAAGACTTCGACATAATACTTATGTCTGAGTTTATATAAAAAGCTAATAGCCTTGCTATTATGTGTCTAAAACTAACAGGCAGATACACAGTATCCCTAGTCGACTTTAAAGTTTCTACAAAACTGTTGGTATCAAAATATACCAGCTTGTCACTGTAATGACTAACTAAAAAGTGCATATGCTTATTAAGCGTATGAATATAATTGTTTTGTCTATTTGTTAATTTTCTAAAATATGGGAAAGCACACAATATTATTTTCTTACAATTTAACTTTAACAACTCAGTTACACAGTCAGTTATTTCATATTTTTTGACCTTAGAACTGTTACCTACAAATACAGTAATGTTAGTTTTAGGATTAAATACATTTCCTGTTACTGATGCCATTATTTGTTTGTAGGTTGACCCTGGCATACAATTATTTTGAGTAGAATAACTCAGGTTGTTACTAATTAATTTACCTAACCCTCTTCCTATACTATCCGAGAACATAACTGAATCATAACAATCATGACTACTGAAAGATGGAGAACTACCAGTCTCAAACTGTTCCAATTGAGAAAGATCTTGTACTATATCAGATACATCCTGGTTAAGGATACACTCTTGAGACAAACTCTCAGCCTGGGATGGGTCCTCCGTTACCTCAGGCTGGACAGCGACAGTGTGGGGAACTCTCTGACAAGTACACTGACACTTAACTAACTCATTAGCAGCAAGAATGTGTTCTTTAATTTGGTTCTGAGACCCCACATATTTAATATAAAGGGAACTAAGTCTGCCCTCAAGTTCCTGAATGTCAGACTGTAAGCGTTGTGTATCAATTTCATAGAATTTTTTGCTGTCTTCTAATTTGATTTGATAATTGGTTAATTTATTCATTAGATCAACACGTTCTTTCCTCAGTGGAATATTTTTGGAAAAGTGTTTTTGTTGTTTTCTAAATTGATTACATTTTTTAATTATTCTATTCATTCTTGCATATTTTTTCATTTTCTTATGACTAAAGTTATAACTATAATTCTGATTTAGCAAGGAATCTTCAGTAAGGTCAATAGTTGTTAAGGAATGAGGGTTACAATTACTATTTAATAATTCATTATATAAGTGGTTTGTTTCTTTAACCTGATTACATTCTATTTCTTTTTCTAACTGGATGATACGACTATTGGCATGAATTAATTCATCCTCTAGGTCCCTAACTTTACTTAAGGCCTCTTCATACAAATCACTACAGGAGTTGAAACCGTCCGTGACTACCTTTAGTTGATCGCGTTCATCAACAACATTCTGATACTGTTGATGTAGGTCTACTAGCTCCCGTTTAAGGCTTGAGTTTTTGTCAACAATTTTCCTGATTTCCTCCTCACTTTCATCATTCTCCAGTAGCAATTGGTCACATTGGAGTTTTGTTGCTTCAAGTTTTTGGAGGGCCGTTCTCAATTTAAGGTCCATCTCCTGAGCAGTAGCCTTACGGGTCATCACAGGCATGGTTTCAGAATATGTTACTGAAATTAGAATAAAGAAACAGTGAAAAAAGTGGACAGAAAAAAATAAAATAAAGTTTGAAATGATAGGGAAAATGGGAGAAGTTATCGTAGTTCAGTAGAGAGAAATTAGGTTGGTTACTGGATTGGTTTGAAGGACTATTTTCAAGGCTAAGGATATCAAATTTGGATGCTTTTTATCGCCTTACGATTTTACTTTTCTGTATGTGGGTAGGTTGCCTAGATTTTGAAGTTATTTTTTCTTATATATCACCGTAGGTATAACGGCAATGCGAAAACAATGATCATGAATGTTTTTATTGTTGTATATTATATTAAAGATCAGAATAAGAATAACAGAATCTTCGCTAAGTTTCGTTTTATACGATGTAAACAATACGATTTAGACCCAAGGCAGGGTGCTAAGCGAACTATTTTATGCTAAACTTCACAAGGATGTGTAACAGAGTTACAGTGACAATAAATGAGTGCAATTATAAAGTAAAATTAAACAAATACTCCCCGTTTTAATCCGCAGATCGAAAGTCAGCTGTTGGTTTTAGGTTACCGGTGTGTAACAAACACTGTGTTAACTATATCTATTTACAGGAAAACAATAAACCTGAGTATTTATGCAATTAAATTACGTTAACACATAAAATTACACCTTAATTTTACTTAATTACTAATTAAAATTAATTTTAAAATACGGAACAAAATTTGACATTTCACTCGGGCAGTGTTGCCACTCAGTCCTGATTTTTTTGCCAACCAAAATTCAGCGAAATATAATACATATATTATATTGCATATTGCTGCTGTAACAAAATTGGGGGAAGGAAATCACACTAATATTATAAAGGCGAAAGTTTGTGAGTGTGTGTGTATTTCCTCGTATATGTTTGTTACTTCTTTACGCTCAAACGGCTGGACCAATTTTGATAAAATTTTATACGGAAGTAGCTGACACCCTGGACTGACTTGGACTTTTTATCCCGATATTCCCACGGGCTCGATATTTACGTGAGTGAAACCGCGAAGCGCAGCTAGTAAGTAACTAAAAATGCTTATGCTGTGGTTGATATATTAGTAAGTCAGCAAGATGGTAACTGCCAGGATCGCCCAAAGGACACGGTGGAGTATACGGTGGAGGTCTGCCTCGCTTGGGCGGAGCACCACCGTGTCCTCGTAGAGGCGATCGCAGCGGCGGCGACCTCTCGCGTCCGGCCCTGGTTCAAGCCATGGTCCGGGGCGAGAGGGAGTGGAGGGCAATCGCCTCCTTCTGCAAAGCAGTCATGCTAGCGAAGGAGGCGGCGGGACGGCTGAGGGAGAGAGCCTCCCATCCCAGCCGCCGCGGGAGACGCTCCGGGCCACCGTAGGCGCGGGCCTGCGGGCGGAGGGTAATGGGTAGCTCACGTCGAATCAGGACCCAGGCCCGTGCTGGACGGCACGTACGTGTTCCACGCGCGCCTCAAAGAGATGTCAGCATCAACCGAAAGGGCCCGTCAGGGCCGAAGCCTGCCGGGTCAGCGGGATTGTCCGAAAGGGTTGTTACCGCTGAACCGGAACATAAAGGGCTAAGGAAGGAACATGGGTTTTAGTCAGTAAGAGTCTGACACTCCCTTCCGCTCCACCCAGAGCGGGAGGGGTCATTTGATGATTTCCCAAACTGAAAAAAAAAAAGTTACAGGACTGACTGTCCAGAGTGTACCGGATATACATTTAGGGTATCGCGACTATAGTTCGCGCGGAACTAGTTGACCGCGCCTTAGGTATGCGAGCGGTGGAACGGAGGGGCGGGGGCGCTTTGTCATTACTCTGTACGTGCAAAAAAGAAGGACATATTACATATCCTATGACCATACTTAATTGTAGGTAGTATGTCCTTCTTTTTTTCTGTATGGCGTTTCTGGATGTCGTAATGTCACCTCTCAGTACGAGGTTGTGGGTTCAAATCCTGCTGTTAACTGCATTAAAGTAGCCTCTATAGGCTACTTAATGCAGTCAACTGCCCCAATGAAAACAGGGCACTTCAATACACTATCACACTACCAAGTATATTACTAACATTGCCTCCTGTATCGCCAATAAAAGAAACTGACCGTAAAAGCTTATCGCGAAGCAAGTTGTAAAAACAAATGAAGGCTACATTACTTCTCATATTTACAAACTTGCTGAGAGCTAGCTATTGCTATCGCTAATGCCATCTTTTTCTATTGCTAGGAGAATGAGGGAGACGGATATAGAATAATGGCAAGTGATGAAAGTTTGTGGCCAGATATGGCGAGTGGGTGAATAAAAAGCATAGTAAATGCGGATTTCTTACAATTTGTGTCTAGTAATAATTTAGTGTAATCTCTAGTTGTACTTAGACATATTCCTTCGTCGATATAATTTCAAAGTCAAAGTCAAAGCATTTTGCAATAGCAATTGGTTCTAGTCGTCCCTTCCAAAATTTAGTTTTCATACATATGGAGAAGAATGGGCAAGAAACTCCACTGTTACTCGTAATTCTTATTCAGTATCCTACAAAATGGTTCAGATTGAGATTGATAGTTTATTACGCAATTAGTGTGCTGGACTATTTAAAATTATTTTCAGTATTAAAAAAAAAACTGTAGAAGTCACGGAATAAAAAAAAAATTTATTGTTTAGTTCGCCAAAGAATTAAATACCCTGACTTCTACAGTATTTTTCTTTTTTCTATCAATCGACCTAGTCTTTTCCCATCTATGTTGGGGTCGGCTTCCAGTGTAACGGGTTGCAGCTGAATAACAGTTTTTTACACGGAGCGGACTGCCTTTCAGACCTTCCTTGACTGGTTGTCAGACTTGGGCTTCCGACTACCCGTAACGACTGTCAGAAATGTATTCTTACTTATACTTAATTGTTTAACGAATTACATAACGTATAATTTTCAAACAACAACTTTCATTCTTTGACACTTGTTTAAATCTATAAACTAATAAAAAAAGCTGAAGAGTTTGTTTGTTTCAACGCGCTAATCTCTGAAACTACCGGTCGGATTTGAAAAAATATTTTTGCATTTGCATTTTTTTTTTTTTGCATTTTTGAGACTAGGTACATAATTAGGATAGGAATACTAACATAGCGGTAAGGAATATTGTTACTAACACGAATGAGTCATGTTACTTGAAGAAATAAAATATTATTATTATAGCTCAATTATTGAGAAAGGCTATACGTTATTTAACATCACGCTATAGCCCTTAGAAGCCGAACGAAAAGAAAAAGTCAGAAAGCAGGACACTTGAAAACGAAGTGGTAGCGCGAGCAGGTTAGGAGATACGATGCGATGCGGTGGGTCGGGGAAACAAGAAATTTCACGCAGACGAAGTCGCGGGCAGAAACTAGTTGGTCATACTATTACACGGAAAAGTGACGCAATGTGTCAATTTGATAAACATTTATCTCCCTGACTGTATATTGACATGGAACTAACATTAGGTGTACAATACAATGTAAGCTTTTAATAACTAATGACATAGTAAATACTCTCCCACTAGAATATAGTACTCGACCAATGTAAACAGAGCTTAATAGGGTGAGAATGACCGCACTTAACTAACATTGTTTACCAATATTAATTAGTAATTAAGTAAGTACTTAATTAATGTTTTTGTTCATCGTCAGTTTGTTATTTTGGCAAACAAATTAGCGTGTTTAAATAAGCAAAAGTTGAAAACATTTTTTACTGAGAATTCGTTAAGGCTCGTTAGATTTTCTGTTATAAAGTAATTTAAAAGAAAGTTTTTTTTTTTTCTAAAAATAAACTTTTGTTAATGTTCTTGTTTAGAGTATCGATGGCAAAAATTTTAAATACTTTAGGCCCAAAATTCAACTGCCCGAATTGCGCTCACTCAAGATCATCAAATGCACAGGTGACAGAAAATGCTACGCAGGATGGAAGGTGTCCCAGATCCTGAAGAGCCGAAAATTTTATTAAGTACCTACGTGGATCCAGTTGGTCCAGCCAAATATTGAGCGTGACAGGGCACGATGCGCAGGATGGAAGGTGCCCCAGAGGCTGAAGAGCCGAAAAAAATATTGAGTGCGTGGATCCAGCTGGTCCAGCCAGATATTGAGCGTGACAGGGTACGATGTGCAGGATGGAAGGTGCCCCAGAGGCTGAAGAACCGAATAATTTATTGAGTGCATGGATCCAGCTGGTCCAGCCAGATATTGAACGTGACAGGGCACGATGCGTAAGATGGAAGGTGCCCCAGAGGCTGAAGAGCCGAAAAATTTTATTGAGTGCGTGGATCCAGCTGGTCCAGCCAGATATTGAGCGTGACAGGGCACGATGCGCAGGATGGAAGGTGCCCCAGAGGCTGAAGAACCGAAAATTTTTATTGAGTGCGTGGATCCAGCTGGTCCAGCCAAATATTGACTTCGTGAAATAGAATATCTGTACCTCTTCACACTTAAACTAACTTAGCTAAACCGATTTTGATGAAATTTAGTATAGAGATAGTTTGAGTCCCGGGAAAGGACACAGGATAGTTTTTATCCCGATATTCCCATGGGATCGAAACGTATGCGGGTGAAACCGCGGGGCGCTGCTGGTGAAAAATAAATGAACGCTCATTATTGTCCAGAACCATAGCGAAGTTCAACATTAAGGAGAGAATTACAACAGAATGTAATTAAACGCAGAGAAAACATAAATGTTAATACCTAAGAGTCGGGATAGAATGACCTCCACCCTTATAGTATGTTCTCATTTGTCGCAAGCGGTACTGCTGAGCATGCAGCCCTGGGTTCGATTCCCAGAAACTCAAACTCAAAGCATTTATTCAAATTAAACCATATTTACAGGCACTTTTGAATTGACAAGAAGTCGATCATCGATCGAATTTATGTATGACACAATGTTTAAGTTGAAATAAATATTTTTGTATTTTTTTTTTGATCAGTCAGCAAATAAGAAGCTAGTTGCCCATTACAAAGCGCTATAGAGTAGACCGGGCAAGAAACTCCATGGACACTCTTTTAAATTATATTTTTACAAAAACATTACTTACATTTTTAATGTCGAATTTATAATTAATTATACATAATATGTGAGAACGGTGTAAAAAAAGGTTGGGCAAAATGTTAATCGGTTTTTCCATCCGGATTTTCTCAGCAGTTGCCCGGATTGTACCCGGGTGATGGCAATAGGCTTGCCCCCTATTACATAGGAATTAAAAACACCTGGCGAAATGTGGATGTACAATGTGGATGTGACTCACCTTTTTTTTCACGATGGGAAATCATCAAATGACCCTCTCACTCTGGGTGGAGCGGAAGGGAGTGTCAGACTCTTACTGACTAAAACCCACCCGTGTTCCTTGCTTAGCCCTTTATGTTCTGGGCCAGCGGTAACCCTTTCGGACAATCCCGCTGACCCGGCAGGCTTCGGTCCTAACGGACCCCTACGACCACGATCCCTCTGCCTAACTATACGGTGATTATAGGCGTGATGTTATGTTATGTACTCGCATAAGACAGTTCGCCATCTTGTACTTGTTAACTATTTGTCGTTTAACACTAATTCCAGGCAGATGGACTTTAACGCAAAAAGCGATCGTAACTGTTACGTCACGCTAATAGAGAGTTATGGGGTTTCAGACTGACGAAGCACAACACGCGCGACCAACTTACATATCGATGCCTTAGAGTGAAAACCTCGTAAGTGTAAGAGTTAAGTAACTTGTCAGGAGGAAGAAAGAACTGCGTGCTGCAAAATTTTTGTACGGCGTCTTTTATGTTTGTTTACCGACTTCAAAAAAGGAGGTTCTGTTAATATCCAAAACTGTTCGATACTATAAGATTATCCGAAATGCATAAAATGCTACTTACATTCCCGAGGTTTTCACTCTAAGGCGACGATATGGGCTTTTGAAAATTATTGCTCTTCTTTTCCGTATAAATAATCCCCATATTCTTTTTCTAGTATATGTAGATTATTTATCCGGAAAAGAACTGGAGTAACCGATATAGTTTGTAGATTAAGCAAGCTGAAGTGGCAGTGGGCTGGCCATGTCTGTCGAAGGACCGATGGCCGGTGGAGCAGACGAGTCCTGGAGTGGAGAGCGCGTGTCGGCAAGTGTAGCATGGGACGCTAGATGGACCAACAACCTTAAGAAGGTGAATGGGACAGACTGGATGCGGGAGGTGGAGGACAGGGTGTTGTGGCGCAGCCTGGGAGAGGCCTATGTCCAGCAGTGGACTACGATAGTCCGAGTTGGTACAGGTTGGTGGTTGGTTACCTGCGGAATGTGGGGCCGGACTTGTCGGACGCTCAGTTCGGTTTTCGGGCTGAGCGTTCCACAGTGGACGCGCTGGCTTGCCTTAAGGGCCAGGTGAAGGATGCGATGGAGGCGGGGGACGGATTGTTGGCGGTGTCATTCGACATAGCCAACGCCTTCAACTCTGTTCCCCACAGCACCATCCTAGAGGCACTCCGATTCCACGGGGTGCCTCTATACATGCGGCGTCTACTGGCCAGCTACCTGGAGGATCGGGCGATCGTCCTCGTGAACAGGGCTGGCCAAGTCCGGCGGTACGCAGTCGAGGCCGGCGTTCCACAGGGGTCGGTAGTGGGACCTCTCCTCTGGAACGTTGGCTACGATTGGCTCTTGCGGGGAACTCTCCTCCGAGGCACGAGTGTCATCTGCTACGCCGATGACACCCTCCTCACCGCCCGGGGGGAGAGTTTCAGGGAAGCGGCCAACTTGGCCTCGGCAGGCGGATCCTTGGTCGCAGGGAGGATCCGCCGCCTAGGATTGACGGTGGCGCTGCACAAGACCGAGGCCGTGTTCTTCCACAGGCCTCGGCAGCGCCAACCACCAGACGCCCACATCTTCGTGGAGGGCGTCCGAATCGAGGTGAAGGCCCAGATGAAATATCTGGGCCTTGTACTCGACAGCAGGTGGCGCTTCGGCCCGCATTTTAGCGGGCTGTCGACGCGCCTGCTGAAGACTGCGGGCGCCCTCTCGTGGCTGCTCCCCAATTTGGGGGGGCCCAGCGCGCGATGCCGGCAGCTCTACGCCGGCATCTTGAGGAGTATGGCCCTTTACGGGGCCCCTATCTGGGAGGACTCCCTCCACAGGAGGGAGAACGCCGCCGCATTGCGGGCCCCCCAAAGGGCCATAGCCCAGCGGGTGGCGAGGGCCTACCGCACGGTCGCCTTCTCGGCGGCATGCGCTCTGGCCGGCACCCCGCCTTGGGAACTCGAGGCGTGGGTGCTCGCCAGAGTGTATGAATGGACGGCGGGGCGGAGGGCGAGAGGAGAACGCCCCGCCCCCGAAGAGCGGGAGGCCGTCCGGCGGGAGGCGAAGGACGCCATAGTCGTCCACTGGACGCAGGACCTCGCCGCCGCAGCCTTCGGCCGCCGAACTCTAGACGCGATTGGGCCGGTCCTGCGAGACTGGCTCGAGCGGTCGCACGGGTTCCTCTCCTTCCGTCTGGTGCAGGTGCTGTCCGGGCACGGTTGCTTTGGATCGTACCTGCACCGTATCGGGCGGGAGGAGACGCCGTCGTGTCACGGCTGTGGCGCGGCGGAGGACACGGCGCAGCACACTCTTGAGGTGTGCCCGTCGTGGTCCGAGCCGCGCCGCAGTCTCACCGCGGCGATCGGAACGGACCTCTCGCTCCCCGGCCTGGTCAACGCCATGCTGAGGGACGAGGGGTCCTGGGCGGCAGTCGCCTCCTTCTGTGAACACGTCATGTCCCAGAAGGAGGCGGCGGAGCGCGCGCGGGAGGAAGACCCTCTCGCGCCGCCGCTCCGAAGGCGGAGGACGGGCCGAAGACGACGTCAGTATGACAGTCACCTCCGACTCCTCCCAGGTGGAAGCCAGCAGGCGACGGGTGCGGGGGCACCCTCGCCTGTATTGCACAGGCTTCCACCAGTGCCGGATGGGAATGGCCAGGTGTTCCCGGCCATTCCCGTAGCCCCCCAGCCGGGGGGACATGCGGGGCCCGCCAGTTAGGCGGGCATGCGCCGGGGGGGGTTGTGGACGCAAAGGCTGAGCCGGATTCCCATGACCCCTCCATCAAGGCGACGAGGGAACACCGCTGAGTTTTAGTGGGTATACTGCCACCTTGGCAGGGAGTCCCACATACTCCGTATCGTCCCCCGACGATCGGAGATGCGTAATGTCATTTCTCAGCGACAAAAAAAAAAAAAAAAAAAATGGTTGGTGGTTGGTTGGTCGGTACAGATTAAACTTACATACGGATTTTTTTTTGCGAGGGAGGGTCCTGTGGTTAAATAATAACAGCCGCACAGGTCGATCGATCAGGTTAAGCTACGCTTGCCGCGGTTGGTCTGTGGATAGGTGACCATCTTTACATACCGAGACCCCTCCGTGCCTCGGAAAGCACGTTAAGCCGCTGGTCCCGGTTGTCATTCATGGATCTTTGACAGTCGTTACGGGTAGTCAGAAGCCCGAAAGTCTGATCAGATAGGCAGTCCCTCCATATAAAATACTGGTATTCAGCTGCATCCGGTTAGACTGGAAGCAACCCCGTCGCGTGTCGTGTCGCGCCTGTTTATAGCAGCCTTAATTAGTTGGAACGTGGGAACTGTTATACATTGTAAGACTTCAGTCTGTGGTTTACACGAACGTAATAAAACTCTATTTGTTTTTATTTTTGTTTGACCACACAATGTCGAAACAATAAATATAACGGCGCAGGGTAGCCTTTACCAGAAGTGGTTATCATATTAGTGGTTCAGCAGATTTGTGCCGGAATACACTTATACAACAGCGGCTCTCTTACATCATCTTTGTCGTCAGTAGACTAGATGGCGCGGCGACACTTACTGTGCCGTCTAGTACAGACGCCAGCACATTAAGCTACCCGAAACTGTCAAATTTTCCCAATCAACCTTGAACCTTATACTTTAGCGATAAAGTTAAAAATCTATTAAAGTTTGACAGGTTGTACCCATTACTAGCTTGATGTGCTGGCGTCTGCACATCAGAATCTTGTCGCAATATTGTAAGTGAGATCTTTACTTCTAGTCTATATTTCAACCTTGAATAAAACCGTTTAGAATTGAATTTTAAATAATACTCTGCATAAGGTTTCGTCAAATGAAATCATAAAATGTCTATTCAACGAAAACTATGACATATAATTATACTATAAGGTTTATTATACAATCCAATACTCTATTTCCCGCTATCTACCAAGAAACAGACGAATTTCTAACGGTCGTCGATTGCCATGGTTACACAGACACGGGTCATCACTTACTAATTGCTTAGAATTGAAAGAACAAACTGTCGTGGGCGCCATTCGTTTTACTTAATTGGAAGGTACCAATTCGGGGCCAGAAAGTATGTACTTATGTACCGAGTTGACACTTGCAGTTAGATTGTTGCTTCATAAACCTACATACACTGTGTTATTGTGACGCTTTCCAATAGTGTAAACACGAAACTTATTTATAGGAACCAAATGTTATTGGAACCTAATTCCATTTAAAGAATTGAATCATGTGGTTAAACACAAACATTAGTAGGTAACAAAATATACTTTATAACGTGTCAAAATATGTCGGCTTAAAAGCTTCGAAAACGAATAAAACATCAGGCTTTCGAAACGTACAGAGTGGATTTTACAGGCCTTCGTAACATACAGGGTGGATTTCACAGGTCTTCGTAACATACAGGGTGGATTTCACAGGTCTTCGTAACATAAAGGGTGGATTTTTTTAAAGACAGTTCTTACGATTTCTGAGTTTTCTAATACTCAGTTAGTAGTAGTCGGTCTAAAAGAGTTTTTTGATCCTCATAAGAAACAGGCCCGATTGGCATCAAAAAAGTTTTTATATTAATTTCCAAGTTTCTTGCTCACTATCAAAATCTGTGAATGCAGATCAAACTGTCTCAAAAAGTTAAGGACAGTCTCTTAGGACGCTCGAAAACAGCGAATCTACACTTTTAAACATCGAGATATAAGTACTAACGTACTAGTACTTATATCTCGATGCTTTTAAATAATATTATATTTCTATGGCTGACTCGCACGAAGATAATTTATTTTTGGGCGAATTGACAACTCCAGCAATATGTTCGTACTAGGCAATCGGCACATTATGAATTTTATGCAATTAAGTTATGAAAAAAGTAGCCAAAAATCTATCCCACGTTAAATAGAGCTCTAAGAAGATCCCAATACAGTGTAACCTAAGTACTTACTCCCTAGGGTAATATAAAGTACAAGATTGTAACGTAATGGTCTTGTTTGTGCAAGATATGGAAAAAAGAAGGAAGGAATGCCTGGCATCGCTTCGTCGTGCCAGAGGTAACCGCAATGGTTGAAAAATATGAGGATATAAAAGTTCAGTATTCCATAAAAAGTAAAGTGAGATATGAGTTGCATCTTTAGACCTGGATTTTTATACCGTCTTTAACAAATCAATTCAAAATCGTTTATTTTCATAAAATGTGGTAGATACAAAAGATAGAAAGATAGAAAAGGCCACTTTTGCAGAATCATAAAACGATAACATTATGAATATAATGGACAGTTAACTGTTAAGTTAATCGTATCAAATCCCATTGGCGAAGGATTTTTCAGTTATTTTTTTTTTGTCTGTGCTAAAATACCAATCAATCCAATCCAAATTCAATCCCAATCTCTTTGATTATACCTACGTAGTGAAGCGGAAAACAGAAAAACACGGACTGTCGTCGCCATATTATGATTCATAATGTTATCCTTTTATGATTCTGCCAAAGTGGCCTTTTTAGGCCCCCTGGTCATACACGCACGCCGGTTGCGAGTACTACGCACCTGAACTTTCTAAAAAACATCACCGATAAGGTCACTATAATATTATGACCACTTTATATCACTTTCAAATTCATTACCACTTCACCCACCAGATTGTGTTTGACATGGTACAAATTTATATGTATAACTTTATGTATGTATGACTCATGTACTACAATCTCTTTTTTATGAAATATATTATTTTTATTTATTTATTTATTATTGAAACTTGGTATCGTTGATTTAAAAAACAAACAGAAAAACATCTATCATTGTTTAGAGACTTTGATAGTAAGTTTACAAGCGCTTACGCATTGGCGTTTAATAACAATCCAGTACTAACTAAACGTGACAACAAACTTTTTTATTAAAACATCGCACAACTGTGGGCCAGCCAAACCAGCAACCAGTCTTACCAAGGGGTATCGTATTACCAAGTAACTGGGTTGTGGAGGTCAGATAGGCAGATGTTCCATGTAAAATACTGGCATTCAGCTGCATTCGGTTAGACTGGAAGCCGACCCCAACATAGTTGGGAAAAGGCTAGGTAGATGATGAGTTAGGTGTATAATAATTTACGATTGTATGTAAACATCTCTAACTATTATTCTTAAAACAGTTTTTATGTTTAGCCATTACTGTTCTACTACTCGGCAAAGGCCTCCCCAAGTCCAAAATGCCATAAGCACATCTTGTATAACTCATGAGGATACGAGGGAAGAAGTAGCACAAGATATAACAATTTATGCTTCGGGTGTTTATTGTGGGTAGAGGTACTTAAAATGCCTGCACTTGGTACAGGATGTTTATCTAAGTATTCAGATGAATTCGGTTAGACAACAAAGTTAGTGAAAAAGCTAGGCACATGATGATGACAACCGCGCGTCAAAACCGTCTGAGAGGGCACTATCAGATCCTTGATGCTCGCTTCAATTTGATTGGTGGAAGTTGTCCCAATCGTTTAGATCACGCCGTTACACAGCTCTTTACGATTGGATAATTGTTCCAAATGGTTCCTATGGCAGTCTAAAGAAAATAGAATGTTGCCGTCGTTAAGTCCCTCGGTAATTATTGTGTTGTAAAACTCGTCTGGTGTAGCTTTTATGGGTTTAATTTAACAGCCGTTTTTAAGGTCAGTTACCTATAAAAGTTTTACTTAATAGGCCTAGGCCCAGTGGCTGTATCATGAAGTACTAACATCTTCTGCCCGCGGCTTCGTCCACGTAAAATGTCTTGTTCCGTCGACCCACCCTTTCGCATCTCATCTCCTGCCCACACTATTACTTCATTTGGTTTTGCGTTCTTTCTATCTTTTCTTTTTGATAGGCTCCTAATAGCCTATAACCTTCGTCAAGGATTGGGCTATCAAATTATAATAATACATAGCCTTGAATTACTAAACCTAAAAGAAACCCTGTATATCACCCTACAAAAAGCTGCTATTCTAAATACATGTCGCATTGTCAGAAGGTTCATGCAAATAGATGAAAACGAAATAGGTCCTCATCACAACACATCTTTAACATAACACACCACAAGCTGCATTTACTTGGCTTCGGTCCGTAAATGTTGCAAAAGTCAGCTAGGTGGTACATGTATTACAGGAGTCAGTGTCTTCAAAAAATGCAAAAAGAATTTTAGTTCCAGAGATTAGAGCGTTTAAACAAACAAACTCTTCAGCTTAATTTTTTCTAGTTGGAAAAAGGGATGGTGCTATCGGTTATGTATAGTTCAGTCTCTCTCTTGTACTGGAATCATGATGGGTTTAAAACAATGATGTATAAAACTATAGATACGTTGTCCGCACTCTAAAATGGCAACATGAAATGAAGCCAATTGCCACATTTGCGCTCAGTCACGCACCAACCTGTCGCGCGACGCGACGCGACGTATGTTTGTTTTTAATTTATATCGTATGTGAAAACCTGTGCAAAACATAAAGAAAATATGCCGTCGTGTGTTTTCAGAGGATGTAAAAATTATACCCCAAAAGTTAAAGACAAAAATGTGTCATTTCACGCGTAAGTTTACAAAACTAGATTATTTTATTTTATTTTGTACGACGCTGCGTCTAATGGCGGCCGGCGCATGAAGTGACTCTGATAGCTACGTCACTCATGCGCTCGACCAATGAGCATGTAATTTGACTATTACTTATCCTGTGACGTAACTGAAGATGTTTATTTATCTCCCTCTAGCAACAGACATCCCGCCGTACGGTGATATATTTTCTTTCCCTTTCTTTACGCGTATAAGTAGTTATCTAGTATTTTCGCCGTTTTTAAGCGCCGAGATGTTGGTTGATAACGTGTCTATATATAATACGTCATTGGTTTAAAACGTCATGTCATAATGCGCACCTGATAGATAAACAAAAAAGAGTTCGATGGAGAAAACTTCCCTGTTCTGACGATTAATAACTTTTGCAAACATGTCTTTGTAGAGTTATTCTGATCAAGAAGTTACACAGAGTTTTAAATTACGCCTTTCTTCTTTTGATCTCGTATCAACATTGTATTTGAGAGATTTTTTTACCGTAGTTAAAATATTAGCCAGCAGGATGGTAGCGTTACTGTCATTTTGACAGCTACCTTCAGATTGATTCAGTTCGATAATCTTCTAGGTTAACCTGCGACAGACGCCAGCACATCAAGCTACCCGAAGCTATCAAAATTTCCCAATCAACTTTTAGCCTTATACTTTAGCGATAAAGTTGAAAATCTATTAAAGAAATTTGACAGATGATAGTAGCTTGATGTGCTGGCGTCTGTACCCAGAGATGTGCAAAATAGGTTATAAAATGTATTTAAATGCAAAATGCAAATACTTTTTGTATTTTGTTATTTCAAATACAAAATACAAAATAGTTTTTCATTTTATATTTAAAATACTAAATGCAAAATACGTATTTACAAAATGCTTTATTAAAATAAAATACTTTTAGTTTTAAATTATCTTTATTTTGTTGAAAAGTTTATTTATTTTAGCTAGCTAACAGGCTGGTAAATTTACTTTGATAACTTAGTGTGCCGAGGTCGTAAATCTGTATAAAATAAGGTCAAATCTGCTATCTGTAATATAATCGGAAAATCTGTATGTATACAGACAAATCTGTAAATATGGCAGCACTGCTACTATTAGCGTTTTCGGGAACGAAAACTCACCGCACGGTAAGGTGACCGAATAATCCCGAATTCATACGAAAAGAGTCGATAATAAACGAAGCTGATCAGACCAAGTTACATAGTGTTTTATTTACAGTGCTCTTTTATTGTAACAAGATTTTAATTGAAGATTGTAACACATTAATTATTAATTCTTCGATGTTTACAAAACTTAGCAAAAAGTATTTTGCATTTTGCAAATACAAAATATGTCCTAAAAGGTATTTCAAATAAAATATAAAATGCTTTTCTAAAAAAAGTATTTAAATACAAAATGGAAATAGGTATTTTGTATTTTGTATTTTGCATTTCAAATACTGTTATTTTTAAAATGTCACATCTCTGTCTGTACCAAAGGTACACATAAAAAAGACGGCTACAATTGTACAGTCTCCAAAAGTGATAAGTAACCAGGGTCACTACCCTGGTTACTTATCACTTTTCAACTATATCCACTGATATAGTTGAAGTTTAGTAAGAAACATAGATGTTTTCGAATGAAATTTAACTTATCTCCTTTGGTCTCCTTTGGGGATCCAGTTATGTTGCCAATAATATTAAGCTTGATGGCTGAATGTATAATTGTATATTGCATAACAATATATAAAGTTATGCCACACTCATTAATAATAAAAGCATAATGGATCGAATTAATTGAATAAAACCACTCTATATCGGCGATATAATTAAAACATCATCACAGTGGCCACACGATTCGTTCCTCTCGATTGATTCTCACCGCAACACAGGAAACGTGCAATTAATATAATTATATCACAATAATTGCATATTTTAATAAACTATGATGAAATCAATGGTCTCTGATATATTTTGTCTTCTGACGTTTGCACCAATTCGGGTGTGAGCGAATAATATTTTATATCCTATCCTCGTTTTTTTTTTTTAAATAAACTCATTCTGTTCAATCAGCGGCATGCAGGATGACCCCTGAGCAAGTCTCCACAATAGGTGCCCGAAGATGGACAGCGCCACCGAGGTCGGCCCAGAAAGCGGTGGCGATGACCTGGACGCGTACCGCGAGGGCTGGTTCGCGAAGGTGGCACGGAAAAAGATAGTCTGGAAGGACATAGGGGAGTCCTTTGCCGAGTATTAGGACAGTCATGGCTAAACATAAAATATGTTTTAAAAATAATAGAGATGTTTACATACAATAGTAAATTAAACAGATAACTCATCATCTGCCTCGCCTTTCCCAACTATGTTGGGGTCGGCTTCCAGTCTACCCGGATGCTGCTGAATACCAGTATTTTACATGGAGTGACTGCCTATCTGAAATCCACAACCCAGTTACTGGGTAATACGATACCCCTTGGTAAGACTGGTTATCAGACTTTCGGGTTTCTGACTACCCGTAACGACTGTCAAAGATCCACGAATGACAGCCGGGACCAACGGCTTAGCGTGGTTTCCAAGGCACGGAGGGCTTGGTATGTGAAGATGGTCACCCATCCACGGACCAACCGCGGAAAGCGTAGCTTAACCTGATCGACCTATGCGGCTGTGCGACCTGTGCGGCTGCTATTACTTACCCAGAAGCCCCTGACATTATACGGCTAAGTATTTAAACGAAATGAAATAGTGCTGTCACGGATGATTTAATTCCAGCGTTATAATATAATAATTATGTCATAATAAATAGGTGATGTCATGATAACGCCACAAACAAACAGGAAAAGAGTCTTTGGCAGAAGAAATTGTGAAATAGTTGCGGAAGTACTTCCCCGGACGAGTCCATTCACAACAAAAATCACTATCACTAATAAAATATGACTCACGTACATGCAGTTAGGAAAGTTGATTGTTGAACATTATAGATACTGCTATTTCACTAGACAGTCATGGAATAGAAGTGTGATTTCATTTCAAAAATTGATTATTAATCTAGTTTCTTGACCATTCTTTGTATGGAGGCAGGTTTGTAGGTTTGCAGATTTGCTTGTTTGTTTGTTGGTTTTATTTATATGGTGTACATAATAAAGAGTATTCTATTCTATTCTATTCTATTAGACTTAAACATAAATAGAGAAATGTGGGTGTACTGTAGGTAGTAGGTATCACTCTAAGTCTCCCTTCGGGGAATACAGGCGTGAGATTTTATGTTCTAGCAGCGCAGCGCGGTTTCACCCGCATAAGTTTAAATCCCGTGGGAATATCGGGATGAAAATGATCCTTCGTGTTAATCCTGGTTATAAACTATTTGTGTGACAAATTTCATGAAAATACGTTCAGTAGTTTTTGCGTGAAAGAGTAACAAACATCCATACATCCAACAATCTTCACAAACTTTCGCGTTTAATATTACAAGCAGCTCCCGCGGCTTCACCAGCGTAAGTTTCAATCCTGTGGGAATATCGGGATAAAAGTATCCTATGTGTTAATCAAGGAAATGGTCTAACTATGTGCCAAATTTTATTCAAATCTATCTAGTACTTTTTGCGTGAAAGAATAACAAACATCCATACATCCATCATGCCTCATAAACTTTCGCGTTTATAATATTAGTAAGACTTGATACCAATTCAAGTCAGTTCACATGACACAATGACGGTGTCCCAGCTATAAGGCCGCGTATTGACATGGCGAGCGTGTCCCAGAGGTTAGGTCCGTATTAGTATGTGGCAACAACTTGCTGTCCACTTGTACAGACAACAGTTACACAAACTGTGTTGTACTGCAGTTTGTGAGTGAAGTAGAGGCTAGGAGAAAAGCGGGTATAGTAAGAGAGGTGAAATATCAAGGAAAGTTTTTGTGTAACTTTTGCTTTATACAAAAAACTACGCCAGTTTTCAATGAGTCTTCATTTTCAAACAAGATGGTGATCTTATTTTGTATATTCGTACATTATCGCTAACTGTGCAGAGACTAAAGTGCGGCAAGAGTTTTGAATATTAAATCCAAACCAAAATCATTTATTTCAATCTGCACATAAAAGACACTTTTCAACATCTAATGTACAAAAAATTTTGACGGACAACTTACATACGAACAGTGCAAGCTAAATAAAAGCTAGTAAAAAAGGATTGATTCTAGTCGCCTCTTCCAAAAGGTATTTTCGTATACAGAAGAATGGGCAAGAAACTTTTATCTTGGAAGTGTTTATCCAGTTTATCAATGAAAGCAATTTAACAATCGTTTTCTATCAATCATTAAAATCCTTCATTTCGGGCACTAATTGATTATGAGGCCACACATTGATTACAAGAATTCAAGAATTCCCATTGTAACTAAAAACCACAAAGACCTCGTACGCTTTAAACAAAACCCCACCTTACTTTCACTATTATTGAAACACGACATAAACGATTTTCCCCGCTGTTTTCAAAGCCCTGCATAGAAATACTAGTTTAAAGTACACAATAACATTCATGGTCAAAACAATATTATGCATAATGTGACCCTTTGTGTCCCACTCGGGTTCACAAAGTCACAAGTACGGTAGTCACAGTAACGGTAGTGTCAACTATTCCTTACTTAATCAGTTTGTAGGTGAATTTGTTATTACGTGTACGAATGTATTTAAAGGGGCTCGTGGCTAAGTAATACCAGCCGCATGGACGCTTCAAAGTCAAAGTCAAAGCATTTATGTATTTCAAATAGGCGCATAAAAGGCACTTTTGAACGTCAAAAATTACAACAAAACAAACAACGCTTGCCGCGGTTGGTCTGTGAATGGGTGACCATCTTTACATACCGAGATCCCTCCGTGCCTCGGAAAGCACGTCATTCATGGATCTTTGACAGTCGTTACGGGTAGCCAGAAGCAAGAAAGTGTGACAACCAGTCTTACCAAGGGGTATCGTATTACTCAGTAACTGGGTTGTGGAGGTCAGATAGGCAGTCGCTCCATGTAAAATACTGATATTCAGCAGAATCGACCGGCTGTGTGGAGTAGTGGTCTATTCACTAACAACACGGTGTTACACAACCCATGATATAAAACCACGCTTTCTCCGTAACAAGCTAAGCAGACGAGTAAACAACATATGCCTGATATTTACCTGACATGTGTGTGACAATAATGTTGATGGATGACATCTGGTGAGGCAGGCGTGAACTATTGAGACAAAGAAATTAGAGCAAATGATAATGTGACATAACCATTTCGCTAGCTTTCCCTTAGAGGGCTAGAGGAAAAGGTACTACTACCTATAGTGCATCAGCACGCCGTTGTTTGACCACCCATAAAGGCTCCTTCAAACAGGCGCGACACGCGATAAAATCGCGCGCGACACAAAGGCACCGCAAGTCGTGCAACGAGCGGTGCCTTTGTGTCACGCGTGATTATATCGCGTGTCGCGCCTGTTTGTAGAAGCCTTGATACTAGAAACACCTAAAAACAGATTTATTTTCGTTGAAACCCAGTTTTGAATGCCAGTTTAATATTCCGTTGGATCAAAGTTGATTGGGAAAATTTGACAGTTTCGGGTACTTAGCTTAATGTGCTGGCGTCTGTACATAATATTTGCACAACACACTTGGCAAAATGTGATGATACCTACTATTGAGTAATCTTAAGAACATTATGCTAACTAATAAATTATTATTATGATTGGCTTGTTATATTAACAAATTTATACTCCTGAAAACGTCTAAATTAGACAAATGGATATGGGATAAGCATTACTTTGCCCATTGGATAAGTATAGGTTCATTTATACAATAATCCGAATAAATAAAATTTGAAAGCCATGTTGAAGAGTCCTTCGCACAGAATTTCTGAAAGAACCTCTACCTCTCCTGGGAATCAAATTCAAGACCTCACACTGACCAACCTCAACAATCATGATCATCGTCATCGATCATTCCGACACTGCATCTGATATTATGCTAATAGCCGCCACTGTCCGCGATCAATCATTGGAGGTAATGATCAGTTTTTGTGATCAAAATCATTATGCAGGATCATCATTGAATGTTGAGGTGTTTTGTATTAGTTTGGCATGTCAATATTGTGCTGGATTTTGAGTAATTATGTTTGGTTATTGATTCTTAGGTCGACGAAGTTATAATTAGCAAAAAAATCAATGGTCTCATTTCGGAATCAAACTCTGCTTTGGGTCAGGGTTTTTTTTTTATCAGGATGGGAAATCATCAAAATACGGACAGACAGTGGAATCTTAATAATAGGGTCCCGTTTTTACCCTGTGGGTACGGAACCATAAAAGGACGAGATGAAATCAAAAAAATAATCAAAATATTCGACCCCATCGTTGCCAACAGGGTAGAAAATTTTAAAAATACATTCAAATTCCTTTTACTTATAAAGTCTTTAAAAAATCTCTACAAATTTCATTTTCCTCCTTTGTAAAAACCAACAAGAGATTATCACACGTAAACACAGCTACAATAAAAATAAAAAGCACATTAACCTAATGAAACTAATCACAATCAAGCAGTCATTGGCTCTGTTAATTGGCTATTGGCTGTAATAATCCGTTCATTGCGTACATGCAACCAATTACATTTTACTGCGGGGCGATAAGGACCCCATATTTCCCTTGTGCTACAAACTCACTAGGAAATGATTCTATGTTTAAGATGAGATTTCAAGGTAATTGTGATGCAGTAAAAAAGCCTTTATTGCATGAGTTGCAATAAATTAATGACCGACCGAAAGTTTGGTTTCGGATTCGGCCAGTTTCGGTCAAGGAATCTAGTTTCGGCCTTAGTTTCGGTTTCAGCCAGGAAATGGCCGAAACTTTCGGCCGCGCCGAAACTCGAGTGTTCATGAATTATCGTGCATCGTTCGGCGAACTAATCCTAAATGATTAGGTAAGTATTCAACTGTCTGTATGTATAATATACATTGTATATTCAAATAAATACATATGTAAAAAACGCACCAGATTTCTGTATACGACAGAAATTTTAAATATGCTTCAGTAAGTTTCTGTTTCGGTTTCGGCCGAAACTAAGAGCAAGGCCGACAGTTCGGTTTCGGTTTCGGCTGAAAAACCTGTTTCGGTCGGACACTACAATAAATATTAACAGCCGCACGGGTTGGTCGGACGTTAAACTTCATTTGCCGCTGTAGGGTCGTGGATGGGTGACCCACGACACATCGAGACCCCCCGTGCTTCAGAAAGCACGTAAAGACTGACATTTCGTCGCCTTAGAGTGAAAACCTCTGGAATGTAAGTAGCATTTTATGCATTTCGGACAATCTTATAGTATCGAACATTCTGGCTACAAATGCGAGTAAAATTTCCATATTAATTAATAGGAATACAGAACCTCCTTTTTTGAATTCGGCAAAGAAAACATAAAAGACGCCGTCCAAAATTGTACACCACGCAGTTCTTTCTTCCTCCTGAAAAGTTACTTCTTTTACAATTACGAGGTTTTCACTCTAAGGCGTCGAATTGTAGTAATCTTTGACAGTGACAGTTAAGGGTAGTCAGTGCTTACATGTCTAATAACCAGTCTTACCAAGGGGTATCGAAATGTTGGTATTCAGGAATTCGGTTAGACTGGAACGGACCCTAATATATTAATATATATATATATTTTTATAATAAATTAAGCTACCCATAATAAATTAAGCTAGCCACCTATAGCTGGGAAAAGACTAGGGTAAGGTAGGGTGGGGTAGGGTAGGGTAAGGTAGGGTAGGGTAGGGTAGGGTAGGGTAGGGTAGGGTAAGGTATGGTAGGGTAGGGTATACCCTCTTATCTTTTAATTTTGGGTCTTTAAATTTTGATTGAACCGTGTGTCTGTAATCATTTAGCCACGAGCCCCTCAGAGGTGTCATGTACGTCAACAAAATAGAAAAGTATGCAGGATCATCGGATAGTAAGAAACCAATGGATGTTCTCGAATAAAATTTATTTTTATTATTAGAAAACAAATAGCTCAATTATCAAATTATATTTCAGTCGACAACTTACAACGAATTCTTACTAAACTTCAACTAAACTTCAACAAACTTCAACAAACTAAACTTCAACAATCCGACGATGCCGCATATTCATCTCTTGTGTTCTCTTTTGTTGTACACATACCATTCCGAAGTATTGAATTTATCACAAAACCACCTGGTCCGGAAAATACCAGCATTAAAACAGCACATAATCAAGTCTGAACAAAAATAAAGTCGTGAACAAATAGCGCAACGTAAACGCGAACAAAACCACAATGTTTTGATTAATCAGTGACTAGGAAACGACGCACACTTTTCATAACACGTAAAGTTTACGTTCCAACGATTACAATTACGTACATTTACGTTCAGGCGTTACGGTTTTTACAATGAGGAATGTCAACATTGTTTGGGAAAATGTTTCGTTTCTCACGGTGTTATAATTTAAGGGGCACGCAGGGGTCTTGGAACTGCCGGATCAGCGGGATTGTCCGAAAGGGTTCCCCCGGCCCGGAACATAAAGGGCTAAGGAAGGAACACGGGTGGGTTTTAGTCAGTAAGAGTCTGACACTCCCTTCCGCTCCACCCAGAGCGGGAGGGGTCATTTGATGATTTCCCATCCTGAAAAAAAAAGCTAGAGTATACAGTTTTTTTTAAATATATGACGTGTATAAATTATTCTGATATCCTATTTATAGAATAAACCATTTCATTTCATTTCGTGGAGATTTCATCGCAGTTGTTTATCAATATATTCTGTTGTTATGTTTGTAGGCTAAGCTGATGATGAATGTCGCAGAAGCACTCAAAATAATGCTGTGGCACGCAATAAAATCCTGATTTACTCGTCACCGATCATAAACATAATTTTATGAATGTGTTCTACAGTTCTGCATAAGAAATATATTGCTATACTCAGATTGGAATCCATTAACCTAATTTCTAAAATAGTTTTACTTCAAACGATGACAAATAACTCATGTTTTCAATTCAGACCAGGTTGGAATTCTAAACACTGTCGATGAACTGAACTGGGGCGTATTTCTTCATTAAGGACTTGTTTATAAAATAAAATCTTTCTAATTCAGACATATTTTGCCCATAATTAGTTTAGACGAAAGTAGTTTAGACGGACCACTTAAGTGAGCACTTAGTTGCGCATAAAGATCCTGATCCACATTTGACGACACGGTTGGCGCAGTGGCTGAGCGATCGACTGCTGTGCTGCGTGTCGCGGGTTCTATTCCCGCACGGAACAAATATTTGTATTGCCTACAGGTTCCGGGTCTGGCTGTTTGTGTATGTGAATTTAAATTTTTGTAAACGCACCCACGATACAGGAGTAATTCCAAGCGTGGGGCAACGTTTAAAAAAAAAAATTAGCAACAGAATAATCAGCTTCTAATGTTCCCACTGCTAGGACATAGTCCTCCTCTCTGTGAGAGGGAGTGGGCTAGAATCCTACGCGGGCCCAGTGCGGGTTGGTAGATGTCCCATATCTTAGAATTTTTGGTTCTAGAACATGCCGGTTTCCTCACGATGTTTTCCTTCGCCGTTTTGCAACAGGCTCGTCGCTAAATATTAACAGCCGCACTGATCGATCGAAGGTTAAGCTACGCTTGCCGCGGTTAGTTCTTGGATGGGTGATCATCCATTACATACCGAGACCCCTCCATGCCTCGGAAAGCACGTTAAGCCGTTGGTTGCGGCTGTCATTCGTAGATCTTCGACAGTCTTTACGGGGAGTCGGAAGCCCAAAAGTCTGACAAAGGAGTCTTAGTAAGGGGTATCATGGTACCCAGTTATTGGGGTGTGGAGGTCAGATAGGCATGCACTCCATGTAAAATTTTTCGAATATATGTAGGAATGGATTAGAAATAACCATGAAAATGATTAGATAGTGTTACTCAATTAGGGTGCTACTTTCAAACTATAAAAAAAAAAATGATGCGTAAGTGTTGTTGTGGTATGGTTCAAAGTAGTGACCCCTGAGTTTGTTCCGCCATTTCTTCTCAGGGGTAGTCAGATAGGAGCCAAGTTTAAGGTCGTATTGTTTTTACAAGTACGGAAAGTTATTGTTGATCAGGCACCAATATACAAAAAGAGATATTGCGTAAGGTTCTAGTCACAGAACAGATAAAAGTTCTAGTAGTCCGCACCGTCTTTTTGCTCGTAGTCATAGGTAATCTAGGTCCCAAAGTGCTGCCGTGGGGTACACCATAGTGCGGTTAGTGGAAGTGCTCAGGTGACGTTCGTCCAAGTGCGGTTGAAATCAGTGCTCTGAGTGGAAGACCTCGCAATGTCGACTCCATCTAGGTTTTTTTTTTATATGACGTGTAAAAGTGATATCCTATTTAGATAATAAACAATTTTATTTCATTTCATAGAAGAATGTTTTGTTTAAATAAACATTTTTATTAATTTTACAAGAAGTCTGAACAAACCAACAAACAGAGGGTTAGCAAACGACAAACGTTAAGAAACTGTAATGCAAATAAGTTTTCGCAATGCGCTTGCGCAGGGTTAGTAGACGAACAATAAGACTTCCGCACTCCTTATCTATGCGCCGAGGTGATAGTGGGGATAAAATACGTGCCTTCGACCCCAATAAATCATACGTAACATTAAAACAGTAGTTATACATAGGTGGTAAATGCCTGACTATTAGACGGTAACATAACATCCCGCTTGGTTCCCAGAAGGATTGGGCAGAGGTGTATAGAATCAGGAACGAAATTATCCGGAAAAGAACCGACAAGCTTGCAGAGTAAACAAACTGAAGTGGCAGTGGGCCTTCCACTTTTTTCGAAGGACTTATGACCGGTGCAGCAGACGAGTCTCGGAGTGGAGACCGCGTATCGGCAAGCGTAGTGTGGGACGCTCCCCAGCTAGATGGACGGACGACCTAAAGAGGTGGCTGGGGTAGACTGGATGCGGAAGGCAGGAGGAGGACAGGGTGCTGTGACACAGTCTGGGAGAGGCCTATGTCCAGTAGTGGACTGCGATAGTCTGAGTTGATTGACTATTCTGAAGAATATCATATATTTTTCTGATTTTGTTTACTGGAGTCGATCTTAAACTTTTATTCTTTCTAAAACTTGCGTTTTTTGCGTTTAGGTCATGTAAACCCCTTAACAAAAAATAGAGAAGAGAATGATCGCACTAAAACTGTTATAACCTGTGAGACAAATGACAAGTTTAGACGCAGAACAAATATTTGCATGACCTACTGAACTCGGCATTAAAATGATTTCTCTCTTTAAACGCATCCTCAATTTAGGAGTTAGGATCGAAAATAATGTGACTAATATTTATTGACTGCCTCGTTAGTCTAGCGGTTGCAAGTGCTACTGCCAAGCACGAGGTCCTGGGTTCGATTCTTGACTGAGCAACTATTAAGTTTTTCAACCAGGAATTTCTCAGTAGCAGCCCGAGCTAATCTCCAGGCTGCTAATGAGAAATTTCAGATGAAAAAAACCCGTTAACACTATGCTCGATTCGGGAATCGAACGAAAGACCTCATTTTTAGCAGTAGCAACTTCGACTACTAGTCCAAGAAAGTGGCCAGTAAACTTGATATTTCTAATAGAGCCGAAAAAAAAAATCGGGGCTAGACGAACTAAGATGATCATCTTCAGGTAGATGATCATCTTAGTTCGTCTAGCCCCGATTATGTCCAGTAGTGGACTGCGATAGTCTGAGTTGATTGACTATTCTGAAGAATATCATATATTTTTCTGATTTTGTTTACTGGAGTCGATCTTAAACTTTCTACCTATCTTGGATGAAGATAATGATATCATTAGGGTACATGAAGGCACTGCTGTAAGAAATCTTGAGAGCATCCATCACAGGAAGGAACGGGATAACGATAGTCACTCCTGGCATTCAAGTAATATTAACGCTCATTTATCACTAAACATTCATAAATCCCTTGCGGTGCAGTGCATGGAATACCTGCATTGAATCCAGAATGTTAGAGCAACCACATAAGTAAACTATAGTAATATGAAGATAACCTAGCCATGCCTGTGGTTTTCCGGTACATAACCTTAATCCTATTGTTGAGACAAAATGATGGCGTTTATATATTTCACGCTTTCGAAATTATTGCGATCAAGACGAAGTGAGCATTAAAACAGGGAAATGCGCAACAAGCACAGGACCGGTTGATCTGGCGACATTTATGGGGAAGGTCTCTCTCCAACAGTTAATAGTCACTCTTTTTTCTTAAATAATGATGATGATGATTATGATATGATATTGTGAGTTTACGACCGCGATGACGACTAATAGAGAAGTATGAAAGAAGATATTGCGCCGACTCCAAATAAATTGGCATAACGGCAGGAAAAGGATGCTGATGAGGGTCATGAGACAATTATAATCAAACAATAATAGAGAAAACTAAACCAGAGAAAGTGGATTTTTGTTTGTATTTTTTTAGTGTCCTACAAAAGGATTTCTCCCGCATTGTGGGTGCGTTTACCGACACAGATCTCACATGCACAAACATACAAGCGGAACAATCAAGATGTATCAGTAGGCTAAACTAATATTTGTGACGAGAAAGGATTGTACTGTTTGTTTATGGCTGATGTCACTACGACAATAGACTTTAAAAATATAAGCAATCCTTGGAGATATTGAAGATAATGCATCGAAAACAGGGGTAGACAATAATGGTTTTGGGTCAGGCAGTTAGACATTTCATTTTCAACACGGAACACTAAAACTTATGTCAATTTTCATTTACTAGAAAATTAAATATTTATACTTTACTAGCTTTATACCCGCGATTTCGTCCGCGTGAAGTTTCTTGATTCAACATAAAATATATCCTATCCGAGTGTCATAGGATATATTTTATGTTGAAACAAAAAATTTCACATTTCAATGCTTCCTATTAGTGCAAGAATTTTCGGAATTGGATAAAGAGTTCCGAAGATTACCCTCTACATACAAATTCACAATTTACCTCTTTATTATATTATTAGTTTAGAAATATAGACTACGGTATGAGTATCACCTATTCTCATAAGGTTCATGCCCATAGGAAAGAAGAAATATCAGTAAGTATATAAAAAGAAGAAAATTATATATGTTCACTAATTGAAGTAAGTAACTTGACCTTTAAGAAAACCAGAGCTCAAGTTATCGATTTTACACAATTACAGGGAGAGCAAAAGTAGAGTAATGTCTTGTACGCCCTTTCATTTCACTCCACATATAAATGTCAAAAGGGTTAGTATACCGCACGTATTTCATCTATACCTAGTAAATCTGTATAATCTTATGTGATTTTCTCTTAGACAATAGAATTGATTGTGATTTTGGTAATGTCATCATTCTCGTTGCTTTTAATAGCAACAACAGTTAGATTAGGTTCCTACACCAACCTATACAATTCTGACTGAATTCCGTTTCATCATGACAACATAACCTGTTAAACATCAACAATTAAGAAAAAACGGTAAAACATAATATAAATAGTTTCCTACTTAATTTATTTATATTTTTTCTCAATTGGTGATATTACCTTTGTTTCGAAATCAGTTTCCCTAGATATGTAGAGTGGAATAGAATACTCTTTATTATGTCAGTATAGGCGCGTTTCCATTATGCAAGTGATTTGCATACTAGTTGCAAGTTGCATGCAAATTAGTGGAAACAACAACTTGCAAACAAGTTGCAACTTGTATGCAATTAGGTTTAAACTTGTACGCACAATAATCAAGTCGGCACATTTGCACGCAAGTTGCAAGCGCATGCGGTCGTGCATAGAGGATTACTTTGTTTATGACTTTATTACTTTGTAAAAATGACTGTACAACTAGAACTAACTTGTATGTACCACTAAAATCTTGTATGCAAGCTGCAAGTTGAACAAAATCGTGTTTCCAATTCAAATCACTTGCACACAAGTCTGACGTCATACATGTATGCAAACACTTGCATAATGGAAACGCGCCTTAAATCATACGGATAACCAGAAATCACGATAGCCAGAAACATTTCGAACAACTTAATTATCACTGTGATATGTCCTTAAAACAATCAAATAAGGAAAAAACATACAATTAAGTGCATTTTTAATTAAAATGCATTAAATTGCATGGTTTTCCCTTATCAATTTACATATCTCGGGACCATGGGGTCCCGGTCCTTTCGAAGGCATACAAGGGGCCGAAGCCAACTCGCAGAGGCCCCTTAGGAAATTTTAATGAAATGTGGCATGTGGTTTTTACTTATTATTATAATAATTCAATTTTAATTATTATTGATATTACTGAAAACAATGAAGATGAACTTAATCACTACGATAATACTAAAAATAAAATAAATAATTATTATACAACCAGGCACCCGACAATTTAAGAAGACAAGAATCACAAAACAAATTTAAACAATACATATGATGTAACAGAACTGACAAATGAATGATTCAATATCAGTGTGAGAACAATTATTATGCTTAAACAAACTGTCGACCTAGATACAGGAGCAAATTGTCCGTGCATATCAAATGCGGTAGTAAATCAAAATGTAACGTAATAAGACGTTAACGATGAACATTCTTGGGTGAATAGATAGAGTGAATCATTGAACACCTTTCCATCATCTATTTAGATGAGAAATGAAAGAAAGAATGAGGCAAATTCCGGGTTAAATTAAAAAATTGTTTATTAGTTTTGAAGAAGCTTAAGCTTAAACTTCGTAGGTCTTTTGGTGACCCATCAATGAAGCGATTGAAACAATAAATCGTAATAAAATAACAATAACGTAGAAAAACATGTGTTTATAAAAAATATATAATTGAACAATGGGACATAGGGCTTAAAATACCTGGCGAAATGAGGGTGTTACTACATATAGATACTCTGCAACCCTTCGGAGAATTCAGGCGTGAATGTTATGAACAATGGTCAAATATTTTATAAACTTATCTATTTCTCGAAAGCTATTATTTTATTTATCAGCCCACGCGGAAGAATTCGTAGAAAAATGCGGTCTGATAATAAGTTTGATAAAATTATTAGCTTAATAATAAAGACTCTCTGACGTTAAAAGCAAAATTAAGAAGAAATATTATTATTGGTAAACGAATTTTGTTTCTTAGCTCTTTGGCTAGTTTAAGCTACATTAACGGGCCCAAGCCAAGTCAATATAGCGTGTGTTTTTTTTTACGAAGGATTCATGTTATGAGGAGTAATTTCATTTGCGGAGTGATTTCATTTTATTATTATATTTTTATTATTATTATTATGGTAAAAATCAAGAAGAACCATATCATGTTTTTCGATTATCATCGGTTTACAAGAGCGCCTAATATTAGCTCTCAAGTATTGCAGAGTATACAACATTTATCATATACTTGACACTAATACAAATTGTACAAACAATCTGTCCGATACGATCGCAGATAACAACGATTGATTTAAAGTAAAACCACATAAATCATCGAGGAATGTAAATTTCATAACAATGATCCGATGCATAGCAACTTTTACTTCCTATGGAATCACACTAACGCATGAATCACTACGTGCATAAACAAGACCCAACAAGATAAATTAAATGTGTTCAATGCAAAGATCTCTACTGCATAATATGTGAAGTTAAAATCCTAACAGAATGCACCAAACCATAAAAATCACATTCCACAGCAAACATTAAAAGAACTTTTACAACCATTTTACTATTCACTGCACTTTAATTAGAAGACTGATAAACTAGAAAATAAACAAGGCAGATGAAAGTGTTGATACAAACGAGAATAAAAAAGACCGTGCCTAAACAATGGGACTCATTGAAACGCATCGTGTGTAAGAATTTCAAAATCTACTCACCATGCATATCAGCATCAACACAATGGACCACGAAACACTTGCACATAAACACACAAATAATAAAATATGTTTTAGAACTTTTCAAAACACAGGACCTAAAATATTCCCTAAAGGGACACCACAAGTTAATTCGAAAATCGTATTTCGTTCGCAATACGCGCGCGAGTCGGGACGCGGCGTGCCTTTCAATAACGGTCTGCTCTCTACAAAGATCGACGGCTGACTGACTACTAGCTGCGCCGGCGTCGCTGTTTACTATAACCCCATAAACAAGATTATCAAAAGCTTTCAATGAATTTTCGCCTCTATAGTTGTGAGTGAAAGGTAAATTTTGGAACGTCTCTTATCCATCCGACGTAAGTATTTGTCATTTCGTATGAATGAAAAAAATAAACTGTACGCATAGAGCTTTCTGTATGCGTTTCGTTTCGTTTTATATCATAACCTTAATTAATGTTTATATCGCTTACAATCCTTGGCTCGTTTGAGTCTCGTATGATATTATGATTCATTTCACTATTCACGCTTAGTGTATAGTAGATTACTTTTATTTTGTCCAGTTCATCATGATTATGTTAGTAATATTTCTGGGAACATATCTCGTAGGTAGGTATATTAAATTATGTTTCTTGTTACTATTTGGATGTACATATTTTATGGCATGTGTCCAACTGAAATGTAATTAGCTCTATTTAAAAATGTCTCATGTCATTGTGAACTTTATTACTTTTGCTTGTCTCCATGAAATGTTAGAATGAGATTGTATGTACGACAATAGAAAAGTGTACAAAAAATAATTTAATACTTTAGTTCATTGTACTACCTTTATTTTCCTGTTGATAGAAATAAAACTGACACCATTGACCTACTTAGGTATAGGACAAATATTTATTTCCGATCTTCCCGGTATTACATGATAGGAATAACTAAATTCATCAATTTGTTCCTGTGGAAATATTTATATAGTTTATCACTTATCTGAGCTGTATAAAGATTCAAGCATTTTGTACAGTCATACATTACTACAACTTTATGGGACTCTGTGAATGTGCATAATGAGGTTGAAACTGTAAAAAAAACAGTTGGTCTAATTATAGAACTCACAAATACTAAAGCGTGGGGGGTCCTTCCGCGAATAACAAATTATTATTATTATTCGAAGGGCCTGGCAACAACTGGGATTATGCTAGAAGGAGACTAATGACCCGAGAAGTCGTGGGAATTCTTTATCAAATCAATTTGGAAACAAATGTACATTTACTGGGTGTATCTTCCCACTTAGAATTTCACCCATAAATTCTAAGTGGGAAGATACACCCAGTAAATGTACATTTGTTTCCAAATTAAACTATTTGCTCCCAATCCCGAATACGTGTTGTTTTAGGACAAATATATCAATCTTGATTATTCTCTTTATCTTAATCCCAGATCAGAAGTTCACTTAATAGATTGCGAATTCGAAATTTCCACACACTATACTTTTTTCCATCTAATTGTTTGATGTTTCTTGTAGATTTAGAATCCATAATTATGTATTTCAATGAGTTTTCAAACAAAATTTTGCTATTTTAAGAGGCGCCAAGCCACTCATTAATTACTTAGTTCGTCATCAAGGACTTTAAAACCACAAATAAATACAAAATATTGTGACCATTGATTATGTCTTGTGCCTATACTATTATTCATATTATTATGTACGACATTTTGATCTAAAATAGTTTGCACCAGTTCAATTAAACTAACATCCTTTGACTCTATCCCTTAGTCATCATCGTACAGTATGGTCACTTCTACAAATACATATATTACTGGCTTATCTAATGCCGAAGCTATTAATGGTTAACGTATAGTCCTGGTAATTGACAGGGTATCAACCTATATCGGCTTGTACATTAAAATCCATTACGCTCTCGTTTAAAGCCAATAAAATTGTTTTTCGAAGAATTTGTAACAAAACACTTGTCACGTTGTTAGTGGAATCTTGAACTAAATTCAATTAAATAAGAAAGGAGATAAAACAATTGGTGACATATGTTGTACTAGCAGCGACCCGCGGCTTCACCCGCGTAAATGTCGATCCCGTAGCGTAGGAATATCGGAATAAAAAGTATCCTATGTGTTTGAGTAACAAACATCCAAAACAAACAAAATATCTTCGCAAATTTTCACATTTATAATATTAGTAGGATTAACGTAGACGATTTTACAGCTGGTTAAGTTCAAACAGAACTGATCTGACGGTCGCTAAAGAAAATACATATTAGAGACCACTAATATCTAGAGACGACTAGGTGTCAACAGAAGCATAGCAGGCTGAGCCTTTAGTCATTAGAGAAAAAAATCGTCACAACAACACTAAGAAAATAAATCTAAGAGACTAGATCGAACGAACGAAATAAATCGTAAATAATATTTTTACCCTATTGAGCTTCTTGAGATTAAAGATCTTAAAACTAGTGCTAAAGCAGTGGTGGTCCAGTGGTAAAAGCCGCGACTTACGTGTTGTAGGTCGGAGGTTCGAAGCCAGACAGGCGCTTTACTTTGTTTAAATTATTTCATCATCTCTCGAAACGGTACAGGAAAACATCGTGAGAAAACCGGCATGTCCTAGAATCAAATAATTCGAAGACATGTGACATCCACCAACCCGAACTGGGCCCGCGTCGTGGATTATGGACAACTCCCTCTCACTGAGAGGAGACCTGTGTCCCAACAGTGGGACACCCCAACATTATAGGCTAATTATGTAAAGCTATTGCTATTTCATAATGGGTTTGCTCTTGACTCTAGTCTAGGTCAGAGATGACAGAGACAAAGTCTACGATGGAGTGAGCTCACCCAAAAGAAGCCTGTTCACTCTTACTTTGAAGAGATTCGGGTTGTATGCACTCGGAAACACAAACGCAGGTAGAGAGTTCCACTCTTTTGCTCTATTTCAGTAAAAAGGTTGGTTACGTGCAAATAGTCTTTGGTTGCGTGTGTCTTACTTCACTCCGGAAATCAATGAAAAACAGTCTTTGATTAAAATAATCATTGTCCCATGTAAGTAGTAAAAAGCAACACCTTGGCCCTTACAAAGGTTTTCCTTGGAACGTTACAATACTTACAATTAACGACCTCCTTGGCAATATTGTAAGCTGTTACCTCTGGTACTGCACTTGCTTTAGAGCGCCATTCAAATCGTATCCGACATTGTTATTGGTGCACGTGACTTCGATTAACATTAATAGATTGTTTCCTATATGCATCCCCTTCTTCCTTTTCATTATGTCGATGGCACCACAGTGTATTAAATTTTATTAGCCTAAAATTTTGCTACTTCCACTGCATCGTCGGTGGCAACGCAGACGTCTATGGTTGCATTTTTGGAGCACCTAAGGCAGGATATGTATTCCCTTGATCCCAAGTGACCGATAGGAACATTTATTTATTTATTTAACCTTATGGACGGGTTCTCTACTTGATTTCGAAAGTTGATGATTCTATTTTTATTATATCGAACATGGTGTGTCGATAATTCAGTTGTACGATTATAAACAGTTGTACGATTATAAACAGTTGTACGATTAAAAATACATATAGATTGTGCTTGTTTCTAAGGAAATCTCATTATTATCATCGTCACCGATGTTTGTAGTCTCCTTCCTCTAATAAGTTGAACCGGTGTTGGTTTTATGGACACCGTGTACGAAATGTATAAAATCTTTGGAAGCAAATTCGTCGTACGTTCGTCGTTTCGTCGTTCGTTCGTTCGTAATGTCTTTACATTATAAGTGGTAATGTGGCATATTAGTGGTTGTAGTGAGGCATATTATACAGATGATGATGATGTTAATTCCCCCAAACGTGAACAGTATATAAAAACTGAGCCTCAAAAATGAGAATTTTTTGAAAACCAAGATTATATTTTTTATGGAATTAATCAAGATAAATCAGGAAAAGATTTATCAGATCTAAACAAATATTAAAATAAATTCAAAAGGTGATAGATTAACAAGAATCAGTAATCTTAAGTATCTATTGCTTTAATTAGAACACTGTGGACATATAACATAACGATCACTATCTTGGAAACATCGCATACCTCATCAATTCAAATTATCATCTCAACATAATCATTATTCTGATGACTATCTTTATTGGTCAGCATTCGTTTCATACCATTTTCCTTATATTTATCTGTGTATTCTTCTGATAGAAAAACTAAGAGTAATTGTACTCTTATTTTAAAGTTTCAATAAGTTTCTTCCGTGAACAAACATTAGCAATCAGCAATGTATTATTTACTAGACAAGACTGTCACCGCGATTCTCTCGCTCGTGGAGACGGCCCCTTAGTGTTAAAAAAGGAAGATGAGTATATTTTTTCTCACTCTCATTTAGATTGATCATTCATTCATTCATTTCAGACGAAAGACGTCCACTGCTGGACATAGGCGTCCCCCAAGCACCGCCGCGCCGCTTCGACTAGTTCTGTGCTTCCCGCTTCCAGGTTGATCAATCATCATTATTATTGTAGTCATTAACGAAGTGAACAAGCCTCTACCGCTAGTCTGCTTCAATATGCACGAGAATGAAGCTGATCAGTGTCTTCCAAATTTTTTTTTAAATAAAGGTAAATCCCCTGACCATATCGCTGATAAAACAGGATGTTACGCATAAAGATAGGTCCTTTTACACCTAAGACGATACAACCCGTCACCGACTTGGAATCTATTTGAAGAGAAAGGGAAGAATTTTAGCAATTTCCCCCGCCAGCCATTTCTATAGGCTTTTCCATTTCAAACACGGCTCGTCCCATCCTATTCGTGTCTTTATCCCGTTAGGAAACCGTAAGAAATGCACATCTTTTCTACACAATGTCAAAGTCTTCGGGAATCTCATTGAATGGGAGACCAAGAATGATTCAAAAGCTATAATTAAATGGGCAGACGATATCAATTCTAATTCCGATGACGTAGAGCTCAAATTCCTTTTTTGATTGACCTTTGGAGTATGGAGCACACATATTTCACTTTAAGTATGTAATGTCATCGTGAACCAACGCATGAATTTGGACTCTCTGTTTATGGAAACAACGTTTTAAATTAAGTGTTGATGTGAATCAGTGCTCTGAGGTACGCTGAAGTCGGTAACGATTCGGAAGTGAGTAATACTAAGTCACCTGTATTAATTATATCCTTTAAAGTTCCTTTGCGGATCTCGTTTATCATCCTATGAATATGCAAACTATATAAACATTATGAGATAATATAATGAGGTAATTATTGAGTTCATCCTATGGAACAGGCGCCTAAACACCATTGAGATGCATGAAGAAGGCTCCTTTTGTAGCGCAGTTTGTTCCGCCAGTTACTCAACTGAACCGAGCGCTCGGCGCATCCTGGACAAACACGCCCAACACCTTACTTGACTGGCCAATTCTTCCCTTGCGGTGGTAGAGCTAACGCCCACCTGGTTTGCGACCGGAGTCCTGGTCCCACCGGAGTCCGGCGTCAAGTAGCCTGCTGTGTTTCATCGATGCATTCCATCATAGACCTCATCTATCGCTTTCCATCAGGCGTGATCGAGGTCAACAGCGGGTCCATTCAACAATAAAAATAAAACCATTTCCCATAAATGAACATAGCTCACAGACTGCCACGTTGATCTAGTGGTCGCTAGCAGTACTGCTGAGCATAAGATTACCAAATCGGGCAAAGTACTATTGGGTTTTCCCATTACAAATTTATCAGCAGCAGCTCGGGGTCCAGATTTTTGCCCGGTTGATGGCAATTGGCTTGCTTCCTATTACATGGGATTTAGACATATCTGGCGAAAGGGGGAGGGTGAAGAGGGGCGTGAAGTTATGTTATGATCAGAGTTCAGTAGGTACTCCCAGATGCAGCCAAATAAGAAAGTCCTTACCAAAAAAATCTGATGGCACTGCGGTGAGCAAGAGTACAAAAATAAATCTTAGTTGGTCAATCTGGCTGGTATAATAACCACATGCATTCTTTGGGTAATGACCCGGATGATTACAAGTACTGCAGTCTTTACCTCTGAATCAGATTTGGCAACATCTAAAACGAGAGATGGCCTTGACGATAGAGAATGAATAATCGGAAATACTTCCACATTAAAACATCGTGAGGGAACTAGAACTAAAAATTCGAAGACATGTGACTTCCACCAACCTGCACTGGGCCCACGTGGTGGGTTACGGCCCACTCCCTCTCACAGAGAGGAGGCTTGTGTCCCAGCAGTGGGAACATTATAGACTGATTATGACTTCCACAGTTTATTTCTTAGGGTAAAATATTTGTTCCCACACCGCTTATGTTTAAAAGCTTAATCAGAGTTCTTGCTTTTGACCTAGGAGAGCGTCAAACTATATATTCAATTGCCAAAATGAAAAGGCACGTTTCACTTTTATCTCATGAAAAAAAGTTTCCGTATACTATTTCATGCAAATTTACTGTTTCCAGCCAAAACTGACAAAAAGGTTTAGTTTTTTTAGAGCTTACTTTCCCGATGCCAGGGCAACATGTATGCAGTTTCATTATTCTTACCATTGTAATTTCAAACTTAGTAACCTGCATGAAGATTTTCATGCATTTTACCAACAGTACATTCTAATTCCATAGCTGCTGGCAACAAGATGATCATCTGCCTAGCATTTTCCCAACTATGTTGACGTTGACTTCCAGTCTAACCGGATGCAGCTGAGTACCAGTATTTTACTTGGAGCGATTGCCTATCTGACCTCCACAACCCAGTTACAAGTTAATAAATAAAAACCCCTTGGTAAGACTGGTTGTCAGACTGTCAGATCTACGAATGACAGCCGGGACCAACGGCTTAACGTGCTTTCCGAAGCACGGAGGGGCCTCGGTATATTAAGATGGTCACCCATCCACAGACCAACCGCGGCAAGCGTAGCTTAACCTGAACGATCGACCAGTGCGGCTGTTATTATTTAGCCAGAAGCCGGAGGGGCTTCTGGCTAAATAATAACAGCCGCACTGCTGGCAACAAGGTAATGTAGAGACTGTGTAGCTCTACCTTTAGAAGTAAATGCAGGCTGGTTATAATTGCCGGTGTGTTCCATTCGAACGTTCAAGAAATTGTCAAATATTTTTATTATGGTTTTTTTGTTTAGTAGTAGCAGTGCTAGAATTGACGTGTTGATGTAAAGTCGTGAATATATAATTAATTCAAGTCAAAGTATTTTTCAATTATAACGCAACACACGCGTAGCACAATAGCTACGCACCACAGTAACATGTAGGATTCGCGAAAGAAATCTTATTTAAAACTAGCTTCTGCCCGCGACTTCGTCCGCGTGAAATTCGTAATTTCCCCAAAAAATTTCGAAAATTATGTATAATTATGATCTTTTTCATTTATTTCTAGATAAATAAGTATTCGGGCCAATTTTTAGGTTTACAAAACAAATGAAGAAAGAATATGGGGAGGCCTTTGCCCAGCAGTGGAACAATAATAACGAAAAAGAAAAAATAACAAATAAATATTGATTTTTCATAATAAACTGGATCCCTGCTTTTCACCCCCAGAGAGATGGAATACGAAAAAATCGTTTGGGGGTGGTCATTATTTAACTGATAGATTATTTATAACAATTTTCGAGTTAATCATGCTACGCAGTAAAATCCTCCTTGTAAAATTAACTACCCCTTTTCCATACCCCGTTAGGGATACATTTTCCAAAAACCATGATACACGTTATGCTTTGCTTATGTCTTAAGTATAAATACTAAGTTTCGAATTAATCGGACAGCTCGTTAAAATTCTTCCATACAAATTTTGACACCCCCCAATCCCCCTCTAATGGGTAGTTTAAAAAAATGCCATACTTTATAATTTACTTAGATAAATATTCGTGCCAAGTTTCAAGTTTATTAACTCGAGGAATAAGATTTTTTATACAAACAAAGTCCCTCCATTTCACCGTCTTAGGGGTGGTATTTCGAAAACCCCTACATACAAACTTTACCTCTTTATAATATTAGTATAGATGATGGATGAGATATTACTAAAACATTTAATTCAAAAAAGCAGTTCGCTGAGCACAACGGTTTCGTACGTAGCCAGTAAGCCGACCGCCCGGCCCGGCTGAGCCGCGCGGTGCGGTATGGTACCTCGCAGAGCTGCCGGCCGCCTTGCGGAGTTATTTTAAAACTATGATATCTCCTAAGATATTCATTGAAATCAAATGCTGTCAAGGGTAATTTTGTTCAAAATTAAATACTTGTGATGAATAACGTATTTATTTGGATAAAGATCAATATCATGTTTATAAAAACACCTTCGCAAGTAATGCATTATTTTAGAACAAATTTGATTACCCTAAAAAAGGTAATGGTTAATCAACCTTAACAGATAGATATATACTGTTGCGGACTTTTTTATAGGACTTTTATAGAGGAACAATTCCGTCCTACATGATTTTTATGTAACTTTAACCGTTTACGCAGCGTACGCAACGGAAGCTCTCAAAAGGAATATTTTTTCCCGTTTTTGCAACATTTTTCATTGACGCTCCGCTCCTTTTGGTCGTAGCGTGATGTTATATAGCCTATAGCCTTCTAAAAAGCCCGTTAAATGGACTATCCAACACAATTTTTTTAAGAATTTTTCAATTCGAACCAGTAGTTCCAGACCGCAAAATTATTATTTTTTTTTTTTGTATATACTTTTCCGGGATAAAAAGTACCCAGTGTGGTGCCCAGGATATTAAAGAATAATTATACCAAGTTTCATCGTAATCTAACCGGTAGTTTTTGCGTGATGCCTGAACAAACAGACAGACAGACAGACAGACAGACAAAAATTTTTTTAATCACATTTTTGGGTTTGGTGTCGGTATAGTAACACCCCCTGCCATTTATTTTTTTGATATTTTCAATGTACAGAATTTTCACTTCTACAGATTTATTATAAGTATAGATAACTCTTTCTTCCTTGTTATTGAAGATGACAAAAAAATGGAAACCACGCAGGATGAACGAAGCTAAACGAGGAACGTCCGGTGAAGGTTCACCTTTTAAACTAGACTACAGAGAAAACCAATGTAACTACTTAAGGTGCCACTAGTGGATATTTTCTCCATACAAATTTCGGGAGAGTATTAATCGACTGTTTGACATTGTGCACCCAAAGTTAAACATGATATCGTTTTGACTTATTATTAATTGTGTCTGTACGGAAACAGAATAGTAAAATAAAAAACCATTAAAAAGTTATAAGCCAACAAACATTCGTTTTTCTTGCTATTTTTAACGTAACTTTGGGTGTAAATAAGTAATAAAAGAACTGTAAAATCTTCAAATCCAAGTCCGTACCGACAAAACTCAGTTATCGAAGAGTTCAATAAAGAGTTCAATTTATTTATAATTGATTTATGCAGTGGTTTTTTCATAAAACTCGATTTTCCGAAGCACTTTTCGAAATTTTTTACGCACTTATTAGTTCGGAACGGTGTTTCTGTGCGTGAGAACTGGGCGTTGTAAGTGTAGACTATCGTCTAACTTCTCATCACTGCTACTAGCTCTGTTATACACCAAGTCAGGTGATACAGCGTGCTTTTTGGCCATGAGCACCAGTGAGTTCGAGCTCGCGACTAGTTTACTCATAAGGGGCTTACAGGACCTAAACACAAAAAAAACCGCAAGTTTTAGAAACAATAAAAGTATATGATCGACTACAGTAAACAAAATTAGAAAAATATATGATATTCTTCAGGATAGGTATATTGCTAGGTAGAAAGTGTGTTGAAAACATAATAAAACTAATTTGGTACGATAGAAAAAAATCATGAAGATACCTCTAAAAACTTTCTTTTTACAATAAAACCATACTAATATATCTGATTTTTTGTCAGATTATTCTACAAGCAACATACTAAAATACAACCATAGATTTTTTTGTAAATACTAGATAATTGCTTCATACTTTGCAATAAATTACCAGCGTTGTGTCATCGCGCTTCTCTTTCTTTTCTATGCAGTCCGACTGTGACCGCGCTTTAGGTCATGTAAGTTCCTTAATTTGCTTTTTACGGTGAAAATAATGGTAATTAAAAAAAATAAAAAACATAAGACCTGCTTTATAGTTAGTTCAGTTAGTATGCAAAGTTTCATGATCTAATTTGAAGTACTTTTTGAATACCAACGGTTTATTGTTCGGTTTAGAGGTAACTTTGGATTTTTTTTCTATCGAGAAAATTTTATGAAATCGAGTTTTCATCAAACTAGTACTTAGCATTAATCCTCAACTTACCATCTATTTATATCAAAATTAATGCTGCGGTATTTTCGACATAGCGGAGGATCATGCTCATCCATTTGATGTAGGCTCTTAAGCAATACATTTCCAGTATAAGCTGACCTCGCATTGGGTTTGCTTGGCTTTACAATAAGAGGTCAGCTTATACTGGAAATGTATAACTTGATATGTAGCCGTGTGTATCTATACTCGTGTGCATTCTGTTGGCAAAAAACTGTTTCCGCTTTTAACATGGTTATGTACGTACATGGATGAAGTATTTTTAAATAAGTAGAAAGATGATGCTTGTACATCATTAGGGCATTGACTTATTGGAAATGGGTCTAGCAGTGTGAGTGAGTTCTTTAATGGGGATACGTTATAGTAGCCCGCGTATATCATTTTTTTTTTACTGTTTTTAGGTTTCCGTGAATCCGTACCCAAAGGGTAAAAACAGGACCCTATTACTAAGACTTCACTGTCCATCTGTCTGTCACCAGGCTGTATCTTATGAACATGATAGCTGGACAGTTGAAATTTTCACAGATGATGTATTTCTGTTGCCGCTATAACAACAAATGCTAAAAACAGAATAAAATAAATATTTAAGGGGGGCTATCGTACAACAAACGTGTTTTTTTCGGCGTTTTTGCCTTGTGGTACGGAACCATTCGTATGCGAGTCCGACTCGCACTTGGCCAGTTTTTTTTTTACAAATCACAGGTCAGTGACAGAAAGCCAAAACTCGTAATTTAAAAAATCTGGTCAAATTATTTTTATGTCTGAAAAAAATACATATTTAAGAACGAAAAAGCCCATTCTGCTTTTGTTAATAAGAACGTCAGGAGAATACATTTGGAAGTGAAACTCAAAATCGTTTATTGAAATTAGACTCAATATGTATCGCTTCAAAGTTAGTTTTAGGACAGCTGCACCCAGAAACACCTTTCAGATAAATTCAAACAAAAATATAGCATCCACTACATCTACACATTTTTTTATTTTATTTTATTTTGTTGTTGTAAAGGGAAAACAAAAAATATAACAGTTTCATCTCGGCGACAAACAAATGTCAAGTGTTCACTCGGACCCTATGGTCCTAGTGTTAAATGAATGAATATCCTCAGTATCTTCGTAAATAAAATTGACAGTACGAACACAGATCAATTTCTACAGTCAATCATAGAGTTAGGGAGTACTCGACGTACTTTATATAAAGAGTGTGGATGAGTGACGGCTTTCTCAAACTCGCTACAGGTCAAGAGTGGATGTTTGTCTCATCTAGCGTGTGCCAGTTGGAGTCCGTTTGCTCCGATTCAAGGAAGGAACAAGGGACAATGTTCTGATTTTGGTACAGACGCCAGCACATCAAGCTACTACAATCTGTCAAATTTCTTTTATAGATTTTCAATTTTATCGCTAAATCATAAGGTTCAAATTTGGTTGGGAAAATTTGACAGTTTCGGGTAGATTGATGTGCTGGCGTCTGTACATTGAGTATTGCTGCGTGTCTCAATATAATTAGGCAAACTTAGTGGTTAAATAGACATGTAGGTAAGCCTGCTTTCGATTTTAGGAACTTTATCTTCCGATTCAATGGATATTTCCTCCCTATTTCCTCTTAGGGCTGATTTTTCCAAAGCCAAATAATATTTTATCGAAGGAATAATTATGAATTTTTGACAGTTCTTCCATACAAAAACTGTCAGACGTCAATTATATTTAGTCCATGAATAAATATTATCTGTCGATTGATATAATAAATTAGCCCTTTATATAAAAAAAAATCTAAATCAAAATATTTCATTTCACATAAACCTACATGGGCACTTATGAAACGTCAGAAGCTAGGTGCACGGTTCCAATTGGTCGTTTCCTATGGAGAAGAACCGGCAAGAAACGCCACGGTTACTCTTTTTTCAAAATAATTTTCTTTTACAATATTTTCAAATTACAGTAGGTATGGGACGACAGCGTAGCTGCGTAGGCCTGTCAACAAGTACCTGGTACTTGATAAAATAAAAAATACTACTACAGATCTAAAGTCCTACAAAGTTCTCACATTATCAAAATAAGAATATATCAAAAGGATAAATAAAATATAAAATCCTACTAAACCCAAGTGATATGATTGCCATTACAACCACTAATAAAGAGGTGAAAAATTACAATTGTCTGTATATAATGTGAAATAATAAAAAGATTATGTCAAAGAAGTATGTAAATCTTAATATGTATATATAAATTACGTGTCACGATGTTTGTCCGCGATGGACTCCTAAACTACTTAACCGATTTTAATCAAATTTGTACACCGTGTTCAGTTTGATCCAACTTGAAAGATAGGATAGCTCACATCTCCATTTATAATCGCAATATTATTTTATTGCACAAAAACGTTAGCCACAGCAACGCGTGGCCGGGTCAGCTAGTATTAATAAAAAATAAATATCCTAATTTGAGAGCAGTTAATAGGCATTTACATAGTTATGCCGTTAATGAGGTGCCAGGGAAGCCACATATGCAGAAGGAATTATTGCCAAACTACCTTGTCTTCAACGTAGTCTTTAATATTATAAATGCTTTTTTGATAAGGACACGTTTGATGAGGGTTTTGAACTTTCCATCGCTAAGTTATGTAACCGGCTTTGGCAACTTGTTATAAAAACGGCTTGCTAGTTTTAGAACTAGGTATCACAATTTCATTTTTACTACGTGTATTTATATTATGGAAAACGCTTCTTATTTTGAAAAGTCCTAAGTTTTTGGGAACATACAAAATACTTTCTAAAATATGAAGAGAAAAGAATATACAGTCATGTCAAGTTTTACTCATCAGTTATATTATAACGACTTTACATCCGCAAAGTATCAATTTTTGATGGAGTCTGTCGCAAGCTATATTGTTCCAAGCCATAAACAATAAGATTCCAATTTCGAGTGGCAAAATAAAAAATAATCGAACCATGGAATTTCGAAATACTACTGCGGATCACTCACTACAATGCGCCACGCGACGGAGTGTAGACAACCCACCCCCGCGCGTGATTTTTTATTTACAAATTCAATCAAAGTTTGGCTCCATTTCCATTTCAGTGTGTGATCCACCTAACATAAATCCTGACACAATCTTATACACTTCGAGAAGAGATGAGCCTTCAAATAGTTTCCAGAAAACTTAATGACCAAAGGATTATTCTCCCATGTTATAAACGTGCAATTAATTCCGAGCGGCGACACCAACTTTCCTCACTAGTTTAACGAGCAGTCTTATAATTGAAATCGTAAGGACAGACAGGTTCACACTCATTTGGTTCTTCTCGTACTGCACTAATAAGACATTTTATTGTTCAAGTTTTAGATACGCTAGGGTTGTCAACATCGTGTTCTATTTACGGGATATCATTATTAATAAAAAAAAAGCGGCCAAGTGTGAGTCGGGATTGCACACGAAGAATGCATTACACAACGCAAAAAACGGCGAAAAAAACACGTTTTTTATTTTTATTATTTGTTGACACGGCGGCAATAGAAATACACACTGTGAAAATTTCAATTGTGGACGGACGGACCAACGGATGGACAGCGGAGACTTGGTAATAGGGTCCCGTTGTTACCCTTTAGGTACCCCTAAAAAGGGGCTCGTAACTAAATCATAACAAACCGCTCGTGTCGATCAATGGTAAAGCTACACAAAACAGCTAGGATACAGATAGCTGACAGTTAGCGAAAGAAGGCCAATTAAAAGTTTTCACTGACAATATTAGGGACGTAGCACAAGAAACAGTCAGGTATGCGAAAGCAAGAATTAGGTAAGCACTCGTAGAGAATTAAGAAAAGACTGAACAGGTTTTAGTGATCTTCAAAGAAGTATTTAAACAGTATTTTTTTTTAGTTTAGGCACACTGGTGGAGAGTAAATCAAGATGGTTTAGGCTCCGCTCGCCCCTTGGATCTTGCCCCTTATTGCCTAAGTGTATCTACTCGCCCCCTTGTAACGAGCGAAACAGGGCCTAGTTTTTTTAATGATAAAAATCCCATGGACAACCTTGGTCTCAAGTCCTTCGGCGCCGCCAAACGATCACTTACTTATAAATTTAATTTCTATTCGTTCAAAAGTTAATGTAAAATTCGAGCCAAGTTCTTGGCATAACAGTTTGATTCGCTGATAAAAGTGTGGAGACTGTAATGGGTGACTCTGACTACTGCCAAGTTTTATCGCGTGAAATGAAAACTTTAGGCTCCCTAGATATGAGAGGTGGCCGCAATATAACGTCCGCTATTTTATCGATGAATGACAATCTAATATTAACAGTCTCCCGACCGATTTCGGTCACAGTGGTTAATCTCACGCGCGTCAGCACCCGCGTCTAACTCGCTTTGAAATTTGTTGTATATAATTTGAGTCTTATGACACGTCAATCGATCTCAAATTGCATTTATCCAAGTCCAACCTCACACGCCTCGCGCCTGCCTCATGCCAACCCCGCGCTCACCCCGCACACGCGCTGCACCCACCCCAGTTGTCACATCTCACGTTGTGAAGCCAGTAGGTCCTCGGCGGCCGAAAATAGGCAGGCGGCGGGGCCAATGACCTGACCCATCGCAGGGGGACCAAGGGTGCCCAGTCACGGGGTTGTCTGGCACCCATGTGCTGGTTTGGTCCCTAGGGTGGTCACGGCGTGCTATGTGTTCTGGTGCGCCGGTGATGGGGAGTACTACCCAGAGAAGGGTCCGGTGACGGACAGCCGTGGCGGGTTCACGGAGGGGTGCTAACGCGTGCCCGTGTTCCCGCCGTAAGCGGCAGAAGAGGACACCGTGGAGTTTTAGTAGGTTAGAGTCCCACATAACTGCACTATCTCCCCGTGGTAGTGCATAATGCATGAGCATTTCTCCACGTTAAAAAAAGGTAACACGGAAAACACACCAACTTACTTTCAAAAATAACGTTTCAATGAAGTTGTTTTCTGTAAATAGCGGATGCTGTGGCAGCCAAGACACCATAGCTTTAAAGTGCCACTAGTCGATATTGTTTCCATACAAATTTCCGGAGAGTATGACTCCACTGTTTAACATTGTGCATACAAAGTTAAACGTGATATCGTTTTGTCTTATTATTAATTGTTGTCTGTAGGTAAACAGAATAGTAAAATAAAAAGCTATTAAAAAGTTATGAGCCAACAAAGATTCGTTTTTCTTGCTATTTATAATGTAACCTTGGGTGTGAATGAGTATTAAAAGTACTGTAAAATCTTCAAAACCAAGTCCGTAACGACAAAGCTCAGTTATCGAAATAAAAATAAATAAATAAACATTATTTGTAATTGATTTATGCAGCACTGGTTTTTTCATAAAACTCGATTTTTCCAAAGCACATTTCAAATTTTTTTACGCGCCTATCATTTTGGAATGGTGTTTCTGTGCGTGAGAACTAGACGTTATTCGTGTAGACTAGTGTCTAACTGCTCATCACTGATACTAGCTCTGTCGGACACGAAGCCAGGTGAGATAACGTGCTTTTGGCCATGACCAACAGTGAGTTCGAGCTCGCGACTAGTTTACTCTTTATAACCAAAACGGTAGTTACTACAAACTTTATAGCTATGTGATAACTGCAGCTTTGCCAACCTTCTCTTAATGAAGATTCATCACGATACGTCTACATTCATCTTAGTGATCTAGAAAAGAACAGTTCCGCTGCATAAAAACCCACTATCAAAACTCTTAGTAAGCTTTATACTAAGCTCCGCTAAGCTATTACCATAATCTATCCGCTTTTTCTCAAACTTGGCGGATGCACTGCCGTAAGTCCTGCCATACAGGTTCGGTAACATCTTTAGATTGAAACCTATATGATTACACATTTTCACTTAACAGCTAAGTAGAGCTGCGAGCGTTCGAGAAAAACAACAAGTGTTTTTATCAAGTTACGAGTAGAGCCTTCTTCTCGTGTCTGCGCAAAATAATGGGTATTACTGAGAAGTAATTCATTAAAAAATGTCTCAGTAATACAATGTAGTAAATGTGTAGTAATACAAATGTCTCCATTTTAATGGTTAGTTACAGTACACGTTAATAATATCGGTCTATAGGACCTTATCAAATACACATTATAATGGCTTGAATAGCACGATTAATACCCCCGTTGGGTCATACGCTTCTAATAGTTTATACTGGGTCTACACATATAGGTGTATGAATATTTGTACCATGGTATGGTGTTTGTGCAGAAGTCGTGGCCCAGTGGTAACAGCCCCGACTTACGAGCGGTGGTTCGTGAGTTCGAACCCGGACAGAGCTTTACTTTGTTTAAATAATTTCATAAACATTGCTCTCAAAACGGTGAAGGAAAACATCGCGAGGAAACCGGCATGTCCTAGATACTAAAATTCAAAGACATGTGACATCTACCAACCCGCACTGGGCTCGCGTGGTAGATTACAGCCCTCTCCCTCTCGAAGAGGTGAGGCTTGTGTCCCAGCTGTGGAAACATTAGAGGCTAATTATGCAAAATCCTTTGTAGCATCTGGGTAATGGGTTATAATTACAAACAAAGAATTCTGGTGTCTACATAATCTAAACCTAGGTAATGTTAAGCCATACATTGCATAAAATAACAAAACTATAAAACAAAAATCGTGACGCAATGAACAAAATGAAATAACACCTACGAGTACGTTACACCAAATATTCACATTGCAAAACGTTTAACATCAAAGAGATTTTTACAACTTGCAACACCATAAAATAATTTCTTCATAGATTACGGTACGGTGCAGTAAAAAGGTTTTAACTAACATTATGTTTAACTGTGAGTTCAATGCAACGCTTTGAAGGCAGCCGATGTCTTCCGCAAAACTTTTTAGATGTTTTCTGTTAATTATTTTATTACTTGTGAGGTGACTGGAGGTCTACCTGCAGTGTTATGAGCTGTGACGAAACTGCAGCATCTGGTGGCGTGACTTACAAGTTGTAGATCGTGGGTTCGGACTCAGCCAGGTACTTTGTGTAAATTATTTCATCTAATCAAACTATCATAATGTCCTTCCCCGGGATTTAAACTATCTCTCTGCCAAATTTTATCGAAATCCGTTCAGTGGAATAAGGCTCCTTCAAACAGGCGCGACACGACACGCGACACAAAGGCACCGCAAGTCGTGCAACGAGCGGTGTCTTTGTGTCGCGCGCGATTATATCGCGTGTCGCGCCTGTGTCTGGGAGCCTTTAGGCGTGAAAAGATAACATACAGACAGACAGGTAAACAAACAGACAGACAGAGTAATTTTCAAATTTGTAATATTAGTATGGATTAGTATATTAGTATGGATGATTAAATATAAGTGACGTTCAAACGTCAAAAATGTATGGCTAAACAATCGCTATTGGTTCTTTACGACGTTTTCCCTTGCCGTTTTAATTTTCTAACATTGCGTTTAATTTCAACTTGATTACATTTTAACTCAAAGTAAAGCGCCTAGCTGGTTTCGATCGCTTCGAACCTACGACCTACAGCTCGTAAGCAGCGGCTGTTAACACTGAGCCACCTCTTTGGTTAAATTATTTTCAACACCACTGCTCTCAAAAAGGTGAAGAAAAAATATCGTGAGGAAACCGGCATGTCCTAGAACCAAAAATTTTAAGACATTAATGTGACATGATCTACCAACCCGCACTGGGCCCGAGGCTACTCCCCACTCCCTCTCACCAAGACGAAGCGTGTGTACCAGTAAAGGGAACAATATAAGCTGATTATACTACATTTAACTTAATTCCATAAGTTAAACAGTAAGTTAAACCGGCCATCTCCACTACCCACTTAGCAAAACTTTTAAAGCCACCCGCATAAAGATATCGCAAGTCCCAAGCTTCCAAGTGACCCTAAAATTTATCTAAACTTTGGCCGTCAAAGCGTCCCCGGGTAGTTTGTAAAACCGCCAGATAAGTGGAGAATGTTAAAAGGACTCGTCGCCGATAAACTTGCTGTCAGATAGTGGAGGCGAGAATAATATTAAGAGTTGTTTTTTTACGGCTTGATGTGATAAGGTGGGAAGCGGGATATTTGTCGGGATTGAAATAAAATGATTAAGGAATGTAAGGATTATAAAAACACGTTTACGGAGTTGGTTTTTGCTATTTTGTCTAGTTTTTAGTAGACTAGGCTGCTTCGTTGGAACCGCTGATATAGTGGTTCCAATCGCGATAGCTGAAAGAATGCGCGCCGGGAGCGGGGTGCAAGAGGGCTTCAAAGTGATATGTAGGTGTAAAAACATTCAGAACTAAAAATCCGAATACGCCTAATAGATTATTAAAGGACTCAACCCATGAATAATAGGAGACTCAACCGATTTGAGGCGAGATCCCAAAATTTTCGATTTTATTCTGCAATCTCTCGATTCTAAATCTTTTCCTAAAATCTAATCGACTTAAGTCGACAAAATGACTCCTTGTATGTATGGACAAACAATAACCTAACTTCAAAAATAATCGAACCTGCTTCGTTGAGCTGAAGATGCATCCCGTTGAAAATAAACTTGCCGACGCCCATGGCTGAAAGTTTTTCTGCCAGCTATTAAGCAATTAAATGGAAATATTTTTAACCCTTTGTAAGGCGAAGTAGCGAAACTTGTACAGCGCAGCCAACTAGTCTAATTTTAAGGTCGATTTTTAATTGATAAAATCTACCTTCAAGTTAGACTAGTTAAAGACAAACTTAGCTTCTGCCCCTCTAAAGGGTAAATGCTCCTTCAAACAGGCGCGACACGCGATAAAATCGCACACGACACAAAGGCACCGCAAGTTGCGCAACGAGCGGTGCCTTTGTGTCGCGCGCCATTATATCGCGTGTCGCGCCTGTTTGTAGAAGGCATATTGCAACAAAAAATATATAAAATATACACACACAACGTAGTCAAAAGCCTGAAAAATTATGTTAGTATGGTAATAATTTGCTATTCCTTTCCTTTTAATAATATTGCTTAGTATCCGACATGGGTAAACTGTTGAGCCTAAAAATGTTATGTTTACAATCAGGGACCATTTTGGTTACCCATTGAAAGGGTTTTTAATAGGGTTTTGACAAACTGTTGTTTTAAAACCAATTTCATATTTATTACCATCTTTTACGAAAACCCTCATCAATGGATAACCTCTTCCAAACCCCTTTGATTTGTTTACCTGTTTATTCAAAAACCCATTCTTGGTGGTTATACTTTTTAATAGTAAGACGTTTTGAATGGGTTACCCCTTCAACGACTGTAACAGAGTTACCCATTCGAACTACAAATATTGTAATTTTATCTCTCGTGCCTTACTATAAAGTACTAAACTGTATGCATTCGGCGGGTGCACGCGTCAAGTCGCAACACGCAGTCTAGGACCTAGCGACTCCACAGTTCATACACATACGATTATGGTCATTATTACAGTGATTTTAAAGTTAAATGTATTTTTTTTTGGAATAATCGGGGTTGTTTCATGTGTAATCTTGTCTATTTTACGGAATCATAAATGTCATTCCATCGGCTCACTCATTATTTAGTGCCCGAAGGGAAAGGAGCAGCGTCAAATTAATAAAAAAATGCCACAACCGAAGCGAGATGCCGTACATAGCTATTATGAATACGATGCAACTACTCAGAGCAGTCAATGCAATTTATGTGGAAATCGTATAAAGGTAAGGTCATTATTATTATGATGTGATTTTCCCAATCTTCTAATCTAGCAGATACCAGTTTGACGACACTTCTCGAGGTTATTTAATTCAAATGTAACCAGGGCCGGACCACCCTCGGCAGCGTCTGTGTGCAAAACCTGTGACGCGTCTCTTTTATGAGTGTTTTTGTATTTCGATTTTGTTTTTACATATCGGTTTAAATTATGATCTCCAGTTTAGTATAGGTACCTAGTACTAGTTTTGTATAGGTACCTAGTACTAGTTTTGTGTATGTACATACCTAGTACTAGTTTTGTATAGATACCTAGTACTAGTTGTTGCCCGAGTTGGGGCATGTCGCTAGTTTTGAATAATTGGCACGTCTGTTTCAATGACACATCGATACCGGTGATAACATGATTGTCACCATTTTAATGGCGCAGCCATTTATCCAACTATGTGCTGAGTGTGAGTTGTTTTTACATTAAGGCGAAAGCGCCAGGGTAGCCCGCGAAATTCAATTTTTTTTAGGTTTTTTGGAATTTGCTGGTCAGTATTAAGTTGTACGTTGATTAATATATGAATCGCGGCCGTAACACACATGTATTTACAGAATTATAATCATTAAAGTCATCAACACAACTCTCTAAGACCACGTAAGTCCCAAGAATAACTGTTTCATGAAATCATCATTCTTTGGACTTACGTGGTCTTAGAGAGTTGTGTTGATGACTTTAATGATTATAATTCTGTAAACACATATTTCTTACGGCCGCGATTCATATATTAATCAACGTACAACTTAATACTGACCAGCAAATTGCAAAAAACGTAAGAAAATTTGAATTTCGCGGGCTACCTTAGCGCTTCCCCCTTAACTTGATCGAGATGTTTATCGCGTTTGGCTCTCTGATTGGTTAAAGAGCTTGGAGCAAGCCAATCCGAGCGCTGAACGTCATAAACGCGTCGATTGCGAATCGAATGCCTAGTGTGAGATAGTTTTACGCGTGTTAGCGTAAAACTAACTCACACTAGGCACTCTGAATATTTAATTTTTTTGTTTTGTTTTAGGGAAAACACACAACTAATTTGAAAAACCACATTTCTATAAAACATCCGGAAGAATATTTAATGGTAACTAATATAAATAAAGAAAATATCAATCAATCAAATACGTCTAAAGATACTTCTAACTCGGAAAAAGTAAAAAATTTGTGTGTAAGACTAGTTACTACTCATGGACGACCATTTGCGATGCTACAAGATGCTGCGTTTCAAGAAATTATTAATATTGCAGTTCCATCCAATTCTAAAACAAAAGGGATAAATTTAAATGTTATTAAAGGAATGATACCTCAAAAGGCATACCAAATAAAAAGGAAAATTTCATTAGAAGTCAAAAATATTATGATAAGTTTAAAATTGGATTCGGCATCTTACGTAGACAGGAATTTTTTGGGTATCAACTTGCAGTATATGAAAAACGGTCGGATTATAATTAGAAATCTAGCTGTATTAGAAGTGTTGGAGAGACAAACCGCGGAATATCTAAAGGAAAAGCTTTTGGAAGTTTTAAATGAGTTTATGATTTCACAAACACAAATTTATTCAATAACCACAGACAACGGTAGTAATTTTAAAAACATGACAAAGTTGTTGACTGAATTTTGCTACACAACTGCTCAAAATGAAAATAACTCCGATTTCGATAGTGAAGCCAGCGGTGAGTACGAGGAAAATGAGGTAAATGATTATGATGATGATGATGATGAACAAATAGCTGACAGGTCCGAACTCAATGAAAACACGGACCTAAACAGTTTCATCAACAGTGGGAACAATGACTCATTCAAGCCACGTGCAATGTTTTGCGCTGCACATACTTTACAACTTGCTGTAAAAGACGCTTTTAATGAAAATTTGGATGCTAAAATTGCCACACAAACTGCACGAAGAGCTGTTAAAATCTTACGCCGACCAAATATAAAAAATATTTTAAGGACCTCGAATTTAAATAAACCGATAATTGACTGTCCAACTAGGTGGACGTCTACCTATCAAATGTTGTCACGTTTGTATTCATTAAGAGATGTTCAAGACTCTGATCTTACGAGTATTTTTTCTGATAGTTTCTGGATAGAAATCCAAAATTTAATTGCTTGCCTTAAACCTGTTTATGAGGCGACAGTAGCATTACAACGCGAACAACTTACGATTGGTGACTTTTTCACAGAATGGCTTAATTGCAAAATAAAGTTGGAAGCTATTAGAACCTCATTTGCAGAGGACTTAGTTAAAGCTATGAAAAGTAGAGAAACTGATTTATTAAATAATGATTTAGTCCTAGAAAATTTATATTTAGATGGTCGCCTCAACGTAATTTTATGTGATCAAGAATGTGAGAAGGCAAAAACATTAATAGCGCAGACTTTCCAGCAGTTACAATCTCTCACACTATCTGAGTCTTCAATCGAAATTTCCGAAATACTAGATGACTCTAGTACCAGGCAACATGGTCAAACAACATTACCATTAGAAAATTATTTAAAAGAAACTGAAGTAAATCGTGGGTTAGCTGGGAGGTCGGTAAAAGTTCTTTATTCGCGGGGTATGTGTTCCATAAATATGCCGCGAATACAGAAACCGTGAATACGGAATGGTAATTTATATGGGATTATAGGGGATACGTTCCTAGGTGACAAAAAAAAAACAACAAATATATAAAAAAAATATTTAATTGAAGTTTTTGAAAATTTTAATTAATTATCTTAAGGCTTAGGCAATGGTTTGAAGAATTTTGTAATTTTTTCTTGCTTAGCAGTTTTCAAAAGCTCCTTCAATTCAGACTGATACACAGCAGCCGCATTAGCAACTTGCCTCTTAAAAATAAGACTTCGTTCCATAGATGGATCAATGTTCATACCTAGGAAGAGTGCAGTAGAGACGTGTTACTCGATCACAATTTTTGTAACGAATGTGAAAGACGAAACACAAAGCGGCTTTTACTATAAACGGAACAACAACATTTAAAAATATACTTTATTTATTGAGTTATAAGGTTGCTTTCATTCTGTTTGTTTACATTCTCAAAAAACACTGCTCGCGGCGAAGGCGGCTTGTGTCAAAGTCCTCGGCGATATCATTATTTTAACAACATACTTTTGGTAAAGTTGTAATAAGATCTATTTTACTTTTTTATTAGTCCATTTGACAAGGATATTGTGTTGGATACTTATTGGAATAATTTTATTATTATGTATGTACTTATTAGATCCGCGAATAAAGAAATTTTTTGTCGCGAATATAGGAATTGGGTAGCATTTTTTTAATCCGCGAATAGTGAAAACGCGAATAAAGGAAGCGCGAATAAGGAGCTTTTACTGTAAATTAAGATTTGAACCCAGACTACCCTTGAATACCAATATTTTAGCCCACTGGGCGAACAAAGGAGCCTCGATTGATCCCTCTCTAATGAAAGTAGTTAATGTAGTGTTTGCAGCTCCTGCAACGCAGGTATCAGTGGAGCGGTTATTTTCATCAGTAAAATTTATATTAAACCCTCTAAGAAGTAATATGGGTGGAAGTTTGTTACAGGATATAATGTTGATCCGTTCAAATCCAGATTTATTCGAATGAGAGAAATACTTTTAAAACGTGAAAAGTAATATGTTCTGATTTTCTTTTGTTCTCATTAGTTTCAAAAGTAAAAATAAAAAGTAAGTAGGTCTCTAACGTTGGGAAACCACTTAGTATATTAAAGGTGAAATAGTTAAAAATATGGTTTGCTCTGACTAAACCGATTCATTAGTTCGACCATCGAAATACCGAGATTTTTTGGAGCGTGAAACGAGCAAGAAATATTTTTTGTGCTTTTTCACCTTTATTATATTTAGCGGTCTCCCAACGTTCAATAAATAGGTCCTTACATATATCATTTCACTTTTTAAATGTTTTTTGAGCTAATTGTTTTTTTTTTTAATAGGGCCATAATTCCGTTAATTGTTGATTTCCATTTTTTGTGTAATAATTTTAAATAACGATGTCGTTATTGAATAAATAAAAATCTTAAAAAACATAGTATTATTTATTATTAAAATACACAATTTTTTCCTTATTACTGGTATTGTTGTTCTTTAACACTTTGCATGACCATAATTATGAACTATTTGATACATACATTTGTCTAATTTGCTTAGATATTTTGCAACTAATAAAGAAAAAGAATAACACTCATGAATAACATCTTCCTTGCTATTGTCTGAGTTATCAGTATTTATAGCCTTATCTTCCATTTCTTTAGAGTCATTTTCAAAAGATAAATCGGGAGTAGACGCATTATCGTCTAATGTCGGTTGCAATCTCGATATTGACTCACATGAAGGATCGATTGTCCTTAATTCCTCAAAATTTATTGATTCACTTTCGTCTGAGCTTCTGTCGCTGTCTGAAATATATATGTGCTCTAAAAAACAAGAATTATATATTATTATAAAATTAGTAATAAACAATTAAGTGGCATATTGGACTACAGAAATGCGGCCATTTAGATCTTGAAAACTAATTATTGCAGAGACCTGAAATTTTGGTAAATAACAGATTGAATTTTTAAAGAAATTGCTAAGATATAGAAAAAATATCCTGTATTTACATATATTTTAGGAGCTGAAAGACGGCAAATATTGGCGAAAAACCAATTTTTTACCGTGCCAGTGGCGTGGTCTTGGGGCAATAGTACCTATTACAGCTCCTAACATAGAAACACAGGATTTTTTTCTATATTTTTTAATTTTTTTTTACAAGTTCAATATGCTATTTACCTACATTTCAGGTCTCTTCAACGTTTTATTTTAAAGATCTTTATTCAAACCCTTATATTGTAGAACTTAATAAAACTTAACAAAGTATGTAACTAATTCACGTCGGTATAGATATAAATTATACACTTAAGACTATATAAGAGAGAGTGAAATAAGTACCTATTTAATAAAAATAAAAATTTTATCTAGAATTTTTATCTCTCTGTCTCTTTATTTATTAAAAAAAGCTATACTCGCGACGATTTATCGTCCGTATTAGACATTTTCCCGAGGTTAAAGCTACCTGAAATGTTTACTAGGATATTCAGCCATTTAACCATAACAACTTTAATCAAAATTCATCACATACTTTTAGCGACAAAATGTTCAAGAATTGGTTATTTAGTATCTATACTGATTACAAGCCCACTAAAAGTTTAAAACACTTTCATACAGACACAGGCTATTTACAGTTTTATTATATATGATATTTAGTTAAAATACACTTACTTACCTTTGTTCATCTTCAATATTCAGGCGTCCTTAATTTAAAACTAAAAAACAGCACCGTCCTATCAAACCGAGTAAGAAACACTAATGTGCAATTCTATATGATTCCAAAATTTCAAGGACAAAATCTATTCCTCCACTTCAACGTAATTTAAAATGATTTGATTTAAAACCCTTTGATTACCCCGACAAACCCTTTCAAAGGGTTATCGCTTCAATTGGAAATCATAGAAGAGCCGGTAACATCTTGTACTAGTTAACTTATTGATAGGGTTACCCTAACGTTAGGGTTATGAACGGGCTAACACTTCAAGAGGTAACATTTTCCGTTGCTGTAGGCGTATATTCTGTAACACTTCCGAAAGAATTAACTTATATTCGGGGTTGTATGGTCCCTGAATAATAGTACATTATGATACATGTGTGCTATGTTGGTTATTTCTGTAAATACATTTATCTATTATAGTCGTGAATAATATTTTGATCAAGATACAACCTGACATTGACCAACAAATTGCAAAAAACGTAAGAACATTTGATAAATTTTAGTTCATTTTGGGACCAAGGACAATACAGTCTATTTAAAACAAAAAGTGAAATATTGTCCGCGGATTTCTTTTGGCACGAAGTCTCTTTGATAAGATTAAAAAAGCGCGGTCGAGTTAATAGTTATTTGTGGCGTAATCGCACTAGTGGAATAACATAAAGTAAAAAGCACTACACGTACACTGCATTATGGACCTAAAAGCGGATCACTAAGAGCCACTACGAGCAAGTGGGTTGAAAATACATATATTTATTTCTTAACTTAACTTTTAAAACTACCTACCTATATTTTTTTATTCATTTGTACTCGATAGTCTGTTGCTGTTCCCTGTTTTAAAAAAGGTACTTTCTAAACCGTTTCTTTAAGATACCAAGTGTTGGAACCCGTTATAATCAATCGTTAAATAATAAAAAATCCTTCACTTTCTTCCCGTTACGGACCAACTTTCAATAAATATGTCGGTATTTTTTTACTGTTTTCATTTTGTAGACTTTTATAAAATAAACTGTGTTTTAACTGTCTAATTGCTGCTATGCCACCATTCTTCGAATACAATAAAAAGTATTGTATTCGCTTTTTTTTTCAGTAAAATAAAAAACTAAATTCTAGGTAACATAACATGAAAATTAAATTTGACATTTTTATTTTAAACTATTGACGTTTGTAACTTAATTTCTTTGGTTGTCATTTTGAACGTTGACATTTAGACAATTTATAATTTAATTATTTGTAATTTGTTATGTAGACAATAATTCTTGATTCGGTACATTTTTTTTTTGACATGGGAATTTAATAATTTAGTTTAAATTGATTAAATTAGAATTACAATTGTTATTATTGTCACAAAATTTGCATGCCGAATTTAGAAGGCAGCATATGAGAAAAACTTTAATTGTGTGTGTGTTATAAAATCTGTACAATACCATATTTCAGGCAAATAAATGAATCAATCAATCAAAAAGACAACGTAGAGTTACTGTATTATCAAATACCTACGGGTTTTTTAAAACATGATACAAAGAGTTCTCTTGATATTTTAATATATCTTACCTTTTACCCGTTAAATATTTCTGCCTGTTTGTCTGGTGGTCGCAAGCACTACGGCTGCCCCATTTCAAAACCTAGTAAGGACATAAAATGAAATTTTACAGGAGACCGCATAAACGTAATATTGGTCAGCCTATGGAAAGTATTTATGTTAAGTAAAAAAAATGCTAATGGTTGTAAAAGAGGTTTTGAATTGGTTAAAGTGACTTACTAGGTTTTAAAATGGTCACTACGGAGTGAATGGTGCATTTACTAGGTATCGATGCTTAAATATATCTCCTTCTATGTAAGTTTAAAACGCTGGTGTTTTTGTATTTGGTTGAGACCTTCTAGATTAGCAAGGTTATGCAATAAAACGATTTTTGTAAAAAGTGTCCCTTACTAGGTTTTGAAATGGGACAGCCGATTAGTTCCTGCTCCATAATGTCATCACGCTATCAATATCAATCTGAATCATTTTGAAAGATATTGCTAACACAGTACTTAATTTAGTTCAATAATGTGTCTGCTCAACAACGTAAATAACGCAATGAATGGTGTTGAACTGTCAAAATGAAACCCATTGCTACTGTTTGTTTGTTAAGGCTCCTTCAAACAGGCGCGACACGACACGCGATACAAAGGCACCGCTAGTCGCGCAACGAGCGGTGCCTTTGTGCCGCGCGCGATTCGCGTCGCGCGTCGCGCCTGTTTGCAGGAGCCTTTACCTACGCAATGTAATGTGAAGACGATGTGGATCATTTTATTCAACTTTTTTTTTTTTTTATTATTCTCTCTTTTTATTTGTTCTGTTAGTTTTGAGTAATTTATGTGGCCTACCCAAATGTCCTTTTTAGGGTTCCGTACCTCAACAGGAAAAAACGGAACCCTTATAGGATCACTTTTTAGGGTTCCGTACCTCAAAAGGAAAAAACGGAACCCTTATAGGATCACTTTGTTGTCCGTCTGTCCGTCCGTCCGTCTGTCAAGACCCTTTTTCTCAGGAACGCGTGGAGGTATGAAGCTGAAATTTATATCAATTACTCAGGTCTACTGTCCCTTGAAGCTGTGAAAAAATCAAACTTCTAAGCCAACGCAATCAAAAGATACAGCCGTTTATGCCGCAAATTTTCGACACTTGCAAGGGAATCAAAACCTACAGGGTGCTTCCCGTGAACTCAGAATCTTGAAATTTGGTACGAAGCAACGTCTTATAGCATAGATAAAGGAAAAATTACGAAAACCATAAATTTTTAGTTACATCACATAATATATGTTTTTTTAATAATTTTAAACTTACTACCCATTTCCTCATAAACGCGTAGAGGTATTAAATTGAAATTCATACCAAATACTCAGGTCTATAATACCTTTAAGCTGTAACAAAATCAAACTTCTATGTCAACGCAATCAAAAGAAACAGCAATTTAAGCTGCATATTTTGAAACTCGCAAGTACTCGCAAGGGAATCAAAACCTAAAGGGTACTTCCAGTCGACCTAGAATCTTGAAATTTGGCATGAAGCAACGTTTTATAGCACACATAAAGGAAAAATTCCGAAAACCTTAAATTTTTTTTTTTTTGCAATGTTCAATGTGGTACTATTCATAACTTTTTCAGTCACCATTTACAGGTCTGGTTCAAATTTAATACTTAATTAATATTTTTGTACCAGATTTCTAAATAGTGACTAAAAAACTTAGTAAATAAATAACTTTAATAAAAGAACTTTCGCAAGTCTGCTGCAAGGCTAGTATAAGTGTTTCAGTTATATTATAGATAAATGATATGTGTTAATATAAAATAAAGGATTACTTAAACGATAAAGAGATCTTTGTCTTAAATTTATGCTCCTCCATCTTTCCCCATTGTAATGTTATGAATTTCATTTTGCAATAAAAATACCATAGTTATGACTCGATTGTCGTAATGAACGAACGTTGTAAACCTTGCAGGTTTGTTTTGGTATTGTTCGTCGAATCGTTGAGCTCCTTAAGTTATGAGTTGAGCTGCACGATTTCTGACAAATGCGTGCACTGATTGGACAGGTCCTCTCATCTGTGTGGTTCTTTCCTCAAAAGACCATCTCAGACATCGATCTACATGGTCTTCATATAACCTGACCAAGCTTATGTCTGGACTTTAAAAGAGACTGTGACCCCGATAAAACTTGCGTTTTTTTTGCGTTTAGGTCCTGTAGTCCCCTTAAAATATCGCAAAACAAAAAAAAAGATAAACTAAGACGCCACATGTGAATTTAAATAAATATCATCCCCTTGCAATCCACGTACATAATTCCTTACTTCCGCTCTATAAAGAACCCTAAATTCCCACAAAAACTACTCGTACGGAACCACTAGTCCTTAAGAAAATATTACGTCTTGTGTGTTTTAGGGGAGAGAATGCAATAGACATTGTATCTTGTGGCAATCTTTTTAAAGAATGTTTCGACTTGAATTTGGTTCAGGAAATGCGTTTAAAGTTTGATTAACGATTTTAGTCTTTGTTTCTCGGCTTGTAAGGTTTAAATTACAATGAAATGCAGTTATTTAATAATTTCTGGGATGGCACCTGTCGCGTCAATTTTAAATTACACACTCATTAACATCGTTTATCGAAAATGTGATCATTTTAGACGTGAACAAATGACGATCGCGTCCACCATGTCCACATTGCATGACGAGTTTTAGTAAAGAGAGAATCAGCAGAGAGCAATGGGATAATTGCGTAACACACTAAAAGTAGCAATTGCTTTAATTTTGACAGTTCGACAACATTCATTGCGTGATTTACGTTGTTGAGCAGACAATTTTTTCGAACATATTAAGCAATGGATTAGCAGAAATGATTCGTATTGGGATTGAAAGTGACACGCAATTAGAGCGCTAGTTCCTGTATCACAAGAGCTATTCTTGCCTCGCAATTTACAGGGAGATTTATATAAATAAGCGCATTAGAAAAAATAAATAACAGTTACTTAGTTTACGGCATGCATTGATAGGTAGGTTTTTAAATATACAAAAGAAAGCAAAAAAAAACGAATCCTAATGTAGGAATGTCATCATCTGCCTAACCTTTTTCCCAACTATGTTGGGGTCGGCTTCCAGTCTAACCGGATGCAGCTGAATACCAGTATTTTACATGGAGCGACTGCCTATTTGACCTCCACAACCCAGTTACTGGGTAATACGATACCCCTTGATAAGACTGGTTGTCAGACTTTCGGGCTTCTGACTACCCGTAACGACTGTCAAAGATCCACGAATGACAGCCGGTACCAACGGCTTAACGTGCTTTCCGAGGCACGGAGGGCTTTGTATCCTACTGTTTATGCGTATGAAGTTTCATTAAAATCGGTTCATTCATTTCGAAAAACAAGGGCTTGAAAGTTTGTATGAAATTCCGTACGGCGTAAACGCTCTTAACAACAGAATAGTAGGTAACCACCTGAGTATGTTTGTCTACTTCTTGAAAAATAAAACCATGAATTCCGCTGACTCGCTCTAAGTATTCAATTACTAGAAAAGTAGGTGTTTCTGACTTATGATCTATTAAAAAGCATTTTATTAAACGAACCTGAAATAATTTCCATTTTGCGCTCCTAAAAATATTATTGGACACTCTATTACCTACCTATACCTACTTTTTGTGAACTTCAAATAATTACTATTTTGGGACCTTAAAAATACTAAACAGAACCACACCGGTTTGGTCGGAGTAACCTAGCTTGTTACTGCGACAACTGTGAGAAAAGGCCAGAAAATTAAAAAGAGGCTCATTTATTTTAAAAAAGTGTGCATCTGAGAAGCTCAAAAAGGTTTTAGAGGTTCATTCATTTAAAAAAGCGTGCATCATTAGAAGGTCAACAAGTTTTTAGAGGATCAGTTACATATTTAAGTGATCCTCTAAAGAGTCTAAACAACAACCTAAAAATCCGCCAACATACTAGAAATACTTTTAATCCGAAAGTAGAGTGTTCCCAATACATAAATACAGTTATACAATACAATAGTTTACTTTTACAAAACGATGAAAAACCTATCGAGATCAAGTTATTGTGTCGTCAGAGTTCATCGAAACCGGTTGATAGGACCGTTAGAAAGTGAACATCTATTTCGACAAAGCAAACAGATGCGTCGGTGGTGTAATGGTCAGCATAGTTGCCTTCCAAGCAGTTGATCCGGGTTCGATTCCCGGCCGACGCACACTTTTACTATTTTTTAAAGTTTTTTTTTTTCACATTTTGTTTTTGATGTTCGTATAAACATCGTCATATAAGTACACAACCAAAAAAAATACTATTGATTATTTTATCATTCACGATTTTTTTCGATTGTCTAACAGAAAACCTAGTATGGAAGGCGCTGGTGTTTTAGATACAATTATTTTTTTCATTAGTACAACTCACTAACTAAAGGGAAAAATAAAATTAGCTAGCCAAACTTCTCAAACGTGGTGGGTTAGTGGGTATCGACAAATACGATAAAATAAAAATGAAAACAACATTAAAGTATGTTTTGGGGGTCAACGACCGCTCTGATAGTGTAGTAACTTGAAGTATGAGGTAATAAAATCAGTTTTCTTTTGTTTTATTATCGTAAAAAGGTATCGAAATCGAAACTAATCACGTCTGTGAAGTTTACCCAAAAAACAGATTTTTAAAACTGATATTTCGAGTGACTACACTAAATGCGGTTGAAATGGCCCAAAGAAAATCATCACATAAATTGCTCGTCCAAGAACCAAAAATCATGTGACAACTACCAACCCGCACTGGGCCCGCGTGGTGGATTACGGCCCACTCCCTCTCACAGAGAGGAGGCCTGTGTCCCAGCAGTGGGAACATTTTATACTGATTATGTGATGTTTATAAATAAACGATTATTCATTTATAATTCCTTCCATCCTTGCATAACCTATGACAAAACATCGACAAAGACTTACAATAATAGAATAAACACTCGGTAACACAAGACTACACATTAGTTCTCAAAACAATACATAACAGGCGGCTTACACAAAGTAATTAGTATTCAGACATTTATTTATAAACCCAGACGGATATAATATCAGGTTCGATATTGTATTACTAATATCATAATTATATCATTGCTAAGTCATTATTATTAACCAACTTCAAAAATAAGGTGTATGTGTTAAAAAAAAATGTGGTAAATGAGAATATTTCCATTATTAGGTATAGTTAAATGATTGCGTTCGGTAAATGGTTGAAGCACAAAGCTATTGACGTAGCGCGTAGGTAGTAAATTCGCCGTTTTCCTCATACAAAAGTGTTGTGTCTTTATCTTTTCTCTAAGAAATAACGGTATTTTATTGCGATTAATTGTCGTATATAAGACCTGTAACAAAATTTGACCTTTCTAAAATCAGTCGATAAAAGTACCTACGACGCAATGAACACGTTCTGGAAATTCCGGGGACCTTGTAATCTTATACCAGTTTATGACCTATGTTATCTTTTCTCTTATTCTTGGGGGAGGGGAGGGGCTTGTGGCCAAGTAGTAACAACGGCACGGATGAAACGATCAGGTTAAGCTACGCTTGCCGCGGTTGGTCCGTGGATGGGTGACCATCTTCACATACCAAGACCCCTCCGTGCCTCGGTCCTGGCTGTCATTCGTGGATCTTTGACAGTCGTTACGGGTCGTCAGAAGCCCGAAAGTTTGACATCCAGACTTACCAAGGTTTATCATATTACCCAGTAACTGGATTGTGGAGATCAGATAGGCTGTCGCTCCATGTAGAATACCGGTATTCAGCTACATCCGGTGAGACTGGAAGCCGACCCCGACTTAGTTGGGAAAAGGCTAGGCAGATGATTTTATCTTTTCTGTTTATTTAAGGTGTATAGATGGCTCACTGACCTTGTGCATGTGGGCGGAGCTAAGCGTCCTACGTACACCGCGTGCGGTGGCGCGCTACACTAAAACGAAATTCAAAGAATATGCAGAGGCGCAGACATGCCGCACGTAGGTCGCCATTTTTGCCTACGATTCCAGAAGGGAATGGCGGATGCAAGACTGATATATTTTGTACTAGCTGTTACCCGCGACTTCGTCCGCGTGGAATTTAAGAAAAAAGTTATTGTTGAGTTCGCAGAGTTTACGATAACTTATTAATTCTGTATTCCGCGTAAAGAAATACCTATGCATGTTTAATGAAATTCTTCTAATATTTCTCCATTTAGTATATTTAGTTTTTCGTATTAGCCTTTTTATATACAATATTTGGTGTACAATTTTCTTGGGCTAAAACAAAAACACTATATTATTATATTATTTATTCAATCAATTTCTATGGAGATTAAGGAATCTTCACGTATAGGATCCACTTATAAACATAACTATACTCCGTTTCTTTATTATGATTTGTTTACATTTGGAAGTACCTAATTAAACGGAGTATAATACAACCTCCCTATTTGAATCGGATATTATTCAATATTTCATTTCATTGGTTTTAATTTTTTTTCGTAGGAACCTATATTCTTTTTTTTTCTAAAATAAAAGTAGCCTAAGTTACTCCTTATTCACCTATCTGCTAGTGAAAGTCCCGTCTTAATCGGTCCAGCCGTTTCAGAGATTAGCGGGAACAAACAGACAGACAGACGGACAGACAGACAAAAATTGTAAAAAAAAATATTTTGGTATATTACAAAAACAGTCAGAAGTCGACTAGCAATCTCACAAAACTATGGCGTAGTAATATTAGTACTAATGAATGACCTTCTTCTATAATAACGTTTGACAACACTACAAATTGGCCACATGATTGTTATTACAAATTTCAATAAGGATCGTAAGCGTTACGGTGGCCAAAGTGGCTAACACTGTACCTCGCATGGCGAACGTTCGGGTTCGAGTCTCACATCAAACATGAAAAATATTTTTTAAGTATTACATGTGAAATAAGAATGCCGAGTTGCTAACCAATAATTATGTTAAATATTCCACAAATAAACGAAGATTCTTTTGTTTTACAATTATTATTTTCAATCTTAGTTGGAAGGAAAAATACTTGCATAGGAAATTGACCCGTTACCTTCTATGAATAAGGAGCATAATCGCGTTTACAATTAATATTTTCACAAACCATTAAGGTGTATAGATGGCTCACTGACCTTGTGCATGTGGGCGGAGCTAAGCGTCCTACGTAAAACGCTTGCGGTGGCGCGCTACACTAAAACGAAATTCAAAGAATATGCAGAGGCGCAGACATGCCGCACGTAGGTCGCCATTTTTGCCTACGATTCCAGAAGGGAATGGCGGATGCAAGACTGATATATTTTGTACTAAAATATATCAGTCTTGCATCCGCCATTCCCTTCTGTTACCCGCGACTTCGTCCGCGTGGAATTTAAGAAAAAAGTTATTGTTGAGTTCGCAGAGTTTACGATAACTTATTAATTCTGTATTCCGCGTAAAGAAATACCTATGCATGTTTAATGAAATTCTTCTAATATTTCTCCATTTAGTTCTTTTTGATCGTTTTTGCATTTTTAGTTTAATTATTATTTATATTTAGTTTTTCGTATTAGCCTTTTTATATACAATATTTGGTGTACAATTTTCTTGGGCTAAAACAAAAACACTATATTATTATATTACTTATTCAATCAATTTCTATGGAGATTAAGGAATCTTCACGTATAGGATCCACTTATAAACATAACTATACTCCGTTTCTTTATTATGATTTGTTTACATTTGGAAGTACCTAATTAAACGGAGTATAATACAACCTCCCTATTTGAATCGGATATTATTCAATATTTCATTTCATTGGTTTTAATTTTTTTTCGTAGGAACCTATTTTCTTTTTTTTTCTAAAATAAAAGTAGCCTAAGAAAGAAAAGAAAGAAAGAAAGAAAAAGTATTTATTGCGACTCGTACAGGAAGATCACAAACTAAATAGGTACAGCAAAATAAAAAACCAAGTTATATATAAAAAAAAAGTAACAAAACAAACAGTTACTCCTTATTCACCTATCTGCTAGTGAAAGTCCCGTCTTAATCGGTCCAGCCGTTTCAGAGATTAGCGGGAACAAACAGACAGACAGACGGACAGACAGACAAAAATTGTAAAAAAAAATATTTTGGTATATTACAAAAACATTCAGAAGTCGACTAGCAATCTCACAAAACTATGGCATAACAATATTAGTACTAATGACCTTCTTCTATAAGAACGTTTGACAACACTACAAATTGGCCACATGATTGTTATTAGAAATTTCAATAAGGTTCGTAAGCGTTACGGTGGCCAAAGTGGCTAACACTGTACCTCGCATTCGGGTTCGAGTCTCACATCAAACATGAAAAATATTTTTCGTACCACTTGCTCAAAAAAGTGACATTCTATGCCACAAAAAGCGAACATAACAATAGTCATTTTTAATCTGTTAAAAACAGGGAAAGAAAATTGTACTGAATTTCATTCATCCTCTAGGGGGAGAATGTGATTTAAATTTGGAATACTTATCTACCGAAAAAACTGAACTACATCTGTGTTTACACCATTGAGTTTGTATATAAAGCATTATACATCTTTTTGAAAAAGGAATACGCATTTATTATGCAGTTATGATTATTAAATAAAATTACGAAAACCGACGAGGCCGTATGAGCTTGATGCCTTTGCTTTTCCGACAAAAAAATATTAGTTTAGGAATTTGCCGCGTTTTGTTTTCTTCAAATACATAAACGTTAAGTTTATTTTAATTTATTTTTTAATAACTGCTTGTCTCATATTATTATTGTGTTAATTTTTTCGCAAATGGTACGAAAAGTAGAGTATTTTCCTCGGTGATAAAGCTGTCTTAGTCTTGGGTGAACTTAAATCCCTCGCTACACTCGCGATTTAAATCGTCACCCGCGACAGAAGACACTGCTTTATCCCCTTGGTTAATAATCTACTATTTTCGTACCACTTGCTCAAAAAAGTGACATTCTATGCCACAAAAAGCGAACATAACAATAGTCATTTTTAATCTGTTAAAAACAGGGAAAGAAAATTGTACTGAATTTCATTCATCCTCTAGGGGGAGAATGTGATTTAAATTTGGAATACTTATCTACCGAAAAAACTGAACTACATCTGTGTTTACACCATTGAGTTTGTATATAAAGCATTATACATCTTTTTGAAAAAGGAATACGCATTTATTATGCAGTTATGATTATTAAATAAAATTACGAAAACCGACGAGGCCGTATGAGCTTGATGCCTTTGCTTTTCCGACAAAAAAATATTAGTTTAGGAATTTGCCGCGTTTTTTTTTCTTCAAATACATAAACGTTAAGTTTATTTTAATTTATTTTTTAATAAATGCTTGTCTCATATTATTATTGTGTTAATTTTTTCGCAAATGGTACGAAAAGTAGAGTATTTTCCTCGGTGATAAAGCTGTCTTAGTCTTGGGTGAACTTAAATCCCTCGCTACACTCAGGACTCGTCTTAAATCCCTCGCTTCGCTCGTGATTTAAGTTTTTAACACCCTCGCTACGCTCGGGAGTAAACCTCGAGTCCTTCGTTACGCTCGCGATTTAAATCGTCACCCGCGACAGAAGACACTGCTTTATCCCCTTGGTTAATAATCTACTATTTTAAGTATTACACGTGAAATAAGAATGCCGAGTTGCTAACCAATAATTATGTTAAATATTCCACAAATAAACGAAGATTCTTTTGTTTTACAATTATTATTTTCAATCTTAGTTGGAAGTAAAAATACTTGCATAGGAAATTGACCCGTTACCTTCTATGAATAAGGAGCATAATCGCGTTTACAATTAATATTTTCACAAACCATTAAAGTAAAAATACTTTCATACGAAATTGTTCCGTAGACTCTAATTGATAAGGAGAATGATCGCATTTGCGAAAACTGACGCGTTGGGTACCTATGTAGTTGAGCGAGTAGCCGTATAAAATACTTTGAAGTCTTGCAATTATTTCGAGTCGGTACCTAGTGTAGGTACGTACTTTGGTATAGTCTGTTTGTTGATGAAAGCTGTTTATTATATTTTATTTTTTGATTAGTTTTTTCTAAGTTATGTTGTTGGTGTAAATATTTGTACTATCAGTATATAAAAAATGGTCAACAAGAAAATAAACGGAAGGCAATAAAGAGATCTTATTCGACGAAACAAATTGTAAAGTAGAGATGTTACGGAAGTCGTTTTATCGGAACCGGAACCGGAATCGGAGGTTTTAAATTTGATTCATCGGAATCGGAACCGGATTCGGAACCGGAATCGGAGCCGGAACCGGGGTGGAAGTAGAAGAAAGATGTGTTAAGGGGCCTTTCCTTAAAACATCTTTCTTCTACTTTCTTCTAACATCCACAAACAAAACAATAAACTGAGACTTCGAGCGCGAGCGTGTATAAAATAAATAAACATTACCCTGGCGACACGTGAAAACTTGTTTGTAGGCGCTCTAGTCACGTGTATCGCTGCGTTTCGAACTCCGGTCTAACTCCGATTCAAAATTATCGGAACCGAAATCGGAATCGGAGGTGTAAAATTAATCGGAAGTTCCGACTTTTCGGAATCGGAACCGAAGCTCCGTAACATCCCTATTGTAAAGTAAGTACCTACTTTTTTGTACACACCATATTTTGTTTGTACAGATTATGACGCGTAATTTCGACATATATTACAACAACTCGATTGGTCTAGTGGTCTCGTGCGTCACGTCACTATAGTTTAGTCACTAACGCCCGGCTTCAAATCCAAACTTTTCCATATTTGGTTTTTTTTTATTTTCTTATTTGATATGTTTTTTTAATTATTATTTTACTTTTTGCCGATTTTCTTGTTTGAAAATATTTAGACTATATTATTATTGCTTACACTCTTTTGTAAAACACTGTAGGTATATAATTTTTTCCGAATCAAGCTTGGTGGACGTTTTTATTTTATTTTTATTATATTACTCTAGATTCTGAAGAAAAATAACCATAGGAATAAAAATGATTGTTTTTATTAAAATAACAATTACTTATTGAATTATTTTAAAAATAAGAAAATAAAAATATGCGCATTATAATTAAAAAATAACAAAACAAAAGATAAGTACATTATAATTAAAAAATAACAAAACTAAAGATTATGCCGTCCACTGAGATTCGAACCTGGTGATTACGCAGTGAGAATCCGGACAGTAGAGCGCGGAGGCAATCGTGCATCTTATTCGAGTCGCGAAATTACACTTCTAAATATAATGGAAGTCGCTCATCGACGAAATCCGCGCGGTGCACCCCGCGGCCCGCCGAAGGCGGGGACAATTCATATCCCACTTCATCTGCTTCACCCCCTCAAATACATAAAAGTCGTCTATTCACCGCCACGTAAAGAAATACCTATGCTAATTTTATTGAAATTCTTCTAATATTTCTCCATTTAGTTCTTTTTGATCGTTTTTGCATTTTAGTTTAATTATTATTTATTTTCAGTTTTTCGTATTAGCATTTTTATATACAATATTTGGTGAACGATTTCCTTGGGCTAAAACAAAAACACTATATTATTTTATTATTTATCCAATCAATTTCATTGGAAATTAAGGAATCTTCACGTATAGGATCCACTTATAAAAAATAAAAAAAAACTATACTCCGTTTCTTTATTATATGATTTATTTACATTTGGTTAAGTACCTAAATAAACGTAGTATACAACCTCCCTATTTGAATCGGATATTATTCAATATTTCATTTCATAGGTTTTAATTTTTTTTCGTGGGAACCTATTTTCTTTTTTTTTTTCTAAAATAAAAGTAGCCTAAGTTACTCCTTATTCACCTATCTGCTAGTGAGAGTCCCAGTCACAGAAATAAATCCGCACAAGAATATGAGAAGGTAGTAATCAATAAACTCAGTAATGCACCTACTCGTAGATTGACAACTAAGAATGCTCAATTTTTATATTAAGGTATTTGAAAACATTTTTTTTTTATTGTGAGTAAGTATGTAGTTATTTTCTAAACAGTCAAAATAAAATGGCCTGAAGCGGTTGTTTTAATATTACAAACAGACACTCCAATTTTATTTATTAGATAAAGTTTTAAAGATTTTTATTTATAAGATTAAGTATAGATAGATAGATACTTATTAGTCCACTCAACGAATAAACCAAAAAGAGGTGTAGAGTGCGTGAGCTGGGCCCTGAGCGATTTCTTCAGAAAGTTGCTCAGAGTGCTTAGGGAGTAAACATACTAAAAGTCCCCGCGTCTAGGAGGTGAGTCGGAGTGGGGGGTATAAAAATTCCCACTTTTGAGTTTTTCGCTAATATCTATAAAACGGTGCGTCGTCGTAGAGAAAACGTATTTTTCTTGACTTGCTTTGCTTTGGCATTTTGATTTATTTACAAATTATCTTATACATATTTACAAAATAAACAATATAAAAAAAAAACAGTATTTAGAAATGGCACCACTAATAAAGCGTCCATGCGGACAATAGAAATGGGCCCTCTGCAGCGAGCTAATCTATAAACGCATACTGATACAATTCGTTCATAAATATTTGCACTAACACAGCCAAACGCGCGTAGTCGATCGATAGCCGGGCGGAGCAGCGAGCGACACAGCCACCCCGTCTCAGTGCTAACGCACGACTGCCGCCCGTGCCCGCGCAGAGCACCTCTGAACCTATATCTCAAAATGGGGCATTGTCTTTGCAACTGTTGATTGATTTAAAAACGCTATTTCAAATATGTAGTACCTCTAACCACCAATTTTTCAGTGTAAAAATATTTCCAAACATCAAAGCCGTTTAGAAGTTATAAGCAAATGTTAGCGAAAATAGCGTTTTGGTAAATATTTTTTTAAGGCAAAAGTATTAGCCTTATGAAAAAACCCTGTTTCAAAAATGCTGTATATGAATCTATAGCAAACATATATTTTTTACAGACCTTCTAACCAAACCGTTAATGAGTTATAAGCTTCATAAAGTGACCGAGTTACGGTACTAAACGAGAGTAAGGCCCTTAAAGTAAAAATACTTTCATACGAAATTGTTCCGTAGACTCTAATTGATAAGGAGAATGATCGCATTTGCGAAAACTGACGCGTTGGGTACCTATGTAGTTGAGCGAGTAGCCGTATAAAATACTTTGAAGTCTTGCAATTATTTCGAGTCGGTACCTAGTTTAGGTACGTACTTTGGTATCTGTTTGTTGATGAAAGCTGTTTATTATATTTTATTTTTTGATTAGTTTTTTCTAAGTTATGTTGTTGGTGTAAATGTTTGTACTATCAGTATATAAAAAATGGTCAACAAGAAAATAAACGGAAGGCAATAAAGAGATCTTATTCGACGAAACAAATTGTAAAGTAAGTACCTACTTTTTTGTACACACCATATTTTGTTTGTACAGATTATGACGCGTAATTTCGACATACATTACAACAGCTCGATTGGTCTAGTGGTCTCGTGCGTCACGTCACTATAGTTTAGTCACTAACGCCCGGCTTCAAATCCAAACTTTTCCATATTTGGTTTCTTTTTATTTTCTTATTTGATATGTTTTTTTAATTATTATTTTACTTTTTGCCGATTTTCTTGTTTGAAAATTTTCAGACTATATTATTATTGCTTACACTCTTTTGTAAAACACTGTAGGTATATAATTTTTTCCGAATCAAGCTTGGTGGACGTTTTTATTTTATTTTTATTATATTACTCTAGATTCTGAAGAAAAATAACTATAGGAATAAAAATGATTGTTTTTATTAAAATAACAATTACTTATTGAATTATTTTAAAAATAAGAAAATAAAAATATGCGCATTATAATTAAAAAATAACAAAACAAAAGATAAGTACATTATAATTAAAAAATAACAAAACTAAAGATTATGCCGTCCACTCAGATTCGAACCTGGTGATTACGCAGTGAGAATCCGGACAGTAGAGCGCGGAGGCAATCGTGCATCTTATTCGAGCCGCGAAATTACGCTTCTAAATATAATGGAAGTCGCTCATCGACGAAATCCGCGCGGTGCACCCCGCCGAAGGCGGGGACTATTCGTATCCCACTTCATCTGCTTCACCCCCTCAAATACATAAAAGTCGTCTATTCACCGCCACGTAAAGAAATACCTATGCTAATTTTATTGAAATTCTTCTAATATTTCTCCATTTAGTTCTTTTTGATCGTTTTTGCATTTTAGTTTAATTATTATTTATTTTTAGTTTTTCGTATTAGCATTTTTATATACAATATTTGGTGAACGATTTCCTTGGGCTAAAACAAAAACACTATATTATTTTATTATTTATCCAATCAATTTCATTGGAAATTAAGGAATCTTCACGTATAGGATCCACTTATAAAAAATAAAAAAAACTATACTCCGTTTCTTTATTATATGATTTATTTACATTTGGTTAAGTACCTAAATAAACGTAGTATACAACCTCCCTATTTGAATCGGATATTATTCAATATTTCATTTCATAGGTTTTAATTTTTTTTCGTGGGAACCTATTTTCTTTTTTTTTTCTAAAATAAAAGTAGCCTAAGTTACTCCTTATTCACCTATCTGCTAGTGAGAGTCCCAGTCACAGAAATAAATCCGCACAAGAATATGAGAAGGTAGTAATCAATAAACTCAGTAATGCAAATACCTACTCGTAGATTGACAACTAAGAATGCTCATTTTTTATAAATTAAGGTATTTCAAAACATTTTTTTTTTATTGTGAGTAAGTATGTAGTTATTTTCTAAACAGTCAAAATAAAATGGCCTGAAGCGGTTGTTTTAATATTACAAACAGACACTCCAATTTTATTTATTAGATAAAGTTTTAAAGATTTTTATTTATAAGATTAAGTATAGATAGATAGATACTTATTAGTCCACTCAACGAATAAACCAAAAAGAGGTGTAGAGTGCGTGAGCTGGGCCCTGAGCGATTTCTTCAGAAAGTTGCTCAGAGTGCTTAGGGAGGAAACATACTAAAAGTCCCCGCGTCTAGGAGGTGAGCCGGAGTGGGGGGTATAAAAATTCCCACTTTTGAGTTTTTCGCTAATATCTATAAAACGGTGCGTCGGCGTCGTCGTAGAGAAAACGTATTTTTCTTGACTTGCTTTGCTTTGGCATTTTTATTTATTTACAAATTATCTTATACATATTTACAAAATAAACAATATAAAAAAAACAGTATTTAGAAATGGCACCACTAATAAAGCGTCCATGCGGACAATAGAAATGGGCCCTCTGCAGCGAGCTAATCTATAAACGCATACTGATACAATTCGTTCATAAATATTTGCACTAACACAGCCAAACGCGCGTAGTCGATCGATAGCCGGGCGGAGCAGCGAGCGACACAGCCACCCCGTCTCAGTGCTAACGCACGACTGCCGCCCGCGCCCGCGCAGAGCACCTCTGAACCTATATCTCAAAATGGGGCATTGTCTTTGCAAACTGTTGATTGATTTAAAAACGCTATTTCAAATATGTAGTACCTCTAACCACCAATTTTTCTCACCTTCACCAATAAGCAAATGTTAGCGAAAATAGCGTTTTGGTAAATATTTTTTTAAGGCAAAAGTATTAGCCTTATGAAAAAACCCTGTTTCAAAAATGCTGTACATGAATCTATAGCAAACATATATTTTTTACAGACCTTCTAACCAAACCGTTAATGAGTTATAAGCTTCATAAAGTGACCGAGTTACGGTACTAAACAAGAGTAAGGCCCTTAACAACAACTGATTCGCTTCTGCACTACTGTTGAGCATGAGGTCCTTTTTTTTTTTTTTTTTTTGGAGAAATGCTCATGCATGAGGTCCTTGGTTCGATTCCCAGGACAAGCAAAGTATTATTGGGTTTCTCCATCAAGAATTTCTTGGAAGCAGTCCGGAGTCTGGATTTCTTCCCGGTTGATGGCAATACGCTTAACACAAATGATTCCGGAACCACCACCACCGTTATCGAGTCGTGATCATCCATTGGTAATATGACGTCTTCAAATTCCATTAAAACTAGTTTTGTCCAATATACGGGGTCAAATTATATTAGCTAGCAAAACTCCAAAGACGTAATGGATATCGATATCACACTGCCCAGATTCGCTAACTAATTTGACCCTTCATAGGAACTAGAGATGCGCCGAGTAACACTTTTGCCGAGTAACGAGTACCGAGTTTTACTCGGCTCAATTTTTTTTCAACCGAGTACTCGGCCGAGTAACTCGGTTCAATCAAATTCCCATTTCACGCGCGTAAAAGTACAAACAGGTTCGCGCAATTTTATATATTGATTAGGTATTATTTATTACTGTTCTCTTAATTTTGTCTCATTACTACTCATTCATTAGCATAATTTTGATTTTATTAATTGAGATTGTCAAAGATTTCCTAAATTAGTAATACATACTTTTTGATTGTATATTTCCAACTTTATGACAATTTCTTTTTTTTTCTTTCTTTTTGATTAACACTGTTGTTTTAATTATATCTACCTAAATATATTGCTTTTCTTAATCAAAGTATACTCGGCATTCAAACCGAGTTATTCGGCCGAGTACGAGTATCAAAAAACCCACCGAGTACGCCGAGTACCGAGTATCAACCGAGTACTCGGCCCATCTCTAATAGGAACTATGACTCAATCCCTCTATTCACGTCTGCTAAAAAGATTGGGGATTACCACTTATGCTACGGCGACATTGTCGCGATAAACGCAAAACTACACTTCACACGCTCTCTGTTGTACCGATAGACGTCGAGCGGTGTGCAAGAGAGAGCGCGCGAAGTTTAGTTCGCGTTATAGCGACAATGTAGCCATAGCATTAGCGTACCAATTGTAAACGATTGTGGATTGATTGGATAGATACCTACAAATTAACTTGGCGTGGGCTGCATTGTTGTGTTCTGAGTCAGCTGGGTCAAGGACATTATCGAATGCTGATTGAGAGGAGACCTGTGTCCCAACACAGACCTCCTCTTGGTGAGAGGGAGCGTGTCGTCCCCTACTGCCCTCTCCCAGTGGACGCCCCAAGCTGAGGTCCGTACCCCACAGGGGGTGCCCTTAGCGTGTAGTCGCTTAGTTTTTAAGTTTTTTAAGCCCTGACTGGAGGCCTTAATTTATTAAGGCATCCACAAGACGACAACCTCATAGGTTGAACTGCGAGACGACATTCACAAAAAAAAAAAACATTAGGATTTTCTGAGAATTTGTCGAAAACACTACTGTTTTAGAAAGTAACTCACTACCTCGTAAATGAGGAGCGAGGCCTATACTATTGGGCCATCAGGAATTCAGGATATTTACAGCATCTTATTTGGAAAATGGATGGCGGTGCTATTCTGTAAAAATCTCACCGTGAAAACTTAGGTGAAGTGAGCGTGGAGTGAGCTGTCAATAGTATCAATTCCTAGCAAAAACAAACTCACTTCACCTAAGTTTTCACGGTGAGATTTTTACAAAATCGACCGGCTGTAGTTCATAACATTATTTCATCAGCGCAAAACCATTATATCTATGCTCTCATTAAGTCTTCATGCCTTGTGCCTTTAGTCACGTTACACACCCTTGGGAGGAAAGAAAGACTACAAATTCTGCTTAATTACTGTTCCAAGTAGTACATAATAAAGATAAGTGATACGCATTCTAGGCTCATTAGTCGAGTCGCACGAGTTTACTCGCCCGAAACGGGCGAATCGTCACTTTTAAATAATATTTTTTTTATGTAATTATTAAAAATCGGCACATTTTGAATTGTATGCAATAAAGTATAGAAAAGAACGGATGCAAGCGCACATAACTGATAAGAGTAAAATATTATAAACCGTGTAATATTTTTAACTTTATTGCATAAAATTCAAAATAAACGGGAGCGTTACCAAACGGGCGCGAACCGCCATCTTGCGAGTCGCCTATACATAGAAAAAATAATATTATTAAAACGATTCGCCTGTTTCGGGCGAGTATATACGGGCGAATCGACTAATAAGGCGCATTCTATTATCAGTTATTTGCCTACATACATGATATTGTATCTAATGAATGAGTTTACACTCGGGTTTCCCCAGTTCGGTGAATTGTGATGCTCATTTGTTTCGTGATGTTGGCGGGCTCAGCGATTCTTTCTTTTTCTTTATTGCTGAGTAGCCCTGATCCCGACCTCGATTATGCCTGATAGAAAGCGATGGATGCTTTCTATGAATATGCTTAATATGTGACCAAGGCCAATTCCCGTAATCAAAAAACCGTCCAATTGCGAGTCGAAATCGCACACGAAGAGGTTCCGTACAAGACAAAAAACGCCAAAGAAAGCACGTATGTACCCCCTTAAATTTTTATTAACTTTATTTTATTTTTATTAGGTATTTGTTGTTATAGCAGTTATAGAAATACACAATCTGCAAATACAACATCTGGTAGGATCTCGGTAACAATCAATGTCAAAAAATTTACAAAAATGATGGAAAATTTTAGTGCGGGTTGGTAAATGTCACATGTGTTCGAATTTTTGGTCTTAGGACATGCCGGTTTCCTCACGATGTTTTCCTTCATCGTTTTTTAAGAGCAATGATGATAAAATAAATTACACAAAATAAAGCGCCTGTCTGGCTTCGAAACCACGAGCTACAACTCGTAAGTCGGGGGGCCCTTATTTAAAGACCCATGCTGAGCTGTGAACGTCTTAAATCGCTTCACAAATTTTTCTCACGCGGTATGCCAAGCATCCGATCCATCAATTCTCATAATAGAATGCAAGCATTAATAGATTTTGTTAATAAACTAAATACCAGAAGCTTATTAACATACCTCATTTCACCTGCTATAACTTTACTGTTACTTATACTTGAATTTATCGTTAAATCTTTTACTTTCTCTACTGCCAGGTCAAATAACCTTGGAACCTTAACAATTTTGTTCTAAGTACCATTTTTACTTGACCCTTCCATTGATAAAGTTTGGAGACCAGACTACGCTGGTATTGCAAAAGAAGCTTTACAAATCCAGCATAATCTGGTCTTTACGTGGACTGATCAATGTACACTGGCCAAACATACTGAAGAGTAGTAACATCCAGTATAATATGAACTCTGCATTGATTTTGTTATGGTAACGTCATTAGTATTCTGTTGTAGTAAAGCCATTGTTTGTCGGCGACTTTGTGTGTTCATATAATAACACAATAACTTCTTAATAAGGAGCTTCCTTGTAATAGTGACAGCTTTAATGTATAGAAATTATGTAGCAATAGATCAATGGTAGTGAGCGGTGGTGACCTGGTCCTACGCAGGAGTTCGAACCCAAGCTAGCACTTTACTTTGTGTGTGTAATTTCATCACCGCTGCTCTCAAAACGGTGAAGAAAAATATCGTGAGGAAACCGGCATGTGTAATTTTTTTTAAATCGGTAAAAATTACAAGGAAGAAGGTGTGACAAATTTTCTTAAGAATACTATGTGCATGTGACGTCACATTTAATGGCCAGACTCTTGAGTTATTCCAGATGTAAAACATGTGTACTGTCGTAAATTTTAAGTCATTCATGAGTGTCAAACAAATATTAATCACTCGACTACCACGAAAGACAATGGGAGAACCCCAGTTGTCTTGCTTGAAGTCGATGTTGTCATGTTGTCTTTCATGATCTAGTACTCCAAATAAGGCGCACATACGTAATAGACTGATTCGTACGATATTAGCTGCGCCCCGCGGTTTTGCCTGCATCAGTCTGGATCGCTGGTTGCTGGTTGATCGCTGGCTCTAGCTAAATGGACTGACGACCTCAAAAAGGTAGCTGGGATAGACTGGATTCGGAAGGCGGCAAACAGGGTGATGTGACGCAGCCTGGTAGAGGCCTATGTCCAGCACTGGACTGCGATAGGCTGAGTTGATTGAATTCTCGATCCGGTGCGAATATCAGTATAAAAAGTATCCTATGTCCTAATCTAAGTCACGGACTACCCATGTGGCAAATTTCATCCAAATCCATCAAATCCATCATTTGAGACGCGCGAACGCGCCGTGCGGTTGTTATATAAAACACCTATTCGAATCAGGCTCCTGGGCGATGCGAGGGTAGGCGATTGGATCTAAAATATTCCAAAAGACTCAATTAGTGAATTAAAAATTGACGATAAATTAACAACAGATCCTACAGAAATTGCCAATGCGTTTAATAACTATTTCATTGAAAAAGTAAAACCCATTCCAGGTGCTGGAAAAGAACCCACGGCCCTAATTAATCCCCAACTGAAATCTATGTTTTTATCACCCTGTTCACCTTATCATATCCAGAAGATTATAAGAAATCTCAAAAACACTAGCAGTGTAGGGAATGATGGTATTTCGACTTTAGTAATCAAAGCAGTAAATGAAGATATCTCTCATCACTTAAGCCATATTTTGAATCTTTGCATACAAAGTGGGACATTTCCAAAAGACCTCAAATTGTCAATTGTTAAACCTATATTTAAAAAAGATAATAAATATTTAATGGAGAACTATAGACCCGTAGCACTAATCTCGGTATTCTCAAAAATCTTGGAAAAATATATTTATAGTGAAATTAATAGTTACCTAGACCAAAATGTAATCCTGTGTGATGAACAAAAAGGCTTCAGAAAAAATAAAAACATTAATATGGCGGTTTATGACTTTTTATACGTAGTTTGTTCCCAAGTTGACAAATCTTTACCTGTTTGTTCCATCTATTGTGACATGTCACAAGCATTCGATTATGTTGACCACAATATTCTATTGGAAAAACTTGAGGCTTATGGTATAAGAGGGAATGTCCTTGAGTTGATAAAATCATATTTATCAGACCGCCAACAAGTAACCCAAATATCAAAATTTGATATTAAAACTAAAAGGGAACAAGTTTTCTCCTCTGATAAGCGATATATAACATATGGTGTTCCCCAGGGAAGTGTATTAGGCCCTCCATTGTTCCTACTATACATTAATGATCTACCAAAAGCAACTAAGGAACCTATGTCATTGTTCGCTGACGACAGTACTGTTACCATAGCATCGAAAAATACGATTAACTACCATTCTGAAACTAATGAGTCATTGAATTCTATAATTACCTGGCTTAATGATAATAATTTATTTGAAAATTAATCTCAGTAAAACAAATATAATGCATTTTAGTCAACGAGAAAAGCTACGCAATACAGCAAAATTTAATTTAGTATATAAAGAAAATATAATACAAGAAGTAGAAACTGCCCGATTTTTGGGATTGATAATTGACAAGCAATTAAATTGGAAAACTCACATAAATGAACTTTGTAAAAAAATTAGTACTTCGTCATACGCTCTTTATAAGTTGGCACCGACTGTCAACGTAGATACTTTACTTACAGCGTATTATGGGCTTGTTGAATCAGTATTAAGATTTGGAATCATTTTCTGGGGCAATTCAACTCTGAAGGATACTGCGTTCAAAGCGCAAAAGCGTTGTATACGGGCTATGTTCGGGTTGCAATCTACGGACAGTTGCAAACCAATGTTTATACAGCACAGAATGCTAACACTTCCGTCACTTTACATATTAGAAATATCAATATTTGTAAAAAGTAATCCAAATTTGTTTCCCCTTCTGATAAATAATACAGGTAGAAATAGACGTGAGAAGTATAGACTTTGGGTTCAATCAGTCTCCGCCAAAACAGCATTTCTAAAAAAAAGTGTAATATGCATGGCCCCATTAATATACAATAAAATTCCTAATTCCCTTAAGATATTGAATATTAATTCATTCAAGAGAGAACTAAAAAAAATGCTTATTATTAAGGGATACTATAATGTTACGGAGTTTTTGAATGACAAATTTTGAATTTATATAATTTAATATGTAATTTAAGTTTTATTTAATGTTATTGTTTAATTATTCTTTTTTTTACATTATTTTTGCATTGACTGTAATTATGTATGTATTTTAATTAATTGAATTTTGACTATTGTACTTTTTTTTGACTAATGTAATTTGACTAATGTAATTTAATTATTTTTTTTAATTTGTAATTTCTATAAACTATTTTGTACGCCGAATATGGCAAAACATGTTGAACCAACAATCTTCCAAACTCGTTTTCCATCCATATGTGCATATCTATGTATCATGTCACACATGTTTATACAAATAAATGCATCTTTATCTTTATCTTTATCCGTTCGGCTGTTTTAGCGTGACAGCGTAACAAACATACAAAAAATCTAACCCTTTCTCATTAGTTTAGACTAGTGCTCCCCCCCCCCCGTGTCGCATAAATGCAATGGCGACGTTAAAACATTGAAATTTCTGTGATAAATTTAAGTCAAATACTAATGTATAATACATATTTATACTTTCCGGAATCAATTCACTAAATGATGTTGAATTGAACACCACATGAAAATCCGTTACGAAGTTTAAAAGAACATCGCATTCACACAGAAAGACACGAAAAGCGACTTTATAATAAGCATAGATAATGAAGTTAAGGGAAGTACCCTGATAATAAAACTCTGCGGAAAGAACCTACGTCATGTAACAGATAAACATCCTGTACCAAATGCAGGCCTTTTAAGGACCTCTACCCACAATAAACAGCCGAAGCATAAATTGTCACATCTTGTGCTAATTCTTCCCTTGTATCCTCGTGAGCTTTATAAGAAATGATCATGGCATTTTTTTTTTTTAACGTTAAAACAGCCAAGTACAATACATCCGTTATAGGCACAAGTCTTTAACTGTTGTATTGTACTTGGCCGTTTACACATTAATACACTCGATAGTCAGACGCTCATCTCACAAAGCTCCAGACATACTGACAAGATCTTCTTCCATTCATACACGAACATATCACAGTCAGGCTTAAGCACCAAGAGAGCGTGGGCGAAGAAAGTGTGCGAGGGACAAGAGACTGGGCTCGCCATGGACCATGGCAACTGGTAGGATCACGTGTGGCAACTTTCTCAATGCAGTGTGTTATTATTTATTTATTTAACCAAGCACAGCCACATCATATACATTGCACAATTTTTTTTATTTATTTATTTGTAGATATTTATTTAGAGTAAATGTAACTAAATTAAATGACTAATTAGCTTAACCATACAAATATGTAAATACAAAAACAAAGGACACTTAGGCGTACAAGTACTCGTCCGCATCGCTGTCATCCGGAAACGTGCCCAGAGGACTGGCAGCATTGCCACGTTGAATGGCAATGCTAATTCTTTAGCCAAAGGACCACCCAGCCTTCTGGTCACGTGAAGTGTCGACCAGCCGGCGAGAAATTTCCTTAAAAAGGAGACTAATAATATTTAACGAACCAAAATTTAAAACACAGAAGGACGCTTCTTCAGCGTCTTTTCATGTTTAGAAATAACGACAGCCATGGGTAGAGAGCTCTTGTTAATTAAAGCAGTATTAAAATCTTTTAATCAAGATAATTATATCTACCTAATGACAGGTTACAATAAAAACACTTCAAGTGTCAAAACCACACGCAACGCAAGGCGTGATAATCACAAGGCAAGCATTGCTGAGGAACCATAAATAGTAGAAAGTAATATAAATTGAAAGTTAACGTACCAAGACTAATAGGATGCAGTACTTAATATCTACATAATAAAGCCTTTAATTATTCACGAGAAAGTCAATCTTTACACAGATTATTTTACGCCGAAAAATATAGGCAGGGTTCCTTCGGAAAATGGTGAAGTAAACCATGATGAAGAAAATGAAAATGATGAAGTAGTGAAAAAAGATTTAATCAATGAACTAAGTTAGCTGGGAACTTATGTAGCAGCAGGTCTCTATGTAAGATGATCTTCTTCTTCGTGTTTTAAACAAGCTTCAACCAGATTTCGGCCACTTCGGTATTGATATCCATGGCAGCCCAAAGGTATTTCATAGTGCAGGTGTTTTTGCACAGAAAGCACGACAAGAGGTGAGGAATCGTTTGCGATGTGGCTCATCGGAATGCCAACACCTGACTAAGTTTTACCTGGTAAGCCATGTCAGCTGGTGGCCCGCTGGAAGCTTTTCTGCAGGCTCAACACACTCAGCTGGACGGGGGATGTTTAAGAAGTCAGAGTCTCAATCATACCGCATTAGAGCTACCGTTGTGGGATGGTCGATTTGAGGAAACTGTTACGGCTCATTACTGTGATAGTAAAAGCTAGTCTTCGTCCGGGGAAGATGTTGCAAAAGGATGAAACAGACATGTTTTGGTCTTAATTATCTTAATCCTATCCACTTCTAAAACTGGAATATTTTAAAGTATCCGACACAGACGAATTAATAGTGGGTTGAATGGAAATAAGAGGCTGTGAAGACTAAAATCTAGAAGCATGGTACTTGCCAATGTCAATACATTCAAAACCACATGCTCGAAATTACGACCGTTCGTAATCGTTCGTACGAATCTCCCTAGCCTTTTCCCAACTATGTTGGGCATGGTTTCTAGTATAACCGGATGCAGCTGGATATGAGTATTTTACGTGGAGATACAGTACCCGGCGATAAATATTGCACATCGACCTATTCGATCCTATCGATTTTATACAAAGAATAAAAATAATTATCAAAAGAAGCAAATCATAATTGTTTTAACAGCTCCTAATAGATACCGGACTGTTTGTATTTCGTGCGACAGAGATAACGCTCTACGAAGCCGAAATTAGCCGATTGTCTCTTTCCAAAGGTCGATGTGCAATATTTATCGCCGGGTACTGTACCATCTATCATCTATCTGACCTCCACAACCCAGTTACTGAGTAACACGATACCTCTTACCAAGCCTGGTTGTCGGACTTCCGACTAACCGAACGACGATCAAAAATCTACGAATAACAACTGGGACCAACTGCTCAACGTGCTTTCCGCACGGAGGAGTCCGGTATAATATGGATGGTCACCCACCCACGGACCGACCTCGACAAGCGTCTATTTATTTTTTTATTAAGCCACGAGCCCCTCTGTCATTCGTTCTAGACACTAAACTGCTCACCACTCATCACCACCGCTCTCAAAAACGGTGAAGGAAAACATTGTGAGGAAACCGTTATGTCCTGGAATCAAAAGTTCGAAGACATGTGACAACTAATAACCCACACTGGGCTCGCGTAGTAGATCACAGCCCTCTCGAAGAGATAAGGCCTGTGTCCCAGCGGTGGGAACATTTTAGACTGATTATGCGGTACTAAACTGCTAAAGTAAAATTAATTATTTTTATAAAGAACCCTCCTACCATAGCCTCCCAATTTAAATGAAGACCACACATCGCCCACATCTCTCTGACAGCATTTCTTCACACTCGTGATTTAACATAATTCGTTCACTCATTACACGGCTATTCGCTTCCAAATTGTCTGTTATACGCGTTTTATGGTAATTTGGACCACCTTGAGAGCTTCGCAGTTGAAAATTTGCAAAATATTCTTTAAAATGTTGGACATTTTTTGTCGGGGGAGTAATTTTTCTGTCGGTTTACCTTATGTGGATTTTGATGTGATGTTTGTATTAAGTAAATTCATTTACGAATGTCGTTAAGGCTCAGTGGTTAAGGCCTCGCCTCGCCTCTCATGTCATGCCAGGTTCAAATTCTGGCAGGTACCTATATGACTTTTTAAATTTATAATTATTTATGGAGTTTCTGTGTTTATCTTGTATGGTACAGACGCCAGCACATCAAGCTACTACAAATCTGTCAAATTTCTTTACTAGATTTTCAACTTTATCGCTAAAGCATAAGGTTCAAAGTTGATTGGGAAAATTTGACAGTTTCGGGTAGCTTGATGTGCTGGCCTCTGTACAAACATCGGAGAAGAAAAACATCGTGAGGAAACTGGACTTATAGTTAAAATAAGTCTGAAATTGGCAACCCGTCTTGAGCAAGCGTGGTGATCAATACTCGCGCCTTCTCTGTATCAAAAAAGGCCTCTGCCCAGCAGTGGGACGGTAATAGGCTGAAATTATTATTTTTTAATATATATATATATAAAATATTTGATAATGTCGATATGCCTTCCAAGTCAAAGTCAAAGTCAAATCATTTATTTCAAATAGGCACATTAAAGGCACTTTTGAACGTCAAAACTTACAGTAAAATTGAATAGATTCTAGTCGCCCCTTCCAGAAGGTAGTCACTCTCATCGTCGTTCGTATTCGTCCCGTGCATTGGAGCGTTGCGAAGACGGATGACGATGACGTGAACGCGTGGTAGTGTGACGACAACGACGACGGATCATGGACGGATCTCGTACTACGCACCTCGTACCTGTCTGCCTTGAATCAGTTGAATCACACATCCCACTTTGTTTCGGCACTCGGAACTGGTGGCGTGCATGTATGAACGTAAACAAAGCAAAAGCATTACGTAAAGACCTCAATTTAAGAGCTATAATTAAATCTATTGATCGAATCCTGGGATAAAGTGATATTGAGTTTTTCCATCTGGAATTTCTCAGTAGCAACCCGAACTCAATAACACTGCCCGACCCCGGGAATCGAACCCAGGAACCCTCGCTCAGCAGTCGCGCTTGCGGCCACGAGAGCAACGGGGCAGCTGACGTATAATAATGTCGTTTTCGTATAATAATGTGTCAAAAGACAGGTGTTATAACACCTTGAGCAGAATTATAAGAAGAACAACAATGAAATTATTTTCATTGTTGACATTGTCGACAATTTGAACTCTCATAATAACCCGTTACATTTTTTCTGGAATTCCATCACTATTGTCGATTCATAGCTCATCGATAGACACGATTTCTTTGTACCGTGTATGTATGTAGGTATGTACTTACGTATGTTTGTGTGTTGGTGTGTATTTATGAACACATGGATGGGCCGAAAGTCAAACCTTTCTTGGAAGCCGGGTAAAACCCAATCGCTTTTGTTTTTATACTGTTCGTTCCATTTCGTTTCCGTCCGCATAGGTTTTGCCCGTGTTTTGATGGTGTTATTTATGGGAACGTTGGGTGGGATGACCCATGAGGCCATGAGCAGATGGATCTATAACGATAGTTTTAAATTCACCAGTTGGACTTACAATAGTTGAAATATTGCAATAAACTGCTCTGCAAATGCTTAGGAATAAGGAAAATGTCGTGAAGAAAGTTTTAAGGATTTGATCAGCGGGATTGTCCGAAAGGGTTACCGCTGGCCCGGAACATAAAGGGCTAAGGAAGGAACACGGGTGGGTTTTAGTCAGTAAGAGTCTGACACTCCCTTCCGCTCCGGCCAGAGCGGGGGGGTCATTTGATGATTTCCCATACTGAAAAAAAAAAGTATGAATGTGTATGACTATAAGAGTAGGAGAAGACCAAAGAAACGATGGATGGACTGTGTGATAGATGATATGGTTAGACAGGGGTGGCTACAGAGATGACGACTAATAGAGAAGAATGGAAGAAAAAACATGTTGCGCCGACCACAAATATGGGGAAGGAAGAAGAAGGGAAGGAAGAGAAAGAAGAGAAGGGAAAGGAGAAGAAGAGAGGAAGAGAAAGAGAAGGGAAGCGAATGATGATTGTGCTGACACGGTTTTCACTTAGCGAGTTAAAGTCGTGCTGATTTATGATCGGTTCCTAATATGTCACCAACCTATCACAGAGAAATCAAATAACCCAATTGCAATTACATTTACCAGTAGCTAACGAAGTAGAATGTATATATTCTGCATTCGCGATTTATTTGCCAAAAATGTAAACAAATATGAGCTTATGGAAAAATAACTTTAAGTCCTACACACGGCTGTCATTCGTAGATCTTTGACAGTCGTTACGGGTAGTCAGAAGACCGAAAGTCTAACAACCAGTCTTAGCAAGGGGTATCGTATTACCCAGTAACTGGGTTGTGGAGGTCAGATAGGCAGTCGCTCCAAGTGAAATATTGGTATTCAGCTGCATCCAGTTAGACTGGAAGCCGACCCCAACATAGACGGGAAAAGGCTAGGCAGACGATGATTGTTATTTCATTAAATAAATTATTATTTTGTTTCCGAAGACGCTAGGAAGGTACTTCACATTAACTAAAAACTTCCTATTATTGTAGGATACTGTTTATCCCACATTTTGTAAGCCAGCCATGTGTGTAGACCATTGACGTAATAATTAATTGAATGTGATGTACTCTATCACGACCCTCGCTAAGAAACATGGAGCAATCACACTTCCTAAGGAAAGATTAAAGACTAAAACAAAATAAACATATGGGTTGAAAAGGACATCGGGACATGGGAACATGTTGAAACATTCCAAATTCCGCGCGTGAGAGGTCCACAGAATTAACTGCTGCAGAAGGTTTACACAAAATCAAAATATTTTATTTCACATAAACCTACATGGGCACTTATGAAACGTCAGAAGCTAGGTGCACGGTTCCAATTGGTCGTTTCCTATGGAGAAGAGCCGGCAAGAAACTCCACGGTTACTCTTTTACAAATTGGCTTTTACAATATTTCCAGTTTACAGTGAGGACTGTCCTCAATTAGGCCTGTCAACAAGTAGTACTTAACAAAATAGAAAATAATCAACAAATCTACAGTCTACAAGGTGATCCTTCTGTTCTTTCTCATTTCATGGTTATGTGACGTCATAAGATGGCACGCGTCACCTGCTCCCGCGCACGTTCGCCCGAAGTTATCCGATGATAATTATCAGAAATCACCACTCGCCCAAAGCGATGCGTCAGTGACTCTCGGCCTTCTTTTTTATCTCTTTCAATTAGTACTGTTATCTAGCACGTAGGACGTTTGCGTTATGAAATACATACTTCCTCCTGTCCTTGTCAGTTTTGTATGAATGAAGCAAGACGATAGACGATCGTCATCTATTAAACTAATATTATGAAGAGGTAAAATTTGTTTTTTTTTTGTAAGTTTGTATGTATGAGGTAATCTCCGAAACTACCAGTCGGATTTGAAAAAATCTTTTTTGTATTTGATAGCCCAATTCATGAGGAAAGTTATAGGCTATTTAACATCACGCTACGACCCTTAGGAGCCGAGCAAAAGGAAAAAAAGTCAGAAAGAACGCTGAGCGAAAACATACTACAGCTACTGCCATCACGGGCGAGCGATGAGATGCGATGCGATGGGTCGAGGGCCAAATTTCAAACGGACGAAGTCACGGGCAGAAGTTAGTCTAAGAAATGCTTATAAGTAAAAGGAATCGCAATTAGTACGGAAGCCAGCATCAAGCTACCTGAATCTGTAAAATTTTCCCAATCAACTTTGAACCTTATAATTTAGCGATAAAGTTGAAAGTCTATTAAAGAAATCTGACAGATTGTAGTATCTTGATGTGCTGGCATCTGTACTTGTATAAAATAGATTGTGAATCCAGGGGGACTAAAACGGCCACTTTGGCGAATCATAAAAGGATAACATTATGAATAGTAATGGACAGTTAACTGTTAAGGTGATCGAATCAAATCCCATTGATGAAGGATTTTTCAGTTTTTTTTTTGTCTGTGCTAAAATAAGTACCTACTAATCAGTCTAATCCAAATCTCGAAATCTAATTAAAGTTTTTGAATTTGAAAGGGTAAAAACGGGACCCTATTACTAAAATTCCACTGTAAGTCTGTCTGTCTGTCTGTCATCAGGCTGTATTTCATGAAACGTGATAGCTAGACAGTTGAAACTTTCACAGATGATGTATTTCTGTTGCCGCTATAACAAGAAATACTAAAAACAGAATAAAATAAATATTTAAGGGGGGCTCCCATACAACAAACGTGTTTTTTCGACCTTTTTGCCTTGTGGTACGGAACCCTTCGTGTGCGATTCCGACTCGCACTTGGCCAGTTTTTTAACCTAGATGGACTAAAGAGAGAAAAAGAAAGAGTAAATGTCCATGACAGAATTCCGTCATACAGATTATTATTATTAATCAGGAGGATGCATAGGTACCATCCGGCAGGTTATAACAACAGGTTAAACCTACTGATCCAAATACAGAGCTAGGGAGATTGATACGCAGTTTGTTTATGCCAAACGCGAAGAGAAATGGGTCAGTGTGACATTTGGGGCGAGGACCAATGACACGTGCTGGCGCGACAGACTGCGCGCCCGCAAATGTGAGAATCATTGTGCAATGTTGTGTGCAAAAAAAACATCATCTGCCCAGCCTTTTCCCAACTATGTTGGGGTCAGCTTCCAGTCTAATCGGGTGCAGCTGAATACCAGTATTTAACACAGAGGGACTGCCTATCCGATCTCCACAAAACAGTTACCTACTGGATACGATACCCCTTGGCAAGACTGGTTGTCAGACTTTCGGGCTTCTGACGACTGTCAAAAATCCACGAATGACAACCAGGACCAATGACTTAACATGCTTTCCGACGCACTGAAGGAGCTCGGTGTATAAAGATGGTCACCCATCCGCGAATCAACCGCGGCAAGCGTAGCTTCATCTGATCGATCGACCCGTGCGGCTGTTATTACTTAACCACGGGTCGCTGTTATAGTTACTATAGAGTGATAAAATATAATTATGAATAGATGAACCTGCATCGGTTCGATCGGAAAGCAGTAGCGTGCATTGGTTTTCAGCATAGGTAGGTAGGCACTAGGCCGGGTCTAGTTTAGCTAGGCAGACGCGGTCACTAATCAGAAACATAAAACAAAAGTAACGATTAACAAAAAAAAAAGTGAGCCGTCACGGGACGCCTGGCAGATGTGAAACATCGACATCGCAGTCGATTGCGCATGGCGACGCGTCGCCACACAGTACACAAGACTGTGACTGTATATAACCATCATATAGCGTGGCGACGCGTCGCCACGACATGCGTCGCCACGCCAGAAATTTGTTTTACGTGCGGCTATAGATGTTTCACATCAAAAAGGTTGACACCCGCCATCTTGGATTTTCATTTTCACTTTATTTTCGGCTCCAGCGACCTCGAAAACCATGAAAACGACACCCATAACGAAAAATTTGAAAATGTACGCAGCCGCCATCTTGGATTTCATTTTGATTTCACTATTGGCGTCAGCACACTCAAAAACCATGAAAACGACACCCACTGCTTATATGCCTTTATGCAATGCACGCCACTGCCGGAAAGTTCGGTTTGCCACGTTAGCGTAGCGTAGCTGTGGGTCGCAGTGGGGTGGGCGATCCCGCTTAAATTTTCATTCAAAGCAAATCTCAGTACAAGTGCGAAGCTTAGCCGTGAGCCGCTATGTAGCAAGTAAATTTTAATCAGATTCTACGGATCTACAGGCAGCAGAAGAAGTGACCTTGGTAGTCTTATGGACATCCTCTGTTGTTTGAAAGGGTGATCAAAGTTAGTGATCATCAAATGTATCTACTGTCAAATCTGACGTTCTCTGCTCTCTATTTATTTATTATTTATTTAAACTTCTCGCACAAAAAGGTACAAAGGCGGACTAATGCGGATTATTGACATCACCCCGGCTGTCCCATTTCAAAACCTAGTAAGGGACACTTTTTACAAAAACCGTTTTATTGCATAATCTTGCTAACCTAGAAGGTCTCTACCAAATACAAAAAAAAAACCAGCGTTTTAAACTTGCATAAAAGCAGATATATTTAAGTATCGATACCTAGTAAGTGCACCATTCACTCCCTAGTGACTTTAAAACCTAAAAACCTTAGTATCTTTTACAACCATTAGCATTTTTCCAATATTACGTTTATGCGCTCTCCTGTAAAATTTCATTTTAAGTCCTTACTAGGTTTTGAAATGGGGCAGCCGACCCTAACGTAACACATTATCAATCCCAAACTGAATCATTTTAAAGGACATTGCAAATTTTTTTATTTTATTTATTTGGCCCACCAACAATTGTATACACTGACACAAAGATATGAGATACATCCATACTAGATAGACTTATAATCCATTGCTTGTGTGTTCGTAAAATTTGTCTTTTCAACAACGTAGAATAGAATACACGATATACATTACAGACATAAATATAGAAACTGTACAAAGGGTGACACAATGGGCGGTCTAACGGCGGTCGGTATGGTAACGTAAACAACGCAATGAATGTTGTTGAACTGTCGAAATGAAAGCCATTGCTACTGATAGCAATGGTTATGCAATTACCCCGCTGGACATCGAGAAAGACACCTATTGTGATATGATAATGAGTGAAACCTGAATCAACTGGAAAATCTTTTTACTCCTCTATGATTTTTTTTTATCGTGATGCCTTATAAAGTTATCAGCTATAGGTATTCGTCGACCCTTGGCCTTTTTGTAGTGGGATTCCAATAAATGGGAATCCCAAGAAACGTTCATAAATTCGAAATTCTCTTGTTTGTATCAGAAGCGAGACGATATTCAAGGAATACAGAATTAATTTGTAATTTTGAGTCTCTTGTTTATTGATATGACTCTTTGAAAATGATGTGTGTTTTATAACCGTTCTTTTTAAACTCATACTGCAATGCTGGCAGGTTTTTAACCTTTAGCAAGATTCTTAATCCAGGTTAAAAATAAAGCCTCAACCTCAACCATAATTATGGAAATGTAGAAAAGTACCAAATACTTTTTATATTTCCAAAATTATGGTCTATGCTCATATTGCATAACACACTTAGGTACCTACACTACACTATACATGCAAAATGTTTTTTACTTATGGCCACTGACAGGGCCCGAGTGGTGGATTACGGCCCACTCCCTCCCACTGAGACGAGGCTTGTGTCCCAGCAATGGGAACAGAATAGACTGATTATGAATTTTGCCATCGACTCGAAAAGAAGAAGTACGTATAATACATTAGTATTTAACTTAAACAGGGTCAAATTAGCTAGCGGAACTCTGCAGACATTATAGGTATCGATAACATCTAAACACACCATCACGCCTAGCGCTTATAAAGCTCTCACAAGAAAATATTGTCCGAAAGGGTTACCGCTGGCCCGGACCATAAAGGGCGAAGGAAGGAACACGGGTGGGTTTTAGTCAGTAAGAGTGACACTCCCTTCCACTCCACCCAGAGCGGGAGGGGTCATTTGATGATTTCCCATTATGAAAAAAAAAGTACTGATCTTTCAAGTGACTACACTAAATGCGGTAGATGACCCTATCAAAAAAAAATTAAATTAATTCATATATTGTTTTATCGTGTTTAGATAATTAATTATCCAGAGTCGAGACCTAGACGTCTGCGGGGTTTCGTCAGCTAATTTAATTATAATAAAGACTTCTAGATTTTTCATCAAGTCGCAAAAACGCGGTCGGTCGCTAGACCTACATAATCAGAAAAACATGTCATGTTTTCATTACAAATTTGACTTCCAGTAAACGTTCACGATATGTCAGCAATCTTGCCAAGACTGCTGACTGACACGCCTAAATATCAACTAACAGCTTCGTATTACCAGAATTCGTAGACAAATTGACGCCTTGCATTCATAGTTCTATCATATTACACACATTTGCACAGCCTTTCTTAGAAAATTTTTCTTTTTTACTGAAAAAAGCGAACAAGTGTGAGTCGGAGACTTCCGGACTACCGCACAATAATTTTAACTTAATTTGATTGAATTTATTATTTGTTGTTAAGTATAGCGGAAATTGTAGTACTCGTAGGTACACAGTCTGTGAATATTTCAAGTGTTTTCTTATTACAGATCAAAAGATACAGTCCTGTGACAGACGGACGGACGGAAAGAGGGACAGCGGAGCCTTAGTAATAGGGTCCCGTTGGCACTTGGGTGCGGAACCCTAAAAAGTTGGAACCAAAAACAACAAAAATAATTGTGTTCTTATCATTATTATTTATTACGAATAATAAATGCATATCTATACTTACTAAAAACAAAGCTGTTGAGTTTTTTTGTTTGTTTGTTTGAACGCGTTAATCTGTGGAACTACAAAAAAAGATCTTTTTTTCATTTGAATTTTTGAGAAAGGTTTTATAGGCTAATTTAACATCACGCTGGAACCCTTAAGAGCGGCGCAAAAAGTAAAAAGTCATAAAAGAACGATAAGCGAAAATTCGGGCGATGCGATACGACGGGGTACAAGAAATTTATGTTCAGAAGCTAGTTATGTTTTTGATCTGTTAACGCTACTGATACGATGCCGCCCCCGAAATAACTTTTTCAACTTGAACTTAGACAAAAACATGCTTCTTTAAAATATTACCCAGAATTATGACAAGGTTACTGCATGCAGTGGCTCAGCGTATGGCTTCAGTCACGGATTCGATTCCCACAAAAAAAAACATCTATACTGGGTACGGTCCGTTCGTAGTTATTTTATCTCTGACAGCAACCAAGTAACAGCAACCTTAAAATAACGAGAATAAAGATCACAATGATTTTGACAGACTTGTCAGTGGCAGCAATGAAAAAGCAACCTTATTGCAATGAGAATAAAGATCACTGTGATTTGGACAGTGATGCAAAACCAAAAGTACAATAGGATGCCATGGTAAACAGTGAACCACTAAAAGTTTGAACATTTATAAATCCACCATACGTGAATGTAATTAAGAACTATTGACATTAAACGAAAGGAAATTTATTAAACTTGTGTTTTGCATATCAATTTCGGCACCAATTCTAATAGTTTATTGGTAATATTGGTTTTTTTTAAAGATGGCGAATGGTTCACTGTGTACCAGTATAAGTACACAGTGAATCGGGGTTGAGTCGACAGTGGACCAATATGTATACAGTGAACCATCACTTTCATTACCTACCTTTATAGCATATTTAAACAAATTTATTGATAGAAATGTCGTTAAAAAAAACTATCGTAATATAATATTTAATAATTTGTTTATATATTTGTCAGCAACAATCACATAAAATCACAAAACAAACTATTAGGCACACTTTAACATACAAATAACTTACAAATCTAGTAACACTACAATTACCTTTACTTACAATTAACAGTCTTTAAAGTTATTATCAGTCTTTTAAAACTTAAAAAATATCAAAATAAACATTACTTCTGAAATAAATAATCTTCTAAAATAACATAATAGACTAATGAAACGAATAATCTCTTCTTCTGACATTAAAATCTTCAACAAAAAGAACCAAATCTGCATATTTTTCAACAAAATCAAAAAGGAAAAGACAGAAGTGACAAATTTATTGGGAATGTATAAGTTGCTTGCCGGCGACTACTGCCTTCAACTTTAGGGTCAGGAAGTATAAATTTTACGTCATTTTTCCAAACTCCTGCCATATCTGGTTCCACAGGTTCAGCAAATTTATAAAAAACTTTACTCTTTAGTTTTAAATAGGATACAAAATAGTCATATCCCGGTTCATTAGACTCTTCTAAAATCTTTGCGACGTAATAATATTTTTTCTTCTTATTTGTCTCTATCAAAATAACTACATAGTCACCCACTTTAGGGTTTCTTGGCAGAGGTTTGGAAATGATGTCATCATCCAGAATCATTGTGTCGTCTTCTTCGCTATCGCTTAAAAATATCTCTCCCCCAGAAGACGATCCACTGGCACAAAAAGTTTCATCGCCACTGCTGTCACAGTCATGTTTCTCCAATTTCTGTTCTTTCTTTGGTTTCTTGTCTTTAAAAATATCACTTTTCTTCACTTTCTTTAGTCCCTGTACTTTCTTTAGTCCCTTTAACTTCTTCTTTTTCTCTTCTATCTTATCCTTCTCGGGAGTGTCTGTCGCTATCATACTTTTGCCCAATGCCCTTCGTCTTTTAGTGTTTCGAGGACCAGCCTTCAGAGGGAGTCTAATCTCTTTAGGTGTAATGAAAGCTGCCCCTTGTTGTGAAGTTGATGGTCTTGGCGAAATAGTCATTCTGGGCACTGAATCCTGTCGCTTTGGTTCTAGTGTGGTCATGGTAGGACGAGCTGACTCATCTTGAGCATTGGCGTTTATTTCTGGCTGTTCAAAATTTGGAAGTTGGTAAGAGTCATCTAGAGCACCAAATGGAATCTGAAGACTTCGTGTTTCTAGATCCCAAAAAATAGTAGGTGAAGAGGGCGCTTCGTTGTCTTCAATTTGTGGGTCTGGCCTATCTGTTACAGCACTCGGTAAAAAGTCTTCTTCTGTGAAAACTGATTGTGGGTCTGGCCTATCTGTTACAGCACTTGGTAAAAAGTCGTCTTCTGTGAAAACTGATTCATCAAACGGAAATATACCGCATTTTTTAAATGCGCTGATGATATTTACCGGTGTCATTGCTTTTAAATATGCAATACCTACACATTCAGCTATTTGATAGATTGTAACTGCATGTCTTGCGTTCCGGAGCATCCATGAGTCAACTGCTGCATTATAAAAAGTTTTAAAAGGTCCATTCAGCCCAACATCTAGGGGCTGAAGTTTTGCAGTAGTGTGGGGAGGTACGGTTAGTATTGTTACACCAGAAGACTTTGCAATATTTAGAGCTTCTATTGACAAATGGCTTTCATGATTATCAAGAATGAGAAGTGCCTGATTTTCCTTTGATGCAGAGGTGTGCTTTATGAAATGATTCATCACCTCAATAAATAACTCTGCGTTCATCCATCCTGTAGGTGAGGCTAAACCAAGTGTTCCAGTTGGTGCACCATGTAGCATATGACATTTAAACTTTTTCCTAGGGAAAACCATGGCGGGAGGCAGGGCATGTCCGGTAGCGGAAACGATACAGCAAGTAGTTACTAAAACGCCTCTTTCGCCACTAGTAACTTTGCAGACGTTGCTTTTTTTTGGCGCTAAGACTTTTTGAGGCTTATGCACAGTTGTCGTAGAGGTTTCGTCGAGGTTGTAAACACGAGTACCATCTCCAAATCCGGGATACCGTTGATAAGCTTCTTTTAAGTTCTTGAAGAATAATTGTACATTCGTTCTGTTAAACGCTGTAGCACGCCCTAAACTGCACGCCTCTTTTTCTAAGACTTATATCACTGTGCCTTTTTCTGAACGATCTCAGCCAATCAACTCCTGCCATTTGGACAACCAAGAAGATGGTACTTTCAACTTGTTTGTAATTGCCAGTTGATAAGCTAATTGCCTCGTCTCCTTAGCTGTAAGCCCGTAGAACATGAGAGCACATTCGATTATATAAGCTTTTAATATTTCTTCCTGTTCGCGTGAAAAAATGGCATTTACCTCGTAGTTAGGAACAAATCCAGCATTAGCTTCAGTCTCGTGTTTTTTCACGTATCTTCTGACGGTAGAATATTTTAAATTGCATTCCTGTGCTGCGCTGTGGATACTCCTTCCATTCTTTACAAGTTCTACAGCTTTTTTCATGTCGTTTGCATCATGTCCGCCAATTTTGCGGATATTGGTTTTAGTTCGACCCATTCTAAAACAAAAAGATTCTTATTATTAGTATTACATCTTTTATTAACGCCTTTTTTGTTTATTACAATCACAGTTGAAAACTTTATGCATAAATTGTATCGAACATAATGAACAAAATTATTGGTACACAGTGAACCATGGTTTACTGTGTACCTTATGATTTTGAGCCACTGTGTGCAGCCACCACTTTTTAACCTATAAGATTACATAACTAATAAACATACCAAATTCAAAGGATATTTATATATCTAAGTTATTAAGGAATAGTTACTTTACACATGGAAACAGTGCAATATAATGTAACTAAATATACAACGATTCTAGAAAGAAAATAAATGAAAACACGTATACTTACATTTTTGGGCTCCAACGACAAAACAATGCACTGTATGACCGTTACGGGCGGGAGCGCGCCGTCGACTGGGGAGTGCGGGAGGTGGTAGAAGGCAAGTTGTTTCGCGTTTGCAGTACGGTTTGGCAACGTCGCGTTTACGGGATATGAGTGGTGGTGCACTGTGTACTACTGGGCCACTGTTTACCACCTGACCCTATGTAATAGGGAATATGCATGAATTTTTTTCATGGCATTTATTAACAAAATATGAAAATACCGTAGTAGAGATGACAAAAAGTGAAATTAAAATTAAAATCGGCCAAGAAACACGGCCGATATGAACATTTAAAACTATTGATTACACACCAATTAGACAGAGAGATCCGACATAGACTGTGACGTCACATGTCACTACGGCCATATAAACTCCGTGTTAAACGTTTTGCGAGAAAGAGATAGAAACAAATCTTCGATGGCTCATATCTTTTTTAATTTCATAGTTATCCGAAAAACAGTTTTACTAAATTGTTTATTACATGAATGAGGATTAATTTTTTAAATAAAAAAAAAACATGCATATTCCCTATTGTGAACGGACTTGACTGGCTTTCAACAAATTTTGACAGTTCAACAACATTAATTGCGTTATTTAAGTACGTTGGTTGAGCTGACAAATTTTTCGAACATATGACGCAATGGATTAACAATACCTATCCTTCATAATGATTCAGATTGTGATTTATATTGTGTTGCGCAATGTGGGATTTTCTTTTTATTTTTTTTTAACTCTTCCCTAGTCGCTGGATAGATGGCGCTGAACTTGATAAGTTACTGCAAGGAACGGAACGTCATATCATTTTTTGATTATTTCAATTAAATGTAATTTTGAGATCGAAACGAAACGTACATAAAACAGTAATTAACTACGAAGTAATTAGTTAATTACGTTTTGGCTTTGGCACCTAGCAACGTAGTCAGTTCAACGCCATCTACAGAGTTCATGGAAAATATGTTTTTTTTAATACTCAAAAAAAACCTCTCATTAGGGTGATGGTTGATTTTGAATGTGAGTTCTTTAATATTTCGGAACACAACCTTTTTCACGAAATTAAAACTACAATTCAATTGCGTTTGGCGCGGGAATTAACAATTTTAAAACGTTGATAGTTTCTCGTAACTATTTAAATATTTCACCAGTTTTCTACATAAATAGCCGCTACTTACGAGTTGTAAGTCGTAGGTTCGAACCAAGACAGGCTCATTACTTTGTGTAGAATATTTTATCACCACTGCTCTAAAACAGTGAAGGATAACATCTTGAGGAAACCGGCATGTTTCAGAACCAAAAATTCGAAGACATCTGACGTCTACCAAGCCGCACTGGGCTCGCGTGGTGGACTACGGCCCAATCCCTCTTACTGAGAGGCCTGTGTCCCAGCAGTGGGAACACAAAAGACTGTGGGAGCAATATAATCCATGGTAACAGATTTCGCGTGGATGTGTTGTATGTGTGTCTTTTAGTCCGTGTTAAATAAATGTAAGTATTTCTTTCTCTCCCTTTTTTTTGATGCGCGGTGTAAATCCTCATTGACTTCCTCCATCGTGGGGGTGACAGAGGGGCATGCCGGACTCTTACCGGCTAAAATCACCACTTCCACCACCACCTCTGCCTATGATGGCCAGGGGTGCCGATTCGCATAAGCATTCACCGCTCCCTGTCCCTGTCTTCTTGTAATTATGTCCCATATGTCAACACTGAAGTTTTTGTACCAATGCGTAGATAACGCTATCTCCACCCTCTCGACACAACCCCAGACATCCCCTGTTAATCTTGACACACTGATTTAAACTTTTTTGTAATCAGTCCGAGTGGAAGGCTGAGGCTACATTAGGCCGCGACGCGACCTGCGACACGAGTGATTAAAACAAGTACTAAATGAATGCTCACGTATATGGCTACACCGTACATCAAATATTACTAGCGATCTTTGATTTCTTTATGCGATAGGAACAACATTACTGAAATCACGGCATCGGCTACATCAATGAGCGAAATTGAAGCGAATTTATTAGAAAATTGCTTTTGTTTTCGCTTGTAATGTAGCCATACCATGTTTTTCTCGTTTCGCTCTTCCAGTCGCATCGCAAATCGCTGCCTACTGTAGCCTCAGCCGAAGAATGTTTTAATCTGTAATTCTGTTCAACTAACTTCGGCATTTAAGTAAGGGAAACTTAATGAACAATTTGCTGTGTCAATGTCAAAACGATTTCATTTTGGAAAAATCTCGTGCGTACAAGCGGTGTCATTTAATTTGCGAAGCGACGCGCGCTTTACTTGTGCTTACTAAGTGTACAATCACGGTGCGAATGTGAGCGTTAAGCAGAATAGCTGTGGTTGGTGTGTGGGCTGTGGTTCCATTCTCGTATCGTGGTCACCAACGATTTCCAGATCGACAGATTACTTTTTAAAATTCTGTAGTCATCTTTCAAGATAACTAACTATTCCTGGTTAAACACGACACATCCACCTCCCTTACTCATTTTCTACGAAAATCACGCCAACTAAATTTGCTCAAAATATCCGAATGATATCTCCTACTACTCGAGAAGATACAACGTTCAATTCTTGACGTATGAATCAATCAGCAGTCGATCAGTCTGGCGATATACGGATACGTCGACACGTGTAGCGTTCAGCCTCTGAAAATGGAGCGGAAATAATACACGAACATGAGCCACTGGCATACGTGACGGTCTGCTTTCTAGGTACATTTGACGTGACGTGCTGGCAATATAGGATAATTTACCCCTGGGTTTAGGAGGTAGCAAACAAGGATCTATGGTGATGACTTTCGTTGACCAAACATAATATTTTTGAAGTGAAAACTTCTTTAGCAGCGGTGTACACTTTTTGTAATAGGTAAAAAATGTTAAACTCGCGTCCGGACACGTGACCTGATCGAAAATTCGTAAGACGGATGGCCGTAGCCGGTACCGCGCGTGTTTTGTTTATAAGACGATTCAGAAAATACACACGTAATTGTTCAAGTTTTCACTTCTGTCGGCACTCCCGGAGTGCCACTGTTTTATTTTTTTTAGTTTTCGTTATTCAAGTCACTACTGACTCAGTAGTCGCGGTTGATCGTACCGTACTATGAGCTATCTTCTACATATTTGCTACATTTATGCTTTAAAAAGTCTATCTACTTACATCTATTTTGCGTCAATCATAAATTTATATTATTAACTAAATAACTAATTGTTTGGTTTTGCTATTTTCCTGTTGGACGTAACGTTCGTTCTAAAACGTAAATACGTTACATACGTTGTTAGGTATGTTGTGATCACTCGCTAAGAATAGCTATTTTAGTCACTTTCATGTAATAATCATGATTTTATTAATAGGCGAACTAAACAGTCAGAATTGTGTCACCATATTCGTGCAGAAAATAATGCTACGGAGTATCTACCGTTGTAACATCATAAAACTCTTACTGTCATAAAATGGTCACTAGTAGGAATTAATGACGATTTTATGACATCCAGAATTCCAGAGTATTGGCAAGAAACAAACCGCCTCGCTTTATGACATCCAGAATTCCAAAGTACTGGCAAGAAACAAACTGATGGAACTGGTGACATCGGAAATAACGCTTCAAAGTGAAAAATAACTTTAATTTCGGATGTCGGTGTCTTTGGAACTGTATTTTAGTTTTTTGCCATTGACTTCCGTTAAGGTAATTTTTCACCCTGTCGTGTTACTATTTGGAAGTCGGTTGTCTTTTTTTTTTTTTTTAAAAAGTTTTTATTTTACCAAGTAGTAAATATGTTATGTGGTCTGTGGTCATGATGACGTGCCAACAAACAATCTAGAATAGTGACTTCTGGGGAAAAAAAAGTGGTGGTGGTGATTGGCATAAGAACAGAGGGGGCTATGTAATGCCCAGCAGTGGGTGAAGTCTGGCTGTGGACGATGATGATGATGAATCAGAAGCAGAATCTCATTTGACACAAGAAATTACTACGTAGGTACATACTTTTTCCTACTGAATACAAAAAGTTTCTACTGCGTTCGTAAAAAAGTTCATTTCAAACCACATTGGCTTCCATTATTATCACGTAGGTACCTACTATAAACAGTAGCGTCCATTAAAGGACAGGTTAGTCAAAATAACTACAAAGTAAGTGACATAAGGTAGACAGTTCAAACATCACCCTGACGTCACATTTGAATGTAGAAAGCTTTCAGTTGGGGCCCAAATTAACGCCAATCACTGTACAAGTTATAAGCGACAGCGAGTTATCAACTGCACGGGAGTAAAAAGAAATAACAAATCAAACCATCACGCCTGTAAACCCCTAAGGGTTAGGCAGACCTTTAGTATACCTAGATTTCGCCAGTTATGTTTAAGTCCCATGTAACAGGGGGCGAGTCCTTATGTGGAAGTTCGTGATCGCCTAGTCTCACAGGTGGACATATACCTTGTCTCAGACTCACTGGTCTTGGCCTTGGTCACCTGGGCTGATTTGGATGCACTTGCTTTTATTCGCCACCTCTTTAGCCATTTATTTATGTCATCTAGACTACTCTGAAGTATTTTAGATGCAACTTGAGGGTCTTTGTGGCTAGCCACAACGGCTGTGTCATCTGCGTAAGTTGCTGACGTAGTATCTGGAGTATGTGGCAGATCTGCTGTGTATATAGTGTACAACACAGGTCCCAGCACAGAGCCCTGGGGTACTCCTGCAGTTATTTTATGGAAAGACTAGGTAACATCTCTTTCCTAGTAAAAATCAAATAGTCGCAAAATTATGTTTGATAGTGGGAGAAAGGACCTGCTGTGGACTTTGATTAAATTAATAGTGTATCTGGCCACAGTTTTAATTGCAATCAATTGGATTTGAACACGTTCGTGAACATATTTTCATGAAAAACGTCCACACTGAAAGCGTCCGTGATAAAAATATTAAAAAAAACAATTCGAAATCAAAATAAATCACGCAGCTACGAGTAGGCCAGTCCTTTCTGACCGCGCCCTTTCACGAACATGACTTGTGTATCAGCACCATAACGCATTGGATACTGTAGATTGCAGAATAGTCATTACGTCAAACTCATCTGCATTCTGACGTTACGTCCGCTCTCACTATCTCTTATCACTAACTCGATATTCTCTCAGTTTGTTTGTATAAGGCCCTTCGTATGACAAATTGCTCCCCCGCCGCGAAAGTTCATACCCATTGTTTATGCTAGAAAGTTTTTTTCAAACCTTATTTATCTATGGTCCATATGCGCCGTGAATTTATAGAAAAAATTAAAACATCTCTATGGAAGACAGCGGGAGACTTACAGGTCAAAAATGTTACAATGGTCACGGACTCACGGATAAGATCGGTTTTTGAAAATACAAAGAAATGTCAACAATGATTGAATTTTTTGGGTTAACTTCCGTGTTAAGGGCATAAAACAAAAAGTATATGGTAGTCATCACACTAATATTATAAAGGCGAAAGTTTGTGAGTGTGTGTGTGTTTATATGTATGTTTGTTACTTCTTCACGCTCAAACGGCTGGACTAATTTTGATAAAATTTTGTATGGAGGTAGCTGACACCCTGAATTAACATATAGGCTTCTTTTTATCCCGATATTCCTGCGGGGTCGACATTTACGCGGGTAAAAGCGCGGGGCGTAGCTAGTAATGGAAAATTGGAAATAAATGCTTATTTTATTTTGCCTGCAGTCCCGGACGGATTGTTACCTCAATATTTTAATTTGCCTAGGGTCGGCTTCCAGTATAACTGGATGCAGATGAATATCAGTATTTTACATGGAGCGACTGCCTATCTGACCTCCACAACACACTCGGGCTTCTGACGACCCGCAACGACTGTTAAAGATCCAGGAATGACAGCCGGTACACGAGCAGGCTATAAGCAAGTAACTTTTGTGTCTACGGTGCGATGACAAGCATATATCTACTGCATCTGCAAATCTACCGACGATTACGCTCGGAATGTTAATTTTCATCACATTTTCATTGTTGCACCCAAATATTTGGGCCCAGAAAAATAATTAATGCAAAATTATTAAAACATAAACATAACGCCATGATATTTTCTTTTGACGTAAGTATAAAAACAATTCGCATTCGTTTACAATCTAATTCGAAATTCAAACAAACATTGTTACATAACATAACTAAAACAATTTTCACATGAATAACATTTTGAGGTTAACATAGCTGTGATGACATGCAAATCACACCCTTATTTCCACGAAATAAAGTCCATGTTTATATGACTGCAGTTCCATACAGAAAAGAACCTTAACACCTACGAATTAAAGTTGAAAATATGAAGATTACAGGTCTGGGATCACGGGTAGATACAAATTCGCGGCCTACATTCGCCGACGTCCGTTTGAATTCGGGACGAACGGCAGTTGAAATTCGATTAATTCGATTTTCGGCAATGAGTCGGCGAGGCCGGGCGACGGAATAGTGTTGCTCTCATAAATATGAGTCAGGGTAAAAGTGGGGGGGGAATGAAAGTATGCGTGCTCTAGTTGCCATATCCCGGTAGGAATATCTATGTACTTGTGCCATCTCTTTTCCTCCCGATCTCATAACCAGCCTATAATGTTCCCACTGCTGGGACACAGGCCTCCTCTCTGTGTGAGGGAGTGGACCATAGTCCTCCACGCGGGCCCATTGTGGGTTGGTACTTGGCACATGTCTTAAAATTTTTGTTTCTAAGACATGCCGGTTTCCTCACGATGTTTTCCTTCACCGTTTTGAGAGCAGTAGTGATGAAATATTTTGCATAAAGTGTCTGAATGGGTTCGAACCAACTTACCGTTACCACGGGCAATCACTCGTCTGTCAATTTCTTCTTTAAAAATGTGTCCTTCAAAACTTGGGTGAAGTGAGCTGTCATTCCACCTGATGCTAGGAATTGACACTATTGACAGCTCACTTCAAGCTCACCTCACCTAAGTTTCCACGGTGAGATCTTTACAGAATAGAACTCCTATTGTGGGTGTCGGGAAAGGCGACATGGGACTGTTATTATTTATACAGGGTTGTTGGTAAAACATTAACAACCTCTTAAGAGGTCATTGTACTCATCATTATGAACAACTTTTACTATGGGACCAAACCTGAAATCGCGAAAAAAAATCAGCTGTTCCCTACATTTATGTTCGTATAAAGGCTCCTACAAACAGGCGCGACACGCGATAAAATCGCGCGCGACACAAAGGCCCTCCGCACACGAAGCTACTCAAAATAAACTAGTTATAAACTGAAATTACTAATGAGTTGCTTGAGCGTCACCGCCCAGCCCATACATTCTCATTGAGGTCCGCACACGACGCGACTAGTCACAAACCGGTTAGTAACGCGTTAGCAACTGATCACGAGTGACGCGTCGTGCCGGTCGCCGCGCTACTGGAAACCAGAGTTTTCTGTGTTTTTGTTGCAAAAATGAACGAACAAACCTTAAATATTTTTGTGCTGGAAGTAGAAAAGTATCCATGCTTATATAATTAACTGACAATAACTGCAACTGACAATCTGCATTTTACATTATTTCGAATATAGGGGTGAATCCAAAACAGACGAAGATTCCTTCTGCGTCTATTACGTTGATAATAGTATAATACAATGTCGTCATCCTCGCTCGATTCACTCGACATTTTCGCTTTTTTTTTCCAATATTAACCACCGTGTGCTTTGTGAGCAGAAATAATGACTGAAACTTTGCAACTTGAGTAGCGCCGTGTGCGAGCTACAGTTACTAACTGGTTTGGAATTCTAATTACTAATTAATTCCGTCATTTTTGAGTAGCTTCGTGTGCGGAGGGGCAAAGGCACCGCTCGTTGCGCGACAGAGACAGAGTTACTTTCGAATTTATAATATTGGTATGGATAATTATCGATAAGTAATTTTCGGTAACAGTCTACTGCGTTAGCCGTTGTCTTTGGTCCTGCGCCTGACCTCTCCCCGGTCGTGTCGGATTACCTTCCCATCGTACTATGAGAGTGCACCTGTGTGAGTACAACGAATTAGAAGAAAAGAAAAGAAAAAGAAAGAAAATTTGTTTATTCTGCACAAACAAAAACGCACATTGCAAATAAAAATTAAAAATGATAAAAAAAAGATACACACAACGTAGTCAAAAGCCTCGTATTCAAGCTTAGAAAATGTTGACAATTTACACTTGTGCACTATAATATCTCCCGCGTCAATGTCTAGTCTGCGCTGAGATTGCCCGTCATGGCCGATATTCGGTCTGGAGGACTTATTATTATGCGATGTAACCCTACATTTTGATTGGTAGATAACGTTTGCCTAAACAGCTTTCAATGCTATTCGATGTGCAAGACTTTGCGGAGCGATTTCTGCCTCACAACAACTCACAAGCATGTATAATTGTATATAGAAATTGTTTTGATGGATTCTACAACCAATTTGTTAATCCATACTAATATTATAAATGCAAAAGTGTCTCTGTCTGTCTGTTACCTCTTCACGCTTAAACCGCTGAACCGATTTAGATGAAATTTGGTATAGAGATAGTTTGAGTCCCGGGAAAGGAGATAGGATAGTTTTTATCCCGATATTCCTAAGGGATCAAAACTAATGCCACAATTTACGTGCACCTGTTAAAAATAAACTGCTCCACTGAATTCGGGGTAATGGTGTCTACGTGAACAGCGGCACAGCACACACGGCAGCGGAGGTGGAGTAAAAAGATTCAGAAGGCCAGTTAAGGCTCCTTCAAACAGGCGCGACACGACACACGACACAAAGGCACCGCAAGTCGCGCAACAAGCGGTGCCTTTGTGTCGCGCGCGATTATATCGCGTGTCGCGCCTGTTTGCAGGAGCCTTTACGCATGGACATACTTACCTAAAGTCTATTCAAACTTATGTTTCAAATTAATATTATTTCAAGTTAAACAAATGTCAATTTTATTTTTATGGAATTTAGGTTGATTTCAGAGTGACTAGCACTATTGAAAAAGTTATAAAAATGCTTGAAGCTGTAGCGTAAACTGAACTTTATTGTGTATGATTTAAAGTTATTTTGTCCATAAACTCATATGTTTTTACATTTTTGGCAAATAAATCGCGTATGCAGAACCGAAAGAACCCACACCACACCCTAATTGGGTAACACACTATCAATCTTCTCAATCTGTATCATATCCAGACGCACTGCAAGTTACCATCCCTGCCTAGTTGCTATTCCACCAATTCGCACTAAGCGTTTCCAAATGTCCTTTATAATGCGCACAGTACAGCAAAACAGTGGAACTTTCTACCTGCGTTTGTGTTTCCGAGTGCATACAACCCGAATCTCTTCAAAGTAAGAGTGAACAGGCTTCTACTGGGTAAGCTCACTCCATCGTAGACTTTGTCTGTGTCATCTCTGACCTAAATTAGAGTCAAGAGCAAACCCATTTAAAAATAATAAAAATAAAAAAATTTTGAAGGATATTGCTAATCCATTGTTCATATTATGTTCGAAAAATTTATCTCCTCCACAAAAGTAAATAAAAATATGATTCGGGTGAAATTCAACATCTAGGAGGACTACAATACGAAAAAAAAAGTAATAATTGTGATAGACTATGGGTTTTGCCAATCTTTGACTAAATAAAATGGCTAAACTATTGGATGTATTTGACAGATTTTTTGTATATCGTATAAGACTTTTCCCTTACAAAACAGCGTTTATCAGTTGTTTAGGCTAAACACCTTTTTATACATTCATCAACATTAAACAGAGACAGATAATTAAAAGCTTTGGCGCCAGAAGATGACGAATTGGTACGATTAGGGTAACCGATTAGGTATCTACCTACTGGGTAAAAACTCGGCTCCAACGATATATGAACGAATCGAGTCGTTAAGCGCAGGATCGATTAGCCGAAGGGGTAATATTTTTTTTTGGGAGTGGCATCTTGTAGTTCAATCTAGGAGATTGTCGTTTGCTTAACCGAAGTTGCCTGTGGATGCCTCAATAAATTAAGGCCTCCAGTTAGGGCTTAAAAAAAAACTTAAAAACTAAGCGACTACACGCTAAGGGCACCCCCGTGGGGTACGGGCCTCGGCTTAGGGCGTGCTGGGAGAGGGCAGCAAGGGACAGGCTGGATCGCTGGATCGGAATTCTTAGTTATTTTTATATGTTTTCGATTGATGGACACATTTGCTTAGTATGTTTTGTGCATCCCCTATACTTTAATCAACGTAGACAAGTATAGATGTACCTACAGACGCTAGCACATTAAGCTACTACAATCTGTCATAGATTTTCAACTTTATCGCTAAAGCATAAGGCTCAAAGTTGATTGGGAAAATTTGACAGTTTCGGGTAGCTTGATGTGCTGGCGTCTGTACAAAGATAGGAAAACAAATGTTTACCAATAGCGCCCTCAGTCAACGTCATTTAAGCGCCAAATCCTTATAATAATCTACAAGTATGTCCTACTCTGCCCCTATCACTTATTTTATTATAAATGTTTATAGCAAACGCAGAAACTCGATACTTTTCCTTAAAAATTAAGTTTTTCCAAAGCAGATAACTCTCGGATTATGCCAAAATAATATGTTTCCTTCCCATATAAAAATTCTGCAATTTATTTTAGCGTCAATCATTCACGCTTCATAAACGCCAAAAAAATCACCAAAAGGGGTCAAGTCGTAGTGAATCAGTTTAATCTAAATCAAAATAATAATAATGAAAAGGCAAACGGAATATAAAGTGATATTATAACAAAATAACAATTAGTAGCCCTTCATCGATCGCCGCAAGAGGGCGCCACTGTTACAAATATTAGTTTTAAACCTATTGTGTAGACCTACCCTAACGTTGCGGTAGGGTGGCCATTATTATAAAAAAGAATGATGATTTATTCAAACTTCGAATGTAGTTTCGAATTCTTTAAAAAGGTAAGTTTATCTGTTTTGTTCAAAAAGGTTTTTTTTTTTTTTTTTTTTTTATTTGAAATGGGTTTGCTCTTGACTCTAGTCTAGGTCAGAGATGACAGAGACAAAGTCTACGAAGGTTACAGTCATTGAATTAAAAATGCTGTTTAGCATAGACAAAGGTAAATAGTTCGAACCTGTTCAAACTAACCATTGGCATGTGATGTTCAACCAAAAAGAAAAGATTACAATCGAATAAATGTTATACAGAGAGAAGCATATTTATACTTTGTAAAGGTTGTTTGCCAAAAGAGTTCTTGATTACATCATGCAGGCTGGTAGATCACTCTGAATTTAGACAAAATTGAATATGCGGCGATTGTTTTCAGAAGACAACAGTTCAACAGTTTGTGATAAGCGTCTAAAACTGAGCACGTCCTCTGGAAATAAATAGCGAAAATTTAGTATTGCTTCTTATTTTACTATGTAGCGCCTACATCATATAGATTCTGGTATTGTAAGCGTGCCCAGAGAAACTGAAAATAAAATATAAATTGTACGAAATTATATGTCCAACAGGTGAATCTTTTGACGAAAGTATTTCAAATAACACAAAACCGCAAAACCGATGATTCGTCTAACCAACCGCACAACCTCAGAAAACTAACAATTTGTTCCAAAATCTGAACAAAAGCGGCCCCAATTAAAACATATCAACCACGGTACATTTAACCCCGTAAAATATGGTAACCTACCTAATTCAAGGGTCCCTTCAGACGAACACAATGGGTATTATCGGCGGGCCCCATGGACCCCATACACCTGGCAAGCGCGTGCCCTTTATTTATAAACTGCCATCAATTGAGAACAGCTTTGTAAAGATAAAAAATATTGTTAAAAAAAGTTGACCGAAAATATTTGTTGAGGGCCAGGTTTTTTGGCAACATTCGTGGTTACGCTGTTTTTGTGGACAAATGCAATCTATCGTTAGGCACGTATTTTTCAGATATCTACTTCTTATGACGAGTATCCATTTGAAAATCGTGCGTATGGGTTGGGCTCCGCTCGCCCCTTGGATCTTGCCCCTAATTGCCTCAGTGTACCTACTCGCCCCTTTGAATATTAGATACCCCAAATCGCCCCCGATTGTTAGTAAACTAAAAGTACAGTCAGCACTCGTAAGTTTTGAAATTATTGAAACAAATATTTTTAACCGCCTTCAAAAAAGGAGGAGGTTCTCAATTCGGATGTTTATATTTTTTTATATATGTTCGGATATAACTCCCTCGTATACAGTATGTTAACTAACAGAGGGTGTTCCCGTTAACCCGCAATAGTATAGCATCCATACATGCTAAAAAAAATATTACCATTCGAAAATAAAATGTTTTTATTTTTTTTTATATTAAAATATTCACTAAAAATCGTAAATTGATACTCTATTTATTTAATTAATTCTAATTTATTTAATTAAACAAATTCCGACATTGCTGTCCTTCAAGTACGCGTGTACAGAGTGTTTCTTTAACGTATCAATTTACGATTTTTAGTGAATATTTTAATAAAAAAAAAAATAAAAACATTTTATTTTCGAATGGTAATATTTTTTTTAGCATGTATGGATGCTATACTATTGCAGGTTAACGGGAACGCCCTCTGTTAGTTAACATACTGTATAGACGGATTTGCAATTTTTTTTGTTCGAAATTGGTTTATTCTGAAATGGTCCTATTTAAATTTCGTAAAGATCTGATGATGAGCTTCGGAGACAGATAACGGAACTTTTCAATAAATGCCAGCAAATCAACCGCGATTGCTGCTATAGCATATGTATGCATTTTTTACGCAATTACACAACATAGCATCACGCCTGTACCCTTTAAATGGGTAGGCAGATGTGTTCAATAGCTTTCTGTCACTGATATTCACATAGCAAGTAGTGTTATATGAATTTGTTTGGGGTAGATAGATACAACTAAAAACTGAAAAATAAAAACTTAAAAAAAACAATCGACTTCCAAAAAAACACTACAAAGTAAAAAATAACTTTAATTTCGAAAGTCGGTGTCGTTGGTTCTGTATTTTCGTTTTTGACACCGACTTTCGAAATTAAAGTTATTTTTTACTTTGTAGTGTCTTTTTGGGAGTCGATTGTTTTTTTTAAGTTTTTATTTTTCAGTTAAGAAGTCGGTTGTTTTATTTTTGTAAAAAAGTTTTTATTTGTTAAAACTTCAATAGTGTCTCTTTGAATTTAATGGTGAAGATTGAAATAATACTGCACATGGAGTTAAAAAAGTGTAATTTAGAATCAAATCACGTACATAATCATTATTTTCAATGTTTAACAATTAAATTTTGTTACACTTTTTGGTTTATAGATAATTAAATAAAAATCACAGATCAAAGTTAAGGAATCAACACTTACATGACTAAAAAAAACGTACAATATAATCACAGATTTTCTAATTAAAGTTTACGGTTTTGTACAAAACTTTTGTAGATTATATATTATTAGCGGTTAACACTACTTTTATTTAAAAAAAAACTAACAAAATGACGAAACACTAAACTTTAATCAATTTTAAGCAAATACAATTTTAAACTAAGAAAATATACTTCCTGATTTAAAAACGACTCTAAACAATATTACAGAGAGATGTTATCGCGACGGCTGCTTGAGACGGAGTGAGGGGCGAGTACTGGCCGCACCCCCTTTTATACACCGCGCCGCACGGTAGTTTGAAAAATAACGTTTTCACGCTAATACGGCCTCTCCTGACGTGTGGCTGTCCTCAGCCACATTGTCCAGATGATGGTCCATGTTCGCTGCAGTCACGATCTTCGGCAAGTGGACTCGAGCGACGCGAAGGGCTCATGTCATCAATAGCTGCATCAGTAATTAGTGGACCCTGGCGTGTGTCTGCATCTCCACGACTTGAATGGTCTTCACAGCTAGTTGCACTGGTTGATGGTGCTGTAAGACTATCCTCTTCAGCTAAAAAATTAGAGAATAGCACATATTAGTAACATCCTTATTACATCTAAAAATGTCTGTTGCAATTAAATGCAACACAAATCTAGACGGAGCACTCAGTTAGCTCGTCTTGGCAGAGACACATCTCAATGCCCTTATTAATAAACTGAGATGGAGGCACCCAGTTAGCACATCTCTTTTGGCAGAGTTACACTAACTCAATGCCCTTACAAATAAACTGAGACGGAGGCACCCAGTTAGCACGTCTCTTTCGGCAGAGTTACACTAACTCGATGCCCTTACAAATAAACTGAGACGGAGGCACCCAGTTAGCACGTCTCTTTCGGCAGAGTTACACTAACTCAATGCCCTTACCGGCAGAGTTACACTAACTCAATGCCCTTACCGGTATCCAGCAGGTGCTTCAGGGTTTTGGAGATGACTCTTTGATAGACAATAGGTGCATTAGCGAGCCCATAAAGCATTTTCAAATATTCGTAATGCCCTTCAGGCGTTACGAATGCTGATTTACTAATAGAGTCATCATCCTTCATCAGCACCCAATGAAAGCCTGTTGCCATATCGAGACTTGTAAAGAATTTAAAACTGTCCACCCTGTCAATGTGATCGTCGATTAACGGTAGCGGAAATCACTCTTTAATAGTGATAGCATTTAGAACTCTGTAGTCGACGCACATCCTATCAGACCCATCCTTTTTCTTAACGAGGATAATAGGACTCGCGTAATTAGACTGACTCGCGAATGATTCGCTTACTAATCAAATCATTAATTATCTCGCGAACGCGACGCTTTTCGTCTACGGAGAGTTTATAAAGTCGATAGTAAATTGGAATGTCACTATTAACTTTTATTTCCATACAACCAGTGTGTCTACGCCTGAACGGGGCCCTTCATATTAACGAAGAAACAAATGCACCCAATGTCAACGGCGCTCGCGACAGGCTTCACGCGGACGAACCGGACGAACTTCATTCACGATATTAGCGCGCACCGCCATACCTTTGTCGCGACACACATAATTGTAATTTTCAATAAATAAACTACTAGCTATAATCGAGGTCGATCTTATTTTTGTATCGCCAACACAGTGTTTACTGTAGAGGTCGCTGTACCGGTAGTAAACTTATCAGAATACTCGTTTAATAGAGTTAACAAACACTCTTTTTCGTCACCTACTAAGGGTGTCCTTATCTTCGGGGACTCTACAGTCAACACGTTGTTTACGTGCGAATCCCTGACTAACCGTTGAGAGTTATTTGTCCTAATATACGTAACTCCACTATGATTTAAAACATCAGTGCCAATCAAAACCGGTGCCTGAATACAATCCGGGGGAATAACAAACAAATCTACTTCTAAAGATAATTCGGGAAATTCGATAAGAGTGCATACTTACGAAGTGGACTCTATATCATGACATCCAATACCACGCATACGGCGGTAGGGGGGAATTTTATTTAAACTAAAATGCTTTAAGACGGAATCAGAAATCAGCGAAATATCAGAACCTGAATCAATTAGAATGTCAACAGCTACGTTCTGTATAACCGCGGACCACGACCGATCACTGGTCCCGCAATCGTTGAGCCACGTCCTAGCGTCACCCCGTTAACACCCACCAATGCGTCCCAGACATTCCCGATCGTCCCACTGACATATCTCGCAAAGTATCTCATAGCTCGGTCACTCCTGACCAAATATGGTACAGGCAAAACAACAATGAAAATTCGCACAAACTAAAAAATTGCAGAGTTCAGAGTATTAATCATTCTTTGATTCCCAAATCTCAAGATCACAAACTAAATAATCAAGTAAACATGATAGAGCAGCTAATAAAACATCCTTAGAGCATAATAAAACACAGCAGGAATCTTATTCGTGGCCTGTGGCTTTTCATTAAGCCCCTACAACAAACCTCATGTTTGTTACCTTGAATTCCTCCTGAATTCCGAGTCCCACGGACTCTATGGTCTCTACAAGACCCCGACCAGCCGAACTAAGATTCATCACTATCACTAGACTTTAATCTCTACTCTGTTTCATCAACCAGACTTCTACTTTGCTTTCCTCAAATTCGTCATTAATACTCTGATCCCTTTTCCTGTGCCATGGCATATGCCTCAGCCTCATGAGTGTACTTGGTTCAACTAGAGCCATGTAATCAAACTTTAATCAATCATAACAAAAAAAAATCAACCAGAGCCATGTACCATCGTTGTCCACATTACAACAATAATCTTTTTCACTAAGAGCCTTAGATACCTGGAAACCCACACACGAGTAAACCACTCTAACGTCACGGCACTCCGGCCGACCAGCAATCGCATTGCCCTCACACATCCAGCGCATGGATCCATGTGTATCACCCCTGTGACTACACACTTTTTACTACGACCGATAGATAACTACTACTCGCATGGTTCCCACTACTTAGGCTTGCTCATAGCTCATTACCACTGTGATCACCATCTATTTCGACTGGTACATGACCTACTGGCATCATTCGTAACCTATCGTGAGCGTATTCAAAAATTGCATTGTTAACTAGATTGGGCTATACCTAACAATGTAACAGTTTTTTTTTTGCTGTTGTTTACCAGGGAAGCACTCGGTACCAGAGTCAAAACAAAATGAAAACGACTCACCAAATTCTGTAGACAATAGATCTGTAGTAATGCTTAGATCTTACTTGAATTAGGGAAGAAAGTGCCCCCACAATCCTGTCCGCAGCATCAGCCTCTCGCGATGTCTCAGCGGTCACGGCTCCATCCGCAGCACACGCTTCCTCACCAGCAGCAACAGGTGCCCCGGCAACCACCGAAGCAGTCAGCGGCGGAGCGCCGCGCGGATGCGACGACACAGGAGTAGACGCACGTATAGCGTCTGAATGCAAACGCTCCCCCAAAGCGCTCGATCGAACCAGCACTCCATCCAAAGGGTCGCGTCGAGGGCTATCCCGACGCCCATACGAACTATCCCGGCTCCTACATGAACTTTGAGAGTACTCTGATCTATCACGACGACGCCTAGGAGATCTACTACGCGATTGACTATAACGGCCACGACGCCTTTTATAAACATCACGACAGCTATGCGAATCGTTTTCCCGAGAATTACGCCTAGGTGTATTCTCACGCGGCGTGCATCCACGACTCGACATGATTATGACTATAGGCAACGTATATGACCACTACGTGAACAACAAACTAACCGCGAAATAAAAAAAATTAACACGTGGTTGTTTACTTCAAAAACACGTACGAAATATAATGTAATCGAGTAGAAACACGTGGCGAATCACGTTAAAATGCACAGAAACTAATCACGGACAAAATCAACAACACGTGGTGAAGAATTTTAAACAGTCCCAAAACACTATTTTGATCGCGCCTACACCGCGCCGCACGGTAGTTTGAAAAATAACGTTTTCACGCTAATAATATAATAATTTAAAAATAACAATAAAATCATAATTTAAAAAATTAAGTACTAAAAAATATCTTTTATTGTTTATACAAAATATGAGTTTTTTTTTATAGACAATGTACTTAAGTTAATTACAACTTAGGTATTTTTTTTCCATTTTAACATTTTAAGAACAAATTGAGGAAATACCGTAAATAGTTCATCCTAAACTTTGAAACAGCTCTGCATGTCAGTTTGTAAAATTCACAAAATAATTGCAACAAATATAAAAAGCATCAATTGTAAACAAAAAGGCGTCGACATAAGCGTAGTGACGCTTATGTCGACACCCATTCTATCTATCTTTTCAAAGGTATCGTCGTAATCGAATGATTAAAATTATGCTACTTATAATTCTAGAATCTATGGTTATGAGACTATGGTTTAGTCTGCCGACTCTAGAATTTATTTTACTCAATCAGAATTAGTAGCCAAACACAAATAATAGAATATAAGGCGTTAGCTTAATACCTAATTTACAAATTTAATTTAACTAAAAAATGGAAATTCGGCTGTAACAAAAACTTACCTTAACTTCCAATCAGGAATTTCACTCACAATAATTCACCTATGTACTTAGTTACACTTGGAGATAAGTACTAAACTAAGGTTTAGCAAATATCGTAAAACGCATCCCTTCCACATTATAATACGAACATAGAAAGAGAAAGCATTATACGACTCTCTCAACGGGTAACATATTACCTTTTGTTTATTGGACCCATAAAAAAGGTTTCTTTTGTTATAATTTAGGTAAGCCAGGTAGCAAAAACTATCACAAGTGTCACGAGTTGGTGAGATTACAGGTAGAGTTAAAAGTAATCAAACATGGCGTTATTCATAATGTGTTTATTTTTCTGTCTAACTGTACCTTTTTTGGTTAAATGACAAAGGAAATGCCGTAAGGGTCGAATCGATACACCAAAATAATTATTTAAATGTCAATTTTCCACTCGCCCCTTCGTAAGGGGCGAATCGATACATCAAAATAATAAAAAACGGGGTGAGTGGAACATTTTAAATGTAAGGGGCGAGATCCAAGGGGCGAGCGGAGCCCAACCCGTGCGTATTATTATATAATTAATGTATGCAAAATATTGTAAAACATTTTAAAAGAGTAAAGGCTCCTGCAAACAGGCGCGACACGCGACGCGAATCGCGCGCGGACTCAAAGGCACCGCTCGTTGCGAGACTTGCGGTGCCTTTGTGTCGCGCGCGATTTTATCGCGTATCGCGCCTGTTTAAATAGTCATAGTCATAGTCCATTTATTTGTCAGAATATTGTTACAGAGTTGTTACATACTTTTAAAAGTTCATAATATTCTGCCGTTTCCGGCGTACAAATACATTTTCAGGGTTTTGGTTATTTTATTAGATATAACATTGAATTAAATAAATTAGAATAACATTCAAATTGTCAATTAGTCAAATATTAGGAATGGAAATGTCAAAAAGATTAAATTAAGTTAAAGAGATAATAAGAACAAAATATAATTATTCTATTCATTTCATTCATTCATAAAATCATTAGTCGAGTAATAGCATTTACATAAGAGATAATTAAATAATTTAGATTTAAATGTCCTAAAGTTGAGAGTTTTAAAACAGTCTGGTAGTTTGTTATAAACTTAATGGAGTTTCTTGCCCATTCTTCTCCATACGAAAACTACCTTTTGGAATGGGCGACTAGAATCAATTCTATTTGTTGTAATTTCTGACATTCAAAAGTGCCTTTTATGTGCCTATTTGAAATAAATGCTTTGACTTTGACTTTGATGATGACGATTTTGACGGTGACGAATAATTTATTTTATTTATTTACTTATTGTCTTATACATATTTTACCACAGCATGAGCAAATCTCATATTATTATAAGGGATATTCATTGTATATCTGCAATAACGTGTATCGAAATGCCCTTTATAATTGAAATAAACATTTTTTTTTTTCAATATCTAATTGTCTACCTACTTAAACTGTTCGTATATTTAAATCGCAACAGTCACAGTTGAGAATTGAATAATATGCTATTATACTCGTATAACACGCCAAATTGGACGGGTGTGTCAATTTCATAAACAATTAATCTTCCTGACCGTAGTACAAAAACGAGATACGACAGGACTAGGTTTCTGACTCATTCGATGTAGTTTTTTATCTGCAAAGCTCATAAATTCATAATAAAGAAAGCGATTGTGAAACATTTGTGATTTGTTTAAACAACATCCCAGAAATAAACTATTTATATTGACGGGCACATTCACAAAGACCAATTATAATTTAGTATCGAATATCAAAAGGAATCAGATACCACGTGTTACTTGTGAACAAATTGCCCTGATTTCACCGCTTGACAAGCGAGGTAGTACGGCGTGATGAGATGAGCGAGAAATGAGTGGGTATGGCTGATCGAGGTGAACTGGTGAACGTTAATACATTGGAGCACATTCACGATTTTTTTTAACGTAAAGCCATATATAATTGCAATCATATGTCATTGCAATGCAACTCTTACCTCGATGTAATAAAGTATAAATTAGAATGATGCCGTGAGTTTGATAAAACTCTAGGCAACCATTCTAATTACCGACACCAAAAAGGTATTTCTCTGCGAATAACTATAATGCTGAATTTAATCACGGATTTGTCAAAATGAAAGCTATTGCAATTGCTAATGCGTGACGCATCGACTTCGACATATTTCAAAGTGAAATTCTGTTTGTACTCTCTGAAAATTTGCAAACGATTCCGTGCTTTTATAGACTGTTACAAAATTGCTACAGATAATAAATTAATCGCTATCTTCATGAATCTAATCATAATTAGATGATGTCGCACGCTCTTTTCAGATTTTTTAATTGTTTTTTTTTTTATATAAGTACCTACTTACGTTTTGTATGACGTTGATATTTATTTAGGTAACCAACAGCGATACATAAAAATATTTTACAAAATATGCGTGTTACAGTTATTATGGCCAATTATAGGTTTCCCTGTATAACTGGGATATATGTATTACATGCGAACGGACAGATATTTCCAATTGAAAAACAAAATTGAATGACGTTGATACATTTGATATATCTACTGTTTCATTTATAGCTCCTATAAAAAATCGACCACCAATTGTGTGCCGTCAGCGAACGGAACGCCCTTCTCCTCTCTCGCTAGAGCTAAGCGAGAAATATGTCACTAGAACCGCATCCTTATAAATAGTAACACAATACAATGTTTTTGTTCGAGTAAAATTAGCCAACAAATGTGTGTGAACCGTGCACACGCCTTAAATCTTTTGTTTTTAAAAGAAAACACGTGTTTTCGTGTGAACATTTGTATTGGTGTTTTTGTTTGAGTAAATACTGCTTGAGTGACATCCCTGAAATGTGGGGCTTACACTTTCTTTCGACGTTGATATTACTACAGTTAATTGATGTTTGTTAAGCCACGGTGGTGTGTAGTTAAAAGCTGTGTCCAATTTAGTCTTTTACATAAAACCGACCACATAAATATATGTATACAAAAAACCGGGCAAGAGCGAGTCGGACTCGTGCGACATCGGCGAGGTCTATATTAGTCAGAGAATTTTAACACTGCACGCTGCGGCGTAGAATATTACAGTTTTATGTCAGCGCCATCTCTTGACCGATAGTGGAACTAATGTAACTTGTGTTGATGATTTCTGAGAAGGTGTGCTATTTAGAGACTTTGTTTTATTTTTCTTGTAATCTTTACATAAACCTTTATCACATAAGGTGGGGGAACGGTATTCTATATTTCATTTTTCGTTTTCGAAAACTATGTGCCTAAAAAAAGAGAAAAATGTTTGAGAATTTGCAAACTGCGCTCTTTCATATGATACCCCACATGGCCCCACTTCGAATTTTTCAGACCCGCTTTCAGTCCCTGTTGCAAAAAATATACATATATTTTGACTTCTTTCTTATTTGCAAAATAGTTCGGCAAACATCATCTAAAACTATTCTAAACTTCAAGTTGATAGCATTAGTAGTTCTTGAGATATCCAGCTGTGACAGACAGACAGACAGACTGAATCTCACCATAAGGGTCCCGTTTTACCATTTTGGTACGGAACTTACATACGGACATAATATTATCGTTGTTTTTCTTAACTACGCTACAGATTTTCACACAGACTGACACGAAAAGCCACTTTAAGTTTTACATATTATGATTAGATATAATAATAGATAGATTATAGTCTGATTCATACAAATAATTATGTCATCTGTCTAGTAAAAGTCTAGATATTCCACGTAGAGCACCGATTTAAAAAGCTCTTGAGCTCATCGCACCTAAGCTATTCCACTTACAGCACCAAAACAATCTTTTGTTAAGTTCGATGGAACTGTGGAACAATTTCGAAAAACCTAGATTCAACTAGGTTACAATCTATAATCGTAACAGTAGTCTCTAAATTAATATTTCGCAGTCTTCTGGCATTACAAATAATATACAAAGTTATAATTATCCCGTCTGCGCCGATTAGCTGCGACCGAACAACGCGTCTGTCAGCCCTCGTAATGCGAAGCATGAAGATATTGGTAGTGACTTGTTTCAATGTTGGTATTAAATCAATCTTGATACCAACATTATAACGTTACAATATAAAGACTCCTTGCATGATTATACAGCTGCATGAAGCAATCAACTGCTGCGATCAGTCCATTGATGGCTCCCCATTCTGTACAAATTGAGGGGAAACCTTCGGCTACGACTGCAGGCTGTCAAATGTGAATATACTATAACGTTCGTTACGGTTTTTCGGAAGCTTAAAAGTCTGACAATTGTAGCAGACCTGCACCCTAATGAGGGTTTTCTGAAATGACGTTCGCTAGATGGCAGCACTGACACATCAGGTTCAGGCAACTGTCAAAGAGCCTATATTTTCTTTAGTCATGACTGAATGATGAACGAATGAATGAATCGAATGATGAACGTCATCATATATTTTATAAAAGAAGACCTCTTGTCACAGTGGTGCCAACTGGTGTCGTAAATTTTCACGAAAACCCTCATTGCTTAACACACTATCAGAATCTGAAACGTTTTGAAGGACAATGTTAATCCATTGCTTCATATGTTTTAAAAAATTGTCTGTTCAACAATGTAACTAACGTAATGAATGTAGTTGAACAGTCAAAATTAAAGTCATTCGTACTGTTAGTTATTAGTGTGTTACGCGATTACCCCGCTGCTCCTCATAGAATCTAGTCTATTAAATTAATTCAACAACGATTCGAAATAAAGAAGAAAAACAGTTGACGTGTCATAATCATAACTCATAGCACACCCGGTTTTCGCTTTTGCACACTTGGCGAATGAGAGTTAAGAAGTGAAATGTGCAGAGCATAAAGCTGCCCTTCCACCAGATATAAGCGAAGATGCGTAGCGAGGGATGTGTGTGAAACCAACCAATAACATCGCTTCATTTTTATAACTTGAACTCTCAGACCAATTTGGTCTGAGCTTGAACTAAGTTAGCGTTGGTATTGGTTAGTTTTACACACTTCCCTCGCTACGCATCCTCGCTCATGTATGGTGGAAAGGCAGCCTAAAGAAGCGGGTTTTCGGTCCCAATTCTCGGTACATGTCTCTGCAGGTTGATCTTTGGAAGGAAACGGTTACATGTTTCACCAGTTTCTTTGTGTGAGCTCATAAGTTAATGTGGGACTATTTCACCCGCACTGATCAATACCGACTCGTCTTTACCCAAAACCCGTTTCTTTATAATGCACGCACTCTAACGTGCTGTAAGTTCCAAAATCATCACTTATGCATATCCGTTTTTATTAATGCTCGGTGGAAATCCTCAAAGACTTCCTCCATCGTGGGTTGACAGAGGGGCATGCCGGATTCTTACCGGCTAAAACCACCGCGGTGTTCCACCTCTACCTATGGCCGGCGAGGCTGCGGGATTTGCATAAGCATTACCCGCTGACTAAGTCTTCACTTCAGAAAACACCATGCATCTACCTAAGTCTTCACTTCAGAAAACACCATGCATCTACCTAAATCTTCACCTCAGAAAACACCATGCATCTACCTAAATCTTCACTTCAGAAAACACCACTTTTCAGTTCATGTAGTAAAGTGAAACTACTTACAACAAACAAGCGTCATCATTAGTTTTCGCTGATTGTGCAGTCCCGTATTCAACAACTCCGCGAAGATATTAAAGTAGTAAAACACGTTACTCTCTTATCTCAAACACAGTCGGTTACACGCTGACAGCTGTCATTATTCATATTACGAGTTGCGCTTACGACGCATAAAAGGTATGCAATCTACAACGCCATGTTCGGTTAGCAAGGCTTGATGATAGCCGAGGAGCGATAGCAGAAACATTTTAGGAAACATTTTAGCAGAGAATAATAACACAGGTCAAAATTGCTCTATCACGTCAGGGTTTCGAGATAACCTAAAAGTGGAAGGAACTTAAAAGTGCAAAAAATACCGTATTTTCTCATTTTTGAGGTTATGTAGCACGGCCGATCCTATTTTCTTTCAAAAATTATTAATAGTATCTCAAAGGACTAGTCTTCCTCTTTAAAATGACGTTGAGTTTACTCTAATAACAATTTTTTTTGCTGAGAAATTGCATTTTGAAATTTTCGTATACGTGGATTGTTCTACGTTTGAGAACATTTGTTCTACGCCAGATTCGAATTCAGCGCGTCAAAATCCTTCGGAAAAGTATAGTCTGGTTTCTTGGAAAGAGTGTTCGTCAAATTTTGTTGACCTGTGTAATTTGATCATGTTATTTTAAGACTGCCTCTTTGGTTTAGTAGTCGCAATCGGTACAGCCGAGCACGAGGTCCTGGGTTCGACTCCCAGGTCGGTAAAAGTGTATGTTGGGTTTTTTTTTCCTCAGAGATTTTTCAATAGCTGCCTGCGCTACACGAGGAGGCTTTTTCATGCATCCCAAAAAGAAGATTTGTGACATCCACCAACCCGCTCTGAGACTCCTCTCGGTCTGTTTCCCAGCAGTGGGAACATTGTGGGCAGCTTATGTATGTTATGTTATGTATTTAAACAACGCTTGTACCGCCTGACCGTACTTCGAGAACATTTATTACCTTTGTTTGTATCTTTGCATTTCGCTTATCAAACATTGGTTATTGCATCTTCATTTAGCACTGCAATACAAAACCTACCTTACCCTTAACAAGACACAGTCGTATTTCAATTGTGATTGCTTTATTTCTACATTCGCCTGTTAGTAAAACGATTTAGTGGCCCCGCCCCTGAAGTTTTAATCGCGGCAATCATAAATATTGTGTTTTGTCACAGTATAGTTTAAGATAAGTAGACTAAAAAAGGCTTCAACTGCTCAATTTTACTTTTCATATTAAAAAACATATTAAGAGCTGTGGTGACTCAGTGGTGACGGCCGCGACTTACGAGTTGTAGGTCGTAGGTTCGAACCTAACAGGCGCTTTACTTTTTGTAAATTATTTCAACCACTGCTCTCAAAACGGTGAAGGAAAACATCGTGAGGAAACCGGCACATCCTAGAAATGTGCTAACCCGCACTGGGCCCGTGGGGAGGATTACAGATTACGGTCCTCTCCCTCTCACGGAGAGGAGGCCTGTTACCCAGCAGTAAAACTCTCTCTAAAAAGTTAAGTATTGAACATCTAATTCTTATGTAGGTTTTTGTTTAAATTAATGAACCTCTAAAAACTTTTTATATTTAATTATGCAATTGCAATTTGTGGTTAGCAGTAACACTCTTTCAGTATCTATAGGATCAAGAATTGATCAGCTTACTGCCTCTTTTTTCGAAGCAGCTACTTGAACCTCATCGGGTCGGCTTCCAGTCTAACTGGACGAAGCTGAATACAAGTATTTTACATGGAGCGATTGCCTATCTGACCTCCACAACTAGGGTTACCATATGTAAATAGAGGGATGCCTGTCTATGGTACCTAAAATGCCTGAATTTTCAGAAAAATGCCTGTCTAAAGCAAAACGCTGTAGGTAATAAGTAAAAGCCAACAGATAATAATGAAGAGGGATATTTATTACTTACTGATATTTGTCAGAGGGTTCTTTCTTTTCTAAAACATAAACGTAAAAATCTTCACAAGATACAGTTTTGTAATTTTCCTGAGTAATCAATATTGCTTTTACTGATTCAATTGTCAGCCGATTTCTTTCTTTACTCCACTGGGCGTTGACGAGAGAAGACGTACGTTCTACGTTCGCATTGTGTGCCAAAATAGAGAACACAAACTGGCAGATTTTCATGAATTTCGCGCCCGCGCGCTTGCATTTATGCAAACGCGATGCGTGCGCGGGCGCGAAATTTAAAAATGCCTGTCTCAGACCAATGCCGGCCGCACGCCTGTCTAAACCTTAAAATGCCTGTCAAATGCGGCAAACGCCTGTCATATGGTAACCCTATCCACAACCCAGTTATTGGGTTATGATACCCCTTGGTAAGGACTGGTTGTCAGACTTTCGGGCTTCTGAAGACCGGAACGACTGTCAAATATCCACGAATGACAGCCGAGACCAACGGCTTAACGTCCTTTCCAAAGCACGGGGATCTTGGTATTTATAGATGGTCACCCATCGACGGACCAACCGCGGCAAGCGTAGCTTAACCTGATCGATCGAACTGTGCGACTGTTCGTGCCCCTCCACGGCTGGTCCCATACGATATGTATTCAATTTGTATTAAATCCCAAGTAATTTCTCTTCTCAGACATGTTATTTCACCGTTTCCTCGATCGCACAGATATATCGCTTCATTCCAAAAACATTATTTGGGCTTTTATTAAATACGCTAGAAGCAGGTGCAAGTGAAAGATCTGGAATGAGAAATGTATTGCAGAAAGAAAATGTGTTATACCAATAAACAACGATAAAAGGAAATGTCAATATTATTAGGATATCTCTCGAATGTTTAGTATTTATTTTCCTTTGTTCTAATGGGGTGAGTAGAACGGTGAGTGGGTAACGGATATAAATAAATTGAACATGATTTTTGTTTCTGTGTCGGTTAAGTATATACAGGGTTGTTGGTAAAACATTAACAACCTCTTAAGAGGTCATTGTACTCATCATTATGAACAACTTTTACTGGGACTTTTACTACAACTTTTTCGAGATTTCGAGTTTCGGCCTAACGTCTAAGAGTCTCGTATACATCTCATGCATTAGAATCGAATTCATACAGCCGTCGGGATGCTTCGAGGGAATAAAAACCCCACATACAAAAAAATACATAAATACTCATGGAAAACATAACCCTGCCTTTGTTGTCGCGCAGTCGGGCAATAAATTAATACACTATTCTAATTTGACATACTGTTTATTCTCAACTGTGTACACTTCGTGAATTGATCGCTACGTCTTTATTAATCCAATAAATATAGATATTATGCTAGTTATATATCTTAAACTACTAAACTACCTGCATACAGCGTGTCCAGAAACGTCATCATCATCATCTTTTTATATTTCGGCAATTTACGCTTGAAATACCCATTTTCGAGTTCCGGCAAATAAAACTTTCAATTTTATCTATTCAGAAAATATCCATAGTCACAAAAATGAAATGAAAGGAGCAGGTGTGTCTAAACTACCGAATGGGTCGCAGCGTATATTTAATCGCCGCCGCCGCCTTCTGCCTCCCTCTGCTTCCCCTGCCTCATTCGAACTTCCTCAGTGTCAGCCGACTCTGACGTTGAGGACTCCTCCGTCGAGGACTCCAAGTCAGTGGTGTTGTACGCCCAAGCCTCTACTTGGAAACGGTACATGTAATAGAACCTTAGCATGGGTATGCGGACCTGCAAACATAAGATTATTACCATTACAGGGTGCTTACTCTTCAATTTAATTCCGATAGATCGACATTGGAATTGTGACGTTTCGTACTCTTGAGTTCGATGCTAGCGCCAAATGATTTTTAGATTGGGTGCCCATTTTGGAGAACTAAGTGGAATTGGGTTCGGGCTTGGCGTGGGGTAATTGTGGACAATATTGTTTTCAAGAGTACCGAATCACGTGACTGTAAAATTAACATTGGAATCATATTGGCATCTCATTGGAATTAAAATTAGTTTGGAGAGTAAGCCCCCTGATAGTATAATGGTGTGATAATCGAGGTCACGGGAATAATCTGCGACCCGCATTTTTAAATATAGAGGAAATATGGGTGGTCTTTTTTCCATAGAAACGCTCTCGTCTGTTTTCTTTCTGGTTAGTGACCATAAAGCAATGATTTGACAGAATGACGATGATGAATGACAGAATAATAAAATTAACTAGGTACTTGTATGTCCAGTATGTTTTCCTTTTTGATGATACATTATTTTTATAAGCACTATAAATAACCCTTACCCCACTTAAACCGTTGTCAACAGAGGCCTAGTGTACAAATTTGACAACTATTAATGAAAAAAGAAAAACATAGAGACACAGTATATATCCTTCATATTCAGTTTATGAAATATCTTTTAAATTGCTCCAATATTGGAGGAGGAAATAGACGAGAGCCAAACCTCGAATTACAACTTTTTATTTAGGATTTTTCAAGTCTCTCCGACCGCATTTCCTCTTAAAAGGTCGGAAATCATCCCACGGGAACATTCTACCGGGATCAAAAGTATCCTATGTGTTAATCCAGGTTATATAGACTATCTGTGTGAATCCAAATTTGTTCCAGAGTTTATGCGTGACAGAGTAACAAACATCCATCCATCCTGACAAACTTTCGCGTTTATAATATCACTGTAAGATTAAAAAAAAAAATTTTTTGTTTGTTAAACTTTCACACTATTTGTATGAAATTTGGTACAGGGGTCGATCATGACCTGGATTAGGACATAGAATATTTTTTACACCGATATTCCCATGGGTTCGAGACTTATGCGGGTGAAACCGAGGGGGGGCAGCTCGTTTGAAATAATTGAAAACTGCCTCGTTCGATTCCCCTGTCCAGCGGAGTTATTGCGTTTTGGTGCAGCAGTACAGCTCACATGGGATTTAAACATAACTGGCAAAATCTGGGTGTACTGTATGTACAGACGCCAGCACATCAAGCTACTACAATCTGTCTTTCTTTAATAGATTTTCAACTTTATCGCTTCGCTTCTTTAACTTGACAGTTTCGGGTAGCTTGATGTGCTGGCGCCTGCTCTGCTTAACCTTTCGGGAAATACAGGCGTTACGTTACATACTAATCCCCCTTACTAATAAACGTATTATATCAGATGAATAGTTACAAACCGATTTCTCTCTTTCAGGGTGCTTAGTCTTCAATTTAATTCCGATTTATCGACATTGGAATTGTGACGTTTCGTACTCTTGAGTTCGACGCCGACGTTAGCGCAAAATGATTTTTAGATTGGGTGTCCATTTTGGAGAACTATGTGGAATTGGGTTCGGGCTTGGCGTGGGGTAATTAATTGTTGACAATATTGTTTTCAAGAGTACCGAATCACGTGACTATAAAATTAACATTGGAATCATATTGGCATCTCATTGGAATTAAAATTAGTTTGGAGAGTAAGCCCCCAGTCGTCATTAATTTGACTTTCGAAAGAAGAAGATAAAGCGTTGTGTAACTATATACAGACGCTATACAACGTTTATTATTAAGGGGAATCCAGTATAACATTTTCATTTTATTCAACAGTACGACATTGACGAGAGGGCTGTGTTCGTAAACATTTGTGAAATTGTCACAGAATGGGGGTTTTCGTGAAAATTTACGACACCAGTTGGCACCACTTTGACAACAGGTCTTCCATTTCGACAATGAATATGAAATATATGATGACGTTCATCATTCGATTCATTCATTCGTTCATCATTCAGTCATGACCTTGGTCATGACTAAAAAAAATTATAGGCTCTATTGACAGATTCCTGGACCTGATTTGTCAGTGCTGCCACCTAGCGAACGTATTTTCAGAAAACCCTCATTGTATTGGCAAAACAAGATGGCTACGTTAATTCCGATTTCGGCCACGCACCAAAAGAATCTTGTATGTACATTGATTTTGCATCAGTGTCCAAATCACAGTGATCTTTATTCTAGTAAAAATAAGGTTGCTGTTAGGTCGCTGCCACTGACAAGTCTGTCAAATTCACAATGATCTTTATTCCCGTAACGATAATGTTGCTGTAGTTTGCTGCCACTGTCAAGTCTGTCAAATTCACAATGATCTTTATTCCCGTAACGATAATGTTGCTGTAGTTTGCTGCCACTGACAAGTCTGTCAAATTCACAATGATCTTTATTCCCGTAACGATAATGTTGCTGTAGTTTGCTGCCACTGACAAGTCTGTCAAATTCACAATGATCTTTATTCCCGTAACGATAATGTTGCTGTAGTTTGCTGCCACTGACAAGTCTGTCAAATTCACAATGATCTTTATTGCCGTAACGATAATGTTGCTGTAGTTTGCTGCCACTGTCAAGTCTGTCAAATTCACAATGGTCTTTATTCCCGTAACGATAATGTTGCTGTAGGTTGCTGCCACTGTCAAGTCTGTGTCAAATTCACAATGATCTTTATTCCCGTAACGATAAGGATGCTGTTAGGTTGCCGCCACTGACAAGTCTGTCAAATTCACAATGATCTTTATTCCCGTAAGTATAAGGTTGCTGTTAGAGGTAAAATAACGAAAATACTTGAGTAAGTAACGATACCTTTACTATAGGGGTGTCGAGTTCCCACACTCGCGGCTGTCCCAGTCGGTACGGCAGGCCCACCTTCACGCAGATGATCAGAGTATCGTGAGCAGAATCAATCTGTACAATGAGTTACAAATCCATAAAACTGACGAAATATCTTTTTTTACTGTTGGAAACACATACGAATGACTTCGGTTTCCGTGGTCGGTCACGGTCGACCGATCAGGTTAAGCTACACTCGCCGAGGTTGGTCCGTGGATGGGTGACCACCTTTACATACCCTTACGTGCATCGGAAATCAAATTACATTACATTATTAAACCTATGGTCCCGGATGTCATTTGTAGATCTTTAACAGTCGTTACGGGTAGTCAGAAGCCCAAAAATCTGACAACCAGTCTTACCAAGGAGTATCGTGTTACGCAGACACTGGGCTGTGGAGGTCAGATAGGCAGTCGCGCCATGAAAAATACTGGTATTCAACTGTCTCCGGTTAGACTGGTAGTCGACCTCATCAAAGTTGGGAAAAGGCTAGGCATATTGAGTCACATCATGTCAAAACTCGAGTAAAGAGCAACATACCTCAAGGTAATAGGTAAGAAACGTCTCAGTAATAGGTTTTAACTGGAATATCTCGTGGTAGAACTTGAACATGTCATCGGCTGCCTCCCCTCTGTCGTAACAACGCAGCCCGCCCATCCACCAGTGGCCAACCCAACCGTGCGCAACCATATCGTAGATGGAGGTTCGGGGCATGATGAAACCTGGATGGAAGGAGTAAATATATACACGTAAATGGGAGCTAGGTTCAGTTGAGTCTAACTTCTGTAGTGACGTTAATTAACGATGGAGAGATCTCTACCGGCATCCACATCGCCACATGCGAACTACGCGTCACACTGACGTCACGCAATCCTGCATCGCGCAAGCAGAGTTTACCGCGCAACTAGAATAGGTAGGTATACAAAGTGTTTTTTTTTATATTCTATAACTCTAGGGGGTCATTGTGCTCATCATTATGAACAATTTTTACTATGGAACCAAACTCGAAATCGCGAAAAACATGGTGTTCCCTACATTTTGACGAGTTATACGAACATAAATGTAGGGATCAGCTGAATTTTATTCGCGATTCGTGTTCGGTCCCATAGTAAAAGTTCGACATCAATCGTAGGGCGGTTGACCACCAGACACGGCACCCGTCTGGTCGGAGAGTCCTCCCTTTTCTATAGAGGATGATCATGAGTGAAGTATACAACATATATGTACACCCTGATCAATTGAACTCATCATCAATTTTAATAAACGATTATGGTCTAGTGATCGCACGCGCTATTGTTGAGCATGAGGTCAAACCGATGTCCTAGAGCTACGAAGACTTATGTAATCCAGCAGCTCGCATTGAGTCCGCGTGGTGGATTACGGCCCATTTCCTCACGATTAAGAGAGGTCTGTGTGGATTTTATAGGCAGATTATGTTTTAAAAATGTATTTGCAATTTAAAGAGAAAAGGTCTGTGTCCCATCAGTGGGGATTTTATAGGCAGATTATGTTATAAAAATGTATTTGCAAGTATGTATTTATCAACTGATTTTTTTAAACTTTATTTTAAATTCATGATCAAACCGTTAGTTTACCTAATATGATTTATTATAGAAAAATATACTTTTTGAGTGAATTAAAGTATCTACATATGTAAACCTGAACAAAGTAAAGTTCTTACCGAAAGGATCGTCTTTGGCGAAGGCTCCCACTGCCTTCCCAGTAATGGCGGCGGTAATCCAGGGCACGTAGGGGTGGATCAAGATGTGCTGCGGCGGGGGAGGAGGGCGGCGCGAGCGCAGCGGATCCGGGCATTGATGTCCACCTGCAAACAAAGTTACCTATGGTATAATTACTATCAACCAACGAGCTTAGCCTTGTTGGGGTCGGCTTCCGGACTAACCAGATGTCGCTGTATTGCTGTATTTAACATGGAGTGACTGCCTATCTGATCTCCACAACGCAGTTACTGGATAACACAGCTATAAATTAGTACCACTTAAGTTGCCTGTGTTGCAGTTTGTTTTTTGCTGTGTTTACTTGTTTGTATTTGTGTGTGCCGGTGTCATGCGTTTTGACGACGTAGTCTCTGGTATTATTATTCGGGTTGAGCTCTCACGGGCCGAGTGATCACTGACCCGTCATTACAGGCACATGAGACATTTCTTCTGTTTCTGGGATGATACAGAAACTGGATTGAGACAGCAAAAGATAGAGGCATTTAGCATTCTTTGGAGGAGGCTTTTACATGGGTCCATACATGGAGAGTTTACGGATTGATTAAAATTACTATTAAATTGAATGAGAAATAATCCAATGTCTAATTTATTGGGCAGCACTTACAAGATGCCGGCGAAATCAGAGTGTCCTACACCGCTTATGATTGATTATAATCTCTGTGTGTGTGTGTTTTTGTGTGTGTACCTTGTGACAGAGCCATTATGGACCAGTGCCCCGTATGCTCGTGCACAAGCGACGGTGCGCCTGATCGGAAGCCACAGCCGGTGGTGCACGCCATCCTGTTCTGGGTCATCTTTGTTGCGTTCTGAGGATAAAAATAAAAAAGAGATGAGAAGTTCTGTTTATAATACGGTGACAAAGCGACCTATCTACGCTGCCACCGACAACGCCGTGGAAGTGGCAAAGTTTTGGGAAAACCAAATTTAAAATACGGTCGTGCCAGTGACACAAAGAAGAAGAATACGGTTATATTGTCAACCTGTAAAGACTCCTTCAAACAGGCGCGACACGCGATAAAATCGCGCGGCACCGCAAGTCACCGCACCAAAGGCACCACAAGTCGCGCAACGAGCGGTGCCTTTGTATCGCGCGCGATTATATCGCGTGTCGCGCCTGTTTGTAGGAGCCTTAAGTCTGCTTGTTTGAAGGAATATTCTAAGAATTCTTATGACAGCCTCTTTCAGTGCATCATAATGGTCAATTCCGATGACGTGTTCGTAAGCATTTTTGACAAAAGCATTTGTTATTGTTATCCAACTTCGAATTATTATTGACTAGCTGCGCCCCGCGGTTTCACCCGTATAAATTTCGATCCCGTGGCAATATCGAGATAAAAAGTAGCCTATATGTTAATCCAGGGTGTCAGCTACCTCCATACAAAATTTGATCAAAATCGATCCAGCCGTTTGAGCGTGAAGAAGTAACAAACATATAAACACACACACACTCACAAACTTTCGCCTACTTTTACCTAGTACGAGGTTACCTGCAAGTTAGTTACTTAATTTTGTTAGTAAATAAATTTTTATGTAATAAATTCTATTGTTATAACCCGGTATTCCATTGTATAATCGTTTGGAAAGGCTCCTGAGAACTTGCCGATTGCAAATCCACCCCATCGGGAGACCTTCTTAATAAAAATCTTAAATTCACTCATTGACAGACAACGTACAGTCTAAGTTGCTTAGTCTAGAAGCCAAATGATTTCAGAGTTACCTCTACGGTCTCCATTCCGTCATATAAAAAGCAGAGTTCTCTCGGCAGTAAAGAAACTCTTTCCACAGACTTGTCTTCTTCTATAAAATCTCGCGGTACATCTGAAAACAAATGAAGTAAGAACAACTATATTGATTTCAAAACGCAATTTTTTTCCACACCTCTGAGCACATGAGTAGTTTATCTTCTACTCAAGATTTTAATCCCACGCGGGATGCGGGACGAAAACTACTGAGATATAATTACTAGATCAATTGTGTCAACTAACTTGTAAGGAGGAGGTGTTCAAACTGGCGCGAATGGTCGCGTGACTACCTTAATACTTAAAACAAACGACGCACGCGCACGCAGTCGTTTCCCGTGTCCCGCTGCGGGAGTCGCCTCAGTGTGGATTTTTCGCGGTTTCATCCCGCATAAGTGGGGATATCGGGATTCTATAACTGAGGACTAATATTGAATATTAGAAAAAAATACAAAGTCAGACGTCCATTTTATTCTACTGACAAAAATTATCTGAAGTTGGAAAACTCAACCGCAAGTACTATAAATAACCGAAGGTAAGTGCTTACCACTTGTAAAATCCACGTGGAATAACTTCGACCTCGTTAGCTTCCCAGTGTCGTCAAGCAGATAATTTTTGAACGGTAGACAAGCAGGCAACATGTATTCTGAAAATGCATGCAAATGAGTTTTTTTTTTCCTAACCATCATCTATGTAGCTAGCCTTTTCCCAACTATGTTGGTGTCGGCTTCCAGTCTAACCGGATGCAGCTGAATACCAGTATTTTACATGGAGCGACCGCCTATCTGACCTCCTCAACCAAATTGCTGGGTAACACGATACCTTTTGGTATAATAAGACTGGTTGTCAAACTTTTGGGCTTCTAACTACCCGTATAAACTGTCAAAGATCACAGATCAGACAACTGGGACCAAAAGCTTAACGTGCTTTCCGGGCGGGGTCGTCTTTACCCGGGGGTGTAAGGGGTGCGTGGCACCCAGGCGCAAAATCTTAGGGGGCGCAAGCCGATCAGGTCATCAGTAATCACTCATTATAACCGCAACGCTCCAGCGCTGTAACCGCACGTCACCGCCTCGAAAAGGTCCCTTGGAAAAAATTGGTGGAAATCATCTTGAAAATGGAACACACAAATTAAGTTTAATTTCTTTTTTTTTTTTTTTATTTGAAATGGGTTTGTTCTTGACTCTAGTCTAGGTCAGAGATGACAGAGACAAAGTCTACGATGGAGTGAGCTCACCCAGAAGAAGCCTGTTCACTCTTACTTTGAAGAGATTCGGGTTGTATGCACTCGGAAACACAAACGCAGGTAGAGAGTTCCACTCTTTTGCTGTGCGCATTATAAAGGCATTTTGTTGGCAAGGGGGGCGCAAGCTGATTTTCGCACCCCGGCGACCAATATGGTTAAGATGGCCCTGTTTCCGGGACACTACATGTAACCACCACCCATCCACGGACCAACCTCGGCGAGTTAGCTTAATAGAGCTTAATAGAGCTTTGATGAGAGTGGTTGTGTTTTGAACCGTGTTCGTCAGTTTAAATATCTAGGGCATATTGTTAGGGAGGATTTGAAGGACAATTTAGATGTGGACCGGGAGCGAAGAGAATTGGCGGTGAGGTGTAATATGTTGATCCGAAGGTTCTCACGCCGCACAGGTTCAGTTAAAATAACTCTCTTCAAAGCTTACTGTCAAGTAACACGTGTAGCCTTTAGTCTTGCTTCACTCTAAAGGCCGTTAATGCTCTTCGAGTCCAGTACAATAATGCATTCAAGTCGCTGTTGGGGCTGCCACGCTTCCAAAGTGCCTCAGGGATGTTCGTGGACGCCCGGCTTCGCTGCAACCAGGCGCAAGCGAGCGGCGTCCTTGTTGCACAGGGTGCGTGCCAGTGTAGCGGTATCTACAACGCCACATGCAAACAACGCGTCATACTGACGTCATGCAAAATCCTGCATCGCGCAAGCAGAGTTTACCGCGCAACTAGCATAGATACAATGGCCCGACATGAATCAACGGGCAGTTACCAGCCAGACACAACATCCGTCTGGTCGGAGGATCCTCCCTTTTCTATGAAGGTTGAGTGATCTTTACACCCTGTTCCTCATACCTATATACCAGTAACAACAGTCTCCTGAGTGTCATTGCCAACAAACTGGATTGTCCTTTCATCTGGCACTTTTATGTTACTAACATCTTGATACCTATTGTAATTTGTATTGTAATTATGGAATTGTATTCTGAAATAAAGAGATTATTATTGTTATTCTTTTGATCGACCAATGCGGCTGTTTTCATTTACCCACGAACCACACTGTCACAAGTCAAATGTCACCACAAACTTACTAGACTTGACAGGCGTGATCAGCTTCATGAGGGCGATGCTGTACTTGGCCCCGAAGTGCTTGTACTCTGGATGGAGCAGCACGTCCGCTATGGGCATCAGCAGGATGGCAGGCTCGCACTCGGTGCCACCAGCTATGTCTTCTAGAGTCACGTGACACTCACCCTCGTCTCGCTCGTAGTCGCCAAAAATTACATTGCCTCTGAAATTCACTTTATCAATAGGTATTTAGGACTTTATTATAAGTAAATTATTTGTAGGTATACAGGGTCAAATTAAATTAGCTAGCTTTCGCTAGTTATCGATATCTAAACATGATAAAACAAAAATATTACATTTGATGAAATTTTTTTGACAATTTTTCCCAATCAACTTTGAACCTTATGCTTTAGCGATAAAGTTGAAAATCTATTAAAGAAATTTGACAGATTGTAGTAGCCTGATGTGCTGGCGTCTGTACATCTTCAGCGACGAATTACATTATCAAGGTTGCCAATGTTGCCATACTTATCATGGAATTCTTCAAAAAAGCTACCACTACCCTAATTTTAGATGTATTTCTTTCTGATAGTGATTCTGGTGAAACAATCATAATCAGCCTATAATGTTCCCACCGCTCGGCTGTCCCATTTCAAAACCTAGTAAGGGACACTTTTTACAAAAATAGTTTTATTGCATAATCTTGCTAACCTAGAAGGTCTCTAACAAATACAAAAACACCAGCGTTTTAAACTTACATAAAAGGAGATATATTTAAGCATCAATACCTAGTAAGTGCACTTTTCACTCCCTAGTGACCATTTTAAAACCTAGTAAGTCACTTTAACCAATTCAAGAAATACATTCCATAGGCTGACCAATATTACGTTTATGCGCTCTCCTGTAAAATTTCATTTTAAGTCCTTACTAGGTTTTGAAATGGGGCAGTCGCGCTGGGACACAGGCCTCATCTCTGTGAGAGGGAGTGGGCCGTAATCAACCACGTGGGCCCAGTGCGGATTGGTGGATGCCACTATGTCTTCGAATTTTTGGTTCTAGGACATGCCAGTTTCCTCACGATGTTTTCCTTCACCGTTTTGAGAGCAAAATAATAATTTACACAAAGTGAAGCGCCTGTCTGGGTTCGAACTAACGACCTACGACTCAGTCGCAGCCATTACCACTGAGCCACCACTGCTCTATATCCTGGTGAAGAGACTAAATCTTTTGCTAACAATTTTTATAACTATTGGCAATACCACAGATATGGAAATACTAACAGTGCATATCCCACAGGTATCTGCGCCGCATCTATAGCGGTGGACAAGACGAACTGTCGGCTGATGAGGACCACGCGCGGTACTCTGAAGTAGTGGGGAGTTCCATTCTTCACTGCAACAATACATTTTATATTTATATACAAGACAAGAATCTTGGATGGTCCATACTGATCAGATGTAGGTACAAAATCTGAATTTGTTTGATTCTCCTATAGGTTTCAATAAACCTTCAAAGCATTCATTGCTGCAAATCCTGCTGCAGGCTGCAGCTGCTGTAGCTTCCTAATGCTAACAGAATTGGGGAGCAACTAGACTGCCGTCGATTGAGAACACCGAGACATATTTTGAAACAAATGACTTATGACGTGGGTTTTTATTGGTTTTGTTTTATTTTCATTATTATTTGGTTTTAAGGAGTCATTGTCTGTTATGACCTTTATACTGATTTTCTATTTTGTGAATGTAAAAACGTTGTGGCCTTGTAGACTCATACATGCTTTGATTTGTTGACAATTTTCTATTGTGTTAACTAGTGTAGTAGTAAGACTGTAATTTAATTTTTGAGACGAACAATATTGACGGGTCGTAGTCGAACGACTGTAGTCTAGATTTCTAGAAAATAGCTAACAAATGTCTGATAAAATTACGTACTTACTTGTACTTCTCCGTTTTATTCCTTACCATGTATGTACTGCAGGGCCCCAAGCCATGTGAACTGTAGCTCTACGAGCGGCCCCTCGTCAGGACTGTACCCTGGATCGTCGTGGCAGTCGAAGAACTGGCCCTTGATGAACACCACACCTGAAGGAACAAGATTGGGTGAAAGAGAACAGAGGAAGTTAATGCGAACAATATGATGAGGTAGTGACCTTGATGGCTTCTTTAAAATTCTTCTTCGTTGATGCTAGTTATACAATATAACATCACACTAATATTATAAAGGCGAAAGTTTGTGACTGTGTGTGTGTGAGTGTTCATATGTTACTTCTTCACGCTCAAACGGCTGAACCAATTTTGATAAAAATTTGTATGGAGGTAGCTGACACCCTGGATTAACATATAGGCTACTTTTTATAGCTATATTCCCACGGGATCGACATTTACGCTGGTGAAACCGTGGGACGCAGCTTGTATAGCATAATTTTAGATGTCTTAACACATTATGTAGTAGAAGTGAAAGCGAGGTGAAAGAATTGATAAGCCCTCTGCAAAATCATAACTTTCAGCAACCTCTGATCTCAGCTAGCTCGCAATTTGCAAGCCAGCGTCGGGTAGTCCAGTATGTTTATCAAAATATGATCAGCGACCGTAACAAATATGTATATTACAGAATTAGAATCATTAAAATCATCAATTAAGTTCTCTTTAAGTTCTATTTAATCAATATACAAACTGATGCTTATTTGCGATCTGCAAAAAACGTAAGAAAATTTTAATTAGGTACTCAGGCTACCCGGACGCTTTCGCCATATGGGAGCCAATTTTAAGAACAGAGCTAAGCTTCAACACACCATAATATAAATACTTACAAGAAACCCATACTAAAAAGAAGAACACTTTATTCCTCCACATCTCACTAGGTTTAAACCTACACCTCGCACCTCATCTCAAAGTCACTGATCTCGCCACTGCGTTACACCAAAGAATGAAGTAAACGAAACAGTTAACATTGAATAACAAAGAATGCGTGTTTACTACCGAGCTTGATGCAAAATTACAGAAATGCTATTGTCCATCTTGTGTAACAATATCTCAGGTATTTTTAGGGGTATGTAGTTCAGTCGAAGGTGCGCTTTATGTACCGGTATCTCAAATTCTCCAGGTATCTCCGACTCATGGTAGTGGAAGGAAATGCGGGGTTACATAACCCCCCGTTCTCCCCAGAAGAAGGGTATCAATGAGGATTTCCCCAAAGAAGAAACAAGGGTGTGTATGTGTAGTTGATGGGCACGCCACAATTGCGGCGATAAGTCCTCTCTTTGAGAAGTAGCTGGAGAGGCGCCACGGTGTCCTCACCTTCTGCCTAACGCACGTCCTCACCGGACACAGCTGCTTCAGGAGATTGCTGTTCCGGATAAGGCGGGAGGAAACGCCCGGGTGTCACCATTGTGTGGATCGCCCGGAGGACACGGTGGAGCATACGGTGGAAGTCTGCCCAGCTTGGGCAGAGCACCGTCGCGTCCTCACGGCGGCGGCGATCACGCGTCCGGCTCTAGTCCAGGCCATGGTACGGGGCAAGAGTGCATGGGCGGTCGTCGCCTCCTTTTGCGAAGCAGTAATGCTCGCAAAGGAGAAGGTGGAGCGCGTGAGGGAGAGGCAATCTTTGCGCCGTCACGCCCCTAGTCGCCGCAGGTGACGCCCTGGGCGTCGGGAATTGATAGCCGATTCCCGGCCACTGGTTGTCAGACTTTCGGGCTTCTGACGACCCGTAACGACTGTCAAAGATCCACGAATGACAGCCAGGACCAACGGCTTAATGTGCTTTCCGAGGCATGGAGACGTCTTGATATATAAAGATGGTCACCCATCTACGGACCAACCGCGGCAGGAGTAGCTTAACCCGATCAATCGACCCGTGCGGTTGTTATTACTTAGCCATAAGCCTCTCTCAAGAGATTTTATTATCTAATATATACAAACTTTTGATTTACCTTGAGGTAAATCAGCGTGTGGTGTGAGTCCAACGGAATACTGCGTCCACAAAAGTAAATCGAAATCTAGATTTATTTTCCAAGTTCAAAGCCAGTTCCTAGATTCATTCCTGTGGTTTTAAGTTATAACTTATCGCCAGTCAATCTGGTAAGTTTTAGATTCAAGCAAGTCACACACGCATTGAGATAATTCATAAGTACTGAACCATTGCACGTTTACAAGAATCGCACTTGTCCTTAGACAACAAGTTTCATCAAAACAATAAACATTGTTGAAAGAAATTTATGATAGTAATTAGTAGAGTCCGACCGAATTGCTTTTTGTTCGGCAAGTCAATGTGTCTTGGTGCAAATTAAGTTCAGGCAAATCAATACTTTAAATTAATTTTTTCAGAGTATATCCACCATAGTCACTTTACAACAAAAAGGTCGAAAGGTCGACTCTTCGCGAGACCAGAGGGCTGGCCTATTTTTAAGAAATTCCTAATGGAAAAACTCAATAACACTGCCCGACCCAGGAATCGAACCCAGGACCCCACGCTCAACAGACCCGCTTCCAACTGGGCAGTTCCCCTACTCCCCCACTCCTCCCCTACCCCCTACTCTTCTAGCGAACTACATTTATAATAATCCGCATGCCATAATGCACAATATAACATTATGAAGAAACAAAATACACCCATACCTATGCCATGAAGCTCTCTCATAAAGCCTAGCACACTAACCCGGGATAATCGCGCCAATGCGCCGCAGCGACATAATATGCGTTACATTATGTCGCATCATTGCGCTCGTGCGTTCATGTCGGCATGTGTAATAGCGTAATGATGACATGCATTCATATGCAGCGCGGTCCAATCGGCGCCGGCGCAGCCATCTGTTGCCACAGAGAGGTTAAAAGGGACATTGTTTTGGATGAGGCTTTTGATACTTCGATATCAAATTATTAGGCTGAAGAAAACGATCACTGCTAGCTACCTAGTCCTCAAAACACCCACTGTTTACTGTTTTTAGCTGAGAAGAAAAAAAGCGAGCAAGTGAAGTGTTTTTCAAAGCGATGTGTAGTTCTTGGCCTAAAATTCAGCAACGTACCGTTCGCTGACGCAGACAAATAGGTCCTCACGAGTGCAGGTGACAGGGCATGCGGTGCAAGATGAGAAGTGAGCCATTTTCTATGGAGTGGCGCCCTATACACATCGGAGGTCTGCCTTCCATGAACCCTCACTTGTGGAGGTTGTTCTTGCTGCGGCCTACTTAGGTACAAAGATTAAGGTTTACCAAGTAAGCCACGGTAACCTGTGCCCGGATGAGAGGCTCTCTGATGGTTCAATAAAGAAATCAGGAGATTTAAATAGTTCTTGCCAAATATCACATCTTCCTGGGGAGGGTTTGCCATCGGCTGGACTCACCGACTCACGCACCCACTAAATTGTTATAGATTATCAATGATGAGTATAAGATAAAATTTGTCGTATACTTATCATTCTCTAACAAAACTACATTTAAACAAATTCAGGCAGGTTTAGGAACTGCGGATTATTGAATGCCAAAACTAAACAAACCTTTGAACAGGCCGTAAAGCAGATCCAAAGCATACCGTTAAATCTGAAGCCTTCTTCAGTAGATTCCACCACCAGCTCATCAGCTAGAAGCTGTATTTATCTGTCAGTTTTGAATTATGGTATTACGAATAACTATGGTTTATTCGCCGTGTGTAGGCACGGTCGTCAGTATATTGTATGTCAAGGTGTATGGGTCACAAAGCTTGTTGACGGACGTTTTTTCTACGGTTTATATGCCGTATCGTAAAGAAACCGTGCCGTGTACAAAGGGCCCGTGCGGTTAGACTGTCTAAGAAGCAGAAACCACATGAACTCGCAAAAACCTACATTCTTCAAATCTTCATTTTCTCTTAAACAGAATTACCCGAAAATGTTTTATTATATTCTTAAATCCCGTCGTTTCATTGGCTATGCGCTGCACACCGTTGATTAGCCCTGTAAGTGCAGACAATGTGTTAGCACCACTCAAATTGTGCGCATCCTGTACATGGCGAGGCGCGAATTTTAATAGCCAGGTTATTACTTTGTCATATTTTGTATGATCGGTGTATAAGGGTACCAGTCTTAGATACCAAGGGGCTTTTATGACGTCCCGTTGTCCCCGTAACGGGGACACAGATTACGGGGACAGCGGGAATATAGGGAACGTTTCAAATTGACATAAGAAAAAAAAAAAATAAGTTTTCTATATCCCCGATAGATGGCATAGCTTAAAACTAAAATGTCAAAGTTGTTTTCAAATCTAAGTTTCAATTCAATCAGCCGTGAAAAAAGTTCAAGCAACATTAAGTATATTTTTTTTAACTGCCTACATCTACTACGTTGATCTGACATGGCTAGCCCGTGCTGTGTACATCACGATAATAATTACTAGAGCCATCTATGGGAGCTTTTGAAAACTTTTTTTTTTTTAAATCATGCTATTGAAAAGACCTCATTGTCCGTTGTCCCCGTTGCCCCATAATTATGTCATAAGGGGGACAACGGTAAGGAAATTTTATGACGTCCCGTTGTCCCCATAACGGGGACACAGATTACGGGGACAACGAGAATACAGGAAATCTTCCACGTCTTATAATCAGTTAGTTGTGAAACTAATGTTCGATCAAAAACTGAAAAAAAAAACACTGGCACTCCGGTAGTGCCGACAGAAGTGAAAACTTGAACAATTACGAGTGTATTTTGTGAATCGTCTTATAAACAAAACACGCGTGTTAAGGTGTGTTCCTTATTTTATAGGGTTTTTTGCAAATCAGGTATGATGACCAAAGTGACTGGTTTATTCTTCTCGTGAAAGGAATTTATTCAGATTTACAAATAAGCACACAGTTATATATCCGTGGTTCAGCGCCATCTCGTCGTTGTTGGATGAACTACGTAGTTAGTACGCGAGGCCCTCGTAGTTCTTCCCGATGTGCATAGATGGCGCTGTCCTCAACAACGCGCGTCTTACGTTTTACGTCTGACGTTTTACGTCTTACGAATTTTCGATCAGGGTCACGTGACCTGACGCGAATTTAGAAGTTTTTACCCATTCCAAAAAAGTACACAGCGCCGCTAAAGAAGTTTTCACTTCAAAAAAAGTCAAACGTAAATCACTCCAGAAAATATAAAGAGAAAATCCCTCGGCCGGAGCCGCGGCCTTACATCAGCTAGTTCGTCATACATTTGACAGGAGTCCTGGGTTTCTTATAAATCCCAGACCCCATTAGCCATGCAACACACACACTGTCTATTAGCTAACTAAGTGCTCATACGATGTGACAAAATTGACCATATCCTGTACACAGCGAGCTGCGAATTTTAATATCAAAACAATAGTTTATTACTTTGTATTGAACGGAACTAGGTCGTACCATTTGTGTTGGCATTCGAATGTCTACATAATCAGCTTAATGTTCCAACTGTTGGAACAGAGGCTTCGAGAGGGAGTAGTATCGGTCATTCCTCTCAGCTCAGAGTAGTTTGATAGGCACCGAACTCATTTAGTTTTAAAACATATTTATTTATTTTTGAAGTGTAAAAGTTTTCAAAACATTGAAAATTTTGGATTTCAGCACTTTTAAAGCCTCCAAATTAACGTAATCAGAATGCAAAACTGCAGTAATCCAAAATTTTAAATCGAATGCAAAACTGCAGACAGAAAATTTTCAAAAAATTTCAAATTTTGGATTCCAGCAGTTTTGCAGCCTCTCAATTAACGTAATCAGAATAATCTGTCCACCTTGAAATAATGACGGCATAATATTACCTTTGTATCACAAACGTAATACACAGAATGGCCATAGGGGTATCACCATAAGAATTTAGTGCAGAAACGATTGCGTCAGAAACAATTGTCTATGTGCTATATAAAGGAGAGTTTCCTAGTTTTTTCCACAGTTTTGTAACATTGTGTAATAAGATGGCAGTGCACAGTTTCGCTATTGCGGCTTTGATCGGGATTAGCTTGTCCGTTGGTAAGACGCTTCTTTATATCTATCTCATTATAAGGCTGAAGTGGCAGCGGGATGGCCGTGTTGGAGAAGGACCGATGGCTGGTGGAACAGACCGAGTCCTGGAGAGGAGACTGCATATCGGCAAACGTAGTGTGGGACGCGCCCCAGCCGTCCCAGGCGTCCTTAAAAGGGTGGGATAGACTGGATGCGGGAACTGGAGCATGTTGTGCATGTCTTGTGCTGTTTCTAGCCATGTTGGCCCTGCAAACCTTATCAGATCGTCACACTACCTTTGCCGTGGTTTAATTCGACGGCGATGTCCTTCAGGCGTCCATGGAGTGACGATCTTTGCCCATCTCTCCGGGTGCATTCGCGCTACATGTACGCCGTACGGCCTGCTCCCACTTCTGCCTGAGTTGATTGATAATGCGTCTTAATCTGAGAATGTGTTTGGTCTTTCATAGTATCACCAGTCCCGACCATCACAACAGTCACTGTCTTCAATCACGTAATAGTCTTAAACGATTGGTCTTAACTAAATGGTCTGAACACCAAATCAAGACCTTTGACTTTGGAAATAATTTTCAAAATCTTCTCCCGTTCATAACTCATGTATTATGACATTCATGATTATTTTATTTCTGTTAGTGCAGTGCAACTTTTGGCTGACTTTCTCATAATAACTTATACTTAGATTGATTTGATTCTTCTAAAATCTCAATAAGTAGGTCCTCCACAATAATGCAGTGTGTTTGACATTTGCATATTTAATATCTTTGGTACTAAAATGAATAGGAATCTACTACGATTTGGAATGTGTAACTACATAGCTTCGACTTTTTGACTGACCAACCCATTGACAATTCAAAAGTGCCTGTAATTGGTTTTATTGTTATAATATAAATGCTTTGAGTTCAAGTTTAACTGGTTGAATGCCGTAATTACAGAAACAATCAAAAAGCCATTGTGTCTCACGTGGATCCACGTTCCGGCCATACAAAGGGTTAATCTTAAATCAAGTGACCTAATTGGGCTCAGGTTTTCAAAAACCACTTCAAGTAAAATAATCAAATAATTTTGATGATTCATTCTATATTTCCTTATTCGCAGATGGCACTACCATCATAAAGAATAATCAACTTAGCACTGAAACGTTTCCCCTAACTGATAAAAACAGTCAAGCTATTGAAGAAATGGTGTTAAAACTAAAAGATTTGATAACAACACCAGAAAACCCCGAAGCGGAGATTTTAGTCAATGGTCTGACGGGATATCAAATACCTGGCCAAGTTCAAAAGGAACCTAGGAATGCTGAATGTAAGCTTATAAATTAATAAACAATTATAATTATAAAGGAAGAATTTATGGTCTAAATGTAAATCTGACCAAGAGATTTTTTTCTGCCCTTATCCCAGAACCACCTTTTTTATACTAGCAGCTATTTTATACTAGTTTTTTTTTTGTGTAGAATAAATCCTTGTTAGTGTGTAATTTTGAAAACCCAAAAGTACACTGAAAGAAATAAACAGTAAATAAAAACGAAAAAACATTAATCTGAGCTGCTTGATACAGTTCCATGAGCACACAGAACACACAGAAAACAAAAAAAAAGATACAGAAACATACAGAACAGCAACATACAGCAACAGAAACATACAGAAACTAAAAAATTGCGTAGGTAAACGCAATTTTTTAGTTTCTGTATAGGTAAGTAGTTTTAGTTAAGTTAGAATTTAATTGTGTTATTTTTAAAATGTAATAAGTAGGTAACCTTTAGCTAATTAGGTAATAAATATTGCGGTTTGACAGTTTTTGTATAGTTAATATGTCAAACTGTCATAATCATTCTTCATAATAAAACTTATCGGACTATTGAAAAGTCAGCCTTTAATCCTTCAGGAAACCCAAAAAACTTAGTATTTTTTATTCAATTTCATATCGTTCATGTACTTGAGGGGCTTGTGGCCAAGTAATAACAGCCGCACGGGTCGAACGATCAGGTTAAGCTACGCTTGCCGGGGTTGCTCCGTGGATGGGTGACCATTTTTACATACCAAGACCCCTCCGTGCCTCGGAAAGCACGTTAAGCCATTGGTCCCGGCTGTCATTCGTGGATCTTTGACAGTCGTTATGGGTCGTCAGAAGCCCGAAATCTGACAACCAGGCTTACTAAGGGGTTTCGTATTACCACCCGACCCCAACATAATTGGGAAAAGGTTAGGCAGATGATGATGATCTATGATGATGTACTTACATAACTTTATGAATCATAAAAAATATTACGGAATTCTAATAATGTATGAATTCAAGAATTTTAAAGAGTTATTCTGTCCTCTTTCACACAAACACATACCTAGGTACCTAGATAAACTTGCGTGCGTCTATTAATTATTCTCTATTAGCAAGGCGTAATCAATAACAACTAAGTTCCCACCCACCACCTCTCCATAAACATCTCGATACAAACATCTGCAATGCACAAAACTTAACAACAGAAATCCCTGCATAGCAACTATAAGCCGATTCAGTGACCTTCAAATTGTACTGACCTCAATTTTCGAGTCGCCAACGTCATCGTCATACAAATCTTAATATAGGTAACTTTTATTTCCATCGAGTTAAAGTTCAAAATCGTTTGAAGCAGTGTTATTGATTGCATGCAGTAAACGCAAAGTGAGTTATCAACTACCTGTGACGTCAGAGTCTATTTTTATCTTTTCAGAGAGATTCGTCAGTAGCGATTAATAATTTCGAACACATTGGACATGTCAGGATGGCCGAGCGGTCTAAGGCGCTGCGTTCAGGTCGCAGTCCACTTCTGTGGGCGTGGGTTCGAATCCCACTTCTGACAAAAACTTTTTGCTTTTCCATTTTTCAATTCGTACAGTTCAAAACTTCAAACACTACAAAAACCCGACCACTTTATAATTATTCCGATGTTTTATAAATTTTTATCTCTTTATTTGTTTAATTTAGTACTTTGTAAAATTTACCACTGTCTATTCTCAGAAATACAGAATTGTATTCCACCGATAAAATCTTAAATCTTCCTCTTCCAGTAACATCAGAACTCTTCACCTCTTCAACTCCTGAAGCTCGCGAGGATTGGGAGCGCATTGTGGGGGGGTTCAAGGCCCCCAATGGCTCCATTCCGTACCAGGTCTCCCTTCGCGTTTGGGGAACGTGGCACTTCTGCGGGGCGTCTCTTGTGACGCCTAGAGTCATACTCACTGCAGCTCATTGTGTTGACAGGTAAGAAAAAAATTTTTGTTTGTTTTTCCCAATGACGACCATTTTTTTTAGAAAAATGGTCTTTATTTAGGAGGATCAAAGTTTATACTATAACTTCTAATATTTAATGAACTAACAAACTATCAATGTAAAAAAATAATATCCTAAAAATATGGCGTCGAAAAATTCCTCCGCATCGCTGTCGAAGCATTACCACGTTCTATGACAATGCTTAGCCTCCTAAGCAAAAGCCAGACCTTGTGACACGGGAAGTGTCTACCATCTATTTTATGGAGTACCTTGTAACACGCGTGACATCATTTTTGTACATCGTAATATTTTGTAATTATGTAAAGTGAAAACGTATCTTGTGTTAGCGTATGCTTACACTGTCTTGCGTTTGTCTGCTATGATATAATTTGCAGGCGCTTTTTAATAATGTGATGTTCGAAAATCTATCCATTTCGGTAGTACAGTCAGGTTTCTAAGCAGACCTTGAATCAAGTTACGATACGGGCTGATCTTATACTAACACAAGTTACAAAGGTACACTGCCGAATATTGTCAGCATTGGTTCTCCACAGATAAGACTCAATTTTGTTTATAATGACCTCTTAAGAGGTTATCCATTAATTACGGGACATCCTTTATCCACTGACATGCCCCTTAACTTTAATCAACGTTTATAAATAAAGGGTTCTATGTATAATTGTATCGATATATAGTTTTGGGAAAGTCGGCACACTATAGCCATCACATCACATCTTCCACTTCCTTTCAGACTAAAACCCCAATACTTCAAAGCTGTAGTAGGCACAAACCAACTCCGTGCCGGCGGCACAGCATACAACATCCGAAAGGTAGTCATTCATGAGGACTATGATGACTATATCATTCGCAATGACATCGCCATCCTCTTCACTGAAAAGGAGATAGACTTCGGAAGCAAAGTGGACGCTGTGGAGCTGAATGATGAGCCGGTGGAGAAGGGTGAAGAGCTGGTGCTGACTGGGTGGGGAACTACGTCGGTGAGTTGGTTTTTGAAGCCTTTTAGTTGGCTCCACACGTTACAAACTTTCATCAACTTCTATAGAATTTTGTCTGTGCAACAAAGCAGCAGTGCGATTCTGTAACCATCTCACCGTGAAAACTTAGGTGAAGTGAGCGTGGAGTGAGCTGTCAATAGTGTCAATTCTTGGCAAAAACAAACTCACTTCACCTAAGTTTTCACGGTGAGATTTTTACAGAATCGATCGGCTGTACAGACAAATGTCGGTGTATCAGAAAAATCTAAAGTATGTACTAGAAAAAAAATTAAAGTACCTACTAAAGTCTAAAGACTGTACAGATATCTGTACGATCAAAAGTCTGTATATTGTGGACCCACCATTAGGAATAAAGCTTCTGGAATAATTATTCTGTTATATTTGTAATTCATTTTAAAAGGTCAATGGACAGCATGGTCAGAATTTCCTTGGACGAATTTAATATTCAATTTTACATAAAAAAGTTTACTTATTAAATTTTGAATTTTATGGAATAAAATAAATGAGCCTATTCATACAAGCCGCCTATAGAAAAAATAGTATATTTTGATGATTAGCCCGTTTCGGGCGACTAAATTCGTGCGAATCGACTAATAAGTAATAAGCCTACAGGATTTGTACGGATTTGGAAAATGGTAACGTCTTAGATTACTTCTTAGATAATTGTTGTTGTACCTTATTAGGATATACCTACCTAATCACAACTGAGTCTGGAAAATCGTATTCAACAAACACGCCTGTGTGTTAGGTTGCTATTATTGCTTTAGTCAATTTGACCCCTTGTTGGCCTTAAATACCAGCATAATAAACTGGCCACATTTAGAACACGTAGAGAGATGACAAATTATTTTCGGGATTAGCCAATAATTTATGGACTATAAAAAAGGTTTAATCAAAATTGGTACCTAAAAAATATTGAATAGCAATCAGTCACTCTCACACATATTTCCACCCTACTGACTGAGATCCCTTGCCCACAGTACCCAGGCCGCTTACCCAACGACCTGATGCAGCTGGAACTGAGGTCCATCACGTATGAAGAGTGCAAGGAGGCACACAAGAGTATCAATGCCGTGTTCGAGACCCAGATCTGTGCGATGACGAAGGCTGGAGAAGGGGCTTGTCATGTAAGATATTCCTACCTCCATTATTTGAAATCACACTCGGAATACCTGACCAATCGCTGTAGCCGTAGTAGTAGGTTGTAAGTTGCGTTGGCGTGTAGGCTGTAAGGCTCTGCCACGCGCTATGGTTGTCGGTTTCGGAAATAACAACTCACAAATCCTCGAGAAGTTCACTCTAAAGGATGTAACCATATTCTTCAGATATCTATAGATTTACCCGTAACCTTGGAAAAAGTACTCCAACCCGAATTTCGGCCATGGCAATCAATCTCAGCGGATGAGCGTGAGAGATATTATAGTGCACAAGACGTGTGTGCGCAGACGCAGGTGCACTCTATCTTCTCACTCTTTTTGTCCGATGGGGTGGCAATCTGACTCGACCTGAGAGAGCTCAGGCGGGCTTATCACACCGCCATCTTCCAAACTTCCGGGCTGTTACTAGAAATTCCCAATGGAAAAACCTAATTACACTCTGCCATACCCGGGAGTCAAGCCCCGGACCCCACGCTCAGCAGTTGAGCAGTCTCGCTTACGACCTCGAGACCAACGGAACAATTCGGGGTTGTATCCTTGTACACTGAATATGAATTTTTTGTTTTAAAAAGCCAATGCCTATAATGTAGTCCTGGAAACAAAAGTAACGCCTTTCGTACCGCGCATGAAAACAGACGAAGCAGTAAACTCTTCGTAGAACAATACAACATCCTACAAACTGTATTGTTTATCAATATTCCAGGGAGACTCCGGTGGTCCATTGGTGAGGGAAGGTCGTCAGATCGGCATCGTGTCGTGGGGCATACCCTGCGCTAGAGGCAAGCCAGATGTCTACACAAAGGTAACACCGTCCTAGTTCTAGACGTAGAGTTGGTAGTGGTGAAGATGAGATAGTTTGGTACAGACGCCAGCACATCAAGCTACCCGAAACTGTCAAATTTTTCCAATCAACTTTGAACGTTATGCTTTAGCAATAAAGTTGAAAATCTATTAAAGAAATTTGATAGATTGTAGTAACTTCATGTGCTGGCGTGTGTACTTATTGTGAAACAGTTTTAAAATATACTACAGTATTTTTTATCTCACGAAGCGGATCGCGCTTTACTTTTGGTTACCAAGTATGCGCTGTGAATATGTATGTAAATGCAGGAGATCTCGGAACCGTTCGAGAAAATGACAAAATTGGAAGTGTTTGTGTGAGCATTACGTGCTGACGGTACTCGTCTGCGTGTTTGTACACTTGGTTAACACATGTAAAGCGCGAGTCGCTTTGCGACATAAAAATACTATACATATAAATGATTATTATTATGTTACGTGAAGGATTAATCCTCCTAGCATAATTACCACACTCGCTACATCAGCTTACATTCCAGAAAAAAATCTTAGATATATCCTGCGTAAATCTGAAAGCTGACAGTCAAAGATCTTAGGACCACTCTAGAGAAATCCACAAACAAATGTCTCTCGCTCAAAAGCAATACGCGGCAGCGAGAGGCAGACTACAGCCACTCCTAGCCCAATTTACACCGTCTCTTGTCTCCTCAGGTGGAAGCCTTCATGCGCTGGATAGAGAAGACCCTATATGATGATGATGAAGACCACGTGAAGTACATCCACAACCACAAGCATCAACGAAGGACCAATAGACATTGAGCTGAAGTACTTGTGTAATGTTATTGTATGTACAGAATATTATAGAGATGCAAATAATAATCGGAATTATTGCGACTGATTTCTTTTGTTTTTCGTAATTTATGGAGACACAGTTTTATTCGAAAATGAGCTGACCCAACAGACGTAGTCCCAGTGGCGGATTTACACATTTGCCGCGGCTATTTAAATTTTGCCGCCCCTACCGACCTCTACAATAATGTCCCATGTCTTTTGTATACTGCTTCGACATTAATTCCATCACCTTTTTTTTAAATACTTAAAAGTTCTCGTTCAGCTACGAAAAACTTGCAAAGAGATTTGTAAAGATCGGCAACAATGATTAAATCTACGGTAGAAGCCTGAATTTAAGTACCTATTCACTTTGTTTATTCTTTCCAAAAAAAACATGGTAGTTATATATATATTAATCTTTTTAATTTCAGTATGACATTAAAAACAAATGTTATCCCCAAATCTGCCGCCTTAGGCTCCAGCCTACTCAGCCTGTTAGTGAATCCGCCACTGCGTAGTCCTGTCCTTTTAATTCTTTATACATAACGCCCGTACTTACTAAAAAGGGCGTTCAGTGTTTCCCAATTTCGAATTTTCCAATTTTCCGGGCAACGTTTCCAATTTTTGTTTTCGTAATTCGCACTAAAAGGAACATTTTTAACAAAAACATAACCAAATCGGTCCTGCCGTTCTAAACATGCGCTTACCATAGATGAAATCATAGCGACTGTTGTCTAGAGACCACAAGAGCTCAGCACATACCGCGTCTAAAAAAAAAGTTAGAAAGAGAAAATAAAACACGTACTTTTTCTATAGAAAATCTGCTATATTAAAAGCATGCATAAATCTAATATCACAGCAGTCTATCGCGACTGTCCTTTCTTTAAAACACATTAATAAATCATTATTACTAATTACACAATACAACATTTTAAAATAATTATCATAATGTACCATTTATCTCCCTATTTACTAATTCACCATAATTAGCAATAATAAAAAATATGACAAAAACGAAATAAGCCCACTTACGGGCGATTTTTTTCGCGCATTGTATTGTCAACGCACTGCTCAGCGCCAAGAGTTGAAAATCTAGTGGGCGATAAAATCCCGCCGCGATATTTTTACGTCCGTGCGAACGTGGGCTTAGTGCGATAATGCACGGGCGCGTTTTTCCCGCTGGGATTATTTTTCGCGCACTGGATTTTCAACGGTCTGCTTAGCGCCGAGAGTTGAAGTCCAACAGTATGTTTTTTTGACGGGCTGCAATGAGCTCAACACAACACAATTTTTCTTTCTTTCTTTCTTTCTTTCTTTTAGCTCCGTTGGATTCTCAGGCTTATTACTGAGAGCTGAAAATCCAGTGCGCCATAAAAAATCGCCCGTGCAAGTCCAACAGTGTGTTTTTTTGACGGGCTGCAATGAGCTCAACACAACACAATTTTTCTTTCTTTCTTTCTTTTAGCTCCGTTGGATTCTCAGGCTTATTACTGACAGCTGAAAATCCAGTGCGCCATAAAAAATCGCCCGTGCAAGTCCAACAGTGTGTTTTTTTGACGGGCTGCAATGAGCTCAACACAACACAATTTTTCTTTCTTTCTTTCTTTTAGCTCCGTTGGATTCTCAGGCTCAATGCAGCTGAGAGCTAAAAATCCAGTGCGCCATAAAAAATCGCCCGTACCGTAGCTGGGGTATGGTGAAATAGTAACAGACTTTACTCTCGCTACAGTATACAAAAATATTAGTTTTAAAATACCTACTAATAGTATGTATACACAACTTGTTAATTCACAAAACTAATTCTTGAAAGGACGTACTTATAATTTTTCTAGTAGTTCCGTACTTATAATAAATTTGTTACTCTTAAAATATTCATTATCCTTTCTCTTTGAAAATGTATTTTTCCACGATCCTACACGACCTACACAAATCACCCTTTACTTAGATCCCACAATATATAAGTCACATAGGTACCTACCTAATTTAAAAATGCACTGTTTCTTGTTTAACTTAGAATAACGGAAGGCTTATTCTGTAACACAATTTTATTCGGAACTAGCTGACTCGGCCAACTTTGTATCGCCTCTAAATCCAAAAATACAAAATTTATGAGAAAATAAACTACCTATCTTAATTTTTATCTTCGTGAATTTTTAACCCCCGACGCAAAAACGACGGGGTGTTATAAGTTTGACGTGTCTGTGTGTGTGTCTGTCTGTGGCATCGTAGCTCCCGAACGGATGCACCGATTTTGATTTTGTTTTTTTGTTTGAATCGGTCCAAGATGGCCGCCGCCACAAAATGGCAAATTACAAATTTTTTCACCCTCGATATAGGCATCAAGACTAAAACAGATAAATTCATATGGAAGTCGGGGGACCGTTCTGTGGAACACCTTCAATCAATGATCATAAAAATCGGTCCGACAGTTCTTGAGTTATAAATGGTGTAACTAACACTAACCCGCCTTTGTTTTATTTATATATATAGATAGATGACATAGATGTCATATCAATGACAATTTGGTATGACACTTGACATTGATGACATTTGCTTTCGGAAGGGCATCGAAAGTCACATACATTTAGTTCGAAGTACTTTTGAACGATTTATTTCATTCTATCTCGCCCTCGGCTTATTTTTAATTACCTATTTTAATTTTGAATTGTTATTTTCTTACTATTTGAGTATTTGCTGTACTCTGGACGCTTTTAACGCGAAGTCTTTTTTACATCGTTCTCACATATAATTATAAATTCAACTTTAATGATGTAACTAATATTTTTGTAAAAATATAATTTAAAAGAGTGTCCATGGAGTTTCTTGCCCGTTTTCTCCATAGGTGCCTACGCTTTGGAATGGGCAACTAGCTTCATATTTTCTGACTGACCGACTTCTTAACAATTCAAAAGTGCCTGTACAATGCGCGCCACGAAAGATGAGACTTGACCCCGCCTCCCCCGCTCTTTCCGCCGCCCCTATGACGTCCGGTCCCGTCCCGCACTCAGACCTCATACCGCTAAAGATGCCTAAAGCGCAAGTCAAACCACGTGATGTGTCAAGTCTCATCTTTCGTGGCACGCATTGTAAATGATTTAATTGAAATAAATGCTTGGAGTTTGAGTTTTTTGAGTTTGCCCTAGGATTGAATGGGCATGACATTACGATTATAATTATAAATTATTTATTTTTGTAAGTAGGTTTGTACAAACACGTTTACACGTCAATCATGTTTTTTTTTTTAAACTAGATGAGTTCGGCGATTCCTATCTGTCTACTCTGAGAAGAAAGGCCGAAACAAACTCAGAGGTGTCTCTTTTAAATTCCAGACATAATCTTGGTCAGGTTAAAATTATGTTACACGATTACCTACCCTTCTAATATGAAAATTATTTTCATGGTTTTCAGCCAAGGTTTTTAGGGATATTTTTTTATGCATAACGGGTGTAAAAAGATGCTTAACGAAGCCGAGAGTCACTTGTACTCCTTGTACCATACACACTTGGGAACGTTTTGGTCAAAATTCCAACTTTTACTGACGTTTTTTTTACGGAAACCGGTTTTTAGTGTTATAACCAGTGATCGGAGTAGGTAGAGGTGTTTTTGCTACTTGCGACATGCGGAAATAACATGGATATGCCAAATATTTCCCGGAATCCCGGGAATTCTCGGAATACACATATAATATTTCCTTGTGCAGAAAAGTATATTTAGTATTGTTTCTAACAGTTTTACTTAATTAATTCATATTTCACGAATTTTTCATATTTCAGGGATTTCAGAGGCATATCCATGATAACATCAATGTTTGCGGTCATTCACCCCAAACAGCTTTACCTACTCCGACCACTGGTTATAACACAACTTTAAATACTCCCACGGCTCCTGCACAGTCACGAGCACTAATATGTCAAAACTTGGCAACTTCAATTGCGATTTTTTCGTGAAATGACAAATGCAACGTTGAAATACGACACTACATAAACCTATGGGTTGGAAAATACTATGTTCGTAATAACATAAAATTTCATTAAAAAATAAAGGAGCAAATTGCCTTTGAATAAAGGCAAGTGTATACATACTTATGCTCGTGACTGTACATACACCCATAATCACAATGTTTTGCGTGTTAACGCACGCAAAACAAAGAAAATTAACCAAGGTTCCGAGGAATTATTTTTGTACAAAGTTACTTATTTTAATGTACAGAATGCGTAGCTGACAGCTATGTGATGGCTCTTTTCACCGCTTGTATAACAGCAGTACAAATAAAAATAATTCCGAGTTCAAACTGACAGAATGCAGCCATTTATACAGTCTTATCACTCATTAAGAAGTTTATCACCACTTTTCATAACAAATAACATATTATATCAATAAAACGGTGCGAATTTTAATCATTACTTAAAAATTACCTTTGTCCATCCAAAGGTACTTAAAAAACGGTTAAAATCAAATATCCTTAGGCCTGAGTTCACCAGCATTCAAACCACCGGTAAGGTATTTAAACAGTTGGCTTGTGTCATATTTCCTAAGGAAATTTTTGTTATATAACTGATTATATATTTAATCAGTTGATTTAAATGTTGGTGAATACAATGCTAAATCTTACTTTCTAAACAGGCTTGAAATGAGTTTTAAATTTCATCAAAAATTTGGAGCAAAATTTTCAGACTTCACAATTTCTTACAGCATTTCCAAAATATAGATGGATACAACTACAATTAATATTCTTAAACGAATCCATACATAATCGAAGAACTCTTGAACATCTTCATTGAAAATATAATCATAGATTTCATTTTCTACGCTCTCCGTGCTATTTTTCGCACCAAAACTATTTTTCAATTTGTTAGTAGCATCTTTACCAAAAATACCAAAGTTCATAACATTTTGGCTATCAACAATTTCTAAGGTCACCTGATGAGGAATTCCGTTGACTTTTGTTTCAAATTTGAAATTTTCAGTTGGCAGCACTGTCGCTGATTGGATGATGGGGTACTGGGAGTTTTGTTTCGTGAAGTTGGCAGTGATGGAAATTCTTTCGAAGAGAATGTTTGATTTTTCAGATCTGAAACAAGGATAATTATTTATTACTCTATTGTAATTCAAAAACAAATTATGCAATGAGGGTTTTCGTGAAAATTTACGACACCAGTTGGCACCACTGTGACAAGAGGTCTTCCAATATAAAATATAATGATGACGTTCATCATTCGATTCATTCATTCGTTCATCATTCAGTCATGACTAAAGAAAATATAGGCTCTTTGACAGATGCCTGGACCTGACGTGTCAGTGCTGCCACCTAGCGAACGTCATTTCAGAAAACCCTCATTGTAGAAAGGGTTTGCTCCACTGGCAATCGGCTCTTCGACAAACATGGCCGGCCCACCGCCACTTCAGCTGGCTTACTCTGCAAGCTATGACCGATGACCTTAGACCTTAAAAAGGTGGCTGAGACAGGCTGGATGCGGAAGGCAGGGAGGACAGAGTGTTGTGGCGCATCCTGGGAAACACCTGTGTTTTGCAGTGGACTGCGATTAGCCGAGTTAATTTAATCTGAAAATTAAATCCAATCTATTTAGTAAAGCTATTTATGTAACTTACCCTGATACAAGGCAGATCTGAGTACCAATATTGTGTTTAGCAATGAAGGGACGGATGCCGTTAAATGCTGCTAAACTGTAGCTCACTTCAGGCTTAGTACCTGAAAAGAAGAAGGGAAGATATTACCACGTTCGACTTAAAAAGTGTGCCCTTCACTATTATCGAGATGGAACTTGCAGTCTTCAAAGTCAAGTGACGTTAACCAGTCAGAATGCCCAATGTCTGACAACCAGTCTTACCAAGCAGCATTGTGTGTGTATGTGTTCAGTAACTGGATTGTCGAGGTCAGATAGGGAGTCGCTCCATGTAAAATACTGGTATTCAGCTGCATTCGGTTAGACTGGAAGCCGACCACAACATAGTTGGGAAAAAGCTAGATAGATTGATTGAGAGTGAAGTGCATGAGAATCACCATCAATATAATAAAGACTTGCCAATAACAATTGACATCAGCATTTGCCACCCACAGCTTCTTTGGAGACTGCAAACGCTCATTGCTCCCAAAGTAATATAATAATCATCGTGGTTGTCAGACAGAACCTTGACCGCAATTTTGTCAACATATTTACCAACAGGATGATTGCGTAACACACTTACAATAGCAATGCCTTTCAATTTGACAGTTCAACTATATTCATTGCATTATTTATGTTGTTGAGCAAACGATTTTTTCAAACTTATGAAGCAATTGATTAGGAATTTCTTTCAAAATCTCTCGGATTATGAAGTGTGTATAAATATGTAGATAGTTTTTGTAAAGACTCCGGCACACTAATTGCGTAAATTAGGGTATTCGTAGGTCTTACAAAAAACTATAGTTCTCATTCCCCACATAAAATTAAAAAGGTCGAAAAAATGGATAGGACTTTACCTGGAGAGCCAGTCTTGACATAAAAATCGCAGCAGAAGCTCCTATGGCAGACTGTCTGCTTGTAACCCTTGGAGCTGGCTTCAAGATCCAGCTGCTTAATGACGTACTGACTCAAGTCTTCACCGGGGAAGCTGAGAGTCGATGGTACCACAGGTGCATCTGAAATTAAAGAATTACCTTTAATATTGGAAGGACAGCTAAGCCTAAACAATTTACTAGGATATAATATGTACCCAATGTATTAAAAAATGACAGTTTAGCGGTGCTGAACGTGGATGGGAAGATCTTGACCCTTGACAATCTCGCTCTTTCATACAATTAGGTACAAAGTGACATGTGACATCATCAGCCTATAGCAGTCCACTGCTGGACATAGGCCTCCCCTAATGGGCGCCATAGCGCCCTGTCTTCAGCTTGACATGTGACATGGTGATTGCCAATAGGTTCTATTAAATGACAATAGCAAAATTTTCTCACAATCTTCAACGACTGAAATCTCAACAAGCAAGAATAAATAAGTATTAATTTGCTAAATTGACTACATTTTTTTCTGAAAAATAAGTAAAAGCGCCAATTATTACGAGTGGGACTCGTACACGAAGGGTTCCGCGCCACTGTTCTATGATCGTTATCGAAGTATCGAACATCATACGATGCTCACGCGACGCGGCAAACGATAAACTTGGGAAAACATGTTTGTAATCAAATGTATGAAAACACGCCTTGACGTGCTCAGATTAGGATTAGTAGTCATTTCAGTGATTAGGAAATATGTCTTATTATATCTTGTTTACCTACGTCATTAATATATTTTTCAGTTCTTTTTGTAAGAAGTTGGACTTCGCCTGTAGCTTAAAAATCACCACGATTTTCTCCTCAGAGATTCTCCTGTAGCCTTAAAATCGCCAAGATTTTCTCCTCAGAAATTTTCCTGTAGCCTTAAAATCGCCAAGACTTTCTCCTCGGCGATTCTCCTGTAGCCTAAAAATTGCTAAAAATTTCTCCTTAGAGATTCTCCTGTAGCCTAAAAATTGCCAAGAATTTCTCCTTAGAGATTCTCCTGTAGCCTAAAAATTGCCAAGATTTTCTTCTCAGAGATTCTCCTGTAGCCTAAAAATTGCCAAGAATTTCTCCTTAGAGATTCTCCTGTAGCCTAAAAATTACCAAGAATTTCTCCTTAGAGACTCTCCTGTAGCCTAAAAATTGCCAAGATTTTCTTCTTAGAGATTCTCCTGTAGCCTAAAAATTGCCAAGAATTTCTCCTTAGAGATTCTCCTGTAGCTTAAAAATTGCCAAGATTTTCTTGTCAGAGATTCTCCTGTAGCCTAAAATTGCCAAGAATTTCTCCTTAGATATTCTCGTGTAGCCTAAAAATCGCCAAGATTTTCTCCGCAGAAATTTTCTCTTGTAGCCTTAAAACTAATTGCGTAACTAATCCATTGCTTCATATGTTCGAATTTGCCTTCTGAACTATGTAAATAACGCAATGAATGTTGCTACTGAACTGTCAAATTTACAGACATTGCTCCTGTTAGTGTGTTACGCAATTATCCCGCGGGTTCCGTCTGGAGCAATTGGTTAATAAGTAATGACGTTGTTGCATCATGATTCGTTCGAAATATTATTTCAAATAATGCATATTTAAATCGGTAATTATAATGAATCTTCGAACTTTGACCGGACGATGTTATTGGCACAAATCGAGGAAGCATGTTCTATCAACACATTAATTTATACCAGATCGACCAATCAATACCATAATTATTGGGTCGATTATAAATGAATGTGTTGATTGATGTGTTGATTGTTTCTAGATTTTATGTATTGTTTTTGTCTCCTTTACTCTTTCACACTCTGTCTACATCTGTCTATTTATTGTCCTATCGCAGGTATGCTGGAAGAGATTTCTTATGAAATAAGCATCACCTTTGTACCTATTTTTTTGTTCTGTTTTTTTTCTTGTCTGTTTATATATATATAATATGTGTGTACGTAAATGGTAAAATAAAATATTGATAAAAAGAAAAAACAACTACCGCTGCGTTCAACCGACCAATCTAAAAGTAACTACATTTATTGCAAGCACGTATCGGGTTGATAATGATGCATGATTCATGATTTTTTGTTTCCACTGCTAGAACACAGGACACACAGGCCTCCTCTCTTTGAGAGGGAGTGGTCCGTAATACACCATGCGGGCCCAGTACGGGTTTTGTAGATGTCACTGTCTTCGAATTTTTGGTTCTAGGTCATGGCGGTTTTCTCACGATGCAATGTAATGAAAACAATGAGCATTCCCTAAAGTACTGAAAAAGACCTGGCAAATCTTACCATTTCCGCCTTTCTTGTGTAGCTCAGCGACTGCCAGTTTTCCAGCTCCAGTCTTCAAGCCAGCTTTTCCAGAATAAATTCCAGAAGTAGAAACAAGGTTAGCGTTGGTGACGTAGGACCAAGATGACGTGAACTGGGCAGCTGTAACAAAAACATATCTGCTTAAAATCTCTGCAATACCTTCATTACACTTAGCTGCCCCATTAGTCTCGCGGTTGCAAGTACGACTGCTAAGCGTGGGGACCTGCGTTCATTCTCAGGTCGGGCAAGTGTTATTGAATTTTCCATTAGGATTTAAAAATTGTCTCCTATTTCAAAACTTACCATTCAAGAAAGGCACCTCAGACTGCCAGTCTCCCGTCATGACGAAGTTCTTCACATCCTTCAAATGCTCTTCATCATACAGAACTACATCCTCCTCCATAAGGACACCGAAGGTCACTCCGAAATCTGTGGTAAACGTTACCAGTTCGGAGTCTGATGTCGTGCAGTTGGCAACACCGTTTTGATGCTTTCTGGAACTAAATGTTTGAAAGTTGATATTAGATATATTCATAGCAAAGGGAGGATCCTCACGGGTTGTGTCTGGCGGGCAACTGCCCGATGATTCGTGTCCGGGCGTTGTACATATGCTAGTTGCGCGATAAACTCTGCTTGCGAGATGCAGGATTTTGCGTGTCGTCAGTACGACGCATAGTTCGCATGTAGCGTTGCAGATACCGTTACAATATGAAACTCTGACGCGTGGCGCGTCCGTCGCGTGATTGTCGCACTGCTAATATGAAAGCGGTCTAATAGAGAAGTATGGAAGAACAAGACATGTTGCACCGACACCGAATAAATTGGGATAAGGACAAGAGAATGATGATGATTAGAAAGAGATAGAATAATACAGTTGGCAGGGATAGCGATGCGCAACCTATTACCATGAATTCAGTAGATGATTCTGAATTCTCTGCGTTGAAATTTTTATTTATTCCCGTCTGACATGGATCCCCTGCTAGTTATTCTTCTGTTTACGTCGGGTATAAAAAAATCGGTTGTCTGTAAAGTCGGTTTACGGACGATAGTTTAACGTGACAACGTCATAACAAAACATTAATGAAATTGCCGAACGCGGAGGTCGATTCGGCAGCGTTCGACATCATCTGTCTCTCATCCCTCGTTCCGCGCTCTCGCTTGCACTTCAAGCCGCCATGGAACGCTACAACGCTACAGAGCAAGGCCGCGAGGTAACGCTACATGAGTCATGTTTTTTCGTGTGTGCAGCCAGCTTCATCGATTTATTAGACGTTGTCACGTCAAAAAATTGCTGTTCCATTCCATACATTTTGACCACGTAGGTATTGTACTTTTCTATGAAACAGCACAATTTTTGATAACCGACGAAACATTTCTACGCTAGGGGTCTGCGATCATGTGCTGAGTTCATGGATAGTTTGCGTATCGATGTTACCAATGGGCCACCCACGGACATCGAGGGCCACCACTGCTCGTCCTAAACCAATTAAATTATCATATTCAAAAACTATGTCAAAGTAGATAAATTTAAATACCAAATGATAACATGGAAAAATTTAAGAGATAATATAATCTGAGTATCATAAGACATCATTATCTGCATTGCAAGTGCACTAATTAGGAACAAAATTTATTTATTTATTATTATTTATAAAACAGTTATTAACATGAGAGCGCTTTACTTTGTGTAAATTATTTCATCACCACTGTTCTGAAAACGGTGAAGGAAAATATGGTGAGGAAACCGGCATGTACTAGAAAGAAAAATTTGAAGGCATGTGACATCTACTAACCCCCGCACTGGGCCCGCGTGGCACTCCCTCTCACTGAGAGGAGACCTGAGTCCCAGCATGTAGAAACATCATAGGCTGATTATGCTACCTTGTCTTTGCTACAATGAGAGTGTACTGTGTGTAGTGTGTACAGTGCGTGCCACGTAAGAAGAGATTTGACACACCACGTGGTTTGACATGCGCAGAACACGATTTTAGGTATCTTTAGCGGTATGAGGTCTGAGTGCGGGACGGGACCGGACGTCATAGGGGCGGCGGAAAGAGGCGGGGGAGGCGGGGTCAAGTCTCTTCTTACGTGGCACGAACTGTAGGTACCTCTGACTAATGCTATAAATGTATACTCGGCACAATCGAGCATCAATATCGAATATGTGTAAATATAAATTCCAGAAAAAGCCGCTCGGCTTAGACGACCGCGACGTAATTATACCCGAACATGATTTAGCGCGGGTAGATGCCGAATATGCGTGTTCCTTCGGGTCGGCTTTGTGGTGCAACAAATACCGCCGAATCGAACGTGCCGACCCGAACAACGGCAGCACTGTGTAAAAGCTACGAAATACTTACACAGCAACGATAGATCCTTTTCTATCGAACACCAGGGTGCTCCTCACCATCTCATATCCCACCTGGCACATTACTTTCTCATACAAATGCACCACCACATACAAGCCTGCTTGTCTGGACGCCTTCGATACCACGCTTATCACCTGAAACAAAATAATAGCGTCGTTTATCAAACCATTTCTTAATGTCGTAAATAAATATTGTTTCTTTTATAGAACTCAAACTCTTCATTATTTATTTAACACAGGCACTTTCGAATTGTCAAGAAGCAGTCATTCAGTTATTCAGAATGTTAAAGCTAGTTGCCCATTCCAAAACGTAGATAGATCTATATGGAGAACAACGGGCAAGAATCTCCAAGGACACTCGTTGTAATTTATTCCTACTACGCTTTGGAATGGGCAACTAGCTTCATCTTTCTGACTGGCCGACTCCTTGACAATTCAAAAGTGCCTGTAATTGGTTTAAGGAGGAAACGCTACGGTAGCCATGCGGTGAAATTCAAATTTTCTTACGATTTTTGCAATTGGCAAGTCAGCGTCAGGCTTCTTGTTGAACAAAATTATGATTTGCGACCGTAACAAGTACATATTATGTATTTACAGCTATACAAGAATAGCTCTTGCTGTGGTCAACACATTACCAAATCAGCAAGAATCGCAGTGGAAGTGACTACCCAGAGCCAGATAATCGCACTGAAAGTTGACCCTGAAATAGACCTGCCAATACCTTTCATAATAGCATGCAAGTAGTTTCATGTCCAGTACCATTGTCTTTACCATTAATCATAAAGTTGTTATGAGAAAATGCAACCTACTTATACGCCAATTTGTAAGCTATTTCTTGGCACGTGGTGGTGAGGAGGGAAGAAACACGTGATTATAAAATGTTGACGGATGGAGCGGGAGAGGAAAGCCAAAGAAAAGACGGATGTATTGTCTGAGGAATGAAAGAGAAGGGAGTGAATGAAAACGTGACGGTTGACAGGGGAGACTAGACTGGAAGAACAAAACGTGTTGCGCCGATCCCAGATAACATCGGACAAGGGTAGGTAGAGCGATTTTTCGAACCTCGATTCATAACAAAAAAAAAAAGACTATACAAAAGTCCACAAAATAAATTTTTTATGTGCAGGTAGCAATTTACCTGAGTCTGTCTGCAGTGTCTACGTGACGTTGCTCGCGCATGCGTCAATAGTTGGGGTAAGCTTCGTTAGAGCGAGAAAGAGCAACAACAATGTACATTTCGACTTGCGTTAGACCGAGATGGAGTATAGCACGTGGGGATTGCATGGTCGGGAAGCTTTGTAAACGTGATTTGTTGTTGCTAAGGCGGGTTCATATTGATCGTTGCTATGCCAACGATTTTTTACTTCATTTATAAACTTAATTGATGTACTTAATTAAAATCGATAGATTTTCGTCACGGTAGGTACTTATTTAAAAATGATTGTATGCCGTAAAATTGTTAGCAAAAAAATTGTTTTTTTTTTTTTAACTTACCTCATCATAGTTATCTGTAGATCCTGTTGGCTCCAGCGGAGGCAAAACCAGAATATCAATGCCCTGAAAATAAAATAATTGTAAGAATTTTATATCAAAGTATGATATAGGGATGTTATGGATATGAAATTTCGGATACGGATTAATTACGGATATAGGAATGATTATTATACCGGATACGGATACGGATATGAAATTATTTCGGATTATCCGTTAGTTTCGGATAATTTCGGTTACGGTTATTAATTTTTTTAGGAATTTCAAAAGTACAATACAAATAGTTAATAAAATAGTTTTATTTATATGCAACTATTTGGTAGGAATTACAATCAGTCTGTGAGTTATTACAGCTATTTAAATTAAAAATGAGTATAAATAAATGTTGAGTGTTATCTAATCTACCTAAAATGAAAATGTAATAATAAAATTATTACTTATACTTATTTAGTAATTTCGTATTCAAAGAAAATACTAAAATTAGATTTAAATTTAGAATGCACATTGCACATATTTATTTACTATGATTTAAGTTTAACATAACAATCATAGCTATCTTTATCTTGTGTCTCAATTAGGCTCCGCCCCTATCCGATATTATCCGAAACTTTTATTTCGGATTCGGTTACGGTTACGGATAATTTTTTATATCGGATATCCGATAGTTTCGGTTACGGTTACGGAGCTCCCTAACATCCCTGGTATGATATTTGTTCCGGATGGATTTTATTCAGTTACTTGCAAAAATATGAGACGCAGCTTACAGAGGACATTAATAAAAATCTTCAAACCTAAAATAATTTTAGTATTCAAGGGAGCGCGGGAATCTCAAGAATTACGGTCATGCGTGAGACGGTTATTGACCTATCAGCTGATCAACGCGTGGTGTTTATTTACAAAGATGTTCCGAATTTTAATTTCCACGACTGCAACGCGTGGAAGTGTATGGATTCAAAATTAGAATTTTGACGTTTGGCTCGTGTTGCTTGTCTAAAAGGCATATTAGTCGATTCGCACGAATTTACTCGCCTGAAACGGGCGAGTTGTCAGTTGTCACGTATAAATAATGTAATATTTTTTCTATAGGCGACTCGCACGAAGTAAATTATTTATGGGCGAGTCGACAACTCCAAAAATATGTATTAGGCATTTGGCACCATTTTGAATTTTATGCAATGATAATAAATAATATTATGATATAGGTATATGTGTATATATGTATTTATATAATATTAAAATATATATTTCTGACGATTCGCCTGTTTCGGGCGAGTAAATCTGTGCGAATCGACTAATAAGCCGTCAAAAAGTCCTGCGAAAATAAACTTGTGAACTATTGCTTTGAAATTAAAATAATGAATGCTAGAAGCTTAGATTAATAACGCCTAGATCGATAGTCTTCATACAAGCGCTTCGTCTCAAGTGAGGCAAAAACGCACACATCAATCTATTGATGTATGCGTGAGCATTGCGTATTTACGATCGCCGACACGCACACAAACAAAACTCTGATGTTGTGGAGTGTGTACAGTGCAGTAGTGTTTCCCCGAAAGTGGGGAAATTATATACTTACGTAAAATCGGATTATTTATCTTGTACTTGGTAACGTACTAGTTCTATTTAAAGCTTGTTATAAAAATAACATGTTAATTTACATTAAAACGAATATTTGTAATTAAAATCTATATTTATTATAAGTTAACATTCAATAGGTACATGAATGAGCAGCATTAATGGTTTTAATCATTTTAAGGAAAAACGCAAAAGGGAGAAGAAAATGTATCGATGTTACTGATAAATTATGAGAAAATACGTCATGAACAACTAATCAATTAAAATCATCATGGTTATGTGTTATGGTATTTGTATGTATGGAAACCACAGAGCAACCATAGAGCAAGAAAATAAAAAAAACTTCATTATTTGTTAGCGCCGTCTTTGCTTAGCTAGTACCATTTATGAAACCAGTTTTTTTTTCTTAATTTCAATCTGTGAGAAAATCCCTTATTAAATTAGATTTCATTTAGCGTGAAAGTTTCTTTACACTAGAAGCGCACGATTTCTATATTTTTACTGGTCTAAAGAATAGCAAGTTTTTTTCGCTAAAGTCTAACTAAATTGTTTGCAGCTGATAAAGATGATTTTTTTTGCATGTACACTCTACTTATCTATATTAAATATCCGTATATTATTTATTTATATTTGAATTGAGCTCACCAAGACCTTAATTTTGATACCCATGTTGTAATAATTTAAAATAAATAGTTTCTTTTCAAATCTCAAAATGGCGCTACAAAGCCGCCATATTGATTTTTCTCTAAAAAAATTTTGGGCAGTTGTGTAAAAATCTCGGGTTCATTGTAAAAAAAAAATACGGGTGTGTATTTATTTTTCGTTGAACAATAGGGTAATTCATTGCAACTGGTAACACCTTCATAACATGGCGGCCTAAAATTTTGTTGTCGTATTTAATTTTTGTATTCATTATTGTAGCAAAATACAAGTCGAATTGTAGTACTTACCTATGAAATGATATGTTGGTAGGTTTTTTATTCTTTTCTGATGCATTGTGACACCCATTCACTACACAATAAGTCATTATTAATGAAATTGTCTCGGAAAGCTCGGAGATGTTTGCTCTAGCGTTTGACCTTGACAACTGGCGGACGTTCGGAACGTAGTGAGTCTTTTAGACTCACTTGAAAGTGCCTCACTGAAATCGCGCGTACTCGGTTTCTAGGCGTTATAATTCTATGGCTAGAAGGTTATCTTTGTTTTTTTCTTCTGTGTGTATAAATGTGTGTTGCGTAAGAATGTTTGGAAAACATTGTTATCGTAACATAAAATGCTTGCGATCCCTGATACACCTATTGAGGTGTCTGAAGAAGTAGGTGCTTCTGCACTAAAGAGGGGAAAGTACTTTCGAATAGTACGATTATTCAGTTAGCATAATTAGTTCCACTTATTGCCGCGGGACTTCTTTCATGGGCCGGACTCAGTGAGTAACCCGCAGCGGGTCATTGCGTTACACACATAAAATGGCAATGGTTCGCAATGTCTTTCATTTTAACATCCATTGCTTCATAGATTTGAAAGATTCGTCTGCTCAACGACGTAACTAACGCAATGAACGTGGCTGGACTATCAAAATGAAAGACATTGCGATCAATTGCCATTTTTTGTGTGTTACACAATTAATTTGCGCGTCAATCACGTAAACATTTGTCAAAATTGTCGTTGCCCTTAAAGTGAACTGAAAAAGCAACTAAAATTACTGTCATACATAGCTCACTGAAGTTTTCGTGCACATGGAAAGGTAGCCTTTATTCCGATAATAAATAGTCTATTTTTTTTCATACGATAGCAGAGAGTGTAAAGACATTTCTACATTCTCTATGAAATTCTTATTTAGGTATATGACTCACCGTTTTGCCAGCATTGTGTATGAAAGGTGTAAACTCGTTTATTTCTTTGCTTTGTAGATGCAGCACACCTGCTTTGTAGGTCTAGAACAAAGATTATTTTATTATATTACCTACTCTGAATTTCTTTGAAATACCTAACCAAGACTTGGCTGAAAATATTATTTTGTCCTAATAAGCTCTGAAATTGTGGGACCTCGAGTAATTTGGTTTGTTAAAAATTACATGTTAGAATTACTGGTTAATTTCACAGTTGTTGATGAATAAATTAATAGGTTGTAACTTGAACCTAAAAATATTGTTTAAAACGTAGAATAGGTAAGTACCTACCTACTTAGTGAAGATTTTTTTACTTTTGAAGTTTTGAAAGCCCAGTTATATACTCTATCCAAGAACTTAATCATTGAGAAATAAATTAAAAAAAAAAACTGGCACTCCGGGAGTGCCGACAGAAGTGAAAACAAAACACAAACGGAATACTCTGCCATCACTCACTGACATATCGGATATTAAAACACCATCTGAAGCGGGTATTTTTTTAGTCGTCCTAAAAACAAAACACGCGCGCTGTCGTTTACTGTAACAGTGGCGTGAGTTCAATGGTTTTTCCCATCTCAAAAAATGCCCAACGCGCCTAAAGGAGATTTCACTAAAAAAAAATGTCCCTAAAAAATATTTGACAAAAAATAATCCCATTGACAGCTTATTTATTCATGGGTCCGTCTATGCCCAATTACATCTCTGTACTTACAACACAATGCACCTTCTAGCAGCTACAAAGGAGTTTTACACAATGCACCTTCTAGCAGCTACAAAGGAGTTTTAGTCACCAATATTTTTATGATGAATCTCTTTCCGAATGTAAGGGGACGACGTGATGGTCCACACATTCCCGTTTCGAAATTTGAAAACTAGGGCGCAGGGAGATTCCTTCTCTAGAGCGAGAACGAACAACAACAATGAACTATAACGCGTGCGTTAGAAAGAGACGGAGCAACAACACGCGGGGAACGCATGATTGGGAAGCTTTGTCTGTATGAAGGTGGTGTTAATGCATTTACAGCTTTGTGTTGCTCGATTTATTTTTAGATTTCTATGAATAAGTAATGACTTTTTTTAATGCCTTTGTTTTATTTTATAGTTTAAAATTGTGCTGTAAAATGCAGTTTACAGAGGCAATTTCAATATTATTGGATATATCGTAAAAAAAATGATTAAAAACAATTTTTCTCATAATATTTCATAGCATTTTCTGTTGATAGATAAAATGAATTCTTAGGATTTTGCATAATTCTCACAAAAAATAAAAACAATTGAATAAATACAAATAGCTGTCAACAAGAAGATGTATTACTGAATATAAAGTATTTTGTTATTACTTAATTGCTTTATGCTTTTCAAGGGTTTTCCTTTCATGAGAAAACACCATAAAAAGTTTTGAATACTTTATGTAGGTACTTAATTTTAACATTGCATTTTTTTTTTTGTTTCTAAGTACCCACCTTTTATTCTAAAAATGAGTGAAAATTACTTGACTCGACAATAGTTTAAAATTAACTTCAGGTTTTTTTTTGTTTTATAAATGACCATAATATATAAAAAGATTAAATCGCAAAAATAAAAAAGTCTCACCTCACTGGCCATCAAAGAATTCACACACATAAAACAAAACACTATGCTTAAAACCTTCATTGTTCTTTTTAAATCACTGGCACAAAATGATAAAAAAATCAAAGTCTATTATATTTTTAAAATGGCGAGGAAACTCCTCCTAATCGTCCTTCCCAGTTGGCACGCGACGCGGTAATGCTGATTGCTGTTGCTTGCTGTGTGTCTGTGTTTTGCTTCGGAAACTCAGCCAGGGTGAATGAATAATCCTGCGTTCCGAGTTGAGAAATAATCGATTTGAGCGTGCTTAAACCCGTACCGAATTAGTGTGAGCACGATAACGATATCCCGTGAATTGTCATAGATGACGTCATGACATGTGCCATCTTGCGATAACGCCGACCAAGCCTTTTAATAATATCACCGTGAGCGCTGTCAAATATAACAGTGTGTGTGTGGATGTGTCAATGTGTGTTTTGATTTAAGCTGCATATCATATCTTAAAATTGAACTAACATAGCATTTTCAAAATTGTGCTTCAGGCCGACAGTCGCCACCTAACCAAAGAAGAACAAATGTGGTGTTTATACAAAGAAATACTGTAATAATATCGTTTTGACATTGAGTAAGCACAGTGAGCGCGTTCACGAGCGTTCCGAATGGTTGACAGCTCTCAGCTGTCATAATCGTAGCGATTATAGCTAATTCGGAATGCGGCCTAATTGCATCTGATTGTGGCCGGTACCACGATATAATAATTTTAAAAGTTTTAAAAGGACAATAATAAGCCGGGTGCCATAGGTTGCGTGGTACGAATCAATGGGCAGTAAACAGAAGTAAAGAATTTCTTATCGCTTGCTTTAAATGATGTGATGTAATCTACTGTTTATCTTGCGGTAAATCGTGTTAATGTCAGCCTGCAGAAATAATGCAAGCTGTTACTAATACTATTTGGGACACTTTTCTCGGCTTCTGCGGGGTAATTGCGTAACAGACTATCAGCCGGTCGATTCTGTAAAAATCTCACCGTGAAAACTTAGGTGAAGTGAGTTTGTTTTTGCTAGGAATTGACACTATTGACAGCTCACTCCACGCTCACTTCACCTAAGTTTTCACGGTGAGATGGTTACAGAATCGCACTGCAGTATAGCAATGGCTTTCTTTTTGACAGTTCAACAACATTCATTGCGTTATCGACGTTGTTGAGCAAACAATTTTTTCGAACATAAGAAGCAATTAATCGATTGCTATATCCTTCAAAATGATACAGATTGTGTTTGATAGTGTGTCAATTAGGGAGCTACTACTTTCCTGATCATACGTTAGGAAAAGGTTTAAAACAATGCTTAAGTAACCATCAACCTAATGAGGGTTTTATGAAATGACGTTCGCTAGGTGGCAGCACTGACACGTCAGGTCCAGGCATCTGTCAAAGAGCCTATATTTTCTTTAGTCATGACTGAATGATGAACGAATGAATGAATCGAATGATGAAACGTCATCATGTATTTTATATTCATTGTCGAAATGAAAGACCTCTTGTCAAAGTGGTGCCAACTGGTGTCGTAAATTTTCACGAAAACCCCCATTGCTTTCCATAGGTACTTGTCTTTCAATCACAATCCGAAGGTTTTGAAAGAAATTCCTGATCCATTGCTTTATAGGTTTGAAAACGTCGTCAAATGAAAGGCATTGCCATCGATTGCCATTGCCATTGTGTGTGTTACGCAATTACCCCAAAGCACTGAGCACCATGTATCTCAGTACCTATCACATAATTAATTTATCTGTCATTGCATCATTTTTATTTTTATTCTAGACGCATCTTGGACACATCATCATCTGCCCAGCCTTTTCCCAACTATGTTGATGTCGGCTTCCAGTCTAACCGGATGCAGCTGAATACCAGTATTTTACATGAAGTGACTGCCTATCTGACCCCCACAATCCATTTACTGCGTAAAACGATACCCCTTGATAAGACTGGTTGTCAACTTTCGGGCTTCTGAAGACCCGTAACGACTGTCAAAGATCCACGAATGACAGCCGGGACCATCGGCTTTACGTGCTCTCCGAGGCACGGAGGGGTCTTGGTATGTAAAGATGGTCACCCATCCACGGACCAGCCGCGGCAAGCGTAGCTTAACCTGATCGATCAACCCGTGCGGCTGTTATTACTTAGCCACGACGAGCCCCCCCACCACCAAAAATAGTCATGAAAAGTAAAACTACACAATTTATAGGAAGCAGAGTTGCACTAAAAATAATGCTAGCAGATAATATCGCATAGTTCAAATGTCAAACGATATAAATAGATTAGTTGCGTCAATGCAATTGTTACTGAAATTACTTCGGGAAGAGATTAGGGGGCCGTGAGACGAAGGTGAACGATTGATGTAAATTACTACATCGTAATTTTGAATCTATTTGACCATTACCTACTGGTTCTTACTGCTTTGGACTTTTGGAGGTACTTTACCCGAGGAGCGTATTATAAAGGTCATCTCTCTTACGCCATTCCTCCCATTTTGCATAGATAAGATTGACACAATGAATTATGTCATCAACTTCCTGACTTTGTCCCAACTATGTTGGGGTCGGCTTCCAGTTTAAAAGCGGCTGCCTATAAGAAACCCGCAACCCAGTTACTGGGTAACACGATAGCCCTGAGTGAATTATGTACTCGTATTATCGTATATCATTTATGACATTGAATAGAAATTTTATCTACCTACTTAGTTATTGATAAAGAACGTGTGCTCGTGATACTCACGGGTTTACTAGTGGTGAATGAATGATTTGACCGTGATATCATTTCTAACTCATAGATTTAGTAGGTTACTTAATCGGCTTACCTAATCCATACTAATACTAGCTGCCCCGGCGAACTTCATAAGTTCATACTGCCTCAAAATCAATAAATGTTGTGTTAATTTATTCATCAAAAAAGCCGTTCCATACAAAAATCTAAATAATTTTGTTTTTGTGTTTTTTTCCCTTTGTTAATAATTTTATTCTGCTATTCGGGGCGGAGACAAATCCAATAAAGCAAAGATCATAAAAATCGGTCCAGCCTTTCTTGGGCTATTTATTATTTCTCATTAGGAATTAACAATAATTTACATAAAATGTTTACGAGCGTACAATAACATTTTTAAAAGTAGATTTGCAATAATGAATAGGAAGGTAGTGATAAAAAAAGTAAATATCAACTAATCACCAACCGAGTAAACACGGATCTAAAGTAAAATTGGATGTATTCATGGCAGCGTACTGACAAAATAACTTTTATTTTTATATTGTTTGTTTGCATGAACCCGTTAGCGTTAGCAATAACGCTAATATTTTATTAATTTTTATTGTATAGGTATTATTGTTATTGACACATTATATACGATTTAAGTTGATTTTCAAAACAAGACATGCTTTTCGCTTCTTTTATTTCCATGGTGTAACTAGCCCGACTTTGTTTTATATAATATACAGATATAGGCGGTTTAGAGATTTTGCAGTGCCTCTTTATTTATTTACAAAACCAGCGGTGCTATTCTGTAAAAATCTCACCGTGAAAACTTAGGTGAAATGAGCGTGGAGTGAGCTGTCAATAGTGTCAATTCCTAGCATAAACAAACTCACTTCACCTAAGTTTTCACGGACAGATTTTTACAGAATCGACCGGCTGCACCATTTTCCATAAAAGTTTATAACAATACAAGTCTGTTTTTTCCCAGTGTGTAGAAAACGTCGTATGAAACGCGTGTGGATTGTTCATTACACACATGTATCATACATAAGTAATGTAGAATTACTTCCGCAGTATTGGGAAAATTTTATTTTATGTAAAATGGTGTTTGCCTGAATTCAATTAATTTTAATGTTAATTTATTATTTCTTGTTTCAATATAGATACTTACTTAGACTTACTTAAAAATTAAAACAATTGATAAAATCTAAAATAATGTTTAATTCATTAAAATACTGCAGGTCATCTTTAAAATTAAATTGTTTTTCTATCCAATCTGATCGTGAATTAATTGCAAGACGTTATCAGCCGATCGATTCTGTAAAAATCTCACCGTGAAAACTTAGGTGAAGTGAGTTTGTTTTTGCTAGACACTATTGACAGCTCACTCCACGCTCACTTCACCTAAGCTTTCACGGTGAGATGGTTACAGAATCGCACTGCAGTAAACGTTTTAGTTTCCCTCGTGCATATATCTACGATTCTAGCTAACCATCAAGTCAATCCTGCAAAATAAATGTTGGTCAATACAAATACATATATATTCTGGACTTTGTGCTAGTGTCAATTGAAGGTAAATAGGTACCAACTCTTTTCATTGAACTATTGAAACATAACTATTGCGTACGTGATCATAAACACATAGGTATCAACATAGGTACTGCTACAATAAGTTAGTCACCGTTGGCATTCATCAGGTAATAAGCAAACGTAAGTAAAGCACAACAATTTGAGAATACATATATTAAGTAAATACAACATTCAGCAATAGGGTACAACCAATTACGAAATCATATTCTATGGGTACTGTTGGTATACTACTCCCTAATTGCACACTATAAATCACAATCTGAATCATTTTGAAGGATATTGCAAATCCATTGCTTCATATGTATGTATGTTCGAAAAATTTGTCTGCTCAACAACGTATAAATAGCGCAATGTATATTGTTGAACTGTCAAAATGGAAGTCAGTGCTACTGATAGTGTGTTATGTAATTACCCCGCTGTTCACAAAACGGTGAAGGAAAACATTACGAGTAAACATGTCCAAGAACCAAACATTTCGAAGACATTGTGACATCTACCAACCCGCATTGTGCCCGTGTGGTGGATTATAGCCCACTCTCATAGGGAGTGGATTATGGCCCACTCTCATAGAAAGGAGGTCTGTATGTCCCAGTGCAGTGGGAATATTAAATGATAAATGATTTTATTTTTGTAAGTAGGTTTGCACAAACACTTTTACACGTCAATCATATATTTTTTTAAACTAGATGAGATCGGCGTTTCCTATCTGACTACTCTGAGAAGAAAGGCCGAAACAAACTCAGAGGTCACAGTCTCTTTTTTTTTTTTTTTTTTTTAAAAACGTTGCCCCACACTAGGAATTTCTCCTGTATTGTGGGTGCGTTTACAAACATTTAAACTCACATACACAAACAGCCAGACCCGGAACAACTACTTGTAGGTCATACAAATATTTGTTCCGTGCGGGAATCGAACCCGCGACACGCAGCGCAGCAGTCAATCGCTTAACAACTGCGCCAACCGTGCCGTCTTTTAAAGTCCAGACTATGTTGGCTTGGTCAGGTTATGTAAAGACCATGTAGATCGATGTCTGAGATGATCTTTTGAGGAAAGAACCATACAGATTTAAGGACTGATTATGAGCTAATCTTGCAAACCTTTGTCCCGACCCTATAAAGATGTAGTAAGAAAAGAATGAGTAACACCCATAGATTCGCTCAGCACTTTCTCCAGTTTATTTCTGTGAGGAAATGCAGGCCATTGACAGGAGGTTTCGCTTTTTTTCTGATAAATTGATGAACTATTTATAACCAATCACGCAATCACTGTCCATTCTAAGGTTGGAAGAGATCGCAGAAAGCGATAAGGCCGCCCATTGTGTGTTTTGTAGTGTTAAATGTTTTTTTTTTATTATGAATTTTCTGGTGAACGCACAACTACGCATCATGCTATACGACATAACCATTATAAGCTAACTTCTGATTGTACAAAAAACCTTACAATGCGAGGTCAGCTAAAACTGGAAGCTAAATCTTGATGTGTCGCCGTGTGTACAATAAGGCACCATATATAACTATAACTATTAAAATATAATTATATAGGTTTACTTTGCACTTTTGATATATTTTTTAACTTGAGTAGCATGGCAACGCTCAGCCGCCGTCCGTCAGAGATCTGCCTATTGAACCTGTGCGAGCGATCTCGACAACGACGATCGATGCAGCGTAGCAGCTGCGTAACGCGGTGTAGCGGTGCATACTGGGCGTAGCAGCAGGGTTACGCGGCGTAGCAACTGTTACACGGCGTAGCTGCGTAGGCTCGGCGTAGCAGCAGTGTTTCACGGCGTAGTAGCGGCGTAGCAGATGGCCAGACGCAGCGTAGCAGATCTGTAGACACGGCGTAGCAGCAGCGTTACGCGGGGTAGCAACTTTTACACGGTGTAGCAGCGTTTCTCGACGTAATAGCGGCGTAGCAGATGCTTAGACACTACATTGAGAACAGAGTGAGGTTCTTAAGGCACATAGTTAGTCGGACAATTTATGAAGATTATTAAATGCGATTATGATTCACTTCACGCCTTAAAACAACTCCTTTCATGAATGAATTAACGTGATTGCAATTTTCTGATAAAACATAAATTAACCTTAATTATTAATAATTGCTAATGACCTATTTCTTGTTACTTTGCGGTCTACCGTATATGTTGTCACGTCACTGACCCGTCCCCTTAAGAGCAATGCATTGCATTCTTACATAGTTACTAAGCTCAGAAACTCAGAACGTTATTCTAAAGTAAACATCTTTAGCCTTTGTCCAGCAATGGGATCATGCAGGCTAACATGGCAGTAACATCTTTGCACTAATGAACTAAGGGTGACACTATCAAAAGAACTTACAAGGCTGATGTCATTGGGGAAGCCACCACCACCACTGAGGGAACGTCCCAGAACTCCTAGAATGACAAATCTCAAACTCAAATTTCATCTAAATCGGTTCAGTGGTTTAAGCGTGAAGAAGTAACAGACAGACACATTTTCGCATTTATAATATTAGTCTAGGTGTTGGAGGATAGTTTACTCTTTAGGTGATCTCGCCTGTCATCGAGATCTCTATTCCGCTGATCTTCAAAGTCGTAAACATTTTGTTTTACCGAACTCCTTCAAACAGATCTAACCTTCACCAACTCCAACAACACCTATCTGTCAATGTCATTCAGGCGCCAAAAAAATCTTTATAGCACTCTATCTTTTACGCACCTATCTTTGTACAAACGCCAGCACATCAAGCTACCCGAAACTGTCAAATTTTCCCAATCAACTTTGAACCTTATGCTCTAGCAATAAAGTTGAAAATCTATTAAAGAAATCTGACAGATTTTAGTAGCTTGATGTGCTGGCATCTGTACCTACAGTCGGACTTTTAATTAGCTGCAGTAAAATGACAGGTCTTACTTAAATGAATGAAAGCGTCTTTTTGTTTTTTCGCGGCCATCAACCATATCTTGTTTTTCTAGTACAGAATAGTGTAACAAACGAAATTTGTGTGACATGCATATCTCTAAACTCAGTCCGAAATGAGTTATTGAGAAGTGTCATTTTACTACAGCTAATTAAAATTCGGACTATAGTAAGTGTAAGCTATAGTTTCTTGTGTACGAGAAGCTACTGTGAGATGAGTCACGTTAGTAACAATTGCTTGTAAATCGTGATTGATAGTAAGTAGGTACCTACAGTGCGACACGGGTACACCTACTATAATAACGATTCATTCTTTTCAATTATGACTACGGAAGCGGGTCGTTTAGTCAAGTGTAGTAAGTAAGAGAACATTATATTCTCTTCTGTTAAATATTTTTAAAATGGTTACTATCTCAGTAGCAGCCCGGAGTCTGGATGTAGGTATTCCATTCAATTCAATTCAATTCATTTATTTTTCAGATCATAAAATTCAATTCGTTAGTAGATGCATACGCAACTAGTTGGTGTTTGTTAGTACATCCGCAATATTTGTTAGTTACAAAGGTCTTAAAACTATGTTAGTTACACTACAAACTAACCCCGCCCGGTTTCAGCGGGATTGTCCGAAAGGGTTACCGCTGGCCCGGAACATAAAGGGCTAAGGAAGGAACACGGGTGGGTTTTAGTCAGTAAGAGTCTGACACTCCCTTCCGCTCCACCCAGAGCGGGAGGGGTCGTTTGATGATTTCCCATCCTGAGAAAAAAAAAAAACCCCGCCCGGGTGATGGCAATAGGCTCGCCCCCTATTAAATGGGACTTAAACATAACTGGCGAAATTTGGGTGTACTATGGCATAGAAACAGACGCCAGCACATCAAGCTACTACAATCTGTCAAATTTCTTTAATAGATTTTCAACTTTATCACTAATGCATAAGGTTCAATGTTGATTGGGAAAATTTGACAGTTTCGGGTAGCTTGATGTGCTGGCGTCTGTACAAAGTACGGAACCCTCGGTGCGCTGGTCTGACTCGCACTTGACCGGTTTTTTTTTAGGTTCTCTTTATTTGCAAAACGGTAAAGGAAAACACCGTGAGGAAATGGGAAAATAAAGCAATGACCTTTTAAAAATAATTTGATCAACGCCTATGGAACATAGTGAATTTTCAGTTTGGATGTTCTCGGCAGCCGCGTCTTTACATACCGTGACCCCTCCGTGCCTCGGAAAGCACGTCAAGCCGTTGATCCCGGGTGTCATTCGTGGATATTTGACAGTCGTTATGGCTAGTCAGAAGCCCGAAAGTCTGACAACCAGTCTTACCAAGGGGTACCTATCTATCGAATTGCCCAGGAACTGGGTTGTGGAGGTCAGATAGGCAGTCGCTCCATGTAAACTACTGGTATTCAGCTGCATCCGGTTAGATTGGAAGACGACCCCAACATAGTTGGGAAAAGGCTAGGCAGATCATTTTTTTGTTCTACATACACTACTGGCCTTGAAAAAGCACATGGCACGTACGTGACTAAACACAACAATCACTAGATAATCCACTATCACCAAACACATCGTCTGAATATTATCACTTTCTTACACCTCACGAATAGTGACGTCACAGCGAGCAGGTGCAGCGTAGCTGACAGCGTGGTGACCGCGTGATACGATAGTGTATTGATTAGTTTGTCAATAATTACTCAATCTATTAAGATAATTATGTTTGTCAGCTATTATTATTTGTTAGTTTATTTATATTATTATCATCGTAAAGGCTACACTGTCCTCCCATAACTATTAATAGAATAGAATAGAATACTCTTTATTACTCTCTCTCTTTACTTCTCTTTAATACTGTTATTTGAAAATATTGTCATCATCATTTCAGCCACACACATTGTAAAAGCCTTCGCCATATGAAACGACCAATTGGAACCGTGCACCTAGCATCTGAACTTCTTTGCCCATGTATAGACGCCAGCACATCAAGCTACTACAATCTGTCAAATTTCTTCAATAGATTTTCAACTTTATCGCTTAAGCATAACGTTCAAGAAGAGAAGAAGAGAGAAGAAGAGAAAAGAAGAAGAAGAGAAGAAGAAGAAGAAGAAGTGAAGAAGAAGAGAAGAAGAAGAAGAAGAGAAGAGAAGAAGAAAAAGAAGAAGAAAGAGAAGAAGAAGAAGAGAAGAGTATTCTATTCTATTCTATTCTATTCTATTCAAGGTTGATTGGGAAAATTTGATAGTTTCGGGTAGCTTGATGTGCTGGCGTCTGTACAAAGTACGGAACCCTCGGTGCGCTGGTCTGACTCGCACTTGACCGGTTTTTTTTAGGTTCTCTTTATTTGCAAAACGGTAAAGGAAAACATCATGAGGAAACGGGACCGAACATTCGAAGACATGTGACGTCTACCAACCCGCACTGGGCTCGCATGGCCTATTACAGCCCAATCCCTCGCACAGAGGGGAGGCCTGTGTCCCAGCAGTGGGAACATTATAGGCTGGTTATATTATGATGCTGTTTATTACCCTCTGCTTATTCCCTTGGTGTTGGTCGTGGGATTCTTTCCCGTATAGGTCAAATATGTTGACTAAATATCACATGCACGTAGCATGTGAATTTCGCGTATGAAAACAGACCCACGGTATAGAATTTCGTAGCGTGGTTTTTTTAAGTGGTCACACCACTATTGGCGACCTCTATGGCTCTTTGTATGTAGGTACGTACAGACGCCAGCACATCAAACCTTATAAGAACGATAAAAGTCACCCAAAGGGCAATGGAGAGGGCTATGCTTGGAGTTTCCCTGCGTGATCGAATCAGGAATGAGGAGATCCACAGGAGAACCAAGGTAACCGACATAGCCCGAAGAATTGCCAAACTTAAGTGGCAGTGGGCAGGGCACATTGCTCGCAGCACAGATGGCCGATGGGGCCGAAAGGTTCTGGAGTGGCGACCGCGTACCGGAAGACGTAGCGTTGGAAGGCCTCTCACAAGGCGGTCCGACGACCTTGTGAAGGCCGCAGAAACCCGTTGGATGTGAGAAGCACAGAACCGGTCGAAGTGGAGGTGCTTGGTGTAGTGAAACACACATAGGTTGGTTAAACACTGATTTATTACGAACACCCTCACATACAATTATAATCTTATGCTGACCTACCGTCAACTAATAAACATAAATATACTACATCTCTTCCCTTCTAAGAAAACAATGCAAGATTTTATTTATACATTTTTAAATAACTAACTATAACTAACATGTTGTTTACCGAACGTACTAACTACTACTAACTAACACTACTACTACTTACTAATTACATGAACTTATTTTCTATTTTTATTTCTGATTATTGTTGCTTAGTCAATAGTAATCCTTCCTAATCACGACCATAGAAAAGATTGGTCAGCATTCGTGCAGTTCTTTCCTTAGACCTCTCAATAGGAACCGCTAGTGGCGACGATGTAGACGAATGATCGCGAATATCCCCTGGACTCTCATATTCACCACTCTCGTCGAGCAGTACCGACCGATTGCTGCTAGCTGGACTTGCCTGCGCTTGAGTTGGGACTTCAGCCTGCACTCTCTGTCTACGTCTTCGGACACCTGTCGCCGTCACCACACTTGGTGTCTTGCCACTACCTACACTGCCTGTTGGTTGTCTCATTGACTCCCCTACTCTTTCTGTTGACCCTGTCGTACGCCTAACCAACTGACTTCGAGTACGTCGGTACCGGCTACCACGTTCGTCTTCTACAATATACGAGCGTGGTTGTGTAGTACGTGCCACTATGGTAACTAGTTTCCTGTCGCTGTTACTGGTCAAAGTTGCCTTATCGCCTGATGATAGGTTTTTTAGTGTGTTCGCCGTTTTGTCGTAATTTATTTTAATTTGTTGTCGGTTTGTCATTATTTTTGTATAGTTCTGATCGTTATCTACCTTCTCCGTTAGCAACTTAGCACTAATAGGTAACCTTGTTTTTAGACGTCTACCCATTAACATCTGTGCGGGTGAGTCTATATTATGGCGTGGTGTTGCCCTAAAATTTAACAGTGCCAAGTTAAAATCCTGTCCTGAATCTACACACTTCTTTAATAAATTTTTTACTGTCTGTACGGTTCTTTCGCTTTTACCATTTGACTGTGGATAGTGTGGCGATGATGTTTCGTGCCGTATTTCCCAATCGCACATAAACTTTTTAAACTCCTGTGAGCTATAAGCCGGTCCATTATCACTCACCAGCTCCGCTGGTATTCCGTGCCGCGAGAATTGTTCTTTCATAAAAGTAATAACATGTCTTGAGCTGACACTCGACAACTGCCCGACCTCAACATAGTTAGAAAAGTAATCGACTAAAACAATGTAATTCTTTTTTTTATATTCGAATGTATCTGAGGCTAGCTTGTGCCAGGGCAGTGCCGGCACACTGTGCTGCAGCAGCGGCTGGCGGCGGGGGCGGGGCGCGTGCAGCGCGCACGCTGCGCACGATCGCACCACACGCTCCACGTCCTCGCACATTCCTGGCCAAAACATTACTTCGCGTGCGCGCCGCTTGCATCTTTCTATTCCTAAATGTCCTTCATGGACTCGTGACAGCATGTTTTCTCGTAAAGCACGCGGAATAAATACACACTCCTCCTTGAAAACTATACCGTCAACACAATGTAGTTGCTCGCGATAAGGCCAGAAAACATTAACGCTTTCGTTCACATCACGCCTATTTTTAGGCCATCCGTTCTTAATATACCTAATTAGCCATCTGCTGTCACTTGCTAATTTTGTTTCTTTTTTAATCGCTTCCATATTTGATTGGCTGAAAGGCACATTCTCTAACATAAAGCAAGTTTGTACTTCAACTTCTGCTGTCACTCGGTCATGCATAATTTCCTTGATAGGAGCCCGCGATAGCGTGTCCGCTATATACATATATTTGCCAGGCGTGTATACCACCTTAAAGTCGTATCCTTGCACTCTCATCATCATTCGCTGTAACCGGGCTGGAACCGAAACTAATGGCTTGTTAAATAAAGATTCTAGTGGCTTATGGTCAGTATGCACGGTGATATCTGACCTGCCATAAATATATTGCCTGAACCTCTCGACCCCAAACACAATAGCCAGCATTTCTTTTTCTATTTGTGCATACCTGGTCTGGGTGTCGGAGAGCGTGAGCGAGGCAAACTCCACCGGGCGGCCGCTCTGCAGCAGCACGGCGCCCAGTGCGACACTGGACGCGTCCACCGACAACACTATCGGCTCACTGTCGCTATACAGTGCCAGCACTGGTGCGCTGCTAAGCTTTGCTTTTAGCCTATCTACAGCCTCTGAATGTTGGGATTCCCATGACCACTCCGATTCCTTTTTTAACAACGACCTAAGTACATTCACACTCTCTGAGTAGTTTTGTATAAATTTTGCCAAATAATTGACCATTCCTAAAAATCTTTCCAGAGCCTTCCTATCGGTCGGATACGGCATCTCCCTTATTGCTTTGACTTTCGAGTCGTCTGCCCGCATTCCGTTTGCATCAAACTTGTGACCTAAGTATGTAATTTCCGATACTCCAAATTTACATTTGTCTCGATTAAATTTTACACCGATATCCTTTGCACGTCGCAAGAGGCACTTCAATCTCCGGTCATGCTCATCTATAGTGCGCCCCCATACTATTACGTCATCAATAAAAGATTCTACTCCTTCTAAATCTTCTAAATGCTGCCTAAGCTTAGCATGAAATACCTCTGGCGCACAGTTTATACCGTAAGGTAAACGTAGGAATTGGTACCGACCGAACGGTGTGCTGAATGTACAAAGGTCGGCACTCGCGTCATCTAGCTGAACCATCCAAAACCCGCAGCGAGCGTCCAGCACGCTGAATACCGTAGCACCGCGCAGGCGCGCTGCCAGCTCTGGCACTGTCGGCAACGAGTACTGCGCACGTCGCACCGCGCGATTAAGAGGTCGTGGATCTAAACAAACACGAATGCTGCCATCTTTTTTCGCGACCAAAACAATAGCATTAACCCAAGAGGTTGGATGTGTAACCTTTCTAACTACGCCCAACTGTTCCATTCTATGTATCTCTTCCAACAATTTATCCTTAAGTCCTAAAGGAGTTTTCCTAGTTGGGCAAACAACTGGCTGTACATTTTTATCCACTACAATACTATATTTTCCAGGTAATTTTCCCAGGCCTTGAAACAAATCGTGATAGTGATCAATATTAATTGCATGAATTTGACTTATTAATCCTAATGCAATGCAACCCTCCAAACCGAGTACATTCTGACAGTTTAAATCAGCAACAACAAATGACAACACGTAACGTGCTTTATTAAATACAATCGGCACATTACCAATGCCTATAATTGGCAATTGATTACCTGTAAAGGAATGTACACGTTTCGTGAATGGCTTAAGGTCTGTTTTTAATAATCCTAAGTTTAAATAGGTTTCTTTTGAGATAACATTAATCATTGATCCTGTATCTATTTTTAATGAAATGTTTTTACCTTGGCATTTTACAACTTCTATCCATTCCATTGACGACTTACATTGTTGTTTGTCCTCTTCTAATGTATTTACAAAAAACAATTCGTCTCCGCTATCATCACTATTTACAGTTTCTACACTGAGATTTAACACTTTGCGTATTGCTTTCTTTTGCTCACACACTCGCGAGAAGTGACCTTTCTTTTCACAAACATAACACAAGGCGTTCCGCGCCGGACAGCGCTCACCGCCGCGACACCACCCGCTGCCGCACAGCTCGCAGGCGCTGCGCTGCGTGCGCGCCGGCCGCGGCCCTCTAGCGCGCCGTCCGCCTCGTGCACTGCTACCGGTTTGAACTGCATTCACTTGCACACTCGCTGATACGCCATCGATGCATTGACTTTCCTCTTTGGACATCTCTGCCGCCTGGCAGATTTGTATCGCCTTTGATAATGATAAATCATCTGTGCGAAGAAGTCGATCCCTCACAGTGTTGTTGACAATACCACACACGATCCTATCTCGCAACAAGCTTTCGTGCAATTCACTGAACTCACACTGCTGACTCAATACCCTCAGCGATGTTACGTATTGATCGATGTTTTCGCCGTCTTCTTGATTACGTGTAAAAAATTTAAACCGCCGTACAGTGATATTTGGTTTTGTGCCGAAATACTTGTCAAACTTTTTCAATAGACAATATATGTCGTCTTCACTTTCACCTTCATCAAACGTGAACGTTGTATATGCCTCATAACCAGCTGATCCAATGAGGTTAACCAACAAACTAGCCTGGACTTCCTTAGGCTCTTTGCTCACTCCAGATGCTTTAAGGAAAACTTCGAACAACTTCCGCCACTTGTGCCACGCGTCGGATCGCGCGGCCGGACCGCCGTCGAGCGATAATTCTACTGGAGGACGTGCGTGTTCCATTATTATTTATTCGCTTTCCTACACTCACTATGTATCACGGCACTGAGATATAATAGGTTCAAGTCCTTTTTAACTGTTTTTAGTGTTAAAAAGGCTCACCGCTGCCACCATGTAGTGAAACACACATAGGTTGGTTAAACACTGATTTATTACGAACACCCTCACATACAATTATAATCTTATGCTGACCTACCGTCAACTAATAAACATAAATATACTACACTTGGGGGAGGCCTATGTCCAGCAGTGGACGTCTTTCGGCTGAAATGAAGATGATGATGTTCATAATGATGAGTACAATGACCTCTTAAAAGGTTGTTGAGTAATGTTTAACCAGTAACCCTGTATACGTTTCTCTACTTCATTACAATTACCAACTAATGTGCAATCATTTTATTACAATAACAAAATATTTTCCATAACATTGAGGGCAACGTATGATAAAACTATAAAACCCTTCCCTATACTGTCACAGAAATTATGCCCCTGTGTCTCACTGAACAAGAATCAAATTCCAGTTACCTACACTATTTTTGCTTACAAGAAGGAAACTAACACCGTACACTGAGAAACTAACTTAATCTTCAGTTTCATAAAGTCTAAATTCGAATGGAGTGATAGCTGCAACAGCGAGTTACATGTATTTGATAGTACACCATACACGCACTGCAAGAGTGATCACTGATCTGATCTGAGTATAATATATACATACTTTATGTATTTATTTTATTACGTAAATGTCCACAGAATATTCACTTTGTCTCTTCTTCCCCTTTTTAATCCATCCAAAGGTTGTTTTTAAAAGACCGCTCTTATCGATAAGAACACCCAAATTGTGTCACCCTTTGTAAAGTTTCTCTAATTATGTCTGTAATTTATATGGTGTACATAAAAAAACCGGCCAAGTGCGAGTCTGACTCGCACACGAAGGGTTCCGTACCACAAGGCATAAAACGCCGAAAAAAACGGTTTCTTTAATACCCCTTTAAATTTTAACTTTTTTTTTTATCAAACTCTAACTCAAAGCATTTATTTCAATTAAACCTTGTACAGGCACTTTTAAATTGTCAAAAATTTAAAGAGTGTCAGTTAGTAAGAAAGTTGAAGCTAGTTGCCCATATTTGTTGTTATAGCGGCAACAGAAATACATTATCTGTGAAAATTTCAACTGTCTAGCTATCACGGTTCATGATATACAGCCTGGTGACAGACAGACAGTGGAGTCTTAATAATAGGGTCCCGTTTTTACCCTTTGGGTAAGAGAACTAACCTAACCGTAACCCTAAAAAGAGTAAGTATTCTATTCTATTCTATTCTAGTGGACAGAGTGTAGGTACAGACGCCAGCACATCAAGCTACTACAATCTGTCTTTGTCTGCAAAGTTTTATAAAACAGAGTGCTGCCAGGATCTTTTGTCGCCCGAATGACATTGACAGGGGGCGTTGAAAGAAAAGAAAGAACATACGTTTATTTGCGGTAAACATGACGCATAAAAACACTGACACAAAAAAAATAAGTTGGGAGAAAACATGTGTCACATCCACGCAAAATGGCCATCGCTCAGCATAATGCTAAGACCCTATACGAGACAGAGCCCCATGCAGCGCTGGTTTTACTCCAGCACCCATAGGTACCTACATCATCATCATCACCTGTCTACCCTTTTCCCAACTATATTGGGGTCGGCTTCTAGTCTAATCTGATGCAGCTGAATACCAGTATTTTACATGGAGCGACTGCCTATCTGACCTCCACAACCCAGTTACTGGATAATACGATACCCCTTGGTAAGACTGGTTGTCAGACTTTCGAGCTACTGACGAACCGTAACGTCTGTCAAAGATCCACGTATGACAGCCGGGACCAACGGCTTAACGTACTTTCCGAGGCACGGAGGGGTCTTGGTATGTGAAGATGGTCACCCATCCATGGACCAACCGTGGCAAGCGTAGTTTAACCTGATCGATCGACCATTGAAAATAACATATCAGTATCATTAGTAATTATTGTGACGTAAACTAAGATCATTCAAAACATGTTATTTATTTTAAAGACGAACAAAACATGCTAGATTTGATGACGTCATCTGTAACCCCCCACTGAGCGTGTTATCTTTAATTATCTTTATAATAAATCTTAATAAAAACAACTAACAAGATTATTTTATGACTAGCTGCTGGCCGCGACTTCGTCCGCGTGAAATTTCTTGTTCCGTCGAACCACCCCGTTGCATCGCATCCCCTGCCCGCCCTATCATATTTGCCGCCCGCTATTGTAGTGCGTCAGGGATGTTTGCGGAAGCTCGAGTCGACTGCTTTTATACAACGATGAGAAAACGATGCGCTTCCCTGGTGCACCGCGTGCGGGCCAGCCCCAACCTTATCCTGCGCTGTGTGGCGAGCAGACTTGATTGTCTGTACGTGAGTCGCTGCTGCAAGCTCTCCACCTCGGTGATAGGCGTGTGGCAGTGATTCACGTGTATTCATGATTTTAGATTAGATAATTAGAATAGAAATACTAACATAGCGGTAAGGAATGTTGTTACTAACACGAATGAGTCATGTTACTTGGTTAAATAAATATTATTATTATTATCACTTCGTTTTCAGCGTTATTTCTGACTTTGTTTCTTCTTGCTCGGCGCCTAAGGGGTATACCGTGATATTAAATAGCCTAGCCTGCCTCAAGAATTGGGCTATCAAATCCGACTGGCAGTTCCAGAGATTACCCTTTACATACAAAAAAAACAAATTTTACCTCTTTATAATATTATACTAGCTGACCCGGCAAACCCGCACCGCCAGCCGCTCTGCCCCCGCCTGGGCGGAGCTAGGCTGGCTCTGTTAGCCAGAATCCCCACGCACAACGGACCGAATGGGAGTCTAAGTGCGGAAAAGGGAGCCCCATCATCATCATCATCATCTGCCCCCGCTTTTTAAATCTCTGATATCTTCTAAAGTTCTTAGATATTTATACATATAAATAATAATAATATAGCCTATGACACTCACAAATAATGTGGCTTTCTATTGGTAAAAGAATTTTTTCAAAATCAGTGCAGTAGATCCAGAGATTACCCCCTACATACAAACAAACAAATTTTACCCCTTTATAATATTAGTATAGAAGTAGCGCAAAATTATCAGCTATCGGTTAGCGACCTCGATGCCCTCTGGGGCTCTGGATTGGGGGTGAACTAAAAATAGATTTTTTTTATTGCTACATGGGCCCGCTTTTGACCCCGATCACGCCTGATGGAAAGCGATAGATGAGGTCTATGATGGAACGAGCGTGCCCAGAAGATGCCTGTTCACTCTTGCTTTGAAGGCAGGCGGGTTAAATGTGGGAGGGAACACAGATGCCGGCAGAGAGTTCCACACTTTGGCTGTGCGCATAATAAAAGTGGAGGAAAAGCGCTGAGACGACTCGTCGGGATATCAATCAAGTACGGATGGTACGCTGCAGTACGTCTGATTGTCCGGATGGTAAAAGGGCGATAATGGCATCAGGTCGTGGAGCTCCTTCGCACACTCCTCGAAGTACAGTCTGTAGAAGACCCCTCTACTATCCTTTTTTATTTTTTTTCAGCAAGGGAAATCATCAAATGACCCCTCCCGCTCTGGGTGGAGCGGAAGGGAGTGTCAGACTCTTACTGACTAAAACCCACCCGTGTTCCTTCCTTCGCCCTTTATTTTCCGGGCCAGCGGTAACCCTTTCGGACAATCCCGCTGACCCGACCCCTCTCCTACCCTTATTCCAATTTATTTGGGATTGGCGCAGCAGGTCATTTTCTTCCATTCTTCTCTATTAGTCGTCATCGCAATGTCTCTCCAGCCATATCATCATTCACACAGTCCATCCATCGTTTCTTTGGTCTCGTATATCCATCCACATTCATGCCTACTCAAAACCATGTGTTCAGACGCCAGCACATCAAGCTACCCGAAACTATCAAATTTTCCCAATCAACTTATGGTTTAGCAATAAAGTTGAGAAATTTGAAAATCTATTAAGCTTGATGTGCTGGCGTCTGCACATAATTATTATTGTAATCTCCTGCTAAATATTCAGACTAGACTTGGTAATGGTTAAATGTTTAATTAAGTAAGTAATTTTTTTGATTTTATAAACCTTTAAATAAGATTACCCGTGATGGGTAATCTTATTTAAAGGTTTATAAAATCAAAAAAATTTAAACACACACTCTTGAGCGAAGCTAAGTACTATTAGCACTATTAGTTATCTGTGGCGCAGCATCTAATCAAAGGCCACAATTACCGCTTTTCGAAAACAAAACCGAAATAATCTGGTGATAACCTTTCAATGTATTAAACATTGATGATATCTACATTCTATACCTATATTAATTAGATACCTACTCAAAGTATTTAATAGGCTTTTTATTTTTTTCAGGATGGAAAATCAACAAATGACCCTCTTCCGCCTCGGGGTGGAGCGGAAGGGAGTGTCAGACTCTTACTGACTAAAACCCACCCGTGTTCTTTCCTTAGCCCTTTATGTTCCGGGCCAGCGGTAACCCTTATCTTCACTTACAGACAGCGTCTTATCTTTCAGATAATTTTGTGAGTTCTCTATGTTCAGGCTGTTTCTCGATCAATCGGAGTCAAATGATTCAAGACGCCAAGCATTCGTATTCTTGATTTTTTAGGAGTCAAAAATCTCTGTGCAACTCTGCGCTACACAGAAATAATTGACCATGAAATAATTTTCATACAATAAATACAGCCAAAATTATTTCCAGAAAAGTAAAAACAGCAAAAAGCCAACGTCACGTGGTGTTCCCAGGCGGTCACCCATCCAAGTACTGACCACGCCCGATGTTGCTTAACTTCGGTGATCGGACGAGAACCGGTGTATTCAACGTAGTATGGACGTTGGCGAAAGCCTGTTCAAAATACTTGACCAGTTTCATAAATGAAAACAAAATGTCGATTTTTCGAAAACGCATTCAAGTTAGAAAATAATGTTTACGCAAGCTGCAACATTTTTTACTTCTATTGGCACCGACAAAAACTAAACTTGTCGTAACAATGAAATAGGTGGCGCTGTTTGCTAGAATACTATTTTCATTATAATGCCATGAGATGGCGTTGTTTACAGACTAGTGAATAGTATAAAAATCCATAGATGGCGTTAATGATCAAGTACAACATATTATTTTGTTCGTTGGAATATAAATAAACTAGCAGCGCCCCGCGGTTTCACCCGCGTAAGTTTCGATCCCGTGGGAATATCGGGATAAAAAGTATCCTATGTGTTAATCCAGGAAATGGTCCATCTATGCAGGCCCTTCCTTTCCATTGGGCACTCTGGGCAAGTGCCCAGGGCCCCGGGATCTTCGGGGGCCCCGGCCTGCTCTCATAAAAAAACATTATTTGCAGCCGCCGTTCCATTCTTCGCATTATTAGTACCCGATTCAATCCATACTTCCATTCTAATATTATAAATGTGAAGGTGTGTCTGTCTGTCGTTACCTCTTCACGCTTAAACCGCTGAACCGATTTACAACCGATAGGTGACATTTTATCCCGATATTCCCACGAAATAAAATAAAAAAAAAAAAATAATAATAAAAAAATAATAATAATAAATAATTAATATCGTTAAAATATTTCTCATTAAGTGAAATTTGTAGTAAATTTCTTTTGAGTAAATAAAGATTCTTTAACCACAAATCGACACTTATGCGGGTGAATTATGTGCGGGTAATTTATGTCATGGTTTCATTTTTAATTCTTTTACCTATTGTGGTATAGTAATTTTATTTTAGGTGCATCGTCTTCACATATTGTGATTATATAAAATGTATGCAAAATATTGAAAGAATTTTAAAAGAGTAAGGGTGGAGTTTCTTGCCCGTTCTTCTCCATACGAAAACTACCTTTTGGAATGGACGACTAGAATCAATTCTATTAGTTGTAATTTTTGACGTTCAAAAGTGCCTTTTATGTGCGTATTTGAAATAAATGCTTTGACTTTGACTTTGAAACAGCGGGGCGCTGCTAGTGAAAAACTAAGTGATTTGCAGGTGCGTTTTACAATGATTTTCTAGCCCCCCAGTTATGAAATATTAGTATGTTTCTCTTATTGTCTCTTATATCCTCAGGGGCCCCGTGATCCTTATGTGCCCAGGGCCTCCAATAGGTTGAAGACGGCCCTGCATCTATGGCGGCCTTACGTAAAGACAAAGTATACCTACAAGTCTATAATTTTATAAGGCAGACTAGCAGAGGTTTGAATATCATAAAGTGATATCATGAAAATAGCATTCTAGAAAACATTTCAATGTTGGCAACAACTTTAGTTTTACTTGAGGCCAATAGAAGCCATAAAAATTGTTATTCTTGAATATTTTCTTCTATAAGTCGACATTATTTGTTTGATACTGATCTAGTATTTTAATGAAGCTTTCGCCAACGTCCATACTACGTTGAATACACCGGTTCTCGTCCGATCACCGAAGTTAAGCAACATCGGGCGTGGTCAGTACTTGGATGGGTGACCGCCTGGGAACACCACGTGACGTTGGCTTTTTGCTGTTTTTACTTTTCTGGAAATAATTTTGACTGTATTCCCGTGGGAATATCGCGATAAAAAGTATCCTATGTGTTAATCCAGGAAATGGTCCATCTATGTGCCAATTTTCATCCGAATCTGTCAAACGGTTTACGCGTGATTGAGTAACAAACATCCAAACAGCTTCGCAAACTTTCACATTTATAATATTAGTAGGATTACTAGCTGACCCGAACCCAGTTTCAATTATCCATAGAAAAGAGGACGTTCAGTTTTTCCCGAGTACGTTTCCAGTTATTTTTACACGCTTTTATTAGCTTCACATGTAACTTCACTTATTGTCAATTTAATTATTTTATCATTTTTATTACGTGATAAAAGCTTGTTCTTTAGTTTTTTTTAACTACTTTTTTCCACTACAAATAGTCATCCAGCCTTCGGCGCGGGGATAGTGCACAAGCGTGTGCGCAGACAGGTGCACTCTCTCTTCCTTCACTCTCATAGTCCTATGGGACGGCACTGGCACTATCGCACCACTATTACGAACATATTGAAACAAAAAAAAATCGGTACAGTCGTTGCCAAGGGATGTGCTTACCAACGAACATATAATAATTATTTCTTTACAAAGATTTCAAACATTAAAACACGTTATTTCGCAATAATTACTATAATAAATTTACAATGATCACAATTATTCTATTATACATTGTCTAATACCAATACGAGTTGGCGGGAACCCTGTCCTCTTTGATGCCCATTTCTTCCATTATATCCATTTCAAATGTCCTCAGTTTTGGCGCGAATGTTACCTGAAAAGAAATCAATTGTATTACTGCTATAATAAAATGTCATAGATAATTACGTAATCACTGTGCTTGGAAAACTTTTTTTTTTTTTTTTAACTTGTACAGTCAGTTTCAGAGAAATAGTACCCCTCCAAGACTTAAAGATTATCGCCCGAGCACGCTCGGGCCCGCGTGTCACGTGAGCCTTGAGCAGCTCCCTCCCCCGGGCCCCGCCGCCGCACCCATCTCGTGCACCCACCGATCCGCCTCAAATATTATTTGCAATGTTTTTAATCATTTATATGGTATTTTATCGGCTTCCTTCTGGCCGAACCGTATAGATACCAAGAATAACTTACAAAAAGACACTGCGTGCGACTAAGATACGAACCCACATCGCGAGATCATCTAGACCGCGCCTTATACCACTAGGCTATTGGCTCAGTTAGCAATCTTAACGAAAATTCGAATAGCATTACTCCTTTGATCGAACAAGGTTATTAACGGTCTAATCTTCTAGATATTAAGGTTTAAATTTCAACTTCCGTCTTATATTTAATACTAGCACCTTACCGACTTGTTTTACAAAATGCAATACGCAACTCCTCTATTAACTAAAACATAAGGTTGAACTTAGCATAGATTTCTTGTTTGGTTGAATAGAATGTGTTGATTTCGATTGTTGCACTACCCTCATTTTACTTCAGAAACTTAACTGCTGTATGAACTGCGAGTTAAGGTTGAATTTAAAGTGGAGTCATTTTAATAGGTAACATTTGACAATTCATCAAATATTCAACAACGTAACCTTGTTACGGCGGGCATAAAATAACATATTTTTTCGTTTTGTTAGAACTGCACAATTGCTTACCTTTTTTCAATTACGATTACATATTTATTGTAATAATGACCGATACGAGTAATTTTACGATTTGCTTTCATTAATAAACCATTCTAAACATAATAAACAATTTCTGATCTAAAGAACTGAACGTCGTTACAAGGTTACGTCAGTTAACCATTTTTCTTTTTAAACACTAGGGATGTTACTCTAAAAATCGAAAGCTGATAAGTAGAATCGAATGCAATGATGACTTGTGAATAAATATCACCATAAATTAATAATTAATAATATCTCTGAGTGCTGACAGCAGTGATGAAGATGACAATACTTTTAACAGTTCTGAACTTCTGATAGTTCAACTGAATAAATGCAATTTTTTTTGTTAAATTGTGTACTTGTCTTATTTTGCTTCTTAAATTTACGAAAAAAATAATAATAATGGGACAGGGATTCGCCTGATGATTTTTAAATTCGCATATGTTTCAAGTCCGTATCGATTCATTCACTTTAATCGATGTTTATAAGCAGGTCACCTCACTATGAGGATAAAACTGACAGACGTCAAATGTTACCTATTAAAATGACTCCACTGTAGTATACTATTCTTCACCTTATTTACTAAACTGTGATTGAGGGTATTTTTACTTTTCAAATGGTTTCATTTTCGTGCCGATTCGCTTGTGTGTCTTAATCGTAATATTATCCAATTTATTAAGTTTTTGACCAGTTGATTCTATTAATCGATGGTATGGTTCGATTAACAACTTTATTAAAGGCTAAAATTGTAGTTCTGTGGGAAAAGGAACAAAACATAAAGAAAATAGCACGAGATATAAGCATAACGGTAAGATTTACGTTATTCTTACACATACCTATTTATTGTTGCAATCATGTTGCATTATTACTTACAAGTTGGATTTTTTTTATGTATTTCTAATATTATTATTTTCATTACAGAGAAAAACAGTTCGTAGATGGATACAAAGGTATCAAGCGACGGGTGATATGAAATGTGATCACCAAGGCCCTCGCCCGATTGCTTACACTAATGAATCGAAGCGACAACGTAATATGTATTGTGAAAGTTCACTCAGTGGCACCCTTCAAAACTACGCGTTCAAATGCTGACTTCAAGAAGTGTTAGACAGTGACGGCCATCCTATCCGTTATGAATAGGCAACTCAGCAGATTGACTGTGTAACTTAGGTATTTGATAAAAATGCATTGGAACATTTATATGAGCAAGTGTCAAGTGTTAATCATTCCCAATATCATTCCATTATCAGTGGGATCATTATCTCGTAGTCAATCAAAAATAAACAACCTTTATTATTATCAATCCAGTTCTTGTTTACAAGTAGTCTTGTAATGTGTTAACGATGCACCATCTGACCTCACATATTTTTCTAATGTTGTGTTAAATAAGGGTTATCAGAAAATGTGATAAAAGAGAAAGATGTATATTGCTATACTGTTATAGTTTAGCATGTTGGTTCTTCCTCTGTAATTCACAGTTTCTAGAAATATCTATAAACGAACCGTTATCTAAACCAAACTAGGGTATCTATTTTGTGTTTAGTTAATATTCTAAGTATAATAACCCCAATTTAACACAGATAGAAATCTGTATATTCAACCAGGAAGTGGATTCCATGAAGTCCTAGAAATGTAATTAAAGAAATAAATGAATATTGTTTATGCAAAATGCTAAGCTTTTATTACAAACCTCCATTTGATTTTTTAATAATAATTAACGAAAAAAACAAAACTAACTACTAAAGAAACTAAAAAATAATAATAAAGGTAAATTAATAAAATAAAAAAAACCTTCTCAACCGCGGATTGAACTCGAGACCATCGTATCGTTAAGCCGCAGTGTTAACCACTAGACTAACATGCCACTTACGATACATTTCAAAAAACTTAAATAGGTTCGATGTCATTACCAACGGGTAACGGTTTCTATGAAGCGTGCTGTACAGCATAATAATATACTTTTTAAACGTCTTCAAAAAAGAGGAGGTTCTATGTACCTATGTATTTATTATTTAACCCTATTTTCAATTTTCATGGATATTTTCTTCAATTGTAAACCGATAATGCCGCCTAGTAGTCCGCCTTTGTACAGTTTTTTTTACTTGTGCATAAAGTTTAATAAATAAATAAATAATGAAAATTATTTTTCATTTTATGGATGAAGCTCGCACGGCAAAGCAAACTCAACAAAATTCATGAGGTTTGAGGTTTTGTTTGGTTGAGATTGAGGATTCCATATGAATTTTGTTGAGTTGGTTTGCTAGGTTTTGAGTAAACTTCAATAATACGAAATAATCCACTTTCACGTCACTATTTTTTTACAAAGCAATAGCAAGTAGTGAGTGTTAAACGAATTTGTGAGGGGTAGACCGTACGTACGACAGCTAAAAAGTAAAACTGCAGATATCATCGAGATGGTTCTTTAGGTCCCATAAATAAATTGTATGCCGTATGAGTACGTTAAGTTTTATTTATTTTTGCGACGTTGCATATTGATCATTCTTTACGACATAAATTGTTTTCTTAATTGTAAACCAAACGAAACTATGGCTTAAAACACAGGAGTATAGAGTATAGTTTACCTTGACAGCGGAATCGCCGGTTGTGTCCTTATCTAAATTCTCAATGTACAGCTCTTTACTCTTGAAATCCATGGTCTCCTCCGCCGTCTTTGGTATGGGGATGATTCTGCTACTGGCCATAGACACGCGCACCTAGAAAAGAATGTATATGCGAAATTAAAATAAAATAAGTTGACCTAATCAATCTTGCCGCTCATCGTGCTATGGAGCGGGCTATGTTCAGGCACACCATTATATTTAACTGATCCACTAAAAACTTATTGACCTACTGATGTGCGCTTTTCAAAATATCAAAATTAATGAACCTTTAAATACTATTTGGGCTTCTAATTATGCAATGTGCAGGAATTAGGCTAAGGCATCTTGACCAAATGGGTAAAGCTAGGGTAGAACTGTGGCCAACTACGGCAGCGACCGGCGAGCGCTAGATCCAAGTTGGTCGCAGTTACTAGGCTATCTAGTTTTCTTAGGACCACAAATTATGAATTATTTGAGACTCATTGAGGAGCGTTCATTATACAGGGTTACAGGGACATCTGCTAGTGTGTCTAACGAAATAATAATAATAAAAGAAGAAGAGGTATGTTTTCTCCCTAGCGTAGAAATACGACAGTTATGAAAAAAAAAAAAACCGGTGTTTAAAAGTGCTACGTACGGTGCGTACGCTTTGCGGTCAAAATGTGTGAAACAGCAATTTTTGAAGTGAAAACTTCTTTAGTATCGTTGTGATTTGAAAGTTTATGAAACGAAAAAGCGACAGTAAAAAGAGACATGTCAATTCATATGAGTTAACGTGGGAGAAAATGAGATAGGAAGCATTATACAATGCGTGCCACGAAAGATAAGACTTGACACACCACGTGGTTTGACTTGCTCAGTACAATACACGATTTTAGGTATCTTTAGCGATAGGAGGTCTGAGTGCGGGATGGGACCGGACGTCGTAGGGGCGGCGGAAAGAGCTGGGGAGGCGGGGTCAAGTCTCATCTTTCGTGGCGCGCATTGTACAGTGTTTTTGAAGGTTTCATTTCTACCACGTGTGAATTGTTTTTTTTAAGAACCTGTGATACATTTCTGCATTAAGAATCATGTGCTCAATTCATGGTTTCTGTTTGCCTGCCTGGCTACCTATTTAAATCAGATAGACACACAGGTTGGTGACGTTATGAATTAAATTGCGATTTGGCTGGTGCAGTGGACTGTTTTGCCAAAATATTGAATGCCAAAACACGGAAGTAAGTTTATTTATTTCAGCTGTTGGCATTGCAACAATTGAAATTACAATAAATAAACAACATTTCTATTATGCCCAAGTAACAGTATTCTTAACCGGCTGAATGCCATAATTACAGAAACAAGTAAAAAGCCATTGTGCCTCGCGTGGATCCACGTTCAGCGTACGAAAGGTATTCATAGGGCTGATTTTACCTATTTTTTGTCATATAATTATCTGGAAATTGGTTGTCGGTATGGGCATGTGTTATGAAGAAATGAGGAAAATGTCGTGAGGAGGGTTTTGAGTATGGATTTCGATGGCTATAAGAGTAGGGGAAGACCAAAGAAAAAATGGATGGAATGTGTGAATGATGATTTGGTTAGAAAGGGGTGACTATTGAGATGACGAATAATAGAGAAGTATGGAAGAAAACATGTCGCACCGACCACAAATAAATTGGGATAAGAGCAGGAGAATGATGAGAAAATTATTTTTATCTGTGGAATAAAATTGACGTCTGACAGTTCTAGTATGGAACAGGGATTGAATAACCGAAAAATTAAGGTTAAAACGGTTAGCGGTATGACGTCATACCTTTAAATTTCGATACCTTAAAATAACGGTACTTGTATAATTTCGATATTGTAATATTGCGGTATCATTATTTTTTCAAGTATCTAAATTATAAAATAAAGGTATTTTGTACCCTGCCGCCCGCGCCGAGGCGTCAGTCGTGTCGGCCGCAATGGTAAGAGAGTAGGTACTTGATCGAAAATTTACTGATATTCGTGCCTCGGCAGCCAGACACAGCTGGTTGTTTTGCCATTTTGCCGCCATTCATGTTTCCGCGTCTACTTTGTTTTTGAACTTAATCACAAGTGTGCTTTGTTGAAACTTTACAATTAGATTGCCGCCAAGATGGATAAAAAAAGTAATTGTAGGTACAAACTTATTAAGCATGTCTTAACGATATTATATAATTTTGTCATTGATGTATTAAAAGGCGGTAGATACGGGACTTATACTATTTCGTCCATTTAGCTTCGTCCTAAACACGATAAAGGTACCTAAAGACATATAAACACCATCCCTATTTATTTTATTTTGGGGTGGTATGGGATCTACCTCCTAGTGGTCCACCCCAGGCAACGGCACTACAGGCTTGCCTGTGGTACGGCTGAAGATCCCACTTAGCGGTGGTAGGCTCCGCTTGGAGCCGCCTGGCTCGCGACCACCATACCACCGGAGTCCGGCGCCAAGCAGCTTGCTGTGTTCCGTCGGTGTGTGGGAGTGCCAGAGCCTTTGGGGGAGAAGGAGTTTGTCAGTTGCTCTGTTCAGAACCGGTTTTGGTCCCTGGGCATAACTTGTCGGGTAACTCATTCTGGAGGGTAGCGGGATCCGAAGCTAGGTGCCAGCCGTTGGCCGACCGCAGTCGGTAGGGGGTCCAAGTAGCACGCCAGCCGCGTGCCAAAGGCTGCCCCGCCAACTCGCGAAAAATCCCGGTATGCACCACCGTGCCAGTCGGCGACTGGATGGAAGGACCCAGTGGTCATATCCGGAGGGGTTCGGGCGTCCCCGCAGTCTCCAAATGAGTTCCCCATAGATTAGGTTAGCTCTAGTGTTTCACTTGGTTCACTGAGCAGCGCCTCGACCAAGTCGACTTTTCTCCCCAACAACTCTACTCAAAATGACCAAAGCAAAGAAGAATAAGGTTAAACAACGGCTGCACTTCCTCCCACTAAAAGTGCACCTCACTAATATCAGGGGGTTGCACTCCAATCTCGATCCGGTCCATCACCACCTTGAGACCGAGAAGCCGCACCTGTTTTTCCTGACGGAGACGAAGATAGCAACCCCGTCGGATGTAGCGTACCTCAACTACCCAGGATACTCTCTTGACCACAAGTTCAAGAAGCAAGCTGGTCTGTGTGTACGTACGTCCGCGATGATATTTGTTGTCGTCGTCTCCGTTGCTTTGTGAAATCGGGTTTTTCTACCATATGGCTACTTGTGGACACGGGCGTGGAGAAATCTGTCTACATTGGCGTCTACCGATCGCACAGCGGTGACCAGGAGACAACGGCGCTCTTTAATTTCCTCGTGGAATCGACTGACGTAGCCCAGCAACGGTAGACGGTACCCAACAGCGAAGCTCATTTTTCTGGGGGACTTTAACGCCCACCATAAAGAGTGGTTGTTCCCGTTCCAGAGAACTGACTATGCTGGGTTAGAGGCGCGCAAGTTTGCTTTAACGCTGATCTAACCCAGATGGTGAATGTGGCAACGCGGGTACCGGATGTCGACGGCCATACTCCCAATTGATTGGACCTTCTGCTGGCAACTGATCCGGACAATCATTCAGTATCGGTCTCAGTCCCGCTGGGAACGTCTGATCACTGTCTGGTGAAATCCATATTGACCTGCTCTCCTCCAGATGAGAGTCCTAGAGGCACGAGGCGAGTATGGCGATACGAGTCAGCAAACTGGGATGAGACGCACTTTTTTGCGTCTTATCCATGGCGGCAGGTGTGCTTCTCCTCGGGTGACCCCTCGTGCTGTGCTGACGTGGTTGCGGATGTGATTCAGCAGGGGATGGAGTATTTTATTCCATTCTCCGACATCCCCCTCGGGCACAACTCCCGGCCTTGGTATATTGCGGAATGCGCCCGCGCTGAGGCCCGAAAAGAGTCTGCGTACCAAGCCTGGGTCACAGCCCGCGACTGCAAAGTTAGAGCGCATAGGGTTCGCGCGAAGAAAAGAGCTTTTAATTCTACCGCTAAGTTCTGCAAGCGGGTTTTGGGTAAGGCACGTTTTGACCATGTCGGACGTATTGGGATCAAACTAGCATCGCATCCTCCGGGTAGTAAACAGTTCTAGTCCCAGTCTAAAGCGGTTGAAACGAATTTCCGTCGTCCCTCCTTACCTCCAATGATGAAACCTGATGGGTCGCTTGCTCTGCAAATGAGAAAGCGAATTCATTTGCATCTCTCTTTGCAAGCAATTCACGTCTGGACGCTGGCTCCAAGCATCCACCCACTGTACCTCATTGTGACTCTTCGATGCCGGAGACAGCAGTTCACAATAAAGAGGTCCGAAGAGTTTTGTGCAGTCTAGACGTGAACAAAGCAAGCGGGCCTGACGGTATTCCAGCGAGAGTATTGAGGCAGTGTGCGCCTGAACTGTCTTCTGTGTTGACACGCTTGTTTCGCCTCTCTCTTGAAAAAAGAACGGTGCCAAAATCCTGGAAGCTTGCAAATGTACAACCAGTGCCCAAAAAGGGCGACCGTGCAGACCCTGCACATTACCGTCATTACCTCCATTCTATGCAAGGTTATGGAAAAGGTACTAAACATTACGATGCTGACCTACCTTGAAGACAATGATCTCCTCAGTGACCGTCAATATGACTTTCGCCGGGGTTGGTCAACTGGCGATCTTCTTGTGTATGTCATGCACTGTTGGGGTGAAGGCATCGAGAAATATCTTTAAACCGAAACACGGCGAAGCACTTGCTGTATCGCTTGATATCTCGAAGGCCTTTGACAGGGTCTGGCACGCCGGTCTACTCAGCAAGCTTCCTGCTTATGGCATCCCAGCTGATTTTTGTAGCTGGATATCAGACTTCCTTAGTGAGCGGTCGATCAGAGTAGTCGTTGACGGCTGCTCCTCTGACCTTATGGCTATTGACGCCAGAGTTCCTCAGAGGTCTGTTCTCTTTGCAAGTCTTTTCCTGTTGCACACCAATGACCTACTTCAGCCTTCAGCCTGGTGGGTTGGGTACGCAGATGACAATACTGTTTCAGAGAGATACTTGTCCAGCACAAGGGCCAGCGGGGCCGAAGTTCGTTTCTTGAGAGAGGCCATGGTGGAGCGGATAGATTTGGCCTTGTCTCCCAGTGGGGTGATGACAATTTGGTTTCTTTTAACGCCACCAAAACCATGTGTTTTGACCGCCAAAAGGAGTCGATTCGACCAGACTCCTACTTTTCGGGGTACATCTGTTCTTGTAACAGATCGGCTCGAGCTCCTGAGCATGGAGTTGACATCTAGTCTCAACTTCGGCGCCACCATCGATTACAAAGCCCAAACTGCGGCCAAGAAGCTGGGTATCCTTAATAGGGTGAAGCGATACTTTACACCTGGAAAGCTTTTAACTCTTTACAAAGCACAAGTCCGATCCTGCATGGAGTATTGCAGCCACCTTTGGGATGGCTCAGCGAATTTTGAAAAATGAGGTTAGGTGAGAAATGAAATGATAAGAGTAAACCGCGTTCGCGTTCCTGCACACGATGCCGTCACCGCGCCGTCGCCGCGCCGACGCCGCACAATTACACTGTAGATACGAGTCGCGCGAAGTCCGCCACCGCGCCGCCGCCGCGCCGCCACCGCGCGCGTTCCCCTCCCTATCTGTTTGATTCATTCACGGGAAATTACGCGGCGTGCACGTTCGTACGCGGCCGGTAATGGAATGAATCAAACAGTAAAAACGCGCGCGGTGGCGGCGCGGCGGCGGCGCGGTAGCGGGCTTCGCGCGACTCGTATCTACAGTGTAATTGTGCGGCGTCGGCGCGGCGACGGCGCGGTGACGGCATCGTGTGCAGGAACGCTTCCTCCGTTTTCTTCCCATCGTTTTATGAGTGCTCGTGGATAATTTAATATCACAGTATAATGAAACTAACACGTCAAAGCAACAGTGAAAAAAGGAAATTGATTAAGGTGCACGAAAATTGCAAATAAAATACAACTGACGAGTCTCCGTTCGTTCAAGTCTCGACACGAACGAGAGAGACATCGAGTCGACTAGGCTGGCAAGCAACGTCGCCGGCGACGGCACCCCGCGCCCTTGCCACCACGTCGAGCTCGCTCTTTTTTGCATCATTTTTTTCGGTACCGAAATTATTTCGGTAAAGGTATTAGTAATATATAGGTATAACGATACCGTAAAAAAATAAATGTATAACTCGTTTTTTAACGGTACCACAACCGTAATTCTCAACCGTTATGGTTCTACCTTTAAATCGAAGCTGTATCGTAATTCTATACCGGTACCATACCCTTATACCTTTACCGCTTTCAACCCCTGGTATGGAATAACTGTCAAAAATTCAAAATTTATTCTCAGGATAAGACTTATTCTAGGTATAAAAATTTGATGAAATTCGCCCTTAACGTATTAGTTGAGTGTGGTTGTTTTCTAGTTCCCAAACACCTTAATAGAAATACCTATGATTTTTGGGCAAGACAGATTGGATGCCTACTAACCTTGCCAACACTTTGGAGGGAATAAAAGTGTGGGAGATCATTATTAAAATGATAATCAAGATGTTACTTGCTCAGACAGGCAGGCTTCCTTGTGCTTTTACCGCTAGAATAATAATATCTTTAATAGTGGAGTCCACATATCGGCAGTTGTAGTGAGAGACGCCATTCAGCTTGTTACTACGATTACATTTAAACATGTAATATCATAAAGTCGTAAGATAGGATATATAATTTTGTCTGGGCCTTCTACTGCCCCCCTGAAAGTCTCAAACGCCCACGAGGGGGCATTAACGCCCACGTTGAGAACCTATGAGCTAGATAGACTGCCAACCTCAAAAAGGTGGCTGGGACAGACTGCGTGAAGGAAGGTGGAGGACAGGGTGTTGTGGTGGGGACGACCTATGTCCAGCAGTGCCCTTTTTTTCAGAATGGGAAATCATCAAATGACCCGCTCTGGGTGGAGCGGAAGGGAGTGTCAGACTCTTACTGACTAAAACCCACCTGTGTTCCTTCCTTAGCGCTTTATGTTCCAGGCCAGCGGTAACCCTTTCGGACAATCCCGCTGACCCGGCCGACCTATGTCCACCAGTGGCTGACTTGATCCTTACTAGTTTGGAACAAACAGCTAAGATCATGGAGCAAAAGGAATGCAATTTCATATCCTTAGATCCTAGCAGCCAGCATATTTGGCAGTTTAGAAAAATAGCTAACCTTATCTCCCTCCTCTGTAAATCTCCACTCAAACTCGGTCGGCTTCAGAGTCTCGGGGTCCACCAGCTTCACATCTGTTGTGACCAGGAGAGGCGCCTCCGACTGGATTGTGATGCCGGGGAACTTCTTGTCTTTGCCAACCTGGAATACAGTAGTTCACATATTAGTATTGTTTTGCTGTCTAATCATACACTGGGTTTATTTTAACTAGCTGACCTGACGTTCTTCGTACTGCCTCAGAATCAACAAGAACGAATTATTATTTTTTCGTGAATTTTTCCCATGTTTTAATAGTTATTCTGCTATTCGGGCGGAGACAAATCCAACAAACGAAATATCGTAAAAATCAGTCCAGTTGTTCCTGAATTATAAATGGTGTAACTAACTCAACATTGTTTTGTTTTTATAGATAGATTGGTAAAGTGTTAATGGGTAATATCTGTTAAAGCAGTGGCTTATTCCCACAACTGACATGAAATAAGCATTTTGGTCAACATTCCTGCTGAGGTCCTTTTATTATACAAACAGAATCAAAGATGAATATGAAATGTACTCACAACTCTAAGATGCGTGTTAAGTCCTTCAACAATGACCCAGTTACGTTCCTGGATCACCTGTGTCACGATCCCCTGCTTGCCTTTGTCCTTGCCCACCATTATCTCTACACGGTCACCTCTGGAACCAAAATGAATCATCTATACATATTAAAGTCGCTTTTTGTCTCAGGGCACCAATTCTGTGCTATTTGAGTTCACAGGTTGTCCTGGATGCGGCAGACATGTCCTGCCCATTCCCATCTAAGTTGGGCAGTTTTGAGCCATGTCTATGATGCTGATATTTAAAGTGTCTACATGGTGATCTCATTGTATTAAATGAAAAGTGACAACACAAATTATACCACACCTTTAAAGTGTAAACGACGGTCATAAAGAATGTAGTAGCGTAAATACAAGAAAGGTTTTATTTATTAAAAATAGCTTTTGCCCAAGGCTTCACTCGCGTGGATGTCGGAAATTAGCCCACGTACTACATGGATAAAAAGTATCCTAAGTGTTTCGCCAGGTTGTCAACCAAATTTAATCCAAATTCGTTCTGCCGTTTTTACGTGATTGAGTAACAAACATCCAAACTTTCACATTTATAATATTAATAGGATAGGATAGTAGGATTTATTTCATTCTTACTTGAAGAAGCTCCATTCGCCAACGGGTTCAAGAAACACTTTCTTCCTGTGCAAATTGCGGTCATTTTGCATACGAAACTGACTGGTCCATGGCCTGTTGGTCGTGAAACGATAGTGCTTACGGGCTATCTGAGCTTTTGGGTACTGTGGATAGTTTGAAGGGTTCTTCCAATACACCTAAAACGCAAAACAAATACAATAAAACAATTTTGAGGTTATGTTTTATGTTTGAATAGGATAATGTACCTGTTCATAGCTCCTTTTAACGTAAGACTCGGGAAAATTTGAATATTTAACAGTCAAATCGCCAACTTTCTTCGCTAAAAACCCGTATATTCGCATTTTCTTTGTTTTGTTTCGTAACCTTTTCGTGAAGAATTTGTTTGACACTGACACGATATGACAGCTGTGGTCAGATGTCATTGTCAAAAACACAGAACAGCACGTCTGTACATACATTAAAAAATATTGAATAAAATGTATTTTTGAAACGAAGACCAATATTAGAATTTAGGCTAGGTATACATGCAGCAACTGTAGTCGTTTTCGTTGGTTTTCGTATTTCAAAATATCACGACTACGCGCAGATTTGGTATCGCTAGCGACAAAGCTCATAGTTTTGTATGTATGTATGTACCTCATTTTAGCAAAACGTGCCGTCTCTACTAGCTCTACTGCAAAGTAATGAATTCATTGACCTCTATCTATTAAGAGGGCGCCGACCAAACGGCGACCGCGCAGTGGCGCCCTCATCGTTTGTTTGGTTATTCCTTTTATTTTATAATAAAAATGCAGAAAATAAGCACGTTAAGTTATGCTCCACAAGATTATACGTTAATATATTATAAAAGGTAGTTTTACATTGTTTAGTTTTATTATAATCACTAAAACGAAAAATAGTGGCCACTATTATCCGTTTTAAAAATAATCAAACAAACTATGAGGGCGTCACTAGGCGGTCGGCGTAGCCTTAGGTGACCCATACACTTACAATAATATTGCGCAATGTTGATGATTGCACAATATGATTATTGAGCTCCGAAACCCACACGGTACAATTAAATTATTGAGACAATAAAATTGAACAAGCATTCTCGTCATAACTTTCTTCAGTGCACCATGTCTGATAAAGATTTGGCTGCAGCTATCGTGTGTTTAATTGTAGCGAAACGGCAAAAACGAAACCGCCGAATCTGGACTAAGGGCTGGTTGATGAAAAGGCCAATCTACAATTAAAAAATATTGGGCAATATACAATACACAAGACACAATAAATAAATATTGTGCAATAAAATTTAAAAGTCCTCAATCTTATACTCAATCATTGCGCAATCTTCAATACTACCCCTAAATGCTCAATAATATTGTGCAATCATCGACATTGCGCAATATTATTGTAGGTGTATGGGTCACCTTAAACAAGTAGGTACGCATAATACAGGTCAGTGCAGTCCCGGATCTACGATTTTTTCGAACCGGGGCAAAACCTTGATAGTGGCGCCCCCTCTCTTCAGTGTTTGAGAAAAACTTGCAAATTGTTGATTTCCACTACGATAATATTATGATTTCACTAATAAATTACTTATTTTATTAACGCTGATTACTCGCAAACGCAATCAACCACATAAACAATAAACAGTGTTGTCACTTGACGTTCAACTGTTTCAATTTGTTCGGCTCGGTTCGTATAGATATGTGAAGGGGATTCCCCTTCGCAGAAAGATCACGGACACTACGCACGCGTTCAAAAATTTACTTGATTTGTTAAGATGCGTTCATAAATCACTTAGTATGTGTTCAAAAACTAACTGGGCGTATGGAAATAGAAAAGTTTGTTTTTCAAACATATTATATTAAGATTCGATTACTTGTTAAAAACCCATGAGATTGTAGGAAAAGAGTCTTCATTTGTTCGATATTTCGAATTCTTGTCTCAAGGATTTGGCGCCCCCATGAAACTGCCGCCCGGGGCAAGTGCCCCGGTTTGCCCCTCCCCCCTTAGATCCGGGGCTGGGTCAGTGACAGAATTACTTCTTCCATAGAAAGTGGCATGACAGTGAATTAAATGTTTGCCCATAACTTCGCTACTTCCACATAAGAACCTCTATCTATACTACACCGATTGCAAATCTAATTTAATTTATCTTTTATTACTGAGCCAATGATGAAACTCGATAGTTTTTAATCCTATTCTTTTCCACTCCTGCATCTGTCACCATACCGCGTTTCCTCCTTCCAGTTTTGAGTGAATTTATCCAGTTCATTGCGTCATGGCTATTGCTATCTCCTTTGTGGCCTGCCAAAGATTAAAGTAACTATAAAGGGCCTGCAACCTGTCTCACTGTCTCAGGTTTTCGCCTTAGGGCTTAGTGCATTAGGTTCGTAGTGCTGTTTAGGTGGGTCCACAGTTTGTCCAGCATGTGGCACATGACCTGTCAGTTCCATTCTATGCTGGATTGTTGGGTATATCTATCCTACATCTATTTCTGGATTAATTTATTTTGTCATTTAAACTTTTTATCGCAACGCAACGGAACGTATATACATAGACAAAGACAATAAAGTGATTTTTATTTTTTTGTCTGACACAATCGAAATTTGCTGTCATATTCTTAAAAAAATCCATAAAAAAGTAATGTTCTCTATTTAATTCATAGCAAATTACAATTGCGATAAAAAATTTACGGCCTGGATGATTTGAAGCACAGCATGTATTAGTTTTCAATTATTTACGGACTAAAAATGCATTTGTATATTCGCACATAGACAATTGACGTAAATCAGCTGTCCAACATCAGTCGTTGTAGGTGGCAGCACCGCGTCACGTGAATTTTCATGGCGTTGAAGGGCTAGTCCCGAATTGTCTTGTGATTTCGCCAAATTATTTGCTGTTTCGAATATTTAGTGATAAACAGCATTAATTTATAAGTTCCAGGTGAGTGTTGTATCGTAACACAGTGAATATATGTGGAGATGTTGCCGTTAAATGCTTTTGCGCGGGACTGAAAGATGTCAAAGTCGGTAGTGACGGAGTGTAAGGGGTGGTTTGGGGTAAATTTCTTGGGTTAGCTTGCGCCTGGCGCCAGGATGTCTGACCGCCGAGTGGGCGCCGTTGGACCGGGCTCGGTATCGATTGAGTGCACGAGCCCGTTGCGTCAGCGTTCTGGCCGAAAACACCAGACAGTCGGCCGCTTCCGCGGGATCTAGACTGCAAATTCGCGACACAAAATCGATTTTTCGGACAATGAAAATGTTTTCGACTGTACAAAACATGTAAAGTCTACGTGCGTTTTCACTGTGACACTTTATAATTAGTTGGTCGTATGAGTTGATAGTACACCATCTTGTGTGATTGTTGCAGTGGTGAAAATGACGTCTGAGTACTGGGTGATCAGCGCCCCCGGCGACAAGACCTGCCAGCAAACCTGGGACAAACTCAACAATGCCACCAAGTCAGGCAATCTTAGCGCCAACTACAAATTTCCAATCCCTGACCTGAAGGTAATTTTGAATTATTTATTTATCTACTAGTTTATAGACAGTCCAAAAAATACTGAATCTAAGAACTTCAGATAAATTATGTCATCCCGTTATTCCCTATTGAATAATAACTGAATATGTCCTTGAAGCAATTATTATGTTTTCTTCAATCTTGATTAAATAATAGTCATGGATTAGAGCCAATATAAACTTCCAGAGTTTTACTTTGTTACAACAAATCAATATAAGTACCAGAATCAATATTTTAAATGAGAAATATTGCAATTTCATACTACAACATCCTATATGGGAAGTATTTTAAATGACCTATATTGAATCGGATCAATATTATTCCCATCTTCAAGAGAAGATGAAATCTTATGATGAGCATACATCCTAAAAAGAACCTTATTTGCTTTGGATATTGTTTGACTATTGTCTGTTATCATCAGTGATAAGCTAAATTGACTGATCAAAAATTTCATTAACTCTAATTGCCTTAAAAATATGTAGGTCATTCATGTTTTAAGTATGTATTTTAAACAAATCGGGTGCACAATGGTATTATATAAATCTAATGAACATTATAAACTATGCTACACATCCACTATATTTTTCCAAGTTATCAAAACATTGAATTCTCAGTATTGTTATTATACTTCTAATCAATCAATCAATTCTAAAACTGTTCACTATTGAATTGTAATTGCCAACATGTGGATCCCCAAGGCAATCATCTCAGGAAAGCATATTATGCAGTTTAATCAATAAGTTTAAATAGATAATGATAAATCATTTATTTCTGTAAGTAGTTTTGTACAAACACTTATACATTTTACTAGATTATTTCCGTGTTTCCTTTTGACTGCACTGAGAAGAAAGACTAAGAAAGAAGAAAGACAAACTTAGAGGTCACAGTCTCTTCTAAAGTTCAGACATAATCTTGGTCAGATCATGTGAGGACCACATAGATTAGTATCAGAAACAGTCTTTTGAGGAAAGAATCACACAGATTTGAGTGGTCCAGTCACTGGTATTCAATTTAAAATTTGTTATTGTGTGCAATAAAGAGATCTATTTATCCAAATATTAATACTAACAGAAGATTAATATTATTTTTAAGTACTTACCACATAAGTAACTACACAAATATTTTTAATTCAACTTCATAGACTCACTCTAGATTGCATTAACTATAGGTTTTTTCAAAGTTGTTGTTTTATTTTTGTAAAATTAATTTATATTGGGTAAATTCAGAAAAATTAATCAAATTGACTACCAATTAAAACTGCCTGAATATTCAAATCACAACTGCTATTCTTTAAATTTATAACTCGGTAATTCGACGTAGCAAGTAATTTTTTTTATACACAATTAATTTTTTTGATTGTACACTTGTTTCTTTTTATAAAATATAAACTTTTATTCTAATTGTTTATTTCTCTTTGTTTCCAGGTGGGGACACTGGATCAGTTGGTGGGACTGTCCGATGACTTGGGTAAGCTCGACACGTTCATTGAGACCATCACAAGGAAGGTCGCTCAGTACCTAGGTGAGGTGAGTAAAGAATTTTGTTTTCACTAATTAAATGAAGAGTGTTTGTAGCTATAACGATACTGACAAACGGAACAAAATCTTAAACTGTTCACTAACAATATGATCAATATATTGTTATTAGTATAACAATATAATAACATAATTAATTTCAATACTCAACTTTGCCAGCTTTATGACATAAAATAAAATATAACAAAAAAGTATGAAGAATAAATAACATTATAAATGAATTGGTAATGTTTCACAATCATGTAATATAATGTGACAAGCTTAATGTTACTGATACCTATAACATTACTTATAGTATTGTTCTACGAAAATTATATTCTATAAAGTTTTTCTTTGTAACGTTATTGCTATTTTTAGGTTTTAGTATTGTTACAAATTTTGGAACATTTTACGATAACATTAGTGGTAACGGAACAAAACTTATTTCGTCCCTGGTCAAAATGTATGGAAAAGCAATTTTTTTTTAATAACAACAACATAAAACTTAAATGCACCCTGCATTTAAATTTTTCAGAATCATTTACTGAATCCATCGTAACAGGTCGCGCGTTAGTGTCCATGTCATCCTGTATTGATGTTTTTTGATGAAATTAATTTTTTTATTTGTTATTCTTTCTCAGGTACTAGAAGATCAACGTGATAAGCTCCATGAGAACCTTATGGCAAACAACAGTAAGTTATTTTTCTATTTTTTGTTATGGCACTAAACATTTATTTTAATTTGTGAATTTCTTAAAAACTTTTTTGATTGTTTGGTGCCATTTATTCATAGATATTTTTGGAAGTTGATAAAAAGGTTTGAATTAAAGATATTAAACATAGCATTTAACAACAAAATAGGATTATTTTGCATGATTTAAATAAAACATAGAGAAAAGAGTTATTTATGGCATGTTTGGGAAACTATAGAGGAGTTAAAGCTAAGGAATTGGGCCTATGATGTACCAGCATGAGAACTAATTTTTAAAATAGAAAAAGAATGAACTGGTGTAGAGAAATAAATAAATTAAAAGCACAGAGTAGTGCGAAAAATTATTAGCATGTGTCGCTGAATTTCAATGGTTAAAATTATCTTTTATATTTTTCTTATATTTATTTTTTAATTTATTTATTTATATTTACCTATTTTTTTTGCATGCCATTTTTTCTGACCACACTGCCTGCGTTTACAAGTCAGCCAGTGTGTTTTTAATTTCATTATATTTTTATATTAATTTGCAATTATACAGTTGCGTAATACCCGAGAATGTTTATTATTTTATACTTTTTTTCTCACATAACACATCTCATCTCAACCCCAATAATACACACTTATGTACCTATATTTGAGCACTAATGTGTACATACTTATGTATAATGATTATTGACAAAACTTGGGGCCCTATCGAAAAGCGGGCACAAAACTTAAAAAAAAATACGAGAAAAAGTTTTATATATTAAAAAAAAAAAAAAAAAATCCCTTACCCTGTGAAAAAAAAACAAGTTTCGTCAGTAAAAATACTCAACATAACACTTTTAAAATCAAAGCCTAAGAATGTTGAGTGGACAGTGTTTGTACATTTATTTTTAGTTTGAGGTTCGTCAACGTCCGACCATGTCGAACCTCTTTGCACCACTGCACCTATGTGTGATATGTAAATAGATCTAATGGAATGTATAGAGAACAATTTATGTTGCATTTTCACTTTATTGGAATCACGGCTAGCAATATATATTTCAATATATTTCGCGTTGCGGCAAGAAATAATTAGAAAAGACTCAAGATTTATTTGACGACATTCGGATGGAACCCATCCGAATAAAGGTAATATTTATATGATATTTTACGAAGATTCTTTTCCAAATTGTTTTTTTTTATATTTAGGTAGGCGATTGGCTATCAGAATCAGAGAGAAGAATCGTTTAACTTGCGCATATATTGCATTTTCTTCAAAATTCTAATTGCATCTATTTTCTGAAATATTTAATTGAATGCAATACATATTTTTATATATTATGTACATAATGCTTATTATATCACAATATAGTGTCGCTTTTTATTATTATTTTTCATATTTAATGAGTTTGTTTGACACAATCGTGTTTAGAATTAATTTAAAATATATTTTAGATTGAGAATGTTAGTTTTTGGGATTGCATTTCAGTGTCTGAGAAATGGAAAAAAGTTTGCGGCAGTGAGTAATATTTTTTTCGTAGTATATGTAAAATGAGCTTGTTAGTAATATTGTGCGAGCTTCAAATATAATATCTACGCTTCAAATATCTGTATATTATTATGATATTTTGAAATTAAAAGCAATTACTTTCGCTACGTTTATTTTTTTTACAGAAAATGGTATATATGTAAGATATTATTTGTTAATATATAAATATGAAGCTTTTTAGTGATTTTTAGGCGTTATAAATATTTATTAAACTCTTGAACAGCGACGATACGGAAAATAAGTTTATTTTAAATTATTTTTTTTTAGTTTGGTGACGGTATGAATATAATATGATATTTTTTTAAGTTGGAAGTTTGAATAAGCATTATATTTCGTTTCAATGGTTTCGTTATGTAAGTAAAAATGCTAATGTAATGTAATGTAAAACGTCATGTCTAGGATGTCAATAGTGTGTTAAGTACTCGTGTGTCATGCCGTGTAATTGATTCGACACTTTATGGCATTTTTTTGCAAATCGTCGGTCTTTTAATGTTTTATTTAGGTGCACAGCTTATACAAACAAGACATATAAGAAATAATTTCTAAGAACGGTCTTCAATAATATATATAATTCTTCTTAGCGTATCGAAGACAAAAAGTTCAAACATCTTTGGCCCAAAATTCAGCTGCGCGAACTCCGCTCACTGACGGAGTCATAAAATCATAAAGTGCACAGGTGACAGTATATTTATATAGAAAATATCAAAATTGTATAAAATTGGTGATAATCTGCAAATAAATTTAGATTCAAAAGATAGATTTTTGCGTGGTGTATTACATAACAATGATCTTCTCGCATTCTTGAAGATATTATCTCTACGATACAATAAAATTCAGTATAATAATGATTGCTGTACCATATTATTTTTAATATTATTCTCGCCATTGAGTGTCGGATTTAGGTGAAACCGTAATATATTATGTATTACATCCCATTTTCAGTGTCGAACTCGTGAAGAACTGAGCTAAATAAAGTCCTGTTATCATAGGCTCATAACGACAGTGAAAGTGTGAATTCAGATCAGATGAGATAACTACAGATAGGAAACATATTACTAAATATGTACTGTTAAGGTGATATGCAATGGATATAGTATAAAAATATTTTTCTGAAAAACACTCTTTTTTAGCTTTTATACAATGGAACAAGAGACATATTGGATAAGGATCATAGAATTTAATTTGCAGCATTTCATCACTTGTTGTAAAAGCAACGATGTTCTACACTTTTAGAGGGTTTCCACAACTAGTTACTAGTTTAATAGTTGGCACTAAGCAACTAACTCACGTCAAATACTTATGGGATATGAGGTTATTGATGCAATATATTATCTAAAGAACCAATATACAGAGTGGCAAGGACACATTGACGCGCTAACTGAAACCACGAATCCAGCACATGATTCTAGATCCCCTAGAAATTATTTGTCGGTTATCACCAAAGAATTCTGCGCTTTCATAGAAAAATACGATACCTACGCGGTCAAAAAGTATGGAGCAGCTCAAGTTTTTTTCAAAACCGACGAAATATTTCGACGCGGATTTCAGAATCATCGTACTGAATCCATTGTAACAGGATGCGCTTCGCTATCCCTACCACCCTTTATAATTGAGATCCCACAAGCCGCTTGGGGTTATGAGATACTAACTTTCTTTCAAGTTTGTCTTGTCAAACACTTTTTCAGATGCTATACATTATTTCGATTTGTTCATACATAAAGAAATCCATATCCATTACATATCTCCATGAGCTCTTAAATATAAACACATTTGTCGCACATTATGTTGTAATACGTAAGTTTACTGAATATAATGTCTCCATACCATAGATAATAGCAATCACTGCCTCACAAGACATTCATAGCTTAGCTATATCAAGCTTTAAAAATTGTCTATGCTTTGCGCTTCTTAATTTTTTTTTTTATTATTATTTAGTTTATTTATTACTTTTATGAAAATATATTATTTATTTTGCTCCTGTCCTATACTAAATCCTCTTTATTTTCATCCTAAATTCACCGAAGCGATAAAAGCGATATTTGGATGATCCATTTCGAGATTGATATGAGATTTATTCAGAAACAAGGACATAAAACATTGAAATAGCTTTACAACCGCCATAAAACGATGGATAAACATTGAATAAAAGCGGATTATAATAGTAGCAGTTTTTAATAAATGGTCGTGGAAGTGCAAAGTAATAAAATGGGAGCTTAGTAGAGGTTTATGAGATGGGTTATGGACTCTGGCGACTCTAGGCGTGGACTCGTACGCGGACCCTGGGGGGGGGGAGCCGCCGCCCACGCCGACGTCGCCGGTGTGCGACTCTGCGTTCTCGGAGCACCACGGCTGCTGGCCGTGCGAGCACCGTGACCACGAGGAGTACTCCCAGCCCTCGCAACACTCCAGCGGCCGCAGCTCGCCGCGGTGGGACGAGGATGACGACGAGGAACGCCACCACCATATACTCTCACAAGGTTTAGGAGACCTAACCCACGCCTAACCTAACTCCTTGATTTTGGACGGAACTTGAAACAATTGCAAGTTAACTTTTATCCATTAAAGTTTGGACGTTTTTGGAGAGTATGTGAGTCAAGTTCTATTCAAACTTATTCCCGATAGGCCCTGTACTCAATATTAGTTAGGTGAACGAGACCTTACACTACCTAAAGCTTCGTTTGTACGTTCAGCGCTATTTGCAGACGCGAAAATAGGTTATGTGAAGGCAGTGATTGCTATATCTCTAAATATCTTCCAATATTTCTCTATATTTACTGTTTTTGTGTTTACACAGCAGATGGCGCTGGCCGTATTTTATATTTCGCGAGCGCCATCCTGAATTTTGTCTATATATTTGTTGGGTAAAGTAAAAAAAGTTTAGGGTGACGCTACGAAGATGTGGCTAGGCAAGAGAAATTCACAAAATGTACGTCCTGCACTACATCAGTGTAAATGCGTCGAATTGACGTGTATCTATCTACAAGTAATGTCTAGTTAACATTAATCGGGCAGTTCGCGAAATGTTTATTGGTTGAACCTGGACATTTCGCGGATTGCCCAGTAGAAGCTTTATACACAGTTGAACGTGTTCTATATTATAGCTTTTTAAGTTATTTTTAGTTTGCTTAGATGTTTAATTTATTAATATTGTCGATGTCGTATTTTTATTGTACTTATATTTTTTTTATTTTACTTATTTATAACAAAACTTCTATTTATAAGTTATACCCTTTTGCTTTTGTGCGTGAACGTTGTACCTATGGAGTAGCGAAACTATTAAAAGTTGTAGAAAAGTTTAATTTAGTATAGAAAAATCTACTAACCTTCATGATTTACTAACATATCCGATTATCCTTTTATTTTTTAAGTTAAACTGAAAAAAGATAGAAAAAAAGCACCGTACACGTGATAAAATAAAATTTATAAAAAAATAAGAGTGATTTAGTGTAAGAGACAGAGAGAGTTATATCTTTCTTCTCTCTCATGTAACGAAATGTGCCTTACGTGACGCGTCCTTGAAATTTCACTCTCAATTCGTGCGATCGCGGTTTAGCTCGCTACAAATGCATGCTAATAGACACGGACGCACAAATCCATCGCATCGCATCGCATCAAGGCATCGAGGTAAACCTTCAAACAGCCCGCGATGTGTCGCAGTGAATTATTCTTCGGCATGTGCGTGTGTCTATTATTAGCATGCATTTGTTTTACATGGAGGTGACATCGAGGTAGCTTATTAGCTAAACAACGATCGCGATGCATCTCAGTCAGGCATCTTCGGCATGTAATTACCCTAAGAAGTTTCACTTCAATAGCTAATATGTTTCTGTTCCCGATTACATTTCCAATTTTCCGGTTCACTGATTCATCTTTCAGTCGCATACGTAATTGGCAAGCCCGTATTTCATGTTGTTATAGTAAATCTAAAAATAGCCTTTCACAAAGCACGATCATAACCTTGATCTGTCATGTAAGTTATTTATGAACGAAATGAATTGCTTTTGGGCCGTGTTTCACTGTTTATTATGACTACTAGCTTTAGGTACGACTTCGATCGCGTGGTAGTCGTAAGAATAGAATAGAATACTCTTTATTATGTACACCATAATTATAAATTACAGACATAAATATAGAAACTGTACAAAGGGTGACACAATGGGCGGTCTTATCGCTAAGAGCGATCTTAGCCGCGACACCGCGATATAGTAAAATAACAGCCACATTTTTATAAAAATCCCTCGGCGCATGACCCGCCGCGTCTCATCGCATCGCATCGCCCGATCGCGCTGTTACTTCGTTTTCACTTAGCGTTCTGAGCTTTTTTCTTTTTGCTAGGCTCTTAATCTTAAGGTCCGTACCGGGCCTTGGTATTTTTCTAATCCGACTGGCGGTACCAGACAAGGGCCCCCAAACAAAAAAAAAAAAACTGGCCAAGTGCGAGTCGGACTCGCACCTACCACAAGGCAAAAACGCCGAAAAAAAAACACGTTTGTTGTATGGGAGCCCCCCTTAAATATTTATTTTCTGTTTTTAGTAGGTATTTGTTGTTATAGCGGCAACAGAAATACATCAGCTGTGAAAATTTCAACTGTCTAATTATCACGGTTCATGAGATACGGCCTGGTGACAGACGTACAGCGGAGTCTTAGTATAAATAGGGTCCCGTTTTACCCTTTGGCTACGGAACCCTAAAAACGAACCCTTCAGCTTTATTATAATTAGTACGAAGTACCTTTTACCTGCGTGGGCGTCGGAAAATATTCCACATAGCCGTTTTTGCGCCAATCCGGAACATACTCGTACATCCAGAAAAACGGACAATATTTCTTCGTTACTACCTATTTTATTGTTATGTAATAGATAAACGATTTGTTTGTTGGAGTCATTTGTATTATCTAATGTCATGCCATTTGTTACGAACTGAAAGATTTTTCGCTTTCACACAAAATAAAAATATTTTTAAGAAAATAACCATTAAATCTTAGACAATGTTTAGTCTTGGGTATTAATTAACGAACTGCCAGAATTGATGACTGCTAATGAAAGCGCTGAGCAAGGTGAAAGGGCATTGTCTAAACTTGGCCATTTTTAAACACGATGCTATGCAAAAAAGTAATTTACCATTATTTTAAATTATATTTTAGTAATTATCTGATGAAATAACTTTGTATCAATTAGCACTGTAAAAAATCTTTTTTTTTTAGTATCTGATTTGATCTAAAATTCGTTTCACGAAAGAATTACCTTCGCCGTAATGTTGGAACCATTGCTTTTCATTGAAGAATTGTTTTACCTTCAATGAAAAGCAATGGTGCCAACATTACGGCGAAGGGAATTCTTTAAAACAACAAATTAAAATCGATTTAAAATACAATGCAATCTCTCCACTGTATTTAACATAGTTTTCGTTAAATTACATAAGTAAAAATGCTAATAAACGATTTAGGACATAAAAAATTATAAACTGACGTTTTGTACATTATTTCTGGAGAACTTATAACATTTTGATCGATTTCGAATGGATCGATATAGAATTGTTTTTTTTTATGGCAACACGGTGCTTAAAAATATTGTGTCAATTTGTCAAAATTACAGTTAACATTCGCTTTGTTTCTTTGCATCGTGACTTCGTGAGTGTTGTTTTTGTGAGTTTTTTAACGACTACTTTGGTTTTTTGTTAAAATGGATTCCAATTCTTCCCTTCTTGACGACCCTCGCACTTCTATGGACCCCGAACCTTGTATTTACGTTGAACCTGGCACACCTACGGAATCGGATACGGATCAATTAAATGTTAAAAAAGTATCTAAATCTACATCTTCATACAAAACTAGGTTTATAGACTCATTCTTACTGATGAGCTATTAAATCAATCACATACTATTAGCTGAACTGTTTGTTTACGAGTGGCCAAAGTCCTATAGAAAATGGACAATGCCCTTTACAGTACCTAGTCTGATACAATTAAACACGATAGAAGAAAAATGGGCTGCGAAGTTACAGAATTTGTCTTACCTCTAAACAATGGTGTTTCACTCCGGTTGCTCAAATAAAAGAAAATAAGTCAAATCATTTATTTGGCACTTTTGTATGTCAAAATAAAAAAAATAATCAAGCCTTTTTTTGTATTATAAGACTCAGTAACTAAAGTACATACTGATGTTATGTCTAATGTGGATTTCTTTAAGATTGAAAGCCTATCCCTACTCGACAATTTTTGTGCTTAGTTGCGAAAAATGCATAGCGATTTTTTTTTATATCCTACAAATCTATTTCAACGACATTTTTTTTTCGGGCTATGGCAAAAAGCGCGCCCCTATTAGATTTATAGGCGTGATGTAATTTTTTTATGGCCTGTTATTAATGACGTTTAAGTCTCAAATCGAATCAACTGATCAACAAGACTCAATTTTCGCAGGAATAAGATTTTGTTTTTGTGTTAAATAATTTATGTTCTCGCTTATCGACCGAGACGATTATTATAATTCAAGGTCACATAAACTTGCTGAACTCGCCAAATATAATATACATCGATGCACACTACGACATTATATACATATATCAAGCTATATATTTCCAATTTTAGCTGACCTGGAAATGTATAGCTTAATATGTCGTTGGCATACATCTTTATACACTGTATAATTTAATTATGTTCGGCGTAAATTCCTACACTACAGCGTGGCGCTACAATGGTGACATTAATTTAACACACGTGTAGGGCTAGTGCCCTTTAATCATATTAATTTTAGTAGGTTAAAATAACTCGTAAATTGAAAAAAAAATTTTTTCAAACAAACTAAATGATAAAAATGTAACTAAAATTGGGATCACCCTTGCAAAAAATCATTCATGAAATTACCTACGTTACGCTGGCTTACGTTAACTCGGAGCGGCAACGCGTCGCTTCACGCGCTGCCACTTTTCGCGCTTTAATATCGTATGGACGGTACTGTGATGAACTTGAAAATGCCTAGCGCTCTGGCGGAGGCTAGTTTTGGGTTGGTTTTGGAAATATTGTAGCACATTTTCAGTTAACTGGATTGGGTTTTGTCGTGTAGGTGGTCGATCAGGGCGTTGAGACCTAGGATCCACTGGCCGGTTTTCGCGGATGCGCTGAAGAGCTCCTACAATAGTGCGAGGATTAGTAGGGCATTGTCTTGAACCGCCATATCTCTCGCGATATGTCCTTATGGCAAGAGCGGCATTTTCACGACATTCTCCGTAAATTAGGATCATGTCCGCATATTCAGCTGCTGTGTAGTTCGGATGTGTATTTGCCATCACGATCACAAGTTTACACAAGCACTAATAACACAAATAAAAGCGCCCGTATCGCAAGAGATGTCAACGTACCTACTAAATTATAAAACGAAAACAAAACAAAGCGTCTTTATCGCAGTACCATAATCTAATTACTTATTAGTTCATTACACAAAAATAAATAAATAAAACAATAGGTAAGCGTCTTTTTCGCGGAAACATTCACAAAATTAGTCGACGTAATTATGTGCACTACTGTGAAGAAGTGTGTCAAGGGCACGAGTTAGGCTAGCACTAGAAATGCAAAAAAAAGAATTGGATTTCGCTGCGACGCGACGGGGCGGGGGGGGGGGGCACGCGTCGCCTGCGCCGCCCGCTCGCCGACAAAGGGATATCACGTTACTTTAAAGTATTGTTTATTTATTTTAATTTCATTGATACGATGTTATGATCCGTGACCCGGCAAATGACCGCTGCGCGACAGTTCTTTAAGTACAGGTTGCTCCAAAATGCTATTTTAAAAAACTTTAAATAAATCCGCAAATAATAACGTTTAATGGAAACATAATTTCTTCATGAAACGAAAATGTGAAAACGTATATGTGTGTTAAATTAATGTCACCATTGTACCGCCACGCTGTATATCAATAAATATATTTAGGTTATACCTTTTCAATTACTCGAATAGTTTTATAGGAAAATGGACTCAGAGGTTTGAAGCAACAGATCTATAATTTTAGGTTCGTGATATAAAAACTATTAATTATATGAATGTGGTATATGTGCTTAGATTCTTAATAGTATTATAGATTGTTGTATTTTTCTAACAGAACTACATTATATGTATTAGGGTATTTTAAAAGGAACTTAGGATAATTTTCCTAATTAGTATAGAAGTATAAAATTATAAGCAGCATGAAATTAATATATTTAGACTAAAAATATATAATGTAGTTCTTACTTACCCGTATTTAAACAAACATTAAATCCGCCAAAAAGTCTATAATTTTCTTTGATATTATAAAAGATCGTAAACTGTTTTTAAACATCAACACTATTACAATTAATTTCGCTTTCCGTTCGCTTGATAACATCAAAAAGTTAATTTTGAATACGGGTTGTTCAGCATGGAATTTCGCATGATATAATTATTTATTAATATATTATTAAAATAGTGCATGTTTCTATTTATTCTGTGGACCCATGCTATGAATGTATTAAGATCCCTGTACACAGAGGTGAATTTTGACGACATTTTTTTATTGTTGTACCTACTTGGCGGTTATATAAACGGCTAATACTTAGGATGATCGTCCACGACGCTACTCAATCCTATTTCTGACTGACAGACTCCAAAAGTGCCTGGTGCCTGGGATCACACACTACAACGCGCCACGCGACGGGGCGCAGATAACGCGACACCGCGCGTGATTTTTTTTACATACAAATTCAAATAAAAACGCGTTTCCGCGCAGTGTTTGGTTCCGTTTCCCGCGCCCCGTCGCGTGGCGCATGGTTTGAATTTTCAATGGCGAGCGGTCCGTACACATCACCAAATAGTAATGCGTACGTTCCGCCAATACAGCCCTTGAAATATTAGTGCTGTGACATTCTGGCTACTCACTGGTGATTTGAGTTTGTAATACGTTACTTTTGTTTGAGTAGCGACCTGGACGATCGATCTTACTCTTCATTTGTAGCATATTGGCAATATTATGCTCTCACAAAATACTAGTCTCTTGGAGTGTAAACATAACTACATATTTTTGTTAATTATTATTATCATCTATCCTTTGATAATGCACCGGTTGCTTGTCGGAACACAAAATTATAATGTGTACAGGAGTTTTTCTTTTTAGTCTTTGTCTAAATGCACATTAAGCTAGACTGGTATATTTTTTCGGTTTTTGGACCAAGGCTTACAATCGTTTGTTTTGTTATTTTTTTTGTTAAGCACTTTTTTATACAAAAAAAAATAAACTAGTGTATTTATACATTTATGTTGTATGTTGATTATTTAATAAGGATTAAGGAGTATTGATTTTAGTTTTTATTTCTTATAATTAGACATAACATATTTGAATAAAAAAAAACATTTAAATAAGATTTCCACTGAAAAAAAAACAACATTTATTTTTGGGATGCGTCAGATAAAGTAAAAAAAAAATTTACAAAATATAAAAAAAAATTGTTTTGAATATTTTCTGTTCTCTAACAAATACTTTATATTACAGGCGACCTGCCGTCGTATCTAACTCGTTTCCAATGGGACATGGCGAAATACCCGATCAAGCAGAGTCTGCGCAACATCGCTGATATTATCAGTAAACAGGTGCGTGTTGCTAATTAATAAACACAAATATGATTGTGTTTATTAATTAGAGAAAATTATATATGTGGGAATTCGTGACCGTGGTGGATAAGTAATACACTGGTGTAATTTGTGAATAGGTAGCGATTAATTTATTACGATATCAAGTAACTAAAGCTAGTAGTTACACTTGACACGAAAAGGTAAAATTAAATTATGTTACATGAAGAGTAAAACTAATAGAAACACGAAGCTCGAAGCTCGCCGTAAACTATTACGGCGAGCTTCGGCGAGTAAAATATGATCGGGGGTCAGAGAGAACCTCGCACGATCGTAGTTCAGCACAGACTGAAGCTCAGAACTAAAGCTCTCCCACATCTCCCGTTCACTAGACAAAGGAAGCGGCAAAACGATTTTACACAAAGGCCGCGGCACATTTTAAAAGTACAATAATAAAACACGAGAAATGCAAATGGGTACAATACAAGACAACTAAAAATAACAGAACAATGAACCTTAACTAACAATAGCAAATGGGTACAATACAAGATAACTAAACATAAAAGAACAATGAAGAACCTTACCTAAAATAAAGAATCATGAAAGACAATAGTACCTATGACTTAAATCGCTTGCAGATGTGATTCGTGGGAAAAACACAAAATGAAACTTTCTAAAAATTATTATAATAAGTACTTCTAAAAATATTACATTCTTAACAACTATGCAAGGGATGGGTACGTGAGACACAGTCCCCACAGTACCCCCCTACCAGTGATAAAGATCACGAAACACCTGCCTGATAGTAATCAGGAAATTTAACTCGCCTACCAGAACGGCGAGGAATATGCTTGCCAGGCCAACTTAGGTTCCAGTAAGTCGGAACCGGTTGCCGCATAGTTCACGGTGAGTCGGAACTATCTGCGAAGATGTCCCCAGTGAGTCGGGGTGGCGCGGGCGCTGCGTTATGCTCCAGTGCGTCGGTGCCGCATAGTTCACGGTGAGTCGGAACTGTCTGCGAAGATGTCCCCAGTGAGTCGGGGTGGCGCGGGCGCTGCGTTATGCTCCAGTGCGTCGGATGTGGTACAGCGACCAGAACGGTGAGGAATATGCTTGCCAGGCCAACTTAGGTCCCAGTGAGTCGGGGTGGCGCGGGCGCTGCGTTATGCTCCAGTGCGTCGGATGTGGTACAGCGCCGGGTTGAGGCTGGCTGCTGCGTCGACCAGGAGAGGAATTGAGCTCTTCTTGTTGACCGGCCGAAAGTGCAGTGTGCTGTGCCGAGGTTGCTGGTGAGGCTGAGGGTGATGACCAGGTATGCGCGGTCGCTGCATGCTGGTGGTCAGGATACCCGTTGAAGCCGTGGGAGCTGGCTGGCTGGGAATGCGCGTCATCCGCCGCTAGTGACTCCCGCTGGATCGCTCGCCATTTTAACACGTACTTTGATTTAGCACTCGCGAAACTCTACGCACTGTCACGAACTCACGCTATATGATAGCTTTGATCACGTCGGGGTCACCACTGTGGGTATTCGCGACCGCGTGGGCGAGTAATACACAGAAGTGAATTGTAAATAGGTAACGATTAATTTATGTGGGGTATTCGTGACCGCCCGACTGGTAATAGAAACACGAAGCTCGAAGCTCGCCGTAAACTATTACGGCGAGCTTCGGCGAGTAAAATATGATCGGGGGTCAGAGAGAACCTCGCACGATCGTAGTTCAGCACAGACTGAAGCTCAGAACTAAAGCTCTCCCACATCTCCCGTTCACTAGACAAAGGAAGCGGCAAAACGATTTTACACAAAGGCCGCGGCACATTTTAAAAGTACAATAATAAAACACGAGAAATGCAAATGGGTACAATACAAGACAACTAAAAATAACAGAACAATGAACCTTAACTAACAATAGCAAATGGGTACAATACAAGATAACTAAACATAAAAGAACAATGAAGAACCTTACCTAAAATAAAGAATCATGAAAGACAATAGTACCTATGACTTAAATCGCTTGCAGATGTGATTCGTGGGAAAAACACAAAATGAAACTTTCTAAAAATTATTATAATAAGTACTTCTAAAAATATTACATTCTTAACAACTATGCAAGGGATGGGTACGTGAGACACAGTCCCCACATATATTATTATTTATGAGCACTGGGCCCGCGTGGTGGATTACGGCTCTCACAGCAGCAGTGGGCTGATTATGAAACGACTTTTTTTCATAATGGAAAACAAACAAATACATTTTTAATATATTAAATATACTTAAACAAAATCAGAAGTCATTTTGTTGTATTTTTAAAATAGAATATCCTAACTCATAATTATTATAAATGCGAAAGTAAGTTTGTTTGTTACCTTTTCACGCCTAAACCACTGAACCGATCATCCTGAAATTTTGCATATACGTTGTCAGATGTACAGACACTGACATAGTGTACCTTTCATCCCGAACAAAAGTGCTGTTCCCAAGGAATACAACAATAACGTTATTATGATAACAGATGGCGCCACGTGTCTTTCGAACGGGATCGACACTTATGCGGGTGAAACCGCGGGGCGCCGCTAGTTTTTATTATTGGTCACACAGGTTGACTTATCGATATCTAATTTAAAAAAATTCTTGGTGCAAAGGTTAGCCATTGCCATACAACGTGGCAATGCAGCAAGAGTTTTGGGCACCTTTGCACCGGGAACTGTTCGGGGCGGGTTATTTGACTAGGTTGACTGGTGACTATTATTAACATTAATAATATATGTCATAGGTTTAATTGAAATAAATATTCATTCTCAAGCGTATTTTACCATATGAATATGAATGTGAATTAAATGATTTATATTTTTTTAATGTTAGCTATTGATCTGTTTTGTATTACTATGTAAAACCGTATTTAAAAGAAATAAATTGTTTTATCATGTTTGGATATCAATACCATCACTTTCTTCGAGTTTCGCTAGATAATTTAATTTGACTTTGTGTTTCATTCGTTAGAGCTATTTTATGCAATGATAAACTAACATGAACTTCTATAAGTGGTATGTTTCAATTTCAGTCATCATTACATACATTACCTGAGACCTTGGGCTTATTGTGGAACAGCGCAGACAAAGGGGTAGGCTCATTGAGACGTTCAAAATACATACCGAACACTACGAACTGCCCAGTCTTCACGATATTTACACACTGAATGCGAACACACATTTGCGTGGGCACTCCCTAAAGCTATGGGAAAATTCATAAAAAAAACCCTTGAAGCAATTCTTGTCTAACCGAGTTGGAACAGCATGGAATAGGCTCCCGGAAAATGTGGTGACGGCTCTCACACTGAACTGCTTCAAGAATCGACAGGACAGACTAAATATCTCCAAGCTGCCGGACGATTCTGTAAAAATCTCACCGTGAAAACGTAGGTGAAGTGAGTTTGTTTTTGCTAGGAATTGACACTATTACACTTCACGGTGAGATGGTTACAGAATCGCACTGCTGTACGATACACACGCATCAGTTAATTAGCTGCTAGTGTGTCTAACCAAATAATAATAACACAGGTCAACAATTTTTTTCCCAAGAAACCAGACTATACTTTTCCGAAGGATTTTGACGCGCTGAATTCAAATCTGGCCTCAAAATTGCTCTATCACGTCAGGGTTTCGAGATATCCTAACCTAAAAGTGCAAAAAATACCGTTTTTGCTCATTTTTGAGGTTATGTAGCACGGCCGATCCTATTTTCTTTCTAAAATTATTAATAGCATCTCAAAGGACTAGTTTTTCTCTTTAAAATGACGTTGAGTTTACTCAAATATCTTTTTTTTTTCGCTGAGAAATTGCATTTTGAAATTTTCCAATAGAAAATGTATGTGTATGAATTCTCAAACGTAGAACAATACACGTACGAAAATTTCAAAATGCGATATCTCAGCGAAACAAAAAGATATTAGAGTAAACTCAACGTCATTTTAAAGAGGAAGACTAGTGCTTTGAGATGCTATTAATAATTTTTGAAAGAAAATAGGATCGGCCGTGCTACATAACCTCAAAAATGAGCAAAAACGGTATTTTTTGCACTTTTAGGTTAGGATATCTCAAAATCCTGACGTGATAGAGCAATTTTGAGGCCAGATTCGAATTCAGCGCGTCAAAATCCTTCGGGAAAGTATCATCTGGTTTCTGGGGCAGAGCGTTTGTCAAATTTTGTCGACCTGTGTAATATATACCGAAATGTAAAGTAATGGATGTTTAATGTTTTACGTTCAGGTGGGGCAGATCGACGCGGATTTGAAACAGAAGTCGTCAGCCTACAACTCACTCAAGGGCAATCTACAGAACTTGGAGAAGAAACAGACGTAAGTCATCATCTACCTAGCCTTTTTCCAACTATGTTGGTGTCGGCTTCCAGTCTAACTGGATGCACCAATACCAGTATTTTACATGGAGCGTCTGCCTATCTGATCTCCACAACCCAGTTACTGGGTAATACGATACCCCTTGGTGAGACTGGTTGTAAGACTTTCGGGCTTCTGACTACCCGTAACGACTGTCAAAGATCCACGAATGACAGCCGGGACCAACGGCTTAACATGCTTTCCGAAGCACGGAAACAGACGTAAGTATTTATTTTAAAGTCCTGTTCCACAGAATACTGTAGAATACTAGTAGGCATAACAAACCAGATATTTAGAAAGAAAGGAAGAAAATACATTTATTTAGCACAGACTAAAAGGCACACAACATAATAATACAAGTAAAAAAAAAAGATAAAAAGAAAACAAATAAAAAAGGTTAAAGAGCGTTGTGCGTTTAAAAAATCCATACTATATATGTTACTGCGAAAGCAGCTAATACTTGGAATACAGGTAGACCTGGACCTGGGTTAGGAAATCCTTTTTTGTTTTTTCTTTAATACTACTTACTACATTCTTTAACGTTCCCTCGGGATAATTTCCAACCTCCACGTGGGCTGTACTGTATTGTTAGTGTGCTAAATCGAACGAAGCGGATTCGTAATATGTTATATCATAGCAGAAAATATCCATTTGTTTGCTTTGATAGCAAAAAAACTTCATCTCAATAGATTCAGGCACAAATCCCAGTTTATGACTGTTAACACTTTAGTTCATAATGATTTCGATCCCAGAAACATAATAAAAATATATTTAGCGCTGTATTTTGGGATACTGGCCTTCTCTCTTTGAGAAGGAGTGGTCCGTAATTCACCACGCAGGCCCAGTGCGGGTTGGTAATGGTCACGTCTTCGAATTTTTGGTTCCAAGACATCCGGTTTCCTCACGATGTTTTCCATCACCGTTTTGAGAGCATTGGTAATGAAATAATTTACACAAAATAAAATGGCTGTCCGGGCTCGAACCTACGACAAGGCGCGGCCGTTTCTACTGAGCCACCATTGCTCCATCAACTGGGCCACCACTGCTGCCTGCATGCGTATTTTTTTTTTTGCAAAAACTGCAAAGTGTAAAAAAAAAAATATATTGGTTTATAAAATTGAAAATGTGGGTTAGGGCACTTTGCAATGCCGCCCTAGTATTCATTAGGTAATACAGGTTAGATGTCAGATGGCTGAAAGGTTCTGGAGTGGCAACCGCGTACCGGAAAATGAAAGCCTGAGTGTGTTACGCAATTGGAGTAATTGGGTATCACACTATCTGATCTATCTCATAAATTAAAAATTATTTGCTGTCGCCCGCGCTCTTTGACATCGGAGAGCCAATTCATGCTCTAAAAAAATTTTTTTATGAAACTGCCTTTATCTGAAATAATCACTCTGAATGTTTAAAAATAATCAAACATTTATGCAACAAGATATTACGTTTTCTATAGGCATTGATCTAAGCTATTGATTTATATATGTAGGTCTCAAGAATAGCCGCCATTTTGAAAAAAAAATGGCGGACAGGCAGGGATCTTCAATCCCCTTTGCGTGTCTATGGCCCTATAGTGTTCGTGACCCCTACTGATTTCATTCTCCACTCGTTACAGCGGCAGTCTGCTGACGCGCAACTTGGCAGACCTGGTGAAGAAGGAGCACTTCATCCTGGACAGCGAGTACCTTACCACGCTGCTCGTCATCGTGGCCAAGTATGTACCACTTTTAAAGAGATTCGTTCCATCATAGACCTCATCCATCGCTTTCCACCAGGCGAGATCGAAGTCAAGAGCTGGCCCAAATTGCAATAAAAAAAAGCTTCGTTTACACTTTACTGACACAAATCTCGCAAACATTAATAATAAAGGTATAGTCTGTTCCAAAAGTGTCTGATGAAAAGATCAACAAACTGTGTTTACACGGACCATATTTGGCCGTCAAAATCAACCGTGTGGGCGATACTAACCACACCAAAGCTACTAGCCACATTGAAATTTTGTAGTTACCACAACTGCAAGAAGCCACAGAAACCTCCTTGCCTACATTTTGTCGCTGCGATGTGGTGTGGTGGTTGTGTGACGTTCTAATAAAATGTAGTGCTTATGTCAAAGCAATCTTTCACAGTTACCTTGCTATTCTATCAAATCAAAGAACTTGTACAATTCAAACGAAATCAATCATAACATTGTGTAAGAAAATAAATTAATATGCATTCAAGAAATAACGCAGCGCTTCGCTTTTTAGAGTAATAACGTTTGTTATTCATCAAATGGATTTTAACAAAGAGCTTTACGGGGTTTGGTTCTATTATAAATATTTACGTTTGCATTGATGTCAGCTATCGATTTATATAGAAAGCATGAATTGCCGCCATTTTGAAAAAAAACAAAATGGCGGACAGGTAGGTTAAGCCAAGCTCCATATAAAAACCCCTTTCATCATTTTGTGAACGTATGTCTAAATCTAAACCAATGTACTTCTTAGGTCGAACTTCAACGACTGGAACGCCAACTACGAGAAGATCACGGACATGATCGTGCCGCGCTCCAGCGTGCTGGTCTACCAGGACAACGACTACGGACTATTCACAGTCACACTCTTCAAGAAGGTAACTACACCGACACTGTGTCGCGCACGTCACGGACATTATCGTGCCGCGCTGCTACAAGCATCTTTCTTTCTTTTGGCGCTCGAATGACGTTGACAGGGAACCGTTGTTGAGAAGCATTTCCTCTTCTCATACAGAGAAGGTACGAGCATTGATCACCACGACTGGTCAAGGCGGATTGGCGGTTTTAGATTTGATTTATTTAAAATTTCAGATTTAAAAAAAAAGGAATGTATGTACAGACGCCAGCACATCAACCTACCCGAAACTGTCAGATTTCCCCAATCAACTTTGAACCTAATGCTTTAGTGATAAAGTTGTAAATCTATTAAAGAAATTTGACAGATTGTAGTAACTTGATGTGCTGGCGTCTGTACAATGTATTTGCTGTACTCTGGACACTTATAACGTGTATGTCTTTTGTACAACGTTCTTACATCCTAACTTCCTAACTAATATGATAAAATATGCGAAAGTAAGTTTGTTTGTTTGTTACCTTTTCACGCCTAAACCACTGAACCGATCATCCTGAAATTTTGCATTTATACGTTGTCAGGTACAGAAACGGACATAGTACCTTTCATCCCGAAAAAAAGTGCTGTTCCAACAAAAACAACAATAACATTATTATGATAATAGATGGCGCCACGTGTCTTTCGAATTTGATTGAATTATATTCGAAATCACGGGATCGAGATTTATGCGGGTGAAACCGCAGGACGCAGCTAGTAATACATAATTATAAATTCAACATTAATCGGTTGAATGCCGTAATTAAAGAAACAACTCAAAAGCCATTGTGTCTTGCGTAGATCCACGTTCGTATACGAAGGGTTAATGACGTAACTAATATTTAAAAAAAATATATAATTTGAGTTTGTGAATTAACACCTGTTTAATGTTAATTTTACAGGTGGTAGAGGAGTTCAAGCATCACGCTCGTGAGCGCAAGTTCGTAGTTCGTGAGTTCTCGTACAACGAGGCCGACCTCGCCGCTGGCAAGAACGAGATCACCAAGCTGGTCACCGACAAGAAGAAGCAGTTTGTGAGTGCAAAAATACTATAGTCTGTTCCAAAAGTCATCATCATCTGTCTAGCTTTTTCCCAACTATGCTGGGGTCGGCTACTAGACTAACTGGATGCAGCCGAATACCAGTATTTAACATGGAGCGACTGCCTATCTGAGTTCCACAACCCAGTTACTGGGTAACATGATACCCTTTCGTTGGTTAGACTGGTTGTCAGACTTTTGGGCTTCTAACTACCTGTAACATTTTTTCTTTTATTGAATGTCGTAAACTGTAGCTCATATACAGCGGCATAGCTGACTAACTAAACACCCTGTATCAAAATTGTGGGCGGCTGTCGACGCACCACATGCTCGCGCACGCGGCGCTGCCCGCGCCTGCTCGGCCCGAGCGCACGCGCATGTGTGATGCGCCGACAGGGACCTTTTTCCGATCACAACAAAGCTCAAAAGGATGATAATGATTTAAAAAAATAAAATAGATCTTGGAAATTTAAGACGCCATTGCCATTGATCTGAGTAAGGGTGAAAATTGAAGCGCCCTGACTCAGATACGTTAATTTTCATTAAGTATTCATTACTTACGGGGCTCAGTATCATTGATACAGCGGTAGCTACGTTCTTGGCTCTTAACCCGATACAAATAGAGCTCATAATAACATAAAATTATCTCCGCAGGGTCCGCTGGTGCGGTGGTTGAAGGTGAACTTCTCGGAGTGCTTCTGCGCCTGGATACACGTCAAGGCGCTGCGTGTCTTCGTCGAGTCCGTATTGAGGTGAGCTTTCCAGTCACCGATAAGCTGTAATAATATACGGGGTTAGTTTTCAAACACCAGCCAAATTTGAGAGTGTGGTACAGACCACCAAACTAAACAACTTCTCCACCAAACTAACCCCGTATAGAGGTATGAGGAACAGGGTGTAATGTTCATTCATCCTTCAAAACAAAAAAAAACAGTGGTACTCCAGGAGTGCCGACAGAAGTTAAAACTTGTTAAAGCCTTAATTTTGAATGTTTTTTAAGTATGAGAATTTATATTCTGATTCCTGCATAGTTAAGTTTACTTGCTGCGTTAAGTCACTTTTATAATCGAAGCTACTAACATATTATGTTATATTATATATATGTACATTATGTCTACCCCCCACAGATACGGGCTGCCGGTGAACTTCCAGGCCGTGGTGATGGTGCCGGGCCGCAAGAACACCAAGCGCCTGCGCGAGGTGCTGCTGTCGCTGTACGCGCACCTCGACCACTCCGCGCACCAGAACACCAGCAGCGCCGCCGACGTGAGTACCTACAGCCGCCATTGCGGCGCGTGACAATTATAGGGATAATGACAATTTTTTTTATTCTAAACTCAATAATTTTTTTTTTTTTCAAACAGTGCAATCAATACAAATAAAAAGTCTAAATTGCCAAGTTATAAACGTTTTAAAAAAACTACTAGATAAAGACGGTACTAGATCACAGAAGTGACGTCACGACTATGTAATTTCCTACTAGCGCCATACATTGTCCGTACAGCGCGACAAGGACGCGAATTATCCCCTCCAAAAACTTTTAAAGCGTGTAGTGGGATAATTCGATTTTACAGTTTTTTTCGATTATCTCATTTTACGATGCCTTTTTTTAAATTATATTATTTGTTCGTACATTTCTAATATTAGACATCATCCCTATTGAAGCCAATCGCACTTAACATCCGCAGCGGGCCGCATCTTTATACAAAATACTGCGGCCCGTCTGTATTTTGCGTTGGTTCATAGAAAATGTGAGAAAGTAATGAAGGCGGATTTTGCAATACCGTGTGACCCGCTCCAATCTCCGTTAGCCTTTTGGCGTACAGACGCCAGCACATCAAGCTATCCGAAACTGTCTAATTTTCCCAATCGACTTTGAACCTTATGCTTTAGCGATAAAGTTGAAAATCTATTAAATAAATTTGACAGATTATAGTAGGTTGATGTGCTGGCGTCTGTACATAGCATTTACCACAATATATTGCTGTCTTGAACAGAGAGCGCACCTGTTTGTGCACACACTTGTGCACTATAATTTCTACTGCATACCTGGCTAGTCTTCATTGAGATTGGGCCGCCGTGCGGAAGAACAGGTAAACTAGAAAAAGTATGCGCTTCGGTAAAATTCGTGTTTCCGACTTAGCAAGAGCGTCGCACCACTAAGTTTTGTACTGCTGCGTTTTGTAGTAGTGCACCTACGTGTGTGTGCGTGTGTTGGGCGTTTGTGTGAAGTTTTCACTGTCGGTTTACCTATTCCGGTTTCAGATTGTCATTTGTCAGTTTAGAATTTTTTTTTTTTTTGGAATTGCAGACGGTTGTTAATCTATAATTTCAGACCAGTACTTCCATGGTTGTAACAGCTCTATAATAGATCTCATGATAGCGCGTTCGTATTTCCGAAGATAGACGATGATACCACAAGAGCATACTTTTCTCGGATATCTGTACGTTCCGGAGACACGGATATGTCTCGGTATAAAATGGATGATCACCCATCCGTCGCTACGATGCTTTTAAAGTTTTATTTGTAACCTTATATTATTGGTGTGATGTTTCAGAACGCTGAGCTGGCGGGTCTCGGGTTCGGCTCGTCCGACTACTTCCCGTATGTGTTCTACAAGATCAACGTGGACATGCTCGACAAGGCCTAGTGCACGGCGCCGCTAAGCAATCCGTTAAATTAGGTAGGATCTTTTTATTAAATGAGACGGGTTGAGATTGTGACTATGATCGTTTTTAAATACGGGATTTGGCCTTCAGGCCCAGAATACACCTCCATTTCTATTATCACAATTTAAAAAAGCATTAAAAAGTACATGAAAAATCACTGAAGACTTTTGGGGGATTTTCGTTAAGGTTCTTGGAGATATCATGGGCACAATTACCCCTGTCCTAACTGGCATAATTAATCAATGCTTAGACAGCGGTACGTTTCCTGATTTAATGAAACATGGTAAAGTAGTACCAATTTTCAAATCGAGTATAGTGATCCCTCTAATTATAGACCTATATCTGTGCTACCAGTATTGAGAAAAATCATGCTAGACCAGATGTAGTTATATTTTAACTCAAATGGGATTTTATATAGTTGACAGTCTGGTTACACGAAAGGTAGGTGACGACGGCGGGAGTAAAACTCAAAAGTCATATTTTGGAACTCTGGGAGAAGTCCCAGGATGCAACTGGCATTTTCTGTGATCTCTCAAAAGCGTTTGACTGCGTTGACCACACTGCAATGATCTGTAAATCACACCACTACGGAATTCGTGGACAAGCTACTTGTTCTTTCCTATCTACCAAACAGGTAGCAAAAAGTAAACGTTAACGGGGCGACGTCCTCGGGGTCTCGTGAGGTAGCTTGGTTAGTGGGCGTGCCTCAAGGTTCCATTCTTGGCCCTTTCCTATTTCTAGTTTATATTAATGAGCTTCCTTACATGATGTACGTGTACATGTGTCTTACCGTCTGCCACGCGGACGAAGTCGCGGGCAGAAGCTAGTTTTTAATAAGCGTCACGCCTTTCTACATTTAAATTATTATTGTATCTATTATAAAAGTGTAAACAAATTTGGAATTGTTTGTTGCAGGTACTGTTACCAGGTTCTTTATCCTGTGTGTTCGACCAACCGTATCGGTCACGCAATAGCATGAAGTTTCATCGTACAATTTATTTTACTTTATACAACATATCTTATAAATATCTATCCCCAAATTACTATTGGCCCTTGACAAAATAAAAAGCATATTTTTCTATATGTACAGATTTTTTTAAATCTTTTTTTTTTTGTGACAACTTTAAATCATATTTTTTTGTTTTACAATGCAGGTTGTTGGTATAGATGTTTGTGTAATTTATATAATAATATGTTATTTATAATTAAGATGCCATTTTGAATTGAGAAAAAAAAAATATAAAATTGTTGCAATAATACTGATCGAGCTTTACAGCTTAATTTTTTGTTGAATGTTAAAAACCTGTTTAAATGAATTGATTTCAGTATTATACTTGAGTTGCGTAGTATAGCGTAACGCATGCAATGTATATTAAATGTTAATTAAATAACAACAGATGCAAAGCTATGTAAATAAGAACATTCCTCATACATGTGTGTAGTACATAATAAAATATTATTCAAGTTACTGTTTTTTGTCGTTTTATTTTAACAGTTTTGTTAAATACGACTAAACTCTTTTTTATTTCTCTCTCGATTTTTTATTTGCTAGACCAAAATTACAGCTAATTTAAGTATACGAAAAACAAAAACAAAATTGAAGTGTCTTTTTGTAATGTCAAAATATTCGCTTTTTACTAAATGCCTAAGAAAGTAATAAAAAATTTCTACGGTACTTACTTTTTCACAAATAATCAATTTTTAAAATGTCTATCTGTTCCGGCTAATCTCCGAAACGGTTGGACCGATTTTGACGGTAGTTTCACTGGTAACATAAGCTATTTTTGTCCCGGTAGCAAGTTCCCGTGGGATAATTTCCGACATCCATCCGGGCAGAAGCTAGTACTAAATAATGTCATGTTTACAAACAAAAGTTCGGTCGCAGCCGCCATTTTATTAATCTAGCAAATTAAAAATCAGAGTTTATTATACTCACAAATTTTTCTATTTTTCTTCCTAAGACGAGAAGAATTTTCCTACATTTTTTCGCAACAATAACAAGTTCCGTATTGTAAAAATGTGAGTACAGACCTAACAGTAACGAACAAATAGGTTTTTAAATTCAAAATCACGTAAAAACAAAAGGTTCAGAACACCAAACTTCGGTTACCTACTAAAAAAGTAAACATTTCGGATCGTGATAGAAATTGCGTAAATCGTAATTTCTTCTACCTAGTGATTTACTTATATAAAAAATGTTGGTAGGTATAGGCTAAAGCACTGACCTATGTTAGAGGTCAGTGGGCCAAAGAGAATGTAAACATTAGCGTAATATCATTGAGCGTTATACGAAAGATAATTAACGATTAACTGTCTTGTGCCTTAGCTTTGAGAATACCTATATGAATGAAATCCATTTACTTGCTACCTATTCTATGGTTAAGTGCGCACATAGAAAAATTATGTCATTTGTTTGATTCATCCTTTGTTGTTGTTTGACCCTGCATCCTAATCATAGTGACTGGCGCTAATCGCAATCATCATCATCTGCCTAGCCTTTTCCCAACTATGTTGGGGTCGGCTTCCAGTTTAACCGAATTACCAGATGCAGCTGAATACCTGTATTTTACATGGAGCGACTTATACCTATCTGACCTCCACAACCCTGTTAATGGGTAATACGATACCCCTTGGTAAGACTGGTTGTCAGATTTTCGGGTTTCTGATGACCCGTATAACGACTGTCAAAGATTCACGAACGGAATGACAGCCGGGACCAACGGTTTAACGTGCTTACCGAGACACGGAGGAGTCTTGGTATATAAAGATGTCAACCATCCACGGACTAATCGCATCAAGCTAATACGCAATCATTAGAATTAAATTTCGCGGCCTACCTTGTGGTTACTTAAAAGACTCGCAAAGCAGGATTAATTCATTCACTCACGCCTTCTTCCCATGGGGCTAGGCAGAAACCTTTCAATTTGAATTAATAAAGTAAATTAGTTGCGTGTGACGAATAAATGTTTGTGTGATTCAAAAACAACCTAACTAGCTCAACGTTCATTTTATTTTACGTGTATTCTAGTTACGAGGAAAATGACAGGAAAATTACTGGTTATTCAATAAATTGATATTATTAATTAATTTCCTCTAGACACTCTAGATTCAAGATTTATCATACTTTCCACTCTCATGTTTAATATTAAACGATTGCAAATATTTAACTGATGGATGGCGTGGACCAAAAAAACAATGGATGGACTGTGTGTATGATGGTATGGTTAAACGGGGGTGTATACCGAGATGACGACTTATAGAGACCCCAAATAAATTGGTATAAGGGCAAGAGATTATGATGATGATGTCATGGAATCACTGTGTACAATTATTGCTTTTAGAGCACTACTCGCTAAACAAACACTTCCAGTCTTCCACACATTAAGCACAACGGACAGTCCCTTTTGCAGGGCTTGCATGGAGGCTGATGAAACCGTTGCGCATGTACTTTTGACTGCACAGGCGTCACCCAGATTAGGTCAGAAACCCTCGGGACACCCCGATCTTACACAGATGTTCCCAACAGGCCAGGAGACTTAATCAACTTTTGGAGGGACCTAACCACCGAGCGACGGCCGCCATGGCCCACTTGAAGGACTAGGTAAGTGCGGAAACCAAATCCATAGCATAGAAGATATTGCTTTTAGATCAATTGCTAGAAAACAATACACTTTTGTATTTTCTGAAGGGTTTGGCGGAGGTGAAGTACCTACTATGATTTTGTTGCGCCACTATTTTTTCCCAGCTAAAGCACTAGGAAGTGGTGAAGGGCGGGCGTTTTGGGGGACTGTCTTATGTAATTTTGACACTCGGAAAGTGCTGATTCTCAGCCTACTTTGAATAAATGATTTTTAATTTGATTTAATTTCTTATTTCACCGCTGCCTCAAGAGAAAAAAAGAAAACCCTTGAAAAGATGGCAGGATGACTTGGTGAGAACAGCTGGAAAGATTATGGACTAGACAGGCAAGGAACTGGGAGAATTGGAAGGGTTTGGATTGGAGGGGGCCTTTGGCACACAGAGACACAGAACTGATATTGAATGTTATGTACAGACGCCAGCACATCAAGCTACCCGAAACTGTAATTTTTTCCCAATCAACTTTGAAGCTTTAGCAATTAAAGTTGAAAATCTATTAAAGAAATTTGACAGATTGTAGTAGTGTGATGTGCTGGCGTCTGTACTACAAGTATCACTTTGAAAAAGGGCTGTAAATAAAATAAAATTATTTCACTTCTGCCAAAGCCTTCAGATAATACAATAAAGTGGTTTCACAGCCACATCACATTTGTGCTAGAAACCTATTGCCGTTAATTCAATTCAACGCAGACTGGTCTGCTGCTGTCGTCAACATACCCCCTTGAACAATAAGGCAGTTTTTCTGAAACTAGTAGGTACTTGGGCCATAAGGTTGTCAACTTAGGGGTCCCCAAAATCATCAATTGCTATTGTAGTAATATTGTCAATCGTTTCAATTGCATTTCGTAGACGAATAATTTGCGCATCAGTGTGTATCATTCACGTAAATATTGACAGTTGCAATAAAATTGACCATTTCAAGGACCTGTTAAGTTTACAGTAAATTATTGACAGAAGCCCAACCTTTATTAAAGTATCATAAACGTTACGGGACAACAACCATCGCCGGGGTAGTGGCATAATAAAAATACTTACGCAATTATAAGTTAAAACTGCAATAAACTAGAAACCATTGAGGTACATAAACAAAATAAAAAAAAAATGTTGGATCATGAAAAAATCACTTTATTTTTTTAAGGAATGCTTATAAACAATCTTACGAACAATGCTTACGAACTAATAATACGAAGCACATTAGTCTTCCCACTCGTGATCTTCTGTTTTATTGTCGTCTTCTAGGTTGTTAGGCACTGAGTCACCTCCCTCATCCATCCTTTTGAACAAAGAAGTTAATAACTTCTTATTTAAATGGTCTGTTAGAGTTATTTCCCTTGTAGGTTGTTCAGGAATGTTCTCCTGTTTCACAGGTGCAGTTTTATCGGGTTCCGGCATTTTGGAAGTGATAAATTATTGAGGAAATCAGTAAATAAAACAAAGACGACTTCAACAAAAAACAGTAAGTAGGGTAATGCGTTTAAATTAAAAGTATAAAAAGCGAGGCATTTCAGTGAATATGTGAGTGCATTTTAATTTGGTTGGATTTCATTTGAGTTTGACAATATTTCGTTAAAATGGCAGGATGATGTCAATATTGTCATTGTCAGTCAATGTCGTTGCGTTTTGTTTCAGCGAGTTGATGGAAACAAACAAAGTTAAATAAAGTCGAATAATTGAAATAATAAATTAATAATGTGCTAAAAATTCTGTAAAAATTATTAGAAAATGAAACACTGAACACTAGTGTGACACAATTTAAAATAATTGCTCTTTTTTGTTTAGTCTTTACATTAAAGTGTCGGCTACTGACAGAAATCTTAAAAAAAAACGCTAAATGCCTTGTTTAAATTATAACTCTTGATTACGCTAAAAAGCTTAGTTTAAATTATTAAATTATTCTGTTTAGAATATTAATTTATTAAATCAATAAATAACTTCTGATTATTTTTGATCGCAGCGCAACTTTTGTTTCGTAAAATCGTAATTTCGTGCGTTCATAATTTTTTTTTTTTTGCTGTCATCTGTATTATACGTTTCAGCCAGCGACATTTTTCGTCGGCTGGTGTAGAATTTGACCAAAGAAACGCCCTGAAAAGTTAGTATGCTTCTCTAAATTAGTGTTAAACGCTAACATTCTTAATTGATCGATCATTTTCATTTTAAGTGTAACAAATCAATGAAAATTTGTGCTTCAATGTCGGCTAGTGTAATGCTCTTACATAACTTGGAATCTAAGGACATAACCTGCATTTCGATCACCTGATTATTGTGTTTTATATTTCAGAGCCTTAAAAATGTTGGGACGTGCAGCACCGGGTGTCTGCCAAGTGGTGGCCATGGCCAACCAGCAGCAGACCAGAAATATGGCTACTCTGAAACATATTTCCATGCGTCTGAAGTCTGTAAAGAACATTCAGAAGATTACCCAATCCATGAAGATGGTGTCAGCTGCTAAGTGAGTACCTCGCCATTTAACAAGTATGGATTTAACATTTTGTAAATGGAATTCCCTTAAAAAATTTACTGATTTAAAATCTGTCTGGCTTCTTGTTGTCAGTTGTTTGTCAGTGTCAGCCAATCATCATCTGTCTAGCCTTATCCCAACTATGTTGAGGTCAGCTTCCTGTCTAACCGGATGCAGTTGAATCACACAAGTACTTGAGCTGAATACCAGTACTTTACATGGAGTGACTGCCTATCTAACCTCCACAACCCAGTTACAGCATGTAACATTCTCAGTGTAGCCAAAATATAATAAAATAATCACCACCAATTTTAATAAAATTTGGTAGGTATGGAGGTAGCTGGCACCCTGGATTAACACATAGAATACTTTTTATTTCGATATTCCCATGGGATCAACATTTATGCAGGTGAAACCGTGGGGCGCAGCAGCTATTATAAAACCAAAGTCCCGCTGTCTTGTCCATGTAAAGATATACGGTTTTCACCAGTAAAGGTAGTCATTTATGAGGAAGGTGTAGGTGTATAATTCATTTTAGTTTAGTGTAAATTGGCTGAGATATGAAGATGCATGAAAGCTTTACTAGTATGCGCTGTGTAAACCAATTGAGTTATAACTCGATCACAGCTTATAATATCACTCTATCACTACATCACATTCTTATGCCAAGACAAGTGATTTCCATACAATTTTTTTGTAATACTAAAAGATAAAAATGGTTGCTGTGGGCCTTAGAAGGGCCTTAGAGTGTAGCCTTAGGAGATAAACATATACCATAGCGGACTTTTTTATTGATGTTTTTAAGATATACAATTCCATAGTACATTAATTTGATCTATCTCGTAAGGTTTGTTACTACTTCATATTACAAATCTTTGAATTTCTTGGCTTTTCTCTACTGAAAATTGCATTAAAATTTGTTGCGTAGTTTAAAAGATCTAAGTTTAGTGTTTACAGACAGCGGGAGCGACTTTGTTTTATACTGTGTAAAGATTTCTTTTGTTTAGTTTAAGTTCACACATCCGGTCATACACTCATGCTGGTTGCGAGTACTACGCACCTGACCTTGCTGAAGAACACCACCAATAATGTCACTAATATGGTCTAGAGCGTTTCCTCCCGGCGTACTTAGCGGCGTTCTTGTATATTATGTAGATATAATAATATGCTTATATCCTTGCTTGCAGGTACACCCGTGCTGAGCGTGACCTCAGGGCCGCTCGCCCCTACGGCGAGGGAGCTGTCCAGTTCTATGAGAGGGCTGAGGTAATGTAACCGTTTATTAATTAAAAAATAATTAGGCTATCAAATGCGAGAAGAATTTTTCAAATCCAACTGGTAGTTCCCGAGATTAGCGCGTTCAAACCAATAAACAAAACTTCAGCTTTACTATATTATATTATTGTTGGTGCCAGGTTGCAGCCCCCGAGGATGAACCTAAGCAGCTCTACATCGCCATGACCTCCGACAGGGGTATGATGCCATTTCCTTAATTCTTTCCATTAATATTTTTGTATAATATTGCCAAACTTCAGTGACAGTCGGCTGGGCACATTGCTCACAGAACAGATGGCCTATGGGGCCGAAAGGTTCTGGAGTGGCGACCGCGTACCGGAAGACGTAGCGTTGGAAGGCCTTCCACAAGGTGGTTCGACGACCTTGTGAAGCCCGCAGGAACCCATTGGATGCGAGAAGCATAGAACCAGTCGAATCGGAGGTGCTTGGGGGAGGCCTATGTCCAGCAGTGAGCGTCTTTCGGCAGAAATGACGATGATAATATTGTCACCTGCATTACATTTGCGTCAATTACACTCACCCATTTTCACCTTATGAAGCAAATAACGATTATTTTTAAGTTCAGATCTTATCTTGGTCAGATTGTGACGTTTCATTAGAGGTATGAGGAACTGGGTGTAAATTTCACTCATCCTCCATAGAAAAGGGAGGATCCTCCGACCAGACGGGTGTTGTGTCTGGTGGACCACTGCCCGACGATTGATGTTAGGACGTTGTATAATAATATGATAGTTGCGCGGTAAACTCTGCTTTCGCGATGCAGGATTTTGCGTGACGTCAGAGTGACGCGTAGTTCACACGTGGCCATTTAGATTGTTAACAAACCGTCCTGTTTCTTGTCAGGTCTCTGCGGCGCCGTGCACACGGGTGTTTCCAAGGTCATCCGCACGCGGCTGTCTGAGCCCGGCGCGGAGAACATCAAGGTGATCTGCGTGGGAGACAAGTCGCGCGCCATCCTACAGCGACTATACAGCAAGCACATCATCAGTGTTTGTAACGAGGTCAGTACATGCATTAATGACGAAAAAGTCAGTACAAACTGTTAAAATAAAGGGCAGCAACATTCTTATGGATTCTCAAATGAAGAAACTTTATTTGTTTTGTCAAATACATTTGGTTTCGGGTCTGCATATAAGAAAAGAATGCTTTGATTTATAAACTCCTTACTTCCATCTTCCTACAAGTGTTTCATGAGATTTGCACAGATCCTCCTTCTGTCTTTGGAAGGACTGATTTTGAGTGTGAGAAAAAAAAAATCCATAGCACGAATGCAGTGGTGCAAGTCAACATAAGGCTCAGGTTTCCATTGTTGCGATGTTTCAACAAGAACATGGATAAAACGAAAATTGCGAAAGCAATGCCGAAAAAAATAATTGTAGCAATAATCCTATAATTTTTTTTTTCACCGTGAATTGTCGCACTACTGGGCGAAGGTCTCCCTCATAGCTTTCTACTTTTTCCTGTGTATTGCCTTCTCCAGCCAATCTCCCATAAATGGTACACCAACAGCTTCTATGTATCAGCAATCTCAGAAATAATTGATCACACATGATAATAACAAAGCTATAGGCTAGAACTTAAAAATTTTATGGCAAAATACTTAAGATTAATAACAAAAAATGCTATCATTATTAACATAAATTATAAAAAAAACTTCTCCCCACCAGATCGGCCGCCTGCCGCCCACTTTCAACGACGCGTGCAAGATCGCCGGCGCCATCTTGAACTCTGACTACGAGTTCGCTTCGGGCAAGATCATTTACAACAAGTTCCGCTCCGTCGTGTCGTACCAGCAGTCCGACATGCCGCTCTTCAGCCAGAAGGCTGTGGAGGTGAGTACTGCTGGATATAGGCTGTTGTAACCTTCTCTGATAATTACGCAGAAATTAAAAATTACGATAGATAAGATATAAGATACCTATTACTAATCTGCATTCGCGACATATTTGCCAAAAATGTAAACAAATATGGGTTTATGGAAAAGTAACTTTAATTCCTACGCAATAAAATGCAGTTTACGCTACATTTTCAAACATGTTTATAACTTTTTCAATAGTGCTAGTCACTCTGAAATCAACTTAATTACCATTACAATGAAGTTGATATTTGTTTAACTTGAAATAACATCAATTTGAAACGTAAATTTGAATAGACTTTATATGCAAATATTGTTATAAAGTTTCAAAGCTTCATAGTATTGTAATAAAGTAAAATCACAACAACTCTACATCGCTTAGTGTTCGCGGTCTGGCTTAAAATTCTAATATACCTACTATAAAAAACTTTATTTTATATTTTATCAACTGGGCCTCCCCAGTGTCGCTATCTGTATCTGCCATACATATATATCACAAATAACCCTTAAAATTACAGTCTGCACCCAAACTCGCGACCTACGACTCTCTCGACGCGGACGTGATCCAAAACTACATGGAGTTCTCCCTGGCATCCATGTTGTTCTACGCGCTGAAGGAAGGCGCGTGTTCCGAACAGTCTTCACGTATGACAGCTATGGACAACGCTTCCAAGAATGCCGGAGAGATGATTGAGAAACTGACGCTGACCTTCAACAGGACTCGCCAGGCCGTTATCACCAGGGAGCTGATTGAGATCATCTCCGGAGCCGCCGCCCTTGATTAAATGCAGTCTTGAAGTCGTTTTGCTGAGATTTTCGGGTGTTTTTTGATAGTAATTTTTATTTTTATTGTAGAATTCGTTTAAAGAATTTGGTTCAAATAAAACACGCGGGGGACATCATAAAATTGAAGGCGTTCTAAACGGATTCTACTGTAACTGTAAACGTTTAGTTTATTCAGTTCTTTTTACAAAAAAGTTTTGGGGCATTTATCCGATCGCGAATTTTTGACAGTTATTTTATAGCGGGAATATTGAAATTGATCTCAACAAAACGATGTAGAACGAAACTGATCAATGTTAACACAATATTTATTTTAACCCTTTCAATTATAATATTTGCAATAGTATGTAAGTACGATGCCGACATTCCCGACGAAGTGTTCCGTGTTTCGGTGGAAACTCGCGCAAATATCGCTCAACTGGCTTCAACACCTTTTACTGAAGTATGGGACACTTTGGTTGCTTCATTCTATGTATTTGCGAAATGTTGTTGTGTAAGGATACAGTGGTGGTTAGCAATAAATACCATTATAGAAGTATGCGTTTTATTTTATACGCATATTGACATGCGTAAGGCATTTTCACTGCGTTCCGATGGGCAAAAAAGGGGTTATCTAGTTTATCCACCTTTAGGTGGATACGCGGAGTCTAGAAGTCACTTCAGTCCTTGCACTATTTCCATTATTTAGGACCTAAATAATGGAAATAGTGCAAGGACTCCACCTAAATTTACGTCCGTGACTACCGCAGGACCACCAACGCCAATCGCTTCCATATTTGGTCAATAATTAGTGCTCAATTGGTACTAATTAGTACTCGAACAACAAAATTGGTACCCTAGTAGTTTTCGAGAAAATCGACTTTGAAGGTGGTCCTGCGGTAGTCACGATCCCTTCAGCAGGACCACCATGAGCGACGAAAAAGGGCCCACGCTACAGCTATTCTAAGTATACAAATAATTAGTACCCATAAATGTGATATATTTCGTAAAAAAAAAACAGAACTGTATCATTTGTATTTACCGAGAAATCAACGATGATAACTTTCTCGAAATTGTTCAGCAGGACCACGATTTTGAATGTTGATTCCAAGTTAGAGAAGCTTGTCGCTTTCCTCAAACCTACATAGAAAATTAGTACCCTGTAAGATAAAATTAGTACCCAAAATTCAAAACCAATACTCCAGTAGTTTACGAGATATACCATGCCATTGGTGGGGTGGCGGTAGTCACGGTGCCAAATTTTCATTTCAAGATTTCCCTATTAAAAACTCTGTGATTTCTTCCCAAATTTATACAAAAATTAGTACTCCTAAAGAAGTTAAAGCGACTAAAAATCCAGATTCCTAAGTGTTGTATTTTAAGAGAAATTAGCTTTCATTACTTTTCCATACTAAATCTCCGCGTATAACCCGACCAAATTAAGTTGTCAATGGTGCCAATTCCCTTGTTCACAAACTAAACTAAATTTGAGTTCAGTGCATCTTTATCTTTCTGTTTTATTATGAAAAGGACAGACAATAAATTTTAGTTTAGTCCTTTCAAAGTAATCAGCGCCTGACACTACTCAGTACAAGTTTAGGACGTGATTAAAAACATGCCTTTAGTAGGCATGTTTTTAATCACGTCCTAAACTTGTTTGCCTTTAGTAGGCATGTTTTTAGTTACGTCAATTTACGTCAAACGCTGATTAATTTGATAGGACTAAACTAAAACTTGTCTTTTGTCCTTTTCTTAATGAAATAGATGCACTGAGGATGCACTGAACTTAAATTTAGTTTAGTTTGTGAACAAGGGAATCGGCACCAATGGTGGTATTGAGCTGTTTAAGAGAGATGTACACTCGTGCACATAAATTTATGCATGTCAGAATAGTATTAAAAACAGTTCAATATCTAAATTTTTATACAAACTGTGTATCTAGGTACATATTAAGAAAAAAAATAACCTATCGCTACCCATGGCCTGTGATACCTTTGTTATTGACGTGAGCAGGTAGGTGTACTCGAATAATTATTTTTCTGTAGGTATTGTAAGTAGGCACTTCCTTCTGTATTTTTGTAAATGAATATCATTAACGAGCGATAGGCATTTCTTTCCTACTAATTTACCGTTGCTGCAAGCAGTACCTAAGTACCTACCTAATTATTAAAAACCTAATTGTAAGTATAAATAGATTACAAACCTAAAAGTAAGTAATAGGTACCTTTATATTTGAATAATATGCATTGCAAAGGGCACATCACGCATATTTTAGTGTTTTCATATCAATGTGTACTAATTATGTACCTATTATGTTCGACAAGCACATATACCTATTTAAAATATCTACTAAATCAACTTTTAATATCGTTAACATCGAAATATTTCTGTAAATTTCGATTGCTAATTGGCCCTAAAAAGAAACTTTTTTTAAAAATAAATATTATAGTTCCTCAGGAAATCATTATTAATTATATCATTTTCTGAAACCTGTAAATATTGAGACGCGTGATGTTTTTGAAATTGCATACATTTATTTCTCTAACTAAAAAAAATCTTGAAACCATAAAAGAATAAAAAAGAACTCAATCCACGACATGCTTCGCTTGCTTGACTGAATTTGATGTTGTAACCGTTTTAGGTGTAAAAAAGGCATTTGTAAAGTTTCCATATACTTTTTTTACATCTAAAGCTAAATATTCGGTGTTACGATATTAATTATTGCATTTCATAATCAATATTCTAGTTCATTAGTTAGCCATATTTCTTATTTTCATACAGTAATATTGACAAATTAATCTAAACAGCGAAATATTTGACTGCTATTTGCGACGTTGCCCACTTTCAGTATAAACGCTCTTAAGACTGTTTTTACTTGTTTTTGTACATCGATAAAATTTAATTGCAGTATCGCCTTAGTCAATACCTAGTAGGCCTATCTTAATAGTCCAATTTAATTGATTGATTAGTGATACTAAACTTAAGTGCACATTTTATATTGTTGTGTATGTTTTAAGTGCTTAAAATTTTACTGATTTTACAAATTGTTATAGAACTGTGATTTATAATTAATAAAACTTATTCGATTAATAAATGTGTTTTATCTACTTTTCATAATCTAGCTTTAACAAAGTGGGTATGTATTGAATAGGTAACTAAAAATACACGCAAGGTCCACAGATATGTCAGTGGAAATTTGATAAAATTGGAAATTTAATTAAAAACTTTAGGTACTGAAAAAATACATACCTATTACTTATGTAATCCTTTTATACTTACGTTATATAGCAACATAGTAAATAAGGTTTTTAATACTTAGGTAGGTACTGACTGCTTGCAGCAACGGTAAATTACATATTAGGAAAGAAATGCCTATCGCTCGTTAATGATATTCATTTACAAAAATACAGAAGGAAGTACCTACTTACAATACCTACAGAAAAATAATTATTCGAATACTTACCTACCCGCCCACGTCAATAACAAAGGTATCACAGGCGATGGGTAGCGATAAGTTATTTTTTTTTTTTCTTAATAAGTATAAAAGTTCAGTTTGTATAAAAATTTAGATATTGAATGTTAATACTATTCCGACATCCATAAATTTATGTGCACGAGTGTACATCTCTTAAACAGCTCAATACTATTGACAACTAAATTTGGTCGGGTTATACGCGGAGATTTAGTATGGAAAAGTAATGAAAGCTAATTTCTCTTAAAATACAACACTTAGGAATCTGGATTTTTAGTCGCTTTAACTTCTTTAGGAGTACTAATTTTTGTATAAATTTGGGAAGAAATCACAGAGTTTTTAATAGGGAAATCATGAAATGAAAATTTGGCACCGTGACTACCGCCACCCCACCAATGGCATGGTATATCTCGTAAACTACTGGAGTATTAGTTTTGAATTTTGGGTACTAATTTTATCTTACAGGGTACTAATTTTCTATGTAGGTTTGAGGAAAGCGACAAGCTTCTCTAACTTGGAATCAACATTCAAAATCGTGGTCCTGCTGAACAATTTCGAGAAAGTTATCATCGTTGATTTCTCGGTAAATACAAATGTTACAGTTCTGTTTTTTTTTTACGAAATATATCACATTTATGGGTACTAATTATTTGTATACTTAGAATAGCTGTAGCGTGGGCCCTTTTTCGTCGCTCATGGTGGTCCTGCTGAAGGGATCGTGACTACCGCAGGACCACCTTCAAAGTCGATTTTCTCGAAAACTACTAGGGTACCAATTTTGTTGTTCGAGTACTAATTAGTACCAATTGAGCACTAATTATTTACCAAATATGGAAGCGATTGGCGTTGGTGGTCCTGCGGTAGTCACGGACATCCTAAATTTTAGGTGGAGTACCAAAGGGAGGTTTCTTAATGGCCCAGTAGCTCTGTTATTCCGTTTATCCACAAGATGGATACGTGGAAATGCATGTCTAAGAATCCACCCTGAGCCTGTAAATTCAGTTTATCCAACTAGGCCTAGGGGGGATCCTCGGACGTCGTTCCCGCGTTCCGTTAGGGTGAATAAACGAATAACCCCTAGGGCAACAGCATCTGTACAAAAGTACCAATAGTGCAGCAATAATTGGAATGTTGCGCATACGCACCTCCCAAGACGGCTTCGGTGCTAGTCTGTGGCGTCGGCTACCTATATTAAAACTATCGTCGCCCTTTACCACTACTGCACAGAATATAATAATACTGCACTATGGCAGCGACGGAGATAAAGTACTAAGGCAGCAGCAATCCCATTTGTTCTATCGTCACGGACAACTTGTCTGACGTCTGGTCAGCGCCTAAGGTTGAATTCACATGCCGATGATGCCTCACTGCGTTTTCTCGCGTTCGCGGTTAAAGCCCCCAGCAACCCGCGATGAATCGCATTTATTTATTTCGGATCTCCAACAAAAGATGTACACAATACTAGATAAACCGCGAGGTATCGCAGTATCTTCGGCATGTAATTAGGGGGCGTTCAAGTATTACGTAACGCAATTTGGGGGGGGGGGGGGGGGGGTATTTTAAAACGTTACGATGCGTTACAAGGGCGGGAGGGGGTTTCGAACAACGCGTTATGTAATGTAACATTGTTTTATTTATTTAAATAAAAAACTAGGGAATTAAAGTCAAGTAAAATAAACAATATACGCATGCATTCTGATTTAGAAATCTCTTATATCATTTATTATTACCGTAAACGCGATTAAAACAATAATAAAGGTATTTTAGAGACTTTCCGGTAGATACTTTGCGCAACTAAATCGTGACTTTTAGGTAAAAATAGTCACTTGGGTGTTACGTAATCTTTAGGGAGGGGGGATACAGAAAAACGTTACGGCGCGTTACATTTCAAAAATCTTCAAAATTTGCATTACGTAATACTTGAACGCCCCCTTACCCTAACAGGGGTTGAAAGGTTCTATATTGGAGTGGCAGAAATCATCTGGAAGAACAAAAGATGTAGTAAAATAAAATTCTCAAATACTCGCTGTAAATTTTTATTCTAACTTACGATTAAAATCCCATAGCAGTCTTAACGTTAAAATTACTCTAAAAGTCGTGAGCTGTGCTCGTCACAGAGATAACATGATTTTACTACGTTTTGGTATATTAATTAAAAAAAATGATTGTACGAATTAGAATTATGACACAATCATCTATCTAGTGAACATAGGATCACTAAACATCAATGTCCGTAACACACAATGGCAATACCATTAATTTTGACAGTTCCACAATATTCATTGCGTTATTTACGTTGTCGAGCAGACACATTTCTCAAATATATGAAGCAATGGGTTAGAAATTTCCTTCTAAATCCTTTGAATTGCGATAGTATGTAGTGCAATTCGAGTGCTGCATGTAGGAACTTCCGAATGCAAACCTCGTAGCTATGCACATCAAGCTACTACAATCTGTCAAATTTCTTTAATAGATTTTCAACTTTATCGCTAAAGCATAAGGTTCAAAGTTGATTGGGAAATTTGACAGTTTCGGGTAGCTTGATGTGCTGGCGTCTGTACACAATACGTAGTTGACGGCTATGCGATGGGTCTCTTTATAGCCTAAATACTATACAAAAAAAAAATCTTGATGTTCGTGAAGGAAACAGTTAAAAATCTACAAGTATATGATTTACTCACATAATATCCACGTGGAATATTCAACATTATGTCTACAAAGGCCTCCAAATGTAACTACAACCTAAACCCTAAGAAAAATATGCAAACATGTCCTAAGATAAAACATTAAATAACAATAACTATGTATTAAAAACTCAAATATTATAATTATTGATCTATTTACGTCACTATAGAGTAAGTATTATCACGCTTCGATATCTTTAGAGGGTAAGCACATGCTATAATTAATTAAATAACTGAGTACGACTGCTGAGCAAAGGTTCCTGGGTTCCATCGAGCAGTGTTTGTGAGCTTTTCCATAAGAAAATTTTAAGCAGCAGTCCTTAACCCGAAAAATGTCGTATGTACCAGCGATTGTTCAGAAGAAAAATACACTCGAAACGACAATAAATATAATCGTGTAAACCACAGATACACCTAGATAACGCAAGAGCAACTACTTTGCGTGCCAAAAATCGCGTCAGCTTACGTTCAATAATCGTAAGCCGCCACTTTCGCGCTCAATCATATTGTGTACACTGCTGGCTGGGTAAGCGTGAGCGAGAACGCGAGCTTGTGACGTCATAATAGGTAGTCAAAAAATTACACGTTTGGTTTTCATACAGTTCGTGATACTTGCGTTATCTAGGTCTGGTGGTGTAAACCGTTGAGCGCTTACATGCAAACGATTTTAGGAACGACAAACTGAATGTCATAGGTATTTAACAAAGTTCAAATTTTATTGCAACCAAAATCTTATTAGGACATTTTTGTTACAAATGGTCACTCAAAAATCAACTTAGAATACATCTCACTAAAGTAGATAACTGATTAAGTGGCGATGGATTATAAATTAATATCTGAGATTATGAAAACTGCTATAGTAACCGATATTAGATTAAATTCATGCCCGATAAATGGCAGTAGGCTCTGTTATAACATAGCCGGCCAAATATGGGTTTTAATACGCATCACACCTAAACTATCGTGGCAACAGAGGCAGTACAGTAACTGAAACCCCAAATGCCAGCTTTTCAGAGTTCTGGGCGTTTTTCCAGCCAATTATCATCAATCAATCAAAAGTCATAGCCTCCTAGGCGACATGCAACAAACCCAAATTATCATAAGTAATACTTTTCAGCTTCCCTCTTCAAGAATAACGCGAGAATACATACAAATCGATATACATAGCGTGTAATCTAGTACAGTATCGAACGCGTACAGGCAGTTACGTTGTAAACTGTAATTATTTGTAATAAGCTACTATGTACAGACCGCGGCGCCGCCTGCGACGGAGATAGTATTCACACATATTGTTACCTGAAAGAGAAATAAAAATAATTAAATTTAATTCAAGGGCCGTAGCCGGCCAGACAATATTATTCGTCTGGAGGATTCTCTTCTAACATCGGAGGAACACCACGGCTAGTTTTCCCATAATATTTTTAAATACATAATATGTATTAGAAGATAAAAACTCTTTACTTTGTAAAACATTGAAAAGAGAGGGAAAAGGGTAAATTTAATACCCGTTTTTAATACACAGACATCTAGTATAAGTTTTTAGAAGCTCTCATACAGTTGTCGCCATCTGGGATTTTAATTTTGACCTCATTTTCGGCTTTAGCACACTCGAAAACAATGAAAACAACATCCATGATGAAAAAATTGATAATTTTCGCAGCCGCCATCTAGGATTTTCATTTTTACTTCACTATTGGCTTCAGCATCCTCCAAAAGCACGAAATGACACCCATGATGAAAATTTTCGCATCCATCCGCCATCTTGAATTTTAATTTTGCCTTCTCTATTAGCTTTAGCATCCTCGAAAACCATGAAAACGACAACCTGATGATATTTGCAGCCGCCACTAGCGGCTTTAGCACCCTCTAAAACCATGAAAACGACACCCATGATGAAGAACTTGAAAATTTTCGTAGCCGCTATCTCGGATTTCCATTTTTACTTCTCTATCGGCTAGCACCCTCGAAAACCTTGAAAACTATTTCCCTCTCTCGCTAGTTGTATTCGCGGCGTGCGCCACATGGCGGAGGTGCGCTTGAGGCGCGCGCGTTCGACTTTGCGGAAGATGTCGCTTGTGTCGGGCGAGTGCACGCGCACCGTCTGTGTACTCACCGCCACTCGTCACTCGCACTGTGTACTCACCGCCACTCGTCACTCGCACTGTGTACTCACCGCCACTCGTCACTCGCACTGTGTACTCACCGCCACTCGTCACTCGCACTGTGTACTCACCGCCACTCGTCACTCGCACTGTGTACTCACCGCCACTCGTCACTCGCACTGTGTACTCACCGCCACTCGTCACTCGCACTGTGTACTCACCGCCACTCGCACTGTGTACTCACCGCCACTCGTCACTCGCACTGTGTACTCACCGCCACTCGTCACTCGCACTGTGTACTCACCGCCACTCGTCACTCGCACTGTGTACTCACCGCCACTCGTCACTCGCACTGTGTACCCACCGCCACTCGTCACTCGCACTGTGTACTCACCGCCACTCGTCACTCGCACTGTGTACTCACCGCCACTCGTCACTCGCACTGTGTACTCACCGCCACTCGTCACTCGCACTGTGTACTCACCGCCACTCGTCACTCGCACTGTGTACTCACCGCCACTCGTCACTCGCACTGTGTACCCACCGCCACTCGTCACTCGCACTGTGTACTCACCGCCACTCGCACTGTGTACTCACCGCCACTCGTCACTCGCACTGTGTACTCACCGCCACTCGTCACTCGCACTGTGTACTCACCGCCACTCGTCACTCGCACTGTGTACTCACCGCCACTCGCACTGTGTACTCACCGCCACTCGCACTGTGTACTCACCGCCACTCGTCACTCGCACTGTGTACTCACCGCCACTCGTCACTCGCACTGTGTACTCACCGCCACTCGTCACTCGCACTGTGTACCCACCGCCACTCGTCACTCGCACTGTGTACTCACCGCCACTCGTCACTCGCACTGTGTACTCACCGCCACTCGCACTGTGTACTCACCGCCACTCGCACTGTGTACTCACCGCCACTCGTCACTCGCACTGTGTACTCACCGCCACTCGTCACTCGCACTGTGTACTCACCGCCACTCGTCACTCGCACTGTGTACCCACCGCCACTCGTCACTCGCACTGTGTACTCACCGCCACTCGTCACTCGCACTGTGTACTCACCGCCACTCGCACTGTGTACTCACCGCCACTCGCACTGTGTACTCACCGCCACTCGTCACCTGTCACTCAGCACGCAGACGCGCGGGCGGGGTGCGCCACACGGCGGAGGAGGTGCGCTTGAGGCGCGCGCGCTCGATGTTGGGGAAGATGTCGCGCAGGTCCGGCGAGTGCACGCGCACTGAGAACAGGCGGTCCACGTGCGACGGAGCCATCTGGCTCTGGATGTACAGCTGTGCTTTGCGGGCCTGTGGGAGGAGATGGAGAGGATTAGAAACGGATATTCAAACTCGTGGAAAGACAATTGACAAATTGTTCGTGTTTTGGTGTAGTTACCATGGGCGTGCTCCAGTCGGGTACAGGCCTGACGACGGGCTCCCCGTCCTCGTCGGAGTTAAGGTACTGGAAGCCGTCCGCCATGTACGCGGGAGAGAGCGGGCCTCGCCAGGGGCCAGACGTGCCCTGGGCCTTGTGGGGAGTGTATGCTGGGGAATACAGAGGGATTAGTAATTATCTAAAACGTCACATGCGAACTACGCATCAAAGCTCTGACGTAGTACAAATCCTGCATCGCGCAAGTAAAGTTATCCGAGCGACTGGTATGTTCAACGTCCCAACGTCATCGGCCCACCAAACGTCAACGGTCGGGGCACTAGTCCACCAGACACAACGCCCGTCTGGTCAGAGAGATTCCCTTTTCTATGGGGGATGATAAGAAAATAATAATAACGACCGGTCGATATGGTCGGTTATCATTATTTTAGACTCTAGAATAATGTGTTGAATTCACGGTTACATTCTGCGCGTCGATGTCCTACCCTGTTTATGAACGGCTGTTTTAGTCAACTTGCAACAAATCCAATAAATCTGCGATTCGACGACTGCTTTGCAAACCTATGTTAGATTCCCAACAAACAGTTTATGTTTTTTTTTTTTAAATTAAATGTATTAAGTTTACGATTCTCTATGTTAGTCAAGTAGAAGCAGAAGATAGTATGTATATTATAAAGAGCTAAATTTTAAGGAGAGGAGAAAGATCTACGGAACTAATCCGATTTTAAAAATTCATTCACTAATAGGAAGCTACAGTATTGCCAAGTGTCATGGGATATGTTTTATGTTAAAACTAGTTGACCCGGCGAACTTAGTACCGCTTCAGAATACGAATTATCTTAAAAAAAATAATTGTGTATTTTCCCCATGTTTTTAACAGTTATATACTGCTATTCGGGGCGGAGACAAATCCAATAAATCAAAGTTCATAGAAATCGGTCTAGCCGTTCTTGAGTTATAAATGTTGTAACTAACCCGACTTTGTTTTATTTATAATAGACAAGAAATTTCATACGGAAGAAATCGTAGGCAGAAGCTAGTACTTGTGGCGGCATTTACACTGCCAGATGCGAACTACGCATCACACTGACGTCACGCAAAATCCTGCATCGCGCAAGCAAAGTTTACCGCGCAACTAGCATCAATACAACGGCCCGACATGAATCATTGGGCAGTTGCCCGCCAGACACGGCATCCGTCTGGTCGGAGGATCCTCCCTTTTCTATGGAGGATGAGTGAACTTTACACCCTGTTCCCCGTAGCTCTATATACTGCATAATATTATACATGTTCTGTATATCCGAATTAGAATGTGTTTTATCTTGTGACAAAAGCAACTTGTAAATAAAAGTAAAAATACTTACATTTCTCTTCCATTTTATGTTTAATCTTCTGTTTCTCTATGTACTCCTTTTGTCTCTTCTCGATTTCTTTCGCCATTATCGCTGTCTCTTTCTTCATACTGTAAAAATGTTGAATTTCAATTAACATCACGCATGTATTCCCTGAAGGGTTAGCTAGAGGTGTACCAAGACCCAAATTTCACCAGCTATATTTGGCTTTTTGAATTTCAATTCAATATTATCAATAATGCTAAATTGTCCGTGAGCCCGGCTCACGGACAATTTACCGGACCGCCTACCTCACGGCGTGAGGTAGGCGGTCGCTTCATGGAAAGGGCTGGTATTCAGCCGCAGCCGGTTACACTGGAAGCTAACCCCAACATAGTTGAGGCCAGGCACATGATGATGTAAACGATTGTGGACTCATACATGTTTCGATTTGCTATCCATTTTGTATTGCATTCGAAAACATTGTAAAAGCTCATCTTTAAGAGTTACCGTGGAGTTTCTTGCCTTCTCCATACGAAACAACCAATTGGAACCATGCACCTAGCTTCTGATGTTCCATAAGTCCCCATGTACGTCTATGTGAAATGAAATAATTACAATGTTATACTTACGCGGCAGCTTCCTCCAGCTGCTTCTTCCGCGCGTCGTCGGCTCGCTTCTGTTCCTCCGCGAGTCGTTGTTGTCTCGCTTGTTCCTCGGCTCGTCGCCTTTCTTCCGTTTCAGCTACTTTGCGAGCTAACTCTTGCTTTTTCTGGAAGGAAGACGGTAATTAGGATTGGGCCGTAGTAGAATAGGATAGTTCTTTATTTGCACAGAAAGTAGGTATAACTTACAGATTTTAAGTTTAAAATGATCCTATACTAACTACCTAACTAAGACATGTAAACAGTTTTAGCTATAATAATAAAGACTCATTATAGTTGAATCTATAAACGCAAAATTGCTTTAAGTTAAATTATAAGCGTTCCAGTAAAAAATATATCATAATTATCAAAAGAAAAAGAAAATTACAAGCATTTTAGAGCGTGTTCGATGTAATAATTACGATCGAACACGTTTTGCTGACCTAGCTAACCAATAACGCCGCGCTAAGTGCGGCGCGGCATCAGTGCATAGTCGGACAGCAAACCGGGTGCATTCGTACTTATTAGCAATTCATTCATAAGCATTTAGCGTAGCATAGTATAGCAACCGTTTTAGCAATAAACGTTCAAAGTGTAATGAAGTGTTTCATTTAGCAGCATAGGTCTATACCACTTAGGTCGCGACTCCTACAGAGCGCACCCTAAAGGCAATTCATTCATCGCAGTTCCAAACATGTAGCAAGTTGGTAATGCATTGAACTAGCGGGCATTTACTTAATTTTGACCCTTCCTATGAAAAAAGGTTTTTTTTCGTACATCTTATATTAAACTTCAATGTCACAGCGTTGGTTTTGAGAAACTAGATTAGTATAACCATAGTTTGACCCCAACTAACACTGTATATTTTTATTGCTGTTTTTTTGCTGGGTATCGAGATTTCCACTTAGACTCAGAAAAGCTACGACGCGACGTACGTTTAAGTTTCAATCATCAGCTCTCGTCAAAATCTATCGATTGTATACATAACGTAAAAATAGTGATGGTGAATATTATGTGTTAAAATAAAAATAATATCAAAAATGTATAGTGTCCGCCTATACGCGTCAAAAAGCCAAATCCAAATACAAAGATCGTATACGGTTGCAAAGGGCTTCTCAAAAGCAATCGAATGGTACCAACAAAACACCATATGACCGAGTCGAGCAGTGCCGGGGACGTAAAAGAATGAATGCGGCCGAGCGGATCGACCCCGTTACGTAAACGTATTCACGTACAACACACGGGCGTGTCCATGACACAGCCACACCACATTTTGGATCGCGATTTCTATGTTCGTGTATGTTGGACCAGTAAGAATGAGTGAGCCCACAACGCACCCTCTCGGCCTCCTTCAGGCGCTCCAGCTTGCCCAGGTCGGCATGCGCCTGCTTCTCCCGCCGCTCGCGCGCGGCGGCCTGCAGCGCGGCGCGACGCTCGCGCTCGGCCGCGTCGCGCGCGAGGGCCGCGGCGGCCATCTTCTCTTCGCGTTTCCTGAGATAAAGATATTAGATGTTTTAATGGCAGTTTGACTTAAGTTAATTTGCCAATTAAGTTCTTTGCACATAGTCCAAGATGTTCTAGATCAGTGTTTATTTACGATAGAAAATGCTACTATAGAACACTGATATCTAAGTGTGTGAACAAGCTCATACAAATTGTATGCAAGCAACCTTTACTCCTGAATATCTAGGCAATGTGACACTTTAGGTCACTTTAAGCCGGTATACATGGCGACCTGTATAGATGGTTTTCGTCTTACACTGAGAATCGGAGTCAGGCTGTGGTTCTTCAGGGTTACACTTCGGGTTGGACCTCGGTCCCCTCGGGTGTACCACAGGGTTCAGTTTTGGGGACCTTGCTTTTCACTATGTTTATTGCTGATGTTGTAAACTGCTTCAAGCACTCTTACGTGTTGCTATACGCTGATGACATGAAGGTCCATAAGATTATACATGATATCTCTGATACTCACCAGTTGCAAGCTGATCTTAATAGGTTTGAAGAATATTGCAATCACAATTTGTTACAATTGAATGCCTCTAAATGTTTTCAAATGACCTTCACACGCCAGAAGTCTAGTAAATTCAATATATAGTCTCAACCGACTAACCTTGGGCAAGGTTGACAGCATTAGGGATTTAGGTATTATACAGGATAGTAAATTACTGTTTGATCAACACATTGACAGTATCGTGAGCAGGGCCTCGAAAGCACTAGGATTTGTAATCAGAGCCTCAGCCTGTTTCCGTTCTCTGAAGCCGATCAAGGTTTTGTACTGTTCGTTCGTGCGCAGCCACTTGGAGTACACATCACAAGTCTGGAACCCTCAATATGGGATCTACAGTTCGCGCATTGAGGGTATCCAGAAAAAGTTTCTGAGATATCTTGATTATAAGGCACACCAGGTTTCCATAGATTACAGTCACCGTTGCAAGAGGTACCATTTTCTTCCATTGGATCGTAGGCGACTCATTAATGATGTATGTTTTTTGATTAACATAGCGAATGGCTCGATCGACTGCCCTGAACTATTAGCAAAGTTAGGATTACGCACTAATACTATTGGATTACGTAGAAGGCCGCTTTTAGGTGTGCCTTCTGCCACTACTAATTATAGGCGTAATGCTTTTCTTATAAGAAGCGCTCGATGCTTCAATGATGTGTCTTCTGAACATGATATTGACTTATTTTGCACTAAGATAAGCACGGCAAGGATGCTCTTAGCCAAATCATTTTTTGTGAATGATGCGCTGGCTAGTGGTTCTTTAACTTGTGTGTAGTACTTACTTAAATAAAAAATAAAAAAAAACTAACATAACACAATGTACATACTTTAATTGTTCGGCTTTAGATAATCGGTATGTTATATAACTGTGGAGGCTTGTTATTAGCAATTTGATAACGTGTTGTTGTTACCTATTATTTGTAATTAGTCTGTAAGCCTTCTTAAAAGTAATAAATAAATAAATAAATTTATTTGCTGAACATTTTTTGTCTGTATTTAACCCTCTTACTAATAAACGTTGTATAGCATCTGTTTAGTTACACAACGCTTTGTCTTCTTCTTTCGAAAGTCAAATTACTAACGACTGAAAGAGAAAAATCGGTGTGTAACTATTCACCTGATATAATACGTTTATTAGTAAGGGGGTAAGTGTTTACCTTTCCATATGTTTCAATTTCACCGTAAGTGACTTTGCAGAAAAATCTAAAATGTTCAAAACTTTTCCCATTAATATTTTTATGGTGCTATTACCAGGTCAACTGCTTAATTAAATTTACTATATAATATAACAATTATATTTGCTACACCTACCTCTTCTGCAGTTCTCTCTTGGCCTCCAGCATGGCTTCCTTCTTCTTACGCGCGTCTTCCCTCTCCCTCTTCAGTTCCTCTGCCTCCCTCGCACGGTTGATGCCGCTCAGTTTGGATGTGGAGGAAGTAATCATGGTTTTGCTGGAAGTGACCATGTTGGCGCGTGGCTTTGTGGCTGAACTAGATATCTGAAAGAAGAACAAAGCATAATGAGTATAGTATTTCTTATGCTGTCAATCTACGGCTGTGTTAATTGAAAATTAGTTGGGCTGTCTTCTACACCAAAGAAGTGCTGTTGTATTGGTTTATTGCAATTATTTCGTATCGAGTGAGGCCTGCATGCACATCATCATTTCAGCCGAAAGACGTCCACTGCTGGACATAGGCCTCCCCCAAGCACCTCCACTTCGACCGGTTCTATGCTTCTCGCATCCAACAGGTTCCTGCGGCCTTCACAAGGCATGCACATAATCCATACTAATCACACTAATATTATAAATGCGAAAGTTTGTGAGTGTGTGTGTTGTTGTATGTTTGTTAATTCTTCACACTGAAACGGCTGAAAGGCTGGTTTTTTTTCTTTATGGACAAGTAAAAAATTCCTAATACTTACTGCCACTGCGCTGACTCAATGCCGAACAGTATTATGTTCAAACATACTGTGAATGCGTGTGTAAACGCAGGAGCTCTTGGTTCCGTCCGAGACAATGGTGAAGTTTGTGTGTGTGTGTTATAGGCTGACGCTACTCATACACACGCACACATTCGCAGCGTGTTTGTACACTTGTCTAATACAAGTAAAGCGCGCCTCCCTTTTAGGGAAAGGCAGTAGAATTTTTCATACAAAATCAAAATACTGTCACAACCGTATAAACAACATCACGGAAAATTAAATCCTTTACGTAGGGCGGTAGAGGGCTACAACCGTATCCGTATAGAGCGTTTTGGATGAAATCTGTTTACGTGACACATATTGAGAGCACGTACACCTTATGCTTTTTACAGTAAATCAACGTGAATAAATGAATAAGCAAATCAATTTTACACTGCGGTAGCCGTGTTAGACGTAAAGTAAATACCAAATTATACGGCTATCGCCGTACTGTCATTCCATGAACTTTAAAAATACGGTTACAGCCGCTATCGCGCCGGAAGGTGTTAATGCATTTAGTGGATTTGTCGTCCAAGCAGGTCTAAAACTACTAGAATCCCACTTTCTGTAAGTGTTTAACATACCTGTGGCGCCTTCCCATTGAAGATCATATTGTTCATCTTTGTGAGAGTTTCTGCGGAGAGCACAGGTTTCACTATCTTGTCGGGCGGCGTGTGGTTTTCCTCAGGTTGCTCTTCCAACTGAACAAGTCATAACTTGATTAGGTGAGTGTTTGGAAAAATGGAAAAAAAAAAGATCCTTTCTAGTTTTTGGAACGAACGGTTCCTTAACGAGGCTTGCGGTGGGAGTTGACTGGCAGAAATTGTCACGAAAGGAAAAAGCGTTACGCCCCTTGCGACTTTTTCTCTCTGTCTCTTTCTGTGTGAATTCAATAAGAGTTTTTAAAACATACATAGACTATGTACCATCAGTGGCGTGCCTAGGGGTCAAAATTAGGGCAAGCCCACAGATTTTCAACGTATAAAAAAAACGCCCAACTGAGGGATTGGCTGATTTTCAGTTATTAATGTTTGTGTTCGAGTTCATTGATTGGTATTTTTTTAATATATTTATTTATTGATAGGTTTAAGTAAGTTTGTTGTTGTGAATAAATTATGATTTTATTAGGGCAAGCCGGGCTTTTCGGCTTCTATGAAGGTACCGCCCCTGTGTACCATAGTCATCTAGTACACACCTCAGCACATCAAGCTACCAGAAACTGTCAAATTTTCCCAATCAACCTTGAACCTAATGCTTTAGCGATAAAGTTGAAAATCTATTAAAGAAATTTGACAGATTGTAGTAGCTTGATGTGCTGGCGTCTGTACATTTTAATCTTCATGAGAGCATCTAAAAACTTATACTTAGCTCTGTATTAAAAACGCGTCTGTGAGTGGATAAAATTTCTATACTAACTGAAAAAAGTCAATTTCAAGGTTGGTCTAAATCTAAATCATAATTATGTGAATTATTTTTTCATTTAGTTAATCTCAAATGTTATTTTTTTTTAATTTCATAGGGCCTGTATTCAATACATAATATACAACGAAAGGAACTTCGTTCCGACCGGGTGTCCCATGACAGCTCTCAACTTTTTGATATCTGAATCAACGCAACTCACCTTCTTAGCCAAGGCTCTTGTTTTGGTCCTGGTTACTCTGGAAGCTAACTCTTCAAACTGTTGAACTTTCTCCTTCACTGCAGAACTAGGATAGCAAAAATATGAAATTAGTAAGAAATATAGGTACATTAATCCTTTTATTGGTAAAATAATTATTTTAAGACACGAAACACATACATATTTAAATTGCTATTTATGGGAGCACTTTGTCAAAGAAGAAAGCACACTCAGGTATTTTTACTGTTTCTGGGTTAGCTGGACGCTGGTAACACAAAATCAGTTGTTATTTTGATAATTAAGGTGTCACTAGTCGATATTTTTCCATACAAATTTCGGGAGAGTATTACTCCACTGTTTGACATTGTGTATCCAAAGTTAAACACGATATCGTTTTGTCTTATTATTAATTTTGTCTGTACGGAAACCGAATAGTAAAATAAAAAAACCATTAAAAAGTTGGCCAACAAAAATTCGGTTTTCTTGCTACATACTGTTTTTCTGCATACTAATACCTATTATAAATTCGAAAGTAACTCTGTCTGTATGTTACCTTTTCACTCCTAAACCACTGAACGGATTTCGATAAAATTTGGCAGAGAGATAGATTGCATCCCGGGGAAGAACATAGGATAGTTTTTATCGACATACCTCGCGGGCGAAGGCGCGGGCGGAAGTTAGCAAGTAATAAAAGAACTGTAAAATCTTCAAAACAAAGTCGGTACCGACAAAGCTCTGTTATCGAAGAGTTCATTAAACTTTATTTGTAATTAATTTATGCAGTGGTTTTTTTATAAAACTCGATTTTCCAACGCACTTTTTGAGTTTTTTTTTCGCCTTTCATTTCGTAACGGTGTTTCTGTGCGTGAGAACTAAATGTTGTGCGTGTAGACTAGCGTCTAACTGCTCATCGCTGATACTAGCTCTATCGGACACGAAGCCAGGTGAGACAGCGTGCTTTTTGGCCATGACCACCAGTGAGTTCGAGCTCGCGACAAGTTCCACCTTAAGAGAGGCCTATGTTCAGCAGTGGACGTCTTCTGAATAATATGGAGATTAGATTATGATACAAACACAGAATTTATTTTTGATTATTGTATGGCGTACAATACAGGGTGGCACGAACGTCGACGCGCAAACTGTAACCAAGAATTCAGCAAATGATTCTAGACCCTCTAGCATAGCAATTTATTGGCGGTTAAAAAAAAAAAATCTGCTGTTTCATACCTGCGTGGTCAAACAGATAATTATTACTTTTGACGTAACCAACGAAATATTTCAACACTAGGGGTTCAGTATCATGTACTGATTGGTAACAGCAGTGCGATTCTGTAACCATCTCACCGTGAAAGGGGGCGTTCAAGTATTACGTAACGCAATTTTTGAAGATTTTTGACCCTCCCTCCCCCCCATGTAACGCGCCGTAACGTTTTTCTGTACCCCCCCTCCCCCTCCCTAAAGATTACGTAACACCCAAGTGACCATTTTTACCTAAAAGTCACGATTTAGTTGCGCAAAGTATCTACCGGAAAGGCGCTAAAATACCGTTATTATTGTTTTAATCGCGTTTACGGTAATAATAAATGAAATAAGAGATTTCTAAATCGGAATGTATGCGTATATTGTTTATTTTACTTGACTTTAATTCCCTAGTTTTTTATTTAAATAAATAAAACAATGTTACATAACGCGTTGTTCGAACCCCCCTCCCGCCCTTGTAACGCATCGTAACGTTTTACAAGACCCCCCCTCCCCCCAAATTGCGTTACGTAATACTTGAACGCCCCCAAACTTAGGTGAAGTGAGCGTGGAGTGAGCTGTCAATAGTGTCAATTCCTAGCAAAAACAAACTCACTTCACCTAAGTTTTCACGGTGAGATTTTTACAGAATCGACCAGCAGGTTGCATATCTCTGTCAACCTGCAAAAGCATAATCAGCCTATAATGTTCCCACTGCTGGGACACAGGCCTCTTCTCTACGAGAGTGGGCCGTAATCCACCACGCGAGCCCAGTGCGGGTTGGTAAATGTCACATGTCTTCGAATAACCACCATGTATAACATTATTATTTACTTACGAAGGTTGTGGCTGTGGAGGCTGTTTCTTAAGCGGCGTGTTCATCTCCTGCGAGTCACTGTCGTCGGTCAGAAGGGAATTGTCGTCTGTCAGATTCACTTGTTTAGGATCTGAAAGATGGATCAAGATTAGATTGTGTTTTGGGATTAAGAACCTTAATTTAATAAACGTAAAGTTCGTTTTCAGTAATAAATTAACTTTCTGAATGCAGACAATGCTTTCAGCTAAGATGATGAAAGTTTTGTTCACTTTTTTTTACGTGACCGAAGTTCCGCGGCTGATTTTACGTTCCGACGATATTCCCCCGGCCGTGGCTTCTCAACGTGCAGAAATCCTCGGAACAATGAGGTCGCTCCGCGAAGCCTGTGAAGCTCCCAGGAAGCTTCTGTGCTTCTGGGCGGAGCTAGGCTGGCTCTGTTAGCCAGAATCCCCACGCACAACGGCCCGAATGCGGGAAAGAGAGTCCCATCATCATCATCATTCCCCAGTAGGTATACTCTACGATCTATTGTAATAAAGAAAGTTTGATCAGATCGTATCCTTTTAATTGAAAGAATCCTCGTAGTAATATTGCTAATGAGTAAAGTGGAATAGATTGTTTTTTTTCCACATGTCATTATATAAGATAATTGTCTAATTCTACTTCGATAATTATTTCTTCGTCTTTATTTTCTTCTTCTTGCAGAAGTTCGCTGTTCTAAGAAAAGGGGTGCATTAATTGTCTCCTCATTAATATCATAAATATCTTCATCTGTTGTATTTCTTTCAATATAACATGTAGAAAAACAACCTATTCCACTTTGATCATTAGCAATATTACTATTCTTGCAATTAATAGGATACGATCTGATCAAACTTTCTTATAACAATAGATCGTGGAGTATACCTACTGGGGAAACCACGTTAGAAAAAATGTACTAAGTACATTACCTCATAGGTGGTGCGGAAATGTGTGCATATTATGTAAAATATGAAATTTCTAATGATTAAAACCGCGATATCTCACGAATGGTGAGTCGTAAGAGAAAAAGTGACTGAATCATTTTTGTAGAGAATTGTATGATCTACAACTTTTTTCTGATCTATTTTCACGATAATACTTACTGTTTTCGAGAAAAATGGAAAAAACCTTAATTTTGTACTTTTATTTTTTTATTTTTATTTTATTAAATAGGAACAACAAACAGCTACATTATGCAATATTATAAACAGAAAAACATAAATTACTTAGGGGGTTCCTCGGCACTCATTTCCTTAGGAAATGAGTGCCGAGGAACCCCCTGATGGGGGTGGAGGGATTCCTCCAGATATTATGGAGGTGGTGGAGTGTTCCCAAAACTCTGATTGTATGAGACCCGACGTTAGAAAGCGCCCCAGAAGTCCTGAGTTTTCTGTTGTTGACGCGAAAAGAAATAAGCCGCCGTCTGATTCAATTCAGTCCGTGTTTATTAAGCCAGGTTTCGAGAACGATTCCAAAATGCTCTATAATGAGAGTGACAGAGCTCCCTTCACGGTATTTGTCTCTAGGGTGGAAACAGATCCTAAACAAGGCCTAACCTTAAACTCTCTTAAGTTTGCCCAATTTATATTTAAGAAAGGTTTTAAAGGTGTTGTTCAAGGCAGTGTCAGGTCTTTGGGCCGTAACAGGATGTCTGTTGATTTTACAACATTAAGTGATGCCAACAATTTTGTTAGCAATCCTATCTTAGCTGAATATAATTACTCTGCATCTATCCCTCGCTTCCTTGTGAGTCGCATGGGAGTTGTTAGGGATATTCCTACGGACTGGACACTAGAGGAGCTAGTCCTCGGTATAGAAACCCCTCGAAATTGTGGAGAAGTTGTTAGGGCTAGAAGGCTTAATTTTAAAAACAAAAAAGAGGATTCCGCTACTTGGTCCCCTTCATCGACTGTGGTGCTTACTTTCTCTGGCCAAATTCTCCCAGAGAAAGTCTTCTGTTATAATGTTTCTCTTCCTGTCTCAATCTATGAACTCCCCACTATCCAATGCCGCAACTGTTTACGATTTGGCCATATAAGCAATCAGTGCAGATCTAAATCGCGCTGTTACCGTTGCGCTCAACCTCATCCTGGAGATAGCTGTAATGTTCCCGACTCACAGGTCTCATGTCTTTTGTGTGACGGTGGAAGCCATAAGGCCACTGATTTTAAATGCCCTGAACACTCAAGACAGAAGTCAATTAAAATGGTAATGTCTCAAGAAAATCTAAGCTACCGTGAGGCATCAGCAAGATTTCCCCGTACCCGTAAATTGCCATACTCCAATGTTACAGCAAGTCCCTCCCAATCCAAACTTCCTCAAGGTTACCCTTCTGAACCCGTTTTCTTCTCACCCCCTCTTAACACTCCTACTTCTTCTCCATATGCATCCCCAGTTAAAACATCCTACACCAAGACGGTTTTTCGTTCCCCAAGACCTAGGCCAGAATTGGGCAAGTCATATGATACTCGAGCCCATAAATCGATAGTCAATACACCTACTTCTTCTCAGCCTAATGGCTGTGCTCTGAATTCCCCTTACATTGAAACCACTCCCCTTCCCACTCCAAATGACAACTTGATAGAGCTCCTAACTTGCTCACTTATTAACATTTTGTCTAAATTTAGTGATGCAATACCGAACAATGTCATCATATTAGTTCAACAACTCCTCGAAACCTGGATTCACCAAAATGGACAAAATCCTTCAGTGGAATTGTAGATCCATTCGCAGAAAGAAACACGACATAATCTATCTTATAAATAGATATAAACCCATTGTCTTTGCTGTGTCGGAGACGTGGCTCAAGCCTGGTTCTCTCTTTAGGGTTCCTGGTTATTCATGTCTTCGGGACGATAGAGATGACGGATGGGCGGGTTGCGCCCTATTGGTTAGCAGATCTATCACTTTTTCCCAGATTCCTCTTCCCCATCATGACCCTGGTCTACATATTGTGGCCATTAGAGCCATGGATATATCCTATGTATCTGCCTATATTCCCCATCCCAATGCTAATATATTGTCTGAATTTAACTCTATCCTTTCTTTTATTCCTGGCCCTTTGATTGTGTTAGGTGATTTTAATTGCCGTCATACCCTTTGGGGCTCTCACTGTAATGACCCCTCCTCCAGCTTTTTGCTAGACCTTTTAGATGATCGCAACCTTTGTGTTCTTAATGATGGATCTGCTACCCGTCGGGTTTCTCCTAACCAAAATATTAGTGTTCCTGACCTTACTTTTTCTTCCCCATCCTTAGCATCAACTCTTTCCTGGTCTGTTCTCCCTAATTCATATGGGAGTGATCATTTTCCTATCCTAATTTCTTTTCCAAGTACTCATCCGCGTTCTCCTCCCATCCAACCCCTACAAAAATATCGCCTACCCCAAGCTGACTGGTCTAAGTTCTTGTCCAATTTGGATGCAGAACTTCAAAATTTTCCCCAAATAAATTCATCCAACTCCTTAATTCTATACAGTGATTTTGTTGAGTGCCTGTTGAGAGCGGCCAATTCTTCAATCCCATTAAAAAACTCTGCCCGTCACCTGATACCTTCTCCACCTTGGTGGGATGCTGAATGCACTGATGGCGTCCGTAAACGTAAAGAAGCCGAAAACACCTTTTCCTCTAGTATAAATATGCCCGACTATTTAAATTTTAAAAAGACTTCTGCAACTACTTGTAGGTTATTGGCAAGAAAGAAAAGATGTGGCTGGCTCAAGTTTTGCGAATCACTGTCCCCGCGCACTCCAGTTTCCCTTGTATGGAAAAAAATTAAAATCTTCCGCAGAGCTTGTGACAGCCACTCACCCGATGTTTCTACCAATGACCGCAGTACCTGGTTGGAAGACTTTATATCCAAATTAGCCCCCCCCTTTGTTCCTAGCTTCGAGTGCCTTCCCATTATAGATCCTCCTCCTCCTACTACATCTGATAGATTTGATGACCTTTTCTCTTATCCAGAACTTATTTGTGCCTTAGATCATCTCCGGGATTCTGCTCCGGGGGTCGATGGAATACCCTACTCCTTTATTTCCAAATCTTCTTCTGACTGTAAACTAATCTTTCTGAACCTAATCAATTCCTTTTTCGTTACTGGCCAAGTTCCAGAGTCTTGGAAATCCCAAATAATCATCCCAATTTTGAAACCTGGGAAAGACCCAAAAGATTCTACTTCCTATCGTCCTATCGCCCTCTCTTCTGTCTTGGCTAAAATTATGGAGAATCTCATCAAGAATCGACTTGAATGGATCTTAGAATCCAAAGGCTTCTTATCCAGTTCTCAGTTCGGTTTTCGAAGAGGCCTGGGAACTCTGGACAGCCTAAGTGTCTTCATGTCTGATGTCCGCATCGCCTTTTCCAATAATGAAAGTGTTCTCGGTGTTTTCTTAGACATAGCTTCAGCCTATGATAATGTCCAACTTCCAATACTCAGGCAAAAGATGCTACAGCTGAGTATCCCTGTGAGGATGGTCAACATCATTTGTAGTCTCTTCATGTCCCGCTCTATCTCTGTCCGTCATCAAAACTATCTCTCCCCATCACATATAGTGTGGAAGGGTTTACCCCAGGGGTCGGTCTTAAGCCCCATCCTTTATAATATATACACACATGATTTGGAGTCTTCAGTGAGTTGTTTCTGCAAAATCCTACAATATGCCGACGACATTGCTCTCTACTTTAATTCAGCTGCCCTTTCAGATGCCTCATCTCGCTTAAATTCTGCCCTTTTCTACTTAAACCAGTGGCTGACCGATCACGGCTTAAGTTTGTCAGTCTCCAAATGCAATGCGGTTGTCTTTTCTCGCAAGCGTAATATTCCCCTTATTAACCTGTATGTTGAAAATGAACCCATTTTGATCCGTGACAAAGTTAAATTTCTTGGCCTCATTCTTGACTCAAAATTATCTGGTCTCTACCATCTAGATTACATCTTAAAAAAATGTGAAAGAGGCGTTAATGTCTTACGTGCCCTTTCTGGAGTTCGCTGGGGAGCTCATCCAACCTCTCAGAAAATCCTATATAACGCCATAGTTCGTAGTCACTTTGACTATGGAATCTTTCTGCTGGAACCATGCAACAAAATAGCCCTAGCCAAACTGGACAGGATTCAATCCAAATGCTTGCGTATTATCACGGGTGCTATGAAATGCTCCCCTATTAATGCCCTTCAGGTAGAATGTTTAGAACCGCCCCTTCACTTACGTAGACAATATCTCTGTGACAGATTTTTTTATAAAGTCATCCAGAATAAATGTCATCCTCTACTCCCTCTTCTTCGTACACTTTCTCAGTTAATCTTAACATCTCGCTATTGGTCTCATAAAAATCCCCCACTTCTCGTTAACAGCTTCAGTAAATTTAATAATTTGAACATTTCCTTAGTCCAGTTAGATAAAAACCCCTTATTTGAAGTAAATTTTGATTCCTTGCTCTTCCAACCAAAAATTATTTTTAACTTTGGTATATCCAAGCATGACCCTGCTGCTAATGTCAAATTCAATAGAATACTGGCAGAAGACTGGCACAATTGGTTGACGTTATTTACAGATGCTTCTAAGTTGTCCGATAATAGTAATGTGGGATCAGCTGTATGGATCCCAAAATACAAAATTATTCTTAATTTTCGTAGTTCTGCTCTTGGCTCTATATACACAGGGGAAGCAATAGCTCTTTTAGAAGCAATCTCCTACATTGAATCACATGGACTCAACAAAAGCCTTATTCTCTCGGATTCTCTTAGCTGTCTACAGGATTTAATAAAATCGCCTTTTCGCTCTCGTAACAATTCTCCCCTTATCTTAAAGATAAAACAACTCCTGTATAGATGCCACTGTTTAGGCATAGAGATTGCTCTGGCTTGGATCCCCAGCCACTCTGGAATTGCTGATAATGAGAATGCGGATTCGATAGCCAAGCTAGCTACTCGCAATGGGATCGAATCTCATCCGTCTTGCTATCCTCGAGATCTGCGCTGTCTTGTTAAACCCGAAATGATGAAGGATTGGAATGATCATTGGCAAAAAACGCGGTTATTGAAGGGTAGATTTTATGGCTCTATCCAACCATCCATTCCATCTAATTGTTGGTTCAGCAAACTAAAATTTTCTAGTAAAATAGCCTCCTCTGTTATAATTAGGCTCCGACTTGGTTTTGTTTGCACTCCTGTTTTTTTGGCCAAAATCCGCGTGAGGGACTCTTCTTTGTGTGAATGCGGTCTGGATGAGGGTACTCTGGAGCACTTGTTTTTTTCCTGTCCTCGTTTAACCACTCCGCTTTACGACATACTCCCTTCTGATTTTCCCCGCCCAATTAACATTCCTTTCCTATTATCTCTAGCCCATACCCCTGCAGTTAAAATCCTTTATAAATTCATTAGCATTAATAAAATCCAGTTATAGTTGATATTCCTATTTACTTATTATATATTTACTGAATGTTCTAACATTTATTTTGTGACGTTTTACATCTAATATAAAAAAAAAAATGTTTTGTCCTTTTTTAGCATGGGGTTCATGGATGCCACCGCTACAAACACTGATCAATAGTTGTGTAAAAGTTTACGATCATTATCTTCTCATACCTTGACATTGGCAAAATCATCGAATGTAACCGATGGAGCCAGAACCTCAAAAATAGAATAGAATAGAAGAGTTCAAGTGTCTCATACAAAAGGCTACGAAACCTTTTCAAAGAACATGTAAATATGTCTATGTGTTCGAATATTTCATTATAGGTTGCTGCCATTCGCCGAACTGGCGAACGTAGACCAGTGTTAGATCGGCTGGTACCTACTGCAAAGAGTTTGCCTGCACGCACCCGCCGTCTATGGACAGTTCTGGGGACTGCATAGCACAATACATTGTTTAAATCAATACAATCAAAATTGCCATTAACAATATTATACAATGTCATTGCTTCCAATTGTTTACGTCTAGAACTGAGCGTCAAAAGCTTGTACTTACTGAGCAACTGGTTATACTGTAGATACGTTTTATAACACCTATAGTGCATTGCACGAAGAAATCTACGTTGGACATTCTCTATCATGTCAATGTATTTGCCATAGTATGGGTTCCAGATGGATACGGCATATTCAAGCTGGGAACGGACTAGGGTTTTATACAGACAGAGGTACGAAGAGGTCCGCTTAAAGTCATGAGTGGATCTCATTATGAATCCGTACATCTTATATGCTTTATTTACAATTTGATCGATATGCAAATCCAAGCAGAGTTTCGAGTCAAGCAATATACCAAGATCACGAACCGAGTTTACATTATTCAATAAAACATTACACAGTGAGTATGGAAACCTTATGATGTTTTTATTTTTGGTAAAATTTAGGTAGTTGCACTTGGGAATGCTCAGATGGAGCTTACTAGTATAACAATAGTCCGTGAGTCGATCCAAGTCCTCTTGGAGAAGATAGCAATCCTGAATACTATGAATAGGTCTGTATACTTTGAGGTCATCAGCATATAACAAAAACTTGGAATGATGAAAACAGTTACCAATATTATTTATAAAAATGATGAATAAAAGAGGACCTAGAATAGAGCCCTGCGGGACACCAGATGTAACCCGAGTAGCATGAGAGTGGTATCCATTAATAACAACCCGTTGACAACGGTTAGTGATGTAAGAAATGAACCATCGCAACAAGTTACCACGAATACCGTTGAAAGCTATTCGGTTCAGCAATAATTCATGATCCACCTTGTCAAAAGCTTTCTGAAAGTCCGTGTACACTGCATCAACTTGTATACGATTGTCGATGTTATCAAATAGGTCACTAGAAAATATCAATAAATTAGTTGTCGTGGATCGCTTTTTCACAAAACCGTGCTGTTGTTGTATAATAGTGTTATGCAGGAAAGGGTACACTTCGTTATGTACCAGTCTCTCAAAAAGCTTCGACAAGGTAGATAAAATAGAAATAGGTCGGTACTGCTCAACACTACGCTTAGATCTACTCTTGTGTACAGGTGTGATATTAGCCTGCTTCCACACCGTTGGCATAACACCTTCCGTGATACATTTATTGTAGATTATAGTTAGGGGTCTACATATAAAGGAAGCAGTATTTTTAAGAAAAAACGCCGACAGTCCATCAGGACCTGGGCCCTTAGATGGATCAAGGGATTTCAGTTCGGCCAAAACCGATTCTTCCTTAAAGTGTAGGTTAGAAACAACAATGTCGTTAGACACTGTTTCAGAAGATAAATCCCATTGAGAGAGTGCGGATGAAGCAGGTTCATACACGGAAGAAAAGAAATCAGAGAACATGTTGCAAATCGATTGAGGGTCGTTGGATACATTGTTTTTATATTGAACTTTTGCCGGTATACCGGGTTTGTTTTTGCGGTTGGAAATGTATATCCAGAAATCCTTTATGTTTTTATGTATACTATCCTCAATAGACTGAATATATTTAGAGAAGCATTTATCACAATTTTCCTTAAAGAAGGCTCTGTGCTGCGAGAATTTTTCGTAGTCTGCAATGTTGCCGTATTTCTTCCATTTAACCCATGCCTTTTGTTTTTTATTGAGCGTCTTAATTAATATTTTAGAAAACCAGACCGGGTAACCAGTGGTCCTAGATGCCGATAGTGGTGTGTGCTGTTTAATTATATCGTCAATCTTATTGTAAAATGTGCTTAGTGCCTCTTCCGATCCCAAAGGGGCAAGTAAGACCGTCCAGTCAATATCCTGAATTTTGCTGTTAATGTTCTCGTAATCAGATTTGTAAAAGTTGTATTTTTGTAGCGGTCGCTTTTTCATAGGTTGAGCATCTACGTTTAGATTTATGTCACAGATAAAAGGTGGGTGATATGTATCGATTGGAAGCAGAGGAAACAACGCAGCCGATATCTTACACGGGTGGTTGGATATAACTAGGTCAAGAATTTTACCATTAGTATTTGCTTTTGACCTTGAATAATTTTTTTTGCAGAAGTAGGATCGAAGGGGATTTTTAACATTTCATTTATAATGATGTATTTAACATCTCTGCCAATTTTCAGCTCTATGCGAATTTTGTCTAAGTTATGAGTTATTTTTGTCTATTTTGACTGTTTTAAAAATCGTGTACTGTGCATGTCAAACCACGTGGTGTGTCAAGTCTTATCTTTCGTGGCACGCATTGTACCTAGAAGTATTTTTGGGCCAACTGACAAAGAATCGTCTGCCTAGCCTTTGCTCAACTATGTTGGGATCAGCTTCCAGTCTAACTGGATCCAGCTGCATACGAGTATTTTACAAGAAGCGACTGCCAATTTGACCTCTACAATCCAGTTACCGGGTAATACGATACCTCTTGGTAAGACTGGTTGTTAGACATTCAGACTACCAGTAACAACTGTCAAAGATCTACGAATGACAGCCGGCTTAACGTGCTTTCCGAGGCACGGATGGGTCTCGAAGGACCGACCGCGGCAAGCGTAGCTTAAAATCTGATCGATCGACCCGTTCGGTGATTAACTTAACCACGAGCCTCTACAAAAGGAATGATATGATGTTATAGAGGTATGAGGAACAGGGAGTAAAGTTCACTCATATTCTATAGAAAATGGAGGATCCTCCGACCAGACAGTGTTGTCTGGCGGGCAACTGCCCGATGATTCATGTCGGGCCGTTGTATCTATGCTAGTTGCGCGGTAAACTTTGCTTGCGAGATGCAGGATTTTGTGACGTCAGTATGACGCGTAGTGGGCATGTGGCGTTTGTAGATACCGCTACAATATTAAAAAGTCCTTACCTTTATCGATCACGACGGTGGCATCCATGATATTAGTCTGTGGTTTCTCTATCACCATAGTTCCTCTGTTCGCCGTTTCAATCACCACAGTTTCGTCCATGAGCTGGAATTTGAAAATACACGTAATATTACGCCTGTTTGCCTTAAAGGAGCAGGCAGAGATGTAAAGTACACCTACATTTTAGCCATTTGTCATTCATTAGCCCATTACGCACGAATCCAGATTCCTTAGAAATTCTAGTGAGAATTTCTCAATAGCAAAACCAGGTATAGATAGTTCAACTCATCTGTGCGTGCGGCACTGTGTGGGTAAAGCGATAAGGACACGTTTAGCTCGGACGACGACTGCCGCGTCACTGCCATACATTTTCATCATAATTACAAGCGCACGCACACATGGCGCCGCGCACACAGATGAGTTAAACTATCTGTAACACCTACCAATTATAAAAACAATAATACCAGTCTATACTGTCCCACTGCATGGCAAAAACTACTTCTCATACAGAGGAGGCACGAGTATTGACCACAACGCTTGCTCACGGCGGATTGGCGATGACTTATAACGGATGTAAAAAGACACTTAACGAAGCTGAGAGTCACTTCTACTCCCCGTCATTGTGATACTTTTTTGTACTGGACCTTACCTGGGATCCTTCTGTTTACGGAGATATTGAAAGTCAAAATTCCAACTTTTACTGACTTTTTTCAAGTGAATAACTTCTTTAGGCGCGTTGGGCATTTTTTGAGATGGGGAAAAACCATTGAACTCGCGCCACTGTTACCGTAAGCGACACCGCGCGTGTTTCGTTTATAAGATGATTAAAAAAATACCCGCTTCGGATGTGTTCGGCTGTCATCGGGATGTACTCGGTTTTAATTTATATCCGATATGATAGTGATTGATGGCAAAGTATTATGTTTGTGTTTTCTTTTCATTTCTGTCGGCACTCTCGGGGTGCCACTGTTTTTTATTTACAAAAACCAGTTTTTAATGTTATAATAACACAACCTTAAACAACCCCACAACCCCCTACAGTTGCATGCATCCATAAGCACAATGTTTTGCGTGCGTTACATTGCGCACTACCGCAAACAGAAAATTTTCACACCAATAAAAAAACGTAGTTTCCTAGCAATTACTTTTGTGCATTGTTACTTAGTTTCGTGATGAATAGTTGACGGCTACGTGATAGATCTTTAACCAAGATGAACTTAGAAAGTACATAATTAAAATGTACTTGCCCGGATTTGAACCCACAACCACGTGCATGACATGTGAGGCCATAACCAGTGGGGCGATATTTAGGCAGTCCTAACTGAACGAAATATTCAGCAAGGAATAATATAATAAATTGTACTCACAACATTCTTAGGTGTAACGGGCGCATGGTTATAAACCCCATTCGGTATAACCACAGTTTTATCCATATCACTGGCTTTGCCCAATACTCTCGTCTTATCCATGGCGTCCACCTCATCCAAATTCAACCTTGTGAGCTCAATAATAGGGGCTTTTTTAGCTTTGTCTGCCTTTTTAGGTAAGTCCTTTTGTAATATGGGTGAGGATACTACTGGTTGTGAAATGCGTTCTTCTTTGGGTGATATTTTTGTCTCTTGTGGTACTGGTGATGTCTTGAGGTTTCTCTGCTGGGGGGTGATGTCTTGAGTTTTCTCTGCTGGCTTTTCTTTTTCACTGAAATGTTGTGTTACATGTTACTAAAACTAAATTAGTTATTGAAACTCCATGGAAACATATACCATTGTTCATGTGATAATGGTATTACTCCTATTTTAATACATCATTCAATTTTTATATTGTTAAAATTAAACTTACGCAGCTTTTTGTCCCCTCCTAGTCCTCTTTGGCCGCGGTTTTTCAACAGGTGAAGCTAGAGGAATAGAAACATTGTTAACAATCATGAAATTTGTTGTAAAATGAAAAAGAATAGTAATTTTATGAAGAATGACGTATTGTTGAAATTAATGTGATAAGTGAACTTACCCAGGCCATTTTCCTGTGGTGCTGCAGCCGTTTCTGGTTCAGGGACAGCCTCTGACACTTTCTATAATTAATATTAATAGGCTAGTTAAAAAAAAGGCTTCCAAGTTACAGAGGAAGTATTTTCACTCTGTTGAATCTGATTCCAATAGGTTTTCCAGGGAAAACGTGACAACTTTGCGATATTTGATTTTGGTTGATAGCGTAGCACGAACATACGGCCACACCTTAACGTAAATCCGAATGATATATCGTATAGTTTTGTTTTTATTGCTGAATGGGCCCACTCTTGACCTCGATCACGCCTAATGGAAAACGATGGATGAGGTCTATGATGGAACAAGCGTGCCCAGAAGATGCCTAAGGCACTGGAACTCCTACGCACCGACGACACAGCAGGTCGCTTGGCGTCGGACTCCGACGGAATGGGGCGCTAACCTGGCAGTCAAATAAGGTGTTGGTGTGACTGTCCAGGATGCGCCGAGCGCGAGCTTTCAGTTGAGTAACTGGCGGAACAAACTGCGCTACACGAGGAGGCTTCTACATGCATCCCAACCTGTTTTGATTTCCGCGACAAACACAATATCATCCATAGTTGTGAATCAAGTATTCAAACTAAATCAATATTATGTGCGAAACAAGTATTTCCACCTGCTCCTCCCTGTTACATGGGACTTAAACATAACAGGCAAATACAAGCATGATGTTAATTCATGAGTGTTACCATTTAAAAAATCATTCAAATTTACGTTATGTTTACTTGGAGCTTATTACAATACTTCCTCACCTTCTTAGCCCTGGTGCGCTTAGGTCTTGTTTCAGCAGGTGGTGGCGCTGTCTCCTCGGTTTCAGTCCTTCGCGCGGAACGTGAACTGGCGCGGGTGGAACGAGCTGACGGTACTGTATTTACAATATAATGCAATCATTATTAATAATTTTATTTCAGGAAACGACCCGCGCTTTACTTGTGGTTACCAAGTGTGTAAACACGTTGTGAATATATGTGTCAGCGCAGGACCTCTCAATACCGTCCGAGACAATGGTGAAGTCAGAAGTGTGTTTTTATGCTACTCGTCTTCACGCGCACATTCACAGCTTGTTTGTATACTTGGTTACAACAAGTAAAGCGCGCGTCGCGTGAGATAAAAATACTAAACCTAATATACCTATATGTTGATTGAGAGAGGTAACTAGCACTATTGTAACTCAGATGTCTTGGAGTCTACTACACTGCCGTGCTAAGCTCAAAAGTGGTATCTCAAAAAAATTTGTAAAAGTTGATTTTTGTGGCATCAGATAGCTTAAAGAAATATGCATCCAATGAGCTAAGCCAAATAGCGGTATCTTAATAAAAAAGTCCTTAGAAAAGTGTTCCCTATCTCAGCTTTACCTCAAATCACTGAGAGAATAAAAGCAAAACTTCAATTTTCTCGAAACTGGTATTTCCTGAAATACCGCTTTTGCGTTTAGCACGGCAGTACAATGGTATCATGGGTTGCTAGTTAAAATACCAGCCTATTATTGTCCTACTGCAGGGCGAAAGCTTCTTCTCATTCTGAGAAGACACGAGGACATGTCGAGACTTTTCATGGACGTGTATGTATACTTTCTTACCAGGAGGCGGCACCACAATGTCATTAGTCTTATTCCTGGTCCTGGTAGCTCTCCTGCCTGTAGTCTCATCTTCGCTGCTCTCTTCTGACTTCTCTTTCCGAGCTCCTTTACGTGGCTCTGGACAAAGAAGTATTGAATCTTATAAGAGTAGGAAAATTTTCTATACAACATTGTGATCAAAATAATATTGTTGTTGTTAATTCTTGAGCGAAAGATGCTCTAGGAATTTGCATGAAAAACTTTAAATGCTTGATAACAATTAAGTTTAAAATTGAATCAACAGCAATTTAGTTGCCATCAATACCACGCCATGTAAAATACTTTCAAAACCGACATCTTACTGGTGATTTTGGCATACTATTATTTATTTATTATCTTCAATGACTGTCTGAAAAACCATTAATAGATAACTTATGCTGGTTAATTATATAGTATAGTATTGTACACTATCCAGTATTTTCCAACTTAACAGACAGCTGTGCTGCTGGTAGGGTTGCCAACTTTTTTTAGAAGAAATAGAGTATATCTGATTTTAAGGCGGTAAATAAAGAGTACGGACTTACAAAAAAGAGTATCATTTATTTTGTACTTTTAATAAGGTATTTTTTTGTACTTTTTGCAGCACATAACAATTTTTCATTGTTCTTAAAGGAATTGTATGAGTCCAAACATTCCAACTCTAAATTTATATTATATCAAGAGCTCATTTTTGATCAATTTCAATGAAGCTCTGTTTCTCTCTTCTCGCCACGTCACATTCATGACCGAAAAGACTCTTTCAGTAAATGCTGAAGTGGCTTGAACAGAGAGTATATAGCTAATCACTTTTTTAAACAATCAAATTTTTCAGGACATTTTAAAAAAATAAATTGCCATTTTTTTGCAGTGGATTTTTGCATGAAATCTGTGTTATTAAACAATTCGGCTTGGAGTTCTTTTAAAATTATTACTTCTGAATATAAACTGTGCATGTGTATGTTTAGTCTTTGTAAATTAAGTTCTCCTTCTATAATTTGTTATAAATAATTAAATTAAACAGTAAATAGTAGACTTTTTTATTCTGATTATGGGTTTTTGCATATTATTACAGACTGGCACTAGTTAAGTAAACATTGTGCAAAAAAGAGTATTTTAGCGTACTCTATTAGTGTTCTAGATTATAGAGTACGCCTACATGATATAGAGGACAATACTCTATTTTAGAGTATGGTTGGCAACCCTGGCTGCTGGGGAGTTTGTTACGCCACTTCTCCCCAGAGAATACACTAGGAATTGGTGAAGGGCGGGCGTTTTGGAGGACTGTCTTTGTAGTTTTGACGTTCGAAAAGTGCTGATTCTCAGCCTAGTTTGAATAAACGACTTTTGAATTTGATTTGATTCATAATTATTATCTACACTTACTGGGTACAGGGATGGCTGGCGGCGGCATAGCAATGTCGTCTTTATTTGGTTCCCTCTTAACTTCAGTATTGAGTGGCAACGATTCTGTGTCCATTGGTTCTGGTGGCAGTGACAACTTCTCCTCTTTGACTGTTGAACAAACACATTATTGAATAGAATAGAACAGTCACAAGTACATATAAACAAAATTCAATAGTAATTTTCTCATGGAATAACTATTGCAACTTTGACATAAAAATATGACTTACTAATAGGATGTCAAATTCTATGTTGTTTGAGTCAAAACACTATGTTCATAACAACATATTACAAGGGGCAAGGGCATTAGGTGACCATCTTATGTAATTTTTGACATTCAAAAACTGCTGATCTCAGGCTAGTTTGAACAAATTACTTTTGCTGAGTATTTGCTTAACAAAAAATAGTAAGAACGGCTTTAATGTTGGCAGTTCACCAACATTCATTTTATTAGGTATGTACAGACGACAGCACATCAAGTTACTACAATCTGTCAAATTTCTTTAATAGATTTTCAACTTTATCTCTAAAGCATAAGGTTCAAAGTTGATTCGGAAATTGACAGTTTTGGGTAACTTGATGTGCTGGCATCTGTACATTGTTGTGCAGACAAGTTTTTCGAAATATAAAGTAAAGGATTAGCAATATCCTTCATAATGATTTGGTTTGATAGTGTGTTACGCAGTTAGGGTGCTGGATATGATACATTGGTTTTTCAGTGAGCGGGGCACATACTTTGTATATTGGGTACTGGTTCATTCTCCTTGTCATCCTCCTTGCGACGTCGGCCTCGTCCCGTCTTCTCCGTGGTCTCGCGACGGAGCTTCTGGGATAGGTTTACATTCACCTACAAGACACATGGCATTAATATTTTGATCCTGAAGTTAAGACTATGCAGGAGAAATGGCATACTTGTGTTTACTAGGACTTGAGTTAAGATAAGCAATTTTGGGCCCTATGTAGTAAGTGCAGTTGTTATATTGATAGAATAAACAATGCTCATGTAGTGCCATAAACTTCCCCAAGTAGTGATTGAAAGTACGTAGATGCAATATTTTATTTTGGTAACGAAACATTGCTATATTTCTGTATATTGATCATATTTTTATCTGCAAGAATAATCTCGACTATGCTTACTAATATTATAAGGACAGAGAAAATTTTGTGAGTTTGTGTAATGTGGTGGGTAATCCCCGGAACCACAGCTCCTATTTGAAAAATTCTTTTAGCTTTTGAAAGGTAATTTATTCCAGATGGACATAGGCTATACATATATTATGTAAATATATACAAAATGAAGTACTCAATTATACTATCTTGAATTAATGTAAGCCTAGTACATTTTTTGCAGTATATCATAAACAGAATACTGTCTGCACACGTAAATTGCACCTGTGCGAAGCCAGGACGGAACACTAGTTATTGATAAATATACTGTGTTCAAAAGTACCTGTTTACTAATAATACTCTGTGCTTTAACGGAAGCATTCCGTTTCTGTCTCTTATCCAGTTCGGGGCTTGACATGTCATCCACTTCATGTTTGCTACGTTTTTTTGCAGCACGTTTCGGTCTTTCTGTGTTACTTTCGGAGGAGCTGCGTGTCGATGTGAGGTCAGTTGTAGATTTTGTCGATGTGAGGTCAGTTGTAGATTTTGTGCTAGATCTGCGCTTTGCACTGTCTTTTTCTGATGGTTTTGTTGGTTCATCTGAAATATTGTGATGTTTTGATAAATTACTGCTACTTTGTTCTACTTATAGTATTACCAAGACAGTAACTGAGTTGTGGATAGGCAGTCACACTGTAAAAGTACTGGTACTCAGCTGCAACCGCTTAGACTGGAAGGAAGCCGACCCTAACATAGTTGGGAAAAGATTTGGCAGATGATGATGATGACTTTGTTCTATTTAAAAAAACCTTAAATTCACTGATGGAAATATCACACAGCCACTATTTGATCCAGAAGCATAAATTCTGGTATAAGAGTTCCTCATCAAGGAAGGATTTTTGAAAATACATCAAGTAGAAGACATTTTGTATGCAAGTTCGTAATTTTAGCCAGTGCAAGCTTGTGGGGCAATAAACTAGCAAGGAATCAAATAAGACATGCTTTCAGAGACAATCAGTAAAGACCATTTGAAAATTGTGTTTTCACTATTATTTTTTGCCAAAAAACATGTGTGAAGGTTCTAGGTTATAATAAATTACAAGAATTTTAATGATTTTTTTTTCTTTAATGAATTAATTATATTGCTGTTATCGTGAAGTGTTTCTAAAGAGAAAAGATCACAAAGAGTTTCAAAACAATTTTTAATGTCAGAAAAGAGTACATGAACTTTTAAAAAGTTAGCACAGACAACATTCATACTTCATCAAAATTTTTTTAAGTTTAAACAGGACTAAGAAAGGGAAGTCCTGACAAGCATATTGTCTCATCTTGTATGTTAAAGTTAAAGAAATTATTTTGTACTGTACAACATAACACAAATCTTTCATGAACTTTCTATTCAGTAGTTATTTGTTAAGAGAATTTTTAATAAAAAGACATGATCCTCGACCTAAATTAAAGTTCTATTTTCTTTAATCAGTCACAATCATCAAGCATTTGGTGTTATAGAGAAAATAAACCAATTTATGTTCCTCTATATAAATAGTTTACATTGACATGGCCAGAATCTATGTAAGAGACTATTGATACTGATGTAACTGCAGTGGCGCTTATTATACGATTCTCAAAGCGTCTATAGCTATAGTAATAAAAAAACCTTGAAATATTAAAAGTCGAATCGACTTGGCAAGTAAATAAATCATAAGATTGCAGTGACCTATTTTCATAATTTAATGTTTATAATGGTAATAAATAATGCGTCGTTCCCTTACCTTCATCCTCGTGGATACTTTGAAGGGTCGTCATAGCGTTTTTATCTTTTGAAGCCTTCTCTCGCGCCCTTCCTCGTCCATTTAGTAACTCCTCTTCGAATTTATCAAAACAATCGAATATGGCCTGTAAATCACTAGATTTGTAACTTCCACACACTTTAAAAGACACTAATAAACAATGCCATCACATTTTCATCTAAATATAACAATAAAAACCACAAATTAATTCGTTGTAGAGGGAAATAGATTCGTCGCATCATTGACACCGCTTTTTAACAAACACGTATTTTACCTTGAGGTCTTCATTGAAGTTTCTTGTAAAAGTATTTTGTATTTCATTGATTTTTGGCAACAATTCGTTAAAAATAGACATAACTTTGATATAAAATCCACTTTTCCAAAAGTTTAGTTAGTTTGACAAACGCCATAAAACACTACACGATCGAAAACCGTTTGAAATTGAAAAGACGGTTGGCCAACATTCCGAAATCATAAATTCAGCAGCCCCGTTGCAAAGCGTTCCAATATATTTTGTTCGGATACACCCACAGAGGATACATCAACAGTAACAGACTGGTTCCACTCAAATAATCTTTGAATACTTGTACAGAACAGATGATTATTATTTTGATATTTATTTTTATAAATAAAATGGTTCCTTTGGTCTTCGGTTAGGTACGATGGCGAACCACAATATTGTCATAGATTATAGGCCTTAGCCCATGGTCCAGCCATTTCAAAATAGTAATAATATTATCAGTATTATCTATCACGCATGATGTCGGAAATAGTGCAAATAGGAAAATTCATGATTTGATAGAAATTAAAACTATTCAGTAAAATAATACAAAGCGTGAGGTGGTATAATTTTCTTTTTTCACGAAAATTAGTCGTTTTTGCGGTTCTAAATACATTTTCCGAAAGACCCAAAAAAATCAGAGTTCGATGATAAGTCGAAATGTCATTTTGAAGAAAGCGATTATATGGAAATCGCCGAAAATAATGAAACGTTGAAAAAACACCATACACATGACTGAACACGAGATGGAATGAATGGGCAAAAATTGTTAAATTTATTGAAGGCCGTAGGGACCAAGCTATAGCCACGCCATCTACAATTTGCTTTGACTAACCTTCCCCATTCCATGAGTCGGTACAACACTAGCTGTTCCAGCGCTTTGGTTTCCGCTATTCAGTAATAGATGGAGTTTACCTTAATTCAATAAAGTAGTTTTTGTTGTAAGAAAAATTGTCAGTTTTTTTTTCCAGGGATTTACCGTTTTACTATATGGAAGAATAAGAGACAAACTATCAATATTTAGAGATTTGCTGGTTTTGGAAGGTTCTTGTAGATTTATTTTCAAGTTACCCCTTTTTTTTTGCCCTGAACTAACTCCTAGGCAAAGGCCTGACCCCATTCTTACCTCTTCTCTCGATATCGTGTATCTTCTCGTCTATTCACGGGGAACCCACTCAAGGCGTCAGTAGGTTAAAATTGGGGTTTCCAGATCACATAAGATCTGGAAACCCGCAATTTTCACCATTCATTCATTCATGAGTGTTGTATTCAGAATCCTCTATTCAAAATGAGTGTTGTATTCAGAATCCTCTATTCAAATGAATGTTGTATTCAGAATCCTCTATTCAAAGTGAAGGTTGCATTCAGAATCCTCTATTCAAAATGAGTGTTGTATTCAGAATCCTCTATTTAAAATGAGTGTTGTATTCAGAATCCTTTTCTACGGTTTCGCGGCCTTCCGCGAATTTCGGGGATTTCGAATTTGAAACGCATTTAAACTACAATTGTTGGAATTGAATGACACATAAAATGACTGTACATAATTTATAGTTACTTAGACTCCATTGCTAATAGCATTTAGTAGCTTATTCAGCAAACAATCAATCTATCCTGCTCCATTTTAGAATAATTTTATATATTATCTTTCTTTTAAAAATAGATGTTTTGATTTGTCAACATAATCCGTTCCTTTCACAGCGTTCAAATAACAACATTGAGGAAATTGTATGGTATGTTGCATCCAAGGATCATCGTAAATCTCCCAATCTTCTATAACACCTCCACATGAGAAACATGCTGCTTTATCATTTACACCATTTCCACAATAAAAAAATCCCGCGTCAGCCATTTCCATTACTAATCTTCTCCTTGAATCAGCCGTTGCCCAATAGGAACGAAATGAAAATTCACGCATTTTATATGTATTAAACAGGTCATACCGAGGATTGTATTTATTTTGAGACATGTTCTTGATACAGATAATTATAAATGTATAATGACATCGCACAGCTATTACCATCAACTTATAACGATTAACATTGGACGGGATTGGTAGGGATAGGAAACTGTTATCTATTACCCAATTGTGAAAAATTAAACAAGAAAAATATTTACTTCAAAAATTTATTATCTATACACCATTTATATAAACATATTACATTTTTTAAAGCACAAATTTTATCATGATAAATACAACTATACACATCATGAGAATGTTCAAATTTATTGTATAAGCTTAATAAATTAGGACAACCTTCATCTTCTAAATTATTTATATTATTATTACTCGAAATATTTTTTAACCACAACACTTTTTCTAAACCTTTGGTGTAAACTTGTTTATCTCTTAAAATATCTGCAATCAAATTCTGATGATTTGAGTAAGGCACAAATCCGCCTCTCCAGTATATCTTTCTATTACGTTCAATCCAACTGACTTGCCGTTTTTCTGGTTTCGTCAAATCGTAAAATGGAAATGGTGGCTTAATTAAAAACACTTGAATTTTTTTATTGCATAATACAGCAATTTCTTTAATGATAAATTCATTTGTTTCTGTTTTAAAACCTTGAACATCTACAATGGCAGTCATGATAACCTGCGCACTATATTACTCAGAGGTTTATATTCCACCAGTCGATCGTTAATAATTAAACAATATCCAGTTGTGTTATCTGGTATTGGCAGTGAACATTCAATCTCCAGCCGCACATCTACAGGGCCTGTTTTCAAACTATCGTTTTGTCTTGAACAGTCTATGATAAAGAGAGGAGCCTTGTCCTTGAAACCGACCAAATCAAGCAACGGGTCTGCAGGATAGTTGTAATACGACTGACGAAATTTCACATACATTTCATATAATATATTGTATTTGTTCTCGGAAAAATTTAAGCTTAGAGGCTCGTAAGGATAATACTGTGAATTCAAAAATAGTGTTACGTTGGTAACTTCACAGTGATCAAACAGAGAACTGTCTTTGGTTTTATTATTTTTTCTGTTGGTTTGCAAGCAAAAAATTACATATCGAGGTTTCTCTAATTGCGATGCAGTCTTAACTGACCAAGAATGTTTTGTAGTTTTAGGGAGCAAAGGATACTCGTATAAATCCCAATTTCGAAAAGCTATCTGAATAGGTTTATCTTTTTCCAAGTGTTTTAGTAGTGTCAGTCGTTCGCGGTCTGATACTTTTATATGTGGTACACGCCATTGCAATCTTTGTATATCTATTTGAAAATGCGCAATATCATCAGTCGCTATGATACTGTTTAAGTTAGAGTTACTTCTATTCAGAATAAGTTCATGTTTACAATTTATCATAATTTTATTGTAATCTTCCGCAAATCCTAATATCTTATTAAGAGGTACAATAGCACAAAAATTACCATCATTTTTTACTCCATTTATGTTCCAACCCCACAAGGCAGCAACTTTATTTTCTCCATCATTCATTGAAACGTATGACTTTATTGTGGTTGTTATTCCAGAATTTTTAATACGATCTATTTCAATACCATTTATTTCGTATCTGATATCTTGAAACAAAAACATAACAGGGTTGCTACTGAACGTAATATTTTTCTTAATCGGTTTTCCATCTTTGTCGAAGAACTTTGCTTGGCCCTCGACGTAAATTGAACTGGCTGACGGTAACACGTATATGTCTTGTTGGTGTATGGGAATTCTGATTTCATCGTTTTCTCTAAAGCTGTTAGTGTAGGGATTGTATGAGTGGACTTCATAGCTTTCAATCGAACTATCTTTTATATTTTGAAGAATAAAACACAATTACTCGTTTAAATCTTGGTTTTACTTTTATTGTTTCTCTTTTCAATCGTTCGTACACAATAATCATTTCTTAGTGTCAGCTGTCAAAAACTGTCTATATTTTGGCGGGGCGAATGTTGCCAATATATCACATTCGTCCCCTTTTTTAAAAAGCAAGTCTCTATCTACAAATCCAAGCGGTCAGGAGCTTTTCTTACTCTACCTGATCTACGGACCCCAGGCGAAGGGGGCTCAAGATTTGAATTCCTAGGAGTATCCCTGTCCCTATCCAACCCACTGTCATGAAATTCTTCCTCTTCCCTATAACTTCCTAAATCCGTTCCACTATTATTTGTATCAAGTCCTAAAGTTCTGTCGACCCCTTCCCCAGTTATATACTGAGGTGAGGATTCATGTCCTAGAGTCTCCTGCACCCGCTCAGGCAGAACATCCAACTCATCTTTAGTATCTACATTACCCTCACATGGTCTAAGAGAAGATGCATGATAATGTTTATGAACTCCCTCAACATCCACTAAATATCTAGCTATACTTAGTCTCTTCAAAACCACTCCCTTGACCCATCCTTTCCCTTTACTGAGTTCTTTACACCAAACCTTATGCCCTTCTTGAAATACCATGCTTTTTTTTTCATTTGTTTTACAAGTTTTTTTTGAAATAACATTATGTGGTTTCATTAAATCAAATTTAGTCCGGGGTTTTTGTTTGAACAAAATCTCATTTGGTGACATACCTGTTGCATTTGGAGTGTTTCTATAAGTGAATAGAAAATTTTGTAATAGTATTTCTGGACTTAATTTTGAATTTTCACCTGCCAGTCTACTTAAACTTTTTTTTATAGTTTGCACTGTTCTCTCAGCCATCCCATTAGACTGTGGGTGGTAGGGTGGGGTTTTAACTGCTATGCATCCATTTACTTTTAAAAAATTTACAAATTCAACCGAATTAAATGGAGGCCCATTATCACTTGCTAATGTAGCAGGTATGCCAATGATAGCAAAAGTTTTACATAATTTTTCCACTACTTGAGGAACAGTTGTACTTTGCATAATGTGCACATCTAACCATTTTGATCGTGAATCAACAATCAGAAAATATGTAATAGAATTTATATAAAAAAAATCAACATGTACCCTCTCAAAATTTCTTTCAGTTTTGATCCAAGGAGTCAGTGGGCCTGCATTTGTAAAACTTCTAGTTGCCTGACAAGTCTCACAAGCCTGTACAAGTTTTTCAATGTCCTGTCCCAAATTTGGCCACCAGCAATATTCCCTCATTAGCATTTTTGATTGGACAACACCTTGATGAGATTCATGAAACATACTAAGTACTTTTGATCTTAACTTAAGCGGTATAATAACTCTACTACCCCATAACAAACACTTTTGTTCCGTACATAATTCAGCACGCTTTAAAAAATAGGGTTTTAAGTTGTCATCGCTTACATTATTTGGCCAACCAGATATGACATATTCATAAACTTTACATAAAATTTGATCTGTTTGAGTATAAAAAGCAATATTTTTAAAATCCATTGGTGGATTTTCAGAGAAACTCAAAAAGTTTATGGCATCACCTACTTCTGCAACTTCTGGCAAGGGCAGACGTGATAAAGCATCTGCATTACCCAATAAAGTTCCTTTCCTATAACTAATCTCATAAGTATATCCCGACAGAAATAGAGCCCATCTTTGAAGTCTAGCATTTGCAGTAACCGGAATTCTTTTAAGAGGATCAAAAATGAATTTTAATGGTTGGTGATCAGTGATCAAAACAAATTTACGGCCATACAAAAACTTATGAAACTTTTTTACTGCAAAAATTATAGCTAAAGCTTCTTTTTCCACTTGTGAGTAATTTCTTTGAGCACTATTTAAAGTTCCAGATGCAAAACTTATGGGCTCTCCATCTATTTTGTGACTTAGTACTGCCCCAACTCCATACTCACTAGCATCTGTTGTTAAATACAATTCTTTATTCACATCATAATGGACCAGCAGTTGATTTTCAATCATTAATTGCTTACTATTTTGGAATGCTTTTTCACAGTTCTCCGACCACTTAAACATAGTGTTGTTTTTTAATAATTTATGCAGGGGTGATAAGGTTTCTGACAACCTTGGCAAAAATTTACAATAGTAATTCAAAAGCCCAAGATAAGCTTGTAATTGAGTTACTGTTATAGGTGCTGGAGCTCTTAAAATGGCTTCTACTTTATCTGGCAAGGGTTTAATTCCTGTTTTGTCAATCTGATGTCCTAAAAACTTAATTTCATTACAGAAAAACTGACATTTTTCCAAATTAACTTTGACATTATATGCTTTTAAACGTTCTAAAACTTGAGTTACATGGTTATAACAGTCCAAAAGACTATTTCCCTTTATAACAACATCATCTATGAAACATTTCACATTGTCTAACCCTTGTAAAATTTGATCCATAGCACATTGAAATACAGATGGTCCACTAGATACACCAAATTGCAACCTGGTTGGTCTAAACAATCCTAAATGTGTATTAATAGTCATGTATTCACGAGAACCCTCTTCTAATAACAATTGTTGATAGGCTCCTGTTAAATCTAAAACACAGAACACACTACCCCCACTTAGAGCTGTAAAAATGTCCTCTGGTATTGGCAAAGGATAGTGCTCAGTGTCCAACACTCTATTAAGTGTGACTTTGTAATCCACACAAACACGCAGCTTCTTATCACTTCTCTGAGCCAATACTATTGGGCTGGCCCAACTACTATGCTTTACTCTTTCAATAATTCCTGCTTTTTCTAGACTTAATAATTCCTTTTCAACTTCCTCTTTCTTAGAATATGGAATAGTATAAGCTCTGTGGAAAATAGGCTCAGCTCCTTGTTTAAGTTTTAAACTAGCCTTCAATTTTAATATGTGAGATGATCTATCTTTCTCAAAAACTATTTTATATTTTGTTTTAATCATTTCTACCAATTTATCTTTGTCACTGTCTACAGATCTTACTTGTCTTATCTCAAAATACTTTTGCCATTTAGGAAATAAGACTCTTAACCAATTTCTTCCCACTAATGGAACAAAATACTTTTCACAATCAATCACCACCAAATACAATTCTTGTTTTGAATTACTAAATGTTATTTTAAAAGATCCTAGAATGTTTAGAAGCTCACCTGACACTGACTTTAACCTATAGTTACACTTACTTAAAACACTTTTAGCAAAATATTCATCATAATCTCTTTTATGTATTACTGATTTACAGGCTCCTGTGTCCACTTGCATTTTTAAAATATGCCCACTTTTCAGTCATAATGGCATCCAAGCAATGTCTTCTCCACTAGACAGTTGCTGAATACTGCCAAGAATGACTTCTCCGTCCTCGATATCCTGTTTTTCAGTATGCTGCTCATTCATTTGTTTCAACATATTTCTTCCTCCAAATAAACGGAAACGACATTTTGTTGCAAGGTGACCTGGTCTGTTACAGTGAAAGCACACCCAATTTTTCTTGAAACACTTGTCTGCCATATGCTTTCCACCACAACGGGTGCACTCTCCATTATTTCGGGCATTTGATACATTACCTTTTGCATCATCCCCATTACTAATTTGGCTACGTGTCTGGATTCGAAAAGGAGAGTGTTTCTGTACCGGAACCTGCTTTTGGAGGATCTGTACACTTAGATCGGGCTGAATGTTCCTTGTTTCGTTTTCCGCACTTTCATATGCTGTTGCTATCTTCACAGCTTCTTCAAATGAAAGACTGTCACCCACTGTCAAGAGCTTCTTGATGAGTTGTTCTTGAGATAACCCACACACCAAACGATCTCTTAAAGCTTCGTTGAGAAAGGTACCGAAATTACATGGGGCAGCTTTTCTTTTTACTTCCACCACAAAATCGTTTACACTTTGTTCTTCTTTTTGTTTACATTTGTAAAACTCATACCGGCTGGCTACCGCGGATTTCTTTACCACATAATGTCGAGTCAGAGCTTCGATCAGTTCCGCATAGGTTTTGGTCGCTGGTGAGTCTGGAGATACTAGATTTTTCAGTACGTTGTACGTTTCTGGCCCAATCAGGGTAATGATCATTGGTACCTTCATGGCTTCCTTCACTTGGTTTACAATGAAAAATTGTTCCATCCGCTCACTGTAATCATTGAAATTTTGTTTTTCTGCGTTGAAATGTTCTATGCTGCCAATTAGCGCCATTTTAATCCTCGTCGCCAGTTTTATATTTTGAAGAATAAAACACAATTACTCGTTTAAATCTTGGTTTTACTTTTATTGTTTCTCTTTTCAATCGTTCGTACACAATAATCATTTCCTAGTGTCAGCTGTCAAAAACTGTCTATATTTTGGCGGGGCGAATGTTGCCAATATATCACACTATCGAAGTGGGGTGATTCGGTAATAGGGTATTTGACAAGGTTTTGCAATCCATCTCAGATTTATTTAGTAGTGTATAAGGAACCCACAAAAAGTAGTTATTTTTAATTCTGTGATGTTTTTCGTTAGAAAATCAAACATAAAAATGAATGGTTTAATTATCCCGCCAAAACGTTAGTTCGAGCAATATGGCGGCATTAGCTCCATGTGACGTCACAAGACAGTAAACAAAACACACTTCAATAAGTCAAATCTTTCCCAAGTGCTTTAGTACTGCTTTTTTTCTACTGTTTAATAAGAAAATGAATTATAAATGGTGTGCAATGCCAAACTGCACCAATACGTCAAAAAATACTCTGGAAAAATTGTTTATTCATGTGCCGAAGAATGCCAAAATGCGTAGAAAGTGGTTACAACTTGCTCGCAGGAACAAAGTCCTGATCCACGACGTAGTTGCACGTACCCAATAGCATCGTCACCATAAGATTCTCGTGCAGCCCTGAGAATGGAAACTAATTACTTACTGTAAACAAAATTTATTCTTCATAACCTAAAAAACTATTACTTACTGAAAGAAAGACTATTATTTCACCTTCGCAGGATTAAGGTTACTTACGTAGTGTTATATTTATGGTACAATACATTGGTGTTTTTACATTTCTCAGCTCTGCAGAATAAAAATCGGGTTTATTTTTGAAGAACATTCCAACCATGATTGCGTCCACTTTGGGCAAGTTTCTGCTGTCTGCTTTCACAAAATTGACATCCATGATGGAGTGGAATACCAAAATATACGATGGAGATTGTAAAATACTACAAATTTTCACGATAATATTTTATAATCTTATATAAACAGATCAAAAATCGTAAGACTGCAACAATGACAGATCTGACTACTGTTTTGTGACGTCATCTTAGATTCAGCCAATCCTGACTGTTTTGTATCACGTGACATTATTTAGAAATTAATAACTTTTTAACAGGGATTTTTAAATAAAATAGCCATTATATTTAAGTCGGATGATTGCAAATCCCTTTATAAATTTATAATAAATGTGGATAACAGCATTTAACACTTTATTATTCATACTGTCAAATAGCCTAATTTCTTACGTCTATGCACCTTAATGGTCGTAGATGGAATAAGACGTTTGATTTTCACTGAAGAGTTTTTATAATATAACTACTATCATTTTGTTTTTCTTAAATGAAGGCGTAATTGAATATGTTCTTCACCAAAGTCAATACAGTTACCAAGTTGATCAACAATTTTAACAGATATAGATGAAATTAGATTTTTGTTTACTGGAAAGTAAACAACGTTTTGCGGTATTTCTATGTACCGGTGACCTGGAGCGATATTAGATACAAATTCGTGAATAAAATGAGTTGGTAAGCCGTTGCAGTATGAACCGTGAACAAGATCACATTCGATTCTGATTACTGATAGATTGTTATTATTGATGGTCACATTTGGTCTAGAATTTAATACTGAAAAGTATAGCAAACCGCACTCGTATTGATCGGATAAATGTAGAGGTGGTTGAAAATACGAAACCAATTCAGATTTATTTCCAGAGATGGTAACCGTAGTAGACATGCTTTCATACTGAAGTCTTAAAGAAGATCCTGTTCATTTTATTCATTGACTACACCAAAAACTCTTTAAGAAATTCAAACATAGATGTCCACAATTAAAGGGGTGATCACGTTGTATATTTTCATAATTATATTGGACTTTAGGCCCTACGTATTTTATAAATTCCTTGGGAGGTTTCAGATTACCATAACTGTCGAAATACTCAATATAATCATTATATTTTGCATAGGCTACCCAATGAGAACCAGGGTTTTTAGAACTATCTAAATTAATAACTCCGCATTCTTTTACAAAAGGGCATTTAGGGAGCTCATCTCTCATAAAGACACCTCTAAAATAAGGAATACTATTTCCATATTTCAAAATGTCAAAGTTAGTTAAGGCTCGTTTGGGTAGCCGACATTTTAGTTTTTTTCTTTCGATACAAAAATTCCAAGCCCATCTCTATGCGGTTTAAGGTGTAATCCTTTCCCAATGCAAAGCGCTTCCATTTTTTCATTGTGTCTCTTCGATTCATCCAACAATTTTTTAGCCATCTTGAATTCGTTAATGGTTTTAGCAATACCAGCTGCACCACCTGCTAAAGCCCCTGCCGCTGATAATCCCGCAAAAATAGGAATTAACGGCAATATTCCACCAGTTTTTGGTATAGGAATAACACGAGGAAGTTTAATAGATGCATCATTAGCTAATTCTCTGGCAGCGGCGATAGCCAATTCTATAGCCATCTTTTTACTTCTTGGTTTTAATTTTTTAATGTGTCTCTTGGTTTTAGAAATAACGTTTTTTAATTTACTTTTTAACCCTTTTGCAGATGTATCTTTTTGACAACACTTTGTACTACTAATACTACTTTTCAGACCAGAACCAGTTTTAATTTTTGTCGACATAGCCCTGCTTACTAAGCGTGCTGCAAATTTTTCACCTACACTCGCATCCGAAGCAACTACTCGTTCTTTCGCCATATTTAACAAAATTAAATCAGCTTCGTGTCGATCCTTTAAGTTTGATGATTTGTGATAGGCAATGTCGTGATCTTTGCAATATTCGTCTAATTTATTGTTACGAGCTTGGGGTTCGTTACAATAAAAACTGCCGATTTAATAACCAAAAAACTGACACTTTACTCACCAACACTAATTACAGCTCAAACACACTAATTAATAAGCACAATGTCACTTACTGATCACTTCTAGTCGCACTCGAATATCGCTTTCGATGTTATCGCATGTATAGCTTACTCAAAACTATGTGTCTCGCGGCTCGCGCCCGCCTTATATAGTCCCACAGAGCTACTTTAGAAACATCTAGTATGTTCGAGTACATAGCGGTCCCGACCGACTCGACGTCGATAGTTCTCGGAACTACTAGTACCTACAGGAAGGGTCAATGTCCTAGTACCAAGGCCAAGGTACTAGTTCTGCTTCCCGATACAAGATGGCGCTAGTGGTAACTAATGGCGATAAATGGCGATGTATCAAGCATTATTTTTGGCGCGCAACACTGCCCCCTCCTAAGACATGCTCGTCCCGAGCATTATCGGCCCCGTAATAACGCGCCAGTCGATCCACATGGACGATCTTAGGAGTACCTCTTGCACCTTTCCGTATCCGATAGGTTACGTCATTGATCTTAGTTACAATCCGGTACGGTCCGTCCCATTTAGCTTGGAGCTTAGGAGATTTCCCTTTGCTGCGGACTGGATTGTGCAACCACACGAGTGAACCTTCGTCGAACTCTTTGTTGTTCATTTTGCGGTCATAACGGGTTTTCATCTTTTCAGACATTTGCTGGCCCGATTGTCTGACGTGCTCATAAATGTCGTTCATTTTGTTCCGCAAATCATTCACATAATCAGTTACACTGCGTGGGGCATTAGGTGGTATTCCGGTGATCAGGTCTGCAGGTAGCCGTAGTTCTCTTCCGAAGTTTGCAAAAGCTGGCGTCACCGATGTACTCTCGTGAACCGCGCTTCGATATGACAACAAAAACGGCTGTATGTGCTTGTCCCAATCTCGTTGCCGATTTTCCACAACTTTTGCTAGGTACCTCTCCAGTGTCTGGTTAAATCGTTCCACCATTCCATCCGATTGTGGGTGGTAAGAAGTCGTTCTTGTTTTATGAGTACCCATAACTCGACAAGTTTCCTGGAATATTTGTGACTCAAAATTCCTTCCTTGATCACTGTGAATCTCCAAAGGTACTCCAAAACGACAGAAGACTTCATGAACTAATTTATCCGCAACTGTCGAAGCTTCTTGATTTGGAATTGCGAAGACTTCCGGCCACTTCGTGAAGTAATCCATCACAACCATGAAATACTTGTTACCACTTTCACTCTCCGGAAACGGCCCCGCAACGTCGAGGGCTATCCTCTCCCACGGTGCACCAACATTGTACAATTTCAATGCACCTCTACTACGAGTCTGAGGTCCCTTTACAGCTGCACAACTTGTACATTTGCGACACCAATCCTCGACATCGTCCCGACAGTGGATCCAGTAAAACCGTTCTCGTATCTTCAGTAGAGTCCGTTTTACTCCCAAATGACCTCCTGAACAACCATTATGGTACAGCTGTAGAACATCCGGTACTTGAGCTTTAGGGACAACCATTTGCAAATGACAGCTGTCTCCCCGAGCATTTTCCCATTTACGGCACAGGACTCCATCCTGAACCACCAAGCTGTCCCATTGGGCCCAATAGCTTTTTGTGACCGAACTCATCGCTGAGACGTCACTCCACCTGGGCTTAGGAGCTCTGGCCTTCATCCACTCCAGAATCGGCTTGATGTCCGAATCTTCCTGCTGTGCACGTTGTAGGCTTTCCTTCCACTCATTGTTGAGGTCTGTCTTGAGCATCCTCACAGGTACCACTTCCTTACTCTCTTGTCTAGTACAATGCTTGCAGTCTTCAGGACAAGGTCTTCTTGACAATGCATCTGCATTGCCATGAGATTTTCCGCTGCGATGTTCGACCACGAAGTCGTATTCCTGCAGTAGTTCAATCCATCTCGCAACTTGACCTTCTGGATTTTTGAACTGCAATAGCCATTTCAGTGCAGCATGGTCAGTACGTAAGTGGAATTTCCGACCCAGAAGATATTTGCTAAAATACTGCAATGACTTTACCACAGCAAGCAGTTCCCGTCTCGTAACACAATAACTAGTTCCTTTCCGGCTTTGACAACGACTTGCTGAAGTACGCTATCACAACCATAAATTCCTTGCCCGCATCAGGGTAACCCAAAATAGGTGTTTTGCACAGACGGTCCTTTAGCTCCTGGAATGCGATGTCGCAACTATTATCCCAGCAGAAATGTCGCTTCTCCTCGGTAAGCTTATGCAGAGGTTTGGCTATATCTGCAAAGTTCTTGACAAATCGCCGATAATAGGAGCACAAACCCAGAAACGCTCTGACCTGCGTCTTGTCCTTTGGAACTGGCCAGTCCTTGACAGCGGCGATTTTCTCCGGGTCCGTGCGGATACCTTCTTCAGACACTACATATCCCAAAAAGCTAACTTGTCGTTTGAATAGCGAACACTTCTTCGGACTTAACTTGAGGTTGGCACTTTGGATCTTCATGAGCACGCGTTCCAAATTTTGAAGATGTTCTTCAAACGTACGGCCTACGATGATGATGTCATCCAAGTAGACCAGACAGGCATCGCCAATTAGCCCAGTAAGTACAAGTTCCATCAACCTTTCAAACGTTGCCGGAGCGTTGCACAATCCAAACGGCATAACTTTAAATTGCCACAGACCCTTTCCTGTCGAGAATGCAGTTTTTTCCTTGTCCTTGGGATCAATTTCAACTTGCCAGTAGCCACTTTTCAGGTCCAGCGTGCTAAACCACTTTACGCCAGTAAGCATGTCCAGCGTGTCATCGATTCTCGGCAAAGGATAGCTGTCCTTCTTCGTAACGTCGTTCAGACGACGATAGTCAACACAAAACCGCATGCTGCCGTCCTTCTTTCTTACCAGCACTACAGGTGAACACCATGGACTAGATGAAGGTTCAATCACACCATCCTTCACCATTCCCTCAATCATGGTTTCCACTTCCTTCTCACGTGCTACCGGCAATCTCCTTGGCCGCTGACGGATAGGCAATTCTTCTCCTGTGTTGATTTTGTGTTGAACTAAGCCAGTCCTCCCGATATCAGCATCGTTTGACGAGAAAACATCGGCGTACTTGAGTAACATCTTCTTTGCTTTGACCATTTCACTTTGGGACAGAGCGCTGCGGCAGTCTTCTAAAAGGGTGGTCACTCTCGTTGGTGCGTCCTTGCTGAGGGTCCCAGTCGATAGATATTGGCATCGACGCAACCAATCCACTTCCTCGCAAGTACCAACTAGTGTGCCTTTTTCTATAATGTGTTCCTGATCACAAAGGTTCAGCACACGTACCCCTGAGATGTCGGTGGCTCTGACCAAAGTTCGTGCCACTTTCCATGGAAGGTCATTGTCTACCCTTTCCACGAGTACACAACGATGAGTTTGACCAGGATTCCGAGGAAGACTAACCGGCACAATCGTTTCCGATCTCGGCGGAAGAACAATCTTCTTAAGGCTGTACACATTTCCTGGTAACGCCCCTTCCACGAAAAGTTCCTCTTGTCCACATTTCAAAACACCTTGCTTGACGTCAATCTCACAACAATTCTTCCTCATTAAGTCAAGGCCCAGGATGCAATCGTCCATTATATCAGCCACAATGACATTATGCAGGTAGATTCTGTTGCCTAGCTTCAACTCCATCTTCTTCTCTCCACGGACGGGTATGCGCTGACCGGTGGCTGTTACCAATTTAATGTGTTCTCGGTTGTGTGCGGAGTCCCCAAGGAACCGACTTATAAGTTGGGAACTGACGACAGTACGAGAGGCTCCAGTATCTATGGTCAGCTTACACGGCGTTCCGTTGACCTGGCCCTTGATGATTAGGCTATTCCCATCATGGGTTTGTGTGATCGAAATCCTTGGGGCTCCTTGAACATCAGCCAGCACCCGCCCCGCAGTCCTGGCTATTACTCGTTTCCCTGCTGCTGGTGTTGGGCGGTGCTGTTAGCCGCACTGCCCTCTGGAGATCGGGCGTCTTCTCTTTCTGCAGTTCGCTTAGGGCAACTGGATCGAAGGTGGCCCCTTTCCCCACAGCCATAGCACCTAGGGCTGTACCCTTTATTGCGGTCGCGAACTGTAGCCGCTGCAACCTCCCTGACGCGATGGGAACGATGATCCTGCCGCACCGCTTCCACCTCTAATGCATGGGCCAAGGCGTCCTTCAGCGTCCCGTGGTGACCGAGCCTCACAGCAGCTCTAACTTCAAGGTCGCGGATGCCGTCGATGAATGCCTGCACCAGGTTCCCATCAATAAGCGCAGGTACGGACTGGTAAGCTTTGCGAACCAGCTTCTCCACTTCAAGGGCCCACTGCTGCAGGTTTTCATTGCTGCGTTGCACGCGATCCTTGAGCTGCGCACGAAACACGTGCTCCAGGTGAGCGTCGCCATACCGAGCCTCCAATGCCTCAAGAAGCTGCTCGTAAGTCACTTCTTTACCGAGAGCTTCCAGAACAGTTAAGGCCTGGTCACGCAGGCCCAGGGTGAGGGCAGTCATGGCCTGACTTTTATTCCACCCGTTCGCCTTCATGACAGCCTCAAACTGGATTTTGTAGGCCGACCAGGAAGAAGTTCCGTCGAACGGTGGTACTTTGAATTCACGTAGCGAAGGTGTTGTAGCTACGGGAGCTGCGATTCCATCCCCCAGTTTAAGGTTGTCCAGCGTTTTCTTCATGTCAGCCATCACGTTGTCAACCCGATTATTCACGTGGTCGATTCGGGTTTCAGCTTCCGACAGACGGTTGTCGTGTTGAGCAACCTTGTCCTTCACCTCCTTCATGTCTTTCCCGAAGGTAGCGTGAAGGTCCTTTATAAGGAACATCTGCTCTTCCTGGCGGCGCGCCTGCTCCTCCTTATCCCGCTGGAGCTGTTCCTTCAACCGACGAGCCTGTTCCTCCTGTCGGCAGGCCTGTTCCTCGTGTCGGCGGGCCTGTTCCTCCTTGTCCCGCTGGAGCTGTTCTTCCAGTCGACGGGCCTGTTCCTCCTGTCGGCGGGCCTGTTCCTCCTGTCGGCGGGCCTGTTCCTCCTGTCGGCGAGCCTGCTCCTGTAGCATCATCATCAGAGCAGCAAAATCTGGTGCTGATGATGCTGGAGCAGCTGTGAACGGGCCGGCCTCCGTGGTCGGTAGCTGGCCTTCCGACCTCTGTGGCGTTGTTCCACCGAATCGCCTCTGGTCCGTCTCTTGCTGGCGTTGACTCCGGGTACGGATACCGTCCATTTCGTCTTTGGGTAAAATCGGCATGGTTTTTAAACCTCGCTTCTGACACCAATTGTTACGAGCTTGGGGTTCGTTACAATAAAAACTGCCGATTTAATAACCAAAAAACTGACACTTTACTCACCAACACTAATTACAGCTCAAACACACTAATTAATAAGCACAATGTCACTTACTGATCACTTCTAGTCGCACTCGAATATCGCTTTCGATGTTATCGCATGTATAGCTTACTCAAAACTATGTGTCTCGCGGCTCGCGCCCGCCTTATATAGTCCCACAGAGCTACTTTAGAAACATCTAGTATGTTCGAGTACATAGCGGTCCCGACCGACTCGACGTCGATAGTTCTCGGAACTACTAGTACCTACAGGAAGGGTCAATGTCCTAGTACCAAGGCCAAGGTACTAGTTCTGCTTCCCGATACAAGATGGCGCTAGTGGTAACTAATGGCGATAAATGGCGATGTATCAAGCATTATTTTTGGCGCGCAACATTATTAATTCCGTTATCTCCTTGTATAAGCCTTTTAATTAATTTTGTACCAGGACCACAATAACTGTATCCTGGTAAGTGTAATTCAAAAGGTAAGTGATTTATAATCCAATTGAGAAGACTACTCTCTCCAATACACATTATAAGACTGATGAATCTGGATTGAGCACTTTATTAAAATACTTATAATTTGAATTGTCGTTAGTTAATGTTTTAATATTTAAGATAATATATTTGATTTATCAATCCAACTATTTTCAGCTGAAGACAAACCTAGCCATTTTACTAAAATCCTGTTACCTTTTCTTCTAAGAATTTTCTCCACTAGATACACATTTGAATGTTTTGTTTTTTGAAGCTCTTGCGCATAAAATGCACCTAAAATAGGCTGACCTCTGATTGTATCTTCTATTAAGTAGGTGATAGGAGTTGTATTTTGTATCATTCGAATTTTAAATATTTCTGTAGACCAGTTGGGAGTGTAACCTTTTTCAAATGTTCCTTTGTACTTACTGATACGCACATAATCACCAATTTTATATTTGCTTTTAATATTATGATTTTTTACTAGCCTTGAATACCTTTCTAATATATATTTTTTATTAATGTTATCCACATTAGCGGGAACTTCATAAATTGTCCGATGATAAGTGTGATTGTATTTGTAAATAACATCATTGAGAGTGCTATCTATCCAATTGTAGCTGCCTCTTAAACTAAATTCCTTATAGAGTTTCGATTTCAATGTCCTGATAAATCGCTCAACTATTGAAGCCTTTTTTGATGAGAAAGTTGAATAATGATTAATGTGATAAGTTTTCATAAGCTTCTGAAATTGATTATTGTAAAATTCTGTTCCATTATCCGTTTGCAGATTTTTAGGAACACGTCCTTTATCCAATAATTTCTTAAAAGAGCTACATACATCATCTTTGGTTTTACTTTTTAGAGGAAAAGTCCAAGCATATTTCGAGAATGTGTCAATAATAGCAAGAATAAATGTGTAATTTTTATTTTGCTTTGAAATTGATTGCATATCGATTAAGTCTGCTTGCCATAGGTCATCTATATCTTTCATAATAACACATCTTCGTGGAAAGTTCACTCTCGCATTTTTATGAATTTCATTTACCACGTCAGTTTTGCTCATGTTCACAATTCAGTACATTTGTTTTGAATCCGTCTATAATACTGAATGAAAATTTTATCATAGTGAGTATTTATTCTTTAATTATGCCAGCTTCTTTCAATTCTTCAACTATCGATAAAATTTCATTATCATGGTTTGTATTGCCAGCATCTCTGGAAGCAACTAATAATTTCAATCTGTCAACCAGTTCGTTAGGGTCATCCCAATATACCAAGTCAGTGTTATTTTTATATTTTTTTAGGGTTGGTAAGCTTCCTCCAGTGTGAAAATTTTCATTTAACGATTCGGAAAATAATGGTTTGATTACTTCACGATATTTTATTCCCTTATCGCCTCTTATTTGCCCATCAGGATTAAAATCTCTCTTATGAGCATTTGTATAATGCAGCATGTCCTTATAGACAAGTCTATCTTTGCTCGATATTAATTTTAAATCAGGTTTTCTTCGAAGTAAAAGTTCTTTCAAGCCAGGGGATAAATTATAGGATTTGTCACCAACTTTAATTAAAATGACACTGTCGTCATTCAAACTATCGATTTTAGAAAATGAGACTACTGAATTACCCATTAGCAATGTTTTGTTTACACTTCTTATTCCAAACGGTATATTTACACCATCATAAATATCATGGATATCACGGCCCTCTAGCGAAATTTCTAAATCATCCGGTATTTCTTTTGTAGGAGACTTTTTAAACACTTGTGCAGAATTCAGTTTTGGATCGTAGCAGTCTTCAAACTTTGTAGATGAACTAGTATTAATGTCATCCAATTCAATGTCGTCAGAATGTGGGGGTGATGTATTTTGTGAAAGCTTTATTTTTTCCTTTGATATATTCGAATCGACTAGTGCTTTAAGGGGATCTGTGACGGGTTTCAGCATTTTATCAAGTGACAAGTTCATAGAGTGTTCACGGTTCTTCATTTGTTTTATTTTATTATTTATGGAATCTACAGACTTCATTAATTCTATTTTAATATTCTTTTCCATGTTGTATTATAACAAGTGTCCTCAGCCAAAGAAGATATAATACTAAGTTAGATGTATATATTATTGATTTATATAATTACGCATTTTCGCTCAAAATTTAAAAAAACTATCTAAATTCTGTCTATACCTTCCCTTGTTTAATAAGGAGTCTTTGCAAATACTAACAAAGTTATATGACTCTCTCCAAACTGTATTACAAATATTCTTGAATTGATTCCAGGACATATCAGAACTAACATGCTCTTCATAAATATGTTTCAAGTTTACATCGTCTTGTTTAAATATTATAAGAAAGTTTGCATTATCACGCAGCAACTGTTTCGGAATTTTAGAATATGTTTGACATAAATAAAAGCAATCGATTTGTTTATGTCTACCCATAGAGAAGTAATTACGAATGTTTATTTGATTTTCACATGCCACATCATCGAAAATAAACACAGAATTTGTTAGTGCTTCATGCGGGGCTATGACTTCTTTATTATCATTAAATTCATGAAACTTAACTTGATGCACTCTCTTTATAACTTCTCGTAGGAACCTGTATTTTGGTTGAAAGTTAGTTTTCGAGTACAGATAAAGATTTTGAAATTTTAGACCATTCTCATGTAACAATAAACTAAGCACGACGTTTGTTTTTCCACAATTTGAAGGACCACATATAATACAACGAATCGTATTTGGTAACAAAATGCTATGCCTAATGTGGTTATCAGAGTCACCAAGATTTATATGATTAACATTAAGTGATGTGTGTTGTTTGATCAACTTCATTTTGATTATTAATTCAATTTTACCCATACATAGATATATAAAGCATAGTATGATAAAAAACAAATGATTGAGATTAGTTTAAAGTTACGAGTATCATGTCAAAATAGGTATGTAAAACGAGCGTATTTTTCGGTATACCTACTTATAGTGCTTATCTATTTCATTTTTATACTTGCTGTAAATAATTAATAAGCTAGTATGGTATTTATATTTGTAGTTAGTGATACTAAATATTAATAAAATGAAGAACACTGTAAGGCCATAATAAGAATAGAAAGTCATGCATCGGTTATAAAAGTTTTATTCAGATATTACATAATTATTTAAATACGAAATTCAACACTACCACTCACAAAATTAATAATGTATGCTATACTTATACCAATATTATAAACAAAGATTATAATAACATTATAATAATTTATTGATATAAAGATAATTATTTATATTTAGAAATTAGTTCACAAAATAAAGTTTCACAATGACCCAAAGGCAAAGTTTCAATTAGTTTCGTGTCTCTTATCATCATTTATTCTTATTCATTTATCTAAGTATAGCAATAGTGTCTTCTATAATAATGTAATCGCAATCTGCCTATTATTTGTTACATAATTTTACTATTACTAATCTTGAAATACTAAGATAATATCTTAATTACTATAAGAGAGTAATACAAAAGTTTATAAGTGAATAGGCATGTGTTATATTGGGGGATAAATGCCTAGTTTTGTAATTAAGTACGATTTCAATAATAGTTACTTACAAATCGTCGTTGTGCATGCAAAAGTCGCTATGTGTTTTTAGTGAACTTATTTGAGCTAAGTATATGAATTATAACATTTAGCGTGTTGATACGGAACTTCCGATGTATGAATATCACATAGCTACATTCCTTAACTCTTTAAATATTGCACTTATCACATAGCTGTTTATACAGTATATGTGTATTGAAATAACGATTAAAACTGCATAAAGAACCGAAAATAACTAAATAACACATAGCGGCTTTTGCATGCGCAACGACGAAATGTTGCTGGGCACATAACATACTCTTTTCGTGTAGCTATAATAAAATTAGACAAATGTTGTCAAGCATCTAGTATTGTCAAAGGTTTGATTTTTGAGCGTGACAATTGCTTGGCGCCACCTATTCATTGGCGGAACTTTCTCTATTTCATCGCACCGGTATATTTTCAAATCAATATAGTGCGTTCCCGGCTTGTTTTCGTGGGTTTGGCGCGAATGACCGTTTGCAAGGCGTCGTGTTATATATGAAGTTAACGGTGTTTTACCAGTAACTGCAGGGACCGCTTTCTCGAAGTCCTCGCTATCGGTTCCAAACAGATCGTACACAGTGCACTTCTTCGGTGGGATGGGTTTGATAAACGGCTTCTATGAAGCTGATGGATGGGACGATACGACAGGTGTCGCGGAAGTGGACGGTACCGGACTTACTCTCGATGGTGACGACCACGACCCTCATGCCGCTCCGTCATGCGAGTTGATGCTTGCTTCCTTTTTACGCCCGTCATGCTTCTTTTTTCGAACCTGAGGTTCCTCGTCGACGTCGGAGGGAAAAAGGGTCTCGGCGTTTTCGTGCGACCTGAAATGGAGTGAAACAAATAAATAAATATTAATACAATCAAATAATGATTCATGCACATATCGTTGGTGAGGTCACTTGTCACCTGTACATTGTCGGTGTTATTAGTTGAGTACTAACATAGGTTAAGACTATTGTTACTAACCCAATGGATCTCTGTTATCTGAATATATAATAATAAATAAATAATATCCCACTTTGACATGTCAGGTAGGTACACTACTCTAATTAATTATTATTATTTTATTATTGTCTATCTATCTACACCTAATATTAAAATACATCTTTTTAGAATACTGACACATAGCCATCACAGAAATAATACTCTATTAAACCACAATACTATATCACGCTAGATTAGGGGGGGTCGAACCCCTTGGCCCATAGTTGTTGCTGCAACTATACATTGCTACTAAACAGCGATAGTAAAAATAAGTTAATATATATTTTATTAAAAAGCTACTTACATTTTCCTTATTGCACGTTGATTCTTGATAAGTACTTGATGTTGATCTGGAGCACCTGGTAGCTGAAGTGATGCCCCCAATTCACTCTACAATATTTAAATAGCCGGGATCCACGTGAAGTTTTTCCATATTTGTAATGCACGCGTGATCCTAAAATCCTGACTCAGGACTTCTTCACGAGACAAATGCTTTGCAATCATAACCAAATCTACATTAATCTCAACCTTAAATTATGATATCTAAAGTGTATATTAATATTTGACTAGGTATAGTAACTACATTCCAAGTCTTACATACTAGTTAAATACCGCGACTTCGTTTATATAATATTTATTTTATTACAACATTAACATTATTATTTATTATTAATTTATTCTACATTAATATAACACAGTAAGAGAATTATCCGACTGTGTCAAGCAAAAGACAGTGATATTACCCGTGAACATTACCTTTCTTTTGGTGATTTAAAAAGTATAAGTTTGAGGAATAAGATAATAATAATAATAGAAGGCAAAACTAGGCGTAACAATAGTATGTTGATATTGCTATTTTGTTTTCATCCATCTCCTTATAAAATGAGGACTTACATTGCAAATTAGACATACTACTTACATGCAACGGTTTTGCTAGCCGCATCTTCTTAAGAAAAAATGTATAAAAAAATTACAGTGAACAAACGTACAGTAGGTAGTGTTTATTTTATCAATACATATTTATAGTAAGCAATAAAATGTTTGGTGCCGTGATGTCTTGAGGTTTCAATTTCAATCCATCTCCATAAATAAAATAAGAACTTACATTGCAAATTAGACATACTACTTACATGCGATGATTTTGCTTGGCGAATCTTCTCAATAAAAATGTATGAAAAAAGTACAGTGAACAAACGTACAGTAGTGTATATTTTATCAATATATATTTATAGTAAACAATAAAATGTTTGGCGCCGTGATGTCTTGAGGTTTCAATTTACCACACCATTTTTGTCGGGAATATCAACATCTAACAAAAAATGTACGACTTTGAACTCTATACATTAAAATTAACGTATATAAATTGATAAATAATTTTAAAGTCGATCATTCAATTTCTGCTCCTGCTGAGTCCTGAGTCCCTGACTGAGTAAAAAACGGTACCTACCTTTGCGTAATGTCGGTGAGTGTTAATATTTTCTTAAACTTTAACAATATATTGTCCAACAATTAAAATATTACATTATTTTTATCTACAAATAAAAATGTATTAATTGATTGATTATTGTAAACGGGTCAAACATACATAATAAGTCCTCGACATCAGAGTTTTCTATTCCTGATACAACACGAATTTAATTGCATTCTGTATTTTTATTTTAAGGACTCCGAAAACGACCTCTTCAACTTCGTTCCTATGAATACTGCGGTAGGAAAGAAATACGAAAACCAACTGAATCTGGAGGGCCCCGGGAGCAAACAGCTCAAGAGATGTTCAACAGCTGCATTCACCTCTTTAAAAAAACTTACGCGTGGTGCTAAAGTGATCAGGATCGAAGTTTATGATGTAGAAAATTTTCCTGATACCATAAGTTCGCTATGTAATTGTGATGCCGAATTGTGCGTGCAGCATGTAGTTAAAAACATATTCATGGATGATATTTATAAATCGGTTAAAGAAATTGCCGTAAAAGTATCAAATAATATGTCGTAAAATAAATCATAATCCTTATTCAATGATAAAGTATTTTTATTTTAACCTTTCACATAAGCACCCACATTCAATAGTTCTTTTATGTCACGAAGTGACATCATGTGACTTTTAAATCTTTGAGGGTAAGGTTAAAAGTCGAATAATTCACGTCGCTTCGTGAGATTAAAGAACTCTACCTACATTATAAAACACGTATAAAAGTTAGTTGATATAGGTATGCACTCTCTAATACAAATAGGTATCAATACTTCATCTACATAACTGAGACAGCGACGCAGTGACGTATATCAGAAATCCGATATAAGACGACATCGGAGAATGTGTGAGCGCAATCAACTATCAGAATTTTAATGTGCTGAATGGATGAAACGATAAATGAGAAAAAAATGCGGGTTTCCAGATCTTTCTAATGTGCTGATTGAATGAGTGAAAATTGCGGGTTTGCAGGTCTTATCTGTTCTGGAAACCAAGAGTAACCATGGAGTTTCTTGCCGGCTCTTCTCACTAGGAAACGACCAATTGGAACCGTGCACCTAGCTTCTGACGTTTCGTAAGTGTCCATTTAGGTTAATGTGAAATAAAAATATTTTGATTTTGATAGATCAAGACCTCAATTTATTAAAGAAAAAAGATTTTTAAAATAAAACGAATACAAGTCTCATTTCAATAACTTGAATACAACATTCACTTTCAATAAAGGATTCTGAATACAACACTCATTTGAATAGAGGATTCTGAAAACAACGCTCATTTTGAATAGAGGATTCTGAATGCAACCTTCACTTTGAATAGAGGATTCTGAATACAACATTCATTTGAATAGAGGATTCTGAATACAACACTCATTTTGAATAGAGGATTCTGAATACAACATTCATTTGAATAGGGGATTCTGAATACAACACTCATTTTGAATAGAGGATTCTGAATACAACACTCATGAATGAATGAATGGTGAAAATTGCGGGTTTCCAGATCTTATGTGATCTGGAAACCCCAATTTTAACCTACTGGCGTCCCGTGGTTTTCATAGTCTGCCGCGATCATGTCTCAGGCCTCCAGTCTTGCGATATAAGGGCCCACAGCTCTCACAAATATTAAAGCCATTTCGACATTGTAGGACGCTCTAAATAAGGAGTCAGTTGGAGGGTAATGCGGAAGTATGGGCACCACATATTATAACCAGCAAAAAAAAACTTTTAAGTAAAACGTTTTAGAAACAATAAAAGTATATGATCGATTACTGAAAACAAAATTAGAAATATATATTGTATTCTTCAGGATATATGCTAGATAGATAGTGTGTTGAAAACACAATACAACTAATTTGATACGATAGAAAAAAATCATGAAAATACCTCTATAAACTTCCTTTTTACAATAAAAACCATTACTATTTTTTTACAATAAAATGATTGTATGTAACCATACATACAGTGCGTGCCACGTAAGAAGAGACTTGACCCCGCCACCCCCGCCTCTTTCCGCCGCCCCGATGACGCCCGGTGCGGGACGGGGACCGGGCGTCATCGGGGCGGCGGAAAGAGGCGGGGGTGGCGGGGTCAAGTCTCTTCTTACATGGCACGAACTGTACAATCATTCTGATTTTTTGTCAGATTATTCTACAAGCAACATACTAAAACACTAGTTTTTTAATTTTTTAGTCCATACTTTATAATCACTAAAACGAATAATAGTGGCCACTTATTTTCCGTTTTAGTGATTATAATAAAACTAAACAATGCAAAACTACCATTTATAATAATATTAACGTATTATCTTGTGGAGCACAACTTAACGTGCTTATTTTCTGCATTTTCATTCTAAAATAAAAGAAATAACCAAACAAACGTTGAGGTCGCCACTAGGTGGTCGGCGTAGCCTTAAAAGCATATACTACCAGATTGGTCCCATTTTTATCGAAATCCAGTTCAGTGATGAAATATTATAGAATAGGCACATCTATAGCGATTTGGGTATTTTTTATAGTAACTCGTGCATTTTTGCTCTCGGATGAAGAAGACCACAGATGGCCAGCAGAACTACTCAATAATAAACATTTCACGGGTTGCGATTCGATTACTTTAATATTGTGGTGTAATATGGTGGAATACTAGGAGAACTTCTCATTACTCAACAATGAACGTCCCTGCATCGGGAAAAGCAATGTTTTGTAAAAGACGATGGGCAAGTTGACATTATGCTATTGTATATATTATATATGTATATATAAACAGCAGTGGCGGACTAACAGGGGGGCGGAAGGGGCGGCCCGCCCAGGGCCTCCGGTCTTGGGGGGCCCCCAAATGCCTCCGCGTTCCCCTGATAAAATCCTAAACAAGACCTTAAAAATGTGCTTAGTACCTACATAATTTCATCAAGATCAAAACAAAACACTACAGCCATCTAGACTTTTTACGTTTATTCTTTTAACTTTGCTGAACGCGTCCAATATGCTGGGAGAATTCCCGTCTTTGTAGCGGGTACTTCTCCAGGAATCCCTGAATTAATGAAGTGCAAATAATTCACTCTTGTACGCCTACATTTTACATTCACTACATTCTATTTACGTCGAAAAATAAACATAGGCCTCATTTAACAAATATTGAATTTCATTACGTTGATATTTAATAGTTTATTAGTGTGTGTGTACTGATATTTTCGCGAACAGATAAGTAAGCCTTTTATCAAATTGTAAAATAATAAACGCGATCTTATCCGTTCAAAGTAATTTCAATAAAAAGTGTAATACTTAGTGTTTTTGATTTTTGTTGCGGTATAAAAGTAAATGAGTTCAGAGTTGAGTTTGTGCATTTTCGAGTATTTGAAAAAAGTAAGTAATTCTTCGTATAATTTAGCCTAGCAATTATAATCCGTAGTTTCTAGTCAATATGCACCTACGAGATTTTTTTTAAAGGGGGCCTCATTCAGCTTTGCCGCCCCGGGCCTCTGACGGGCTTAGTCCGCCACTGATAAACAGACCCACTAAAAAGCGAGAAATAAAACAAAATCAACAAAAAAAAAACACTAAATTACGGAAGTCGGTGGCAAAAGCTAAAATACGGATCCAAAGACACCGACTTTCCGAAATTAAAGTTATTTTTCACTTTGTAGGTACTTAGTGTTTTCTTTGAAGTCGGGTATGAAGATAGAAAAGATAACATTACCGTGGTACCTCCAATGTAGGTAACTACAACACCGCCAATGTAGGCAACTACAGTACTACCAATGTAGGCAACTACAACACCGCCGATGTAGGCAACTACAACACCGCCAATGTAGGCAACTACAACACCGCCAATGTAGGCAATTACAACACCGCCAATGTAGGTAACTACAACACCACCAATGTAGGTAACTACAACACCGTCAATGTAGGTAACTACAACACCGTCAATGTAGGTAACTACAACACCACCAATGTAGGTAACTACAACACCGTCAATGTAGGTAACTACAACACCGCCAATGTAGGTAACTACAATACCGCCAATGTAGGTAACTACAACACCGTCAATGTAGGTAACTACAACACCGCAAATGTAGGTAACTACAACACTGCCAATGTAGGCAACTACAACACCGCCAATGTAGCCAACTACAACACCGCCAATGTAGGTAACAATAAATATAAACAATACAGGTACTAACTGCTTTTATTTAACTCCTGTCCTATAGGTATTTTTCCAAATATTTTCTTTTTTGACACCGTTTATATAGTTTTTGTGAGATGCATCGTACAGTGCAGGATATTTGGCCACCTGGGTGCTTACTCTTCAATTTAATTCCGATAGATCGACATTGGAATTTTATTGTGACGTTTCGTACTCTTGAGTTCGATGCTATAGCGCCAAATGATTTTTAGATTGGGTGTCTATTTTGGAGAACTAAGTGGAATTGGGTTCGGGCTTGGCGTGGGGTAATTGTTGACAATATTGTTTTCAAGAGTACCGAATCACGTGACTATAAAATTAACATTGGAATCATATTGGCATCTCATTGGAATTAAAATTAGTTTGGAGAGTAAGCCCCTTGATTTATCAGCTTTTCTTCTTCGTTCCGTACTTCAAAAGGAAAAAACGGAACCCTTATAGGATCACTTTGTTGTCCGTCTGCCCGTCCGTCTGTCAAGACCCTTTTTCTCAGGAACGCGTGGAGGTATGAAGCTGAAATTTATATCAATTACTCAGGTCTACTGTCCCTTGAAGCTGTGAAAAAATCAAACTTCTAAGCCAACGCAATCAAAAGATACAGCCGTTTATGCCGCAAATTTTCGACACTTGCAAGGGAATCAAAACCTACAGGGTGCTTCCCGTGAACTCAGAATCTTGAAATTTGGTACGAAGCAACTTCTTATAGCATAGATAAAGGAAAAATTACGAAAACCATAAATTTTTAGTTACATCACATAATATATTTTTTTTTAATAATTTTAAACTTACTACCCATTTCCTCATAAACGCGTAGAGGTATTAAATTGAAATTCATACCAAATACTCAGGTCTATAATACCTTTAAGCTGTAACAAAATCAAACTTCTATGTCAACGCAATCAAAAGAAACAGCAATTTAAGCTGCATATTTTGAAACTCGCAAGTACTCGCAAGGGAATCAAAACCTAAAGGGTACTTCCAGTCGACCTAGAATCTTGAAATTTGGCATGAAGCAACGTTTTATAGCACACATAAAGGAAAAATTCCGAAAACCTTAAATTTTTAGTTACATTACAAAATATATATTTATTTTTTAATAAATATAAACTTATTACTTTTTTCCTCATGAACGCGTAGAGCTATCAAGTTGAAATTCATATCAAATACTTAGATCTAATTGCCTTTAACCCGTGAAAAAAAAAAATATTCTAAGTCAACGCAAAAACGCAAAACGCAAAGTACAACCATTGATACCGCATATTTTGAAACTCGCAACTACACGCAAGGGAATTAAAACCTAAAGACCACTTCCCGTTGACATAGAATCTCGAAATTTGGTAAGAAGCAATAGCTTACAGCACAGGTAACAGAAAAATTCAGAAAAGCTTAAAATTTTAAGTAGTTATACCACCAAAAAAATTGTGATTGTAAACATAATTGTAGTTACAGCAATGACCGCGAGTTATTATACTATGTATGGGGAGGGCAACATTTTTCAAACGGCAAAGACGACCTCACTCATCGTCATTCAATCCCGATGTTTTGGTGAATGTAGCTGTATAATCTAAATGCGTCCTAACTGCTTAAAGTGTTATACTTATAATTAAATTCAATGACAATATTATATTTCTTTTGTAAACCTTGCAGGTTTGTACGGAACCCTCGGTGCGCGAGTCCGACTCGCACTTGGCCGGTTTTTTGAGAAAGATTCAACGTGCTGTCGCTTCAGTGTCGGTGGAACTATGATCTGCGGTCGGGCGACTCGACGTCTGTGGTCGTGAGACGTGTAGTCGGGCGACGCGACGTATTGCTAGCTGCGGAAGGTATTCCATAGAAATATGTACATACAAACCAGTAGTGTCGTAGCGACACGTCGTCTGCTGCTGTATGCGGTCGGCTACGAACTCGTACCTTTATGATATGAAGTAAATTACTAAAACAAATTTTTAACGGAAGCATTGTAATTGAAGTTACTCAAACCCTAACGATATCAATCTAATTTTCTCCGAATTTAAGCGACCCAGTAGGCATTACTTCAATAATTATATAATTGGCAACACGTAGCAATTTCGTTCGTTAAGTTACCCAAATTGATTCTAGTTACCGATTTAATATTCCACTAGCGATATACCGATACATCGAAACTGCCAGCCTAATTAATCGATTGATTGCACCTAGATTTAAATTACTTGTCCCGATTTACTGACATCAATTATGCTAATCGTTGTCGAAGTTTACTTGAATTTAAATTAGGCAAGATTTAGGAAAATTATGAATTCTTATAATATTGCGATTTTGTTGCTAACCAACGTATCAAGTCTTTGAAGGGGTGCAAGCGATTTTTAAAAGGTTGCCTTCTCGTAGCGTTGTTATGCCAGCTACAATGGGATCAATGGTTGTGGTTGTGCTAGCAGATTATTATTATATCGCTAAATTGTGAGTTACTGAAATCCTGCAATCAGGATTTTCTTGCCTGGAAAACTGCATCGTTTCTTAAAAAATCAGTTTTGTATATGGTACAGTCGGCAACAAAAGTCGAATAACACTCCAGTTTTTTTTATCTCAGTTATAGAGCAAAAAATTTGTTCAAAATTGCATTGTAGGTACTTCTACTGCAATTTTGAACAAATATTTTGCTCAATAACTGAGATTAAAGTAAACTGAACTGTTAATCGAATTTTGTTGCTGACCGTAAGTACGGTCAGCAACAAAAGTCGATTAACAGTTCAAACGTATGTAGGTAAGTACCTACATACGTTTTGACTGTAACTTATATTTTTAACTGCAATAATAATTGGGTACCGCAAATGTTCTCTTCACTTGCACAAAAAAAAATGCAGAAATGTTAGTTACATTTGCCTTGCACTATTTGTGCTTTCACCACCAACAAAATACAAAGTTGGGAAATGATAGCTCGCGGAAAAAGTTACATCTGGAATTCGGAACATTTTGACCATTCGAACTCTGTGGTTTGGAACTTGAACATTTTGACCATTCGAACTCTGTGGTTTGGAACTTTGCCTACGGCAATAGCACGATCGGTTTCACACATAGAAAGAGCTTTTTATAGTTTTTATGGTAAAAAAATCCTAAGCATTTAACGTTTTGACATTATTGTAATTTTATATCATTAACGATTACTAAGAAGCCATAAAAATAGTAATAAAAACATATCTACATTATAATAAAATTCTTTCTAAATAATATTTGATGCCTTAAGAACGCTTCCGAATGAATTTGAAATGCTAATTCCGACAATAATTTTTAATAGTCAAATTAGCATTCAAATTAATGTTATAATATTCAACCCAATTTTAATATTATTGCGAAACATAATAGGCGCTCAATAATACATGGGTAGGTAAATAAAATTACTATCTAAAATGGAAATGTGTATGTTATGAGTTCTAGCAATAGCATCGATAGAAAGAAAGCGCGAAAAATAAATACAATAAAACACCTGACGGATGAAAAGCAGATTCTTACCCGTTACACCATATTCGAATTTCGAATGTAGAACGAATTTTTTTAATAGTTCGCTTCTCAATTGACCGTTTGTCGACAGTAAAAATTGTGGAATTCAGCTTTTGAAAATATATTTGGATACTTTTCGAATATCTATTTAATAAACATAAAATTGAATATTTGTTGTTTACGTTTTTTATGCATGAACAAGTCCATCGCTCACGCTGTTGGATTTTGTTTGTGGGTATTTGGACGACCTTTAGAATTAATTTATGAATTGAGGAATAATGGTTATTATGGTGCCTGCACTTTTGCTTAGAGTAGATTGCAAAGACGGACTTTATAAGGGCAGCCCGTAAAATTTAAATTTTCATTAGTTTTTGTGCAATTTGGTCAGTATTAGGTTGTAAATTGACCAAAATAGGATTCGTAACGTAAAAATTATTATATTTACAGAATAATAATCATGAAAACCATCAAAAAAATTCGCATAATAAAAGATTATTTTATGTGAGTTTTTTTTACATTGGAGGCCAAATCTATTGGGGGATGCGCTAACCCTATAAAATACCTACCTACATTTTAATTCCATGCACTTACCTAAGCGCATCTCCCTTAATTTGAAATTCGAACACCATGAACGACCATCTTGGATTCCATTGTTGCCAACTGCAGCCACTGCAGGTATGCTGGGCTTGGCAATCTGAATACAGTACAGACTTCACGGTAGGTACCATAGAATTATAACGCCTAGAAGCCGAGTACGCGCGATTTCAGTGAGGCACTTTCAAGTGAGTCTAAACGACTCACTACGTTCCGAACGTCCGCCAGTTGTCAAGGTCAAACGCTAGAGCAAACATCTCCGAGCTTTCCGAGACAATTTCATTAATAATGACTTATTGTGTAGTGAATGGGTGTCACAATGCATCAGAAAAGAATAAAAAACCTACCAACATATCATTTCATAGGTAAGTACTACAATTCGACTTGTATTTTGCTACAATAATGAATACAAAAATTAAATACGACAACAAAATTTTAGGCCGCCATGTTATGAAGGTGTTACCAGTTGCAATGAATTACCCTATTGTTCAACGAAAAATAAATACACACCCGTATTTTTTTTTTACAATGAACCCGAGATTTTTACACAACTGCCCAAAATTTTTTTAGAGAAAAATCAATATGGCGGCTTTGTAGCGCTATTTTGAGATTTGAAAAGAAACTATTTATTTTAAATTATTACAACATGGGTATCAAAATTAAGGTCTTGGTGAGCTCAATTCAAATATAAATAAATAATATACGGATATTTAATATAGATAAGTAGAGTGTACATGCAAAAAAAATCATCTTTATCAGCTGCAAACAATTTAGTTAGACTTTAGCGAAAAAAACTTGCTATTCTTTAGACCAGTAAAAATATAGAAATCGTGCGCTTCTAGTGTAAAGAAACTTTCACGCTAAATGAAATCTAATTTAATAAGGGATTTTCTCACAGATTGAAATTAAGAAAAAAAAACTGGTTTCATAAATGGTACTAGCTAAGCAAAGACGGCGCTAACAAATAATGAAGTTTTTTTTTATTTTCTTGCTCTATGGTTGCTCTGTGGTTTCCATACATACAAATACCATAACACATAACCATGATGATTTTAATTGATTAGTTGTTCATGACGTATTTTCTCATAATTTATCAGTAACATCGATACATTTTCTTCTCCCTTTTGCGTGTTTTTCCTTAAAATGATTAAAACCATTAATGCTGCTCATTCATGTACCTATTGAATGTTAACTTATAATAAATATAGATTTTAATTACAAATATTCGTTTTAATGTAAATTAACATGTTATTTTTATAACAAGCTTTAAATAGAACTAGTACGTTACCAAGTACAAGATAAATAATCCGATTTTACGTAAGTATAAAATTTCCCCACTTTCGGGGAAACACTACTGCACTGTACACACTCCACAACATCAGAGTTTTGTTTGTGTGCGTGTCGGCGATCGTAAATACGCAATGCTCACGCATACATCAATAGATTGATGTGTGCGTTTTTGCCTCACTTGAGACGAAGCGCTTGTATGAAGACTATCGATCTAGGCGTTATTAATCTAAGGTAGGTACCTAATAGAATTGATGAATAGGTCTGGCAATATTACGGTAGGTACCTATGTATTCAACAGGTACCTATACAATGTGCATACACGTCTAATGTCCATAGAAAGCAATCAAATTACGTAACGTTAATGTATTAGGTTCATATTGGCTAAGACGGGAATTTGCTTAATGTTAATATCTAATTTAATTAAGTAATGCGGGGTGGTAGGGACTTCGACGGTAACCTATTTCCATGGATTCAGTAGGTCTATTAATATGATTTTGAACCCCTGCGTTAAAATATTTAGATCTTGTCTATTATTTTTAACAGACTTCAAATAAGGAGGAGGTTCCTTCTCAATTCGAATGTTTTGAAATAAATATTTTTTTTTATCAAAAAAAAAATCGTCTGTTTCATGTTTCATAGAAAAGTCCAATACGTACGCCGTCAGTCAAAATGTATGTAACATGAATTTTTTTTTTCATAACCCACACGCTAAGGGGTCTAGAATCATGATTGTGCTGATTCTTGGTTACAGTTTGCGCATCGATATCTCTCTCTCACTCTGTGTAGGGCATAGGGCAGGTAACCAAAGTAAAGTGTTTGTTTCATACGAAAGAAGGATACTGCTGCCTGTCTATCCTCGTAATAATGTTCTTCGGTTTTCATAAAGGAGATAGCAGGGGTTCCTTGTCAAATCATGTGAAACTATAAGTTAAAATGAAAAAAATAACCTATTAAGGTGCAGCGCAGACGGCAGACTTTTTGTGCGATCGAGTCTGCGGCGCACAAAAAGTCTGCATGGCGCGCAAAAAGTCTGTCGCGGATTTTTCACAGACTCAACGCACACGACGCACATCTTCGATCATTTTGTCGGCAGAGCTGTAGGGACGTAGACGCTATGGAAATCGTGCAGAGATCGCGAAGTATTATTTTGTACATGAAGTACAGAAAAAGAAGAAGAAATAGACAATTTTGGGTACATCCTATACTTTCGGAAAGATTACTGAAGGGACAGTTCCATACTAAACATTCAATTCTGAAACAACATCCGGAAATGTTTTTCAAATATTAAGTATAAAATGTCTGTTACTTACATTTGATGAGTTGCTATTTATTTTAAGACCTGCTTTGACTCATTCAGAAACAACAATGAGGAGGTGTATTGCTCTTCTCTTCTTGAATTAACATCGTTACATCGACCTCTGGCGCCATGATAATAGATCGCGTGCGTTACGTCCACCCCTAGCAAATGCAGATTGCCGACTAAAGTGTGCGCCGTCTGCGTTAGCGCGCGTTGAAGCAAACGTTCTATTTTTTTCACAGACTTTTTGTGCGGAGCGGCGCGATCCGGCGCGGTGCGGTCTGCCCGAATTACACGGTTTTTTTGTGCGCCGGACTTTTTGCGCGTCGTGTGCGTTACTGCATATAATTGCATAGGTTCTATTTTCACAGACTAAAAAGTCCGTCACGGATAGTCTGTCGTCTGCGCTGCACCTTATTAGCTCTTTTGCGTATAATTTTACCACTGTGCTCATACAAAAGAGACACGCGCGTCGACGGCAGCCGTAGATGCGTGCAAAGTCTCAATTTGCGATTATTGGTATCTTCCAAACCCCAATAATTATGTATGATTTTACTAACCACATTAACAGAACTTGACAATAGACAAGATTGCAGTTTACTCGCTCCAATTTGTCCATAAACACACAACCAATTTATTCATTCATATCTGGAGTTAATAAATCAATCCCGCTTCTTCGTTCTTGGTCACGCTTTGTATCAATAAGTAAATCGCCGTCCATATACTTTGAGCTGAGGAAAAATTCTTCCAATTACTTAGGTTGGATGCCCGGTTCCTGACCAATTTCGGTTAGCAGAAAGTGGCGTATCGTACGCATTTTGCTAGCGCTACGTTCTAAGAAAATATGACAAGCTTTCTGGAAGTGCTATCGTCATTCGTATAATTTTGTTTATAAATAAAATAGATAACAATTATCTTCATTTAATTTGGTAAGATGGTGTTACCTTGGTGATAAATATTTTAACCAATATTAATTTTAATTGGCTAATTACTTGACTTTTGTTTTTTTGGTGAATAGGTTCCGTTCTTGACTTCGATCACGCGTGATGCATCGCACTAGCGTGCACAGAAGATGCATAAGGCACTGGAACGCATCGACAAAACACAGCAGGCTGCTTGACCCCGGACTCCGGTGGGAGGGTGGTCGCATACCAGGCGGGCGTTAGCCCTACCACCGCAAGGGAAGAATTGGCCAGTCAAATAAGGTGTAGGGTGTGACTGTCCAGGATGCGCCGAGCTCGAGCGTTCAGTTGAGTAACTGGTAGAACAAACTGCGCTACACGAGGAGGCTTCTTCATGCATCCCAAACTAAACCCTACTTGCATTATCATCATCATCGGCAGCCTTGTTCCACTCGCTGCTGAGTACAGACCTCCTCCATTTTGTGCCATGCTTCCCTGGTCTGTGGGAGTCTCACCCAGCGGGGTAATTACGTAACACACTATCAGTAGCAATGGGTTTCATTTTGACAGTTCAACAAGATTCATTGCGTTATTTACGTTGCTGAGTAGACACATTTTTCGAATTGAAAATTGGAAAATTTGAATTTCGCGGTCTCAACTACCCATTCACCTTAAACATTTTCCTTAATATTCGACAAATACTTGACGAGTATTTTACTTAATATTTCACTACTACTCATAATTCCACGAATTGGCACTGAAAATAATACATTATCTTATTCTAGCCACATCCATGCCCACTACATCTTGGTCATCATATAAGTTTGGCGATGTTCCGGGGGTGTGGGTACAGACGCGCCATCGCGTCGCCACTCGCTGTTTGATAAATAAAACTTTTAATGATCGGTAAAATGGGATCACTGCTTGTGAGCTTCAGTTACCTCTCATTCGTTTTACTTCAATACCTACTGGAAAGTTTGTTGAAAGTTGAAAAGAGGAAGGTTTATGTGGATTTTTTTTTAATTAGTTGTTGTTTGTAGGGGAATCTTATAACGATATTTAGTGGTCAATTAGCAACCTCTTTAGTATACATACCTACTTTTAAGCAGAGGCAATTCTCGTATTTTAAGAACGTTCACATTCTGATGTCAGTCTCCATCTGTCAAAAATACCTCTATTTTGCACTACATTTTTGGCAAGTTTTTGACATAGGTTGTAGCTGAGATGAGTTTCTGACTAGATTTTGAACGTTTTTAATTACGGGAATTGGCCATCAGCTCTTCTAGGATACTGTAGCTTTAGCCGCTTGAAAGTGTGACGTGGTTCTAATGCAGTATGCATGAGCATTTCTCCACGATAAAAAAAAAAAAAGCCGGTCGATTCTGTAAAAATCTCACCGTGAAAACTTAGGTGAAGTGAGTTTTTTTTGTGCTAGGAATTTACACTATTGACAGCTCACTCCACGCTCACTTCACCTAAGTTTTCACGGTGTGATGGTAACAGAATCACACTGCAGCATGTTGTCATCAGGCAGTCAAACGCACTCTGACGTCCCAGGGGGTGAGATCACCCCATAGGTTAATGGAGCGTGGTAGCATACATACATTATTCAACGATATTGTTTAGAAAAGGGATGAACCTGTCACTATGTGGGGCACTTCTGTTTTATTAACTTTTATATCTTAGAATAACATCACGCCTCGTTTTCCAGGGAGGTTCAGCAGAGGTGGCCTATAGTACTTCCACATTTCGCAAGTTAAGTTTAAGTCCCATGCAATGGAGGCGAGCCTATTGCCATCATAATCCTAATAGTTTTTATCCCGATATTCCCACGGGATCGAAACTTACGCGGGCGAAACCGCGGGGCGCTGCTTGTCAGTTTATAATGTTCCTAATTCCGGGACACAGGCCTCCTCTCGGTGAGAGGGTGAGGGCCGTAATCCACCACGCGGGCCCAGTGCGGGTTGGTAGATGTCACATGTCTTCGAATTTTTGATTCTAGAACATGCCGGATTCCTCACGATGTTTTCCTTCACCGTTTGAAAGCAGTGGTAAACAATCCGAAAACTGTAAATTTGTGGTTACATATCTACAAATTTGTACGAAACCCTCGGTGCGCGAGTCTGACTCGCACTTGACCGGTTTTTTTTCTAATTCTCGGGAATGTGACATCTGCCAACCCGCACTGGGCCCGCGTGGTGGATTATGGCCCACTCCCATTCACAGAGAGGAGGCCTGTGTCCCAGCATTGGGAATATTATATGCTGATTTTATGTTACAGGCAAACAAGAAAAACTTTTGCATACCTTCTTTTTCGCTTTAACGATGTAGGTAGCAGAACGTTGCAGTTTGTTTTCAGTAAACATATCTAGGTAATTAAAATTGTTTCGAGAACGTAGCAACATGCAACAAGCTTTAAATTGAGATGTTTCTCTCTACGTGTTTTTGCAAGCAAATTGGCAATAAAACTACGAACGAAAAGTATGTTTTTAAAGGCTGTTTAATTTATAAATTGTTGAGGAATAGGCTATGATGAGGCTAAAACGTAACGAAAATGTGTTTCTTTAACTTTAAGAGCGAAAGGTCGAGAGGTCCATTCAGAAATAAATAAAAGTAAAAAAAAAAAAATTTTGTTTCCGTATTATTATTATTTATTCAAATATTATTTTAACCAAATCAGTTCATTGCCGGACACAGCTGATTATCTGAGGCTTCTAATGTAATGTTATTTACTTACTTTTGTATTGAATCAAGTTCTTCTAACTTGCGCCAAAAACATAACCCTTCTTGTCAGCTGGGTCTAACTTTGACGATTTTTATTTTATTTATTTAACTGAACAGACAGCCGTGCTATTGAGGAGTTTGTTGCGCTACTTCTTCTTCCCAGATAAACCACTAGAAAGTTGTGAACGGGGGTGTTTTGGGGGACTGTCTTATGTTATTGTAACGTTCAAAAAGTGCTAATTCTCAGTCTAATTTAAATAAATGATGATTATCTCAAGACACCAAGATAAGACCAAAAAATGGTCCTTCGTCATACGTATTATAAAAAAAAAATAAAGAACAACAACCGTAACTTTCAGGATGGCGTCTGTTAAACATCACTAAATGCGGTTCACCGGTAATGCGGCTGTGATCGATGTCAAATTCAATTGATTACCGGATGTACGCACGTTCTGGCTTCCATCAGCTACGCAAGTTATTTTGGGAGTATACTCTTCAGTTTACACCATTCAGGTTATCGATTTCTCTCCTTGGTTTTTGATGCAATAGGTATTTATAATTTTAATATGAATAAAATATAAATATTAAAATTATAAATATAATAAATAAATATTTAATATAAATGTAAATTTTATTGGAGCCCGTGGCTAAATGACAACAGCCGCACAGGTTAATCGATCAGGTTAAGCAACGCTTGCCGCGGTTGGTCAGTGGATGGGTGACCATCTTTACATACCGGGACCCCTCCGGGCCTCGGAAAGCACGTTATGCCGTTGGTCCCGGGTGCTGTCTTTCGTGTATCTTTGACAGTCGTTACGGGTAGTCAGAACCCCGAAAGTCTGACAACCAGTCTTACCAAGGGGTATCGTATTACCCAGTAGGTACTGGGTTGTGGAGGTCAGATAGGCAGGCTGCTGGGGAGTTTGTTTCGCCACTTCTTCTTTCCAGTAAAAGCACTAGGAAGTGGCGTTTTGGGGGACTGTCTTATGTAATTTTGACGTTCGAATAGTGTTAATTCTCAGCCTAATTTGAATAAATGACTTTTGATTTTGAGCCTCTCCATGAAAAATACTGGTATTCAGCTGCATCCGGTTAGACTGGTAGCTGACCCCAACATAGTTGGGGAAAATGCTAGGCAGATGAAAAAATAAAAAGAAATGGCTGGATCGATTTTGATGAAATTTGTTAAGTATGGGGATACTTTGAACCATATTTATCGACGAACCACGCGGGCGGAAGCTAGATACTATTATATTTTAAGGATGCGTCTAACTCCTAATAGCAACGTAGTGTGTTCACAAAATCGCCTGCTACGCGTGCTGTTTGAAGCAGTTTGTGTTAATTAATAACATTAGTTGTAACGGTTATAGGGAGGCACATATTCAGCTTTAGACATTTTGTGGCTTTGCAAGATAGTTTAATTTTATTTGTCCAAATGTACCTTTCAAATAAAATTTAATGAGTTAATAAGTGCAGGAGTTAGCTGCTCCCAAATATACGAAATCTGTGATCCATAGGTTATGCAGTTTAATAAGCCAGGTACGCTCACAAAGTTGTTACGTACACTAGGTAAATTGATACAATCAAAAGAACCAGTGATAGTCACGCAATTGAAGCCGTGAGGGTAGGCCATACAAAACACGTAACATAAAATTGCAGAATTAATCACTATCAGTGACAGAAAAAATCTAAGATTGCCATCATTAAAAACAGAAGGGTACAGTCCGAAAAGGATATATTTTTAGCGTAAATTAATACAATGGAACCCTTTAAGATATTATTGGGTATCATTCCGAATCATTCGGGTATTTCGGGTATCTCAGGAAGGGATATTTTTTGTAAAAGCGCCGTAACGGATACCCACGGGCGAACACTTAGCGCTCTATTGTCTTATTGGGCTTACGAATAGTGTAGGGATATGTCGATATTTCTGTTTTTGAAGTATTTTGTTTTATTATTATGAAAACAAAGAATAAAACAAATCATCATCAAACCTCTATTAAAGTATAACTAAATAAAGCACTTAGAATATTTTCTTTTTTTCTAGGTGCATCGTTTTCACTTAAAATTATTATGTATACCTACAAAATATTGCTAAACATTTTTAAAAGAGTAAAGCCTTCAAACAGGCACGACACGACACGCGACACAAAGGCACCGCAAGTTGCGCAACGAGCGGTGCCTTTGTGTCGCGTGCAATTCGCGTCGCGCGTCGCGCCTGTTTGCAGGAGCCTTAACGGTTGTGTTTCTTACCCATTTTTCTCCATACGAAACTACATTTTGGAAAGTGCAACTAGAATCAATTCTATCTTTTTTGTAAATTTTGATGTTCAAAAGTGCCTATTTGAAATAAATGATTTAACTTTGACATTGTAGCAAGAGAGTGCAGTTTATATTCTAGAGACAGAGACAGTGACCTGACATCCATTGATATTGATATTGACCATCTAAATGATTATGAATGCTATATTGTGAACATTTTGGACAGTAATTTGATAGTCCTTGGAACTATTATCGAGATACTTAGCTATGTATATCAAAGTTACTTAAAGTATTTCATTTACTATGACTTAATGGCTATTTAAAATAACAAGTACTTTTTTGTGGTCAGAAAACGTCCGTCGATAAGTTAAACTAAGCACAACTTTGGACATTAAAATCAGAAATAAGCGGTGTCAGATGTTATCTGCGAAACTTTCGGAACGAATGTTTCGAGATTAATATTTAAACACCATCTTTTGAATGTAAAACCCATTTTTAATAACATTTTTCACTGTGATTCAACGTTTTATAGCCTTGAGATTGAATGCGGAGGAGTGAGGAAAATTTCGTGAGGATAGTTTTGAGTTTGAATGTTGATGGCTTTAAAGATAAGAGTAGGTGAAGATCAAAGAAACGATGGATGGACTGTGTGAAAGATGATATGGTTAGAAAAGGCCTGACTACCGAGATGACGATTAATAGAAGAAAAAGAAAAGTATGGAAGAAAAAGACATTCAAATAAATTGGGATATGGACAAAAGAATGATGAGTCTTGTAAGAATGAAGGAATTATGAAAATTAAAGAAGGAGGAATTTAATAGTTTTAATTAGTCGATCGATCAAGTTTAGCTAAGCTTGCCGCGTTTGGTCTATTGATGGGTGACCATCTTTATATACCGTGACCCCTTTGTGCCTCGGAAAGCACGTTAAGCCGTTGGTTTCGGCTGTCATTCTTGAATCTTTGACAGTTGTTACGGGTCATCAGAAGCCCAAAAGTTTGACAACCAGTCTTACCAAGGGGTATCGTATTACCCAGTAACTGTGTTGTGGAGGTCAGATAGGCAGTCGCTCTATGCAAAATACTGGTATTCAGTAAAGTTGCATCCGGTTAGACTGGAAGCCGACTCCAACTACATAGTTGGGAAAAAAAAGGCTAAAGGCAGATATGTCTTTCTGTGCTGTATTGCATTTTCAGAATAGTATAAGATGTTAATGAATAGACATTTTTACATTTATATCCGAAAGCGCATTTTTTTCTTAAATAAACAACGTTACTGCAGAGCAACTTGTCGACTTACCTGTGTATTTATTAGGAGAAGAGAATTTGAATAGTGTACTGTTATACTTATAAGTTATGATATCGTTCTCAAAAAAACTTACATTAGTAAGTTTTTATTTTATCGACACACTTCAAATTCTGCTCATGACCCCTATTTCCAACAAACTTCACAACTCTCCGACATCGATAAACACATCATCACAACCCTATACTCACCGGATTCGTGCTCATAAATAAAATATAGGTCGCGCCAGGTGATGGGTCCCACGTAAGCGGGGTCCACCTGCGAACGATGCCGACACCGATCGATGCAAGCGCAACCGAATTTAAACATTTATATTTTTACTGGTGGGTCACGTGACTCGTGTTCTAAATTTCAAAAATAGCGTTACCTACTTAGCTGTCGATTTTAGGCTGAATGTTGTATGTCTTGTCGAGGAACTTCATTCGATAAAATAAAATGTGTCAATTTATCCCGCGCAAAATTGACAGTTTGTCTGGTTTGAGCGTTTGACGCAAATATTTCTGTGAACTTTTATAGAGTTGGCCTGAGATACGTAACGTTTGGCATACGTAGTAACACTGCAGATTAATTGTAAAATCCGTCCCACGAAAGAAGTCCGGCGGCAATAAGTTGAACTAATTATTATTAATATATAGTTAGCAATATTCCAATTACAGCCCTTCTACCTCACACACTTTTCTCTATTTACGAGTAAGATTCTGTGTTTTATTTAACCAGTGCCTGTTATATATGAAGCTGAGATTGAGATAAATAAATTAATAAAGATTTATGACTCCATCGCATGCCTGTAGCGCCGCGTCTGCGGGACTTCTTTCGTGAATCGTACTTACTCTAGAAAGACCTGTCCCTTTGCTCATGGGGGATTAATTAAGCCATTCAGTAATTTACTGACTTTAGAGAATACTGCCGGGTAATTGCGTAACAAATTATCACTAGGAATGGATTTCATTTTGACAGTGCAACAACATTCATTGCGTTATTTACGTTGTTGAGCAGACACATTTTTCGAACATCGACCGTAGGTTCAATTGAGGTAAGGGACAAAATATGATTTTTCAGGAGAGGCCGACAAAGTTTTTTTTCGGACTAAATCGCCCATAACTTTTTTTGTTATTAACCGTTTTCGGGTCTGATTTCACACATAATCTTGTATTTTAGTGCTCTATCTACATGTGTAACATTTATTTAAATAAGTTAGCTATTTAAGAAAATAGATGTCCCTTACAACAACGTATTTTGTTAGTAATGTCCCTTACTGACGAAGTAACTTGTAGTCCCGTCCCTTACATTAAATTGACCTCTACGTTGGATCCAATCTATTAATGAAAAATAGTGTAAAGGACTTGTTGAAAAAATTTATGAAAAAAATACAGTGTAAAGAGATTTTTGACAGAAAATGAACTACACAATTTACATTACTGTTTCTTAAAAAATAAACCATGTAACGGTAATTCGTTGATTGGGAAGACCCTTACCTTATTTGAAGTGGATTGGCGGCGATAATTACACCATTTCAAGTTCCTATATTGCGTAGTTTTTCAGATACATTGTTATTATGGGGCTGATTCGAAATTTGGATCCAAAAATCATTAGGGTAAGGCACATTTTTCTTAAGCTAGAATTTTTCCATATACACCATTCGATAGAGCGAAAAATTCTGAACAAAACTGTATACTCAACTCATTTTGGGTATTTTGTCCCTTACCTCAATTGAACCTACGGTCGACGATATGAAGTAATGGATTAGTGATATCCTTCAAAATGATTCAGTTTATGGTTGTTAGTGTGTTACGCAATTAGGGTGCAGGATATAACAAACGGTGTATTTTGAATAGATATTGAATATTAGTTGCCATTTAGAAGCAGGACTGCAGGTTTGAAGGGCTTGTGGCTAAGTAACAGCCGCAAGGCTCGATCGATTAGGTTAAGCTACGCTTGCCGCGGTTGATCCGTGGATGGGTGACCATCTTTACATACTGTGACCCCTCCGTGCCTCGGAAAGCACGTTAAGCCGTTGGTCCCGGCTGTCATTCGTCGATCTTTGACAGTCTTTACGGGTCGTCAGAAGCCCGAAATTCTGACAACCAGTCTTACCTTGGTAAGACTGGTTGGACAACCCACTCACTGGGTAGACCCAGTGAGTGTGTTGTGAAGGTCAGATTGGCAGTGCCTAATGTAAAATACTTGTATTTAGCTGCATGCGGTTAGACTGGAAGCCGACCCCAGCATAGTTGGGAAAAGGCTAGGCAGATGATGATGATTTAGAAGCAAGACCACAACGATACTGCATTTTGACAGTCTGTTTCTTCTTATTTGAGCCTAAACAGCAGTAAGCTATACATCTGATTAATGATAGTAATAAAATAATAAATAAAATAATAATAATTAAACCAAGAAGCTCTGAACTAACATTTAACACTAATTAGTGAGAATTATGTAATTCTAATTTCAAATACAATATTAACTTTATGATGGTACATTTGCATATTTGATTGACTAAATTAATATTTGGTTACAAAACATTAATCATGGCAGATCTAAATGTTTATTAATTTGTAAATCTAAACACATAAAAGTTAAATAATTAAGAGTTTGAAGTATTTTAATTGAGTTTGACAGACGAGTTTGTTTCGTAGGGAATCTGTGGGGTTTGCGTAACATACTATCAGTAGAAATGTTTTTCATTTTGACAGTGTAACAACATTCACTGCAGTATTTACGTTGGTGAGCAGACACATTTTTCAAACATATGAAGCAATGGATTAGCAATATCCTTCAAAATTATTCAGATTGAGATTGATAGTGTTCATAAGTTTGAAAAATTCGTCTGAAAACAACGTTAAAAAAGTAATGAACGACACCGAACTGTCAAAATAAAAAACATTGCGATCGATCGCCATTTTATGTGTAGACGCAGTTATTCCAGCCTTTGTCCACTTGTGTAAATAATTTCATCACCACTGCTCTCAAAACGGTGAAGGGAAACATCGCGAGGAAACCGGCATGTCCTAGAACCAACAATTTGGAGGCATGTGACATCTACCAACTCGCACTGGGCTCGCTTGGTGGATTACAGCCCACTTCCCCTCGAACAGTGGAGGCCTGTGTCCCAGGAGTGGGAACATTATGGTTATAATGCATGTTGTTTAGTTTTCTCTTAGCACGGAATATAATGGACACAAACAAACACACTAAAATTCAGTACGAGTAATAAGATGTTATTATTATTTGGTGAAAGTCACCCAAAAGGCAATGAAAGAAAAGAAAGAAAGAAAGAAAAATTGTTTATTCTGCACAAACAAAACGCTCATTACAAATCACACTAATATTATAAAGGCGAAAGTTTGTGAGTGTGTGTGTGTTTATACTGTGTGTAATTTTGATCACCGTTATCCTCTTAAGGGGTCATTGTACTCATCATTATGAACAACTTTTACTACGGGACCAAACCTGAAATCGCGAAAAAAAAAACAGATTTTCCCCACATTTTGACGAGTTATGCGAACATAAATGTAGGGAACAGCTGATTCTTTTTTCACGATTTTAGGTTTGGCCCCATAGTAAAAGTTGCTCATAATGATGAGTACAATGACCCCTTAAGAGGATAAGGGATGATTCTCATTAGAGCGGGCCGTGCCCGGGGTGGGCCGTGGACGTGGCCCGGACGGGGCACGGATTTGAAACGTTACATACATTTTGTATGAAGCAATTTATATTACACAGTGCATGTTCCGTGTCCCGTCCGGGCCGGGCCGGAATTGCTTCATACAAAATGTATGTAACGTTTCAAATCCGTGCCCCGTCCGGGCCACGTACACGGCCCGCCCCGGGCACGGCCCGCTCTAATGAGAATCATCCCTTCTTCTTCTTCAATCGGTCCCTCATTACTGAGGATCGTGGTCACTGGACCCTTTTAAGCGGATAATCTGCCTCCATCTACTCCGGTCCAAAGTTGCCATCACCACCTGCTGAAAATTGCTTGAGGACGTAGCTTCTTTCACTTGGTCGGACCATCGTGTTGGCGACCGGCCTCGTGCTCTCTTTCCCTCGGTATTGCCAACAATAACCAGCTTTTCAAGGCTGCTATCCCCCCTTCGCATTATGTGGCCGAAATAGGTCAGAATACGCTGTAAGCATATTGTAGACAATCGAGTCTTGACATCGAGTTGGGAGAGGATAGACACATTTGTGCGTTTGGCTGTCCATGGTATTCGGAGCATCCGCCTCCAACACCACATTTCGAATGCATCTATCCTCTGTCTTTCTCTTGCTCGAATTGTCCACGTCTCAACTCCATAGAGGAAAATCGGGAAAACTAATGCTCTGACCAAACGGGCTTTAGTTTTAAAGCTTATTGAACGATTTTTCCAGATGTTCTGGAGGCGTGTCATGACATCTTTAGCCATGGCTATCCGTCGTTTTATTTCTGGGACGCAGCTGCCTTCATTATTAATATTAGAGCCCAGATAAATAAAACTGTCCACAGTATCGATGCCTTGGATGTTATAGGCGCCCGATAGCTTTCCCGCACGATCTATTACCATAAGCTTGGTTTTCTGCCTATTTATAGCAAGCCCTAATTTGTTACTTTCCACCTCCAGTCTATGCAGTATCTCCTTCATATCGTCAAATGTTGTAGCAAGGAGAACAGTGTCGTCAGCGTAACGCAGATTGGAGACGCGCTTTCCACCAATAGCAAACCCCTTTTCCCAGCCCTCGAGAGTTTTCCGAATAATATACTCTCCATACACATTAAAAAGCAGAGGTGAGAGGATGCAACCCTGTCTAACACCTTTCTTGATGGAGAACACATTTGAACAGTCGGTGTCTATTTTGACGAAAGAGCGGTTGTTGATGTAGAGGCATCGGACTAAATCAATAAGATGTTGAGGCGTACCCATGTCTTTTAAAACTTCCCAGAGCTTATCCCACTGCACACAATCAAAGGCTTTGGTGTAATCAATGAAACACAACAACACAGGGCTGTTAAATTCCCGGCTCTTTTCTATAATTTGGCGAACGTTCAGTATTTGTTCCCGCGTGCCTTTGCCTTTAACAAAACCTGCTTGTTCTTCCGGAATTTGTGGATCGAGAAAGTGTTTCAGCCTGTTGTTTATGATGTACAGGAGTATCTTGCTAATATGTGGAATAAGTGCCAAGGTCCTGTAGTTACTGCAGTCTTTGGTAGAACCTTTTTTATGAAGTGGAACAAACACGGACTCTGTCCACTCTTCAGGCCATCTCCTGGTCTTCCAGATGGAATTGCAGATGTTTAGAATCTGCTTCACACCTTTGGAATCTAGGTTTTTAAGTAATTCAGCGGGAATTCCATCTTTACCAGGAGATTTTCCATCCTTTAGACATCCAATAGCATGTTCGACTTCTGAATGCAGAATTTCAGGTTCTTGAGATGATAAAGTGTATGTTTGAGCGCCCCCAGTGATAGGTTGACCGGTGTCATAGAGTGTCGTGCAGTATTGTTTCCAGCGTTCCAGAACCTGATCTTTTTCAGTGAGTACGTTACCTGCTTCATCTGCGATCGTGCAGGTTCTCGTATTACGAGATTTAGTCAGCTCTTTGACCTTGCGGAAAAGATCTCTGCTCTCATGTTTTGCCGAATTCTGTTCAAGATCAGCACAGACGTTGTTGATGTGTTGGTCATAGTCTCTGCGGCATCTTTTCTGGACCTCTGTGCTGAGTTGGTCGTATAACCTTCTATCATCTTGTAAGGTTAGACCTTTTCCCTTCAACTCACGTCTACGCAGAATTAGGTCAGCTGTTTCCGTAGATATAAACGGTTTCATGGTAGGTTTTGGCAGCATGTTCTCTTTGGCAGTTTGCACAATGATTTTCCGCAAAGCCCTCCAAGCGACGTCCGGGTCAGTGGCATCACTTAAAGAACATTCAGGTACTTTATGTTCAATTGCTTTCCTGAAGGCTTGTGAGTCAACGTGGCGCATATTCAGTGTGCGCTCCTGCTTGTGGAGTCTCCTAAACCGCAGTCGAACTGTGGTGACTAAAAGTTGGTGATCAGAGCCACAGTCTGCCCCCGGGTATGTCGTGGTATTCATAACAGACGATTTCCATCGATTCTGGATGAGAATATAGTCTATCTGGTTTCTAAAACGGTCGCCAGGAGAAATCCAAGTATACAATCGCCGTATATGTTGTTTAAAACAGGTGTTCGTCACGGCAAGATTTTCCTCACTACAGAACTGAAGCATACGTTCGCCTCTCTCGTTTCTGTTGCCGATTCCATACTTCCCGACCACCCGCCGAAGATGTTCGTCGCTGTCCGTTTCACCGATTTTGGCGTTAAAATCACCTAAAACTACCGTTATTTCCCTTTTAGGTATTTCATGAAGAGATTCTGCCAAGGCGCTGTAAAAGTTTTCGATTTCGTCCTCGCTAGATTGGGCGGTAGGCGCATAGACCTGTATGATATTCAATTTACAGGGAGTTGTGTTAACTTTAATGGCAATTATTCGTTCATTAATCGGCTTATAACCGCTGACATATTTGTCTATGCTAAGTGGTACTACGAAGGCAACACCCTTAGAGCTCTCGTTTTCAGGTCCTGAAAAGTAGATTTTATTCGACTGGTTAGTCGAAAAGTATCCAGAATTTCTCCAGTGTGTTTCGCTAAGTCCGAGGATATTGATTCCCTTCCTTTTCATTTCAGCCTCTATTATCTGAAGTTTGCCAGGCTGGTTTAGGCCGCGTACATTCCAGGTGCCAAAGCGGTGAGGCTGTCTAACTGATTTCGGTTTATCAGTAACATACTTTCCATGTATTGCCTGATTAGACACAATCACATGGCCGGTAGCACATTTCACACCACCATCCCCGGTTTGGTGGCGCCGGGCGTCAGCCGGATCGCTCAACAGATCTAAATCGCTATTTCTTAAATCCATTGTGACTCTCATGGGAATTAGTGCAGTGGTTTCCCGTTGCCTTCTGCACCAGACATTTTAAGGGTTATTTAGACCCTAAGGTCGCTGCAGCCTCTTCCAAACCAGTTGCCCGGATGGGTGTATAGTTATCCCGCTATTACTCGGTCGCCATAGCCTCGTTCGTTGTCTAGCAGGGAGCACCACGGCTGTCAGAAGGCAGCCGCCGCCTTTAAGCGCGTGCAGGTGAGGATGACACTTGGGGCCGGAATGATGTTATATCCGAATCATCCCTAACGGTGATTAAAATTACACCCTGTATATTTGTTACTTCTTCACGCTCAAACGGCTGTACCAATTTTGATTAAATTATGGAGGCAGCTGACATCCTGGATTAATATATAGGCTACTTTTTATCCCGATATTCCCACGGGATCGAAACTTATGCGGGTGGAACCGCGGGGCGCAGCTAGTAAAAAATAAAAAAGAACGGAGAGGGCTATGCTATATATATTGGAGTTTCCCTACGCGATGGAATCAGAAATGAAGATCCAACGGATCAGGAGAACCATGGACACCGATATAGCTAGAAGAATTGACAAACTTATGTGGCACATTGCTCGCAGAACAGATAGCCAATGAGGCCGAAATGTTCGGAAGTGGCGACTGCGTACCTACTGGAAGAGGCAGCGTTGGAAGGCCTCCCACAAGGTGGACCGCTGACCTGGTGAAGGTTGCAGGAATCCGCAGGATGCGAGAAGCACAGAACCGGTCGATATGTGGCGGTGTTTGAGGTCGGCCTTTTCCCAGCAATGGACGTTTAACGGCTGCAAAGATTATTATGATATTATTATTTTTATTAAAATTAAAGCTCTGCGTCACCCAATCGTCCCATTGTAATATTGATTAATTAACCATTTTCCAGTATAGCCAACTTAAGCAAATTGGCTCTAATCTGTGACCCTAACATAATCTGTGGTCGGAACTACAAATAGGCTTAGATTGAACTTGGTTATTAGAGTCTGTCTAACTAGATATTAATTGGGGTTATGTGGTTACACGGAGAGATAAGCCATCCCCTTAACACACTGCCCCCTATGACATGTGGCTATAGTAAAAGGGGAGTGGAGTAAAGGATTCACTCAAAGTCAAATAATTTATTTCAATTAGGCCCTTTTGAATGTCAAAAGAAAATAGAATTGATTCTAGTCAACCCTTCCAAATGGTAGTTTCGTATGGAGAAGAATGTTAATCTTTTAAAACGCTTGACAATATTTTGTAGTTAAACAAGGTAGCCCGCGAAATTCAAATTTTCTTACATTTTTTGCAATTTGCCGGTCAGTATTAAGTTGTACGTCGATTAAAATATTAGATTCGCGGCCGTAACAAATATGTATTTACAGAATCATAATCATTAGAATCAGTAATACAACTTGTTAGGTTAGTATAATCCCAAAATGTCAAGATTTCATGAAATAGTAATTCTGTGGGATTACCTACTTGGTCTAAGAGAGTTGTGTTGATGACTTTAATGATTATAATTCCGTAAATACATATTTGTTACGGCCGCGAATCATAATATATTAATCAACGTACAACTTAATAGGTAGGTACTGACCAGCAAATTGGAAAAAACGCAAAAAAAAAAATGAATTTCGCGGGCTACCCTGGCGCTTTCGCCTTAAAGCCGTGTTCATAATCTCAGATAATTACATTCCATCGCCAGTCATTATCTACTTTAGTGAAATGTATTTTAAGTTGATTTTTGAGTGACAAAAAGGTCCTATTAAGATGTGTCCTAATAAGTGCAATGGAATTTGTAAACTCAGACTCGATCCTAAACAACAGTGATAATACGACACATAATCTGAATAATACAGTCACTAGTGTACCTGAGATGTCAGACGAGGAGGATGACGAACTAAGAAAGCTACGAGAACAAGTTATAAAACTTACTATAGAGCTTCAAAGTGCGCATTCAGAAATCGAATCATTGTCATTAGAAAACAATGAGCTCAAACAATTAAATGATAATTTGTCTAAAAAAAACGACCTATTTAAGAAAGTGACAAACAGTCCAGCTAAATTAAGGCCATCTAGTGCCAAAAAACAGAAAAACAAACGATTAACTAGCAATAAACAAATCCAAACCGACACACCAGATAACGAAAAAAGTCACAAGACGACAGAAATAACCAAAAATTGTCCTAATATTAAAAATAATCAATCCGCAAGTTCAAACCTTAACAATAAGAAAAGAGGTAAAATATGTATTTTGAGTACAGATAATAATAATAGGATTTTGAGCATTGCAGAAGACTCTCTTACTAGATCAGAAATCTGTCACCACATAGCACCTCATGGAAATGCAAGTGTATTACTAAAAGGTTTAAAAGAAAAAGTATCCGACTTTACGTTAGAGGACTACTGTATAATCATATTGGGTGAAGAAGATTTCAGATCAACGAATAGCTACTTTGACATTATTATGCATATCAGACATGTATTACAGGAAATCAACCATACTAACTTTATTATATGCGCTCCAACTTATAAATGCGAGAACTATACTAATTTATATAACTCACGAGTGGAGACTTTTAATAACTTACTTTTCTTAGACATACTGACGCACGAATACGCATATCTACTAGACAGCAATAAAAATCTAACCTACGACTACACTGAGTATAACAGACGGACTGGCGCAATAAATAACACTGGAATACAAATAATTTTTAAGGATATAATTAAATTAATTGATGACATAAAATATAATAACCAGATGATATCGACTGACATGAATGGTAGTATGGATAATCTGTCACAAGGTGAACTTTTTCGTCACTAAACATCTCCATGTAATGCACCAGAACATAGCAGGTTTATTGAACAAGTCGGATGCACTTACAGTATGTCTAGCTGAACTTACAGAAAAAAACATACAAGTAGATGTATTATGCTTGACAGAACATTTTATGATGGAGGGCTATGAAAACCAGCTGAGCATACCAAACTACTGTTTAGCCGCTCACTATAGTAGAAAAGAAGTTAAGAGAGGTGGTTCATGCATCTTAATTAGAAATGGACACGAATGGAAAGAGTTACTAAGAATTTCAAAAATGTCAATAACAGGAACATTTGAATGCTGTGCCATCGAGCTCACCAAGTACAATACGGCCTTTGTATGTGTGTACCGAATTCCAAATATGAACAATCTCCATAGTTTCTTTTATCAGTTTGAAACAGTCTTACACGAATTATCAAAGAATGCCTATAAAAATATTGTCATAGCTGGCGATTTCAATATAGATATATTAAAAAGAAATTATCAGTCGATGGAGTTTGAATGCCTTCTACTTAGCTTCAACTTAAAACTAGCAATAAATCAACCAACTCGATCGGTAAGTGGGACATGTATCGATAACTTTGCGCATAATTATAACAAACGATGTGAATCTGAAATCTTAGAGTTTGCCCTTTCAGATCACACAGCCCAGATTTTAAAATGCCCGGTAAATAAAATATGTATGATCGACAAATACGGTGCTATTAGACGAAATTACAGCAAGGAAAATATATCTAAATTTAAATATTGTATGAGCAGAGTTTATTTCTCCGAAATATATGAAACGGATGACCCTAACATGGCCTACAAAAAATTTCATGAAATATTTTCTCTATACTACAACCTCTGTTTTCCTAAGACTATGATTACAATTAATGTAATAAAAAAGCCAAGGTGGATATCTAAAGGTATTAAATCCTGTAGTAAGAAAAAACGGCAACTCATGTGGACCTACAGATTAAAAGCAAATGAATTAAATAGAACTCGCTTTAAGGAATACTCCAAGCTTTTTAGGAAAATCATGACTCTGACGCAGCGTTCACAAAATAACTATAAAATCAAAACATCACACAATAAATGTAAAACCGCCTGGCAAATAATAAATCAAGGTAAATTTAATGTACCTAAAAATTATATTTTGAAAATTAAAATCAAGAATGACATAATTACGGACGCGAAACAAATTGCTAATAAATTCAATGACTACTTTATTAATAAAATACAACCCATCCAGTCTAGTGATAAAACTACACGGCCAATCCTTAACCAAAAAAATTCGATGTTTATGGCACCCTGTACACCACAACAGACAAAGAAAATTATCAGGGCCTTAAAAAACACAAACAGCGTGGGGTACGATGGCATATCAACCAAAGTAATAAAAGCTGTAGCATCTGAAATATGTGACCATTTGTCTCATATTATAAATTTATGTATTGTAGCTGGCACTTTTCCTGACGCACTAAAGATAGCGATCGTTAAGCCATTATTTAAGAAAGAAGATAGAGAGCTCATGGAATTCTACAGGCCTATTTCTCTGATTCCTATCTTCTCTAAAATATTTGAGAAAGTCATTCAAAAGGAGCTAAACGGGTACTTAGAAAAAAACAATATATTATGTAATGAGCAAAAGGGATTTCGCGAAAATAAGACGATAAATATGGCGATATACGACTTCTTATACACGGTATTGACAAAAGTGGACAAAACAACACCTGTATGTGCTATATTCTGTGATATGACACAAGCATTTGACCACGTAAATCATGACATTTTAATAAAAAAACTTGACGCGTATGGTATAAGAGGTACTGTTCTTAATTTAATTAAATCCTATTTAGACAAAAGAAAGCAAAAGACAGAAATCACTAGAATTAATATAAGAACGAAAAAGGAAGAGATATACTTATCCGATGAACGTCAAACTACTTTTGGTGTTCCACAAGGTAGTGTATTGGGACCTCCACTTTTTACACTATATATTAATGACTTGCCAAAATCAATTTCACACCCTATGACTTTATTTGCAGATGATAGTACAGTGACAATTTCTAGTAATAATAATGACATGATTCAATATAAACTTGACATTCACAATACCTTGACATCTATAATAAAATGGTTAAATAATAACAATTTAAGGATTAATTTAGATAAAACTAAAATCATACATTTTAGCCAAAGATTAAATATAGAAAATATGGACATAAATATAGATAATAAAAATGTTGAAATAGTGAATACTACTAAATTCCTTGGATTAATAATTGACAAAAGACTTGACTGGAAATCACAAATCGAAAACCTTTGCAAAAAAATTTGTAGTTCTGCATTTGCATTGCACTAGCTGCAGTGGTGAATGTAGATACCTTGATTGCGGCCTATCATGGTTTAGCTGCGTCTCACCTAAGATACGGTATCATATTTTGGGGAAACTCTACCGACGCTAACAAGGCATTTAAGGCCCAAAAGAGATGCATTAGATCTATGTTTGGGCTCAAAACGGTTGACACATGTAAACCATATTTTAAAAGGTACAATATATTAACTCTTCCGTGTCTATATATTCTAGAAGCTGCAATGTTTGTTAAAACAAACCCGAATCTGTTCTCACGTCTACAGGACATTGTACCGCGTAACAGACGGGATATGACCATTCTTCGCGTCTACCCAGCGAAAACGGCACTCGTGCGCAAAAGTATCGTATGCATGGCACCTACTATATTTAACATATTGCCTAAACGTTGGAAGGAGCTGAATAATATTGCATTTAAGCGCCAATTAAAAATGTTTCTATCGCAAAAAGCATATTATAATGTCGCCGAATTTCTAGCCGAAAAAGTTTTTGATTGAATAATTTTGACTTTTTCCTGACACTAAAATTAAATTTACATGACCACGGCTGTAATTTTTGACATAATTCCTGTAATTTTTGACATTAATCTCGTAATTTTGACATCTATCTTGTAAATTTGACATAAATCTTTAATGACAGACATGTAGTTACTTTGACATTATTCTTGTATTTTATTGACATTAAAGTTTTTTGCCTTAAATTTAATTTTGACATTATAACATAAAAAATAATTTCTAATTTGTATAGTTTCTAAATCAAAACTTTGTAATTGCATTTTTCGATTTTTAGTATTGTTAATACCTACTTTTCATTGTTATGGAAATATTTGTACGCCGATACTTACGGCTAAACATGATTGGACTCAAATTATATAATATCTTGCATGCTCTTGTATGTATACAATGTTTAACAAATAAAGAAATCTAATCTAATCTAATCTAATCTAATTTGTTACGTATGATACCTATTCAGTTCGTTGTTCCATAACATGAAAATTATCTCAAATTCTTGGCTCTAATATATTATATAATAATTAATTATATATATATATATAATTAATATTATATAATAATATATATTATATATATTATATAATAATATTATAATAATTATTATATTATGTGAAGACGATGTACCTAGACTTAAATTACTATAATTGCTACAATAGGAACCAATCCATACTAATATTATAAATTCGAAAGTAAATCTGTCTGTCTGTCTGTATGTTACCTTTTCACGCCTAAACCACTGAACGGATTTCGAAAAAAAATTTGCAGGGAGATAGATTGCATCCCGGGGAAGGACATAGGATAGTTTATCCCGATATTCCCATGGGATCGTAACTTATGCGGGTGAAACCGCTGCTAGGAATTAATAAATATGCAATGACAGATAAATTAATTATGCTGGGAGATACGTGGTGCTCACATATTTACAAATATTGCAATCGTACACGATTTTTTCCAATTTGATTATGATAATTTTCTAACTCGGCATAATTCAATCTGTCAACAACAGTTACATTCATACCATACCCTTGCCTACGCAAGCGCCATTGTGGAGGGTTTCTGAACTGTTATTTAGTTCTTATAGCAGGACACTTTTTCAACTTTCCCCCCATATGAGACGGTTCTCCTTACCTCTACCCTCCATAGTTGGGGTTGGCTTCCTGTCTAATCAGATGCAGCTCATTTTACATGGAGCGACTGCCGATCTGACCTGCACAACCAACTTACTAGGTAATACAATACCTTTTATTAAGTCTGGCTGTCAGATTTTCGGCCTTCTGACCAGTACCGACTGTCAAAAATCCACGAATGACAGCCGGTACCAACTGCTTATAGTGCTGTCCGAGGCACGAAGGGGTCTTGGTATTTAAAGATGGTCACCCACCCACGGACCAACCGCGGCAAGCGTAGCTTAACCTGATCGATCAACCCGTGCGGCTGTTATTCATTTTAATTTACTAATTATGGAATTTTTGATACTCCACTGTTATTTCACAGTTTTAAGTTTTCACTTCTGGCGGCAGTCTCCATGACTACCAATGTTTTTTTTTTTATAAAATTCGTCCTCCTTTCTTTGACTTACCTTCGTCTATCTATTAACAAACAATTCACATTCTAAAGGAATTCCACCAGAAGTCCTCAATAAATCCCGAAGTATCTTTATCTGCAAAAACTTGGTATCAACTGTGGAGGCCGGAACTCGTAAATTCGTCACCCGGCTTTAGAAGACAGTCCGACAATACAAACAGAACGTTCACTTGATAAATATATTATATACAAGATTTAAGGATGTTGAGTACAGCTCCCGCAAATATGCAGTTCATTATGGATAGACAGATTCATCTGCCTAGCCTTTTCCCAACTATGTTGCGGTCGGCTTCCAGTCTAACCGGATGCAGCTGAATACCAGTGTTTTACATGGAGCGACTACCTATCTGACCTCCACAACCCAGTTACTAGGCAATACGATACCCCTTGGTAAGACTGGTTCTCATACTTTCGGGCTTCTGACTACCCGTAACTACTGTCAAAGATCCACGAATGACAGCCGCGTGCTTTCCGAGGCACGTAGGGGTCACGGTATGTAAAGATGGTCACCCATCCACAGACCAACCGTGGCAAGCTTAGCTTAACCCGATCGATCGACCTGTGCTGCTGTTATTATTTAGCCACGGGCCCATAATCCGTCAATAAAATTCAATCAACGACAAAAATCCCAGTAACTAGGCTGACAGCCGACCGGTGAAAAAAAAAAAACGAAAAAACCACTTCTATTATCATTGGAAAAAACTATTTCGCTCTGGCCCTTTGACATTTAGTTTTAATTCGTCAATCATGTTTGGATGAGATTAAAAACTTTTTCAATTTACGGACTAATCACGTGTAGGTGTTCCACACATTATAAAATTTAAAAAAAGAAAATAAACAACATGGCGTCGGACTAAATAATGGAGGGAAAGATCGCGGTGTAATATTTTTTTTAGGTTTAATCCAGGGCTGCCTCGTTCCAAACAATTAAAGCTATCCGCTTAAATCTCAGACAACTTGATGTATGGTGTGCACGGAAAACTTGACGTGCAAGAAAATAGCTTATTATTTTGTTTAAAAATGTTACGGAAATGTGGACCGATGCAGACTCTGATGGAGGCAAAGACAAGTATGTCTCTAGATTATGATGATGCAATGGTACTGTTGTTTTTGTAATCCTCATTATTTGTGTAATGAGGACCAATGATTAAGTTTATTGAAAAACTTTCTGACACTGATAACAAAATGGTGTTGCAGCGTGTTCTTCAATGGACATTGATTATGTAATCCGGGCTTGTGGCTAAGTAATAATCGCTGCACGAGTCGATTGATGAGGTTAAGCTTTGCTTACCGCGGTTGGTCCGTGGATGGGTGACCATCCTTACGTACCGAGAACCTTCGCGCATCGGAAAACATTTTAAGCCATTATTCCTGGCTGACAGTCATGACAACAAAATGTCAACAAAATGGAGTTTTGACAGTCGTTACGGGTCGTCAGAAGCCCGAAAGTCTGACAACCAGTTTTACCAAGGTGTATCGTATTACCCAGTAACTGGGTCAGTCACTGGGCAGTCGCTCCATGTAAAATACTGGTATCCAGCCGTAGCTGGTATCTGGTTAGACTAAAAGCCGACCCCAACTTAGTTGGGAAAAGGCTAGTCAGATGATGATGATAGTATGCATACCTAAGTACTTAAACGTCAAACTAGTAAACTGAAAACATCGGTAAAGTAAACCAAACAAATTATAAAACAAACAATACAAATTAATTGCCACGTAAAAGTATACCAATCACAGGTTCCATCATTATCAGTTCCGATTTCGCAACAGTTATAAAATATCAGTTCCATTTTGAGAACTGTGATTGCTGTCCGTACATTCCGTGGGAATTAATTTCGTATGTTAAAAGTAAAACGAGCGAGGATTACTGTGGGGGTATTATGTAGGCGTCAAAAACCCGTGGTATAGGTATATCTGTAGCTACGTAGTATTCATGTTGGGTACGGAGTTACGGAGTTCGGCAATGGATATCAAATTTCGCGGTCTTTTAGTGTGTTAGGGACTTGTATTACTGTGTTCCGTTTTATGTTGAATTGCCGATAGGAGGCTAGGATACGAGCTGTAGTGGCTCAGAGGAAACGGCCGTGACTTAAAAGTTATAAGTCGCAGGTTCGAACCCTGACAGACGCTTTACTTTGTGTAAATTATTTCATCACCATTGCTCTCAAAACGGCGAGGGAAAACATCGTGGGGAAACTGGCATGTCCTAGAACCAAAAATTCGAAGACGTGACATCGAACAACCCGCACTGGGCCGGCGTGGTGGATTAGTTGTCAAAAAAATGATCAATGTGAGAACGGTATTAAAGAGCATTTACGCCGTACGGCATTTCATACAAACTTTCATGCCCTTGTTTTTCGAAATAAATGAACCGATTTGAATGAAACTTCATACGCATAAGCAGGATACAAAGGTCTAAAAAGTTGCTAAAAATCTTTTTGAATAATAGTGTAATAGCCAAATTAAACCGATTTTAAATTTTCTATAGAAACATATTTTTTCCAGTTATATTTTTTTAAATAAGACATTTCGAAAATGTTCTTAAATAACTTTTTAGACCTTTGTATCCTGCTTATGCCTATGAAGTGTCATTAAAATCGGTTCATTCATTTCGGAAAACAAGGGCTTGAAAGTTTGTACGAAATGCCGTACGGCGTAAACGCTCTTAAGACAGTTTGATGCTCTTAGTGTGTTACACAATTACCCCGCGGGTCTAATTTCACTTCATATTATTGTATATTTGCCGTTCGATCGATGACAAAATACTAGTCTATTTGAATTTATCAATTCCCTGGGAACTGGATCCATCCCGACCGCGACAGTATTAAAGATTAAGGTCGGTCCATGTTTACACAGAAATCTATCAACATCCAGTTAATCCGCTTATAAATAATTCTATCAACAACGTGTTTTGATAGAGACGCGACATTTTTTTAAGTTATTTTGTTTTATTTTTTTATTGGGTTTAATGGAGTGGCCGTAATGGAAATGTTGGCCGGGGTGTTTTAATTTTGGTAATGTTAGGATTAAATATTTGAATACGTATTTTGTAAATGTGACGTTTCAAGTCGTTTAATTATTGACATGAAACAGTCAAAAGCGGCTAAGGCGGAGAGTATAGACTCTCCGATAATTAAAAGTTTTGTGAGATGGACAATCCCTAAACATTAATTTGGGATCCTTTTCCTATTTATTCTGTCTTCTTCTCTAAGTACTGTATTTTAACTACTAACACTAGTAATAAGTTATAATGTTGTTTAGTAACACGCTGGATCACTGTTTATTTATTTAATACTTCAAGCACATAAATGTACAGAGGTGGACTTTATGACCTAGGCATTCCTCACGAATTGGGCTATCATATGCAAAAATAATTTTTCAAATCAGACTGGTAGTTCCAGAGATTAGCGGGTTCAAAACTTCAAACAAACAAACTCATCAGCTTTACTATTATTATACATAGATACCGATAGATATGGATTTCTAACAACCAGTCTTACGAAGGGGCGTCGTATTACCCAGTAACTGGGTTGTGGAGATCAGATAGGCAGTCGCTCCATGTAAAACACCGGCATTCAGCAGCATCCGGTTAGACTGGAAGCCGACCCCAACATAGTTGGGAGAAGGCGAGGCAGATTCAATGATAGTGATAAAGTGTTTTTTTTCACTCCCGGAGAGCACACCAGTGTTAAGTCAAAAATTCAAGATTACCTTCCAATATTATTCATTAACTTGCAAAAGGTAAGGTATGAAGTACAGCCCATAATGATGGGCCCTTTAAGTACCCGAGCAACACTAAACGGCGCTAGTTTGAACAACACTCGTAATAGTTTGTGGACGATAAATGAGACTTCAACGCGATCGTGAGTTATGTAGGGAGTATTATAGTGATCTAGAGGTCTGTTAAAATAGTTGTAGAAAAGTAGATTGCCACAAAATCGCTTTGGTATAACAACAGACCTCCAAAGTTATCTGATGTCTGAGAGTGTTCATGGAGTTTCTTGCCCATTCTTCTCCATAGGTACCTACGCTTTGGAATGGGCAACTGTTTCATATTTTCTGACTGACCGACTTCTTGGCAATTTAAAAGTGCCTGTAAATGGTTTAATTGAAATAAATGGTTTGAGTTTTTTCATGTATAGTAACACTTAACACTATACTCTTTATATTAATTTTACTATTTTCATCTAACAGTATGTCCCAGTATAATATAACACGAAGACCTGGTCTTTGACACTTTAGCAGATGATCAAGCTAGAGGTTTGAATTAAACCATGAGCGCAGTATTTCGGACACGCCACAGCTAAAATCACGGACTTGTTTGCATGTCTGCCGCATGTCAGAAGAGCTCCGCGCTAAAAAACACGTGGGTCCCATTAAACGCTAAGCGACACCGCTGCAGACCAAGGTGAAGATGGCGGGACGAGATTAACACCTACTGAAAGGACTTGGAGCCGTATTAGCAGTAGCAAAGAATGATGGACATTTTTGTATGGAGCCTGGCCTGATGACTAATAGAGTTCTAATGCATGTCAACTTATTGCTTATAACCGGCAAATACTTTAAAAAAAATATATCTCCCAGACACGGAGGGGTCTCCTATGTAAAAATGGTCACCCATCCAGGGACCAACCGCGGCAATAGGCTTGCCCCCTATTACATGGGACTTAAATAAAACTGGCGAAATGTGGGAGTACCAGGTGCATCTCTGCTTAACCCTTCAGGGAATGTAGGTTGAGGTTATGTTATGTTATAAAAATGTGTCGGTCATTCTATCTGAATGATTGACAGTGATAATATAGGCATTCGTCATTCGTACACATTCGTTCATTCTCATTCATTTTCAAACAATACCCGTATGTAGACAAATAGTACGCGATGGTAGATTGGGCCTCTCAAATAAAATACCGCGTTGTTACTGCAACGGCTTTTTAGATTAAAAATACGTAGAAAACCTGTGGGCATATTTTTTGGCTATGTTACTCGGCGCTTGTCAATATCAAAAAATCGGGGAGGACTTTGTTTAGAATTCAAATGTTGAAATATTCCTCTCCTGAAATATTGCATTTCTCCTGCAGGAACTGCATTTACTGACACAAATCTAACACGTCCTTTGTGTTTGACGACCTTTTTGAACACTACTACTACCACAGATATAGTTAGAGCTATCCTGCGGTAGCAATTTCTTTGCCAAAAATTTAAACAAATATAAAATGATTGGATAAATTACTTTAACTCCTACACAATAACGTTCAGTTTAGGCTACAACTTCAAACGTTTTTATAACTTTTTCAATAGTGCTAGTCACTCTAAAATAAACTTAATTTGTCATTGAAATAAAGTTGATATTTGTTTAACTTGAAATAGGGTGGGGGTGTGCGCCACTGCGCACTTTCAATATAGTAAAATATGATTTTTGGCACTTTCACTGTAATAGTAAAAACGCTAAATATGTTATTTCCCATAAGAAAATAGTTATTTTTTTCTAGCCGGCGGCATAGCAGATAGCAGCACTTTAATTTTTGAGTACTTATAAAAAAAAATAGAAACATCCGAATTGAGAACCTCCTCCTTTTTAGAAGTCGGTTAAAAATGTTCGACACTTGAATGATGTCCTTACTAAATAGGTAATAGCTTATCGGTGACGTATTTGTGAACATACATGACATCACGCTTGTATTCCCCAAAGGGGGTTAGGCAAAGGTGTTTTTATAGTAGGTACACCTACATTTTGCTAGTACACAAATATGTACTAACAAGACTGCTATTTACGTTAACGTCGCTACTAAAGGGACCAATCAAAAAGATGGGCAATTATAAGCTGGCAACACTGTCTTGTGCAAATTAACTCAAAGTTTTAACTGCACAAGTGCCAACCGCATCTAATTGGGCGGGACGTACGAAGAAAGTGATACAGAAGGTCCATTTAATAAAATAAAATTAATAAATGAAATTAAAAAGCCTTTTTTTGTTACCAAAAAAGTTACAAAACTACAATTAAAGAAAAGTAAAAAAGAAAATTAATATAACTATCTAAGTTAACTACAATTTCTTATATTATAGCATATTTCAACTTCTGCGCCAGTAAGAACCCCTCATTTAATTGAAGATGAAGGTCTCCTCTAGCCGGGTCAGCGGGATTGTCCGTAAGGGTTACCGCTGGCCCGGAACATAAAGGGCTAAGGAAGGAACACGGGTGGGTTTTAATCAGTAAGAGTCTGACACTCCCTTCCGCTCCACCCAGAGCGGGATAGCGGGATCATATGATGATTTCCCATCCTGAAAAAAAAAAAAAAGGTCTCTCTAGAGATTTCCATTTCTCCCTGTTATTCGCTGTGTTCATCCAATGTTCGCCAGCCACTTTTATCATGTCATCTGCCCACCGGGCAGCCGGTCGAAGTCTTTTTCTAGTGCCTGATGGCTTCCACTTAATTATTAAATCCAAATATCTACTGTATTTAATTATGGAGACAACAAATTAATCATTTGAAAGGGTCAAAAGGGGTAAAATGTCGTGAGGAAAGGTTTGAGTATGAATGTAATAAGAGTAAGCTATAAGAATGGCTATAAGAGTAGGGAAAGACCAAAGACTGTATGAAAGATGATATAGCTGGAAAGGGAGTGACTACTAATATGACAACTAATAGAGACTCCTCCAAAATCTCCTCACGACATTTTCCTCATTTCTCCGTAACACATGCCCATACCATGACAGCCGATTTCCACACAACTTTTCAGTTACCGGTGTCACTTTCAAGAGAACTTCTATTTATGGAATAAATATTGCGGTTTGACAGTTCTTGTATAGATAATATGTCAAACTGTCAAAAATATTCTTTATATAAAAGTTATCGGATTATTGAAAAATCAGACCTTAGATATGCGTCATAAAGGAAGTTATGAGTATTATATAATTGATCTTCTATGGTTATGACCTTATGTTGAGTTAAGTATTATACAAGTTGCAAGGTGGTTGGGGTATAATGCCCTCTAACCATCTTACCGCCTAGTTGTCACTTCATATTCAGCAATTAACGAAACTCAGGGGGAGTTTCGTTCTGATCTGCGTTGCCCTAATAAACACGGATTCCAGAAGTTGATTTTCTGACCTTCATTGTCTAATGATACAAGTCGCTAACTAGACTTTTTGACCGTTCCACTTGTTGGTTAATTAAACTATTCAATTAGCGGGTTCCGCAGCCGCTTAGGTTCCCTACGTAAATAATAAGTTTAAGAATTATGAGTGGTTGCTGTAAATGTGCTGGAATCTGAAATGAAAATGTTGGAGTACTTTGAACTTTTTTTTTTGATGTTAATTTATTTGTTCAATGATTGATTGGTCGAATTTTTAAAGCTTCTACATTAAAGAGTAATGCATAGTACAGATATAGGGGTAGGGGTAGGTAGGCACTGTGGGGGGGATGTTTTAAATCATAAAACAATAATAACCGTCGTAAAACTAGGGTACAGTACCCGGCGATAAATATTGCACATCGACCTTTGGAAAGAGACAATCGGCTAATTTCGGCTTCGTAGAGCGTTATCTCTGTCGCACGAAATACAAACAGTCCGGTATCTATTAGGAGCTTTTAAAACGATTATGATTTGCTTCTTTTGATAATTATTTTTATTCTTTGTATAAAATGGTTTTGTGTAAAAAGGTCGATGTGCAATATTTATCGCCGGGTACTGTATCTGGCAAAATGTGTCGATACGAAAGGTTCATCTCTGCCCAATCCTTCGCAGAAACAAGGCGTGATGTTAGGTATATAAAACTAGATTATAGAATTAATTTCAAGAGCTCAATTTCACAGAAAACTAACTCAGAAATAGAGTTTTATTAGCAGCGCCCCGCGGTTTCACCCGCATAAGTGCCGACCCCGTGAGAATATCTGGATAAAAAGTATCCAATGTGTTATTCTGATATATAAGCTATATTATTGTAAAATTTCATCAAAATCGGTTCAGTAGTTTTTGCGTGAAAGAGTATCAAACATCCATCCTCACAAACTTTTGCGTTTATAATATTAAGTACTAGTAGTATTTACTCCATGTTTTTGAAAGCCTAATCAAGTGACAGGTTTGCGATCAATTCTATAAAGATTTATTTTGAGAATAAAGTACTTAAATCTAACAAAACTCATAACAAATAAAACGACAACCGTCCATACAAGTTTGACATTTGATTTGACAACTGAATAAATTGAAAAGCCTTTGACAAGTCGAGGGTCAGTGTACGGGGTCATCATATTACCGCTATCCTGTTCAAATAAAACCTTTATATTTGACAAATAACACCACTTCCCGCCATAATGTGGTTGAATGGTGGTAGAATGAACCGTCCCGTAACGTCACCTATAAACATGTAAATATTTATGTAAAGAATTCGGTTAAATTTTAACTAAAATGTCTGCTCTTCTATTGTTATGGTTAGTGTAAGTTATAAATGGAGGCGATTTATTGCAGATCGGTAGTGTGTCCCTGAGATTTTCTTCACAAAATGTGTAGAACACCTTTTGTATTAAAAAACTATTTTTTATTAATACAGTGTAAACTCTTTATAACGTCATCCTTTATAACAATAAACTCCCTGTAACGTTGAAGTGAGCCCAACTTGGTTGGTTTGCGGTAAAACCCACATATTGAAACACTCTTTATAGCGATACGCCATTCTCTATTACGAAGAAATGTGTTCATATTTTTAGATAGTAAATATTTAATTTATTTATTATCGGTATTATTGTTTATGTTAGGTCGGTCTAGCTTTTGTTATCCTTAATTGCCTTGAACACGTGCAGTATGACGCATTGTTTTCTCGGAAGTGATGGTCTTCGACCAAGCATACTGGCACAGTATAAATAAAGACTATTACCGTGATACTGGGTACCTATCGTAATATCAGTCGTAAACCTACTTTGAAACTGTTAACATGGCCAGTAAACGGAAAGCGATTAGTGTTGACGAAAAAGTTTGTGTGATACTTGTTAATTTGGTTGTTTTTTTGTTCACTCCATATAACGATAACTCTCTATAACGACAAAAAATGCTCAGTCCCTTGAGTTTCATTATAAAGAGTTTACACTGTATATGTATAACGTCTTGACTAGAAAAGATCAAGAGCAAGGTCCAAACGGTAATTCCTTTTTATTTTTTAATGTTTTATTTAACTATCGTAAGCTACAACTTGTTGTCTTATATTTGGACATCTAAATAATGGAAATCAATAAAAACTTTTTTCTAAAATGAAACGCTAAATACTGGCACATTACGGAAAAAACATTTTGATAAAGCCATTTAGAAAGATAATAATTTTTTTTCTTAAAAATATGGTTACGACACTGACCTGTATTATACAAGTGTTAAAGTGTATGACAGAGGTCAGTGGGTTATGACCATTCCAAAAAAGTTTTGTCGTTAAATGGCTTGTACGTCTTTTGATAACGTAATAAAAAGTGTTGAATACATTATTCCTTTGAAAATCTTATTCTACATTTAGGTATAGCTAATATTTGTTTCGACATTGAATTTTTCCAAACAAAACGCCTAATACTGGCACATAATTAAGAAAACTTTTGATAAAAGCCACTTAAAAAGAAACAAACTTTTTACTTTTAAAATGTACCTTTTTTTGTGTCGTTAGATGGCGTACATTTCTACATTATTTTGATAACAAGCAAGTAAGAAATTCTAGTGCGGTGCTACAACTGCTTTCACCAGCATGATTAAAAAAATCTACAACAATATTAAAACACAATATCAAACAACATAATCCCCTTTCTCTTGAACCTCACGCCGAAGCCGTGGTCCACATTCGAACAAAAAAAAAAAAAACACTGACCGATCCAATTTCATTACGAGGCTATTTTACGGCGAGTCCTGCCGCGTACAGGTGGATGTTTTTATTGCGACTACTCTCATTATGGGGATGGGTCGTATTAGAAACATTTAAATGGAGAAGTAATAGGTTTTTAAACTGGATTCTGTTTGGGACTACATTGTCGTGTCATGTGTATACAATAATACCTATTTCGTTCATCATCTGTTTAGTAATTTTCAACTACATATGTTGGGGTCGGCTTCCAGTCTGACCGGATTCACCTGAATACTAGTATTTTTAACATGGAGCGACTGCCTAATTCTTCTTTTTCGTCCCGCTGGCACGACAATATTAAATCTTACTGGCTAAAAACTTCGCTAGGTCCACGGCGTCGTTGATGGCAGCGCAGAGGTCACTTTGATAGCTTACTTAATACTTTCTTTTTGTTTAGCCTATACTATCCCACTGGTGGACAAAGGCCTCCCCAAATCTTTCCAGGAACCCTTTTCTAGCCTTACCTCGAACCAACCCTCGCGGTACGCGTCCTGGTCATCTCGCCAGCGCTTTATTGTGGAATGAAATTGATTGAAAACTCCTTTTAGGTTCATCTGTATCATCCTCATTCTTCTGCCCTTATTCCAATTTATTTGTGGTCGGCGCAACATGTGTTTTTCTTCCATACTTCTCTATTAGTCGCCATCTCTGTGGTCACTCCCTTTCTAACTGTATCATCATTCACACAGTCCATCCATCGTTTCTTTGGTCTTCCCCTACTCTTATAGCCATCGACATTCATACTCAAAATTCTCCTCACGACATTATCCTCAACATGCTCATACCATGACAACCGATTTCACATTTCAAATTTTCCCTTATCCACTAATTTCTTATTCTCTTATTTTATCCATTCGCAGAAACGGCAAATAGTTCTAACTCCGATTTAATTAAAAAATCAAAGCTTTAACATAACCAGTCTTACCTTACCCCACCACAAAATTAACACATCCTGTACCCCAAAACGGGTCACATAATACGACCAGTTATAAAATTTACAACTGCGACAGGACTGTGTCAATCGTTTGCGGCCATCGTGGACCACTAGCGGCCATCGCAGGCCCGTGGGACATGTCCTTATGTCCCACAATCATCCGCTTCATTATTGGAGGAAGGTTTTATTACTATCAGCTTATTGCCTTTGGAGATTGCTATAAAACGGTTAAGAGAAGATAATAATGTAATCTTTATGGATGGATGACTGATTGGTGATCGTAGTTTGTTTGTTGTGAATGAGAGAACGCTGCCTATCCTCTTTTAAACATTGCGGATTTCATTTTGATTGATGATGGTTTTTACCTGCGGCTATTTGGCAGTTTGCAAATTGCTCAAATATAATAGTACTTACTCATTCCATGGCAGGTTCTAACCCGTAAGACACCTACACACGCCAAAGAGTTTGCCGATGTGTTCACAACCTTAAAATTACAAAGTTACAATGTCATAAAGTTCGGTCGCTGAGAGAATGAGTTCATCACGTCTGTCAGTTTCACGAACGAGTACGTGTTTTGCGAATTTGATCTTTATTATCATCTACTAGAATTGTCGCACAGACAGGAGGTGTCAGGAACGTATTCCCTTGACGGCCGGAGTGTAAGTGTCTGTAATGGGTCATGTATGAAAATATTAAATTGTCTCGATTTTTTTTCTGCACTTATGAATAAGCTAATACTATCTACAAAAAAAGTATCAGATTTATCTGATTAGTATTTCCAGAGAAATAAATTAAATTCTGTTAGAGGCGGCCATCGACAGTAACCCACGGATTTTTATTCAATTTCCTTAGCCTACTCAATTAAAAAGTCATCCATCATAACTTGTCAATTTGTCATAACATAACCTCACTTTTCACCTCTTGCTTTGTGTTTGTTTGCGATTTTATGGATATATCTTTACGATTACGATACGATTTATCTTTATTTTATTCAAAGCGTGAGGGTCGTCGTAAAGATATATCCATAAAATCGCAAACAAACACAAAGCAAGAGGTGAAAAGTGAGGTTATGTTATGACAAATTGACAAGTTATGATGGATGACTTTTTAATTGAGTAGGCTAAGGAAATTGAATAAAAATCCGTAGGTTACTGTCGATGGCCGCCTCTAACAGAATTTAATTTATTTCTCTGGAAATACTAATCAGATAAATCTGATACTTTTTTTGTAGATAGTATTAGCTTATTCATAAGTGCAGAAAAAAAATCGAGACAATTTAATATTTTCATACATGTAACATGACCCATTGCACCTGTACCAATTAAAACTTGAAGAAAGCTGAGTAATACTGATTAGCGACAGAAATAGTCTATCGGCAGTAGTTTCTCGGACGAGACCTGTCACTATACTGCAACTAAAACAACATTATGTAAGTCTCGTAAATGTAGAATTTGTGTTGTGTATTTATTTTATTTTTTATTTCTTACTTTGCGTTTTGTATCTCATTTTAATACTAGCGGTGTGGCTCTGTCTCACATAGGGTGGTCTCAGCATAAGTGTGGTTGTGACGCTTTTTTTCACAAAATTTTTCTTTTTTTTTTTGCGTTCTTTCTCTATTTTCTTTTTAGTAAAAAGAAAAGAAAGAAAGTACGTATTTTTCCGGCCAACATGACGCAGAGAAAGAACACAAACACAAAAAAAAGAACAAGTTGGGGGAATATGTGCGTCACAGCCACGCAAAACGGCCATCGCTCAGCGTAATGCTAAGACCCTATTCGAGACAGAGCCCCAGCGCTGGTGGTTTTCAGCGAAAGCCGACGTTGATGTGATGACGTCAACGGGTAAAACCCAGATTGATACTACCATTTCTGAATCACTTAATTTATTCAATATACTTACCTCCACACCTCAGTATATGTTGACGAGGCCTGTCGAGTCGCTATTTCCATTCAGTTTCCAGGGCGATACATATTAATGCATAAACTAAAGCGGGTCGATAGCTTAGCATTAGCCCGATTAAATATATTTATAGCTACAATCATTGCTATTATTCCGAGGCTCGTTGTGGCCTGTAAATTTTATGTCTTTCCCTGTCACGGAGTAGGGAGGGAAATGGAAGGATCATACGCGTATTTTTTAAAGGACGAAGAGAAAGTGTAATTTTTGGAGTAGACATATTTGCAATCTAAAAACACATGACATTTCAGAAAGCGGCAACCAGAATCATCATTGTTTAAAAGTAGCTGTTATCGTCTACCTAGACTTTCTAATACCTAATGTTGGAGACGGCTTCCAGTCTGACAGGAATGTTTAAGAGTTGCTGTGAATGAATTAATTGATAGCAAATATGTGAGGGTTTTCGTGAAAATTTACGACACCACTTGGCATCACTGTGACAAGAGGTCTTCCAATATAAAATATATGATGACGTTCATCATTCGATTCATTCATTCGTTCATCATTCCGTCATGACTAAAGAAAATATAGGCTCTTTGACAGATGCCTGGACCTGACGTGCCAGTGCTGCCACCTAGCGAACGTCATTTCAGAAAACCCTCATTGATTGGTTTCTCATGCTTGATGGCAATGCTCTGAATATTCCATCTTAAGAAATGGACTCGATGATCAATAATTGATTTTACCATGTCATTTTGTGTTTAGTGGTTGCTTACTTTTAAACTCTTGCGTCAATCTGATTTTGGCCTGCGAACGTAATCACTCCATTCCTTCCTTACTCTCAGCATCCTATTATCCGTAACGTTTATGTGCTTTTAAGACGAGGCCTTAAGTATTGGTATTCTTACAAAAATTGGCCTCGGTAATGTTGTATTGGTAATAACATTAAATTATTCGCACTTATTTTAACGGTAATGTTTATTGGCTTTTTGGCAAGTTCAATAAAACTGCTCTTGGTGTATGGTACAGTCAGCATCAAAAGTCGATTAACACTTAAGTTTTTTTAATCTCGGTTATTGAGCAAAATATTAACCCTTCAGTTTTTTAAATCTCAGTTATTGAGCAAAATATTTGTTCAAAATCGCATTATACTTCTGCTGCAATTTCGAACAAATATTTTGCTCAATAACTGAGATTAAAAAAACTGAAGTGTTAATCGACTTTTGATGCTGACCGTACCTAATATGGTGTAACATGAGTTTGGTTTGTGAGATCAGCCGGTCGATTCTGTAAAAATCTCACCGTGAAAACTTAGGTGAAGTGAGTTTGTTTTTGCTAGGAATTGACACTATTGACAGCTCACTCCACGCTCACTTCACCTAAGATTTCACGGTGTGGTTTTTACTGAATAACACCGCAGAGGGACAATTCTCATAATGTTAACAATCACAGTCTGATCTCAGACTTAATCTGTCAAAAATATCTCTAATTTCCCTACATTTTTGACAAGTTTTTGACATTTGTTTGTCGCCGAGATGACACTGGGACTAGATTTAGAATGTTTTAAATTACGGGAATTAGCCTTCAGGTGCGTAGTACTCGCAGCCGGCGTGCGTGTGTGACCAGGTGGGCGGACACGGACTTCGAGCTGAGGGAGTACTCTAAGCTTGAAGTCCGTGGTTATGAACGAATGTACGGGCGCTTCCTACTCCGTGTGAATAGACGTCTGTTTCCGCAACTTTTATAACAAGAATTGGAACGCAGCGGGGTAATAGCGTAACACACTGTCAGTAGCAATGGGTTTCATTTTGACAGCTCAACAACATACAATGCGTGCCACGAAAGATGAGACTTGACACACCACGTGGTTTGACATGCGCAGTACACGATTTTAGGTATCTTTAGCGGTATGAGGTCTGAGTGCGGGACGGGACCGGACGTCATAGGGGCGGCGGAAAGTGCAGGGCAGGCGGGGTCAAGTCTCGTCTTTCGTGGCGCGCATTGTACATTGCGCTATTTATGTTGTTGAGCAGGCACATTTTTCTAACTTATGAAGCAATGGTTTAGCAATATCTTTCAAAATGATTCAGATTGAGATTGATAATATGTTCCGCAATAAGGGTGCTGGCCTCTGTTTTTTTGCTTCCACACCTGCGCAAGTTCCGCACACTTTTTGACATCCGTTTCTGCTTCTGTTTCCGCAACTTCTATAACGGAAATGAGGGTTTTCGTGAAAATTTACGACACCAGTTGGCACCACTGTGACAAGAGGTCTTCCAATATAAAATATATGATGACGTTCATCATTCGATTCATTCATTCGTTCATCATTCCGTCATGACTAAAGAAAATATAGGCTCTTTGACAGATGCCTGGACCTGACGTGCCAGTGCTGCCACCTAGCGAACGTCATTTCAGAAAACCCTCATTGGAATGAAACTTTACGACTGATGAGAGGGAGCTGGTCAGATTGTTAGGTGTAAAAGCTGCCAAACTAATTTTCATTTAACTTGCCGCTTCTTAATTTTGAATGTTAGTTTGATTAAAAATTATATTTGTAAGAAATTGTACTTTTTTCATTTCATAGTATTTACACTTCATCATCATCATCTGCCTAGCCTTTTCCTAACTGTGTTGAGGTCAGCTTCCAGTCAACCCGATGAAGCTGAAAATCCATGGAGAGACTGCCTATCCGACCTCCACAACCAAGTTACTGGGTAACACGATAATCCTTGGTCAGACTGGTTGTCAGACTTTTGGACTTCTGACAATCCGTAACGACTGTCAAAGATCTACGTATGACAGCCGGGACCAACGGCTTAACCTGCTTTCCGAGGCACGGAGGGGCCTCGATATGTAATGGATGGTCATCTATCCACGTACCGATCGTAGCAAGCGTAGCGTAGCTTAATTTTCGATCGACCTTCGCGGCTGTTATTATTTAGACACGCGGATAAAAAGGATCCAATATGAAAATAAAAGTGCCTGTGTTATCCAAATTAACGTAATTCCCATAAAACTCAATAAATGTCATTATCCTACGGGATCAGTGCATGCTACAAGCCAAGTTTAAGTGGTCGCCATATTGGATTAGACACAATTAAACTTTAGATTAACATCGAGTGTTACCCGATGCTATAAAGTTGTTTATGGTCTTCTGAGTGCTGCCATGGTTACCAATGTTTTATGACTTTTGGGGTGTATTAGTGTAATTAGATAGACGTTGTTTCGGGAGTATTGTCGATAGGAGGAAGTCAAATCTTTATCACCGTGTTTGGAAATTAGTTAGAATAAAATACTCTTTATTCTGTACACTATATAAAATACAGACTAAATATAGAAATTTTACAAAGGGTAACACAATGGGCGGTCTTATCGCTAACAACACAGCCCAATTACTAGACAATACTGATATTCTAAGGTCAGGCCTGCAGGCCTAATTAACGTTCACAATCTAAATGCAATCTCATCTCAATCAATGTCAAAAACTTGTCAAAAATTTAGGGAAATTAGAGGTATTTTTGACAGATTGAGACAGATCAGACTGTGAACGATCTTATAATTACGAGAATTGCCCCTCAGTCTTCAGACTTTCGGGCTTCTTCTTTCTGACTATTCATATGACAATCGAACTGACCTTTTAAAACTGCTTATTTAAATACAAAACGCAAGCGAGACAAAAGAAAATATTAATTAAAATTTTAATACAAGCAAATAGGTGAATGGAACCTCAACCGTTGTTTGCAAGTGATGTCGACGCCACATCGTGACGTCACAGATTGAAAAAGTTAGTAGGTTGGTATCACTGGTATGTATATTTTTTAATAAAATCTGAATTAAGAACACTTCATTCGGTTTAGTAACGAAATGAGTTTCCTTCAACAAGTTCGGTTGGCGTTTTTATTCTGCTGTCGAAATTGTTTTAATATTCCGGTGGGTGTCGGGGAATGGGTGCTGGGGCCCGGAAATTAGCGAGTTATTTAATTGGCAAAACGATTGAAACAGACTGCCTCGTTGGGCTAGTGGTCGCAAGCAGTACTGCTGAGCATGAGGTCCTGCGTTCGACCGCCGGGCAGTCTTATTAGATTTTTCCACCGAGAATTTCTCAGTAGCCCGGAGCCTGGATTTGTGCCCAGTTGATGGCATAGGCTCGACCCCTATTAAATGGGATTTAAATATAAATGGCGAAATGGCGAAAGGGTACTGGCGAAGGGTACAACTCTGGCTAGCCCTTGGGGATTACAGGCATGATGTTATGTTATGATTGAAAAGATGAGAATTTAAATCATCTTCATGACACGCTGGGTCTTGGCCTGTCATGTGTCTGTGATATTTAAAGAAACGAGTTGGTATAATATACCACCATTTTGTAGTAAGAAGCTCCGAATTTTTCAAACCGTTATTCCTTAAGCCCCTAAGGAGTTGAAGGTGACTCTTGAAATAAAGTATTGTTGTGACAAGCGATTGTCTAAAATAAACTCCGCAAATATAGCGGAGGTAAACACAGGTCCTGACATATTTCTCGTACAGCCAAGGGGGAATTCTGAGCCGGTAAAGCAATTATCGATACGTCAAAGTTCTATAACAGCTTTTAGATTGTGTAATGTGAGCTCTAGCGCATTATAAAGCTGTATTCCTCATATTCATTACTAGGTTCATTCAGTACTTAGGTTTGTTGATTCATGGGGGCTTGTGGCTAAGTGATAACTGTCTCACGGGTCGATCGATCAGGTTAAGCTGCTCTTGCCGCGGTTGGTCTGTGTATGGGAGACCATCTTTACATACCAAGACCCCTTTCGTGAGAAACCCCTAAGAGTGCTTTCCGTGCCTCGGAAAGCATGTTAAGCCGTTAGTCCTGGCTGTCATTCTTGGATCCTTGGCATTCGTTACGGAAGCTCGAAAGTCTGATAACCAGTCTTATACAAGGGGTATCGTATTATCCACTGGGTCGTGGAGGTCAGATAGGCAGTCGCGTTTTTTATTGTTTTTTTTTGAGTATTCATACGGGTTTTCTGTCAGGAATTTCTCAGTAGCAGTCCGGATTGGATTGGTGGATTTATGCCTGGTTGATGGTAATAGGATACCCCTTTATTACATGGGACATGACATAACTGGTAAAAGGTGGGTGTACACCTTTTCATAACCTTTCATTTTATGAAAACCAGGCAAAACAAGGCTTTATGTTGTTTAGTTATTGATGTTATTTCTTATTGTAATATTTGTATGCCTTCGTACACTGCACCGGTTGACGTCATCACGTCAATGCCGGCTGTCGCTGAAAACCAGCGCTAAGGCTCTGTCTCGCATTAAAACCACCTTCATAAAGGTTACAGAATTATAAGTGTTACATATTGAATTGATAACAGAATCAAATTATGTAACCCTTATAAATGTGTTTTTCATTGTGTTAACCCAAAACACTTTTAAAGGTGTAACAGTAATTTATCCGGAACTGATATAAAAGTGTTAATAAATGTAACCAGTAAATGCGGCGTTGCCAAAATAGCCGCAATTCCGACTGGATTGAGGTTATTTTGTCATCGCCGCGTCTGTCTGTCCGCCGCGCGTTTTGCGGTACTGTGCAATTATACCTACAAATGCTTATTTATGTTACACAAAGTTACAATTTGATTCTGTAACATTATTGTATCTGTTACATTTAGAAGTACATATATTTATTTTAAAACAGTTTAAAAAACAGTAATAAAAACACTTATTAGGGTTACATTTTGAGTCCCTGATCGTAGCATTATGCTGAGCGATGACTGTTTTGTGTGGATGTGACGCATATTCCCTCCAACTTGTTATTTTTCTGTTTGTGTTTTTTCTCTGCGTCATGTTTACCGCAAATAAACATATTTTCTTTCCTTTCTATTTGGTAAAATTATATCGCCAACTTCGTAGCCCATTCTAACATTACAGGGAGGCAAATCAAATTTAATCTTTTACCAAATTGGACGAACTGTCTTTCAATTGACTCTCAACAATATATTTCCAATATCAAGATGTTTTCGATGTCGAAACCTTACGGTAACTGTTTCGTTTTATTTTATTTCATATTTGGGGAGTTCTTTTGGCTGTCTTTTTAGGGTTCCGTAAAGGAAGAAACGGAACCCTTATTGTCACACTTTGTTGTTCATCCGTTTGTCCGTCCGTCCGTCTGTCAAGGGTCTTGACTTTATCTCGGGAACGCGTGGAGGTATCGAGTTGAAATTAAAACCATATACTCAGCTCTACAGTTCCTTAAAGTTGTGAAAAAATTAAACACTTAAGTTAACGTAAAAAAAAGATACGGCCGTTTATGCCTCAAAAAACGTATATTTCGACACTCTCAAGAGAATCAAAATTTATAGGCTAGTTCCCAATGACCTAGAATTATGAAAATTGGCAAGAAGCAAGATCATGTAGCACAAGTAAAGGGAAAAATCCGAAAACCGTAAATTTGTAGGAACAGACGCCACCACATCAAGCTACTTACAATCTGTCAAATTTCTTTAATAGATTTTCAACTTTAACGCTAAAGCATAAGATTCAAAATTGATTGGGAAAATTTGACAGTTTTGGGTAGCTTAATGTGCTGGCGTCTGTACTACATTGAAAAAAAAATTTCGTGATAAACCATTTACATACCTACAAAGTACGGAACCCTCGGTGCGCGAGTCTGACTCGCATTAGACCGGTTTTTTTTTTCAGATTTGTAATGTTATTGTTGTAGATGTTTAATTTAAGCATAAGACCGTAAAGGTAACCCGACTTACGAGGTGTAGGTCGTGGGTTCGAACCCAAGCTGGCGCCTAACTTTGTGTACCTAAATTATTTCATCACCACTGCTCTGAAAACGGTGAAGGAAAACATCGTGGGGAAACTGGCATCTTCTAGAACCAAAAATATCTACTAACCCGCACTGGGTCCGCGTGATAGATTAAGCCCACTCCCCCTCGAAGAAGGGAGGCCTGTGTCCCAGTAGTGGGAACATTATAGGCTGTCAAAGTCAAAGTCAAAGCATTTATTTCAAATAGGCACATAAAAGGCACTTTTGAACGTCAGAAATTAAAACAAATAGAATTTGATGTAGAAAAATGTTGCAGAATGGAAACATTTTTTGTACTCAACATTTTTTTTTAATGTAAATGTTAAGTAAAGGCTATAACGTGGGCTGTAATCAGTACTTAGTGTTGCCCCTCTAACTTTTTGAACTGATTCCAGTCTCCTTGTCAAACCCCTAATCAAGTTATCAATAAAATCTTGTGATATTGCGTTCCATTCTTCCTGTAATGCGTTTAAAAGATCTTTCAAATTAGCTGGGGCAGAATTTCTTTTCTTAATTTGTCTTCCAAGCCATACATGTTCTATGGGATTTAAGTCAGGTGAGCGCACTGGCCACAACATAGCTTTGATTTCAAAGTCTCGAAGGTGTTTGATAAGAATCATCATGCTTAAAAACAAATCTATCTCCTATAAAAGGGGCACTAAAATTTCTTCCAAAATCTTAGTTATATATCGTGCCGCCATTAGTGATCAATTGTCAACGACGCGGAGTTCCGTACGTGCCTCTATACAAATACCATCCCTTTCCATAACTGACCCTGCTCCATATGCCTCTTAACCAATGATGTTGCACTGAGCGCACCTCTCTCCCGGGCGTCTCCACACTTTAATTCTTCCATCATCTGGTTTCGGGCAAAATCTGAACTCATCTTTGAATAGAACTCGACTCCAAGCTTCATCATTCCAATTTTCGTGATTGCCAGCAAAATCAACTCGAGGTATTCGATGATTTTTGGCAAGAACAAATAATCGAACCTCTGGCAGGCAAGTGTGAAATTATTCCGGTCGATTTCAGTTAACCTAAGCCGGCGCGAGAATCGTTGTTGACGGAATGGAATGTTGCCAGCTGACGTCGCGCTGCGCTGCTGTGAGTCTGTCTCGCATAGTGTCACAGCATTATGCTGAGCGAAGGCCATTTTGCGTGGATGTGACGAAGTCCCCTAACTCATTATTTTCTGTGTTTATGTTCTTTCTTTGCGTCATGTTTTACCGTAAATAAACGTATTTTCTTTATTTCTTTCTAAATAGTAACTTTACTGATCTTTCTAGAGCATCTGCACACCCCTGCAGGCGATATCGTGAGTATAAACAATCGTCTACTTCTCAAACGTAGCAAGAGCACATATTTCATCTTTTGTAGCAACGTTACTCCTTTCATTGGCCGGTTCTAAGTGGAAATAATTAATGTGCCTTCCTTGAGACCGTTTTATTGGCGGCGCTACGGCCACGACACGATTTTGACTTCGAAAAAGGAATCTCAAACGTCGTTTTGTCATCATTTAATTTTCGTCAACTTTTACGTAAAGGTAATAGTCATCATCTCCCAACGCTCGTCCCATGTTACTTAGGGTCGGCGCAACATGTTTATAATTATATAATAAATGTTTTATTCACAACCCTTATTACATAATTGGTCTTATTTAAGGTGTACATCGTAGTGACTTAAAATAGGAGATTGGGCATTGGATTACAAATTAATTGGGTACTGTAGCCGGGGCTTATCTTTGGCAAATAAAATATAAGTATCCCTGACTCCGAAACTAGGCATAGCCTGTATCTTCAGAGCCAGGGATTCCTTCTTGGGTCTTGTCAGCTGTTACAATGTTAGAATAAGAACATGCAGCAAAGATGTAATATTATTAAATGTAAAAGGGTTATCTATTAAGTACCGAAACGTATTTATATTGAGAAGTCTACGAAAACGAGGTGTTGCCATAAGTGTGCGTGAGTGTTCGTGTATGTGTGTGTGTATGTATGCGTGTTTGTGCGTTTGTGTGGGGTATTTTGTTTTTCCATTCTCCTCTGTAAACCGTCACGCTATCATTCACTTCTTTAATCCCTTTTCCTCCATATTATTAGTCACAAAATCTATTCATCTATTTTTTGACTTTCCTCTCCCACTCTATCCACCAACATTTATATTCGTCACCCCTTAGTCACATGCGTTTCCTCCCTCCTCATCACATGTCCATACCAAGCCAAACGAGTTCTTTTCAACTTTTTTGTTACTGGAGCCACTTTCTTATATTATACTCATTTCTTATAATTTACCGACACATGCTTCACTGTGAGAGAAAGCTGAGTTCTATTGGTAATTACTTAACTTTATAACCTGAATCATAGTCTAAACCAATGAAAGAAGAAACTGAGTAGCAAAAATAAACCTTTTGTAATACTAAGCTTCTAAATTAATGTAAATTACTTATCTTGAGTCGGCGCCAAACAAACAGTCAACGATTTTCGTTGAATCAAGCAGCCATAATTTTACTTGGCGCCTTTTTATTTGTTTCCTTTGCCTTTCCATTAAAAAAGAATTTTCAAAATCGGAATACTCTGTAAAAATTCATTCTTAAAAAAAAAAACAAATATACGGTTCGACTTGAGCAGCTTCTCCTTTTCTTAGCTTGTTAAAAAACTTATAATGTGATTAGCATTTGAATATTAAATCCGTAAATAACGAGCGTCGATCAGTTTCTAAAAAAATAACAAGACCTTAATTCTGTCGTCGAAACCAAACGGTACGTTGGTATGATTCCAAATTTCTTTCTGTCGTCGAAACGTAACGGTACCCATTCGTCTGATCCCACATCTCTCTCCTGGCGCCCATTCAACTGACAAGCTTATAACAATAATCCAATAAAGACACAGGAAAATCCTCTCTTGAAAAATATTCTCGTATCGCATAAATCTTTCTTAAGTAAAACATCGTGAGGTGTAAACAAGCCGCCTTGATAAATGTACTTCTTTCGCAGCGGCGGTTGGAATCAGTTATTGTACTTAGATACTAAATTGCCTAGTAGTCAGCATATTTTGAGTGGGAGATATAAATCTTCGCTACTGCTTCTTTGTAAATAATAATTGTAGAAGCCTTAGTATGGCATGGTATTAAGGATTCGTGGCTAAATAATAAAACAACTGCACGAGACGATCGGAGATTAGGTAAGTAAACAGAAACGAGAACAGTGTGACACCCAGTCTTACTAGGGAGCAGTGGCGGACTAAGCCCGTCAGAGGCCCGGGGCGGCAAAGCTGAATGAGGCCCCCCAGCTTTAAAAAAAATGTAGTTTTACAAGCTTTTTATTCAGTTCACATTTGTATGTATAAATAAGTGTTTATGTTTAATTCGTTAATTTCGTCGGCAACGCCACTTTTCTTCTCTTTAGAATTCGAAAAGTAATTGGATAAAGATTCAGCAAGCGATTTTGCCTCTTCAGTCTTCGTTTTTTTAGGTTCCTTTTCTGAGAACCAGATGGTTGAATCCTTTTCAATAAAAATAATGAGATAAATAAGAAACTTTTATAAAAGATAGCTAAACTAAGCCTCATTATTGATTTGGCGATATACTAAAAATGTGCTTAGGCACATTTTTAATGTCTTGTTTAGGATTTTATCAGGGGAACGCGGAGGCATTTGGGGGCCCCCCAAGACCGGAGGCCCTGGGCGGGCCGCCCCTTCCGCCCCCCTGTTAGTCCGCCACTGCTAGGGAGTATCGTGTTACCCCGGAACTGGGCTGTTGGGAAAAGACGGGCAGATGATAATGGTAGCTATACGTAACGTATTCTAACCGACTTCAAAAAAGGACGAGGTTCTCGAATCGACTGTATGTTTTTTTTTGTATGTTTGTTACGCGATATCTCCGGCAATTGTAAATGAGGGATTTTTTTTTTAAACTCATCCCTAGCCGCTGGATAGATGGCGCTGAATTTGGTAAGTTACTGCAAGGAACGGAACGTCACATCATTACTATTTGATTATTTCACTTGGATGTAATTTTAAGATCGTAGAACGAAACGTATATAAAAAACTAGTTAATTAATTAACTAGGAAGTAATTAGTTAACTTCGTTTTGGCTTTGGCACCTAGTAACGTAGTCAGTTCAATGCCATCTACAGAGTTCTTTGAAACTATGTTTTTTTTTAATACTCAAAAAAACCTCTCATTGATTTCAAAAAATATTTTTTTTGTCAATAGGATATGCCTCAGGTAGTCTCATATAAATTTTATTAACTTTGCTCGGGTAGTTTTTGAGTTAGCTTCAATAATACGTATTTTTGTCACATTAATGATGTTATAATAATTTCATGTCACTGATATTTACATAGCAAGTAGTATTATACGAATTTGTGTGGGGTAAAGACAACTTAAAAATCAAAAATAAAAACATTTTTACAAAAAAAAAAACCAACAGACTTCCAAACAAGACACCATAAAAGTGAAAAATAAATTAAATTTCGGAAGTCGGTGGAAAACAATGAATGCGGGTCAAATAGTAAAAACTGAAGGCCAAAACAACATTTCAGCGACGTGCACCAACACTTTGTTATTTCCGTTCTACATCTGTTTATCTAAACAACTAGCATTCTCCTTTACTCTCAATACCTTGTTGACAGGAGCGATTGCCGACTTAAACTATCAGCAGTGCGATTCTGTCACCATCTCACCGTGAAAACTTAGGTGAAGTGAGCTGTCAGTGTCAACTGTCATCCCACCTGATACTAGGGATTTTTTCGTTTGCTTGTGCTACATGACATTGCTTCTTAGCTCGTGACTCTAGGTCAACGGGAAGTAGGTACCCTATAGGTTTTGGTTCCCTTGCGAGTGTCAAAATTTGCGGCAAAAACCAGGATTCATTCCAACAGCAAGAACCGCAGGATACCTACCCTGTTTGCGGAGTTCTCGCAGAAAATCACGAGGGAAGATATCCCTCATCACAATAGAAGCCGTGAAGGATCGGGGGCATTATTGCCGAATACAAATTGCCTTATATATAAGAATTGCGATGATATTGCTGGACATTTCGCCTCTCTGCTGAAGGACGAGTATTTTTACAATTTCTTTTGCGAATTGTATGTTTGATGACGGTGTTAAGTGCGTTATTTGTCTTGTGTTTTTGTAAACAGATGATTCGTTGATGGAAACTGGTTATCACCATGTTTCCTTCAAAACCTACCTTAAAACAGTGTTTATCAGTTGTTAAGGCTAAACACCTTTTAAACACGACATAATTATTTTTAAGGACTTTGACGTAACACTGACTGTTAAAGTTTTTGTGGTAAGACCCTGCATTCGACATGCAGGGGTCTGTAAAAATCTCACCGTGAAAACTTGCGTGGAGTGAGCTGTCAGTGTCATCCCACTGATGCTAGGATTGACCAAGCAAACATTAAAAATTATAATCGAGATTTTAGTATTATTTTTTATGCATATGACCATGAATGCATCTACTTGGGCCAGTTAGTCTCTCTTCTTCCCAGTCCAGACAAGACAAGGAAGTCTTAAGACGAACCGAAAATGCCTGGAAGAGCTACTGGTCCATGAAAGAGGTTATGAAAGGAAATCTGCCTATGACACTAAAGCGAAAAATTATGGACATGTGCATCCTTTCCATTCTAACTTATGGATCCCAGACTTGGTCTTTGACCAACATTCAAAAGTCTAAACTCAAGGTTTGTCAATGCGAAGGATGCAATGTGCAATGGAGCGCAGTATTCTAGGCGTCAAATTGACAGACCATATTCGCACATTACCAAAGTTGATTTATATTAATTTAATTGACAGCTTGAGTAGGTACATGTCAACTTTACAAGCAAATTAAATACTAAGGAAAAAATATGCTAAATATAAAAGCATCAGGTTTCATATCAAACCAGACAAACAGGTAAGTCATCGACTCTTGCGTCATCAAAGAATTATAAAATTAATTAGCCTATATTGTTCCCACTGTCGGGACACAGGCGTCACCTCAGTGAGAAGGTGTGGGCCGTAATCCACCACGCGGGCCCAGTGCGGGTTGGTTGATGTCACATATCTTCGTTGTTTTTGTTTTAGGACAAGCCGGTTTCCCCACGATGTTTTCCTTCACCGTTTAGAGAGCAGTGGTGATGAAATAATTTACACAAAGTAAAGCGCCTGTCTGGTTTCGAACCTCGTAAGTCGCGGCCGTTACCACTGGGGCACCACTGCTACAGGAGCAGGACCAGTATTGGAATAGCAAAGCACTCGCAAACCTGTAATGCCTCTTGTGTTGCAACTATTCGTAGGTGGCAGGGACGACTTACCATCAATTGCGCCTGCATGTTGCACCTTTCAGTTGTCAGTATGGATGACACATTTGACGAGTCGTTAAATCCGTCTTAGGGATTAGAGTTTCTGTGTGGGTCGTAAATCCATTAATTCTGACGACATCCTACTGCAACTGTTAATTTGTCTGTCAATCACTCCCTTATTACTACAAGGTGAGACCAATGTAATTAACTGATGTTGTTTTACTGTAATTTTTTTTAGGAATGAAAAATTTTTGTTCTACTTGTGGATTATGAATTAGAATTATTTCCATCAAGTCGAGAAAATGATATCGATCAAGTGGCCGCCGTCAAAATTGATGACCATACGGGCTTGTTTTATGGCATCTTCCATCACTTGGTTCACAACTGCCAGCGATAGTTTCTCGCATTCCTGTCGGATATTCTCTTTGAGGGCTTCAAGAGTCTGAGGTTTGTTTACATAAACTCGGTACTTCAAGAAACCCTACAAAAAAAAGTCTGGAGCGGTCAAATCTGGTGATGTGACCGGCCAGTGTAAATCGCCAAAGCGAGAGATTAGAAGACGCGGACAATTATTCCGCGTTCTTGAGGAGTATAGCGTTCTATGGCTCATTGACGTGTATTCTGCATCACAAAATGTCAAAACAGAATTGACATTTGCGGCCATTTGCAAGAGTTATAGCGCATTCCAATAGGGTGTATAAGGAACACTATTTCTTTAATAATCTTTAAAAATTGTTTGTCTAAACTGGGCAGGGTTCTGGTACAGAATTAAATTTTCATGTGTAGCCTACACATCAAAATTTCATTCTGTACTAGAACCAAGTTGGGGATTATGTCATTACTGATAATTATAATTTTATTGCTAGGTCTAGTGATTTCAAGTTTTTCTCTAAAAATCTATTGCCTAATTTGAAAGTTTCTTATTTAACACAACATCAATAATTGCAGGACTGCTGGAAGAAGTTTCTTAAAAAATAAGCTAATATGTGTGGTTGTCTTTAAAAGATCGCTCTTAGCGATAAGGCTGCCCATTGTGTCACCCTTTGTCCAGCTTCTATATTTATGTCTGTAATTTATATGGTGCACATAATAAAGAGTATTCTATTCTATTCTATGTCGTATCTGTATCTATTTTACTGTGTACAGACGCCAGCACATCATCTACCCGAAACTGTCAAATTTTCCCAATCAACTTTGAACCTTATGCTTTAGCGATAAAGTTGAAAATCTATTAAAGAAATTTGACAGATTGCAGTAGCTTGATGCTGGCGTCTGTACATAAAATGAATAAATAACATGACAGCACGCCTGTATTTCCAAAAGGGTTAGGCAGGTTACTTAAATATAACATACCTGGCCCCAGATATGTTTCAAGTCCCATGTAATAGGAGAAGGGGGGAGGAGGTGGGTACTTCATTGCCATCGAGCCTGGCAGCTACTGAGAAATCCCTGACAGAAAAACCCAATAACACATCGGCCGACCCTCGAATCGAATCCAGGACCTCATGCTCAGAGCACCTTCCAAACATTAGACCGACGCGACGAGGCAGTTTCGTTGTTTTGTTGTTTTTCTTCATTCAAAGCATCTAAATTAGATTCTTTAGAGTTTTCTGTTGCTACAGCTTTTAATAGCTTGAAATAAAATAAATTGTCTTTGCAAAAGAAACAATTTCCTGCGGCCCCGCTCACCGCTAAGCATTAGTTTGTTGAGGTATTTTAAATACACCAGGCGGCGCCACCAGAGGCGGTATTTTTACGAAAAATTAAACGGATTTCCTTGCGCCATCCGGCTTTAAAAATACGTTTTAGAGACTCTACCAATGTTGCCAGGCTATTAGAGTTTCCATACGAGAGATTATCATCACTCAAGGATGGGTACACTAAGCGGGATTGTCCGAAAGGGTTACCGCTGGCCTAGAACATAAAGGGCTAGGGAGGGAACACGGGTGGGTTTTAGTCAATAAGAGTCTGACACTCCCTTCCGCTCCACCCAGAGCGGGAGGAATCATTTGATGATTTCCCATCCTGAAAAAAAAAAGGATGGGTACACCATAGATTGGTATATAATTAATCTGCCTAGCCTTTAGTCTTCTATTTTAGGGTCGGCTTCTAGTCTAACCGAATGCAGCTGAATATAGATATTTTACATGGAGCTACTGCCTTTCTGACCTTCATAACGCAGCTTCTGTGTAACACGATAGCTCTTGGTAAGACTGACTGACAGACTTTTGGGCTTCTGACTACCCGTAACGTCTTTCAAAGATCGACAATGACAGCCGTTACCGTTGGTCGACAACGGATTAACGTGCTTTCCGAGCAACGGAGGGGTCTCAATATGTAATGCATGGACACCCATCCACAAACATATCGCGGCAAAAGCGTAGCTTACCCTCGGTCGACCGTTGCAGCAGTTATCTTTAGTCAATAGCCCCCCAATTAGAAGAAAAATATCAATCACAAGTAACGACATTTATGAAATTCGTCTTCAAACTCGACTTAAGCGTCAACCAATGGTAGCGCCCCGCGATTTACCGCACAATAACTTCGTGGACGTAAAAACTCCGCATTGTTAGCTCACCGATTCATATTTAACGTTGTGTTTCAACAACAGTGTAGACTTGCCTTAAAATTCATTACAACTTTTAATAGTTTCGGTGAGGTAGCTTAGTAAATGGGATTCCACTGTTTATTTTAAACCTCAAGACCCATCTGATACTTCGCAAAAGGACGGTATCCTGCAGTGCGATTCTGTAACCATCTTACCGTGAAAACGTAGGTGAAGTGAGCATGGAGTGAGCCGTCAATAGTGTCAATTCCTAGCAGAAATAAACTCACTTCACCTAAGTTTTCACGGTGAGATTTTTACAGAATCGATCGGCTGATCTGGAGAATGCGTGGCAGCCACAACGGAATTTTGAACGATGAATCTGTGGCTGTTAGAACCTCATCTCCGCTTTGAAAATCCCTTGTTAAATCAGTCATCTAATCATCATTTTCATTTTCGTTTTAGTTTTCATTTTAATCTCCATTTTTGTAATCCTGATACAATGTAATTGTACCTATGGATCTTGATATCTGAATTAAAATATTTTAAGCGCTTGAGCTCCGCTAAAGAGACACAGTAATTGATTTTCTATTGTATCGTAATACACAGGGTACGCGCGGAGCTAGACCAGTTAATTAATTTTTTATAAGCTTTCGAAAAGCTTTTGTCAATGCGCGAAACCGCTAGAAAAGCTAGTAAGTACTGTGACTTAAAATACTAAAACGGTAACTACTTACACATTCGCTGAAAATGAACTTAACAAGTGTATTATAAACCAGGAAATTATTTCCAGATTCCCTTTATTTCCTATAAATTTTATTTTTTTTTCAATTATTTGTTGTTATAGCGGCAATAGAAATATGTACACACTCTGTGAAAATTTCTACTATCTACCTATTACGGTTCATGAGATATAGCTTGCTGACAGTCAGACTGACGGACGGATAGCGGAGGCTTGGTTACAGGGTTCCGTTGGCATTCTTTGGGTAGAAAACCCTAAAAAGTGGTTGCAATTCAAAATCAAAATATTTTGTTTCACATAAACCTACATGGGCAATTATGAAACGTCAGAAGCTAGAAAAGCTAGAAACGTCCGGTGCCCGGGTGCACGGTTCCAATTGGAACCGTGCACCCGGGCACCGGGCGTTTTCTATGGAAAAGAGCCGGCAATAAACTCCACGGTTACTCTTTTAAAAATACATAATTGGCTTTTACAATATTTTCAAATTACAGTAGGTATGGGACGACAGCGTAGGCCTGTCATCAAGTACCAGGTACTTGATAAAAAAAAAAACTGGACTACAAATCTACAAGGCCTACAAAGACCTCACTTTTACAAAATAAGAATAGCGTCGGGAGCGTCGGGAGCCGAGCGACGACTCCCGGCTACCGTAGGCGCGGGCCTGCAGACGGTGAGTAATGGGTAGCTCACCGTCCGATCAGGACCAGGCCCGTGCCGGACGGCGCGTACGTGTTTCACGCGCGCCTCAAAGATTTGTCGGCATCAAATTGAAGGGGCCCGTTAGGGCCGAAGCCTGCCGGGTCAGCGGGATTGTCCGAAAGGGTTAGCGCTGGTCCGGAACATGGAGGGAACACGGGTGGGTTTTGATCAGTAAGAGTTTGAAACTCCCTTCCGCTCCACCCAGAGCGGGAGGGGTCATTTGATGAGTTCCCATCATGAAAAAAATAAAAAAGAATAAATAAAATATGAAAATCTATTAAAACCAATTGATATGATTGCCATTATAAATGCCATTGCCATTAAAAAATAGAATTATCTGTAGGTATATAATGTCAAATAATAAAAAGAATTTAAAAATCTATGACGCTTTCAAACTTTGTTCTGCGGTAAAATTTTATTTTATTATCAGTAAAGTAGGCAAAGTAGTCGCCAGTATAAGCGGTATAATAAATAATAACGTTTATTGTTTATTTTACAGCGTTGAAATCATTTAATATTTTATAGTTCATTAATATTCTAATGGTTTGGATAAAACTGTTCATTTGTTTGTTTGTTAGTGTTTAATGTTGTTTTATTTTATGAAGCCATTACAGAGTATTGACTAGATAAATGTGATGAGTGATGACATAATTGGAATGTGAAACGTGGTCGCTCACAATGGGCCTTATTAGAAGGCTAAAAGTCAGCCAAAGGGCAATGGACAGGGCTATGCTTGGAATTTCCCTGCGTGATCGAATCAGCAATGAGGAGATCCGCAGGAGGACCAAGGTAACCGACATAGCCCGAAGAATTGCCAAACTTAGGTGGCAGTGGGCAGGGCACATTGCTCGCAGAACAGATGGCGGATGGGGCCGAAAGGTTCTGGAGTTGCGAACGCGTACCGGAAGACGTAGCGTTGGAAGGCCTCCCACCAAAGTGGACCGACGACCTTGTAAAGGCCGCAGGAACCCGTTGGATGCCAGAAGCACAGAACCGGTCGAAGTGGAGGTGCTTGTGGGAGGCCTATGTCCAGCAGTGGACGTCTTTCGGCTGACATGACGATGATGATGATGATGACTAGATAAAGTGATTATGGCATATTGGAAGCTGACAATCGATATATTATGAAACTTTCTACCAATATTACACGATTACGCTTTTGGTAGCGGCCGCGACTTACGAGTTGTAGGTTGTAGGTTCGAACCCAGTCCGGCGCTTTACTTGGTGTAAATTATTTCATCATCACTATCCTTAAAAAGGTGAAGGAAAACGTCGTGAGGAAACCGGCATGTACTAGAACGAAATAATCAGAGACATGCGCACTGGGCCCGCGTGGTAGATTACGGCCTACTCCCTCTCACTGAGGGGAGGTCTGTGTCCCAGCATTGGGAACAATATATGCTGATTATGCTACCCATGTTTATGACCCAAAGTCATAATCATGTCAAAACTTATAATCTGAACCTAGTGATATACTGCGATTAGGTTTTTTTTTAATTTTTTTTTTAAAGTTGCCTTGTGAATTAATAACTATTGTAATGTTTATTTATGACTTTGGGTTGCAGATAAAAACCCTTGACTTCAACAACGCAATGAATGTTGGTGAACTGTCAAAATTAAAGTCGTTGCTTCTGATGGTGTGTTACGGAAATACACTGCCGAGCTCAAAGTGCGCCTAAAGAAGTTTTCACTTCAAAAAGCCTTTACCCCGCATCGAGACATTTAATGACTGCTATTTTTAGGCTGGGTCAATACGACTGTCCCGCAGTGTACGATGCCTGTCTGCGTGACATTGACAGACGAACCTGTTTCGTGTTCGCTCTTAAGGTAAACCGTTCCAAATATTGGTTAGAAATGAAGAAAACCATTGAAAAACAGCTGTCGGTTTTCATAAAATATGGATGCCGTGTAAATATATTGATCTTTGAATGTATATAAATATCTCGTTCTGCGTCATTGACTTGGATGTTTAATAGCGTTTGAAGTTCGAAGAACGCATCAAATTATTTTCATTTTGTTTTTCATGTTTAGATATTGATTGATACCCACCAAGTCTGAGAAGTTTCGCTAGGTAATTCTATTTGACCCTGTATCGGGTAACTGGTAATTAGTGACCGATGCCTAAACACATCATTGTACTCATAATATTAAACAACTTTCCAAAAAAAAAAAGATTTTTTTAAATTTACCTAGCGATAGTTTTTTTTTTATTTTAGATTTTTTTTGGGGTCAGCTTCCAGTCTTACCGGATGCAGTTGAATACCAGTATTTTACGTGGAGTGACTGCCCATCTGACCTCCTAAACCCGGTTACTGGGTAATACGAAACCCCTTGGTAAGACTGCTTGTCAGACTTTCGGGCTTCTGACGACCCGTAATGACTGTCAAAGATCCACGAATGACAGCCGGGACCAAAGGCTTAACATGCTTTCCGAGGCACGGAGGGGTCTTGGTGTGTAAGGATAGTCACCCACGGATCAACCGCAGCAAGTGTAGCATAACAGGCGAAATGTGGATATACTATAATAATGTAAAGTGTACAGTTGTACACCCCTGCCAACCCTTCTGGGAAACATGGCGTGATGTAATATGTACTATTAGAGATTAAAGTTTCAACAAAATCTGAATAAAATGTAGCTGTTTTATCGTTTTACTGGCAATTTTCGCTTAAAAAGCGATAATTCACAATTTAATGTGGCCATAACTGTCAGTTTAAGAGAGAATAAATTAAAATTAATATTTATTGTTCTATCTGAGAAATAACTTGGTAATTTCTATTAAGTTTCGAGTCTATTGAACTCTGATTCATTTTGAAATTTTTGTACTATTATGTAAAAATCTTACCGTGATAACTTAGGTAAAGTGAGCTGTCATTCCACTTGGGGCAGTTGACACGTGTCGACAGCAGAGGCAACTGCAGCGGTCGTACAGACGCCAGCACATCAAGCTACTCGAAACTGTCAAATTTTCCCAATCAACTTTGAATCTTATGCTTTAGCGATAAAGTTGAAAATCTATTAAAGAAATTTGACAGATTGTAGTAGCTTGATGGCTGGCGTCTGTACATTATACTTCGTAAAAGATAGCTTGATCTCTGCGACATAAGACAAACTGACATTCCTAGGGTTGTTATGATATAAAAAAATTGTCGATAGAAATTATCGACGTTTGTTACTATTATCGATGGTAATGTAACATTTAATTGGGTTTAATTACAAACGTTACTAAATTAAACGAATATTTGAATATAAAATACATTTATTCTCGTAACGGAGTACACCCCAAATCCATATCTGAATCAGTTTCTGAATCGCTAGAACAATCTTGTAAATTTATTATAAACTCTTGTTCGCAAATATTATCAAATCGGACGTCCCAAATTAAAAAAACCGGCCAAGTGCGAGTCGGACTCGCGCACCGAGGGTTCCGTACAAACCTGCAAGGTTTACAAAGTTCGTTCATTACGACAATCGAGTCATAACTATGGTATTTTTATTGCAAAATGAAATTCATAACATTACAATGGGGAAAGATGGAGGAGCATAAATTTAAGACAAAGATCTCTTTATCGTTTAAGTAATGCTTTATTTTATATTAACACATATCATTTATCTATAATAATATAACTCAAACACTTATACTAGCCTTGCAGCAGACTTGCGAAAGTTCTTTTATTGAAGTTATTTATTTACTAAGTTTTTTAGTCACTATTTAGAAATCTGGTTCAAAAATATTAATCGTTTTGCGTTTTTGCGTTGACTTAGAATTTTTTTTTTTTCACGGGTTAAAGGCAATTAGATCTAAGTATTTGATATGAATTTCAACTTGATAGCTCTACGCGTTCATGAGGAAAAAAGTAATAAGTTTATATTTATTAAAAAATAAATATATATTTTGTAATGTAACTAAAAAATTAAGGTTTTCGGAATTTTTCCTTTATGTGTGCTATAAAACGTTGCTTCATGCCAAATTTCAAGATTCTAGGTCGACTGGAAGTACCCTTTAGGTTTTGATTCCCTTGCGAGTACTTGCGAGTTTCAAAATATGCAGCTTAAATTGCTGTTTCTTTTGATTGCGTTGACATAGAAGTTTGATTTTGTTACAGCTTAAAGGTATTATAGACCTGAGTATTTGGTATGAATTTCAATTTGAATTTCTCTACGCGTTTATGAGGAAATGGGTAGTAAGTTTAAAATTATAAAAAAAAAATATATTATGTGATGTAACTAAAAATTTATGGTTTTCGTAATTTTTCCTTTATCTATGCTATAAGACGTTGCTTCGTACCAAATTTCAAGATTCTGAGTTCACGGGAAGCACCCTGTAGGTTTTGATTCCCTTGCAAGTGTCGAAAATTTGCGGCATAAACGGCTGTATCTTTTGATTGCGTTGGCTTAGAAGTTTGATTTTTTCACAGCTTCAAGGGACAGTAGACCTGAGTAATTGATATAAATTTCAGCTTCATACCTCCACGCGTTCCTGAGAAAAAGGGTCTTGACAGACGGACGGACAGACGGACAACAAAGTGATCCTATAAGGGTTCCGTTTTTTCCTTTTGAGGTACGGAACCCTAAAAATAATTAATTTTAACATAAGTTTTGTTTAAAATATCGATAGTTTATAGTCTGTGGTCACGTTGATTCATCGCCCATCACTAAGTAGGTTGGCATGCCCATAAAGTATGACATTTACAGGTACTGTCTGTACTACTATGAAATTCAGAACTTCATAGGCGTGATTTTACTGTCAGCTGTCGCAGAGATCAAGCTATCTTTTACGAAGTATAGCAGTCGGAATGGCTTTCATTTCGACAGTTCAACCACATTCATTGCGTTATTATTTGTGGGGTAATTGCGTACACACTAACCGTACGAATGACTCATTTTGACAGTACAACAATATTTATTGCGTTATTTACGTTGTTGAGCTGACAAATTTTTCGAGCTTATGAAGCAATGGATTTGCAGTATCCTTCAAAGTGATTCAGGTCGACATTGATAGCATGTTACGCTGTTATGGTGCTAGATTTACGCAAAGGACACTTTTTATCCCGGTAGTACGTACCCGTGGGACAATTTTCGACCTCCACGCGGGCGAAACCGCGAGCAAAATCTAGTAATTACTAAATTATTACTAGGAAATAAAGATCTTTCTAGAAAATACCTTGCTGAGGTTTTTAAGGTTTCCTAGAACAGATCTTACCTTTTAGACTCGCTTACCTTTTCATAGTGACGGTGCGGCGGCAGTGGTTGGCGCTTTCAGAGTGTCCTACGCAGAACGTTTCACGTTAAAAACTTAACGAATTTGATGATTTTTTATGAAATCTTCGACCGCAGTTATTGTAATTACCTTACCTACTAAAACAAAGACCGAAACTTATAGTTTAAAAAATCTGGTCTTTGTTTTGTTGTATAGAGGTTAGAGGAACAGGGTGTAAACTTTACTCATACTCTATAGAAAAAGGAGGATCCTCCGACCAGACGGGTGTTGTGTCTAGCGGGCAACTGCCCGATGATTCATGTCGGGTCGTTGTATCTATGCTAGTTGCGCGGTAAACTCTGCTTGCGCGATGCAGGATTTTGCATGACGTCAGTATGACGTGTTATTCGCATGTGGCGTTGTAGACGCCGTTACAGTTGTAAACTTCACAGACGTAAAGGGTATCTATTTCTTAACACGGTAAAACATAAGGAAATCAAGTATACAAATGGCTAATTTTGCTACATTATTATTAGTAGGCAAAGTGACGCTTGATTCAATTCCGTACATAATGTAAGTTCGTTTTTTATTATAATTGGTCCGTGGAGCACCAACGACGGTTCATTTCATCTTACATTGATTGGCATCCAAATGCTTTTCTTAATGTTGTTAATCATCGAAATCACGAGCTCGTTATTACTTTTCCCTCTAATTTTACAGCTGACAGTTGACAGCTGTCAATCTCTTGACATAATACACATGACATTCTAATCTCTTGACATAATCCATACTAATATTAAAAATGCGAAAGTGTGTCAGTCTGTCTGTTACCTCTTCACGCTTCAACCGCTGAACCGATTTAGATGAAATTTGGAATAGAGATATATTGAGTCCCGGGAAAGGACATAAGATAGTTTTTATCCCGATATTCCCAGGGGATCGAAACTTATGAAACCGCGGGGCACTGCTAGTAGGTACCACAATACTAAAACACCTGACATATTCGTCCCCAAAGCTTTTTGAGCCTTTGATGATTTTTATCCGCGTTAATTGACATGAAATTATTATGATTTTTGTGTGGTTTGTGTTAAGTACACATATTTATTTTAATAACTAACATTATTTTTCATCTGTTTGTTTCAGTGTACTAATACTCGACAATAAGTTTCACATTTCAATGCTTGTTCAGTGTTGCGAATGAGATGATTTGCAACACTGAAAATTTAGGTCATAATGCTTACAATATTATGAACAAAACATTTCACACAAACAGATTCTTCCGAACACCCTTTGTTCCGATATCATTATTAATAGTCACCTATTTGAATATTTTAAATAGCTTTTCAACCCTTCGCAGCCCTTGGAAGAAAGGTACAGAGATTCCGCGATTTGTATCAGAAAGTAATAAGCCGGGGCTTTGTCGGGCTATATTGTAGCCCGTAATTATTTATGTGCTTCAAAGTGTCGCTCTCTGCCCAAACTGGGGTGAAAAGGATGGTGGTGTTTATTTTGTAATACAACCTTTTTGGTCGACAGCTAATGTAAAAGAGTGTGTTTTCTGTGTTCTGTGTCTATGTTTGCTTAAAACCGTTTTGGTGCGTCGTTTTCAACTCTCGTTTTGTTGATCGTATAGTACTGAAGTGTAGAGGACAAGAAATTGTTTAACAACAGATAAATCTGAATAACTTGCCATGGTATTCAGCTGCATCTGGTTAGACTGGAAGCCGACCCCAACATAGTCGGGAAAAGGGCAGATGATGATGAATCTGAATTACTTACGCTGTATTTTTAAACGACTTTAAAAGGGGATTTTTTCTGTATTTTATTGCTTCACAAGGTATCTTTTTTATAGCAAATGGCTCCTAACCTCGAACTCGCCTGGTGGAAAGCGATGAATGAGGTCGATGATGAAATAAGGTAGCTTAGAAGATACTTATTCACTGCAAGGCTGACGGGTTATACTTGGAAGGGAACACAGACGCTGGCAGCTCTTCTGATATCTGATTCGAATGAAATGAATGACTGCATGGCACGTTATTTTATGATTCATTTCAATTTTACTTTATACATAGTAATCCACCGTCTTACAATCCCGTGCCGAAGCAAATGGAAGTTTCCAAAGGAAACGCAATCGCCTGGGAAGTTGCCAGCGCACGCAAATCACAACGCGAAGCAATAAACTGTCTAGACGGATTGGAGACTCACTCTGTGTATGTACGAGTATGTAGGTATGTAATGTACTAACATAGTTTAAGGTGATATATTGAAAAAAATGTGGTTTTTCTATTTCGTGTATGTGGAATAGGGATTAAACATTTCAGTATATGTTTTTTGACTCTTTGGTCTAGTATGATACTAGAAAAGGAATACACGATTCAATGAATTATTCTCGATACAAAAAATATGCAAATTTATATGTATTTTTTTACTTTTTTCGACATCACGGCGGCGTAACGCTTAAGAGTTATTCAACGGAATTCACTTTAAAACAGAGAATTAAATTATCATATCAAAGTTTACTCATAATAGTTTTAAATTAAATTCATTTATTTTGTTAAAATAGGAGTAAATTCATTTTGGCACGTACGTCGTTTTATTCCGAGCGCAGGCACATTATAGCCATCTCTCTTCTTTTGCGTATCAAAAGTAATTGCATTACTTTCGCTCGCTTAGTAGATCAGTCATACAGGACGGCTGATCATTTTTGAAGTGAATATTTCTTTAGGCGCGTTGGGCATTTTTTGAGATGGGAAAAAACCATTGAACTCGCGCCACTGTTACCGTATGGGACAACGCGCGTGTTTTGTTTATAAGACGATTAAAAAAATACCCGCTTCAGATGTGTTTGGCTGTCCTCGGGATATACTCGGTTTTAATGTATATCCGATATGTTAGTAAGTGATGGCAAAGTATTCTGTTTGTGTTTTGTTTTCATTACTGTCGGCACTTTCGGAGTCAAGAGTGCCACTGTTTTTTTTATGACGATTTTATTTTATTTGTTTTATTTTTATTACAATTTTATTTTGTTTTTTTTTTTATTTGTTGTTTGTTGATTAGGTAATTTAGACGAAGATAATTCGTTTTTTCATACAATCGTTCTTATTGATTCTGAGGCGGAAGGGAGTTTGCCGGGTAGTAACAAATAAAAATCTTGATATTTTGTCAAAAAATAAACACCATGTGAAACACGAAGCTGGGGCGGGTCGCCAGTACCTGTATATTTTCCACCAGTTTTTCTGCCAATACAATATTATTTGGAAACGCAATAGCCCGCAGCGGACGCATCGTAGCGCGAAATGCGTACGTACTTGGCAAACAAGTACCGCTCGTAACGCGACGACGCATTTTATATGCAACACAATACAGATCAGCCCGATGGATGTAGCGAAAACTGCGCGTAGCACCCGCGCTACGGCGTAGAGTTTCGCTACGATATTCCGTAGCAACTTTACTGCATTGACTGCTGTTGTTAACTACAAACTAATTTAATTTGGCAATTGTTTTGTTTACTTTTTGTGTGTTTCATTTGTTGTGTAATGATAATTTTATTATTCCTGCAACATAAATAGGTAACCCTTCATGTACTCGTGTATCGTAAAAGGTGAAAACGGAAATAACTTCTTTTTGTCGGCTAATAAAAATTTACTGTGATTTTTTCGTTGAAAATTTTTAGTCCCAGTTTTTTAGAAGCACATGTTCAGTAGTGGACTAATGATCTTTGTGTACACAAAATAATATCACATCTACTATGCCAATGAAATCTCCAAACGGCTGGTTGACACTTCCCGGGACCCAAGGGCTGGCTTTTACCTTGGTCAGAGGATAAGCATTGCCATACAACGTGGCAATGCTGCCAGTCTCTTGGATACATTACCAGTTGACAGCGATGCGGAGGAATTTTTCGAAGCCATAATTATTTCGCAGCAACTGAGTGAGTTTGAGTTTCTATCTATCATAATGCTGAGACCCTATACGAGACAGAAACCCGTAACGACTGTCAAAGATCCACAAATGACAGCCGGCACCAACGGCCGTGCTTTCCGAGGCACGGAGGGGTCTCGGTATGTGAAGATCTCTTAATTGAATGAAATTTAGGTACACAGCATGATGCATTTTCAAAGAGAATCAAAGAATTTTTTGTATATATTTTTATAATTACTGTTTGTTATTTCCGATCGGATTTTTGTTGGAACATCATTAATTAGAGTAGGTATTAAATAAGCGTCCCTTCGTTTCCCGTAACACGTTTCCCGTTCTTGTATCTCGGTACTAATAGTTTTATATAAAGCAATGGATTAGCAATATCTTTCAAAATGATTCAGATTGATAGTGTGTTACGCAATAAGAATGCTGGTCTCCTCACAATGTTATCCTTCACGGATGTCAGTAATGTCCAAGACAAACTAAGAAAATTGAAATGAATGAATTATTATAATGATAAGAAATTAACAACGGAAGACACCGAGTAAATTAACATTGCGCAAACACTCCCACCCTTGTTTGTCAAACAAATGAACAGCAAACGTCAAATTTGACGCTTACCGGGTACTTAGCCCCCGTCGGCTGCGTTCGTACTTAATTAGGCTTATCCAATCTGCCTAGCGTTTTCCCAACTATGTTGGGGTCGGCTTCCAGTCTAACCGGATGCAGCGGAATACCTGTATTTTATATGGACCGACTGCTTATCTGACCTCCACTACCCATTTACGGGGTAATATCATACCCCTTGGTAAGAGTGGTTGTTCGACTTTTTCGGGCATCTGACTACCCATAACGACTGCGAAAGATCTACGAATGACAGCCGGGACCAACGGCTTAACGTGCTTTCCGAGGCACGGAGGGTCTTGTATGTAAAGATGGGCACCCATCCACGGACCAACCGCGGCAAGAGTAGCTTAACCTGATCGATCGACCGGTGCGGCTGTTATTACTAGCTCGTAGCTAAAGATCGTAGGCTAAGCTACGCTTGCCTCGGTTGGTCCGTGGATAGATTTTATTTTATTTTATTTATTTGGGAAAATAAATGGTTACACATTACAATATTACATAAAATATGAGCTACAGAGTGAGTAAATGTATAACCCACGACATTTTCTACATATTATAAAGAAAAGTTATAAAAACTAATGCGATGTGCGCTTACAATGTGATAGTTACAATAAAATCACATAAGTGTTAATGATAAAACTAAACACTAAACAGGCATGCAAAAAAAACAAAAAAGATAAACTAGAAATTATAAATACAGTCTAAGAGTTAAGAATATTATGGAACAATATTCAAAATAGTGTCACGAACAAGGCCTCTAAATTTACTGGTTGGAAGAGCGAAGATGTCAATATTTTGAAATAGATTAATATATTGACCAGTAAGACGACGTAGAGCGTGCTCGTAAGCCTGCATTCGTTCGACTAGAAGGTACTGCAAATAGGGGTCGTGCGCGCACCCCTCGGCCTATGGTTGTTCTAGGTACCACGTAGCTAATCCTATTAGTGATATCCATACAATCACAGGCGTTATTACATAGATGATGATTATCCTATTTAGCCACGACCCTCCTTAATTTAGCTTATTCCTAGACCCAATTTTCAAAACACAATCTATTTTCACGAACCAACAACAACTCCTACCGTTCCAAACTAGTCTTCTTGAACCGTTTTCATTAACTCATTTTATCTCACAGTGACATCGGAAAGTTGAAATAGAAAACAAAACAAAACGTTTATTTTTTTTCTATTCAAAGGAGGCAAGGCCTTTGAATTTCGAAGTCGCTAGGGCTGTATAATGTATATTGATGAGTGACAATCAAAGAATGAATGTTCTAATAGATTTGGAACCTTTTTAAATTGGAGCTCTTTTTTGAATATTATCTTTATGATTTAGAGTGATGATTAAACAAGTGTTTCACATTATGTTGGAGAAGAACAGGAATTAAAAAAAAGTAATTAAAAAAAAATAAAATCCCGTTTGCGGTAAAAACTTAAGTTAATTAAAAAAAAAACGGAAAAGCTAAAAACAAACCCAATTTAAATTAAATAAAAGTTGGAAGCAGGCGGGGCCCCTTTTGAATTTGAAAATATAATAGTAATGGTATGGGTCCCGCCTACCGATAGAGCTAATTCTTTCTTTTTTGGCCACACTTTTTCCGTTAAAGTTCCCGCAAATAGTCGCGACGCGACAGCGCAACGTGACTCTAGTAGAACAATTTGTATGAAAACTTCATAGAAATTGTTCTTCTAAAGTCATAGACGCGATTCTAGTAGAACAATTGCTATTAAAACTTCATAGAAATTGTTTCTATTAGAGTCATAGACGCGACTCTAAAGTGGAGTCATTTTAATAGGTAACATTTGACAATTCATCAAATATTCAACAACGTAACCTTGTAACGGCGGGCATAAAATAACATATTTTTTCGTTTTGTTAGAACTGCACAATTGCTTACCTTTTTTCAATTACGATTACATATTTATTGTAATAATGACCGATACGAGTAATTTTACGATTTGCTTTCATTAATAAACCATTCTAAACATAATAAACAATTTCTGATCTAAAGAACTGAACGTCGTTACAAGGTTACGTCAGTTAACCATTTTTCTTTTTAAACACTAGGGATGTTACTCTAAAAATCGAAAGCTGATAAGTAGAATCGAATGCAATGATGACTTGTGAAGAAATATCACCATAAATTAATAATTAATAATATCTCTGAGTGCTGACAGCAGTGATGAAGATGACAATACTTTTAACAGTTCTGATAGTTCAACTGAATAAATGCAATTTTTTTGTTAAATTGTGTACTTGTCTTATTTTGCTCCTTAAATTTACGAAAAAAATAATAATAATGGGACAGGGATTCGCCTGATGATTTTTAAATTCGCATATGTTTCAAGTCCGTATCGATTCATTCACTTTAATCGATGTTTATAAGCAGGTCACCTCACTATGAGGATAAAACTGACAGACGTCAAATGTTACCTATTAAAATGACTAAACAATTTTTAGAATCACGTGGGGTCGACTTTCTCGTTGATTCAACGCCATTTATTTCGGCCTTGTAACATCTTCCGTAAGTCCCATGTCCCTTATGTCATGGACCTTCATCATCCATGTGGTTTGTGGTTTTGACAGTTGAACATACTTATACAATTTTAACTGTCTCGCCGGCCGGTCGACACTTCACGTGACCAGAGAGGGCTGGGTGGTTCTTTGGTCAAAGAATTAGCATTTCCATTGAACGTGGGAATGCTGTCAGTCTTCTGGGCACGTTTCCGGATGACAGCGATGCGGACAAGTAGTTCGACGCCTAACGGCGGCGGGTACACGTCACGCACGAGTATACCTACGTCAAAAATGGTGCTAACTATCGTCAAACCAAAAAAGCGTAGTTTCAAATTACATTTACAAAATTATGGCTTTGAGTTACGTGAAATAATAACTATTACGTAATTGTTATTATTTGACGTAGGTACATAATTATGTTACGTTAACCATCCGTTTGAAACGACCGACCCTAACCGTCTTTTTATTTGTATAGTTAGTTAACTAGTACCTAGTGTAAATAGTTAGTTATCTGTACAATCAATTATTAATTTAAATTATACTTTATCATTCTTGGGTAATAATTTACAGACTACACAAAGATAGACACAGCTCAAAGGCTAAAGATGTTTGACTAAGGAATCGCAGTCAATTAAAATTAAACTCAACGATTGAAAGTTAAAAGATCACTCTTAAGTTCATCCGGCTCATCTGAAATACCTAATTTTGAGATGGACTCAGTCTGACCTAATTACGTAGCTTGAACCCGAAGCCGTTACATTTAGCTGAGAGGTTAAACGAAAAACACGAAGATGTGAAAATTTTAATATACAGAATTTTGAAACAGTGCGTCGTAAAATTAGCATGGGTTTTTACATCCAATGAAATCACTTCAATTATTTTTTTATTATTTGTGTGCACACAGTAAAATATTATTATTTATGCACACAATGGGCCTTATATGAAGGCTAAAAGTCACCCAAAGGACAATGGAGAGGGCTATGCTTGGAGTTTCCTTGCGTGATCGAATCAGCAATGAGAAGATTCGCAGGGGAACAAAGGTAGGTAACCGATATAGCCCGAAGAATTGCCAAACTTAAGTGGCAGTGGGCAGGGCACATTGCTCGCAGAATAGATGGCGGATAAGGCCGAAATGTTCTGAAGTGGCGACTGCGTACCGGAAGACGTAGCGTTGGAAGGCTCCCACAATGTGGTCCGACAACCTTGTGAAGGCCGCAGGAACCCGTTGGATGCGAGAAGTACAGAACCGGTCGAAGTGGAGGTGCTTGGGGGAGGCCTATGTCCAGCAGTGGACGTCTTTCGGCTGAAATGATGATGATGATGACACGCAATAAATACATAGACATATTTATGAAACATACAGAATTTTAAAACAGTGTATTTTGAAAGTAATGTTTTTTTACATGCAATGAAATCCCTTCAATTATTTTTTCATTGTATAATTTATGCACACGCAGCAAAATACATAGAGATAGGATATAATTAAAATTTTAAGTATATACTGATTATTTCTTAAGAAATTTCTTCCAGCGGACCTGCGAAACGAGAAATGAAAAAGAAATGTAGATAATAGTGTGTGAGAACAAGAAGAGAAGACTAAGGTTTGAGTATGAGTCAGTAACGAAAACATGTATTTTTTTCTTCACGATATTAGGTAAAGAAAAAAAAAACATGTTTTCTCTTTATTAGCTTAAAGGCTCCTACAAACAGGCGCGATACGCGATGTAATCGCGCGTGACACAAAGGCACCGCTCGGTGCCTTTGTGTCGCGTGTCGTGTCGCGCTTGTTTGAAGGAGCCTTTAGTTTGCTCCCTATCTAATACATATGGGCATGATTTATTTATTTACACTGAACTAGCAGCGCACCGCGGTTTCACCCGCATAAGTGTGAATGTCGTGGGAATATCGGGATAAAATGTATCCTATGTGTTAATCCTGGTTATAAGCTATCTATGTACTCAATTTCATCCAAATCCGTTCAGCCCGTTTGTTCGTGAAGAAGTAACAAACATAGAAACTCACTCACAAACTTTCGCATTTATGGTATTAGAGTTCGGGATAAAATGCATCCTATGTGTTAATCCTGATGTGCCAAATTTCATCCAAATTCGTACGTGAAGAAGTAATAAACATACAAACACGCTTTATAATATTAGTGTGATTAAAACTACACTCATCATCAGCCGAAAGACGTCCACTGCTGGACATAGGCCTCCCCCAAGCACCTCCACTTCGACCGGTTCTGTGCTTCTCGCACCGGTTCTGGAGTGGCGACCGCGTACCGAAGGATGTAGCGTTGAAAGGTCTCCCACAAGGTGGTCCGACAACCTTGTGAAGGCCGCAGGAACCCGTTGGTATAACACTAATTTCATTAATTAACATAGAGACAATTATACATAAACACAAAATACAGACGCACATAGACATAAACGTATTTGACTAAAAGCCACAATACCAAAAATGCGTGCCTACTCTTTCGTAAAAAACAGGCGTCATGAAATGTTCCCATCCAATTTAATATTTGACTCAATACTGCAAGCGATGCGGACGTCAATTTAATTTTCCAGTTTAAAGTGAATTTTCTTAAGAAAAAAACCTCTTTCTATCGACGGCACAGCGTACCTATAAGGCCGTTTTTAAATATAGTATAACGCAATGCGACGTACGACGTTTTGTAGTACAACGGTACACCCATGCGCAAAGAGCATTCGGTTGTACGCTGCCGCGGTGAACGGTTGCGTCATTCAACTCCGAGCGCGATCGAAAAATACAGACGCGGGACGACTTCGAAACGTTGCGTGTGACAATTAAAATCGAAGTGTTTTCGACAGAAAATTTACAGTTGCAGTGAAAGTGAAGAATTTAATTGGTGATCGATTTTTGAGTTCTTGTAATATTTTTTTTTTTCGAAACAGTGAAGTGATTTTTTTTGACGAAGTGTTGTGAATTTTTCCGAGTTTTTTTTTTTGGAATACGATCCTGCTTTTACTGTGAGTATTTAGTGTGTAGTTTTATAATATTATAAGTAGTTTAATTTGCTATATTAAATCTAAAAATATTTCCAGCATTTTCAGAATTTGGTAAAAAAAAAATGTTTCCTAAAAGTAATAAATAATCCTTTAAACAAATATAGTTTAGTTACATTATAAACAATAATAAAGGTGTTAAAGTCCACGTGCATAAGTTAGTCTAGATTTTGTAGGCTAGCTCGGTCAGACAGGTATTTCTTGTAATTAAGCGTTGTTTATGTGAACTCGAGCTTTTAAGGGTTAAAATATATTTCAAGTCGTTTGTGAATGTTTACGCTATTGTTGGTAAAAGTAATTAATTTCTGTTAGGACAGATTTCACTGGGTAAACATTAATACAACTGGAATGGTATTAATTTAGGAAAATAGATGGAAATGTATTTGAGGTTTAAAGTATGAATTTATTTGCATTGACGGTATTAAATGTTGGTATGTCCGGGAGTGTACTCCTGCTCGAGGAAAATACCATTTTCAAAATGGTCGTGAATTAAAATTCGGAAAAACTGACGACAGTGAAATGATACCCAGTATTTTGGCATCAAAACTGCATACAAACTTTTTCTTTGATCAATCATTATTTTGATGTTTTCGGCCTTTATACCTAGAAATTGCACGGTGGCACGATAAAGGATTCGTATAATTTACGAATTTAAATCTAATCACATTTAGAAGATTGAATGCTACAATTTTATAATATTTTTCCCAAACGAAGTAAGTAATGATTTCCTCTAAAATAAATTCAAAAGTTTACAATTACAATATCACTGTTTCAAACATTTTATAACAAACACTCTTCTTTGTATAAATCATTCAAAGCTTTCCTCAGAAGCCCTGAGTTTTCAAACAATCCAGACACGTCGCGTGCCCATTCACTCAGCCAATTAGCAATCAATCAGACCGAATGGACGGAACGAACGAACGAAATCATTGAATTAATGATTAACAGAACTGTTCTTACACGATATGTTTGAAGCAAAACAGTAAAATAATGAATGAGCTTCCGACATTCCCTCGTAAGCTTGAAAACGATTATATTATAAGCTTTTTAAGAATAGCTAAATATCATCGTTGTCATTCTCCTGCATTTTAGCAATTTGTTTGGGGTCGGCGCAACATGTCTTGATTAAATGCTGATTTTTCAATCATCTGATAACTTTATTCGAGGAATAATTTTGAAATTTTGACAGATATTTCATACAGAAACTGCCAAACGTCAATTTTATTCCTCGAATAAAAGTTATCTGGCGATGGAAAAATATTAGTCGTCATCTTGGTAGCCACCCTTCCTAGTCATATCATCTTTAGTCCATCCATCGTATCTTTGGTCTTCCCCTACTCGTGTAGTCATGCAAATATACATTATCATCAAAACCAGAGGTAAAAGCAACTGTAGGAGCAAGCATCTGTAAATATTTCTCCACTCCCGGAGCTGTCATAAGGTCATAAGCTGTCGGTTATCCAAGTCAGAAGAGGTAACCAATCAGTTACAGGCACATAACATCACGCCCGTTTTACCCAAAGGGTTAGGCAGGGGAGTAAAAGTGCCTTTTAATGGCCTACTCAAAATAAATGATTTTGATTTCGACTGAGACCTATTAAATATAGCAATCATTATGTTGCTGGGGCTTCCGCGCTTCTGTAGCGCTTCGCAGATGTTGGCGGAAGCCCGTTTTGTCGATTTTCATGCCATAATGAGAAAGAGGGCGGCGTCGATTATGGGTAGGTTGCGTGGAAGTCCCAACAGCATCCTGAAGACATTGGTTGACAAGGTGGACTGTCCCTTTAGGTATTAGGCACTGGGGGCAGAGAGCGGGAGGGGTCATTTGATGCTTTCCCATCCTGAAAAAAAAAAAGGCACTGGGGGCAGAGGCACGTGCCAACATTGTTGAGCCACGTGATTATTAGTAGTTGTTAGGTTAGTTTCTAAGTTTTACTAACATAGTTTTTTCAAGTTGTTGTTACTACAAAATCAAACGATTTGTCGCAGTCAAGTAGCGGAGAGTAACTACCTTTATCAAAACGCCGTAGTTTCGAGAGCTCTTCAATTCGCGTCATAGCGCCTTTTCTAGTTTCGGCTTGAGCTTTAAGGGAATAGTTCACACTGTGGTGGAAATATTAGCCAATCCGTCTTGGTGTGATCTGCCCTGACGTCAAGTAATGGACAAAATTTACAAACTTTAAACTTAATATGAGGCTTTTGGCTACTTTGTAAAGTACCCGGCGATAAATATTGCACATCGACTTTTTTACACAAAACCTTTTTATACAAAGAATAAAAATAATTATCAAAAGAAGCAAATCATAATTGTTTTAACACTTCGTAATAGATACCGGACTGTTTTTATTTCGTGCGACAGAGATAACGCTCTACGAAGTCGAAATTAGCCGATTGTCTCTTTCCAAAGGTCGATGTGCAATATTTATCGTCGGGTACTGTAAGTTAGTGTTTTTTTTTTTTTGTAATGAGTGTTTTGTTTGTGCAGGATAAACAATGTATTTTTCTTTTTAATCAGTGAGGTTTATAGGATCGTATATGAGCTAGGAGCTAGCCAAAAAGACAGTTTACTTTGATTGTTACGAAATTCCGGGATAATATTCTTATTAATATTATAAGCTCGCTTTAAACCTCTCCTCTGTATCCCGCGAGAGTTATTATAGGATATCTTATTAGCTATCTAATTCCTGTTTTCTTTTTATTGAGTTTCCAAGAAAGTCGTAGAAATAGCTGTTGTATTTTAACGGTTTTACGATTAGAGGGTCAATTCCCGTATTTTTAAGAATGTTCAGTCCGATTTCAGCCGCAATCTGTCAAAAATACGACTAGTTTCCCTACATTTTTGACATGTTTTTGATATTGATTGTATTTGAGTGATTGAGTGACTTGTATTTGCACGTTTTTTAAGTACGAAAATTGGCCATATGATCATTGACGATTTCGATCGGTCATTGTAATGCTAGTCTGATCTGAAGCAGCGGAGAGAAAATCCTTCGGGATTTTTAAGGAAATTCATAATACATTGTTTCAATTGTTTGAACAATTCATCTGGTCGACAACGTAAATAACGCAATGTATATTGTAGAATTGTCAAAATGAATGGCATTATGATTGTAAGTGCCATTACCTCCATTACCTTTCGTATAAACTTCGCAACGCTATAATGAACATTCAACGCTGAAACTCTATCAACCAGAAGGGCAATTCCCGTAATTAAAAACGTTCCAAATCTAGTAGCAATCTCATCTCAGCGACAATCTACTCGTATACTAATATTATAAAGCTGAAGAGTTGTTTGTTTGTTTGGTTGAACGCGCTAATCTCAGGAACTACTGGTTCGAATCAAAAAATTCTTATTGCGTTGGATAGTCCATTCATCGAGGAAGGCTCTAGAACATCACGCTACGACCAATAGGAGCGGAGCATCAATGGAAAATGTTGCAAAAACGGGAAATAAATGATAAAGATCATAAACATACATTTTCAAAATCTTTAGAGGAAATTACGAATTTCACGCGGAAGAAGTTGCGGGCAGAAGCTAGTCAATGATAAAAATGTATGGAAATTAGAGGTGTTTTTGACAGATTGAGACTGAGATCAGACTCAACGTTCTTAAAATTACGGGGATTACCCCTCGAATCTCTTATTGTTTGTGTTATATTATGTTGTTAGCAGAAGGAACGATACTGCTAATCAATCCTTTAGCTGCTTTTCACAACCTCTACGTAAGAGACGATCCATCTTATTTGCTGCGTTTCACACGGCAAAGCAAAATCAACATTTATGTTCCTAAGACAACTTTTGTTTTAAATTCCATAGCATTGTGGAAGCTCGGGTTCTACATTAAAATAGGTGTTCTAAAGGTATTTTTTTTAAATTTGAAATGGGTTTACTCTTGACTTTAGTCTAGGTCAGAGGTGACAGAGACAAAGTCTACGATGGAGTGAGCTTACCCAGAAGAAGCTGTATGAAAGTATAGACATATACACAAATTCATATATTATAGTCTAATCTAAAGCATTTTACCAATTTTTTTAACCAACTTCAAAAAAAGGTTTTTTTTTTTACCTCAGAACTTCGTTACTTATAAGCCGATTTGCAAAATCCTTTTTTAGAGGATAAGGTATGACCCAGGGGTGGTTCCATATAAGTTTTATTAACTTTGCTTGGGTAGTTTTTGAGTTAGCTTCAATAATACGATTTTTTCCACTTAGTTTATAATTTGCTGTCACTGATATTTACATAGCAAGTAGTGTTATATGTGAATTTGTGTGGGGTAGGTACAACTAAACGGTAAAAATTAAAAAAAAAATCTACTGACAACTAATTTTGATTTCGGAACTCGGTGTTGTTGGTTCCGCTTTTTCGCTTTTGACACTGACTTCCAAAATTAAAGTTGTTTTTTATATTGTAGTGTTTTTTTGGAAGACGTTTGTTCGTTTTTTTTAAAACAGTTTTTATTTTTCGCTGTTTAGTTGTACCCACCCCACACCAATTCATATATTTTTTGTAACAAAACATTGAGCATTCGCCGTTTTATTATTTTATCGAATCGCACTGCGAATACGACCCTCGATATTGTGTTACAACCTGATTTTAAAAACCAACGAACGTATTGGAGGAACACTTTATGAAGTAAAGGCACAAGCGATCAAGAACGCACAATCATTAACAATGAACGCAAAGTAGAAAGAAATGTTACAGGTAAATTTTCACTCGCCGTGAGCATTACGTCAAACGCAATGTCGAGCATTCGTAAGAACGTTCCATTACATGAAAATGCTTTCGGAAACTGAGATTTTGCCTTTATTTTACCATTAGTAAGAACGTTATATTACATAGAAATGCTTGAGAAAATGATCTAGTGTATACTCGCCTTAAGTCCAACATTGAAATATAATATTGCCATAATTCAACAGTCATTGGAAAGTCTACGAAGTTTTTCATCAAAATTACTTACAATTGAAATTGAGACAGCTATTTTAGCCGAAGTTACAAAAATTATGACGTTAATGATATTACACTGTGGGGAACAAAACTTTAGTAATATTTTGGAAATTAGAGCTCCTTTTAAAAGGTTTCATCTTGAAGTCATCATCTGCCTAGCCTTTTACCAACTATGTATGGGTCCGGCTTCCAGTCTAACCGGATGCAGCTGAATGCCAGTGTTGTACATGGAGCGATTGCCTATCTGACCTCCACAACCCAGTTATTGGGTAATACGATACCCCTTGGTAAGACTGGTTGTGAGATTTTCGGGCTTCTGATGACCCGTAACGACTGCCAAAGATCCACGAATGACAGCGGGGACCAACGGTTTTAAGGTTCCTTCAAACAGGCGCGACACGACACGCGACACAAAGGCACCGCAAGTCGCGCAACGAGCAGTGCCTTTGTCTCGCGTGCGATTATATCGCGTGTCGCGCCTGTTTGTAGGAGCCTTTACGTAATTTCCGAGACACGGACGGGTCTTGTTATGTAAAGATGGTCACCCATCCATGGACCAACCACGGCAAGCGTTGCTGATCCTGATCGATAGACCCGTGCAGCTGTTATAACTGAGCCACCAGCTCCTCTTATCATACCACTTTCTGCCACCGAGTAGGTAGCGTTGCTAATTTAAAAGACTGGTAAAGTTACAAGCACCAGTGAGGGATTCCAATTTGGTCTTTCAAATGAATGCTCATAGAAAGGAGCAGACACATTTCATTACTCTCTATTTTTTTTTATTGCTGAATGGGCCTGACCTCGTTCACACCTGATGGAAAGCGATGAATAATAATAATAATAATAATAATAATAATAATATAATAATAATAATATTTATTTCATAAAAAGGGAGATTGTAGTACATGAGGCATAAATAAAGTTATACATACATAAGTTTGTACCATGTCAACACAATCTGGTGGGTGAAGTTCTGCTTTCCTAGCTAGGTTATAGAATAACCTGTGTTAAGGAATAACAGTCCCTGTCCCTTACAATGAGTTACAATAAACTAGTACAATTAAATATAGGTACATTTTTTTTTTTTATTGATACTACTACAATGTTTTAATTGAATACATGCTCGTGTGTGTGTGAGTGATTGTATATGTGTAGGTGTGTGTGTGTGAGTGTGTGAGGGGGTGTGTGTGTGTGTGAGAGAGAGTGAAAGAGAGTGTGTGTTTATTTTGACTAAAGTCGTGTGAGGTAATATTTGATCATTCACTGTCACTTACTGAGATAATTTTCTGTTTCATCATAGCTTTTATTTTGAAGAAATGAACGTAGAATCTTTTTACATGAGGTCTATTATGGAACGAGCGTGCCCAGAACATGCCTGCTAATGATTCAATAAAAGAAATCGAAACCCTTTTATCTCCTTTAATGTTTCATACAGTAACGAACCTCATCAAAGTTTTCGGTTCAAGCGAGGTTCAGACCATTCAAAGTTAATACGCAACTAGGGATGAATTTAGAGCGCTCCTAATGTGGGGCGCACCTTGGAGCGGAGGCTGTGGAACAGATTGAAAGTCGTGCATTATTACTAAACACTTCTAACCTCCTTCAAAAGAAGGAGGAGATTCTCAGTTCGTCGGTTTTTTTAATGTATTTAATATGTTCCCCGATTACTCGAAGACGACTGGACCGATTTGGAAAATTCTTTGTTTAGTGTATACCCTTTCAACAACAGTCCACCTGAAAGTAATGTATGTGTCTATTTAGCTCGGAATGTCCCACTAATGGACAAAACACAAACTAAAAATTAAAGCATTTATTTCAATTAAACCAATTACAGGCACTCTTGAATTGTACAGTCCTAGTCGGTCAGTTAGTCAGAAACTTGAAGCTAGTTGTCCATTCCAAAACGTAGATCTCTATGGAGAAGAACGGGCAAGAAACTCCAAGGACACTCTTTTAAATCATGATATTAGAAAATCCTGGGTACATTATTCTTGTTATTCTTCTATGTGAGAACAATGTAAAAAAAAATCAAATGAAGAAACAATTCAAAATATAAGATTAATAAAAAAAGCCCTGGCAGTTAAGAGATGACCTGACTCAGCCGATGGCGCCCATTCACAAACATGACGCGTGGATCAGCACCATCCAGCTCAACCATTTTGTAGGGAACCGAATGATCCAACACTCGCTTCCATCAGTGAGACATTTATGTGTTCATGACATATTATTTCGTCGCGTCAACGAACTCTTTGGTGACGAAGATGTTGGTGGCGGTGATTACTTTCCATCAAGTCATCAAATTCCGTCGGTGTCTTAATTTTTTTCTGGTATATTCTAAGTACCTACTGTTATGTTTTATATTACTTTGTTTTTTACTGACTGGATAAACTTCTTTCTTCTTATTTTACTTTATTATCTAAATGTGTAGAAATCTTTAAGCGTAATTTGGTTTGCGTACGTCATTTTCGGGTGACCACTGAAAATCAGCGCTGTGCTCTGGGTCCCGCATATCACAGCATTATGCTGAGTGGAGGTCTTCTTGTCACAGTCATGACGTGCAGCTGTCGACTGTATCTGGCTCGTGATTATAGATCTATTTTGTTTTTATTGAAGCACAAAATCCGGCGAAGTGAGAATCCGACTTATTGCGAATCCGACCAAGTGAGAACAAAATGTTATTTTTTGATATGCATGTGTTTTTGTGACATTATAAACCTTCTTTTTTCTTTCATCGAGTTTAGAAAATATTATCTCTCTCAGATGAAATAAAAAACCAAGACAGAGGGCTGTACAGCGTAAAGTGAAACTGGTTTCGTAAACAAGCATGCAAATAGTGAGGTGTAGTTTGATTGTAAATGCGTGTGAGCGTGTATGCACAGAGCGGAGGTGTAGTTTTCGCATGCTTCACTATATTGTTCGCAGCGCTATGTCTTGACTTTTTATTTGATCTGAGGTTACTGTACCTAAATTTCTTAGTATAAAACTCACGGTAAGATTAAACAATCTAGCCTATATTTTCTCCCACACGAAGAAAACCGGCATCCTGTAAAGTTTTAACCTACCGAATAGTTTCACACCTCCCAAAGCGGGTATAAATCGTGTAAGCGTGGTGAAATATAAATAGATTGCAACCAATAAGAATTGGGTCACTCGCACCTTTAAATCACTAAGATTTACACCTTCTGAGGACATGAGCAACTTAATGAATTTGTAAATCAAACCTGTTTAAGTTGAGCTCGGTGGAATTTTAAGTTATTAATGATGACAATTATGTAAATGTGGATAGGGAGACCAAAGAAACGATGGATGAACTGTGTGAAAGATGATATGGTTAGAAAAGAAGTGACTACCGGGATGACGACTAATAGAAAGAAAGAAAGAAAGAAAGAAAGAAAGAAAATACATTTATTTAGCACAGACTAAGAAAAAAAGAAAGAAATAAAGAAAAAGTCAAAAAAAGAAAAAAAGTATGGAAGAAAAAGTCATATTGCGCCGGCCTTAAATACATTAGGGTAAGGGCAAGAGAATGGATGATAAATGTATATGTTTAGAATATCTGTTTATATCATTTATCATGTCACTATGTCTGGAGTTCTGCAAGACGACTGTATGACTTTTTGTCTATATCTTTAGCTAATGTGATTGACAGAGTACCGTTTTATGCTAAAGTAAATAAATTAATAAAACAATTAAATGATTTTGGTATTACTTAGTTGAGAAAACGGTTAGCAGACGATGGTTAAAACTCGAGTTTTTCATCATACAAACTTTTTACTTTCACCGCTCTCTGTAAATTGAATTTTGAAAGTCGAACTTTTATTCATTTCCGATTATTCGATCAAGTTGAAACTTTGTAAACTTATTTTGATTTCATACATAGTGTTAACCTGATGCTGCAGCCAGGGGGGTAATTGCGGAACACACCAAGAGTAGCAATGGCATTAATTTTGTCAACAACATTCATTGCGTTATTACCCGACTGCGCCAGAAGGAGGGTTATGTTTTTCGAGTGTTGTATGTAGGCATGTATATTTCTTTGGCACACTCTGTAGCCTAAACGGCTCGATCGATTTCAGCTTAAGAGGTGCCGTTAGATTTGTCTTAATTGTGAGAGTGACACTGGGTATATCAAAATTGAAAAAAAAAATGAATTGGCTGATTTTTGGAGCCATTATTATGTCTTCAAAAAATTTTGTTTTCTCAAATCCTATCGTGTGGGGTATCAAAATAAAGAGTTTTAAAAGGTGATTACAAAAATATATACAACTTATATGGTTAAAAGTAATTTGAAGTGACAAATCGTAAAAAACACGTACTTACCAAGAACTAAACCGTCTGTGAAATCTTTCACATTTGTAAACTAAAAAGCTAGAAACAAAAAAGTAATTAAAAAACCCGACTGGGGTGGTAAGGAAGTCGCGGGCAAGAGCTAGTTATAGCAGTCTTAGCTGAATGAACAGCTCTTTCAAAGACATCGGATACTATCTTAACACACAAACTTCATCAAATACCACAAGTGATAATTAAGTCATTGCGCACAAGCAGCCATGATTAACCGACTTCGAGCATGCGAAGTGCTGTTGTTTACATGCTCATTATCAGCCAGTAAGGGTGTAATTTAAGAGGGTGATATTATCTGTAGTTTATAACATTATTTCCCGTTGGTATTCCGGTGATCATTTTGGTGGGACATGTTAAAATTATTTTGAGAGAAGTAATTTGGTTTTCTACGTCTTTACAGATAAATTAGGGAGACAATTATTATGAAGATTGGGGCGCACTGAAATAACATCCTCCGCGATAACCTAGGGTAGTCAGCTCCGATACCAAATCACTGATTGACGAATATTGTTAAGTACCACAATATAAGCAAGACATGTGAGATCTTCCAACCCGCACTGAGCCACCAAGGTGGGTTACGGCTCACTCCCTCCCAGACATTGTGCTATGCGCCGAAGAAACCCATTAATTTACCTACAATTGATTACGAACTGATAAGAAACCTATATATTACGTTTATCAGCCCTAAGACAATCACTACTGAACATCGCCCTCACCCATAAATCATGGACACGAAACTTTAGATTACTTTTATATATGGGCATACACATAATGAGCCTATAATATTCCCACTGCCGCAACACAGGCCTCCCGCCACTTCGGCCGGTGCTGTGCTTCTGTTTCCAGCGTATTCCAGCGGCCTTCACAAGGTCTTCGGTCCAACTTGTGGGATCCCTTACAACGCTACGTCTTTCGGTACGCGGTCGCCACTCCAGAACCTTTCGCTTCCATCAGACATCTGTTCTGCGAGCAATGTGCCCTGCCCACTGCCACTTAAGTTTGGCAATTTTTCGGGCTATGTCGGTTACCTTGGTTCTCTTGCGGATCTCTTTATTTCTGATTCGATCACGTAGGGAAACTCTAAGCACAGCAATATATATATATAATACTATATATATAATACTATCATTGTTATCATAAATAATACGGTAATATCATTTTCTAAAGGTGTGTGTCTGTGTACTGTATGAGGTTCGAGATTGAATGATTTGATTTAGGTATGTCTGTATTTAGGCGCCTCCAGATTTACTCGATTTTTGACCCGTGTTTTTTAGTACTTCTTCGTCATGAGAGGCAGACAGAAGTACTTAAGATGCGGCAAAAAGCAAATTTTTAGGTAATTGACAATAGCGCATCGCGGTAACAAATAAGGTTCAAAACAGCGATGAGTTTGGTGTTATTTAAATCGAATGACCACCAAAACACGAGTTACTTAGCAATTTTAATTAAAATTAAAAAAAGAAATGCACGGCTTGGATAGGATTAGGATTTAAAAAAAAGTATTGATTTAGTTGATTGAATTTCCTTTGTTATACTTACATAAAATAAATATTTTTGAATGTCTTTTCTTTGAACATTTGACAATACATTACATTTTCTTCTGGCTTGTAATAATATGTATCAATACTAGGTGTATTAATACTTATTACAATCCAGAATTTTTTTATGTATTGTCACTGCACTGTGCGATAAAAGACTGAGCGTTTCACGGTGTCTACATTTGGGGAGAGCCTTTAGAAAACACATGTCGTTCGCCAAAAACCAAGCAAAAATAGCCGGTCAATTCTGTAAAAATCTCACTGTGAAAACCTATGTGAAGTGAGCTGTCAATAGTGTCAATCCCTAGCATCGGGTGAAATGACAGCTCACTTCAAATTCACATCACCTAAGTTCTCACGGTCAGATTTTTACATAATAGGTTGTAGTCACCTTAACACAGACAATAGACATACCTAACTACGTCATTCAATCTCAGACACTAGCGTAACAAAGTTAGCGATGCATTTAATGCGCCTAGTTACCACCGGCGGGCGCCACAACGGGCCGGCCATAGATAATTAATTGACTGCAAATCAACCTCCGCGAACTTATTAATGAAGAGACATGATCGCCTGTGGACGCTGTGAATGGGACATGTTTGAAGACGTGATTGTTTTGTTATTAGTGCAATTGTGTATGTAAGGAGTGGGTTTTCTCACAATGATCTTGACCGTAAGTGTTTGGCCAGACTGGGGCGCGGGCGCGGGGCGAGCGCGGGTGCGGGAATGCGCGCGGGATGTCTGTCCGCACTTGAGAGCGGCTGCGTTCTGCGTGTTGTCGTGTCCAGCGTTTGTCAAAATATAATATGGATGAAGAAGACTTATTTTTACTAGAAAAAAGATGGAACTTGTTTGAGAACTCCGGTCCCCGCGCGGGCCGCCCGCGCACCCACTGCGGCCACTTGTATGAACGAGCTATGGCGTGAGTGCCCTAGTGCTCTCAGCGCCGAGCATCCCGCGCTGCTAACCGCGCCCGCGTGCCCGCTATGGACACTCAAAGGAAGTTCATATGTTTGAGCTCACCGCGCCCGCCCCGCGCCTGCGCTGCCAGTCTAGCCAAGCACTAAGTCGTGTGTCTAAATACTACACTGAGAGACGCCACCAATCATTGATGTTATTTGTCCAGAATATCTTTACATATTTCTTAGGCTTGACTGATAGTTTTTCTATACAATCATCATCATTATTTTATTTATTTATTAAAACTTTATGCAAAAGTAAAAAAATACTGTACAATGCGGATTTAATGCCTGAGGCATTAAATCAAGATGCATTATCCTACTACTCTTACTAATATTATAAATGTGAAAGTTTGTGAAAATGTTTGGATGTTTGTTACTCAATCACGCGTAAACCGTTGAACAGATTTGGATGAAAATTGGCACATAGATAGACCATTTCCTGGATTAACACATAGAATACTTTTTATCCTGATATTCTCACGGGATCGAAACTTAAGCGGGTGAAACTGCGGGGCTCTGCTAGTTAACTATAAGTACTGAATCTTTGGTTGAAAATCGCCAAAACGAAGAGAGTAAGCGCGGTAATCAACGCTCAATTCTTCACTGTATGAGAAAGGGAATTTACCCATAACGCGGAATAATTACATGCCAATGTAAAATATACATTTTATAATATTTTCCTTCATTAAATTATGGAAATGGTCCATGATTTTCATTAATATGTCGAATTGAACAAATAAACTTCTGTATTCATAAACCGATGATGCGTTTATTGAAATAAACCAATTTACTTATTGATTATTTCGCGTCCATTCATTTTAATTTTTAAAATCCCATGGGATGTTATGATAATCATTGGCTCTATATAATTTTATGTTTTTGTAAGCTCTCTTTGCAGTTTGGAACAACAAGATTATTTAAGATTTTTTAAAAGGACGTCAACTCAACTGCTACTTCCTAGTAGAAGACCTCCTTAAGGCTCCTATAAACAGGCGCGACACGCGATATAATCGCGCGCAACACAAAGGCACCGATCGTTGCGCCACTTGCGGTGCCTTTGTGTCGCGCGCGATTTTATCGCGTGTCGCGCCTGTTTGAATGAGCCTTTATAGGAGGCGAGCCAATTACCATCAATCGGGCACAAACCCAGACTCCGGCTGCTACTGCTACTTTTCCCAACTAATCAATCATAACAATCTTGTAAGAAAGAGAAGGAATGTGTCAAAGACTACCTTTCTCTTCCAACTCCAATTTGAATAGGTAATAATACAATGACACGTATACTCCACAAAATACTCGTCACCCGTTCTATGTGACCAAAGAAAGCCTCGCGTGTCTGTGAACAATTAAAGAAACAAACATTAGTATTACGGTTGGAACGTTACTGAAGTACTCGTATTAACACAAACAACGGGTAAAAAGTACCCTAAGTAGTTGTTCCCTATAGGACGCATGCAATACGACACGACGCCGACGACGGGAGAGAAATCAGACGCAGGGCCAACGGCTTAACGTGCTTCCACGGGTATCACACCGCCAACTTCCAAACTCTGGACTGTTATTGAGAAATTCCTATTGGAAAAACTCAATAACACTTTACCTGACCTGGCAATCAAACCCACAGTCGCGCTCGCAACCACGAGACCAACGGGGAGTGTACGTACATAGAGGGTGAACACACACCCTTGCTTCCTGCAAGCCTGATCAAATCTCTGATCAATAAGCCAGCTGTCAGATCTCTTGGTAACTGTTGTGATTGGTAGGCGGAAATGATAACTGTCAGTCAAATCACATGAAATGAGATTTGATAATAGATAAATGGTATTCATGAGAGGCTTTGCTACTGGGTTAGTCTCGCAGCTCGTGGATCATTAATTAAAATCCTATATTCCTATATAGAATGGTAATGAGGGTTTTCTGAAATGACGTTCACTAGGTGGCAGCACTTACACGTCAGGTCCAGGCATCTGTCAAAGAGCCTATATTTTCTTTAGTCATGACTGAATGATGAACGAATGAATGAATCGAACGATAAACGTCATCATATATTTTATATTGGAAGACCTCTTGTCACAGTGGTGCCAACTGGTGTCGTAAATTTTCACGAAAACCCTCATTAGATTATCACATTAAGAGCTGATTTTTTAATGGTCAGATAACTTTTATATAAATAATAAATCTGACAGTATGACATATTCTCTATACAAAAGATGTCAAACTGCAATATTTATTCCTCAAATAAAAGTTGTTTGTCTATTGAGAAAACAGTCATAAATAGTACAGTGGTTATTAAAAGTTGATATGGGTCTGTTAAAATAATAAAATAAACAATTTTACTAAAAACGGACAAAATAAATAGCGTGAAATTGGCACGAAATATACCCTTGATAATAACGCACCTACACACGCTAAGGGCGATGGAATCAACAATTCAACACAAACTATAGTCTTTATAATTGTTGTGGTATTGTTGCCGAATAATCACGAATAAAAAAAAATATTATTATCACCTTTATTTAAATAAATACATATACATTATATTTTTAAATATTAGAATATAAAAACATTTGAAAATATAAAAAATAGTAAGCCCACTGGTATCGGGACCAGGGTCCAAGCTACGCCGCGGTCAGGGCTCCAGAGAGAGGAACCTCCTGATAATGCGAGCTGTGTCCAGAAGTACTGCTTTCTGAATCAAGCCATTGATCCAGCTGCCCAACGAGAGCCTCCTCAGGTGTTGGTCGAGGCTCTTGGGTATTAATCCATTGGCTTGGGGGAGGCCTATGTCCAGCAGTGGACGTCTTTCGGCTGAAATGGTGATGATGATGATGATGATTAAAATTGGCAGTTAAGATATTTAAAATATTTTACCGATAAATATTGGTAACATGGAAATAAATTATTATTTGTCCATTTTATAAATATTAAGGTAATAAAGAAGTAGTTTATTTAAGTTTTATATATCCGGTTAAAGACTTTAATATTTAAAAAAAACACAAGTTTCTTTCATGTGCTGGTAGAAATTAATGTAGCTCATATCTTAAATCTTTTCACCTATAAATAACTCTTTAAACGAGAAAGGGCCTTTATTAACTGAGTCTGCCGTACGAACATAACTTTATTCACGTGCCGTTCTTGTTATTTCGTTCAACGGCTATATCTTTAATCTCTAACACATTATAACCAAAGTCACACATTTATAACCTTCTAAGATGTCATCTGAACCAATTCTGTAAACCAGTTTGGATATAATATCTCACTCGAGATTTATTTGAGAGAAAAATGTTAATAATTAATTAATTTAATGAAGCTATCCGTCAGTCATACGATATATTTTAATGTGTATAGAATATAGGAATGAGCATATCAATTGGGAATGTTATATAAAAGGTTTGGGCATGTTATCTGTCTTTGATAAATGGTAGGTACGTAACTTATTTTACGCTAACTTCTGCCCGCGACTTCGTCTGCGTGAAATTTTGGCCTCAGACCCATCGCGTCGCATGGCTAAGTAGCCTTGCACAATTGCAATTGGGCTGTCACATGAAAAACATTTTTTCAAATCCGACTGGTACTTTCTTCCGAAGATTACCCCTTACATACAAACTAATAAACAAACAAATTTTACTTCTTTAAGGTTCCTTCAAACAGGCGCGACACGCGATAAAATCGCGCGGGACACAAAGGCACCGCAAGTTGCGCAACGAGCGGTGCCTTTGTGTCGCGCGCGTTTCGCGTCGCGCGTCGCGCCTGTTTGTAGGAGCCTTAAGCAGGAGTCATTGTCACTGGGTCACCACAGGTGCTCATAGGTAAGCATAAGCCAAGACACAGGATACGTCTAGTTGCTTGTTAAGTTAAAAAGTGTGTGTAAGTTAATTAAATTAATTTGAACATTAATCGTCATTATTGAAAACTTTTACTGAACATTTCGAACTTTTGATTTACTTTTTGTCTCAAACACTCTTCCATTCCAGGGCCATAATTCACTATGACCACTTAATGATTCCTTACTTCGAAACCATGTCAATTCCTTATCCAATCCCGCCAATGTTGCGTTCATTTCGGACGCGTTTCGTTCATTTTGTCAAAGAGAATAAAGGCTCGTACACACAGGCGCGACGCGACACAAAGGCACCGCTCGTCGCGCGACTTGCGGTGCCTTTGTGTCGCGTGTCGCGTCGCGCCTGTGTGTACGAGCCTTAAGACCCCTGACCTAATTTTAATAAAATTCCACAAAAGATGTACCGTTAGTGACAATATCGTGGACAGTACAACCAAGTACTTTGATATTAGGGTACAACATGTGTTTGCTCAACCGGCGCCTGATGAAATAGTTTCACACAAGTTACTCCTACAAAGCGTTTAGTCCTGGTTGGTAACGCCAGCAACTTCCGACTATAATTACCGCTACCAAAAACTTTGTGAAGTTGGGAATTTTTATCATCCACATCAACATTAGTGACGTATGTGAGCAGTGGTGGCTCAGTCGCCCCGACTAACGAGTTGTAGGTCGCGTGTTCGAATCCAGACAGGCGCTTTACTTTGTGTAAATAATTTCATCACCACTGCTCTCAAAACAGTGAAGGAAAACATCGTGAGGAAACCGGCATGTCTTAGAAACAAAAATCCAAACATATGTGAAAGCTGGTGTTGGTTTACAGCCCACACCTTCTCAAAGAGAGGAGGCCTGTGTCCCAGCAGTGGGAATATTATATGTATATTAAAAAGAGTAAGGGACCCAGGATAGATCCCTGTGGGACGCCACATGTAATAGGTAATGCATCACTTTGGTGATTACCAAGTTTGACCACTTGCGAACGATTTTTTAGGTAAGACTCGAGCATTTTTAGAGCTTTTCCCGTGATTTTTATTGATTCCAGTTTTTTTAGGAGTAGTTTGTGGCTAACCGTATCAAAGGCCTTTTTTAAATCAATAAAAATGCCTATGTGTGTCTATGGATGCTTTTTGTAATGCATTTTGCACTTCACTTGATGTTTCAGTATCAGCGGTGCTATTCTGAAAAAAATCTCACCGTGAAAACTTATGTGAAGTGAGCGTGAGGTGAGCTGTCAATAGTGTCAATTCCTAGCAAAAACAAACTCACTTCACCTAAGTTTTCACGGTGAGGTTTTACTGGATCGACCGGCAGTTTTAGAATGATGGATATCGCTGCTTACCTCCCAAAGTTAATAGAGTATTAAGTTGATGTGACTTTATAAGCACGCCGAGCATGTTTGAAAAGGATACTACTAGACGCACTACCAGTAGTTTCGTTTATAATACGACACTTCCAAGCCTATTTTGGATTAAATTGTACAGTCAACAGAGCAAGTTCAGAAATAAAATTCTTTATTTATTATTACTAAGTAAATCGTGTAATAAAAGTAACAGCAAACTTCAGAAATGTAACTCTTTATTTATTACTAAATAAAAGCAAACTTATTTGGAAAAAACCTCAATAAAAAAAAAACAAAAATTAACGCAAATCATATACTACCTTCTCCTTAACACGAGTATTTACAAATATAACTCAATATTGAACCTCAGATTTTAAAAAATCGCGAGACAAAATTTCAAGTGACAAACAGCTGTATGTTTACTGTATCTCCTTACCTTAGTTTATCAAGTGCATGGCCTAAGGTTATCTCAGTGCCGGATCAAGCCAGCGCGGGGCCTGTAGCAAATTTTATCTTGGGGAAAATACGGTAGAACTTAATTTGTTTATGGTTCTAAGGTTTACAAGATGAGACATACTTTTTTCATAATACTTACTCGTAGTTTTAGTTGTGTAGTGATTTTTCACTAGTCAAATAAATGTTTCTTAACAAATACTTTCTTTTCCGTTTGATGTCAGTTGAAGTACTTGAGCCAAATTACTTTTTTCAAATAATGCTCAGTACTTTTGTAAAAACCTATGTACTTGCAAGTTATGAGAGAACCTAGAATCTATGCAAGAGCGAGCGAAGTGAGTTCGAAAATTTTTAGCATCCCATCTCGGAGAGAAGGTTTTTTTGACCATTCTTCCTTAATATTTCAATAAACCTAATACCACGGGTACCACGACCTCTTTTTTGTACGTCCAAGCACGGGGCCCCCACAGCGCGGGGCCTGTAGCATTTGCTACACCTGCTACGTGGCTAATCCGGCACTGGGTTATCTCATTGCTTATTAGTTGCATTTGTACGTGTAAGATAAAATCATCGTTAGAGATAACTCGTTTAATTCTTTTAGTGTTATTAGAACTATTTTGAAGTGTTATTTTTGTGTTTTGGAGCACCTCCAAATAGATGCACCATTTTTATATTTCTTCTTATATTTCTGCTCAAAAGCAACACAGGTCCACCATTCGTCCGCAAAAATTGTAAGTCTGATTCGCTATTAGGTATCAGCTTCCGACATCGTGTCTCACAATAATAATCTCAGAATACAAAAAGGTTATCCAGAAGTTATCCATCAAATGTCCGTCTAAGGTCAGAAGGTCTTTGTCACATTTTTAAACATCAAATGTAAAAAAAAAAAAATCCGTAAAAGAGGTTGATCGTCAATTAGTTTCAACTCGTTGAACTTAGTGGAATAGGGGGTCCAATCCGGGCGTCGGGAGCCGCGCGACGACTCCCGGCCACCGTAGGCGCGAGCCTGCGGGTGGAGAGTAATGGCTAGCTCACCGTCCGATGAGGATCAGGCCCGTACCGGACGGCGCGTATGTGTTCCACGCGCGCCTCAAGGAGATGTCAGCATCATTAGAAGGGGCCCGTAGGGCCGAAGCCTGCCTGGTCAGCGGGATTGTCCGAAAGGGTTACCGCTGGCCCGGAACAAAAAAGGCTAAGGAAGGAACACGGGTGGGCTTTAGTTGGTAGGAGTCTGACACTCCCTTCCGCTCCACCCAGAGCGGGAGGGGTCATTTGATGATTTCCCATCCTGAAAAAAGAAATAGGGGGTAAAACATCTTTAGCGATAAAGTTGAAAATCTATAAAAGAAAGACAGATTGTAGCAGCTTGATGTGCTGCCGTCTATATAAGGCAATTGTGAGTAGACACCCGAAGGGGATTACCAAGAAGGACATACAGTGACCTTATCGGTGATGCTCTTCAGACAGGTCAGGTGCATAGTACTCGCAACCGCCGCGGCGGCGTGCGTGTATGACCGGATGTACAACCGCGGACAATGGCGGTGGATCACTTTTCACCTTTATGCCCTTAGTAATAAGGTTGAAAACTGGTGGTTTACGTTCATAATTATGTACCATCGCCAGTGTCCGCGATGGTCCATAATTATGAACGTAAACGAAGCTAAATGAGTGTGTAAAGGATTGTAGTAGGTGGTATTCTCTAGTTTCTGCCTATCCCAATTGGAAGAAGGCGTGAGTATTTATGTGTAACTGTAAATATTCTCTCATCTCATACTTACTCTTTCATTTCTCGCTCAGCTTAAGCCTCGTTCATCTCTCGCTCGCTTCTAAAGAAGCGTAGCCTCAAACCAGTCGCAGGTTTACGACTCCAATATAATTAACTACGATATTTATTTAACTAAAAATGCTCAGTTAAAATGGTAATAATCAGTTTATAGGCCTAACAAAAACATATTTGTCCCATAACCTACTTTTGAATTGCACGAAGGATTATAAGCTTTATTTTAATGACCGTAAGGTTTATATTTTGATTTGTAAATCAAATACTGTAAAATGTATGTGAAGTTATCAAAATAACCACAGCACAGAAATATACAGTGGGTTCATAATGCGTACGGCTGCTTAACGAAAGGATATCCCTTTAGCAAATAAACTCGAGAAATCCGTTTTTTTAGGTTGAAATATGGACCTTTTTCTCAAGTGCAAGTATAACTCGTGAGCCAAAAGGGTTTGCGTACCTTTTTTAAGAAGGGTCCGACAATCCGTGTCCACTTTTAAAAATCTGTGCCGGATGCGTCTCGGAAACCGTCAAAAGGAGGACGAATCCGGAGAATCTTACCGGATTGCGGGTACACAAGGTGAGCATGTTCGGCATAAAGTATTTTATTCCCATTAAGACAATCGTTACTTACATGAGACCAATAATAATTATAAAATACTAGCAGCGCTTCGCGGTTTCACCCGCGTAAGTTTCGATCCCGTGGGAATATCAGAATAAAAAGTAACCTATGTGTTAATCCAGGAAATGGTCTATCTATGTGCCAATTTTCATCCAAATCTGTTCAACGGTTTACACATGATTGAGTAACAAACATCCAAACATCTTCACAGACTTTCACATTTATAATATTAGTGGGATTGGTAATATTATCCCTGTGTGGGTACATGTTTGCCGCATGATGTCATAATGATTAGTATTTATTTATGTACAGACGCCAGCACATCAAGTTACTACAATCTGTCAAATTTCTTTAATAGATTTTCAACTTTATCGCTAATGCATAAGAAAGTTGATTGGGAAAAACTGACAGTTTCGGGTAGCTTGATGTGCTGGCGTCTGTACTAATCTAACTAGTCTGTATTGTCCCACTGCAGAGCAAAGGTATCCCTCTCCCTTTTCTACACAATTCTGTCCTTTGCGAGTGCCGGCCAGACCTTTTGGTAGGAGTCAAGCTCGTCTCCCCATCTTCGTCTCGGCCTGCCACGTCGTGCGTTTAGTGAGACCCAATCAGTAGATTATGTACACAGTAAAATAGATACAGATACGACATTATACTTAAATATTGAGTACAAAGGGCCTATTTCGAGCGATATTTCTTAAAATATATATTATATAATTATATATTATAACGGCGTAAACGCTCTTAAGTACAAAGTATGTCTTAACATACTTTGTACTGAATATCTAATGGAACTACTGTATTATGCTATACTGTGGCACAACAGTGAAATTGAAAGTTTCGTGTTATCTACGAATATTAATGACTCATTATCGATTCAATTATTCGAATAATTCGTATCGCTTTGAAATATCGATATAAAATATCGGTATCGTTTGTGAAGGTTATTTAGGTGAACAAATAAAGTGGAATATTTTTATGGCGACGTTATCACGGGATCAAGTATTTGAAGTAGTAAAATAAGTTGAAACTGTCGGTATTGACTTCAAGGCATTTTCGACATTTTTTCTTTGGTGGTCTGGGTGTTAAATAAAAATATTGGGTGTAAGAATTTTTATAACCTTTTAATGATCCTTATCTGCGGAAGGCTATCAAAGTATGTACGATGTACGATGTAACGGCGCAGTGTAGCCTTTACCAGAAGTAGTTATCGTTTTAGTGGTTCAGCAGTTTCAATATTATCACGTTTGTGCCGGAATATAGCAGTTCGTTGTGGACGTGGTACGACAGCGGCTCCCCTTTTTTTTTCAGGATGGTAAATTATCAAGTGACCCCTCCCGCTCGGGGTGGAGCGGAAGGGAGTGTCAGACACTTACTGACTAAAACCCACCCGTGTTCCTTCCTTAGGCCTTTATGTTCCGAGCCAGCGGTAACCGTTTCGGACAATCCCGCTCACCCGGCAGGCTTCGGCCCTTGCGGGCCTTCTGATGATGCTGACATCATCTCTGTCATCAGAAGACAGCCGCCACACAACCATCAACGCTTGTTTCGAATCTTTTTTTATTGAATCGACTTCAAAGAGTCTAGTATTTAATAGGATCTAATCAGTGGTACTTTTGCCTACAGCCGGTCGATTCTGTAAAAATCTCACCGTGAAAACTTAGGTGAAGTGAATTTGTTTTTGCTAGAAATTGACACTATTGACAGCTCACTCCACGCTCACTTCACCCAAGTTTTCACGGTGAGATGGTTACAGAATCGCACTGCAGGTCATCTGACATGCGGGAATGGGAGGCCTTTGTTTTCTTTTTTAGCTTTTTATTTTATTCAACCAAGTTTTAATTGTTGAATACTTCAATATTAAATATCTCTTCCTGTTTCGGTAGTAATCGGGGAACAAAAATACATTAAAAAAAACCGACGAACTGAGAACCTCCTTCTACTTTTGAAGGCGGTTAGAAAGAGAAGAAGTGTTTAGTAATAATGCACGACTTTCAATCTGTTCCACAGCCTCCGCTCCAAGGTGCGCCCCACATTAGGAGCGCTCTAAATTCATCCCTAGTTGCGCATTAACTTTGAACGGTCTGAACCTCGCTTGAACCGAAAACTTTAATGAGGTTCTTTACTATATGAAACACTTAAGGAGATAAAAGGGTTTCGATTTCTTTTATTGAATCATTAGCAGGCATCTTTTGGGCACGCTCGTTCCATCATAGACCTCATCCATCGCTTTCCATCAGGCGACCAATAAAAAAAAAAAAAGAGAGTGATGAAATGTAGTCTGCTCCTTCCTATGAGCATTCATTTAAAAGATTCATCATAGATAGCTGCCAACTATGTTGGGGTCGGCTTCCAGTCTAACAGGATGCAGCTGAATACTAGTGTTTTATTTATTTATTATTTATTTATTATTTATTTTACTATTTATGTAAACAGACACGAAATAATCAGAACAGAAAAATAGGTACAAAGGTGATGCTTATTTCAAAAGAAATCTCTTCCAGCATACCTGCGATAGGACAATAAATAGAGAGATGTTGACAGCGTGTGAAAGAGTAAAGGAGCCAAAAAATAATACATACAATCTAATCTAAAATCAATTCACTTAATAAAACTAAACAAATATTATAAGAATATACTTACATAAATACAAATAAACATACATACTTCTATAATAAATATCACTAGAATGTTAATAAATATTAAAACGTAATCATGAAAACAAAAATAAATACATACACAACACACACATGTTTTACACGGAATGACTGCCTATCTTACCTCTACCACCCAATTACTGGGTATCAAAATACCTCCTGACTGACGTAAGACTGGTTGTCAAACTTTTAGGCTTTTGACTACCCGTAACGACTGTCAAAGATCCACGAATGACAGTCGGGTCCAACTGCTCAACTTGACGTCCGTATGTGTCTCGGTAATACTCGGTGTGTTATATCGTCACCCATCCTCAGCAAGCGTTTCTTAACCTTGAAGATCGACTCGTGTGGCTGTTATTATATTTCAGTCTGGAATCTAAAACCTTAATTAGTCCCAAAAGGTTAACTATAAAAAACCCAGCCTGTGTTCTATCATCATTAGCCCGTCTTTCTCATTAATTACTAATTAGTTTTGTAGAACTTGAGGCCTAATACTGTTCTTAAGTAAAATAACAATCAATAGTCTGACGATAATTAGTCGAACATAAAGGAGGCCATTTGTGTCGAATTACATCGGTGTAGCTTTGGATAGGTTTGAACACTTCGAAACTACACGTAACTAAAACATGAGTGGAATTGATTTTTATGTGGGTTTTTCATTGTTTAAAGAATATATTTAATTGAAGACCTATTTTTTTTTCCCATTACACTACAGTAGAATCCGGATATAACGACCTTCAAGGGACCAGCTATACTATGTCGTACTAACCGGATGACGTACAAAACGGTTTATCCAACTCATTGAACATGTGAAATTTTGCATGTCTAACTGTCTAGCAAAAAAGTTTGCTTTCTCTTGTAGCAGAGGTCCATTAACGGGTATTCCCCGGTCGCGCTGAAGCTTGTACCACTGTAACAATGCCTTATCCAGCTGGTCATGAGTAGAAGTCCTTACACGTTTGCATTTCAAAATATTTTTTTATTAATTTAAGAACTTATCATAACAGGTGACAAACACTAACTGTGATTTACGCGCGCCAATAAGGAGAGGTAAAGCGCGCGGGGCGGGGCGCTGAAGTATTGGTGCGTAGGTTGTGTAAACAAAACATTGCGTGTCGTTTTAAACGGACGTATTATCATAAATACTGGTCGCTATAAGCAGTTGGTCGCTTAAACCGGAGTCGCACTAAACGGTTATATTTTCTCAGTACCTAATTATGAAACCTAACTTGAGTAAACATTATCGTCGCTAAAACCGGTTAGTCGTTATAAGCGAAGTCGTTATATATGAATTCTACTGTATATTGTTCCACTGCTGGGCATATTCTTCCAACTTTCTTTGTGCTGTGCCTTCTCTATCCAATCGGTTATGAACGAATCCAAATCGTCACGCCAGCGTTTCTTAGGCCTTTTTTTTTTTTCTTAGGCCTGACTCGGTGACGACGCCCGTCTTAAGGCAGCCACTAACACATTAGGTTTTTAGTTCTAAATAGAAAATAAATAAGAAAGAAAAAGTATTTATTGCGACTCGTACTCGGAAGATTACAAACTAAACTAAACACAGTCAAAAATAAAAAACCAAATTATATTAAAAAAAAAAGTGACAGAAAGAAAAATAAAACACAAAGTCCTATACGAGGCCAAAAGGCTCCTATCTCAGCATGATGCTGCGACATTTACAAAATAAATGTCGCAGCGCTGGTATTCGGATAGGGCCCGCTGTGACGTCACGGGCAGTTACAGAAATAAATAAATAATAAAATAGACATAATATGTAAAATCTTAGAAAATATTATAAAATATTAATTTAATCCGCGCCAGACGTAACCTCATTACTTGTTTATGCCTTGAGCGTCAGAGTCACTCTGTGGCATTGCTGAGACAAGCAAAAGGTCGCATATGTAATAGCAAAATATGTGCGCAATATTGGATGGAGTTATGGAGAAATGGGTTGACGTTGCGTGAGCGTGCGTGATCTATCGCCGCCCGTTCAATGTCCACCGCGCACAGAATTAATGAAAAGCAAAATCAAAATTCATTTATTCAAATTAGGCTGAGAATCATCACTTTTCGAACGTCAAAATTACACACGACAGGCTCAAACCGCCCGCCCTTCACCACCACCTAGTGCTTTCGGAAGAAATGGCGCAACAAACTCCCTAGCAGCACATGAAGTAATTTTTAGTTCCATTAGTGTAATTGCTGTATGGCGTTCCAGTGGGAGGATAAATAAATAAATATAAATAGTCATCATCATTCTGTCGTTTTTAATACCAGGTATCACCACGATTCTCATTATCAGCTCAGGTGACCATCTGATCTAACAATGCTAACAGTACTTGGAAAATGTTGACCAATATTCACAAAGCCTATCATAATATTTCAAATATATATACAGGGTGACTGGATCTGGACCCGCCATAGCAAATTCGCATATAGAGGAGGTCATTTGCAAATTATTAGACCTTACTTTCCCTAGCAAATTTTTTATAGTTTAAGCGATATGTACACTACCGCTCAAAAGTATTTGGCCACCTAGTAAAATACATTTTGTAAAAGTCTAATAGAGTGAAACTACTTCATAACTATTTTAACATGTTTATTAGCCATTTTTAGACATAGCAAGAACTATGTCTAAAAATGGCTAATAAACATGTTAAAATAGTTATGAAGTAGTTTCACTCAATTAGACTTTACAAAATGTATTTTACTAGGTGGCCAAATACTTTTGAACGGTAGTGTATGTGTAAAAAGCGTACTATCTTATTTTTAAACCCTAGTTTGAGGGAAGTTCCGAGGTATTAATCACCAATGTTTACGACTACCAACAAATAATAAAAAAACTACTAAAATAATGAAAAAAAAGTTATGAATGCTTGAAGGTCAAATTTTGGAAAAATCTCAATAAAGTATTAAAATTAACATATCTCCCAAACTATAAAACTTTAGCTAGGGAAAGTAAGGTCCAATAATTAGTAAATCACTTCCTCTATATGCAAATTTGCTATGGCGGGTCCAGATCCGGTCATCCTATATATATTTTAATTATGAAGACATTTATCAAAGTCTAGCAGCGCCCCGCGGTTTCGCCCGCGTAAGTTTTGATCTCGTAGGAATATTAAGATATAAAGTATCCTATGTGTTAATCCAGGAAATGGTCTATCCTTGTGCCAATTTTCATCCATATCTGTTCAACGGTTTACGCGTGATTGAGTAACAAACATCCAAACATCTTCACAAACTTTCACATTTATAATATTAGTAGGATATTAATTATACGTTTCGCTGCCAGCCATTTCTTAATTGAACTTATACTAACCTTTCAATACCATTCTCTTACTGTCGTAATGATAGTTTAGTCCAAATTTCATTTTGATGTTACTGGTAAATTCAGTTCGTCCCGCATTTCAAATGGACCCAAGATAACTAACTCCCTGAAGCAGTTTCAAAATCTTAGAATTAAACAGTCTGTTTATACTAAGAACTTTGTTCTCAAGGGGCAAAGGACCCACTCCTTGGTAATTCTAGGTTCTATTAATAATTCATACTTATTTCAGATCTAACATGTTTTGGTACACCTACGCTTTTTTCCTGTTCGCGGGTAATTTTGTCTGCGTTGTTATCTAAAAATACAAAATTTTACTAAACTTAATTTTGTATGGCACCCTTAAATGTTTTTAAATATCGCTACCATTTTGTAATATATAAAATCGAATCCGTATTTCCAGAGATTACCTAACTAACTTAGGCTACTTTTATTTTAGAAAAAAAGAATTAGGGTTCGCGCAAAAATATTAAAACCCAATTTGTTTACCGACATGCGCGCGAACGAATTCGTTGGTACAGCCTTAATTATAAATTAATAACAATGTAATATCCTAACTAAACTAAAACTATTAATTAAAAAAAAAATGACAGCTGTCAAAACAAGTAGGTAGGTATATAACGCAGTCATGTGAAACTTTAAATAGCGTATGACCAAAATCTGCACCTGTTAATATAGAGTTGCGAATACAAACAATACATTACAAGTGAATTTCACGCGTTTAGGGTATGTACCCCTCTTACATACCAACACGCGTCTTAAACCTATGTAAAATTTATGGACAGTAGGTCAACTCCGACTATAACTTTAAAATAAAAGAATAAACACAAATCTAAACATAACATCATAAATCGAAGAGCGAAACCGTCTGGCAAAGAATATGGCTTATCTTGGTAACGACAAAAGAGGATTTGTCGATAAGTCGTGGAGGTAATCTGTACCCTTATTCCGTAACCCGCTTTCAATCACAATCTGAGGGTTTTGAAGGATATTACTAATCCGTTGCTTCTTAGGTTTGGCAAATTCGTTTACTCAACAACTTTAATAACGCAATGAATGTGGGTGAACTGTCTAAATGAGAGACATTGCGGTCAATGAGGATTTTCTGATATGACGTTCGCTAGGTGGCAGCACTGGCACGTCAGGTCCAGGCATCTGTCAAAGAGCCTATATTTTCTTTAGTCATGACTGAATGATGAACGAATGAATGAATTGAACGATGAACGTCATCATATATTTTATATTCATTGTCGAAATGGAAGACCTCTTGTCAAAGTGGTGCCAACTGGTGTCGTAAATTTTCACGAAATCCCTCATTGTCATTTTATGTGTGTTACGCAATTATCCCGCTGGCAGCTTCAATTATTTTTATAAGGTCTGTACTGTTTAAATAAATCAAAGTTACTACTGACTTACGGTAAAGGCTAATCCTAAGGAATTCAAGGCTTAATAGTTTGCAGCGCCAACAAATTTAAGTGAGCTAGAATGGTGATCAATATAAAAGAATAGAATACTCTTTATTATATACAGACGCCAGCACATCAAGCTACTACAATCTGTCAAATTTCATTAATAGATTTTCAACTTTATCGCTAAAGTATAAGGTTCAAAGTTGATTGAAAAATTTTGACAGTTTCGGGTAGCTTGATGTGCTGGCGTCTGTACCTTCTTATATTCAATGTCTGAAAAAAAAATCTGTACAACATATATATTCCAAACATAAATATATAAATTTTACAAAGGGTGACAAAATGGGCGGTTTTATCGTCAATGCATGTTTCTTTTCTGAATTCTCTTGAAGTGCGACAATACAGGGAAAGCGATCCACAAATTAACGATGAATACCTACGCGGTCAACATGTAAGGAACAGCAATTTTTTTTTTAATAATCGACTATAAATTCCTACGCTTGGGGTTCAGAATCATGTCCTGAATCCATGGTAACAGGTTGCTCGTATACGAACTAGAATTATCGAGGACGGCACTAAACACACCTTCTGTTTACCAATCTACCCAGTGGTTTTAAAATGATTTTGTACAAGTTTCGTCACGCGAGGTTGAATATTAAATTACCATCGAGTTTTCCCCCTTAGGTGTAAAGGAATAATTTCAAGTTTGCATATATGTTTGACTTAGTTCTAGGTTTTAAGTTTTGTTTGTTTGGGAAGGATGTTGATTAAAGTACGCTAAGTTTTGAGTGAAGCTTCAAGTTACAAGTTTAAATATGTATTTTAGAAGTCTTGATAATGTTCACTTGCGGTTTGAAGTGTTTTTTAATGGATTTTGTTTGTCCTATCTGAGGGGCCCATTGCTAAATAATAAAAGCCGCACATTTCAATCGATCAGGTTAAGCTACGCTTGCCGCGGTTGGTCTGTGGATAGGTGGCAATCATTACATACCGAGACCCCTCCGTGCTTCGGAAAATCCCAGCTGTCATTCGTGGGTCTTTGACAGTCGTTACGGGTAGTCAGAAGCCCGAAAGTCTGACAACCAGTCTTAGCAACGGGTATCGTATTACCGAGTATACTGGATTGTGGGAGTCAGAGAGGCAGTCGCTCCATGTAAAATACTGGTATTCAGCTGCATCCGGTTAGACTGGAAGCCGACTCCAACATAGGAAAATGCTAGGCAGATGATGATTTGTTTATTCTATCTGAAGGGGAAGGCAACAGCCTTTTTTTTTTTCAGGATGGGGAATCATCAAATGACCCCTCCCGCTCTGGGTGGAGCGGAAGGGAGTGTCAGACTCTTACTGACTAAAACCCACCCGTGTTCCTTCCTTCGCCCTTTATGTTCCGGGCCAGCGGTTAACCCTTTCGGACAATCCCGCTGACCAAGGCAATAGCCTACTTTTGTATCCACAGTTTGCATATTATATGCCTATGTGTTTGCAAGCAACTCTTTCGGTCCAATACTAAAGCCATAGATGCTACTACACCCAATAACATTGTACTCAAAAAATCAATCTGTCTCGCCATTTCCCAACGATGTTGGAGTCGGCTTCCAGTCTAGCCGAATGCAGCTGAATACCAGTATTTTACATGGAGCGACTGCCTATCTGACCTCCGCTACCCAGTTACTGGGTAATACGACACCCTTTGGTAAGACTGGTTGTCAGACTTTCGGGCTTCTGACTACCCGTAGCGACTGTCAAAGATCCACGAATGACAGCTGGGACTTTCCGAAGCACGGAGGGGTCTCGGTATGTAATGATTGTCACCTATCCACAGACCAACCGCGGCAAGCGTAGCTTAACCTGATCGATTGAAATATGCGGCTTTTATTATTTAGCCACGGACCCCTCAAATAGATCAACTCTTCTAATTTCACACGTCATTGCAAACATAATTTCCCGCTCACTTTGAGCCTAATTCTACCCAACCAGTACATCGTTGAGCAACGTCGTTCCCATGTAAGCCCTGCTTACCCTCCACTGTTTACCTTTCATGTAATAAAATCTCCTTCGAGATTGCCTTTCATATCCCGGGAGCCGGCACTTATTACTACTAAAGTAATATGAAAATTTCTGAAGAAAGCCCTTTTGTATGAGGCAACTTGAAAACTCGGCATGGATTTGTGGTGAGTGGAAGCGATAAGTTTTATGAAAAGGAAGGCATTAATTATTTGTGTTGTTAAAAATTGGGAAATATTTAACTGACCCTCAAAAACTTATTCGAGTTTCTGTAAAATATGTAAGTTTTTGAAATTAATGATCCTTAAAAAAATGGGGTTAAGATGTTGAATGATTTGGTCGCAGTAAAATAAGCTAGGTCACCCGATGACCCGACCAAATGAGTTAGACTAGGTAAGAACTGTGACCAACCGCGCGCGAGCCGAGCGAGCGAAGCGAGCGGTGCCCCGGCAGCGGTATATAATCTCGCTAGATCTGCTACCAAAACTCCGCTCTCACTCAACTCTTACCCACAAAGTTTACCGCATCAGGGCTAAGGAAAGCGGTTGTGTACTACATCATGCTACACGAAACTGCCAAAATTTTCTCAATCAACTTTGAACCTTATAGTTTAGCGATAAAGTTGAAAATCTATTAAAGAAATTGGACAGATTGTAGTAGCTTGACTTGCTGGCGTCTGTACAAGTATGCTTTTTCTCACACGTTCTGTGTTAAATTGAGATATTGCCACGAGCAGGATACTTCTTTTGTGGAGTAGATATTCTATAGCCATAGTTCTAAAGTACATATTATTGGAATGACAAGAAAGAAAAATATTTTATTTGGGACACGCACAGGAAATACAAATAGTATAAGAGGATAAAAACACAAGCGCGACACGCGATAAAATCGTTTGTAGGAGCCTAAAAAGTAATATACGAGGTGTGGCAATTAAGTTCCGGGAATTTGTCAATAAAAAACAAGAAAATGAAGTTTTAGGAAAAATTTTACTATCGACCTTCACAATAATCTCCCTTTAACTCTACACAACGATTCCAACGTTTCTCCCATAATTGGAAGCACCCTTAGTAGTCCTCCTAAGTTAGCCCGTTTAGCACCACGGTTAGAGCTTCTTGGACCTCCTGTACGCCGTCTCAGGGTCATACTCAAATATCCAAGTCTCGTCTCCAGTGACTACCCGACTCATCCAGTCTCTGCCGTCGCTCTGAATGCGGGATAACAGATCTTCGCAAATCGATTTCCGCATTTGTTTTTGTTCATGGGTGAGAACTTTAGGCACCATCTTTGCGCAGATCTTTCGCAAGTTCAAATTCTCGTGTAACATCTTGCGAACCGTTTCTTTGTTGATGTTTAACTCGTAAGACAATGCACGAATGCTTAGGCGACGGTCAGACGTGATCAACATGCGCAAACGATCAACATTCGCGTCGGTACGAGGGGTGACAGGAGCTCCTTCACGTGGATCGTCTTCCACCGATTCACGATCTTCCTTGAACCGCTTCGCCCATTCAAACTCACGCGTTTTTGACATGCTATCGTCTCCATAGACAACCTGCAATTTTCGGAGGATTTCCGAAGGTTTTTCGCCAGATTTCACTAAAAATTGAATCACAACACGTTGCTTGTAATGTACGTCACACATTTTCACTACGCCAATAAAAAAGTTACTTGCAAAAAATACGCATAGAACACAAACCAAACGTGCTATATAATACTTCAACTTTGAACTCTAACTAAAAGGAAGATCCCCCTTCTTAGACAGATGATAACAAATGAAAAAGTGTTGCCAGTTTTTAAATTTTAACTAAATTCCCGGAACTTAATTGCCGGAGGGGTAATAATTAAAAATAATAGTCCTACAAAAAAAAAATGTCACGTGCAATGTTAAAATACGTTTATTTGCGGTAAACAACACCATGTTCCTCCAATAATTTAGAACATAATTAACAATTCGACGATAAATATACCTACCTACTAACAAAGTTCTAAGTGAAATCAAGAGATACTTACCGGCGAAGATAGATGGACGAACAAATTTCATAATAACGAGGCTAGTTCACAACAATACGCTCTTGTGTAGTTGTGTGATTTATGGACTCCAAATTGTTATGAATCGAACATTTTCGCTCCAGACTTGAGAAGTCTTTGGTAAGCTTTTTGTCAGCAGTCTGTCTATAACAAACATGCTTTGTAAGATTTCGGAGTGGATATCTGAGTCTGGTTATTTTGCCTCAAATGAACGAATCATTTAGTCTTAAACTAAAATTTAGGTATTTATAGATAAATCATCCGCTTAGACTGGTAGCCAAACCTAACATAGTTGCGAATAGGACAAACAGCGGTGCTATTCTGTAAAATTCTCACCGTGAAAACTTAGGTGAGCGTGGAGTGAGCTGTCAATAGTATAATTCCTAGCAAAAACAAACTCACTTCACCTAAGTTTTCACGGTGAGATTTTACAGAATCGATCAGCTGATGATGATTTATTTTGACATTTAGCGCAGCCATCATGTAGATATTAGTATAGGGGGCCTAAAAAGGCTACTTTGGCAGAACCGTAAAAGGATAACATCATGAATCATAATATGGCGAAGACAGTCCGTGTTTTTCTTTTTTTCGCTGCACTACGTAGGTATAATCAAAGAGATTGGGATTGGATTGGATTGATTGGTATTTTAGCACAGACAAAAAAAAATCAACTGAAAATCCTTCACCAATGGGATTTGATACGAGTTAACTTTCCATTATGATTCATAATGTTATCCTTTTATGATTCTGCCAAAGTGGCGTTTTTAGGCCCCCAGAACTACCTAATCCCAGTCAAAACCAAAAGATAACCTTCCTAAGTACAACTAAGTAAATATTATTATTAATCCATTCTCCTCACTCGACGTCAAGAACTTTGTCAATTTGTCATGACGCGGTGTTGCCAACAGTTTGCATGGCAGTGCGCCGCGCCAAGTTCGCACACGTTATTAAAGTTCGCCTGTATGACTGACAGCAGCCGAAACTTCACCACAATTGAAAAGGACCTTGTGGGGTGACGGGCTAATCGTTCTTGGTGAATATTAATTTCAAGACAATGGAGTTGGATCCTTTGGTTTTGATTCGTCGATTCGAGATGAGATTGAATTTGTGTGAAAATAGGGATTCTATTTTTATTCCAAGAATTTCTCCTCTCTTGATATATAACTTGTCATGCAAATGTTTGTTTGAATAATGGCTATCGAATTTTGTAATCTAATGGATTACAAGCTGCGCCCCGCGGTTACACCCGCGTAAATGTCGATTCCGTGGGAATATCGGGATAAAAAGTAGCTTATGTCAATCCAGGGTGTCCAGCTACCTCCATACAAAATTTTATTAATATTGGTCCAGCCGTTTGAGCGTGAAGAAGTAGCGAATATATAAACACACACACACACACTCACAAACTTTCGCCTTTATAATATTAGTGTGATAGTCTGACAAGTTCGCAAACAGGTTTTTAATGAGTCTCTGACAATGGATTGTTATAGTTGTAGCATGTTATGTACCTACATAAACTTACGCTTTCTTCCCATGGGGCAGAAACTACAGAACGCCCACAGGTACATATTTTTGACAGATTGAGACTAAGATCAGACTGTGTGAACGTTCTTAAAATTATTATGAGAATTGCTCCTCTGGTCAAACACGTACAATGCGTGCCACGAAAGATGAGACTTGACCCCGCCTCCCCCGCTCTTTCCGCCGCCCCTATGACGTCCGGTCCCGTCCCGCACTCAGACCTCATACCGCTAAAGATACCTAAAATCGTGTACTGCGCATGTCAAACCACGTGGTGTGTCAAGTCTCATCTTTCGTGGCACGCATTGTACGCCGGTTGCGAGTACTACGCACCTGACCTTTCTGAAGAAAATCTCCAATAAAGTCACAATAATTATGTCCTTCTAAGGCGTACTCTCTCGGTAGTATTGGTCGTAGTATTGGATTGTAGTGTCTTATTATTTAACAGATATAGTTTCAAAGAGGAACTCTCAAATAACAATTGAAAATACAAACATTTCGAATGGTCTAAAATCAAAGTAAATGGTCTTCCAAGAAAATCTGATCCTCAAAACATAAAGACAGAAGGGTAATTTACAGAAGATTCAAATATAGAACTTGATACAGAAGATCTTTAAAACGAAGCAAATGGAAAATCGATACTTGCTAAAACTCCGGAATGAAATGAACACAAAACTGAAGACATTGTAGCAATTAAAACAAAACAGTGCAATATTAATAAAATACAAAGCACTGGAATTTAATGGGATTCTCGGATTTTATGATTGTCATAAATAAGAAAGAGGTTTGTTGTGTTTTGGGTAAGAGGACGCAAAGGGATGACGTCATTGGTGACCGAAGTTTGATATATTGAGCAATACATAGAGAGGAGCTCGTGGCCAAATGATGGCAGCCGCACGCGTCGATCGAAAGTTAAGCTACGCTTGCCTAGCTCGGTCTGTCGATGGGTGACCATCGACTACATACAATATATAACATAGTTAACGCAAGACCTCATATATAAGTATAATACAATGACTAAAACTTAATATTTTTACAGCAAATTATTATTATATTGAACCTCAAACAGCGAAAATATTCCAACCTGATTGAGAGTTATTTGTTTGAGCCGTTTGGGGTTGAAACAAGGCCATGGGGTCCAGTGCCCACTTGGTTTTTCGAGATATCGCCAAGCGGTTAGTCGACTCTTAACGTGACCAGAGGGCTAACCTATTTCTTGGCCATAGAATTAGCATCGCCATACAACGTGGCAATGCTGCCAGCCTGTTGGGCACTGTTCCAGTTGACAGCGATGCAGACAAATTTTTTGGTGCCCTATGATTCTTTTGCTTATTTTTTGATATAAACATATTATTATTTTAAATGTTAGCTTATATTAAGTAAATATTTATGAACACTTAGTACTAAATATATGATATAATAAAAAAAATATTATTAAGAAAATCGTGTTGACCCTAGCAGTACTTTTTGCATTTAAAATTGAGTCTTATCGCCTTGAAATATGATTTAATTTTCTCTCAAACGGTGGTCAGTATGGCAAAATACATAAATTTTGAACCTGTATTAAAAGTTACTGAAATGGTTTCAGTAGTCAATAAGGAACAAACTACTTTCAGGACTTGAGTTTATTCTGTTACACCTTGTATTTAGATTAGCAAACATTTTAAAAGGTTGAAAGACCAAAAAAAAAAAAAACTGTTAGACCCGTATAATTTGCACCACAATGAACAAGGAATATTTTATACATGTTACATAAATCTTAAAAACACTATTACATTTCGTTGCAAAATTACAAATGAACAAGCTACTACAATCTGTCAAATTTCTTTAATAGATTTTCAACTTTATCTCTAAAGCATAAGGTTCAAAGTTGATTGGGAAAATATTACAGTTTCGGGTAGCTTGATGTGCTGGCGTCTGAACCTTCTTATATTCAAATTATCGCTACAATAAACGACATATTTTTGTCATAAAGACAGCAGAGGTCCCAACATCCTCCAACTTTCACTATTTTATTCAACCCTGTCCTCTTCCACTCCAAATCATTTTTAGTAACACCTGCCTCTGCGCTATTTTCGTGATTTCCATTAAAACTTGCCGTGTGTTGATGCGGGGTCGACAGGACCGTTACCTATGTATCAGACAAAAGTCAAACTCCGACAGAAAAGGGTAGACAACAGTTGTCCGGTAACATGTTATAAACTTACTATTTTCGACTCGAAACTTTTTGGCTGGTCGTGAAAGATATAATAAGGGTTTGACCTTAATTAAGTGTGTAACCGTTGATTTGTTTGAAGTGGGTTTATGTCCAGACGTTAGGACCTGAAAAACAAGGATAGTTAATGGTATGGAAACCAGATATTTACGCGGTCTGTCAATTTAATAGTGTGCCTAATTCTTACTCCTGCGGGTAAATTGCGTGATAAACTATCAGTAACAACGGCATTGATTTTTAACCGACTTCTAAAAAGGAGGAGGTTTTCAATTCGGATGATTCAATTTTTTTTTTATGTATGTTCGGGCATAACTCCATCGTAAATAAATAGGCGGATTTGCAAATTTTTTTTTGTTCGGTAGAGCTTTATTCCGAAATGGTCCCATTTAAATTTCGTAAAGATTTGATGTACGTACGCACCGCACGGGTTGACCGATCAGGTTAAGCTACGCTCGCCACGCTTAGTTCGTTGATGGGTGACCATCTTCACATACCAAGACCCCTCCGTGTCTCGGAAGCACGTTAAGCCGTTGGTCCCGGCTGTCATTCGTGGATCTTTGACAGTCGAGTCGTTACGGGTAGCCAGAAGCCCGAAAGTCTGACAACCAGTCTTACCAAGGGGTATCGTATTACCCAGTAACTGGGTTGTGGAGGTCAGATAGGCGGTCACTCCATGTAAAATACTGGTATTAAGTTGTATCCGATTAGACTGGAAGCTGACTCCAGTATAGTTGGAAAAAAGCAGGCTGATGATGATGAGATATCCGTAATTAACGCTGTCCACAGATGTCTCGAATGTCCTTCAGGAGACACTTCTAAATTACCCAAGGGACGGTGTTAATGTTAAAAAATTTAAAACAGCTATTAATTATTCAACTTTTGCTATATTTCAAAGGGAATTTGGAAAAAAATAACACCTTGTGGAGTTTTGTAACTGTATAATGTAGGAGTCTGTTGGCAGGTTATTTTCACAAGTTATTTTTTCAGTTACCTATAAATTATTAAAAATATTGTTAGCCTTATTTTTTGAAGCGATTTGAATGATTTATGAGTAGCATCAATTCAATTCAATCTTTATTGCATCCATATAATATACAGGTGGTAAGTATAAATCAATAGAAACAATTATGGATCCTGTCGGGACAGCAAAATTTTAAGTAAGTAGGAGAGAGGAAGAGCGCTTTAATGGTTTTCCTTATTATTAAATATGTATTAGGTATATGTCCTTTTTATCTGTTTTTAACCGACTTTAAAAAAGGAGGTTCTGTATTCGACCCGTATGTAGGTATGTCCGGGATTTTCTCAAAAACTAATGAAGCCATTTTGACATATCTTTCATTAATGTGATCTACATACTTTCAGGAAGGTTTAAGTATATAATACATTAAGTAATTATTAACAATAGTATTTGTTTTTATATATTATTTATTACTCATTTATTTATTCTCTGTATATAATTATTTGTATAAGTCAATCTATTTACTATTGTTTTTTGTATTAAATTATATATAATTATATCTTTTATTTACTTATTCGCTTAAATATTTTTATATTGTACTTAGGGCTGTTGGTAATTTTATCCGAGGCATCAAACTTGAAATCGCGAAAAAAAAACTTCTGTCAAAATGTAGGGAACAGCTTTTTCGCGATTTCATGTTTGGTCCCATAGTAAAAGTTGTTCATAATGATGAGTACAATGACCTCTTAAGAGGTTGTTAATGTTTTACCAACAACCCTGTATATGATGGAGTTACGCCCGAAGTCCCGAACATAGATAAAAAAAAAATATAGAAACATCCGAATGAGGGTTTTCTGAAATGACGTTCGCTAGGTGGCAGCACTGACACGTCAGGTCCAGGCATCTGTCAAAGAGCCTATATTTTCTTTAGTCATGACTGAATGATGAACGAATGAATGAATCGAATGATGAACGTCATCATATATTTTATATTGGAAGACATCTTGTCACAGTGGTGCCAACTGGTGTCGTAAATTTTCACGAAAACCCTCATTGAGAACCTCCTCATTTTTAGAAGTCGGTTAAAAATCAAAAGGTTTAAGCGTTAGCAGTATTCGCAGCACCCTAATTGCGTAACACACTAACAATCTCATTATGAAGCATATTGCTAATCCATTGCTTCACATGTTCGTAAAATTTGTCTGCCCAACAACGTAAATAATGCAATGAATGTGGTTGAACTGTCAAAATTAAATTAAATTGCTACTGATAGTGTGTTACGTAATTACCCCGCTGGTTAGCGGGTTGCTAAGCGTTGGTTTCAAATGAAACCCTTGACTCCTGTTTACAAAAAAAAAGAGAGAGGTACATTTAGCAACAACGAATTTATATACTTGTCGCTAATACGTCATTCGTTTGACTATTCGGAACGCCAGCGCCATCTGATGGCGCTGGACAGAGTCTAGCCTGAGTCCGTGGGGGGGTCGAGGAGAGCAAGCAGCGAGGTGCAGCGGCGCACTTGGACATTGGACATCGTACGGACAACATGTGCTCAGAAACTGTCCCGCGTTCCGTGTCTGGTTGTGTCGTGTACCTACAGTGTGTAATTTGCTAGTGTGATTAAATTTTTCGTGAAATTATAATCTGATTTGAACTGCAGCGCAATAGAAAAACTGTTTGCAGTCTGCAAACAGTTTTTCTATTGCGCAATCACCAACACATACCCACAGTACGCCCACAATAACGACACAACGACACACACACGACACACGCCACGACACACTGATAATAACGACACACTTGGACACACTTACCTTGTCCGTTATACTAATAAGCAATCCTATGTCGTCCCATCTCAGTGTTATCAGTACATTTTTGTAATATCTTGGGGAACACAGAAGTGACGTGTATTGAGACAAAAAATAACATAGGAAAATACATTCTTTCTTTACCTAAGAATAGTTCCAACGTTCCTCTCATTTCCTATTCACGTAGAAGTCACGAAAAGCGACCAAGATTGTATTAGATTGATCTGATCGAGTGAACTTCTTTCAGAGCTTTCTTCTTTATGTTAGTGACTACTGGTAAATTCTCAATAGAGTGAATGAGTACTGAACTATCGAAGGAAGGAGATAAAATAAACAATTACAGTGCGGCCGAAGAGAGAATGCGCTCTTGACACCTGTGAATTTCATATAAACGAATACGTATTTTGCGTATTTGATTTTTATTAGCTACTAGAGTTTTCGCACTGACAGGTGTCAGAAACGCATTCTCTAGACGGCCGAAGAGAGAATGCGTTCTTGACACCCAATGACTTAATATAAATATATCATTGTTGACACTTGCCAGTTTTATACAAACGAACGCGTGTTTTGCGAATTTGATTTTTATTAGCTATTAGAATTTTCGCACTGACAGGTGCAAGGAACGCATTCTCTAGACGGCCGAATTATAGTTTATTTTTGCCATTAAATGGTGATATCCTTCGAAATGATTGAATATATTTTGAAATAAGCAAAATTTCGTCCTTTTCCCAGATTGCTACTTAGTTTCTACCCACTTCTATGGAAAACTTACTTATAAATAAATATACATAATCCCTTACTCTTTACTTTACTCCACCCAGCTCATTAAAATATAGGACAATTTCATCCAGGCTGATTCATAAATTTCACTGAAATATTCCTACGAGTACCTAGTTGTTGGTTGTTGCCTTTGAAAACGGATCAAATCCTTCTGATTGCGTCGACCGCAAGTCCGCAACTGACTGGCGTTTGAGGCGCATTGCAGCATTTGACATCGACTTATGAAGATTGTGGGATTGCTCGTCCGTCCAGATGTCATGGCGGCGACGGTGACATGACGTCACCAGTAGCTGTCAATATTGCGTTTTGAGCGGGAGATTTGACAGATGAATATTGTTTGTCTTTTGTTCTTTTTTTTAATTGTTGTTGTTTAAGTTTTGATGTTCGATCTTGTTTGGTAGTTATTTTGAAATCTATTAGCACATTATTATCGTTTTTCTTAAAATAACGGTATATCAGCAAAGCAAACGTTTTTTTACAGTAAATGTGCTAAAACTAGAAATCAATTTCGGCTTTTGATTGAGTACTTTACAACTGTACGACCAATTAAATTCAAGAGATTCTTAACATCAAATTTTCTGAATAGATCTTAAAAAGCCACTAGAAAAAATACAAGAGAAATGACTTTTTTTCAATTTTGGCAAGTTTATATTTTTAGCCAGATGTTTAAATAAAATTATGTTACCTAATAAGAACAGTTAAATGTGCTGAAAACATTATTATTAATGAATCTGTCGACATTGACAGGATCTAACAATGAATGGTAAAATTTTGGAATAATAGATACGTCATATTATAAGATCACCCATTGTGTAACGCCATGTAAAATTTCTACATTTACATTCTATTAGAGGTATTTATGGTGTACATAATAAAGAATATTTTAAATAATATTCTGCATGCGTCGGAAAGGACGTTAAGCCGTTGGTCCCGGCTGTCATTCGTGGATCTTTGACAGTCGTTACGGGTAGTCAGAAGCCCGAAAGTCTGACAACTACTCTTACCAAGGGGTATCGTATTACCCAGTACAGTACCCGGCGATAAATATTTCACATCGACCTTTGGAAAGAGACAATCGGCTAATTTCGGTTTCGTAGAGCGTTATCTCTGTCGCACGAAATACAAACAGTCCGGTATCTATTAGGAGCTGTTAAAACAAATGATTTGCTTCTTTTGATAATTATTTTTATTCTTTGTATAAAATACAAAAAAAGGTAAAGGTCGATGTGCAACATTTATCGCCGGGTACTGTAACTGGGTTGTGGAGGTCAGATAGGCAGTCGCTCCATGTAAAATACTGGCATTCAGCTCCACCCGGTTAGACTGTAAGCCGACCCTAACATAGTTGGGAAAATGCAGGCAGATGATGATAATAAAGAATATTCTACTCTATTTTATTATAGTATCTGTACTTGAGCAGAACTTGTAAACAAACTAAGTTTAGTGCTACATAGACTCTCCATCTAGACGCTACTATATTGTGTTTGTATCTCAAATATGTCTTTTATTTTTATAAGAAACTTCGCAGACCCAGTCGTGGTAATGCGGGGGCATTATACGGCACGACAAGATATTGAGTTAATCATGTTCATCTTTTTAGGGTTCCGTACCGAAGGGTAAAAACGGGACCCTATTACCAAGACTCCACTGTCCGTCCGTCTGTCTGTCTGTCACCAGGCCGTATCTCATGAACCGTGACAGCTAGACAGTTGAAATTTTCACAGATGATGTATTTATGTTGCCGCTATAACAACAAACAGAATAAAATAAATATTTTAAGGGGGACTCCCATACAATAAACGTGTTTTTTCGGCGTTTTTGCCTTGTGATACGGAACCCTTCGTATGCGATTCCGACTCGCACTTGGCCAGTTTTTTTTTAAACACCCTCGGATACATACAGGCTGTTCTGTTTCCGTCATTTATTTATACAAACGAACACTTTATCCCACAATAATAATATTAGATTTGTGTAACATAAATGTTTCTAGTCCTTATAGAAAGACATTTGTTTTCTTTTCCCTTTGTTTTCACTTCGTGTTTTTTGCTTCGTCTGTTCTCTGGGTTATTGATGGCGTTGTAGTTATTGTTTTGCTATTTTCTGGTGTAAGAAGAGTTTGTTTTGATATAAATAAGGGCTATATACAATTGTGAAGAACTCTTATTTACTCTAATTAAAATATAATAATATTATAGTAACATAGTAGTGCGTATAAAAGTAATATTATAGTATAATATTATAATAATATATTATAGTTTATTAAAATATTATATATATAGACGGACGATCTAAAGAAGGTGGCTGGGATAGACTGGATGTGGAAGGCGGAGGCTCAACACCCTGTTGTTGAGCCGCGTCCTACGACACGTTTGCCGATTTGCGGTCTCCACTCAAGAACACGTCTACCCCAACGGTCATCGGTTCTACGGCTAATATGGCCGGCCCATTGCCACTTCAGCTTGCTTATCATATGGGTTATGTCGACAACTTTGGCAACCCGGACATGTATTTTTAAGGCTTTATAAGTACTTGCCGCATTCGAGTTTCCTGCCTGAAACCATGAGCCAATGAAATGCCCGAGAATAAGCAAGGTTAGAGCATAAAAATGTAATCCATTAGCAGAATCTAAGGGCCCCCTCGAGACGACACGACGCGGATCCTGGCAGTATACGACTGTTTTACAAGCACTAACATTTTCAGCCAACAAACTTTATAACGCTCCAATCAGCCATATAATGCGCTGTTTTGCTAAAGTTTTGGAAGTTTGTTAAACTATAAAACTAAAAAATACAACTTGTTTTTTTATAGCTTGTTACGAAGATAAAATGTCTATGTTACAGCGGATTCCCGAATGGATAGAAGTTTTTGCCCCAAAAACGTTATTAGGAAATTTTTGCTAGTTTTTTTTTCGTTACATTAATTTGTCAAGTTAGACTAGTTATTTTTGTGCTAGCATTGTGAGGGGAATACAAAGACGAACCGTTATCACAGAAAAGTTTTAAAATTCCTGAAAGGCATAATGGGACCACGTACCTATACAATAGGTTTCAGTCGTCATAATACTACTTAGAGCATTTAACCTAAATGCTCTAAGTAATACTAAAACAATTCAAGTGACAAAAAGTTGAAATGATTGCTTATTCTTTCTTGAATTCCAACATAGCATAGCAACATTACGCCTGTAATCCCTGAAGGGTTAAGCAGACGTGTACCTATAATAATAGTACACCCACATTTCGTCAGTCAAAATCAAAGTCAAAAGTCATTTATTCAAACTAGGCCGAGAATCAGAACTTTTTGAACGTCAAAATTATATACAGTACCCGGCGATAAATATTGCACATCGACTAATTCAAATTGGTGTATTTTATACAAAGATTAAAAATAATTTATCAAAAGAAGCAAACCATAATTGTTTTAACAGCTCCTAATAGATACCGGACTGTTTGTATTTCGTGCGACAGAGATAACGCTCCACGAAGCCGAAATTAGCCGATTGTCTCTTTCCAAAGGTCGATGTGCAATATTTATCGCCGGGTACTGTAAGTCAGTCCCCTAAAACGCCCTCGCTTCAACATTATTAAAGTTACTTTATTCACTTCAATGACGTCACTTCCTTCACTTCAGTTATCTTTAAGTCCCATGTAAAAGGGCATGTAAAAGCCTATTGCCATCAACTATGCACAAACCCAGACTCCAGGCTGCTAATGAGAAATTCCTGATAAAAAAATTTAATAACACTTTTCCAATTCGGGGAATCGAACCCAGGACCTCATGCTCAGCAGTACCGCTAGCAACCACTAGACCAAAGACGCAGTAATTTCTTTTTCGTTTTTGTTTTCTTTAATTCTATCTCAGTTAAACTCGATCGCGTGTATTTTCTAATCTATTAAGCCCCTTAACCCCGATTAAGTTGCCCCTTATGTGTGTTACAAAGTTTGTAATCATGTCTGGAAAGTTTTAAACAAATAGACACAGTACAGGCAAACTTGATCAGCTGTCTATACCGGTACGTTGCTCAGCCGGGTCGGCACCGGATGAGCTACAAAATTGTATTACTGGAACTAATGGACCAATGGACGGGCTCAGACAGCCTGTGACATGGTTACATCTGCCACTACTTCCACCTACAGCCAGGATTGTTTGTTGTATCTCATTTTGTGTGATAAAACGTGCCAATGACTGCATAGCAGCTCTTGATTAGACTTTTGAAAACTGAACTTTGATGTGATTCTAATGTCTGTGTTGTTTTGCTCTATTGAATTGCTGTTAGTTTGCGATTTTTATGCCATCACCATTTAATCAGTTATCTTCTTAGGGTTCCGCACCAAAATGATAAAACGGAACCCTTATGGTGAGACTCAGTCTGTCTGTCTGTCACTGCTGGATATTTCAAGAACTGCTAATGCTATCAACTTGAAATTTGGAATTGTTTTAGATGACTTTTGCCCAACTAAGTACAAACCTTAGTGGTTTAAAAATACTATTCTGCTGAAACAAATGTAATAAATTTTTAAATGGTAAATAAATTAAAAAAAAAGCAATTTTGCAAACAAGAAGGAAATAAATATTGCAAATATATTTTGTTTTTTTTTTTTTGCAAAGGGACTGAAAGGGGTCTGAAAAATTCGAAGTGAGGCTTCTAGGGCATGCGGGGTATCATATGAAAGAGATAATGAACTGTCAAAAACCAGTAGATTTTATTAACAGGTATTGGTGCTGTGACAATGATGATATATTTTAACACGCGAAGGAAATACGAACAGTAAAAAGAACAAAACTCATAAAAAAACACTGGCACTCCGGTAGTGCCGACAGAAGTGAAAACTTGAACAATTACGAGTGTATTTTGTGAATCGTCTTATAAACAAAACACGCGTGTTAAGGTGTGTTCCTTATTTTATAGGGTTTTTTGCAAATCAGGTATGATGACCAAAGTGACTGGTTTATTCTTCTCGTGAAAGGAATTTATTCAGATTTACAAATAAGCACACAGGATAGACTTCAGTTCGTGGTGTTGGTCGCGGCAGTGCTTCGTTAATCATTTCTAAAGTGGTAACTAGATAAACTAATAAGGAGCCTGTATGAAATTTTACACAATGTTACCTTTGTTCGATTACCATAATGTTTGCAGAGGCGTATTAGAAGAGGACGTAGATGGTACGATTGATATTAGTTACATTTTTACATACTATTGGCCTTGTACATAAAATGTATTTGAGCTCGTCGTCAGTTATATATCCGTGGTTCAGCGCCATCTCGTCGTTGTTGGATGAACTACGTAGTTAGTACGCGAGGCCCTCGTAGTTCTTCCCGATGTGCATAGATGGCGCTGTCTTACGTTTTACGTCTTACGAATTTTCGATCAGGGTCACGTGACCTGACGCGAGTTTAGAAGTTTTTACCCATTCCAAAAAAAGTACACAGCGCCGCTAAAGAAGTTTTCACTTCAAAAACAATAAAAAAATCATGTTCAACAGCATTTACGCATACATTCCCTCCACAGAGAGGAGGCCTGTGACTGTGAGCCAGCAGTGGACACGTTATAGGTCGGTTATGTCACGCATACATTTCCTAGCTCATCTATCAGAAACAGCCAGGCAATCCCAATATTTCTATCGGCATTGCCTGGCAGTTGCCAGATTGTGCACCATCCCTGACTAAAGCCGAATTTACAAAAGTTAACACTCCTAAATACGGATGATACAATTTCAGGTCAGATAAACTGGCTGTATTTACTGCGACACGGGAAAACATAACTCGCATATATTCCGGTTGTATTACCATCTGAATGCGTAGGCCGCAAAATACATAGGGCATTCATTTTGAATGTACTGAATTTGACATAATATTGTCAAATTTGAATCTTTGCATTTCTCGGTGGAGCTTGCAACAGTCGCAAGCCCCACCGAGAAATGCGAAGATGTAATTTTGCTGCTCGCTATTTAGTTTCCAAACATGTAAACAAAAATGTGTTTTTGGAAAGAAAATCTTCAAAAATTCACACGTTAATATTCAGTTTGCGCCATCTGAAATCAACATAATTTTGACTCCGATAAAGTTCATATTTGCTTATGTGGAAATAATATTAATTGAAAACAGAGGATTTGGATATGAAATACGTGTACGTTTTGTTGAGACCGCGAAATTCAAATTTTCTTACGTCTTTGCAATTTGCAGGTCAGTGTCAGGTTGTATCTTGATCAAAATATGATTCGCGACAATAGCAGGTACATATTTAGAGAAGTATAACAACATACGTACACTAACATTTTTCCATAAGAGATTGGTGGTTGGTGGTAGAAAACTAACTTAAAAAGATATATTCATGATTCTAATGATTATAATTCTCTAAATATGTACAGACGCCAGCACGTTAAGCTACCCGAAACTGTCAAATTTTCCTAATTAACTTTGAACCTTATGCTTTAGTGATAAAGTTGAAAGTCTATTAAAGAAATTTGACAGATTGTAGTAGCTTGATGTGCTCGCGTCTGTACCCGTTATTGTCGCGAATCATATTTTGATCAAGATACAATCTGACACTGACCTGCAAATTGCAAAAAACGTAAGAAAATTTGAATTTCGCGGTCTACCACTATCCATTCATCACCTTAAGGTTTTTGTTTGCGAAAGTTAACTGGTAACTGGTGGTGGTGGTTAACTGGTAGATAAAATATTAGAACTTGAAGGCCAATTTCCGTATTTTACAAATGTTCAAAATCTAGTTGCAACCTCATCTCAACGACTATCAATGTCAACAACTTGTCAAAAAGTAGGGAATTTAGAGGTGTGTTTGACAGATTGAGACTGATATCCGGACTTTGAACGTTCTTAAATTTACAAAAAGAATTGCCCCTCTGGTGTATAAAATGTTATGTTATGATATCAGCAAGAGCTAGCAACAATAGAATGTGAATCTTAGCCGGATGGCAGACTTTAATAATTATAAACTTGACACTTTGTTTTTATTTCATGTGATTGTTTGTCGTGTGAGAAGTTTTTTAATCTGTAGGACTGAAAATCATTTATCATTTATTTCTTTTAAGTCATAAAATCCATTTTTTTAGTAGGTACTTACATACACAACTTAAATACAATTGTTAGTACATCCATAACAATTGTTAGTTACAGGTCTTAAAAGTATCACACAAAAATTTGCTTCGAATGGTAAGCCACGCATATATATGCCTCAGGTTAGGCATCTGACATTTTATATAAAAAAAATAATTTGCGGTGTGTCTCGCACTGTCTGGATGCACCTTTATAGCTTTTGATTCTATAGTTGCTATGAAAATATTTTGTTTTTGATATTTTTATTGCTTTGAGATCTGATTCAAGCTTCGAGAATTGACTGTTTAAGGAACATGCCCGTAGACCTTGATTTTCGATACGTATTTCTACCGATTCCATTTCTAGCCAATTCTAAGAATAGCCTACTGAACAAAAATAAGTGGCCTTTATGAAGAGTGATAGCAAGTGAGTCCTTTAAGAGTTCCGGTATATCCTTAATCCATAGAGGAAGACGAAGGAAACTATAAGGAAGTCCTCAATACTTCCTCATACGTACTTAGCTCCACTTACCTCGTCTTCAGGGAGTACACACGATGATACAAACTCGTATCGGACCGATCAATCTGCTGTCCCCACTATTTCATAAGAAACGGTGCTCGCTCCTCTGGGAGGGGAATTCTCATAAATTTTCCAAGAGACACAGTTTGACTTCCCAGATACATTGGACAGGCTAACGACTCCTTTGGGAGAATAACCCTGCAAATCGCGTTATACGGGCTAACCTGTTTATTTTGACGGAGCTCCGTCGCTTCTGAGTGGCTAGTTTAACTTGATATGTCTGGGTGGCGCTGTTAGTTCATTCCATACAAACGCATTCCTATGTTTTCTCTCTAGTTACTAAAGCAATTAAAGCAATATCAAAACAATCGAAAAGTTGTGACATGCAACAAACCAATTTTCAAAAATTTCGTGACGCACGACGTGCGACGCGAATCGCGCGCGACGCAAAGGCACCGCTCGTTGCGCGACTGGCGGTACCTTTGTGTCGCGCGCGATTTTATTGCGTGTCGCTCCTGTTTGAAAGAGCCTTTAAACTTAAAGTATCGTTCGCCGGCCTCTACCGCGGCACCGCTCGCTCGGCTCGCGCACGTTTGATCACAGTTCTAACCTAACCAATTTGCTTGGGGTCAATGTAATGTCAAAGATGTGTCAAATTCGGTACAATTTTGGTTATATACAAGTCGCTTTATTTGACTCTCAGGGACTTACTGGAATGATATTCACTATGTAGTATTATCAAGTTAATTAGTGTTTAAAGTTAATTAGTTTGAATATCAGCGCGGTTTGCAAATAAGAGCGTTTTGTTAAGAACTGGCATTAAATGAAAGAATAATATGAATTTTAAATTAATGTTTGTGTGTTTATCATTAGTGTGAATGATGTAGCTAATTACAATTTTAATGAGAGTTTTATTTCGTTTTTATTGTTTTATCTACTTTAACATTAGAGTGAGGGTAAATGAGAAAGTTAGTCTGTTTTTTCTAATCCTTTTAAAAAATACCGAAATAAAACAGTAAGTAAAATAAATCTGCAAATTTTGATGAATTTAGAAAAGATATAGATTTAAGCTCGTAAAGACCAAGGGAAATATTTTAGTCCTTAAATAACTCTGAGAAGACACAAACATAATTTGAGTGTTTTAGATCTTGAGCTCCTAACTTTACTTTTATTGATGAAAATTAATCTAAATCTTATTTTGTCAATTATTAGTCACTAGCTGCGCCCCGCGATTTCACCCGCGTAAATGTCGATCCCGTGGGAATATCGGGAGAAAAAGTAGCCTATATGTTAATCTAGGGTGTCAACTACCTCCATAATTTTTTTATCAAAATTGGTCTAGCCGTTTGAGCGTGAAGAAGCAACAAACATATAAACACACACATACACCCACAAACTTTCGCTTTTATAATATTAGTGTGATTCTGAAATGAATATAAGTAGATGACGTATGATTTATGATTTCCAGGGTCATACTATAATACGCAAATAATAGAAACTGAAAATCTAGACATATTAGAATACTTTTTATTATATACACCATATAAATTATACTATATAAAGCTCGATTACCACTCACTCACTGACTCACTGACTGACTGACATAATTGTTCTCCCAGATGGTGAAGGGGGAGGTGGGTATATTTTTACAGATTCGTATACAAGTAACTCTCACGAGTATGGGAAAAATCCCAAACCTCCCCTTTTCCACCCCACTCTCCCCCCTCCCTATCGTATCTCGGAAATTAAGAAACTTGGGTTTTGTTTTTTTACGGATTCGTATAGAGGAGGCTCGGAAAAGTAAAATCCATTTTTCAAAGTTGCCCCCTTGCCCCCCTTCTCCCCCCCCCCCCTCTAGGTAGATCTCGGAAGTTAAGAGACTTGGAACATTTTCTTTTTCAGATTCATATCAAGGGGCCCAGAGTTGGTCAAAATCATTTTTCAAAACTCCCCCCTCTCCCCCCCTTCACCCCTCCCCCCATCGTATCTCGGAAATTAAGAAACCTGGGTTTTGTTTTTTTACGGATTCGTATAGAGGAGGCTCGGAAAAGTAAAATCCATTTTTCAAAGTTGCCCCCCTTGCCCCCCTTCTCCCCCCCCCCTCTAGGTAGATCTCGGAAGTTAAGAGACTTGGAACATTTTCTTTTTCAGATTCATATCAAGGGGCCCAGAGTTGGTCAAAATCATTTTTCAAAACTCCCCCCTCTCCCCCCCTTCACCCCTCCCCCCATCGTATCTCGGAAATTAAGAAACCTGGGTTTTGTTTTTTTACGGATTCGTATAGAGGAGGCTCGGAAAAGTAAAATCCATTTTTCAAAGTTGCCCCCTTGCCCCCCTTCTCCCCCCCTCTAGGTAGATCTCGGAAGTTAAGAGACTAGGAACACTTTTTTTTTCAGATTCATATCAAGGGGCCCAGAGTTGGTCAAAATCATTTTTCAAAACTCCCCCCTCTCCCCCCCTTCACCCCTCCCCCCATCGTATCTCGGAAATTAAGAAACCTGGGTTTTGTTTTTTTACGAATTCGTATAGAGGAGGCTCGGAAAAGTAAAAACCATTTTTCAAAGTTGCCCCCCTTGCCCCCCTTCTCCCCGACCCTCTAGGTAGATCTCGGAAGTTAAGAGACTTGGAACATTTTTTTTTTCAGATTCATATCAAGGGGCCCAGAGTTGGTCAAAATCATTTTTCAAAACTCCCCCCTCTCCCCCCCTTCACCCCGCCCCCATCGTATCTGGGAAATTAAGAAACCTGGGTTTTGTTTTTTTACGGATTCGTATAGAGGAGGCTCGGAAAAGTAAAAACCATTTTTCAAAATTCCCCCCATTCTCTCCCCCTTCTCCCCCCTTTAGGCGGATCTCGGAAGTTAAGACTTGGAACATTTTCTTTTTCAGATTCATGTCCGTGGGCCCAGAGTAGGTCAAAATTAGTTTTTTCAAAACTCCCCCCTCTCCCCCCTTCACCCCTCGTGAAGGGGGAGATAGGTATATTTTTACAGATTCGTATAGAAGTAACTCTCACGAGTAAAAAATCCCAAACCTCCCCTTTTCCACCCCACTCTCCCCCCTCCCTATCGTATCTCAGAAACTAAGAGTCCCGTGTTTTGTTGTTTTACGGATTCGTATAGAGGAGGCTCGGAAAAGTAAAATCCATTTTTCAAAGTTGCCCCCTTGCCCCCTTCTCCCCCCCCCTCTAGGTAGATCTCGAAAGTTAAGAGACTTGGAACATTTTTTTTTTCAGATTCATATCAAGGGGCCCAGAGTTGGTCAAAATCACTTTTCAAAACTCCCCCCTCTCCCCCCCTCCCCCCATCGTATCTCGGAAATTAAGAAACCTGGGTTTTGATTTTTTACGGATTCGTATAGAGGAGGCTCGGAAAAATAAACACCATTTTTCAAAATTCAAACCTCCCCTTTTCCATTCCACCCCACTCTCCCCCCTCCCTATCGTATCTCGGAAACTAAGAGTCCCGTGTTTTGTTCTTTTACGGATTCGTATAGAGTAGGCTTGGAAAAGTAAAATCCATTTTTCAAAGTTGCCCCCCTTCTTCCCCCCTCTAGGTAGATCTCGGAAGTTAACAGACTTGGAACATTTTTTTTTTCAGATTCATTTCAAGGGGCCCAGAGTTGGTCAAAATAATTTTTCAAAACTCCCCCCTCTCCCCCCCTTCACCCCTCCCTCCATCGTATCTCGGAAATTAAGAAACCTGGGTTTTGTTTTTTTACGGATTCGTATAGAGGAGGCTCGTAAAAGTAAAATCCATTTTTCAAAGTTGCCCTCCTTGCCCCCCTTCTCCCCCCCTCTAGGTAGATCTCGGAAGTTAAGAGACTTGGAACATTTTTTTGTTCAGATTCATATCAAGGGGCCCAGAGTTGGTCAAAATCACTTTTCAAAACTCCCCCCTCTCCCCCCTTCACCCCTCCCCCCATTGTATCTCGGAAATTAAGAAACCTGGGTTTTGTTTTTTTACGGATTCGTATAGAGGAGGCTCGGAAAAGTAAACACCATTTTTCAAAATTCAAACCTCCCCTTTTCCATTCCACCCCACTCTCCCCCCTCCTTATCGTATCTCGGAAACTAAGAGTCCCGTGTTTTGTTCTTTTACGGATTCGTATAGAGGCGGCTCGGAAAAGTAAAATCCATTTTTCAAAGTTGCCCCACTTGCCCCCCTTCTCCCCCCCCTCTAGGTAGATCTCGGAAGTTGAGAGACTTGGAACATTTTTTTTTCAGATTCATATCAAGGGGCCCAGAGTTGGTCAAAATCATTTTTCAAAACTCCCCCCTCTCCCCCCCTTCACCCCTCCCCCCATCGTATCTCGGAAATTAAGAAACCAGGGTTTTGTTTTTTTACGGATTCGTATAGAGGAGGCTCGGAAAAGTAAAAACCATTTTTCAAAATTCAAACCTCCCCTTTTCCATTTCACCCCACTCTCCCCCATCCCTATCGTATCTCGGAAACTAAGAGTCCCGTGTTTTGTTGTTTTACGGATTCGTATAGAGGAGGTTCGGAAAAGTAAAATCCATTTTTCAAAGTTGCCCCCCTTGCCCCCCTTCTCCCCCCCCTCTAGGTAGATCTCGGAAGTTAAGAGACTTGGAACATTTTTTTTTCAGATTCATATCAAGGGGCCCAGAGTTGGTCAAAATCACTTTTCAAAACTCCCCCCTCTCCCCCCTTCACCCCTCCCCCCATTGTATCTCGGAAATTAAGAAACCTGGGTTTTGTTTTTTTACGGATTCGTATAGAGGAGGCTCGGAAAAGTAAACACCATTTTTCAAAATTCAAACCTCCCCTTTTCCATTCCACCCCACTCTCCCCCCTCCCTATCGTATCTCGGAAACTAAGAGTCCCGTGTTTTGTTCTTTTACGGATTCGTATAGAGGCGGCTCGGAAAAGTAAAATCCATTTTTCAAAGTTGCCCCACTTGCCCCCCTTCTCCCCCCCCTCTAGGTAGATCTCGGAAGTTGAGAGACTTGGAACATTTTTTTTTTCAGATTCATATCAAGGGGCCCAGAGTTGGTCAAAATCATTTTTCAAAACTCCCCCCTCTCCCCCCCTTCACCCCTCCCCCCATCGTATCTCGGAAATTAAGAAACCAGGGTTTTGTTTTTTTACGGATTCGTATAGAGGAGGCTCGGAAAAGTAAAAACCATTTTTCAAAATTCAAACCTCCCCTTTTCCATTTCACCCCACTCTCCCCCATCCCTATCGTATCTCGGAAACTAAGAGTCCCGTGTTTTGTTGTTTTACGGGTTCGTATAGAGGAGGCTCGGAAAAGTAAAATCCATTTTTCAAAGTTGCCCCCTAGCCCCCCTTCTCCCCCCCCCCTCTAGGTAGATCTCGGAAGTTAAGAGACTTGGAACATTTTTTTTTTCAGATTCATGTCCGTGGGCCCAGTGTAGGTCAAAATCATTTTTCAAAACTCCCCCCTCACCCCCCCTTCACCCCTTCCTCCATCGTATCTCGGAAATTAAGAAACCTGGGTTTTGTTTTTTTACGGAGTCGTATAGAGGAGGCTCGGAAAAGTAAAATCCATTTTTCAAAGTTGCCCCCCTTGCCCCCCTTCTCCCCCCCTCTAGGTAGATCTCGGAAGTTAAGAGACTTGGAAATTTTTTTTTTTCCAGATTCATATCAAGGGGACCAGAGTTGGTCAAAATCATTTTTCAAAACTCCCCCCTCTCCCCTCTTCACCCCTCCCCCCATCGTAAGAAATACTCCTCAAAAACACGACCCCGCGAGCTGCTTGCAGCTCGCGCAACGCCCAAATACTTTTTACAAGGGTAAGAAATACTCCTCAAAAACACGACCCCGCGAGCTGCTTGCAGCTCGCGCAACGCCCAAATACTAGTTATATTATATAAAGCTCGATTACCACTCACTGACATAATTGTTCTCCCAGATGGTGAAGGGGGAGGTGGGTATATTTTTACAGATTCGTATAGAAGTAACTCTCACGAGTATGGGAAAAATCCCAAACCTCCCCTTTTCCACCCCACTCTCCCCCCTCCCTATCGTATCTCGGAAACTAAGAGACCCGTGTTTTGTTGTTTTACGGATTCGTATAGAGGAGGCTCGGAAAAGTAAAATCCATTTTTCAAAGTTGCCCCCTTGCCCCCCTTCACCCCCCCCCTCTAGGTAGATCTCGGAAGTTAAGAGACTTGGAACATTTTTTTTTTCAGATTCATATCAAGGGGCCCAGAGTTGGTCAAAATCATTTTTCAAAACTCCCCCCCTCTCCCCCCCTTCACCCCTCCCTCCATCGTATCTCGGAAATGAAGAAACCAGGGTTTTGTTTTTTTACGGATTCGTATAGAGGAGGCTCGGAAAAGTAAAATCCATTTTTCAAAGTTGCCCCCCTTGCCCCCCTTCTCCCCCCCCTCTAGGTAGATCTCGGAAGTTAAGAGACTTGGAACATTTTTTTTTTCAGATTCATTTCAAGGGGCCCAGAGTTGATCAAAATCATTTTTCAAAACTCCCCCCTCTCCCCCTCTTCACCCCTCCCCTTATCGTATCTCGGAAATTAAGAAACCTGGGTTTTGTTTTTTTTCGGATTCGTATAGAGGAGGCTCGGAAAAGTAAAAACCATTTTTGAAAATTCAAACCTCCCCTTTTCCATTCCACCCCACTCTCCCCCATCCCTGTCGTATCTCGGAAACTAAGAGTCCCGTGTTTTGTTGTTTTACGGATTCGTATAGAGGAGGCTCGGAAAAGTAAAATCCATTGTTCAAAGTTGCCCCCCTTGCCCCCCTTCTCCCCCCCTCTAGGTAGATCTCGGAAGTTAACAGACTTGGAACATTTTTTTTTTCAGATTCATATCAAGGGGCCCAGAGTTGGTCAAAATCATTTTTCAAAACTCCCCCCTCTCCCCCCATCGTAAGAAATACTCCTCAAAAACACGACCCCGCGAGCTGCTTGCAGCTCGCGCAACGCCCAAATACTTTTTACAAGGGTAAGAAATACTCCTCAAAAACACGACCCCGCGAGCTGCTTGCAGCTCGCGCAACGCCCAAATACTTTATTATATTATATAAAGCTCGATTACCACTCACTGACATAATTGTTCTCCCAGATGGTGAAGGGGGAGGTGGGTATATTTTTACAGATTCGTATAGAAGTAACTCTCACGAGTATGGGAAAAATCCCAAACCTCCCCTTTTCCACCCCACTCTCCCCCCTCCCTATCGTATCTCGGAAACCAAGAGTCCCGTGTTTTGTTGTTTTACGGATTCGTATAGAGGAGGCTCGGAAAAGTAAAATCCATTTTTCAAAGTTGCCCCCCTTGCCCCCTTTCTCCCCCCCTCTAGAGGTAGATCTCGGAAGTTAAGAGACTTGGAACATTTTTTTTTCAGATTCATATCAAGGGGCCCAGAGTTGGTCAAAATCATTTTTTAAAACTCCCCCCTCTCCCCCCATCGTAAGAAATACTCCTCAAAAACACGACCCCGCGAGCTGCTTGCAGCTCGCGCAACGCCCAAATACTTTTTACAAGGGTAAGAAATACTCCTCAAAAACACGACCCCGCGAGCTGCTTGCAGCTCGCGCAACGCCCAAATACTAGTTATTATATTATATAAAGCTCGATTACCACTCACTGACATAATTGTTCTCCCAGATGGTGAAGGGGGAGGTGGGTATATTTTTACAGATTCGTATAGAAGTAACTCTCACGAGTATGGGAAAAATCCCAAACCTCCCCTTTTCCACCCCACTCTCCCCCCTCCCTATCGTATCTCGGAAACTAAGAGACCCGTGTTTTGTTGTTTTACGGATTCGTATAGAGGAGGCTCGGAAAAGTAAAATCCATTTTTCAAAGTTGCCCCCTTGCCCCCCTTCTCCCCCCCCCTCTAGGTAGATCTCGGAAGTTAAGAGACTGTGAACATTTTTTTTTTCAGATTCATATCAAGGGGCCCAGAGTTGGTCAAAATCATTTTTCAAAACTCCCCCCTCTCCCCCCCTTCCCCCATCGTATCTCGGAAATTAAGAAACCTGGGTTTTGTTTTTTTACGGATTCGTATAGAGGAGGCTCGGAAAAGTAAAAACCATTTCATTCTCTCCCCCTTCTCCCCCCTTTAGGCGGATCTCGGAAGTTAAGACTTGGAACATTTTCCTTTTCAGATTCATGTCCGTGGGCCCAGAGTAGGTCAAAATTTGTTTTTTCAAAACTCCCCCCTCGCCCCCCCTTCACCCCTCGTGAAGGGGGAGGTGGGTATATTTTTACAGATTCGTATAGAAGTAACTCTCACGAGTATGGGAAAAATCCCAAACCTCCCCTTTTCCACCCCACTCTCCCCCCTCCCTATCGTATCTCGGACACTAAGAGTCCCGTGTTTTGTTGTTTTACGGATTCGTATAGAGGAGGCTCGGAAAAGTAAAATCCATTTTTCAAAGTTGCCCCCCTTGCCCCCTTCTCCCCCCCCCCCCTCTAGGTAGATCTCGGAAGTTAAGAGACTTGGAACATTTTTTTTTTCAGATTCATATCAAGGGGCCCAGAGTTAAACTGCCCCCTCTCCCCCCCTTCACCCCTCCCCCCCTCGTATCTCGGAAATTAAGAAACCTGGGTTTTGTTTTTTTACGGATTCGTATAGAGGAGGCTCGGAAAAGTAAAATCCATTTTTCAAAGTTGCCCCCTTGCCCCCCTTCTCCCCCCCCCCTCTAGGTAGATCTCGGGAGTTAAGAGATTTGGAACATTGTTTTTTTCAGATTCATATCAAGGGGCCCAGAGTTGGTCAAAATCATTTTTCAAAACTCCCCCCTCTCTCCCCCTTCACCCCTCCCCTCATCGTATCTCGGAAATTAAGAAACCTGGGTTTTGTTTTTTTACGGATTCGTATAGAGGAGGCTCGGAAAAGTAAAAACCATTTTTCAAAATTCCCCCCATTCTCTCCCCCTTCTCCCCCCTTTAGGCGGATCTCGGAAGTTAAGACTTGGTACATTATTATACTATATAAAGCTCGATGGAGGTGGGTATATTTTTACAGATTCGTATAGAAGTAACTCTCACGAGTATGGGAAAAATCCCAAACCTCCCCTTTTCCACCCCACGCTCCCCCCTCCCTATCGTATCTCGGAAACTAAGAGTCCCGTGTTTTGTTGTTTTACGGATTCGTATAGAGGAGGCTCGGAAAAGTAAAATCCATTTTTCAAAGTTGACCCCTTGCCCCCCTTCTCCCCCCCCCTCTAGGTAGATCTCGGAAGTTGAGAGACTTGGAACATTTTTTTTTTCAGATTCATATCAAGGGGCCCAGGGTTGGTCAAAATCATTTTTCAAAACTCCCCCCTCTCCCCCCCCTTCACCCCTCCCCTATCGTATCTCGGAAATTAAGAAACCTGGGTTTTGTTTTTTTACGGATTCGTATAGAGGAGGCTCGGAAAAGTAAAATCCATTTTTCAAAGTTGCCCCCCTTGCCCCCCTTCTCCCCCCCTCTAGAGGTAGATCTCGGAAGTTAAGAACCTGGGTTTTGTTTTTTTACGGATTCGTATAGAGGAGGCTCGGAAAAGTAAAAACCATTTTTCAAAATTCCCCCCATTCTCTCCCCCTTCTCCCCCCTTTAGGCGGATCTCGGAAGTTAAGACTTGGTACATTATTATATTATACAGCGTGGCGGTACAATGGTGACATTAATTTAACACACATATACGTTTTCACATTTTCGTTTCATGAAGAAATTATGTTTCCATTAAACGTCATTATTTGCGGATTTATTTAAAGTTTTCTAAAATAGCATTTTGGAGCAACCTGTACTTAAAGAACTGTCGCGCAGCGGTCATTTGCCGGGTCACGGATCATAACATCGCATCAATGAAATTAAAATAAATAAACAATACCTTAAAGTAACGTGATATCCCTTTGTCGGCGAGCGGGCGGCGCAGGCGACGCGTGCCCCCCCCCCCCCCCCACCCCGTCGCGTCGCAGCGAAATCCAATTATTTTTTTTGCATTTCTAGTGCTAGCCTAACTCGTGCCCTTGACACACTTCTTCACAGTAGTGCACATAATTACGTCGACTAATTTTGTGAATGTTTCCGCGAAAAAGACGCTAACCTATTGTTTTATTTATTTTTGTGTAATGAACTAATGAGTAATTAGATTATGGTACTGCGATAAAGACGCTTTGTTTTGTTTTCGTTTTCTAATTTAGTAGGTACGTTGACATCTCTTGCGATACGGGCGCTTTTATTTGTGTTATTAGTGCTTGTGTAAACTTGTGATCGTGATGGCAAATACACATCCGAACTACACAGCAGCTGAATATGCGGACATGATCCTAATTTACGGAGAATGTCGTGAAAATGCCGCTCTTGCCATAAGGACATATCGCGAGAGATATGGCGGTTCAAGACAATGCCCTACTAATCCTCGCACTATTGTAGGAGCTCTTCAGCGCATCCGCGAAAACCGGCCAGTGGATCCTAGGTCTCAACGCCCTGATCGACCACCTACACGACAAAACCCAATCCAGTTAACTGAAAATGTGCTACAATATTTCCAAAACCAACCCAAAACTAGCCTCCGCCAGAGCGCTAGGCATTTTCAAGTTCATCACAGTACCGTCCATACGATATTAAAGCGCGAAAAGTGGCAGCGCGTGAAGCGACGCGTTGCCGCTCCGAGTTAACGTAAGCCAGCGTAACGTAGGTAAGTAATTTCATGAATGATTTTTTGCAAGGGTGATCCCAATTTTAGTTACATTTTTATCATTTAGTTTGTTTGAAAAATTTTTTTTTTCAATTTACGAGTTATTTTAACTTACTAAAATTAATATGATTAAAGGGCACTAGCCCTACACGTGTGTTAAATTAATGTCACCATTGTAGCGCCACGCTGTATAAAGCTCGATTACCACTCACTGACATAATTGCTCTCCCAGATGGTGAAGGGGGAGGTGGGTATATTTTTACAGATTCGTATAGAAGTAACTCTCACGAGTATGGGAAAAATCCCAAACCTCCCCTTTTCCACCCCACTCTCCCCCCTCCCTATCGTATCTCGGAAACTAAGAGTCCCGTGTTTTGTTGTTTTACGGATTCGTATAGAGGAGGCTCGGAAAAGTAAAATCCATTTTTCAAAGTTGCCCCCTTGCCCCCCTTCTCCCCCCCCCCTCTAGGTAGATCTCGGAAGTTAAGAGACTGTGAACATTTTTTTTTTCAGATTCATATCAAGGGGCCCAGAGTTGGTCAAAATCATTTTTCAAAACTCCCGCCTCTCCCCCCCTTTACCCCTCCCCCCATCGTATCTCGGAAATTAAGAAACCTGGGTTTTGTTTTTTACGGATTCGTATAGAGGAGGCTCGGAAAAGTAAAAACCATTTTTCAAAATTCAAACCTCCCCTTTTCCATTCCACCCCACTCTCCCCCATCCCTATCGTATCTCGGAAACTAAGAGTCCCGTGTTTTGTTGTTTTACGGATTCGTATAGAGGAGGCTCAGAAAAGTAAAATACATTTTTCAAAGTTGCCCCCCTTGCCCCCCTTCTCCCCCCCTCTAGGTAGATCTCGGAAGTTAAGAAACTTGGAACATTTTTTTTTTCAGTTTCATATCAAGGGGCCCAGAGTTGATCAAAATCATTTTTCAAAACTCCCCCCTCTCCCCCCTTCACCCCTCCCCCCATCGTAAGAAATACTCCTCAAAAACACGACCCCGCGAGCTGCTTGCAGCTCGCGCAACGCCCAAATACTTTTTACAAGGGTAAGAAATACTCCTCAAAAACACGACCCCGCGAGCTGCTTGCAGCTCGCGCAACGCCCAACTACTAGTTATACTATATAAAGCTCGATTACCACTCACTGACTGACTGACATAATTGTTCTCCCAGATGGTGAAGGAGGAGGTGGGTATATTTTTACAGATTCGTATAGAAGTAACTCTCACGAGTATGGGAAAAATCCCAAACCTCCCCTTTTCCACCCCACTCTCCCCCCTCCCTATCGTATCTCGGAAACTAAGAGTCCCGTGTTTTGTTGTTTTACGGATTCGTATAGAGGAGGCTCGGAAAAGTAAAATCCATTTTTCAAAGTTGCCCCCCTTGCCCCCCTTCTCCCCCCCTCTAGGTAGATCTCGGAAGTTGACAGACTTGGAACATTTTTTTTTTCAGATTCATATCAAGGGGCCCAGAGTTGGTCAAAATCATTTTTCAAAACTCCCCCCTCTCGCCCCCTTCACCCCTCCCCCCATCGTAAGAAATACTTCTCAAAAACACGACCCCGCGAGCTGCTTGCAGCTAGCGCAACGCCCAAATACTTTTTACAAGGGTAAGAAATACTCCTCAAAAACACGACCCCGCGAGCTGCTTGCAGCTCGCGCAACGCCCAAATACTAGTTATACTATATAAAGCTCGATTACCACTCACTGACTCACTCACTCACTGACATAATTGTTCTCCCAGATGGTGAAGGGGGAGGTGGGTATATTTTTACAGATTCGTATAGAAGTAACTCTCACGAGTATGGGAAAAATCCTAAACCTCCCCTTTTCCACCCCACTCTCCCCCCACCCTATCGTATCTCGGAAACTAAGAGTCCCGTGTTTTGTTGTTTTACGGATTCGTATAGAGGAGGCTCGGAAAAGTAAAATCCATTTTTCAAAGTTGCCCCCTTGCCCCCCTTCTCCCCCCCCCTCTAGGTAGATCTCGGAAGTTAAGAGACTTGGAACATTTTTTTTTTCAGATTCATATCAAGGGGCCCAGAGTTGGTCAAAATCATTTTTCAAAACTCCCCCCTCTCCCCCCCTTTCACCTCTCCCCCCATCGTATCTCGGAAATTAAGAAACCTGCGTTTTGTTTTTTTACGGATTCGTATAGAGGAGGCTCGGAAAAGTAAAATCCATTTTTCAAAGTTGCCCCCCTTGCCCCCCTTCTCCCCCCCCTCTAGGTAGATCTCGGAAGTTGAGAGACTTGGAACATTTTTTTTTTCAGATTCATATCAAGGGGCCCAGAGTTGGTCAAAATCATTTTTCAAAACTCCCCCCTCTCCCCCCATCGTAAGAAATACTCCTCAAAAACACGACCCCGCGAGCTGCTTGCAGCTCGCGCAACGCCCAAATACTTTTTACAAGGGTAAGAAATACTCCTCAAAAACACGACCCCGCGAGCTGCTTGCAGCTCGCGCAACGCCCAAATACTAGTTACGAATATAAATCTAGAAATCTTACAAAGAGCTAGCGATCTAAACAAACAAGACATATTATTATAATTTAAACTCACTTTTCGTGTCTGTCTGTGTGATCGCGTTATTGTACTGAACTACACAACGAATTTTAATGCGATTTTCAATCATTCAATATGTGTATATTACAATAAATATAACTAATCTGGATGTTTTGTCAAGTTGTAAAAACCATGCCAAAGCAGTAGCGGGTATAGTTCAATATACTCGTAATTGAGAAAAATTATATCCAAATTGTGACGGCTTCCAACAGAATATCCTCCAATACTCCTCAATATCTACCTACCCCAGAATAATAAGATAAGAATATTGATACTGCCTTCGTCTGGGACGCAATATTGTCGAACATGTTCCTCATACCTACCCGTTGAGTCGATCAGCTCCAACAAGGAATGTATTTTATCAAAGGACCAGCCTCTATGACGGGTATCTGCGATAATAACTGTAATATATTCTGGAGAGAAAGGCTTATGGATCGATCCAGTCAGAGTAATATGAGGAACCTAGGACAAAAATAAATTGTCTCGAAAAAAGGTTTCCGTTTAGGATACATCCGTTAGTTAGAACATGACATTAACTCTCTATTACTTATTTTTATCATAATATAACAAAAAATCACTTCTGTTTGTGTTCGATCGATCAAGTGAGAGTAATGTGCGGAACCTAGAACCGTAACAAATCGCCTTCCCCCTTCAAATGCTTATTTTTTATACATTTTCCGAAAAAGTGCGAAACCTGCACCCAAATTGCGTAGCACCCCATTAAATTGCGTAACACCCTATCAAATTGCGTAACACCCTATCAAATTGCGTAACACCCTATCAAATTGCGTAACACCCTATCAATATCAATCTGAATCATTTTGAAGAACACTGCTAATCCATTGCTTCATATGTTTGAATAAATTGTCTGCTCAGCAACGTAAATAACGCAATGAATGTTGTTGAACTGTAAAAATGAAAGTGATGTGTTACGCAATAATCTCGTTGAAATTTTGCAAGAGTTTTACTAAGACTTTCTGCAGCGTACGAACTTCTCTTAATAATAAATAATTGATTGACGGCTGACGGAAATAATTTGAGAATGTTTTCCCGTTTTTCCTTTAATCTGTTCTGTGAGAAGCCAAAGTACGGGTTGATGAATTTTTATCTGGATTTTCGTAATTTTCCTGGAATGGTTTTATTTGTAAGTGGAATTTTACATTCGCGAGCATAAAAACCTTGTAGTTACGCACGCAACATTCAAATCCGTTGTTCTTGTGAAATAAAAATTGCAACTTTGAGAAAAGACCTATTTCATAACAACTGATAATTCTTTAATTTTGTAACTTATGCATAGCAAATCATAATCACACTAATATTATACAGGTGAAAGTTTGTGTGTGTGTTTATATGTTTGTTACTTCTTCACGCTCAAACGGGTGGACCAATTTTGATAAAATTTTGTATGGAGGTAGCTGACACCCTGGATTAACATATAGGCTATTTTTAATCCCGATATTCTCACGGGATCGAGGGTGAAATCGCGGGGCGCAGCTAGTCAGCTTAAAAATGTTCGCATTACAGGAACACAGGCCTCCTCAATTCGAATGTGGGCTATATCCACCACGCGGGTTAGTGCGAGTTGGTAGAAGTCACATGTCTTCGAATTTTTGGGTTTACGACATATCTGCCGGTTTCCTCACTTACCGTATCATACAATATCTATCAATATTTAGAGGAAATGTGGTCGGAGAGACTTTTGAAAAAGCCTAAGTAAAAAGTCGTAATTCGAGGTTTGGCTCTCGCTTTTTTCCTCCTTCAATATTGGACCAATTTAAAAGATATTTCATAAACTGAATAAGAAAGAAATTTTTTCACTATGTATTTCTTTTTTCTTTAACAGTTGTCAAATTTGTACACTAGGCCTCTGTTGACAACGGTTTAAATCGGCATTTTTTGAGAATTCTAGTGCTTATAAAAATAATTTATCATCAAAAAGGACAACACAGGGATATAGAAGTAGTTATTATTATTATTTACAAGCTGCGTCACGCGGTTTCACCCGCGTAAATGTCGATCCCGTGAGAATATCGAGATAAACAGTAGCCTATATGTTAACTCGGGTGTCAGCTACCTCCATACAAAATTTTATCAAAATTGTTCCAGCCGTTTGAGTGTGAAGAAGTAAAAAACATTAACACACACACACTTTCACCTGTAGTGTGATATAAACACACACACACAGACTCACAAACTTTCGGCTTTATAATATTAGAGTGATTATTCTGTAAAAAATCATTGCTTTATGGTCATTAAACAGAAAGAAAACAGACGAGAGCGTTTCTATGGAGAAACGACCACCCGCATCGCTTTTTAATCTGGCATGTATTTTTGCTTGAGCTGACATCTTTAGCGCCAAAGAGAAACTTGAAAATCGTCAGTCATAAACTAAAACTTAGATAGAATTCAGTTACATATGTACTGAATCTGATGGGAATGTATAGAATTCCATGTAAATTGAAAGCTTGCATTGGGCGAAGGCGGGCTAATATTTGTAAAGTTCTTATTTGAATAAAAAATCACCAAGTCAATATTTGAACAGACAAAAACTAAAAAATTGTGACTCGAATTTTTAAAACCAAAACATAAAGGTAGCTAGAATTTTTTAAACGGTATACCAACTTCAATACCAAAATTCAGTCGCAAAGGTAAGCCGGTTGCCAAAATGTACGAAACAAAACTAAAACGTTAGCGCAATCGGACAACATATAAATAAAATATTTGTAGCAGATTCAACAAAATCCCAAATTGGTCTCCAAAAGTGTCACCGATTGAATTTATTGCTCTTTCGGCGTCCAAACTATTTTAGATCAGACTATTCGGATTAGGAAATAAATGAACTCTGAAAATTTTAATTATTCACAGCTCTTTGTGAAATTGTAAGGCTGTGGGTACACTTACGCGGAGCGATGCGTGTCATCGCATACTTATTATGTATGTATAATAGTCCTCCAAAATACGCGCATTGACGTGGAGTTGCGGACACCAGCCCGTATTACCTGTTACCTATTATAATAGTCCTCCAAACCGAATTTCGCACATGGCAGCCAATCTCAGCGGACACTATAGCTATCTACGCGGGAGATATTATAGTGCACAAGCGTGAGCGCAGACACAGATGTACTCACTTTTCCCTCACTCTCATAGATATGAATGTATTAGAAAGAGGTAAAGTTTGAGGAACTCTCCGATTCCGAAAATTCTTTCATTAAAGGGACGCTACAGTATTGCCGAGTGTTTTATGATAAAACAGACGAAGTCGAGATATAAAGCACTGTCCGTTCACGTAGATCTAAGGGATTAAGCAGCATGTTTAAGTACTTACCTACATTCGTTTTAAAAATTATGCGCTTACAATATATTTGGATCAAGTACTTAAGTAGGTATTGAAGTTGTCTGGGAGAGCTGATTATTTTTTTCGCGATTACGATGAAAGTTGTTCAGTTGGAGCCTAAAAAGGCCACTTTGACAGAATCATAAAAGGATAACATTATAAATCATAATGGACAGTTAACTGTTAAGTTAATCGTATCAAATTTGGCAAAGGATTTTTCTGTTATTTTTTTTTTGTCTGTGTTAATATACCAATCAATCCAATCCAAATCTCTTTGATTATACCTACGTAGTGCTGCGAAAAAAACACGGACTGTCGTCCCATATTATGATTCATAATGTTATCCTTTTATGATTCTGCCAAAGTGGCCTTTTTAGATCCCCTTAAATGTGACCGTACATTTCTGATATATGCCGTAAATCGCGGAGCGCCGCGCCGCGCCTGTATAGCCTGAGCCTTAGCCATGCAAAATATTCATTCTCTCTACAAGACGGTTTGCAATTCCAACGCAAATTCAAATTGTGTCTCTAACGAAAGGGAGGGTCATATGAAAATTCTGGGAAAAACTCCCACCAATTTTTGTTCTAGTAATAACATAAAATTGTTTGTTTTGTAGTTTTTTTAAATTTATTTGTTAGTGTTCGAAAGAAGTTTTGAATGATAATCAATTAAGTTATTGAACGCCTCATTTTTCATGAGATACAATACAAAATCTATTGTTTTGTTCCATCTTGTGGGAGATCTTCCAATGCTACGCCTTCTGGTATGCGGTCGCCACTCCAGAATCTTTCCCCATCGACCATCTGTTCTGCGAGCAATGTGCCCTGCTCAGTGCCATACATCACTGCTTATGATAATCACTTTATGTATATCTATGCTCTTAATAAAGCTGCAGGGTTTGTTTGTTTACATGTCTGTTTATTTGTTAAAAACTACCAGTTGGATTTGAAAAAATATTTTTGCGTTTGATATTCTTGTGGAATTAAATAAAAGTCAGGCTATGCGATGCGACGGGGTGGGGTCAAGAACTTTCACGTGGACGAAATCGCGGGCCGAAGCTAGTGACAGTATAATGTGTGAAAGTATCAGTAATATTCCTATGTATAATCAAGTTGTATGTAGAATATTCTATTCGAAAGATTTCCCATTTGACACTCAAAGCAGAAATAACGTGATAATATTATTATGATACTGCTAAACGCTCTTTAAGTGACTACGGAAGTTCTAATTTCATTATCTAGACTGCAGTTTGAACAGGGTTATTTTGAATTGGCTAACTTCTTCTTTTCGTGTCTATGGTACTCTTCCTCGTTGTTTTTTTTTTAATATAGTTTGAGTCCAGTAGGTGACAAAAATAAAATTAATAATAGTAATAATTTAATTAATTAATTTTATATATTATTTTTTTTTAAATTTTATAATTCACGTTAATTGCGGCATCAGTGGCATTTTTAGGTCATCCAAGGTGTAGATGAATGCTAATTGGCTAGCTAAACTCCGCAGACGCGATGAGGATATCGAAACAAGATTAAAAAAAAAATTGGTTTCAAGATAATTGTTTGATATTTAATGAAATAGTCATTGAATGGGATTATAATGAACTTGGAGGGTTATATTGATAGATTTTAATTATTATAATTCTCTAAAGCCATATTTTTACGGTCGCGAATCATATTTTAATCAACATAGAACCTGGCATTGACCTGCAAATTGCAAAAAACGTAAGAATATTAAATTTGAATTTCGCGGGCTACTTTCGCGCATCCCTCTTAAAAGCAAAATATACGAAACATTGCAAATAAATAGTCTCCAAGCAATAAAACTTACATGCTTACAGCCTCTTTGAAGAAACACGTCGAGGCGACGTGCGCTAAACCTTTTTACACAAGAAAATACGTCGTGGAAGCGCACAGCGTACGTTAAATGATAAATTCGGTATGTAATGCGCTGGGAACGCGACAGGTGCTGCCAAGGTGAATAAATGGCAAAATGCGAATACATTGCGTGTTCACTGAATGCCGAGATGAATAAGCCTTTACTGACACGGTAATGGATGAAAAATGGAACGTAATAGTCGCTTGTTATTTGCTGTTTGTAAGTATTGGCATAGGTATAAGGGTGAACTGTAGTTGTGTATGTACACGGATATAACCTAACCTCATTAGGGATGTCCTTCTAAAGGACATTGTAGGGGCGTTATGTTTGTAACTACAAGAATATAGGTATAATGTGAAAGTAATCTATTTCTAATAATAAAGCTGAAGAGTTTCGTTTGTTTGAACGCGCAAATCTCTGAAACTAGCGGTCGGATTTGAAATATCCTTTTTGTAATTTGATAGCCCAACTCTTGAGGAAGGCTACGGGCTATTTACCATCACGCTATGATCCTTAGGAGCTGAGTAAAATGAAAAAAAGGCAGAAAGGTCGCTAAGCGAACAAAAAGTGACAGCACGGGCCCAGATGCGATGCGATGGTGTGGGTCAGGGGAACAAGAAATTTTATGCGGACGAAGTCGCGGGCAGAAGCTAGTAAATAAATACACAGAAGACACTACAGTACCTACCCGGCGATAAATATTGCACATCGACCTTTTTACACAAAACCATTTTATACAAAGAATAAAAATAATTATCAAAAGAAGCAAATCATAATTGTTTTAACAGCTCCTAATAGATACCGGACTGTTTGTATTTCGTGCAACAGAGATAACGCTTTACGAAGCCGAAATTAGCCGATTGTCTCTTACCAAAGGTCTTAACTAACTTTTTAGACCTTTGTAGGATACAAAGGTCAAAAAAGTTAGTTAAGACCTTATGCGTGTGAAGTTTCATTAAAATCGGTTCATTCATTTCGAAAAATAAGGCCTTGAAAGTTTGTATGAAATGCCGTACGCCGTAAACGCTCGTTAAGTGAAGTCCGATTCCAATTTCATGAATAATGAACTGAAATATAATTACCCACCCAGCCCATCCTTTTTAGGATCAGTCCCCCATCGAATGGGCCAACATAGCAACGCTATCTCTAAAGAGTGTCAAATTAGTGTTGCCAATCCATAGAGAAAAAGTTTTATTTTCGCTAAAACTGCGGTGCCATATACTAGCGAATTGGGAACTACTGTGAAGTTTACACAAAAATTACTGATTATTTAAGAAACTAAACTATTTCCAGTCGTTGACTCAAAGAATCATCTATTTTTTTTGTTTCATCATGTTTAGATATGGATACCCATCAAGACTGCGAAGTTTCGTTAGCTAATTTTATTTGACCTTGTATTTGTTAAGTTTATTTGTAAAGTTATATCTGTTTATTTTTAATAAATTACTGTTGGTTTTCCCTTACAAAAAAAAGTGGTATTCCTGGAGTGCCGACAGAAGTGAAAACTTGAAAAAGCATAGTAATTTTATTCTTCCCAAAGAAATGTATCGCGCGTTGGCCAAAACTTAAAACAGAGGTGTTGGTTAGGGTAACAGTGTCGCGACTTTTATGGTTTTTTCCCATCTAAAGGAAAGGCCCAATGCGCCTTAAGAAGTTTTCACATCAATAAAACCTAAGATCCACTTTAGTCATTGCTACACTAATCATAGCGATTTTACAGAAAGCACTTATTTCTATTGTCCCATCAACAAAATACTTTTGACAATGATTGGGCACTTCTCGTCACGGCCACGACAGTTTTTGAGGTTACATTCTTCTGTGGCCAGATGGAGGAAATCAATTGTGACCACAAAGGGAGCACCCCTAGTCGTGACAAGATTGGACATTTAAAACGCCTTTGTGGAAGAACACGTTAAATCGACGTATTTACCGATTGATGACGGCTTCTGAAATTTCGTAGTTATAGGCGGGGTTAGGATTGCTGCTGGTTTGTTTTTTTATGTGTTAAATTATATTTGTTAAAAGAAAATGAGAAGGAAAAAATTGTTTGTGTTTGTTGTTTGTTTTTTTTTTGTTGTATTCTTCACTAATAGGATGAACATTATAAAACATTATAATCTAAGTAGGTAGCCAAAAGTGTCGTATTCGACCATAAGAGTTTTCTAATATTATCTTTGACAAGACATAGCGCTGCGAACAATACAGTGAAGCATGCAAAAACTACACCTCCGCTCTGTGCATACACGCTCACACGCATACATTTACAACCATTTACAATCAAACTACACCTCAGTATGTGCACACATGTTTACGAAACCGGCTTCACTTTACTGTTGACAGCCCTCTGTCTTGGCTTTTTATTTGGTCTGAGATTGATTTAAGCGTTGAGCACAAAAACAATTGTTACACTAAGATAATAAACCATTTAAAAATGTGCAACAATCTGGTAACAATGCGCAACTGACATAACAAAATGCCGATTGCAGAGCGCACTCATACGCTCGTCCTATTATCTACTTAGATCATCATCCTCTCCCCCAAGTTCACTTCGACCCGTTCTGTGCTTCTTTTATCCTGCGGCCTTCACCAAAGAGGCATTTCCCATATTTTTAAGAACTTTCGCATTCTACTCTGAGTAACAATCTGTCAAAAATACAATCAATTTCCCAAATTTTTTTGACATCGATTGTCACGTCCCACCTTGCCTATGATAGAAAAAGCATCATAGCTTTTTATAATTGTGCAGTTAAGGCGGAAAAACTCTGACAATCTTAAAACATGTATCACTTAACGGCTCTTACTACGTCAGCTTAAAAGTAGTTCTGTCTTCTACTATTCATAGCTTACAAATGCAAAACTTCACAATTATGAACCCCGATAACGTTTCAACTGCGCATATTTTAAAACACTAACTCATTTCAAAGTGGCTCTTTAAATACTAGAGCTGGTTTATTTTCCAAGCAACATTTACATAGACTTACTCAACGTAGGTACTTCGGGACTCAATCTTCCTTTTGCGTAGGTTCAAGTGAACAAGCCTTTCTCCACCCGAAAATGATTCGCCAAATTCCCGTACCCTTTCACCCTTTGAGAAAATTATAAAACAGTTTGGTCCTTTGAGCCGGAGTCCCGGGGTCCGGGATCCTGTAGTCCCGGGGGCGTTGCTTCGATTGTACGCTAATCGCTGGCTTGTTTACTAAAGTGCGTTTGGGCCTGACGATGTGTGCGGTCTGTGTGTGAGCGGGGAAAGAAAATATAAAATGTTTTTATAGTTAAAAGTAAAAAAAAACAGTGGCACTCCGGGAGTGCTGACAGAAGTGAAAACAAAACAGAATACTTTGCTGTCACTCACTGACATATCGGATATACATTAAAACCGAGTACATCCCGAGGACAGCCGAACACATTCGAAGCGGGTATTTCTTGAATCGTCTTATAAATAAAACACGCGCGGTGTCACTTACGGTAATAGTGGCGCGAGTTCAAAGGTTTTTTAAAGAAATTTTCACTTCAAAAATTATCGTTCTATGAGAGAGACCCAATCCTTCACTGTTTTGAGACCCTCACTGGTCCCTCATGGTGGATTACGGCCCATTCCCTCTCTTAGAGTGGAGGACTGTAGCTGATGCTTATGAAAGTCCCAATAGTATTTCTTTCTTTTCTAAAAAAGTCAAGGAAAGTTGTATATTGTTCCGTAGTCTCTTTTTGCAAACACATTGATTTGTTGAGCAAAACTTACCATGGAGTTACCATAGGAATCATTGTGACAACTGAAACTTGAAAAGGCCGGCGAATAGTCTTAATTGTTATTAAAGATACGTCTTGATTGTGAGGGCAATGTACTCGATAGATCATAAAACTAAAATCAAGAACCAGGTAAATAATAAAAAACAGAAAAAAAAACAGACACATAATAAGGTTGTTTTCATGCGCGTATAATATTTCTAAGAAAAACTATTCCAATCGAAAGAAAAAAAAAGAAAGTAAGAAAAATATATTTTATTTTTTCTATAAATCAAAAATACCCAATACTTACAATGCTATTCTCATCATCTGTGTAGCATTTTCTCAACTATGCCGGGGTCGGCTTTAGTCTATCTAAATGCTGTTGAATACAAGTATTTTACATGGAGCGACTACTATTCTTCACAACCCAGTTACTGGGTAATGAGATACCCCATAGTAACGACTGTCAATGGTTTACAAATGACAGACGAGAACAACCGACGACTCAACATGCTTTCCGAGCCACGGAGAGGTGTCGATATGCAAAGGATGGTCACCTATCCATGGACCAACCTCGGCATGCGTAGCTTAACCTTCAATCGACCCGTGCGATGTTTATTATCTAGCCACGCTCCCCTTTTGCATTACTTTATTTCCTTACAAATACTTTTCCGTAAAATAACTTCCTTGGGACGGTGAAAACACTCGAATCCATTCCATTTAGAGGAAGATTTAAGTTGGTGCTCCATTTAATTAAGTCGGAATACAATTAATTAAGTAACCTGTTCCTTTTGTTGTAATTAAGTAAGCAGTAAATATTGTTCTATTACCCAACGATTTATTTAAACAATAGCGTTTCCTTGTTTTTCATATAATTTTCAACAATTAGGAGAAGAAATAAAGAGCTTTTGATGTGTCGATGATGATGAAATTGTTATTGTGTTTATTAAATACTACCTGCGCGCCACGGTTTCATCTGCATAACTCTCGGCCCCATGGTAATATGGGGATGGAAAAGTATTCTATGTATTGTTACAAATAGAAACACAGATTAATTTTTTAAAAAGATTTTAATGGCCTCCGGCCAAACAATTTACAATATTTGAAATAAGTAACGACAATCGATATCAGGATAGAGCTTCCGCACTCCGCGATGACCGATGGGCAAATGGACGAGTGCCGCCAGCCGCCTTCCTTATATAGCCCGTCGCGGTGTTGCTACTTTTCTGCTGATTTTCTTCTAACACGGCTTCTCCTGACGGGGCTGCGTGCTCGAAGCCTTCAGCAGCAACTCGTGGATGGCTCAGCAACACCCTCCGCGTCCAACGGCTGTTCGGAGTCATCACCATCGATCTCTGTGAAGATACGCACATTTTAAGAGACCTACTTATTTACATCGTTTATCAATAGTTGGTCTAAATTCGTATAGAGGTGTCAGATTATGTACCGATTAGCCAAACAAGTCAACATGAGCAGTAATCGACGCTACACACAAGCGTTTCAAGTCACATAGGTTTTACACAGGTCTGTTACCACGCAACCGAATACCCCGCACATACTCGCGTGCGCAACAGGATTTACATCAGTCTCTAGTAGTTCACCCCAGATACCTAATAAGGGCTGGATTTACACAGGTCTGTTGTCGGATGCGCCACCGACTCACCCCAGAAACCACCAGTGTCAGGGTCAACCCAATACCATGCGCACAGGATTTACGTGGGTCTCTTCCACTGAACACAACATAACGTTGCTAAAATCAATAAACACAGACTTGTTTGGTACATAATCTAACTCAAGAATAGGGAAAGACTAGTAGGTATGTAAGCTGACAAAGCAAACAACAGCAACTATACAATAAGTACCTTCAAAAAATGCTGCACAAGTTTCAGGTGTCCATTCACCCTTCCATAACACCATGTATGGAGCAGCTGCTTGACTAGTCTTTCCATAGGCACCAGCTAGCAATTTTACCTCATATCTATCGTTAGGGAGGAGTTTGGTAACTTTATAAGGACCTCTCATACCGCTATCGAGTTTTCCGGTACTTTGAGAGTTCTTAATCACATAGACTAAATCATTAACTTGAAACTTTTTAGGCGGTTTCCTATTTTTATTAACATAAGAGTCTTGTTTTTCTTTGTTTTCGCGAATAAGTCCTTCTGCACGCTGCCGTCTCATCTCGCGTATTGCATCGCGATTTGGATTTGAACCTTCGCACGTTATATCTTTGATCAAAGCGTTTATTAAAGGTGTAGTGGAATCGGTGCCAATAAGAAGGTTTAACGCCGAATATTGAGTAGTTTTATGTTTAGTGATGTTTAAAACCAATTGCAGTTTCCATAATATTTTTGACCAATCATTTTCATTATAGTTTACTTCTACTCTTAACATGTTTAAAACTGTACGGCAATAACGTTCGACTTGACCGTTTTCCTGATGCATTTCAGGGGTAATGAAATGCACTTCGACCCCATAATTTGAAATCCATTGAATAAACTCATGGTTATCGAACATACGACTTCTATCGCACACTAGTCTTTTAAAAGTACCAAACAGAGAAATTGTTTGGGTCATTACGCGCTTTAACTCGCTACAATCTTGCCTTGGTAGGGCATAGAGCAAACAGTACTTAGTATACGCGTCAACTATAATAAGCACATGTTTATGACCATCACTTTCTCTCAGTGGTCCGAGTACATCTGCATGTATCGTATCAAATGGTACTGGAGTCTTTTCCCAAGAGGATATAGGTTGCAAGGGTGCGCGAGGAACTTGCTTATGTGAAATGCACACTACGCAGTGCCTGACGTATTTTGCGACAAATTGTCTAAGACCGGGAAACCAAAAGTGTCGCAGGATCAGATTAGTAGTTTTGTCTACACCAATGTGTTCATGCTCGTCATGGAAAACGCGTAATAAACTTAATCGAAATGCCTTTGGTACATAACATAAGAATCGCGCTTGCTCACCCGTGACGTCATACTTATAGTACAAGAGGTCATTACGTTTCACGTAACGCGTGTTATCTAATTTACCATTATCTAATTTTTCAAGTAACGTTAGTGTCTCCTCGTCACCTGCCTGTGCCATTTGAGCCCAATTTTGTGGTTTTTGAACAACATTAATAACATTGACCGGATTCCTACTCAAGTAATCTACGTGCGACATAAGCGCGCCTTTACGGTATTCTAGCGAGAAATCGAAGTCTTGCATGTAAATCCACCATCTTGCAACTCTGGGTTGGAGATCCTTCTTTCGTTGTGTCATTTTTAATGCATTACAGTCAGTGATTACCTTAAAAGATTTACCAATTAAATATTGCCTAAAATGTTGTAATGATTTTACTACCGCGAGGGTCTCCAGCTCATAGCTGTGGTATTTGGATTCCGCACCAGCAGTCAACTTGCTAAAATAAGCAACTACTCGCCTACGGCCGTCCTTGCCTACTTGCATGAGGATTCCGCCATAACCAATAGAGCTGGCATCAGTATGCAGCTCAGTTGTCAACTCGGGATCGAATATTGCCAAAATTGGTTCATTAGTTAAATAAGAAATGATGTCTTGGCGTGCGCTTTCGTGCTCATCGCTCCAATTAAAGTTTATTCCTTTCCTAGTTAGAGCGGCAATTTGCGCAGTCTTAATCGCGTAATTAGGAATGTATCTTCGAAAGTATCCCGCGAGACCAAGAAATTGGCGAACCTGTTTGACGTTACTCGGTCGCGGTGATTTAACTAATGCATCAATTTTGTAATTGCTCGGTCTAACCTGACCATCTCTTATAATTCTACCTAGGTATTCTATTTCATTGGTAAGAAAAGTACATTTCTTTAAATTAATTGAAAACCCTGCTTCAGTAAGCGTTTTTATAACCGAATCTAATAAAACGAGGTTTTCATCAATCCCGTCCGTTAATATCAACACATCGTCGATGTAGACCATGACCTTTCCAGCATCCATGAAGGGTTTAAGCGTTTTAGAGATAGTTTTCTGATAAAAAATCGGCGCGTTCGCTAAACCGTAGGGTACCTTGCAATATTCATACTGGCCCTCTGGTGTAACGAATGCCGTCTTATGAATAGACTCTTCAGCAACCCTAAGTTGATGGAAGCCGGAAACCATGTCTAGGGAGCTGAACCAGCGAGCATTACCTAACCTATCTATATAGTCGTTGATCAAGGGGAGAGGGTGTCTAGTTTTGACAGTTATTCGATTCAGTGCACGGTAGTCCACGACCATTCTATCAGAACCATCCTTCTTTTTTACTAGAAGGATCGGACTAGCGTATTCTGAATCGGACTCGCGAATAATTTTTTTATCAAGCAAATCCTTCACTATATTTCGTACTTTTAATTTTTCATCATGCGATAATTTATAGGGTCTATAGTACACGGGCACATCAGTTGTTAACTTAATATGCATCTCACTATCTTTCACTGTTGTGGTAGCGGTACCACTTAAAAAGAATTCCGAATACTTGGAGAGAATCTCTAGTAACCGTTCCCTATCATCTCCAGATACCGATGTATTAACTTGATCGGACAAGGAAATCGAATTTACTTGCATAACATCGTTTGCGGTCACCTCACTATGAACTATACGTTGGCAGTTACCGGACCTAACATAAGTAATACCTTTCCTGTTCAGTACGTCTGTACCGATTATGACGGGTACATTCAGATTATTGCCACCCACAACACAAAAATCGATTTCTATCGTTATATCGCTAAACTCAACGGGTAGCGTTACAAATGACTCAGATTTAATTTCCGTACCACCCAAGCCGCGTAATATCTGGATATTAGGCTTTAATTGACACGGGAAATGTTTAGCAACAGCTTTTGACATTATGGAAATACACGATCCACTATCGATTAGCACGTCTAGCGGTATCCCTAATATGACGGCAGTAGTCACATCACGATTTTTGGAATTACCCGCAATTTCGCGACAAAAATTGACACCATTATTATTTCGTGAGTTTGCGCGTTCCTTAGCAAAACAAGTAACCTCGGAATGACCGACTTTTTTGCAAAACGTACACTTCGGCGGATCGCCACGAGATGTCGCCGGTAACGCGATTGCTTTCTCGTCGTTATTACTCGGGGTTGTATTCGACCGTTTGTTACAATTGACACTCTTATGACCAAATTGATTACACTGATAACACTTTATTGATTTTGAATCTTTAGAATCATATTGACGTTTTAACGGTTTGCGATTTGAGTTATTACTATTAGAAGACTTATCAGACCGGCCATTAGGAATCACTTTCTTATTATAGCTGCTAGGAGGTTTAACAAAACTCGATAAAAACTCCACTATGGAATCGGGCGATAGTTTAGCGTTAGTAGCCATAGCGCGAATTTGCGGATCTGAGATTCCACGAATAATAATAGCGGTAAGTAGTTCGTTACTTAGGCCCTTAACTATGCGTAACCTTAAAAGCGATTTACGAGCATATTCAGCGTATGTGGAGTATTTATCAGACTCTGTCCGCATTACATCATAAAGAATGTTCGCGACATCGACAGAACGTGGGCATAGTGCTTTTAGTTCTAATTTGAAACTGGACCATGTGCGAATATTGCTTGTCCATTGGCTAAGCCAGGTGCGAGATTCACCCTTTAGACAATGTCCGATGCGAGCAAGGCATTCTCTGTCGTCCCAATAGTTCGAAATACGAGCTCTTTCTACTTCATCGCACCACGTGTCGAAGTCATGAACACTCGGATCAAAATCAGAGACAAAATATCGGTTGGATCTGACCTGAGCACAGCTGATAGCGGTTAGAAGACGCTCTGCGGCGTTTGTCACCACGTCTTCAGACTGCGTCGATTCCATGTTGCTAGCGTGCGGCGTCAGCGGCGGCGTTCCCACTTGAGCGGGCACAAGCTCGCGCGGTGGTGTAGGCGCCCCGAGCACCGACACCGACGGTGTCGTGCTTGGCAGCTCTGCGGCGCGGCTAGGGCCAGCGCTGGTGGCTGCAACGGCTTGCGTCTCCACTGACGCGCGGGACTCCTCCAACGCGCGTAGTCTTCTCAGGATCTCCTCCATTGGATTAGGCGAAGGAGTTCGCCCACGGCGTTTTCGTTTGTTGCGTTGATCGTTGGCAGGCATCGCAAAGACAAAAACTCCGTCCAAATATTAAATAACCAAAACCACGTGGAGAGATACTGAGTCTTATCTATAAAACCAGAAATGAGTCTCTACGGCTTTTCAGCCTTCGAATCCCACTTCTGATGTTACAAATAGAAACACAGATTAATTTTTTAAAAAGATTTTAATGGCCTCCGGCCAAACAATTTACAATATTTGAAATAAGTAACGACAATCGATATCAGGATAGAGCTTCCGCACTCCGCGATGACCGATGGGCAAATGGACGAGTGCCGCCAGCCGCCTTCCTTATATAGCCCGTCGCGGTGTTGCTACTTTTCTGCTGATTTTCTTCTAACAGTATGTTAATAACAGACAATTGCTCTAAGTTTGACACTACATACTCGTGCACCACTAAAGGATAGTCTGAGGTAACCACTTTTCACCGGCCCATCTGAAAGTCTGCAAAACTTAGACATAATTAGGGTTCCGTACCCAAAGGGTAAAAACGGAACCCTATTACTAAGACTCCACGGTCCGTCTGTCCGTCGTCGGTCACCAGGCTGTATCTCATGAACCGTGATAGCTAGACAGTTGAAATTTTCACAGATTATGTATTTCTGTTGCCGTTATAATAACAAGTACTAAAAACAGATTAGAATAAATATTTAAGGGGGGCTCCCATACAAAAAACGTGTTTTTTTCGGCGTTTTTGCATTGTGTGCGAGTCTGACTCGCACATGGACAATTTTTTTTTATCCTTGAAGTTTTTTCTGCCTACATAAAACACAAATTCATGAAACCTCGCTCGCACTGTGACCACACACAAATTGTTGCTGACTCACGTGCGACGAAGCAAATGTACTACGTAGCATATAGTCAGCGAATTTACAGTTTTTGTATAGCGGCTGTACTTGGCTAATGTTGCTACACATCTGAATGGGATCTTTTATGTCGTGCCTAAATGTACCTATTTAAAAAGTAAATTATGTGGATTTTTCTTTGGGTAAAGAAGGATGGTAGCAGTTTGTCCAACGAGGTCTTTCAGAATAACTACATGTCGCGGTGAAAAGATTAAACACGTTTTTCTAGAAGAGCTGTCATCAGACTGTCATGAAAATGATGACAGGATTGGATTTTACGGTGTCAAAAATCGCTCTTTAGAAAAACACACTAAGTCCTTGGCCAGACTGCAAACGCGGGTGCGGGGTTGGCTCGGCGCGGGCGTACCCAAACTCAAACATAAGAACTTCATAGTGGGCACGCGGGCGCGGTGAGCGGCGCGGGCTGTGTGGCGCGGGGAGCGCGCGGACAACTCATGCCATAGCTTGTTCATACAACTGACCGCAGAACTTGTATGAACAAGCTATGGCGTGAGTTGCGCACACTGTGTCTTGTCACGGCAATGCCACAGACACACCAGAGTGCCTCTGACACTCAAGGCATAGACAAGTAGTGAGGTTACGTCTGGCGCAAATTGAAAAAATATTAATTTTTTATTTTATTATTTGCTATTATTTTACATATTATTTATTTATTTCCATAACTGCCCGTGACATCACAGCGGGCCCTATCAGAATACCAGCGCTGCTACATTTATTTTTTAAATGTCGCAGCATCATGCTGAGATAGGAGCCTTTTGGCCTCGTATATAGGACTTTCTGTTTCATTTTCCTTTTGTTAATTTTTTAAATATAACTTGGATTTTTATTTTGCTGTGTTTAGTTTAGTTTAGTTTGTGATCTTCCTGTACGAGTCGCAATAAATACTTTTTCTTTCTTTCTTTCTTTCTATGAATCCTTATGTACAGTTAACTGTTAAGATAATCGTATCAAATTCCATTAGTAAAGGATTTTTTAGTAATTTTTTTTTGTCTGTGCTAAAATACCAATAAATCCAATCCCAATCTCTTTGATTATACCTACGTAGTGCAGCGAAAGAAAGAAAAACACGGACTGTCTTCGCGATATTATGATTCATAATGTTATCCTATTATGATTCTGACAAAGTGGCCTTTTTAGGCCCAGGGGGCCTTTAAAACAAGACCTTAAACCTCCGGGTGACGAGATCTTCAATTTGTAAAAAGGCATGATCTAAGTACTGACATTACGTTCTTTTAGTCAGCAGAATGGCTCGGTGGAAAGGTTCTAACGCCAGTAATAATCGTAACAGTAACATTTACGGAGAACTTTATATTTTATCTGAATATCATTGAGCTGAGTGCAGAGAGCTTTCGTAGTAATATCGTAGTTAATTCTTGGATTTTACTTTGATAATTACTTTTGAAACTAATAGAGAGTCTAATTTTCTCCTAAAGTATAGTATTAAAGAGTGAATAAATATAACAATAAAAGTCTTATCAAGGGGTTTCTTGTTGAGGCTCCTACAAACAGGCGCGACACGCGATATAATCGCGCGCGACACAAAGGCACCGCTCGTTGCGCGACTTGCGGTGCCGTTGTGTCGCGTGTCGTGTCGCGCCTGTTTGGGTAAAGGCTCCTTTTACCCAGTAACTGGTATGCGGGAGTCATATAGGCAGTCGCTCCATATAAAATACAAATATTCAGTTGCATCCGGTTAAACTGGAAGCCGACCCCAAAACAGTTGGGAAAAGGCTAGGGTAGATTGATTAAAATATTACAATTTATCGTTCTAAAAAAAAAAAACAGAACTACTTACGGAGTTATAATTTTTTTTTGTTAGCCATTAATGTCCCACTGCTGGGCAAACTCCTCCCTTGTCCCTCTGAACAGAGAGAGGTGGAAACCTCTCTAGAGGTCCAGAGCTGCCAAAGACCAATATTTATAATGGAATCCAGCACATCCCGCATCTCATCAAATATTACAAAAAAAAATAGGTACAAAGCCTCACCTGTATTTAAAAAATCTTTAAAACAAGTATTTCAAGACTATGAATCCCTAATTTTAATAACGTCCAGGCACAAGGCTGTCTGGCCAGACATTTCATGAATACCTTAGTACAAATCTTAGAGTAACAGTAAAAGAATATTACAGACTTAGTTCACCCTTGGGTCTGACCGTCAGTCAGTCGCGAGCTTTTTACAAAAACTAAAATAAAATTGAAGTCTTGTCTGTGATTGTCAAATAAATGTGCTTGGTCTAAGCAGTTTTTCGTATTATTTTCACAATGAGTTCTGTGCCAGCTAGCAATATGACTTTCACAATGTCATGTCATTTTTATTTCCAGACCTATTTAAGTTTTAATTGACTTACGGTAAAGGATAATATCGGATAGCATGTATTTAATCAAACCTCTAAAAATTTCCATTTCGCGCTCCTAAAAATATTATTGAACACTCTAATTATAATGATTGCACCTCTTTTTGTGAACTTCAAATTATTACTATTTTGGGGTTCTAAAGCTACTAAATTACCAAGTAACTGCGACCAACTTGGATGTATCGCTCGCTGGTTGCTGCCGCGGCACCACTCGCTCGGTTTGCGCGTGGTTGGTTACAGTTCTTACCTAACCCATTCGGTCGGGGTGCTCAGTTTCGTTACTGCGACTAATTCGGCTTGCGCGTGGTTGGTCACTGTCAAAAACAACCTAACCTAACCCGTTTGGATGGGGTACCCTAGCTTAGTTACTGTGACGTACTGTGAAAAAATACCAGAACGTAAAAGAGGCTCAATTATTGAAAAAAGTGTGCATGATAAGAAGCGCAATTTTTTTACAGGTACATATTTTTTTGCTTATTTTTATTGTTGAATAGGCATGCTTTAAAAATAATTATAAGGTTAATATGTTTTTAGAGACTCAGAAAAATAGTCGTATATCGGATAGGGAACCAGTCTCAAAAGGCCAAAATCGCCAATCGCCTGAGATGAGAAGAGGTTTTTGCTCTGCAAAGGGAGAATAAAAGGCATTATTATAACATTATTTATATAACGTTATTTACACCCTTATTACATTATTGCGTGACAGAGCCTGGTATCGTTCGTTTAAATATATTTTCTTCGTATTCTTTCCCGATTCATTGCTTTGGGGCCCGCTTCTAAGAAAAAACTGGTCCTTTTGTTAATACGTCCATTTTCTTCAACAATTCTTACGTTATTCTCCGTATGTGTGTAAAACGTTACGCCTCAATACGCACAAGGTTATGTTAGAATCTATTCATCTTTAGGTCTCGTCATCTTCTTCTTAACAAAAACAAACTGGTTGCTATTTTAATTTAAATTTTTAAAATTTTTATGACATTGATTTTTACATTCTGTGACGACTATTTGTAAATATGTGAGCACCATGTATCTATCACATCGATTAACCGGTCATTGCTTTATTTTTGATTTGATGATGATGAAATTCAATTTATCATGGATCTAAAGCTAATGGTTTTGAGAAGTGTATTAGAAGCAAAATTTGTGAAACCTCCAAACATTATGTTTGGGGGTTTCTCAAACGTTTTATCAATATTTCGTAAGTATCTCTGGTTAAAAAGACTCGACGACGGCGAATTATTTGTATCTCCTGACTGTCGGCCGAATCTAACCACATTTTACAAAATTTGTTTGGGAATATTAATATTAACATTTTAGGTAGATAACTTTTTTACAAACCTCCTGAGACTAATAGCTTTATCAGTATAATTTACAAGAGTATTTAATAACACATTTTTTTATGAAACCAAAATTAATTTACTCAGGTAATTTTAGCTAATATTTATTAGTTGGCAACTAGTAACTAATATTTTACTACCGTAGCTTCGAGAAACGTACACTAGCAAACTTGTAAAAAAAAATTGTTCATGGACTTTATTATTACTCTAATAAGTTTGGAGGGGCCCGTGGCTAAATAATAAAAGCCGCACAGGTCGGTAAATCAGGTTAAGCTACGCTTGCCGCGGTTGGTCTGTGGATGGGTAACCATCTTTACATACCGAGCAAGCAAGCTGTTGGTCCCGGCTGTCATTCGTGGATCTTTGACAGTCGTTACGGGTAGTCAGAAGTCCGAAAGTCTGACAACCAGTCTTATCAAGGGGTATCGTATTACCCTGTAATTGGGTTGTGGAGGTCAGGTAGGCAGTCGCTCCATGTAAAATACTGGTATTTTTTATTTTTTATAAAGAAAAGGCAACGCAGGTGATGATGAAGTTTCGAGAAATAAGGCCTTGAAATAAAGAAGTACAACGACGGATTTATTGTTCAAGAAAAACAACGTTTCGAAAATACGCCTCATTGCCAATACTGAGAAGGATTCAACAAAAAAAAATCTAAACAAAACCTTGACTGAGTTTCCCTACACAACATCGCAAAAGAACGCACATTGAAAACATTCGTACAAAAGAAGCGATTTAAGAAAAAAACACGTTTTTTTCGCAACTGAATAAAAAAAACATGGAAGCACGAGTGTTCTCACTTGTTTGCTTCTAAACGAGGCTCCGGGCAAAAAAAACACGAAGCCCTGTTTTTTCCACGATCCCGTTTGCTAAATCACACTGTTAACTGGCATTTGTTTCGTTTAGATGTCGATGAGTGCCTGAAGGATGCTCTGTCGAAAAATCTTATTAAATGTATTAAGTCCAAATAAGTTTGAGATAGGACTGTGCGCGCTGGAGTGGAGTACAGTAGTTTTTTCTACTCGTTGATGAAGTTTCTCTGAGATGTGTTTGCTGAAAGCTATTTTATGTTTTGACTATAGTTTCTATATTTCTATGGAAATGAATTTTCTGAAATGAAAGATATCTGAATAGTATCACCACTGTAATCTTTATCCATAGGGAAACTAATAACCCAAAATCAGACAATCAGTCGTGGGTTATTATATAAATAACAGCCACATGTGTCGATCTTCAAGTATAAGCAACGCGTCCGCGACCATCCATTACATAGCGATACTCCTGCATGTCTCGGGAAGCTCCATGGAAGCTCGTAAAGTCGTTGGTCCCGGCTGTCATTTGTAGATCTTTGAGAGTCGTGACGGGTAGTCAGAAGCCCGAAAGTCTGACAACTAATCTTGCCAAGTGGTATCTTCTTGTGTTTTCTTCCTGTACGAGTTGCAATAAATACATTTTCTTTCTTTCTTTCTTTGTTACCCAGTAACTGGTTTGGTCTGGTTTGTGGAGTTCATATAGGCAGTCGCTCCATGTAAAACACTGGCATGCAGCTGCATCCGGTTAGACTGGAAGCCGACCTCAACATAGTTGGAAAAAGGCTAGGTATACTTGTAATCTTCACCTATAAATTATCCTCCCTGGACTTAAATCAGTATCATCTACAAAGTCACAACGCTTAGAAACGGACAAAAGAAAAGTAAAGAAAACATTTATAGTGACAAACCAACAGGCAATAAAAGACATAATTCTCCTTTATTAACCAATTACTTCTTAAGGAATACTTTTGGTACTTAATTAAGAATACAACAGCTGGCTCCCACGAATGGTCTCGAACTAATTATCGAAGGTTTTCTGGCTAAAGAGACGCGTTTCTTTTAGGACCAGACTTATTTAATAATATTTTTCTTGTAGGTATCTTGAGGTACTTTTGGTGATTGAAATTGTAAGTGATATAAAGTAGAAGGCACTAATTGGTCTCCAGTGACCGATATGATCGATCGCGATGAAAGTTGTAAGATACGAAGTGCGTATAAAAGGACCAACTTTTTTCAATATGTAATTTGTAGTCCAAACTTGTCGACTCCTGAAAGTGCCCTCTGATAGCTACACCAGGATTGGGATAGCAGATAGAGCAGTGGTCGCCCAGTGGAAACGACCGGGATTCGCGAGTACGGTCGTAGGTTCGAACCTAGACAGGCGCTTTATTTTGTGTAAATTATTTCATCACAATTGCTCCCAAAACGGTGAAGGACAACATCGTGAGGAAACCGGCATGTTCTAGAACCAAAAATTCGAAGACATGTGACATCTACCAACCCGCACTGGGCCTGCGTGGTGAATTACGGTCCACTCCCTCTCACAGAACGACCTGCAACACGATCTGTGTACAAATAGAGGATACCTTTGTAGTAATAAAGACCTTGAAAAATCAATCAATCTCACAGAGAGGCCTGTGTCCCAGAAGTGGGAACATTATAGACTGGTTATTCTTATGCTAAGGAATGACAATGACACCATTCTACACACCCTATTTACGTCTTTTAGCATCATATCCAAGTGTCATACACATTTTTGATTCCCCGAAGTGGCTCAGATATCAGCCATCTTATAAAAGCATCTATATTTCTCAATTCCCTGAAGAGAAACAGCGATCTATATCTATGTACATAATAAAATGTAATGGCGTCTTATTGATCGTATATAAGATGGTATATGAAGCGATTTTCCCCCAGTTAACTCGGAGACAATGGTTGTAGCTTCCATTTTAAATCGAGCGTGCGTTATTGCAAGATTGTTGCCCTATAACAGCTTGAAGATACATTTTGTCTAAATTGTTCCGTACCTTATCTTAGAGTTGGCAAACCTCATTGTTCTTTAATACTTTGTAAATGAACATTTCAACGGATAACAATTACATGAGTAAAGAATTCAACAACCAACCAGATTTTCTTAACCCAAGCCAGATCAATGTTTTACCTCGACCACCTAAGTGCCTATTAAATCCGCTGACTAACAAAACTGTGACAAATCGTATTTTCCCCACGAAAATAAAATACCAACTCGTATTTATTTGAGAGGCTCGAACAGGCACGCAGGAGCACAAAACTAAGGGCCTCGAAATTCCAACAGAAACTCTCTTCAAGGGCATAACCCATTGCTCTTCGTATCTCCAACTCTTCCACATCTAAAGCACCATTACCGTCTCGCAACAGCCCTTTACAAGCGCAAATATTATTTTTATTTAATTGTGGGCCCTGCTCCGTTGTTGGCGAAAGTTGTCGCAACGACTGAACTTGCAAACGGTCTCCCGACACTTAAGTTGATTTAAGTAATTTCGTAGTCGCCTTGTGAATTTGGAATGCGACGGACGTAGGTGTGGTGATAAAAAGTGGCTTGGAACCTTGTTACTTTGAGTGGAATTTGCATTGTTGTGGAGGATAGTGGTTCTTTGAGTTGAGCTGTTGAGCACCACGAGTCATTTTAATTTGAGGATCACTGGTCTGCTCTTCATCCATACTATAATGTTATAAAATGTAAAAGCGACTCTGTCTGTCTATGTCTATTTACCTTTCAACGACTGAACGGATTTGGCACACGAATAGACCATAAATGTTGACTGACAGATATCTTGAAAATTCAAATGTGCCTGTAAATGGTTTAATTGAAATAAAAGGCTCGTACACACAGGCGCGACGCGACACGCGACACAAAGGCACCGCAAGTCGCGCAACGAGCGGTGCCTTTGTGTCGCGCGCGATTCGCGTCGCGCGTCGCGCCTGTTTATAAGAGCCTAAATGCCTTGAGTTTGAGGATAAAGGATACGTTTTATCTTGGTAGTAGATTTCCGTGGGAAAATTTATAAGTTCCACGCGTGCGCAGTCGCGGTCATAAGCTATTTATAAACAAGTAAGTCAGAAGATATATGTATGTTGCTGGTTACCTTTTCCATTATCAATGTCATAAAGATTATCGATTCCGTTCCACTAGCAAAGATTGTCACCAGCCCGGCCATACTCACTTAGTAACCGCATATTGCCGAAGTTAAATGAACCACTTACAGAATCTATGCAATTCCGAACTATCTGTTCCGAAGCAATGATAGCTCCTACCCCGATTCGGATCCAAACACCAAATTAATAATACAAGAACTGGCCCACAGGGAACATTGAACTTTAAATCGCTTACAACTTGTATCTCAACTTACCCCGCGAGGGCAACAAGCTCTCTAATTGAGGGCATACCTCCGAGGTCCCTTTAAAACTAAGTTTGGACATGTCTCTAAATAATCCAGGGACATTCAAATATATAATTTAACGCTTCGAATAATCCTGTAATTAAAGTTTATTTGTAATGGAGAAATAAGTCGCTCTCCTGAAGTGAATTGAACTTTATTTCTTGGTCTCCAGGGTCACAAGAAGTTGATCTTGAATTGTTTATGAGTTTGGATTTAGACGCTTCGTGTAACTGCTGTGTGGTCACCTTGAGTGTCGTAAAAGAGTTTAAATTTATTACAGACATAAAAATAACATGTTTTTTTTGTAATTTGCGATATTGCTCTTACCAAGTATCATAGGAATATATAACATAACATCATGAGGGTTAGGCAGTGGTGTGCACCCACTTTTCGACGTTTAAGTCCCATGCCTATCACCATCAACCGGACACTCCGGTCTGATACTGAGCTTTCCCTGATGGAAAAACCCCTAAAACACTTTGCCTGACCTTTAGGCTCAGCAATAACGCTTCCGACCATTAGTCTACCGAGGCAGGAAAATAAAGGAATTTCCTGCAAAGTCAAGATTACTGGCTTGAACAATATATTATTCAAGGACTCATCTAGTTATAAGAAAGAGATAAAAAAATGGCGGCCTCTAAGGTTTGTCGTCAGATTCATTTGGTTCAGCTTTTCGCAACTCATCCGTAAGTTAATGCAAACCACTTTAATTTGCTGAATCTGCAAGGTATGACAGTCGCACTAGTTCTTTTTGAGGTGAAAACCTCTTGAGGCGCACTTTGTGCTCTTTTTGAATGAACGAAATTGAACCATCACGCTTGGGTTGGTGACGCTGAATCGGATATACTCGGCTTCAGTCGGTCGGTGACGCTGAATCACCTGTACTCGGCTCCGGCCGGTCGGTGAGGCTGAATCGTGTGTACTCGGCTCCAGTTGGTCGGTGACGCTGAATCGGGTGTACTCGGCTCCAGTTGGTCGGTGACGCCGAATCGTGGTACTCGGCTCCAGTTGGTCGGTGACGCCGAATCGTGTGTACTCGGCTCCAGTCGGTCGGTGACGCTGAATCACCTGTACTCGGCTCCGGCCGGTCGGTGAGGCTGAATCGTGTGTACTCGGCTCCAGTCGTTCGGTGACGCTGATTCGCGTAAATTCGGCTCCAGTCGTAAGATTTAACTTTTATCATGCGGTCATAAACAGACCCCTTTGTTTTGGTAAATTCGATACATTTTTTTAATAGCTAGCCAATCGCCATTATTTTGGATTACACAGTCCTGATTAATCAAAATCTTGTCGCAATAAAGGGGACAGCCCATTCCATTAATTCCACGAATTCCGATTCGAAATAAAACATGCCTCTATAGGACAAAAGTTGAATTAACACAGACATTAAAATTCAAATAATTGCGTGCCGTACTTTATCAAAACGAATGGATGCGAGGAGCTAATTTATATTTCATCCCTCCGGATGAAAAACGCGTCGAATTTCCCTTTAAAAATATACATGTTACGTGTTTAAGAATCATTTGTGAAGACCTTTATACATATTTGACAGGCTTTCCCTGAGGTAATCATTTTTTACCGACTGTGCTGAAAAAGGATGGGTACTGGGACTACTGGGTTTTGAATTTGGTATTTGTTTATTGTTTTGTTTACATATTTTACGATATTTTGGCTCCATAGGACAATTTTGAGTCTAGACAAAATCAAACTGGTTGCCAATTTAATTGCTTATTTTATATTTTTATGACAATGATTTTACGTTATGTGGTTAGTTTACTCACACATTTGTTAAATTTTTAGGAAAATCATCTTCTTTTACAATTTGTAAATATGTACGAGTAAGTACCATGTTTCTATCACTTAATTAATTTACCTATAATTGCTTTATTTTAAATTATTTTTACCTTCATCTTTACATGTATTCTACATAATTAATGTGTACAAAATGTTGTAAAACATTTTAAAAGAGTGACGGTGGAGTCACTTGCCCATTCTTTTCCATACGAAACTACCTTTTGGAAGGTAGGTACGGTAAATTTTGACGTTCAAAACTGCCTTTTTTATGTGCCTATTTGAAATAAATTATTTGACCTTTTTCGTTATGTTTAGAAAGGTATGTATCAATGAGTCAACCAATTTCATCAATCTCGTACTCAGATCAAATAAGAAATCAAGACAGAGGGCTGTCAACAGTAAAGAGAAGCCGGTTTCGTAAACATGTGTGCACATAGTGAGGTGTAGTTTGATTGTAAATGTGTGCATGTGAGCGTGTATGCACAGAACGGAGGTGTAGTTTTTGCATGCTTCACTGTATGGTTCGCAGCGCTATGTCTGTTACTTTTTATTTGGTCTGAAGTCTCGTAGGACAAAGTAATATTATAACCAAAAACATTTGGAAGAGATACGGCCAAATCCCAAGGCTTTTGATAAACTAGCACAGTAATATTGGCCTTTGAAAACCTCTAATTACTCATTCGTCCTTGCCTCCGTCTTTGTTTCACCGTTTTTCATAGAAGGTCAAAATTTCAAGTCATAAACCCTTTGCTCCTAAATTCTAAGGTATCCGTGAACCCTCTTATTGTTTCCCGAGCAAATATTTTGCCAATCAGTGGCGTATCAATATTAAAGCTTTATCAGCCGTCTAAACCCTCCCTAAAATGTATTAAGCCCACGATTGAAACAACAGCTTAAAGATATTCAAATAATCTTAGCCAATAACCGAATATATTTACCTGAACCAATCTATCAGGGGTATCCACAGGAGATCTTTTCTTAATAAATCCGTATCCCCTTTGTGTGCAAAACTTATTCGCCTCGGCTTGGTTTTAATAAAATTCCCAAGACAAACTGGCTGTTAGAATATTCCTGTAATAACTGAACGATAAACAGATGCTTATTGGACGAGAAAAACTCATAACTTTCAACTATGTAGCGGTTTTGTTTGAGTCTTTTGAAAAAGAAGTGTTATTGTTCATGTTTTGCAGTTCGTCGTTTTTAATTTCTCGGTGTCTTTCTTGACTACGTTTAAAAATATAGAACAGTTGGTGCGCCCCGCGGTTTCACCCATAGAAGTCTCAATCCTGTGGGAATATCGGGACTAAAAGTATCCTATGTCTTAATCCAGATCATAGTCTACTTTTGTGCCAAATCCATTCTGCCGTTTTAACGTAAAAGCGTTAAAAAAAAAACAACCGTACAAAAAAACAACATCTTTTCACTTTTAATATTAAATTACATGGAACGATGGTTTCATTTTGTAACTGGAAATGAGGAGAATTTTTCTCTCGTTTCGACACGAGCTAAATCGAAAATAATTGATGCCGCAGTAAAAATTTTGGCCAGTCAGCGAGGTGCTAACGGGGCTGACCAAGGAACTGCCAGCATAAGCAAAATTATCAGCCTATAACGTTCCCTCTGGTGAGACACAGTCACAAAAGCGTCCTCTCTGTGAGAGGAAATGGGCCGTCATCCACCACGCGGGCCCAGTGCGGGTTGGTAGATGTCACATTCGATTTTTTGGTCCTAGGACATGCCGGTTTCCTAACGATATTTTCCTTAACTGTTTCTTAGAGCAAATAGGTGATGAAATAAAGGCCTGCTCGGGTTCAAACCACTCATTTTCACAGAGAGGAGGCCTGTATCCCAGCTGTGAGAACGTTATCAGCAGATTATTCTAAGCAAGTGGTCACAAACGCGACTACTGAGCAAAGGACAATTTACTGGCAAAAGTTTTAGTGGAAGTTGGAAGAAGGGTTTGGATTTTTTTTTTATTGCTCAATGGGCCTACTCTTGACCTCGATCACGCCTGATGGAAAGTGATGGATGAGGTCACAGACTTATATTACATTACTTAAGTGATGGAACTAGCGAAGAAGATGCCTAAGTGCCACTTCACATTAGGACGTTAGCAGCGCGACAGTAGCGCGGCAGAAGCGCATTCCTTCACATTATAAGAACAGCCGCGCGTTAGCAGCGCTGCAGTTAAGTTCAGTGTGGCGCACTTCATTTCTAAAATGAATTCCGGACGGTGAAACAACCTTGACGACCCGAAGGAGAAGTACCATGGCAGAATAACATGATATAATTAGGTACCTAAATAAAATTATAAAACCTACCCGCTGCACTTTTTTCGGACCCACTTTTATTTTCGAAATCAGGAATATAAAACAATGCACATAATTCTTGCCAGTTATTCTTTTTTAGGGTCCTGTTGTTGTAATTGTTGCTTCTTGAGTCCCACAAAACAGGACGCATTTGAATTTCAGTAATAAATCGTTCGGTATCAAACTCGCTCATTGTGTAGTCTATAATAATTACGTCCGTTTGCAAGTTTGCAACACTGACTCATCGCCGACTGAGAGCACGCGGCGGCCGCGGCGGCAGCGCGCGACCGCCGCGCTTCTGTTTAAACTATGAAATTCTGACAGCGCGACAGTCGCGCGTCAGCCGCGCGACTGTCGCGCTGCTAAAGTCGCCTAAATGTGAAAGCGCTCTAAGGCACTAGAACTCCCACGCATCGACGAAACACAGCAGGCTGCTTGACGCCGGACTCCGGTGAGAGGGTGGTCGCAAACAAGGCGGGCGTTAGCCCTACCAGCGCAGGGGAAGAATTGGCCAGTCAAATAAGGTGTTGGGTGTGACTGTCCAGGATGCGCCGAGCGCTCGGTTCAGTTGAGTAACTAGTGGAACAAACTGCGCTACACGGGGAGGCTTCTTCATGCATCCTAAAAAATTTAACCGAGTTGTTGGCAATACGCTCGCCCTCTATAAAATGGAACATACCTATTCCTGGACAGCTGGTCATTAGGCTACTAGCTTCTGCCCGCGACGTTGTCCGCGTGAAATTTCGGCCCCCGAGCCATCGCGTTGCATCCCATCACTCGCCCGTGCTACTATGTACTTTGTTTTCGCTTAGCGTTCTTTCTGTCTTTTCCTTTTGCTCGGTTCCTAAGGGTTGTAGCGTGATGTTAAATAGCCTGTAACCTTCCTCGAGAATTGGGCTATCAAATGCAAAAAGAATTGTTCAAATCCGATTGGTGGTTCCGTGAGATTACACCCTACGGAACCAACATACTATAAATTACAAACAATTACCTCTTCATAATATTAGTATCGATCATCACATCAGCCGTAAGATGTCCACTGCTCGACATGGGTCTCTCCCAAGCACCTTTACTTCGACCGGTTCTATACTACTCGCATCCAGCGGATTCCTAGGGCATTCATAAGGTCATCGGTCCACCTTGTGGGAGGCCTTCCAAAATTAATATAGACGTAGATCACACGTCAAAACAGCCAGGACAGTTGACTCAACACGGAATTTGGAATCCCGAGGGATTATTTAGCACGAAAAGTTCAAACAGCATATCAGGGACATTATCTTTGAACTAATCTCGTCCATTGGACTCATCAAAGAGGGTCAAAAGTAGTAAAAGCACGGGACGCCGTAAAGATAAGGTAGTCTTTTGTGCGACTGATAAGACGGTGAAGTTGACGCCGTGACCCTCTGGCTAATTACAGACCTTGACACTGCGTGTGGGCTTTTTGGAGTAGTTTTTTGTATGTTTTGGCAGCTTTTAGTTAGTCTTTGAATAACTGATGCATCTGCACTGGCACTCGTATATGTAATGTAAGAACTCTGTGGTAAAAATGATAAACACTCAGTAAGGTAGGGGAGCTATCTGTGCAAAAGATATGGGCTTTATTAACCGACTTCGGAGGGTATGAGATTTTAACCGGTATGTATGTATATAATTGTGTGTATGTTCATCTGTTTCCTCATAACTTCAAAAGTACTTAATATAATAATTTGACAAATGAGGTATCGTTAGAAGCGTCTTGACCGTCCACTGGTTATAGGCTATGTGACGTCACAATAAATTCAATATGGCGCCCACTAGAGGACATAAGGTAATGAATTTAAAAATAAATATTTTGGGATGGTGCCTTCTTCGGTATCAAATGAAAGAGCTTAATTAGCACATTTCAAAAATATATATATTACTGAAAGAAGCCCCAAAATAATTAAATGAAAAATAAGTTTAAAAACTAAAACTCGACTACTGAAAAGGATGAAACAAGAAAATACCTTCCTGTGGTCGTATGTTACCATAGTTTATAAGTATGTATGTTAGTACAGCGGCAGTCGGGTTTTAGTTTTTAAACTTATTTTTTTTTTGTAATTATCAGACAGTCAAATTCAAATTCAAGATATTTTATTCCACACAAACCTACGTGGGCACTTATTACATGTTAGAAGCTAGAAACACGGTTCCAATTGGTCGTTTCCTAGGCAAGAAACTTCAGTTATATGCTTATGCTTGATGATTGTAAACCATTTTTTTTTCTAAGTCTATGTTTAATTATACATTCTTAATCTGACATTATATTAAACTTTATCTCTTGGATATACATGGACATAGGGATAATTTTGTCAATTAATATTAATTGTGTGTCATAAAAATCCTTATGCATTGTTGTCCTTTCCTATTTGTTGTTGCTATCTTTTTTTTAATTAATTAAAATTATCTTTTTTCAGGTAAGTTACATTTTAGAGAAACAGCAGTCGTTGCACCTCCCACGTGAGAAATTCTTTGTGAGGTAACATTTATACTTCGTAATTACATTTATTTTGTAATAGCTCATCTGTGGCTAATGAGACAATTGAATTTCTATTGTTATAAATCAAATATTGATTTTTCAACAGTCATCATCATTAAAATAATGGCATTGTGCAAGGTAAAATTTTAATTTTACCTTGCACAATGCCATTATTTTAATGATAAAAAAAATGAAATATTTATATTTGCGCACCATAATTATGTAGAATGTAAAGGGGGTTATACATTGTTAATCTAAATTCCGGCAAATAAATGAATTTGAATTAGTTCTGATGTTCCGAGTTTCGAAAGCACGTTTAGCCGTTGATCCCGGCTATCATTCTCTAATCTTTAACAGTCGTTACAGGTGTTCAGAAGCCCGAAAGTCTGACAACCAGTCGTATCAAACATTATTACCCAGTAACTGGATTGTGGAGGTCAGATAGGCAGTCGCTCCATGTAAAATACTGATATTCAGCTGCATCCGATTAAACTGGAAGCCGAGCCCAACATAGTTGGGAAAAGGCTGGACATATGAGGATTAAAACTTTGCCGAGCAGTAGAGCAGCGTAGGTTGAATAAAAGGTACAGATACATAAGAAATCCTGCCAACATTCTTTGAGGATTTCTCGTATTGCTCATTTGGAGACCCATATATTCACCAGTATAGTTCAAAGACGGATAATACAGAACGAGTAAAATATTGTTTCATTTATCTTCAAAAGAGCACAACACAAACGGATCCTCCTAAACACTTATGGCTATAAAACTTATTTAATTTCCAGCAGTATTAGTTTATTTCGCCATTCATTTAAATAAGACCTCTGCGAGCTCTCTCTTTAATTAAACGAACTCATTTAACTGGTTTATTTATTTATCAGTTATAACAAGGACCGTTTTAAGCTTCTTATGAACTGGAAGTGGCTTCTCATTACTGTGGATACAAAGAAGGACTGTGCTGGAAAGATATTTTTGAGGATGATATTCAATCATTGTTATTTGCTATAAGTTTGAGTGTTTATGTCAAAAATAAGTCTGCCTAGCCTTTTCCCAACTATGTTGGGGTCGGCTTTGCAATTGAATACCAGTATTTTACGCTAGCTTTTACCTGCGACTTCGTCCGCTTGAAATTTCAACCTCCCCCATTCGACCCTCTTAGGGGTGGAATTTTGAAAAAACCCTCTCTTAGTCGATACCCACTATTCACAAAGAACACACCATCCAAATTTCCTGTCTCTCGGACCAGCGGTTTAGGCTGTGCGTTGATATATCAGTCAGTCAGGACTTTGAATTTTATATATATGGGGCGACTTCCTATTTGACCTCCACAACCCATCTACTTGGGTGGTGGTACGTGGTAAGACTGGTTGTGAAACTTTTGGGCTTCTGTTTACCTGTACCTAATGACTGTCAAAGATCTACGAATGACAGCAGGGACCAACATTTCACGTGCTTTCCGAGGCATAGAGATGTCTCAAGATGTCAAATATCCACGAACTAACCGCGGCGGGTTTAACCTTCGACCAACCCGAGCGGCGGTTATTAATTGGCCACGAGCCCCTTCTTTTTTGTGTATGGATACAAAAGCACAAAATATTTATTTATTTTAATTTATATTTTATTATTTACTAGCGGCGCCCCGCGGTAAACATAAGTTTCGATCCCGTGGGAATATCGGGATAAAACGTAGCCTATATGTTAATCCAGGGTGTCAGCTACCTCCATACAAAATTTTATCAAAATTGGTCCTGCCGTTTGAGCGTGAAGAAGTAACAAACATATAAACACACACACACACACACTCACAAACTTTCGTTTTTGTAATACATATTAGTTTGATGTACCTACGCACAGTAAAATACATATGGATATGACATAAATGTAATTTGAGTACAAAGGTACTGCTTATTTCTTAAGAAATCTCTTCCAGCAGACCTGCGAAAGGAGAAGTACCTAAAAAAGAAATGTAGACAATAGTGTGTGAGAACAAGAAGAGAAAAATATGAATGTCTTGTTGGGATGAATGTTGCAAAAATTGCAACAAGAGACGCGTATGAAAAACACTGGAGTCTCCGAGTTTGTCATACTCAAATTAAATTTACATATGTACCGCTAGTGAAATTACAGGCACATGAGATATTTCAGCTTGGTCGTTTTAAGCAACGGATTGTTTAACTCTTCGATATGTAACTCTTTCAGCGAAAGGGTTCTCGGTAGCAACCCGGAATCTTGATTTCTGCCCGGCTGATGGCAATTGGGTCGCCCCTTATTACGCGGGACTTCAATATAACTGGCGAAATGTGGGTGTACTATAAGTACTATAAGTGTACTATAAGTACTATAATATAAGTGTACTATAAGTATACTATAAGTGTACTATAAGTATACTATAAGTGTATAGTGTAGTGTATAGTGTGTGTAGTGTAGTGTGTAGTGTAGTGTAGTGTATAGTGTATTAGTGTATAGTGCATTTTGAGATTACACGCGTGATGTTATGTAATATGTAATACACGACGACGTAACTCACGACGATTTTCTCTGTAAATATTATTTTCAACACACTTGCTCGTAAAGTGAGCCTTATTATATCGTTCTTAGGGCCATAAACCGAACTATAACATACACGTGCATAATAATATTACACACTAGTGCATAATAGAATGATCCCTACAAAGTTAAGTTAGTACCTAACTGCAAATTATATGCGAGTAAACAGAGCATTTTCAATTTAACCGGGTAATACAGTTTTTTTTTTTTTTTTTGTAACAACAAAGAGGTTTTATGCCACCGAAAATCTATTTACATTTTTGAAATAAATAAATGTGTCCCTAATTAAGACGAAAAAACATTTATTATTATCAAATTATTTATAATTCACAATAATTTCTTATAAAATATTTGCATTTTATCACAAAAATTATCATTTTGAAGTAGGCTGTATGGCTGTAATCAATCAACTTACATTTGGAGCGTGCAAAAAAAAAAAAAATTGCGCGCCATTTCCCAATTTTCCCCTAATTTTCATATTTTGTTTGTATCGCATTTGTTGCTGTGTGGTAAATAATTATAAAAATGTCAGGTTTTAGTACAGAAGATGAACAATTGATTGATTTAACCCCGCCAGAAATACTAAATGCAGCACAAAATGCAAACGAAAGCCTAATACCTGCAAAATCTAGAGAAAAGTATTTAGCTGCTTACGATAGTTTCCTGCAATGGAAGAGCAACAAAAAAACCCAGTCATTTTCTGAAAATGTGTTTTTGGCGTATTTCTCTGAACTCGCCAATACATACAAACCTAGCTCCCTGTGGTGCATCTATTCCATGTTAAGAAGCATGGTTAAGCTCAAACATGGTGTTGATATCAAAACGTACTGTAACCTGATGGCATTTTTGAAGAGACGCTCGGATGGATATATTGGTCGGAAATCTAAAGTTTTGTCACCAGCCGACGTTGAAAAGTTTTTGAATGAGGCTCCGGATAGTCAGTATCTAGCAACAAAGGTACGTTTCATATTTTTAATCGAAACGAATCTACAATATACAAGTGTGTAACTTTAGCATAATTTCTTAGAACTAATTAATTGATTTCTTTGCAGGTTGCCTTAATATTCGGTGTTACTGGTGCTTGTAGACGACAAGAGCTGTACAATATTACAACAAAAGATGTAGAAATCCACGGAGATATGCTTCTTGTCAAGATTACCCAGACTAAAACCAAGATTCCACGATCTTTTACAATCCAAGGAACGTTTCGTGAAATAGTGAAAAAATACCAAGATCTCCGTTCAACAAAAACAAAGAATGACCGCTTTTTCCAAAACTTTCAGAAAGGAAAATGTACTGCACAAACAATCGGTATTAACAAATTTGGTAATATGCCAAGAGAAATAGCGAAGTATTTAGGTTTGCCTGAGGCCGATTTTTACACTGGACACAGTTTTAGAAGAACGTCGGCTACAATGTTGGCTGATTCGGGGGCTGATATACTAACTTTGAAGCGACATGGTGGATGGCGTTCTGACGCAGTCGCTGAATCGTACATAGAAGACTCAATTCATAACAAAGCAAAAATCAATGACAAAATAACGCAAGCCATTAATTTGGAGCCAAAGGCAAAAAAGTTTTGCCCCGAACCACAACCATGTACATCTACTAGCGTGAGTTATTTGGTGCCCTCTCCTTCCAGTAATTTGTATGATTTACCTTTGTCGCCGACATTTACACAAGAAGTAAATGAAGGTACTAAAGAAGTGGCAAGTACCAATGTAACACAAACTGTGAAATTGCCATCAAAAACAATCCAATATCGTTTTGAAAATTGTACATTCACCAATTGTTTTAATAATTAAACGATTTATGCAATACATATTTGTTTTTTCCTCGCAAGTGTGTTGAAAAACGTCGTATGATACACGTGTGTATTGATGATTACCGTCCTCGGCTCTCTTAAGACCCTCACCTGACGGCTCGGGTCTCAATGGCGCCTCAGCGGTAATCACCAACATTACACACTTGTACCATAATGTACTATTATGACACTTAAAAAACATTGACCAAAATATTGGTGTTAATTTTTCTGTACTACAACTATCCATTAAGTCAGCTTTTCGCCAGTTTGACTTCTTACCACATAATAACCGGATTAGCGGTCACCCCACTACATTTGATCAATATCTCGACACAGTAACGAGCTTATTATATTAACTCAGCAAGCATGCACTTCGCTAGGTAGGTACTTAACACCCCCCACTCCCCCAATTAAGAGGTATTAAGGCACTACCCTTGCACGCCCCTAGTTTTAGCTAACTAAATTCATTTTAGCTCCAATTTACATAGAAGCGTCTAAATTTTACTACGTGTGCACTTTATGAAATGTGTTCTTTAGTCTGGTGTTTTGTCGGTCAATCACCAGCGTTTTGTTGGCTTGTTGCCCGGGTTCTGAGGTCCTCAGATAAAGTCTGTCTAAGTATTGGTTCGACAAAAGTTATCTATTAACACTAGACTCTTTTTAATAGTGGAGTTTGATGTTTTTGGAGTGTGAATGGGCAACTAGCTAACTAACATCTCAACCAACAACATCTAAACTAACATCTTTCTAACTGACTCCTTGACAATTTTTTAATAAGTGCCTGTAATTTGTTTCATTGAAATAAATGCTTTGATGAACAGTGGTGGCCCACCGGTGACGGCCTGTAACTCGACTTGCGAGTTGTTGGTCGTTAGTTCGAAACCAGACAGGCTCTTTACTTTGTGTAAAGGCTGATTTTTCCATCGTCAGATAATTTTATCGAAGGAATAATCTTGAATTTTTGACAGTTCTTCCATACAAAAACTGTCAGACGTCAATTTTATTCCACGATCAAAAATTATCTGTCTATTGAAAAATCAGCCCTTACTAATGTAATCACCACTGCTCTCAAAACGGTGAAGGAAAACATCGTGAGGAAACCAAATTCTTGAAACAAAAAAATCGAAGACATGTAAACATCTAACAACCCGCAGTGACCGCGTGGTGGATTATAGAACACTCCCTCCAGGCCGAAGGTCTGACAACCAGTCTTACCATGGATGACTTATTACCCAGTAACTGGGTTGTGGAGGTCAGATAGGCAATCGGTAAAAACAATACTGGTATTCAGTTGCATCCGGTTGGACTGGAATCTGACTCCAACATAGTTGGGAATAGGCTAGGCGGGTGATGAAATCCACGTATAATATTCCTATGCTTGTAACTTGCAACTTGTATTTACATGCTTGCATGGCGGAATACTGAATATCAGGCAGCCGAAGAAGCAAATTTGTGTGCAAGTATTTGTTAATTTACCTGCGTTTTCCACCAACATGATCAACATTTATTTTCTACTCTATTAACCTTACCTTCTCATATAGCAGAGTCTATAACAAAAATAAATAACCAACATTCATTTTCAGATAGATTTTCCACTCAGGGTCACAATATTTGCGGATTAACTCGCCAGCATTTAAAATGAAAAAATACCGGAGGTCTAAAGGTTCTTCTCCTAAAATTGTTTGTCCAAAAAGCATTAACCATAACACGTTTACTATAAGCTTCAGTAACCATAATGTTCAAAAATTCGAAATTAACTTTAACTTTAAACTTTTATTCAAAACGGTTTTAAGTCTTTTGTATATTATTGATTGTAATATTTATGACAAACAAATTTAGGGCATATTGTATTTAGGGATTTGAATTTTAGCGCATGTGATATTATGTGACATTAAGTTCGGGCAAGTTATCATTCGGACAAATGATTATTAGGACAAAAAAAATATGGCACTTTACAATATGGATAAAAAAGTTAGGTAACACAGTAGAGAACTCTAAACAATTTCATACTTATCACGGAGCGAGAGGCGTGACCCTCCTTTAGGCTATCTTACCGAGAGGCTCTTTGCCAATAAAATTGTCTAACCTTGTGAAAATCAATGGATCCTCACGCTAGGGATGCTTGTCGGAAAATTGACGCGGATATTTTTTTTGAACGTATATTTTTATCGGATCTTGCAACGGATATTAGGTATATTTGTTTCGTCTTTTTGAAGGCTATGTTGGGAAAGAGAAGTTTTGTGTATGAATGTGGATCTAAGAGTAAGAGAAGACAAAAAAAAAGCAGTGGCACTCCGAGAGTGCTGACAGAAGTGAAAACAAAACACAAACAGAATACTTTGCCGTCACTCACTGACCTAATGGATATTAATTAAAACCGAGTACATCCCGAGGACAGCCGAACACATCCGAAGCGGGTATTTTTTTAAACGTCTTACAAACAAAACACGCGCGGTGTCGCTTACGGTAACAGTGGTGCGAGTTCAATGGTTTTTTCCCATCTCAAAAAATGTCCAACGCGCCTAAAAAAGTTTAAAGAAGTTTTTGGCCAATTTCCGACATCCACACGGGCCAGGCCGCGGGTAAAAGCTAGTATCATTATATCCAGGATGACACCGAATTCGAGCAAAACCGGGATTAATAATTGGGAATTCAATATGTAACCATATCGATCGTATGGTTCTGGGAATAGCGCGGACAACTTCCTCCAACTTTGTATAAAACGGGAATAAAGATTTCCAAGAACAATATTCTCTGTTTCGTCCCATCTACTTTTGTATTTCATTGTTATATTTGTACATATGCCACTCAAATCAGTCTACCTAGCCTTTCTCAACTATCTTAACTGGTTTGTGGCTAAGTAATAACAGCTGCACGGGTCGATCAATCAGGTTAAGCAACGCTTGCCGCGGTTAGTCAGTGGATGGGTGACCATCTTAACATTCTAAGACCCCTCCGTGCCTGGAAAGCACGTTAAGCCGTTGGTCCCGGCTGTCATTTGTGCATCATTGACAGTCGTTACGGGTCGTCAGAAGCCCGAAAGTCTGACCACCAGTCTTACCAAGTTGTATCGTGTTACCCGGTACCTAACTGGGTTGTGGAGGTCAGATAGGCAGTCGCTCCATGTAAAATACCGACCGCAACATAGTTAGGAAAAAGGTAGACAGGTGATTATGACTTGGCGATACTACAAGCCTCTCTCGGATACTCTAATATTCTTGCATGAGAGTGGTTTTTCATATAAAATTGTATATGCTAACTGCCATCGTATTAGTTTAAAATTGACTCTCGTTCGTGCAATATATTTTGCATAAATGGAATCATATTTTGCGGTTCAAACGTTTTAAGAGTATTGCTATTTTAAATTATGCATGTATTTGAAATTTTCAGCTCAATTATTATAATGTTTTAGCTATAATGTCTGTGCCGTTTAATTTGTTATTAAAATCGAGTGTATAATTTTGCCATATGAATATTCATTTGTGAACTAAAACTATTATTTCATGAAAAATCTATTTCAACAAACATTTTTAACGTTTTAAATGACCCCCAATGAGAAGAGAGGTAAGGTTGTATATTTTTAGAAATATTATTATTATAAAGAACGGAGCTAAATATCCGCACATAAGTTTCGGATATTAATAAGGTTGACTTCCTTATTTCTCTCATTTCACCTCTAGTGTATTTTAAAATATATTCTTAATGACAACCGTGAAGTCCTAAGAGTCACTTTAGAAAACAAATGAAATCACACGTTAACTCGTATCAGATACAGTTCAAAATTATTTGTGGAGACCTTCTATTTTTAAGAAAACTTTCTTCGATTATTTTACAAGGCTAATATGAAGGGTTCTCAGTTTGGTTTATTTATCTTTATTAGTCAGGTCAATGGTTTTGAAAGCATGGTTCATGAACTTTTATCTTTTGTGCTGGTGGAATCAGCACCCTAATTGCGTAACACATTATCAATTACAATCTGAATCATTTTGGAGAATATTGCTAAACCATTGCTTCATATGTTTGAAAGATTTGTCTGTTCAACAACGTAAATAACGCAATGAATGTACAATGCGTGCCACGAAAAATGAGACTTGACGCCGCCTCCCCCGCTCTTTCCGCCGCCCCTATGACGTCCGGTCCCGTCCCGCACTCAGACCTCATACCGCTAAAGATACCTAAAATCGTGTTCTGCGCATGTCAAACCACGTGGTGTGTCAAGTCTCATCTTTCGTGGCACACATTGTAGTTGAACTGTCTGAAAGTCATTGCCACTGATAGTGTGGTTGGTTACGCAACTACCTCTTTGGGGACTAGTTCAGAATAGGGGAAATATGGACTTGGAAAGTGCATCATAGTATCGGAAATGTTAGGGTTCCGCTCACAATGGTGTTTAGGGGATTTGATGGCGTACTTAACTGTGAAGACATGGTTCCCATAAGGTTTCTAAAAAGGAAAACACCATGCACGAAAAAAAAGAAAAATCAACACTTCATACAAGGGATGTTGCTCCGGCCAACTTTTAGATTCACGAAAAAGATTGATAGCATGGTTTTCCGTTTTCTAATAACAAGTCTATCCACCAAGCGTGATGTTTATAAAGTCAAAGTCAAAGCATTTATTTCAAATAGGCACATAAAAGGCACCTTTGAACGTCAGAAATTACAACAAATAGAATTGATTCTATAACATTTTTAAACCTGAATCTTCATAAATAATTATTAAATAACCACCTATTTTAAAACTGCCTGGTTGATCTAATGGTCGCAAGCGCTGCTTAGCAAGAAGTCCCGGGTTCGATTCCCGGATCAAGCAAAGTGTTATTGGGTTTTTCTATTTTAATTTCTCAGTAGCAACCCAGATTATGGATTTGTGCCCGGTTGATAGCAATAGGGTCGCCCACTAAGACATTTTTTTGAAGTGAAACTACGCACGCTTGACTTGGGGAGTAAGCTGGCGAACGCGTGACGTAAGCGTTACGAAAAGTGTGATCGGGCGAGGCGAACGGGAGTTGAGTGGGGGATATAAGTAAGAGAAAGCAGTGCGCGCGCACATTTTCTTTCTCTCTTTCTCTTATAGCTAGTAAATTAAATATATATATATATATATATCTCAGTCAGTAGTTCGTTTGCGAGTTTACTAGCGTTACGCGAACGGTGATTCTTTGGTTATTTTTTTTCGTAATACAAATAATTGAAAAAATTTACTTCAAAACGCGGAGGCGATAAAGATATACATATTATGCAGACCTATATTTTTACAATCTAGCCATACATCTAGCCAAGAGAAAAAAGCTCGAACTTGTTTGAAAACCCTGGTCCCCGCGGCCACTTGTATGAACGAGCTATCATGGCGTGAGTTGCCCGCGCGCTCCCCGCGCTGAGCACTTGAGCAGCCCGCGCCGCTCACCACGCCCGCGTGCCCACTATGGACACTCAAATGAAGTTCTTATGTTTGAGTACACCGCGCCACGCCCGCCCCCCGCCCGCGCTGCCAGTCTGGCCAAGCACTTATTAACTATATTAAGGGGATAAGACACTTGATTCACGGGTTCTTTATAAAAGCCAGCACTTGCACTGTAGACCCTATGGCATGGGACTTAGATATAACTAGCGAATTATGGGCAATACTATACAACTCTGGCTAACCCTTTGGGGAATTCAGGTGGATGCTGTTTTAAAAATGCTTTAAAAAGAAAAACAGCCTCTCCCCTTTGTATCACCCTTTCAACCCCCGATCATAGCAAAACAAGTAAATAAAGTCGTTTCTACGTAAAGTGGATGTGAGTTTACGTTCTCGTTTACGAGATAACTGCGAGAACGAGAAGGAGCGGGATGTGTTTTACGTGCGACCAACTTAAAATATATATTTTTATGGTGTTGGGGTGTGTTTATAGTGGGGTTGTAGGGCTAACGTTTAGATTTATTGAAAGGGTTTGGGGTCTAAATGAGATGTCTCGTTTGGTTATTGAAGTGTCGGCCAATAATCGACGGCGTTGTCTTTGGTAGTTTTCAGTTTTCTTCATCCGTTACTTTCAAGTGACAAGCAGCCTGTATTTACATAAATATGACAATACGGCGGTAAAATATGAATACAGTGACAATACTAATGCATACTGCATAGGACTATTTTGAAATTATTATTATAAATAAAATGATAAATGATTTATTTTCAGCCAAAGAAATCAAAAATAAAATAAGACTGAAATTAAACACACTCTCTTCACATCTCTTTTCATACCCTAAAGATGCGTAACAACACAAAAAAAAAAAAAAATAGAAACATTCGAATTGAGAACCTCCTCCTTTTTAGAAGTCGGTTAAAAACCATTACAAAAATCACTCGTCTCTTCACAATGCCATATCCCACAAACTTCGTCACACACACACACACTCTAACACACAATATCGGTTGTCACGGACCACATTACAGTTTTATTGGAAAAGTTCCGTCCAACCCGACGTGGGGACACCCGCACTAGATAAAAATGCACGTAAGTTATACCTACACTGTATATGAGAGAGACAAGGAGTTTAAAATTGCAGTGGGAATGAGAATGTAAGAGGGAGACAGAAAGTAGTTAGCTATGCAGAATGCCACCATAACAGACGGGTGCAATAAATTTGGCATTCGCCACCATAGAATTTCAAGCCTGCATTAGTAGCGATGGTTCAATGTACGTCCGGGGCCCTGGATTGTCCTCACTACCACCTTTCTGACTAGCGTGTCGATGGCAATCTAAATAGAACCAAACATTCGAAGACATGCTACAAATCCCCAACCCCCGCACTGGGATGCTGAGATAGTGGTGGATTACGGCCCACTCCCTCTCATAGAGAGGTCTGTGTCGCAGACTCCCAGCAGTGGGAAAATTATAAGCTGATTACGTATGTTAATGATCCAACATAATGCCAACCCCTATTTTGACTTCCAAACGCAAAATATTGTAAGTAAGTTCTTCTTTGTTCATCAGTGTACCAGAGAACATCAAGTAACCGGTATAGTTTTGATGAAGCAAAGCTACTAAGTCTTAAAGCTGTCCTCCTGCAGGTACCTGTCACACCGCCGGCGACTAACGAGAAGCGAGTAGACAGAGTAACTACTAAAATCTAGTTGGCGAGGGACGAGCGATTGCCTGCTGGTATGCGTACGTATTACCAAGAGTGAGTCTCTCAGCGTGTGTTTTGCCCCCCAACCGAGTGTCGCTGAGCAAGTATTCTCTTTGATAGCTCTTGTCGCTGCGACAAACGTGTACTCACCGGTGGAGAACAGTCAGCAATCAATTGTTAATATACAGGGTTAGTCTTCAAAGACCAGCAAAATTTAAAGGTCATCAAACTGAACAACGGTCTTCATGGGACCTACTTTGTAATCTCGAATGAAAATTTAGCCGTCCCATACGTTTAGGTCGAGTAGGTATTGAAGTTTTCATGTGACAGTTGATAAATTTTTCGCGATTACGATATTGGTACTATAGAGAAAGTTGTTCCGTTTGATGGTCTGTACCACACCCTTAAATTTGGCTGGTCTTTGAAAATAAACCCTGTGTAATTATATCTCTTTTGCCTATGTTTTTTGAGACAGAAAATCGTTGATAGTCGCTTCCTCATCGGCGATGGGACAGGTGCCTTAGAAAGACAATAAAAAACAAAAGAGAGAGTTTGAAACTTCCTTCTCTCTATCCCGTCATCTTTATCCGAGGTGCGCACAATCTCCGCCTATTAGCATATGCCGATAAGTCCGAGGAGCGAATATTTTAACTCGAGAACAATTTTCTTTCGTTCACGTAGAATAAAGATAGGGCGGTGTCAGGATATTGGTTTAGAAACTGTGCAGTGATGAAGGTGAGTTGTTAATTAATGTTTTAAGTAAAGGCATATTATTCCATTAAATAATACCTAGACGATAATGCAAGATATGTGGATAAATGTGTGCGTTAAGAACATCGAGATATAAGTACTAACGTACAGTACTTATATCTCGATGGTTAAGAATTAGTTAGTTGAATGCGCAGCGTTTAATCTGTGGTTTTTTTGTCATTTGTAAATATATTTACCCCTACCCCCTTAGGCCCTCACTAATAAACGTTGTATAGCGTCTGTATAGTTACACAACGCTTTGTCTTCTTCGAAATGCAAGTTACTGACGATTGAAAGAGAGAAATCGGTCTGTAACTATTCATTTGATATAATACGTTTATTGGTGAGGGTATGACATCATTATTTTTCCAATACAAAACACTCCGTCAATTACCTTTTCACTGAGCCTCCTTTCTCGTAATTCTGCGCTTCCCAACCCAGCCAGCATTACATTCGTTTGTAACTCGATATGTTGCCGGCACGTACCACACGTATGTTAGGTGTCATGTGTTCACGCGTGCTGTCACATAGGTATCAGCGGGTTGAGAGGTCCCAGAGCGGGAGGGGTCAGTTGATGATTTCCTATCCTCAAAAAAAAAGGGTGGAATTATTTGTAAATCTTCACCCTCTCACTCCTCCACGAGCTATTACTTTGTGCCGATACTAGAGAAGCAATTGATTGCCTGCTAATTCCAACATTGAGCAGTGGTAGCCCAGGTGTAACGGCCGCGACTTACTGAGCTGTAGGTTCGAAGCCAAGCAAGCACTTTACTTTGTGTAAATTATTTCAGCACCACAGCTCTAAAAACGGTGAAGGAAAACATTGTGAGGAAACGGACATGTCCTAGAACCAAAAATTCGAAGACATGCGACATCTACCAACCTTCGCACTGGGATGCTGGGATGGTGGTGAATAATGGCCCACTCCTTCTTACAGAGAGGAGGTCTATGTCCCAGACTCCCAGCAGTGGAAAAATTATAGGCTGATTGTTGAAGTTAATTCCAACATAATGCCCACCCCTATTTTGACTTCCAAACGCAAAATATTGTAAGTAAGTTCTTCTTTGTTCATCAGTGTTCCAGAGAACATCAAGTTAGCGGTATAGTTTTGATGAAGCAAAACTACTAAGTCTTAAAGCTGTCCTCCTGCAGGTACCTGTCGCACCGCCGGCGACTAACGAGAAGCGAGTACGCAGAGTAACAACTAAAATCTAGTTGGCGAGCGACGAGCGATTGCCTACTGGTATGCGTACGTACCAAGAGTGAGTCTCTCAGCGAGTGTTTTGCCTCCCAACCGAGGGTCCCTGAGCACTTGTCGCTGCGACAAACGTGTACTCACCCATTGGTGAGTCTCTCCATCGAGAACAGTCAGCAATCAATTGTTAATATACAGGGTTAGTCTTCGAAGACCAGCTAAATTTAAAGGCCATCAAACTGAACAACGTTCTTCATGGGACCTACTTTGTAATCTCGAATAAAAATTTAGCCGTCCCATACGTTTAGGTCGAGTAGGTATTGAAGTTTTCATGGGACAGTTGATAAATGTTTCGCCTACAATGTTGGTACTATAGAGAAAGTTGTTCCGTTGGTTGGTCTGTACCACACCCTTTTTGGCTGGTCTTTGAAAATAAGCCCTGTATGATTATATCTCTTTTGGCTACAATCTTTTGTAAGTTTCTTGAGACAGAAAATCGTTGATAGTCGCTTCCTCATCGGCGATGGGACAGGTGCCTTAGAAAGACAATAAAAAACAAAAGAGAGAGTTTGAAACTTCCTTCTCTCTATCCCGTCATCTTTATCCGAGGTGCGCACAATCTCCGCCTATTAGCATATGCCGATAAGTCCGAGGAGCGAATATTTTAACTCGAGAACAATTTTCTTTCGTTCACGTAGAATAAAGATAGGGCGGTGTCAGGATATTGGTTTGGAAAATGTGCAGTGATGAAGGTGAGTTGTTAATTAATGTTTTGAGTAAAGGCATATTATTCCATTAAATAATACCTAGACGATAATGCAAGATAAGTGGATAAATGTGTGCGTTAAGAATTAGTTAGTTGAATGCGCAGCGTTTAATCTGTGGTTTTTTTGTCATTTGTAAATATATTTACCCCTACCCCCTTAGGCCCTTACTAATAAACGTTGTATAGCGTCTGTATAGTTACACAACGCTTTGTCTTCTTCGAAATGCAAATTACTGACGATTGAAAGAGAGAAATCGGTCTGTAACTATTCATCTGATATAATACGTTTATTAGTGAGGGTACACTGAAAAAAAAGAATTGTTGAATGTACTAAAGTAGCGTAGGTTGAGTAATGAACTGCCATAGTCAACCCTTTTCATAGTTAATTTTACCTTTTCATAGTTAATTTTACTATAACAAGAGTGAATTTAACAAAATCCATTGGTAAAATCAACAATTTCGTGTGTAGGACCTATATAACCCGCGGATTTGATAAAATTTACGCGGAATTTAGTAAAATCAATCATTCTTTTTTTTCAGTGTATGACATCATTATTTTTCCAATACAAAACACTCCGTCAATTACCTTTTCACTGAGCCTCCTTTCTCGTAATTCTGCGCTTCCCAACCCAGCCAGCATTACATTCGTTTGTAACTCGATATGTTGCCGGCACGTACCACACGTATGTTAGGTGTCATGTGTTCACGCGTGCTGTCACATAGGTATCAGCGGGTTGAGAGGTCCCAAGGGATCGATGTGCGGTGGATACCTGATGGAAAACAATGGATCGGAAATACTGTGAATTTAAAGTTGATAAATCGTAGGCTATGAAAATGTCTTGATTTTATCTATAACAAATTACTGTGACACGCATTTTCACTCACATGGAGTTTTGTGCAAGATCCGTGCATTTTCTGGCATAAAAAGTGTCTAAAGTTACTTAGGAATAGTATCAATAGCGTTCTATTGTTACTATAGAGCCTGGTGAGATACCCACCATAAAGCTATGTATATTTTGCTGGTAGCGCGATCATGGTATCGTTACCATGGTGTCCTAGTCATCATCATCATCATCATTTCAGCCGAGAAACGTCCACAGCTGGACATAGGCCTCCCCCAAGCACCTCCACTTCGACCGGTTCTGTGCTTCTCGCATCCAACGGGTTCCTGCGGCCTTCACAAGGTCGTCGGACCACCTTGTGGGAGGCCTTCCAACGCTACGTCTTCCGGTAAGCGGTCGCCACTCCAGAACCTTTCGGCCCCATCGGCCATCTGTTTTGCGAGCAATGTGCCCACTGTCACTTAAGTTTGGCAAGTTTGATGGCCTAGTGCATAAGCCTTATAGCCATACCTCATCGGGACGCCATGGCGACGTCGCCAGGTCGAGCTGCCAACTACCACTCACCACCTCACCTGGCGTCAGCTTGGTTACGCAGCCAACCATACATTTTGTTGTCGACGCGACCTAGCTGCGCTGCCTTGGTGTCCCGGTTGAGGTATTGTCTCTCCTTTCTCCCTTAATCCATCTGAAAATTGTCTTTCAAAGATCGCTTTTAGCGATAAGACCGTCTATTCTGTCACCACTTGTAAAATTTCTACATTTACATCTGTAATATTTATAGAGTACATAAAAGCATAATCAGACTATAATGTTCCCACCGCTGGGAGACAGGCCTCCTCCTCGGTGTGAGGGAGAGGGCATCCACCATACGGGCCCAGTGCAACTTAGTAGATGTCACATGTCTACGAATTTTTGGTTCTAGGACATGCCGGTTTCCTTACGATGTATTCCTTCTCCGTTTTGAGAGCAGTGGTGGATAGAATAATTTGGAATAATTTACACAAAGTAAAGCTTCTGTCTAGGTTCGAACCTACGGCCTACAACTTGTAAGTCGCGGCATGAATGTGGGCTTTATTTAAGTCCCAAACCATTCCGGCTATCCTGATTCATGCATAATAAACAACGTTAACCACAAATGCAAACGTCAAACACAAAGTAATGTTCATTTGTTTCACGTCTTAGTCAACAAACATAAAGCCCGTGGTCGTTGGTCTTAGTCCCTTCCCTGTCCAGTGATCACATTCGATTCAAAGTGATTGTTTAACCATTGTGTCTGCGTCGCGGAGAATTGTTAAGAGAAATATGATACTCAAGTCAAGTTTCTCTAGCCAAAGGCTTACTAATCCCATGGACTGGAAATTAATCCTGTCACGGGTACATTGAACTTGACTAAATTGCGGCAGGGCTGCCATTTTATGGTTTTTCCACACGTATCAGGGGTCAGGGGGGTGACCGGGACGTGGACGGACCGTGTCGTCAGGGGTTCATAAAAAAATATTGGCGTGTAAATTTTATATGGACTCGTTTACACACGACCATGTCTGGCGGGGTAGTGAGTAACACACTAAAGGCTCCTTCAAACAGGTGCGACACACGATGAAATCGCGCGCGACACAAAGGCACCGCAAGTCGCGCAACGAGCGGTGCCTTTTTGTCGCGCGCGGTTCGCGTCGCGCGTCGCGCCTGTTTGCAGGAGCCTTAACAGTAGCAATGGCTTTTATTTTGACCGTTCAACAACATTCATAGCGTTATTTACGTTTTTGAGCAGACAATTTATTCGAAGACTAGCTCTGCCCCGGCGAACTTCGTACCGCTATCAAAATCAGTCAATCCGTTCTCGAGATGTACAAAATGTATGAGAAAATGTTTTCTTTTTTGTGATTTTTTTCCATGTGTTCATCGTTATCCTGCTATTAAATCAATGATCATAAAAATCCGTCCAGCCGTTCTTGAGATATACTCGTAAATGGTGTAACTAGGGTCCGTCCGACTTTGTTTTATTATAGATTTTAGCTGCGCCCCGCGGTTTCACCCGCGTAAGTTTCGATTCCAAAAAAAATCTGGAGAGGGCCATCCTTATCACCTAGGGATGTATAATATAGCCTACGACCTATTCTCAGACCTACCAAATATACATAAAAAAAAAACATAAAAATCGGTCAAGCCGTTTCGGAGAAGTTCGATATAGAAAGAAAGAAGAAAGAAAACATGTTTATTTAGCACAAAGCCACAAGTGCACACAACAAACAATAAAAAATTGTAAAAGAAACTAAAAAAACTAAACTGAAGAAAAAAGAGTGTGTGCATCTCACGGCTGCGCCAAATAGGACTAGTTCAATCAAACACTGTGACACGAGATTTTTATATATAATAGAGAAGATAGATATGAAGCAATGGATTAGAGCAATTTCCTTCAAAATGTTTCGGATAGTGATTGAAAGTGTGACGCAATTAGAGGGCGGGCCAGTGACAGGGGTTTAGTGCCTGTCTTGTGTGTGCCACAGTCCTGTCACGTTCCGGATACGGCACTGATATGTTTGTATAGACTTTTAGTGGATCTCTCTCTCGGGAGCATTATCTGTCAAATCTATCAGAATGTGTTGTCAGTTAGTTTTGGACATACGTCAATCTGCAATTTCTAGTTCTCAGTGTCAAAAGCACCCGTTTTGTTTTGTGAAAGTGTTTTTGGGTTTTTCAATCAAGAATTTCTCAGTAGCAGCATGCAGTTTGGATTTGTGCCGGGTTAATGGCAATAGACTCGCTCCCTATTACCTGGGACTTTAAGGTAGTTTGCGAAATGTTGGTGCGCTACAGGTACACCTGTACCTAACCGTTCAACTTGAATATGTATATTCACTATGACAGGTCCATAGGATTACTAAGTCACTCTCTCAAATAATAGACACGGGAAAATGGAACATGAAAAAATCGGGATATTTCTCGAAACGCACCAACTTTGAAACGCACCAAAAGTCATCATCATCTGCCTAGCCTTTTCCCAACTATGTTGGGGTCGGCTTCCAGTCTAACCAGATGCAGCTGAATACCAGCATTTTACATGGAGCGACTGCCTATCTGACCTCCACAACCCAGTTACACACCAAAAGTATTCCGCGAAAAAAAAAATATAATTTATTCCTCGAAATGCATCAACGATGAAACATAGAGAAGAGCATGAAGGATTCGTAATAAATGATATCGATAGACGTTTCATTTGGTGCGTTTTAAAGTTGGTGTGATTCGATGAATACCCCAAAAAATCAATCGTACTCTGGGCGAAATGGGCTTTTAATGGATCCCTGCACCTAGTAATATGACAACGGGGCTATTCTATTGGAATGATAAAATAAAACCGACCGCCGTAAATGTTCCTTAAACATTGCTTTATTGAAATATACATTTAATTATTATATTTATTTCCAATAATACGTACAAATGATGTGTGTGCAGAATGCTCGACGCGAAAGTCGTTAAACTTAGTTGTCTGGCATATTTGCTGAGCTGGGCCTTTTTGTCGCAGCCATGAGGCACACTTTCCTGCTAATTTCTTACATCAAACTTTTACACTTTTTATTTGATTTTTGAAGTGAAAACTTATTTAAGGCTCCTTCAAAGAGGCGCGACATGCGATAAAATCGCGCGCGACACAAAGGCACCGCAAGTCGCGCAACGAGCGATGCCCTTGTGTCGCGCGCGATTCGCGTTGCGTGTCGCGCCTGTTTGCAGGAGACTTTAAGCGCGTTGGGCATTTTTTGAGATGGAAAAAACTGTTACCGACACTGTTACCGACACCGCGCTACATTCGGATGCGTTCGGCTGTCCTCGGGATGTATTCGGTTTTAAATCCGATATGTCAGTGAGTGATGGCAAAGTATTCTGTTTGTGTGTTGTTTTTCACTTCTGTCGGCATTTCCGGAGTGCCGCTGTTCTTTTAAATTTGTTTTTATCTGATGTATGTATCTGGTGTATTGTGTGTCTTTTATTCTGCGCAAAATAAATTTATTTTCTTTCTTTTCTTTCTTAAAGTAGGTAATGTACGGTTCCGTGCAGGGCTTCTTAACAAAACATTCTCAAAATCAAAAAATCTCACCGTTTCCCTAAGACTTAGCGGCGACACTCTTAATTATAGTAATTACATAGAGTTTAGATTCAAACCGTTATCATTAATTATGTTAACGACACCGCCGGACACATTTACGACACGATCCGATTCCGACAATACTTCGGGAAGCCATTCCGATTGTTAGGTAGTTATTGGTAGTTTTTTTTTTACCGGATTAATAGGAAAAATATTTGAGCGTAAAATGTTATGAATTTTTGTAGTATGTGAATGAGAACTGGAAGATAGGTAGAAGTTCTTAAACGATTAGTGTATTGTAAGATTTTTCTGAAACTGTCTCTTTGTGTTGCTACTGATATCGAATGAAATCAAATCAAAAGTAATTTATTCAAATTAGGCTGAGAATCAGCACTTTTTGAACGTCAAAATTACAAAAGACAGTCCCCCAAAACGCCCGGCCTTCACCACTTCCTAGTGCTTTCGCTGGGAAGAAGAAATGGTGCAACTAACTCCCCAGCAGCACAACTGTCTGTTCAGTTCGAAAAACTTGCTTCTATACAATAGTAGGTACCTATATATATTAGTAGATACCTAACCACCGTCTCTGTTTCGATCCCCAGTTTGGGTAAGTGCTATTTTGAATTATAAACTGGAAAGGAAACCGGTTAATAGCCAAAAGATCGCCTCATAGTATACCTACGTCAAAAAATCACATGATTTTCATAAAAAAAACCTTTTACAGAGCTAAATTAATATTTAGGCCTGAAAATATTTTTTTATATGAAAAGCTACTAAGGTTTCCTTATGAAATTTGTCTTTAACTACATTTATGCTCTCATTAGCAAACGCTGTAACCGTAGATTGTTTTTACGTGAAATATAAGACTAAATGCAACACGCGTGCTATAGGGATCTGTCTCATCATCGACGAGGAAGCATCAACGATTTTCTCGTTCAAGAAACGTAAAAAAGATCCCCTGTATCAAAGTAAAAGAGATACATACATTAATAGTTGATCGGTGACTATTCACACCGCGAAATACTCGTTTCTCAAGATAAGAGCTATCAAAGAGAGTATCGCTCAGCGACACTCGCTTGGCGGGCAAAATACTCACTGAGAGACTCACGTTTGGTACATATAAAAAAGAAAGAATGAAAGAAAAAGTACGTATTGCGACTCGTACAGAAAGATCACAAACTAAACTAAACAGCAAAATAAAAATCCAAGTTATATAAAAAATAAAAGTAACAAAAGGAAAATGAAACAGAAAGTCCTATACGAGGCCAAAAGGCTCCTAACTCAGCATGATGCTGCGACATTTAAAAAATAAATGTTGCAGCGTGGTATTCTGATAGGGCCCGCTGTGATGTCACGGGCAGTGCCAGATGTAACCTCATTACTTGTCTATGCCTTGAGTGTCAGAGGCACTCTGGTGTGTCTGTGGCATTGCTATGCATATGCATATTCATACCAGCGAGTAGTCGCTCATCGCGCACTCGCTGCTCGTTACTCGCCTAGGTACTCGTTTATAGTTGCTAGCTCTACTCGCTTCTCGTTAATCTCCGGCCGTGAGACAGATGCCTAACTTTAAAGTTCACTCGTGAAGCTAAGCACGGGCACGTGCTACAAATGCGTTGAGAACACTAAATTTAGTGTTATATTTCGTGATTATAATTGTATACTTTATAACTTAAGCCCAAGATAGATGCGCGGCATTGCGACTGCAACGAAACTGCCAAATTGCAGTTTGGATGCAGTTAGAATGCTGTTAATTATATGGATAGCAGTGACTTCATCTGCATAAGGCTTCCCGCTTGCCTGAACTTACATAGATCTGCATACGCAATCAGTAATTTGACTGTCGGGTATAATCGGGAAGTATTCAGCCCATCTTTGTTAGTGTATCCTTCGATTATCCTTCAGCTGTTTGCTATAAGACCTTCCTGGTGCCATGTTATGACGTTTTGTGCCATCATGATTATAGTGTGAGAGAGAGATGGAGCTATACATAACCGATAGCACCATCCCCTTTAAGGACTGAAATCATAATGGCGTTAATACTTTTAAATACGGCACTTGCGTATACAATTTTTATTTAATTTAATTTATTCAGACAACCAATGATCCATTTACGTTACTACATTTATACACATATTGTTAGTATGAACTTAAAAACTATGTTAGTACCTAATAACTAAGAGTGACTTAGTCCTCTGGGTGAGGCTCCACACCAGTGGGCTGTCTAGCTTATTGCTTATTACCCTCAGGATGCTGTTACTGCTCCCACGCAATCTGCTTAGCAGTGAGGCTGTCTTTTTGCGCCAGGTGGCATCAAAGCCATCTGTGCGCGACTCAGCGAACATTGTTGACGCACTGCAGAAGCGTGGCAGACGTAACAGCGCCCTGTAGGCATTGTTAAACTGGATGCGCAGAGAATTGTAAGCCCTTTGGGTATATCTGAACCACAGGCTCGCTGAGTACAGAGACGTACAATAAGCTTTGAATAAAGCCACTTTGACCGCGTCTGCGCCACTTTGACCGCGTCTGCACATCGAGCGAACCTGCGGGCCAGCATGTTCGCCCGGACTGACAATGCCCTGCGCTCCCTCTCCATGTCTGCATCATCTCCAAGGTTTTCGGTAAGCACATGCCCAAGATACTTGAATTGGTATACTCGATTAAGAGGAATACCATTGAGTAACACAGGTGGAACAACAGTTGGGCACTTTGTACCCGCCTTGAAGATCATGAACTCTGATTTTTTAACATTATAACTCAGACCGTGTGTGGCCGCATACTTTTCACACACGGCAAGCAACTTCCGCAATGCACAAATCGAGGGAGCCAGCAGCACCATATCATCGGCATAGCTAAGGTTGTTCACACTGACACCATCTACGTAGCACCCTATGGGCATTTGACAGAGTTCCTCGATTAGCGCATTCACGTATAGGTTAAAAAGCAAGGGCGAGCTCAACCCCCCCTGCCTCACTCCGCATTCCAGCTTGTATTCACTGGACAATTCACCCGCCCACTTTACATTATTTTTCTGATTAAGGTACCAATACCTAAAAAGTGATGTCAACTCTGGCGGTAGGCCCGTTTCTTTTAGCTTCTGCCATAACATATCATAAGACACTAGGTCAAATGCTTTCGAGAGGTCTAGAAAGCAAGCATAAACCGGGGTCTGTCTGTCAGTGTAATATTTCACAGTGTGCTTAAGGCTAAGAATAGCAGTCTCAGTCGACAAGCCAGGACGAAAACCGAACTGAGCGTCATGTAACTTAACATGCTTGTTCAAATTCAAATATGAGTTAAGCACACTGTCAAATACCTTTGCTACAATCGTGGCCAGCGAAATGGGTCTGTAGTTAGATTTTTCAGACATCCCCCGTTTTACTCTTGACAATTGGTACCACCAGAGTCTTCATCAAGGCAGGGGGTAGGTGTGAGTGATTTATGCACAAGTTACAAAACATTGCAAGTACTCTAGGAAGGTGGAAACCAGCATGCTTCAGGTGTTCCACGCTGAGAGCGTCATACCCCGGTGATTTTCCTCCCTTCATACCCCCAATAGCACGATCAATATCCTTCGCAAGTATCAAAGTTGAAATATTCATACCCTGAGTCTCAGCAGCAAACCGTCCACATGCTGGTCCTAAGGGCGACTTTACCACGAATTGTTCCATAAAAACATTGGCAATGTCTTTAGGGCTAGAAACATTTTTGTACCACGTGGGGACAATAAATAAATGAAAACACTGGTCAATCAGTGCGTAGGAGTATTTTGTAATATCTTGATTTAAAAGAGTGTCCTCAGAGTTTCTTGTCCATTCTTCTCCATAGAGATATACGTTTTGGAATGGGCTTCTTTAACTTTTTGACTAACTGACCGACTCCTTGACAATTTAAAAGTGTCTGTATATGGTTTAATAAAATCAATGCTTTAAGTTTGAGTTTATAATCATTAATAACCGAAATTCAATAATCGAAATCAAGAAAAATGTTGTAGTAGTAATGGGCTAACTATAACTACTAATTGGATATTATGTATTATATAAAATTTTTGTATGTTGACTGGCATTGTCAGTTAATTATACGAAGTTTAATTTGTGTATCGTATTGACGTCCCAACCCTGTATCTTTATTTATGTGCCTTAGAAATTGGTTTACAAAAAAGAATGTCTAGAGTAGACATTATTTTTATAAACCAATTTCTTCGGTCTTCATCTATATAACTGCATTTTGTATCGAAGTGACTTTGAGAAAAGCCAATAATGGTTTTACGTTTAAGATTTATAAAACGCCATTTTCTCCAGCCATTTTATTTGACAGAATACTCTTCACCTTTCAATTGTTAAAGTATTGACATAAATGTGGCTACATTTTTCAGCGACGCTAGTTTAGTGGAAGCGTTCAATATGTCCTTGCAGAACAATTGGTTCCGCACAATATAAATAACAGGATATCGCTCAAACTGGTTGGGAGTTAGCGTTCTAGCGTTTATGGCTGGGTCACAGTGAGAGAAACTAGCGGTTTTTGATAAAATAATGAACCAGAACCTAGCTTAATTATGCAGGTATCCTTTGGTCCACACTTCACAATAACTTTTGGCCTAAACCTTGCATCAAAGTTGTCTACATAACTTACAGAAAAGGCAAATTGAAGTGGCAATGGGCCGGCTATATTAGCTGTAGAACCAATGACCGTTAAGATTTTGAGTGGAGACAGCGAATCGGCCAACGTAAGGTAGAAATCCCTCAGGCGATATGGTGCGACGATCTTCGCAGGGTGGCTGGTAGCAGCTGGATGGGAGTTGCCGAGAATCGAGCTGAATGGCGTGCAATAGGAGAGGCTTTTGTCCAGCAGTGGACTGGTGTAGGCTGATGATGACTCCTTTCACGAAGCGAAAATATAATAGTGATTATTAATACTATATAGGGAGGGACTGCTAAATAATAACAGCCGCACAGGTCGATCGATCAGGTTAAGCTACGCTTGCCGCGGTTGGTCTGTGGATGGGTGACCATTTTTAGATACCGTGACCGCTCTGTGCCTCGGAAAGCATGTTAAGCCGTTGGTCCAGGCTGTCATTCGTGGATCTTTGACAGTCGTTACGAGTAGTCAGAAGCCCGAAAGTCTGACAACCAGTCTTACCAAGGGGTACCGTATTACCCGGTAACTGGGTTGCGGAGGTCTGATAGGCAGTCGCTCCATGTAAAATACTGGTATTCAGCTGCATCCGGTTAGACTGGAAGCCGACCCCAACATAGTTGGGAAAAGGCTAGGCAGAAGATGAGGGAGGGACTGCTATGTACAGACGCCAGCACATCAAGCTACTACAATCTGTCAAATTTCTTTAATAGATTCTCAACTTTATCGCTAAAGTATAAAGTTCAAAGTTGATTGGGAAAATTTGATAGTTTCGGGTAGCTTGATGTGCTGGCGTTTGTACTTAAAATAGTAGTCCAGTCATTTGCCAAACCAGATAACACTGTCATACGACCATTGTATTAAAACCGAAAAGGAGATTGTTCAAAACCAGTCTAGGAAAGTTGCACGTATGAAAACCAAATTAATATACAAATTATTTGCTTATTTTTTACAAGCTTTTCACTTCAGGAATTTTGTTTTCGTATCCGGAATTATGATTTTAAGATAAACAGTAAATTAACGATTGCTAGGTACATTTCCGTATAGTGATGATGGACGTTTCGTTCTCTTCATTTGTACGAGTTACGTAAGTATGTATGAGCCTTTACATAAAAACATCACAAAAATGATATTAAACTCATAAATAGCTAAATAATTAGTAATATCATTATTATAACGTAGGTACTGTATATGTATTTCATAGTTCCGTTGTGAAAATATTTATTTTTGTGTTTCGTCTCACGCAGATGCAACTGTCAAGGCAGATGACAGACGTACCGGTAGGGATGACGATTATTCCTAAAGAAGATCGATTTTTAAATCTATCCGAATCGCAGGAAAGAATCGATTCAGCAATAAATTGAGTTCTGATAGATCTGTTCCCGCTATTATTCTACATCGACAGCTTTACCAGCATAATTAGTCAAATGTAATGAATAATCGAATACAAAATAAATTAAATAATATTGTTGGTTACAAAAAACAGAACAAAGAAACTGCGTATCAAAACTTAAAAGTTGCAATCCGCAGGAAAAACATTGGAACTCGTTTTCAAGTTTCTAAAATCGATTAAAAAATCGAGCGCCATCCCTAAGCGCCGCCGGCATGCCGCCGGCGCCTGCGTAAGCCGCCATTACTGTTTATTATTGTGTAAATATGTGTCGATTGAGAATAGTCACCGCGATTAATCTCTCCACTTAAATAGTAATACTTACGGAAATTCGTTGGTGTGTTTGTTTTAAACAACTTAGCGGGTTTCATTTAACTAACGATAGGACGTTTTCATATTTAATTGTGTTTTATTACGCCAGGACGTTTTTAGGTTATCTCCGAATTTGCTTAATTACTTTAAAACTCGGATACTTGTGTGAAAATAAACACTTTTATTTAATAGTACCTATATAAACCGTAGTCTATAATAAATAAAGATTTATTGTGTTTCAACTTAAGACGGATTTCCATACATCAACGGTCATGATCCTTTACTGCCTACTGTAGAATCCTGTTGATTCCGTTTTAAGTTGATTTCCAAGCGACTTGTGCAGGCAATGCCTCCCTCAGGCTTTTCCCGCAATTCGTCGTGGATGAAAGATGACATTATTGTCAGCAGCTTCCTCACTTTTTGTGTGAGTGAGATAGTGTTTACGTATCTATTAAATAGATACTTTTGCCAAGGCATCAAGGAGTCTCAGGCGTCACTGGTTTACAATTCAACTCCGAGCCTCTCTATCTTTTTCAATAATGATACCATTCTCTCAACACTATTGTGCATTCCAAGTTCCCCTTGACCTCATTTGAATCCACTGTCCGCTCCTCGCCCACACTGCTCCACACCCGACACTTTTATTGCAAAAGTTTGTACACTCTGACTGCCAGAATTCGCCCAGTAACTGCCAACTTTGCCCATTTGTTGGATACAAATTCAAACTGTATGAATTGAAAAAAAAAAAAGCGTTTTCTGACTCTTGATAATTGTGTGGCGCCCATAGTTTTCTTATTTCGGCCAATTTATGGAACAACTTTGATGTTTTTAGGGTTCTGTACCCAAAAGGCAACAAAAGGTAAAAACAGGACCCTATTACTAAGACTCCACTGTTCGTCTGTCTGTCACAAGGCTGTATCTCATGAACCGTGATAGCTAGACAGTTGAAATTTTCACAGATGATGTATTTCTGATGCCGCTATAACAACAAATACTAAAAGTAGAATAAAATAAATATTTAAGGGGCAACAAACGTGTTTTTTCGGCGTTTTTGTCTTGTGGTACGGAACCCTTCGTGTGTGAGTCCGACTTGCACTGGGCCAGTTTTTTATTTGGAAGTTGTAAAGTGTTGATTTTTTTTCGACTTTGTGATCTTTCCTTATCGGTTCTCAATACATACCTATGTAATAAGGCTCATTAGTGGTAGCACAAAAAAAAAAACAATTTGATGTCCTGGTGGAGGTCATGAGAAACCGCAAAATGCGAGAAGCACAGGTCCTCTAGATGAGGCGACGCGCAGGGGGGTTTTTTGATTGTTGTTTTTATTTATATCTAATCGTATGCTGCACTGGCTGACGTCATCACGTCAATCACCGGCTGTCGCTGAAAACCAGCGCTGGAGCTCTGTCTCGAATAGGGTCTTAGCATTATGCTGAGCGTTGGCCGTTTTGCGTAGATGTGACGCATACTTTCTCCCAGATTGTTATTTTTGCTTTTCTGTTGTTTGTGTTTTTATTTTTATGCATCATGTTTGACGCAAATAAACGTATTTTCTTTCTTTCTTTCTTTCTTCATTGTCCTTCAGCAGTGAACGTCTTTCGGCTGAAATAATGAAGATCTTATGTTGTTCCGTTTTCTTCGCTCCTTCGATTGATGAGAACAGCTTATGCATGAACAGCATGGTAAGAGTATTAACTTATCTGCAAAAAGGGTCTCAGGACATGAATTTAAGTATTGCTACTAGTAGAGGCTATTTTATTACACCCATTTTCGGTAGTTCAGTTCCATTTTCACCCCGTGCATGTTAACGAGCGGGTAGCGTGAAACTACATAATATTATACGATATGAAAAGTTAACGGTTCTTGACCTGTTAACAGATGGGACAAGGCCTCCGTTGAAACAATAGTATTTAATTTATTTACATCACTATTTAAAGTGATCAAATGATAAGGTAGTCAGCAAGGTTGGTAGTGGAGATGGATGGAGTTGGAGAAGTTGAACATTGGAACGCAAAACTCAAAAGTCTGTCTCTGTCAAGGAGTTGGTCAGTCATGAAGATGAAGCTAGTTGCCCATTCCAAGGCGTAGTAGGTTTTTATTGGGAAGAACGGAGAAGAAACTTCATGGAAAGGTGGATGGTTAGGGATGATGTTTCGAATGAAAACGGAGTTAATGATAACGTGATGATGGACCCCATAAGAGTATTCTAATACTTTCTTCTATTCTATGAGAGTATTTTCCCCATGAGAGTATTCTCATACTTTCTTCTATTCTATGAGAGAATTCCCCCCCTGAGAGTATTCTAATACTTTCTTCTATTCTATGAGAGTATTCTCCCCATGAGAGTATTCTAATACTTTCTTCTATTCTATGAGATTATTCTCCCCATGAGAGTATTCTCATACTTTCTTCTATTCTATGAGAGAATTTTCTCCATGAGAGTATTCTAATACTTTCTTCTATTCTATGAGATTATTCTCCCCATGAGAGTATTCTCATACTTTCTTCTATTCTATGAGAGAATTTTCTCCATGAGAGTATTCTAATACTTTCTTCTATTCTATGAGAGTATTCTCCCCATGAGAGTATTCTCATACTTTCTTCTATTCTATGAGAGTATTCTTCCCATCAGAGTATTCTAATACTTTCTTCTATTGTATTCTGATACTCTCATGGGGTCCGCTAGCATCAGAAGAAAATTAGCGATAGTGCTGACTGCACAGGATACCTACGTCGCCTGGTGCCCGGTTAGTGGCAATATGCTCGCCTATCATCCATACTTTCATAATATTTAGTGTTATAAATGCGAAAGTTTAAAATCAAGTATATAATAACGGCCACACAGGTCGATCTGCCCTTGCGGCGGATGGTCCGTGTATCTATCGTGGTCAAAACCCCTCCGTGCCTCGGAAAGCACGTTAAGACGTTGGTCCCGACTGTCATTCGTGGATCTTTGACAGTCGTTACGGGTCGTCATAAGACCAAAAGTCTGACAACCAGTCTTACCAACAAGGGGTATCGGTAACCGGTAGTAACTGGGTTGTGGAAGTCAGATAGGCAGTCGCTTTATGTAAAATAATGGTATTCAGCTGCATCCGGTTGGAACTGACTAGAAGCCGACCCCAACATAGTTTGGAAAAGGCTAGGCAGATCATATTAAACGCGACCGTAACTCTGCCAGTCTGTTTTGGTGTTTGCACACAGGTAGACTATGACCTGGATTAGGACATTTTATCCTGGTAGTATGTTCACGTGGGAAAATTTCCAACCTTCATACGAGCGAAGTCGTAGGCAAAAGCTAGTTACATATAACTGATGAAATGTGTCTGTACTCTGTACATTATGTCATGTCCCATGTCATGTAACGTGTGTGTGTGTGTGTGTGAAGTGTGATGATGTGTTGTCTTGCATGTGTCATGTCTCGTTTGTGTTTGTGTGTGTGTCATGTCATGTCTCATGTGTTCTCTGTGTGTGTGTGTTATGTGTCTATGTGTGTGTTGTGTAATGTGTCTTTGTCTGCATGCCCGGAGATTTCAAGAGCTGATTCAAATACTTCTAACGAAAGCCTCCATTGTTTAACATTCTTCCACAGCGAAGTAGTTGACCATCGCTATTTATATAACTCGCTTACCATGTGACCTCGATAGAGATCGATCGTGCTGGCCGCATGCCCTAATAATAGAAGAAACTTTGAGGGAAACAGAAAAATAAATTAAGGCTAGAAAAAACATTTGTATTATGTTTTGAATCTACTTAAGTATGTGTTTCCTTGGAGTTTCTTGCCCGTTCTTCTCCATAGAGATTCTCGTTTTAGAATGGGCAAACAGCTTCACTTTCTGACTAACTGATTGACTCCTTGATGGTTCAAAAGTGCCTGCGAATGGTTTAATTGAAATAAATGCTTTCAGTTTGAGTTTTGTGAAAAAAGAAACAATCGACTGAGTTAGTTCAGTATTTTCGTTTTTTGGCATCGACTTTCGAAATTATAGTTATTTTTCATTTTGTAGTGTTTCTTTGGAAGTCGGTTTTTTTGTAAAAAAGTTTTTCACTTTTTAGTTGTACCTACCTACCCCAAACAAATTCATATATCACTACTTACCTACCATGTGAATATCAGTGACAGGAAAGAAAATTTTTGCAAATCCGTCTATATATGAGGGAGTTATGCCCGAATATACATAAAAAAAAACAAATAAAGAAATATAAACAACCGAATTGAGAACCTCCTCCTTTTTTGAAGTCGGTTAAAAATCAACCTTATAAATCAAAGTTAAATCAAAAGTAAAGGTGGCTTTAATAAAAACGACCATTCTTTAACAGTTATCTCTAATGTTGTATCACTGTCAAAGTAACAGTGATCTTTATTACCATTGCAATAAGGTTACTGTTGGGTTCCTCAGGAATGTATTCAAAGCCTCTGCAGGCTATTTGACCATAGTCGAAAGTTTTGATAGAATTATGTCTGCACAACTGCACAAAAACCGCATCTTCATTTCTTTAGTGCAGCAAGCCAGCAGTCAAAATATAAACCGTGACACACAGGTCCTATGCAGAAAAAAAAATCGGTTGTCTGTAAAGTCGGTTTACTGACGATAGTTGAACGTGACAATGTCATAAGAAAATACTGATGGAATAGTTGCATTGCATTTGTTAGTATTCGCTTGCACTTCAAGCCGCCATGGAACGCTACAGAGCGAGGCAGCGAGGTAACGCTACATGAGTCATGTTTTTTTTCGTGAGTGCAGCCAGCTTCATCGATTTATTAGACGTTGTCGCGTCAAAAGGTATTGACTTTTCAGTGGAACAGCAGTTTCTTTTTGATAACCGATGAAAAATATCTACGTTCCGTACGTAGATATTTTTCATCGGTAACTGTAACGTACAGACGCCAGCACATAAAGTTACTACAATCTGTCAGATTTCTTTAATAGATTTTCAACTTTATCACTAAAGCATAAGGTTCAAAGTTGATTGCAAAAATTTGACAGTTTCGGGTAGGTTGATGTGCTGGCGTCTGTACGTTCGCTAAATTCATGGCTACAGTCTGTGTGTCGACGTCCCTGCCACCTTGTGTAGTATACACGGATAAAATGCCTTTCATTTTGTTATTATTAAAGAAAGCACCCTTTTGTCTGTGTTATCACCACAAGTACCCTACTAACACTTTAGAGGCATTTTTTCGTAGGCCAACGCGTCTTCTCTGCCTATGAATTAATAATGCCCAGTAAAGTTAAACCGCGTAAACATGAAGCTATAAAATTTTATCGCGGCGATAACTTTTTGTGCGTCGAGTGGTAAGCATTGGGTCTTTGATGGCAATTTATTATAATATGGGCTGGTTTTCGTAAATCTACATATGTTGGAGTTGGAAGTTCCATTATACAAACATAAGCTAATAAATTTCTAGCTGTACCTGCAGCTTCTTCTTTGGTAGATAGGCTTACTTATACAGGGTCTAATTTAATTAGCTTGCGAAACTTCGCACATGTGATGGGAATAGTTAACTAAACATAATAAGACAAAAAGAAAATAATTACATGAATTTAATTTTTGGGATCAACGACAGCTGTTATTGTATTTACTTGAATTATCAGTTTTTTTTTTGTGTAAACTTCACAGACGTGAACGGTAACACGACAAAACAAAAATAAACTTATTTTCTCTCTTTCTCTCATACTTCAAGAGCGACACTACTAGCAGTCGTTGACCCCAAACAAAAAAATCATCAAATCTTTTTTATTTTATTGTGTTTAGTTGTCGATACCTATAATGCAGTGCCTCCGGCATGTTTGCCGAGGCCAACGTCGACAGTTTTGCGGCAATCATGCGTAAACGTTGCAAATCGACCCTAACTCGCATGCGAGCTAGTTCCAACAGCATCTTGAGCGTATTGACGGACCGGTGGGATTCTCCGATGCTTGAGCGCTGGATGCGGCTGCACGCAGTGAAGTAGCATACATGCGTTCTGGTGTCGGATATCCTGACATCTATGTTCTATTATATTTGTTTTGTGTACATTAGCTCTTAAGTATTTTCGTGTTACTAACAATTATGGAGAAATCTGAAATAAATTATTATTATTATTATATTATTATTTCCTTTATTTAAATAGATACACATAAATTATATTTTTAAATATTAGTATAAAAAGAAATATAAAAACATTAAAAAAAAAAAAAAAATATTATTATTATTATATTATTATTATAATGTCTGCGGAGTTTCGCTAGCCAATTTAATTTCACCTTTATATTTCTCTAAATGTCATAATTCTCCTGACTTATCCCAATTTATTTGGGGTCGGCGCAACATCTATATGTCCTAAACTGCAAATGCGGGCGCGGGGGGCGGGCGCGGCGCGGCGTACTCAAACTCAAACATAAGAACTTCATTTGAGCGTCCATAGTGGGCACGCGGGCGCGGTGAGCGATGCGCGCAGACCGGGGTTCTTAAACTAGTTCGAGCTTTTTCTCATAAAAATAAGTCCTCTACATCCATATTATATTTTGACAAACACTGGACACGACAACACGCAGAACGAAGCCACGGTCGACTGCGGAAAGGTAAATCGCGCGCGTTCCCGCACCCGCGCCGCTCCCCGCCCCGCGCTGCCAGTCTGGCCAACCACCGTCGAGATAGACCTCGGTGAAGGTGGTATGAAGATCTAACGAAGTTTGCAGGGCCAACATGGCCAGAGATCGCTCTAGACAGGGAGGTTTGGAAGTAAAAAGGGGAAGCTTTCGTCCAGCAGTGGGATAAAGAACTGGCCAACAAAAAAAAAATTGCATATTATTCTGATATTTTCCCCCAATTTGTTCCTTTTGAAGTGAAAACTTCTGTAGGTGCGTTGGGCATTTTTTGAGATGGAAAAAAACCATAGAACTCGCACCACTGTTACCGTAAGCGACACCGCGCGTGTTTAAAAAAATACCCGCTTCGGATGTGTTCAAACCTGCGGTCCTGCTTCTAAATGGCAACTAATGTTTAATATTTAGTAAAAATACACCTGCACGCTAATTGCGTAACACAAACATAAACTGAATAATTTTCTTCCGTTTTTCGATCTTACTATACACGTCATCGGATACTCTAGCGAAGCCGAATTTTACTTAATCGAATGAAAGTTAGATTAACTGTATATCTACTAAACCAACGTTCCCCAGCTTAATGAATTCAAACATCCAATTCTCGCGTCTTACACAAGTTTCTTTTCAACAATTAATTCGTGTAAATATAATTAACGGGGGCACCAGGCTATAAACTACGTTCAACAAATAGACGCCAGTTAGTCTAATTTATATGAGTCAACTACTGGTAACCAAATAAGCTAGAGGCATTTGAGCTGAGCGGTTATGCCAAGAGTTGCGCCAACTTGGCAATTAACTGGGTAAGATACGAGCGGAAAAGATGTGTAGCGAATATGGCAAAAAGGCAACAAGGGTTGGTGACAAAAAGGGTTGATATCCTTCTTAATACTATTTTATATTATGTAATAAATGGACTCGGCCAAGAACATGTGGCCGAAACATGTTTGGCGCCATCACTAGCGTCCATCAGGTCATGTAAAGTGCAAACGACAGGACACGTAGGCTCGTTTGTGGAACAGCACCACATTTACACTCCAAGGCGGAGCGCGTGGGGTGGTTGGTATTTATAAGACAGATGTAAGTGGAAATGCTGAGAAAGGACGCCCTGGAAGGAAATACATATTGTGATCTTATTGTGATCTTCCTTCAGGAAGGTCAGGTGCGTAGTACTCGCAACCCGCGTATGTGTATAAACCAGATAATATAATAATAATATAAATAATAACCCAGAGGAATAGTGAGCCGATAAGGATAGAACGAGGTATATTTCAGGGCGACAGTTTGAGTCCACTTTGGTTCTGCTTAGCCTTGAATCCTCTTAGCACGCTGCTGGAGGATTCAGGTCTAGGCTATCGGTTGAAGAGAGGTGGTCAGGTTATATACCACCTCCTTTACATGGATGACCTGAAACTCTTTGCCCCCAACGATTTGCAACTGATGGAGCTATTGAAGGTCACTGAAACTTTCAGTAGCGCCATCAAGATGGAATTCGGTGTGGACAAATGTGCGGTCATGCATGTAAAGCGAGGGGGGATTGTGGAATCTGTGGGAACCCAGCTCGCAGATTCCATAAATCTTAGATCCCTCTCAGCAACCGAAACCTATAAGTATTTGGGTATGTCGGAAGCACTGGGCATCAACGTTGCCGACATGAAACAATCGTTGAGGGAGCGCTTCTTTGGTCGCCTGAGAAAAGTATTTAATAGTCTTTTATCAGGCGGAAATAAGGTGCGTGCCTTCAACGGTTGGGTCATGCCGGTTTTGATGTACTCTTTCGGCATACTCAAATGGACTCAAACAGAGCTAGACGCCCTGGATAGGCGGGTCCGTACATTGTTGACGGCATATCGAATGCATCACCCACGTTCTTCGGTTATGAGACTGTATATCCCACGGAGGTCGAGGCTTTTTAAATGCTAAGACTCTTCACAATCGTGAGATATGCAGTCTCAGGGAATATTTCCTAGAAGTCGACGTGGGGATGCATCGAGATGTTGTAGCAGTGGACAAGGGCCTTACCCCGCTCTCCTTGGCTAAAGAGAACTGGCGCAAACCTGTAGTGCTTGACACTAATGACCGCATGGAGGTATGGCAGAGTAAGGAGCTTCATGGACGCTTTTTCCGGGCCCTACACGGGCCCGATGTAGACTTCCTAGCGTCCGTAGCCTGGCTACGTTCCGGGGAACTCTTCGGAGAAACCGAAGGGTTTGTCTGTGCAATTATGGACGAAGTTGTGATGACGAATAACTACCGGAGATTTATTGTGAAGGATGGTACGGTTGACATATGTCGGGCATGCCACCGTCCGGGCGAATCAATCCGTCACATTATCTCCGGGTGTTCTCGTCTGGCTAACGGAGAATATTTGCATAGACACAACCTTGTAGCCAGGATTATCCATCAGCAACTTGCTCTGCAATACAACCTTGTGGAATCGGAGGTGCCGTACTACAGGTATGCGCCCGACCCAGTTCTCGAAAATGGCCATATCACACTGTACTGGGATCAATCCATCATCACTGACAGGACTATTATAGCTAATAAGCCTGATATAGCGGTGGTGGATCGATCAGAGCGGCGCGCAATGATTGTTGACATAACCGTCCCGCATGACGAGAACCTCGTGAAAGCCGAGAAAGATAAGCAAATCAAGTATCTTGACTTGGCTCGCGAGGTTGTCGACATGTGGGATGTGGACTCAGCGATCATTGTGCCGATAGTCATTACAGCCAATGGCTTAATTGCCAAGAGCCTCGACAAACACCTGAGGAGGCTCTCGTTAGGCAGCTGGACCAAGGGCTTGATGCAGAGAGCGGTACTCCTGGACACGGCTCGTATTGTTAGGAGGTTCCTTTCTCTGGAGCCCTGACCGCCGGTAGCTTGGACCCTGTTCCCGATACCGGTGGGCTACTATTTTTTATATTTTTAAATGTTTTTATATTTCGTTTTATACTAATATTTAAAAATATAATTTATGCGTATCTATTTAAATAAAGGAAATATAAATAATAATATATTATAATAATAATATACTTATATAATATTATATGAACGTAACCGAAGTAAAAGGAGTATGTAATGATTGCAGCAGATGCTGTACTATTTGCAGAAGAATATGGAAAGAAGGCGTGTATATATATATGCATATATATTACCCGCAAGCCACGTGTTAAAAGTGCTTTCATTTGACAATTGAGATTAATTTTATGACCTCAATTTTCGGTGATCATTATTCAATTACAATTTAATAATTTTATTACTATAGATAGACGCTATTGAAGAAGCTATATTTGTAGCCAATGACATCGACACAATACGAAGAAAAAAAATGCTATTAAAATAAGAATTTTTGCAAAAGTGTAGCCGCAAAGCTCGATCGATAAGTTGAAACCTAAATACAGATGAATGTGTTACTAATTCCCTTTAGTGAGTGATTGCGTATGAATATAACATGAATAGGGTTCGTTTACCCTTCATCAGATACCTTTGAAACAGGCAATGTCTAAATAAGTGGCAAAAATACATATTGTTGAAGCTTAACTCATAATAAAATACCCAAGCAAAGTTAATAAAAATTTATATGGGACCAACCCAGAAGAATAGGCTACCCATTAAAAAAAATATGTTGAAATCGATTTACACTTGCCGCAGATATCGCGTAACATACTTACAAAACAATTTCGTTTACTTGAAATTTTACCAGTAATTTTTATTTAAAAACGAAACTACTGATCCGATTTTGATACCAATCTGAAAGTAATTCCTTTCAAATAAAAAAAAGAATTTTGCAAATCGGCTTAGGTATATTATCAGAGTTCGGTTTGAATTCATTTATACCTAAAGATTACAAATCACTTGTACAGAAATAAATACAAAAAAAAAACTGGCCAAGTGCGAGTCGGATTCGCACACGAAAGGTTCCGTACCACAAGGCAAAAACGCTGAAAAAAAATACGTTTGTTGTATGGGAGCCCCCCTTAAATATTTCTTTTATTCCGTTTTTAGTATATATATCATCTGTGAAAATTTCAACTGTGTAACTATCACGGTTCATGAGATACAGCCTGGCAGAGTTTTTATTATTACTTAACCCAACAAACTCCTAAAAGGAACCTGACTATCATCTACTTAAAAATCACGACCGCAGTGGTCTTAAAACACGACCTTCTTGATAGTTTCTCGTATCTTTTTAAATATTTCACCATTTTATCTACTTAAATAAGTGTGAGAGCTGAGCAATGGTGGCCCAGTAGACACGGCCGCGGCTTACGAGTTGTAAATCGCAGGTTCGAACCGAGGCAAGCACTTTACTTTGTGTAAATTATTTCATCACCGCTGCTCTTAAAACGGTGAAAGAAAACATCGTCACAAAATATTTTGTACGCTAGTGCTGTGAACTTCTGTGACAAATTCATAGTTCAGTTTGTGTATGTCTCAGTGAATAAGGCTTGAAAATGCCTTATCCATAAATAAAACAAACCTACATGTCCTAGAACCAAAAAAAGAAACAGTGGCACTCCGGGAGTGCCGACAGAAGTGAAAACAAAACACAAACAGAATACTTTGCCTTCACTCACTGACATATCAGATATAGGTACATTAAAACCGAGTACATCCCGAGGACAGCCGAACACATCCGAAGCGGCTATTTTTTTAATCGTCTTATAAACAAAACACGCGCGGTGTCGCTTACGGTAACAGTGGTGCGAGTTCAATAGTTTTTTCCCATCTCAAAAAAAAGCCCAAAGCGCCTAAAGAAGTTATCACTTCAAAATTCGAAGACATGTGACATTTTAACCCGCACTGCCTCCGCGTGGTGTCCAGGGTGCTTACTCTTCAATTTAATTCCGATAGATCGACATTGGAATTGTGACGGTTCGTACTCTTGAGTTCGATGCTAGCGCCAAATGATTTTTAGATTGGGTGTCCATTTTGGAGAACTAAGTGGAATTGGGTTCGGGCTTGGTTTGGGGTAATTGTTGACAATATTGTTTTCAAGAGTACCGAATCACGTGACTGTAAAATTAACATTGGAATCATATTGGCATCTCATTGCAATTAAAATTAGTTTGGAGAGTAAGCCCCCAAGTCCTTCTCACAGAGAGGAAGCCTGTGTCCCTGCAGCAAGAAAATTATAGGCTGTTTAGTGTTTATGCAGATATTAAAACGGTTGGCTGAACTTCAAGGCCGTGTGTCTGGGCGGTCAAAACTTTTTCCATTTAGCAGTATACTAGTGTTTATAAGCAGAACTGTCGTCTTGCAGACTCCATGGCGATTTAACTTTTATTTTATGCTTGCAGAGCGGTTTTTTGTATAGTTTTAAAGATGGTTAAGTTTTTCAACCCGAATTGAATTGGAGATGAAGCTGTGTTTTATTATGTTTTAAGTGAAGGGTTGTGGTTTTGATAGAAGGAAGTTTTTAATTTGTTTTTTCAAATGTCGCAGCATCATGCTGGGATGCAACGCAAAAGTTTATGAGGATGGATGGATGGATGGTATACTACCCTTTTAAGCAAAAACGGATTGAAACGGATTTGGATGTTTGTGGCACACAGATAGTTTATAACCAGGATTCGAGGAGAACCGCTTATCGTGCTTTCTGAGGCACGGAGGAGTCTTTGTATGTAAAGATGATCACCCATCCACAGACCAACCGCGGCTAGTGTCGCTTAACCTCGATCGACTTGTTCGGCTATTAATATTTAGCCACGAGCCCCTCTAGGGAAACCACATAATATATACAATAAATTATACCAATTAATATTTGTTATCGCCTTTTCTGATGATATAAAAAAACCTGTCAAGTGTGAGTCGGACTCGCGAACCAAGGGTTCCGTACCTACTTTGTAGGTATGTAAATAGTTTATCATGGGTTTTTTTTAATGTACCTACAAATTTACGGTTTTCGGATTTTTTCCTTTACTTGTGCTACATGATTTTGCTTCTTGCCAAATTTCATGATTCTAGGTCAACGGGAAGTACCCTATACATTTTGGTTCCCTTGAGAGTGTCGAAATATACGTTTTTTGCCGGCATAAACGGTTGTATCTTTTTTTTACGTTGACTTAGGTGTTTGATTTTTTCACAGCTTTAAGGGACTGTAGAGCTGAGTATATGGTTTTAATTTCAACTCGATACCTTCACGCGTTCCCGAGATAAAGGGTTTTGACAGACAGACGGACAGACGGACGGACGGATCACAAAGTTATTCTATAAGGGTTCCGTTTTTTCCTTTCGAGGCACGGAACCCTAAAAATGAACGAAATCTGTATATTATGGTCAATATCTAAGCCAGAAATCAGATTAAACAAACCAGAACAACTTTAGTGATTATGACCCTCCCTTCAGTTTCCCGGAGACAAATGTTCCTCAGTCCTAAACTGGTGATTATCATGCCGATACGTAAACGACCACAAACTAGGGTCAACCTTACAAATTACCCTGACGGATGGCTTGACCCGTTTGTGTGCAGCCTAATGGCTGGTCGCGACCTTCATCAGTTTATATGTCCAGTTCAGGCGATAATTTCATTAATATTTTAAGATTTTTTTTTTGCTTGAATATAGTTTACTTTCTATTTATTGGTTTTTCGGCGTGGCTAGCTGACATCACACTAATATTATAAGAATAAAGATTATAAAGATACTATGTATTTCAGTAATACAAATGGGATAACGATTAAAACTAATAAGGTGAATGAGATGAGATTGAGTCGCGCCCGATATGCTATCCGAATACGTACTGACTGACTTTACTTAGATAATACATAAAATAGCCAAGGCATAGAGCGCGGTGTCGCAATTGCGCTGACATTTTTGTTATTGTTCGGCGATTGACCCGAACAGTGGTCTTATGAAGAAAGTTGTTCAGTTTTATTGTCTATACCACATCCCTAAATATGACCACACATTTCTGTTACACGCTGTCTAAGGCTACGTACGCACTGACAGAAGTAATAATAGTTCTATGACGGACGTACGCTTGCTAAATGCGTAGAGCCTAACTGAACGCTCTAGAATTTTCGCAACCAGCCGCACTGCGCGCTTGGCGTCTTCGCTAGCGCCTATCGTGTATCGAAGGATATTAAGTCACTAAGCTCTAGGCGCTAAATAAACCATCTGTCAGTGCATACGTAGCCTAACGTATCTAACCACACAGGGTGCGCCAGACATCAACAAATATTGCAAGATTATGCGAACAACAAAGTCGAAAGTTAATAAAACCAAAAAAAGTCTCAAGTTTCCACCGATTTTCTTCAAAATCAGCATATTTATATAGATGAATGGTATATATAATCTTCAAATACATGACTTGGACAAGGATAGTTGGTTCTCGTCTACATATAAAACGGTTCACTAATAGTCATGTTTTATGCATGTAGGTTGTATATTAGCATAATACTTCTTTTCTAGTTTATTATAATTGCCTTGGGTTGGCATAGAGTGTGGAGTTGAGAATGTACGTTGTTCAAAGGCGATATAGTTTTATTATTTACCTATACCGGTTAGTGTAGGTAGGGTCGGGTCTATTTTATTTCTAACCGACGAAAAAACGGAGGAATTTCTGAATATACCTATATATATTTTTATGTATGATCACATTGATCACGCATGAAATTGCTGCTCAAATTAACTAGTTGTGGTGAACGTAATATTTTAACATCAATACATTTTACATAATAATCAATAAGTTTCCCACTGCTGGGACGTTTGCTTCGTCTCTGTGAGAGGGATTGAGCCGTAATCCACCACGCGGGCCCAGTGCAGGTTGGCAGATGTTACATGTCTTTTTTGGTTCTAGAATATACCGGTTCCCTCACAATGTTTTCCTTCACAGTTTTGAGAGCATTTTACAAAAAAAAAAGTGGTCACCCTTGTTGCTACAGAATTAGCATGTCGATGACGCCAACCCCTACCAAGAATCGCTCCACGCGCCTAAATAAGTTTCAATTATAAAAACTTCAATCGCCAGCCCCATATAACTAAACGAAACCGTACAGTGTCTCCAAACAGATAATTATAATTGGACCGAAAATCATAAAATCATAAAAACACAAAAAATATGGAATTCTGAAAGTTTTTGACACGAAAACTTCTTTAGATGCATTTTTCACTCTTTCTGAACAGTGAACAAAACTGAACCGCCACGCTCGTGTCGGTGACGCTGAATCGGGCATACTCGGCTCTGAATCGTGCATAATCGGCTCCAGTCATACCCATTCTTTTCACAAACCACGACTCAAACCAACTCATTATCACTCCCAAACCCAAATATTCAAAGTTCCTGACTTCCATTTTTATATGTAAATCCAGGGAAACACTATGAATCATCCTTATCCCCGCTTATAACAAAGGCAAGCCAAGGGGATGGGCAGCCACGCCACAATTATGACTAATGACACCAATGACTTGTGCCAACTAATACGACCCCTGTTTGCTTGTCATCGTCATTATTCTGGGAAAATATTTTAAGGTGTTACATTGAAAAAAATGTGGTTTGTCTATTTCGTGTAACTTGGTAAGTATGTGGAATAGGGGTTTAACATTTTGGTGTATGTTTTTTGACTCTTTGGTCTAGTATCATGTAAAAAGAATGCCCAAGGAATGGCCAAGTCAATCTATTTATTTAAAACGTAAAATATTTTTAATATTGATATCGAAAGTTCCGTATAAACACGCTAAATGTATTCATAAAGCTCTAATAAGTTCACTAAAAACACAGCGACTTTTTCACGTGCAACGACGTTATGCAGTTGGTGTATCTAGAAAAGTGGACTGAAATCGAATTCGAAACCGTATTTTACATGGAGCGACTGACTACCTGACCTCCACAACCCAGTTACTGGGTTACAAAACACGATATCCGTTGGTTAGGCTGGTTGTCAGAGTTTTGAACTTCTGACGAGTAGTCAGTAGTAGTGACTGTCAAAGTTCTACGAATGACAGTCGGGACCAACGATTTAACATGCTTTCCAACGCACGAAGGGGGTCTGGATATGTTATGGATGGTCACCATGACATGAGTGCTTAGGTTTTCTAAGCATTTAAAAATATTTTCTTTTAACTACATAGTAATGTTATCATTAATCACTACAAAACCGATCACAAAGGACATATTTTTTGCTTAGAACCAAAACAGTGCAGAAATGTTGTATGAAATCTAACGGTTGCACAGTTTTTCATTAATGACAGTGCATTATTTTTATTTTTTACTTAGATATAAATTTACCACAGAGGTTTAATGTCTCCCATTATGTTTAATATAAAATGTATGCATAAGATCAAAAAGATATTGGCTGAATATAAAAATCGGTTGAATAAAACAGACTCAGTGAAAAAAAAACACAAATGGCGCAGATTTTGTACCATTGTAAAACTTTGAAGCTTCATATTTAGCAAGAAAAGATTAAAAAATGGAAAGAGCGATAGCGATATGAATGCAACCCTAGAAAGTATAAAAACAGCTGCAAATGAAATTGTTAATAACCTTTTGCTGCAAAAGTTCCGAGATAAATATTTAAAAGCTTAGGAAAACTTTGT